>OX422196.1:2648888-3968113 GCA_949130485.1 Agelas oroides | reverse complement strand
TCCCAAAATCTGGGAGGGGGCTTTACACAGTGCATGCATGATAAAAGCTACCTCCAGCATCACCATGGATAATAAGTTGTAGTTGGTTTACCTGAAGTTACCACAAGTATAGGTGCATGATTGATTTATTTTGTGAGTACACGCACGGACGTTTCAGACAACGGTATAGTATATACCACATCACTCAAAAGCAATTGTTACACCCCAAGATGTGAAATAAAGGATTCACGTAATATAACAATTATACAAACAATACACAGGCCAGGGCCACTTAGTCTCGTTCCCAGACTGCATTTTTCACGCCCGCCGGAAAAAAGGGTCTGGTGAACTGCCTATTTTCGTTCAAGTGCGCCGGAATGCTGGTGCATTGTTCTTTTCTAATTTAACGCTTGACGTCATCGAAGATTGCATTCCACATTGCGTGCCAACGATTTACCAGCGAAATGGACGTTGATCGGGCAACCCTAGCTGCTGCGTATAGACTAGGCTATTATATCTTTCGAAAGGAGTACAAGTAGGCTGTCTTGGAGTTCGCTGTTTACTAGAGGGTTTTTGAATTCACAATCCAGCTGACATGACGTCATGGTGGTTTCAAAATATTGGAACCAAAACGGTATAGGCAGTTCACCAGACTATTTTCCCGCTCGGCGAAAAGTAGTCTGGGCACGAGACTAAGGTTAAATCAACATATAATTATGGCTTCTGTTAGCATTGTTATCAGAACTACCATGGATGCTTTTGTAGGAAGTAATGGCAATGAGCATCCACTTGACAGTGGAAACATCCAGTAAGAAGGCAATGGATCTACGTGTCATAAATCTTCTACCAATCGTTGGTTGTTTATACGCTGCATATTCAAGTCATACTCGTCTCGCGGGTTAGACAGTCTGGGCCGCGAGACTATATCAAGCTATACTAGCAGATGACCCGGCGCTACACACCGAGTCCAATTCCTAAAGTTGATATGAGTCAAATCAACATACGCTCACCTTCCACAATGCATGCCACCAGTAACACCAGCATCTGCTCCGTTGCTTCAGGCATAGATATGTGAGGCAGAGATACAAGTCTACTCCAAATAACGCACACCAACAAGCCGAGCCCGGCCCCACTGCCTTTCACGTTACAATTATGTATTGTTTAGTAGCAAAAAATTAAGTAATGTGTTCACACGCGAAACAGGTATAGCACTGTGTGATATATGGGAGAGCAGATGATAGCCAATGGCACAAATCACAGGACAGCAGAATATCGTGGCAAAACAGTGAACAAGGAAGCACAGCGACATGGATATGCGATGATAAAACCACATTTGACTGAGTGAGTTTTTCTGGCTATGTTGGTTTCATCAGATGTACTGTTGTGTTGTATTGTGTTGAGAAGGCTGGCTGCATAAAGTGGGTGGCAGCATGTTTCTGAATCATGCTCATGGCAGTCAGGAGTCTCTTACAGCAGAGTGCTCTGGCCGCTAGGTGATCCACGACAGGATTAGGGTAGTCTTCACCAACCATACACCCACTCTCCTGCTGCACACTCAGTGGTGCTAGCCACGGACAGTAAATATATTCACCTGTAGGAGGGAGGGAGGGAAGGGAGGGAGGGAGGGAGGGAGGGAGGGAGGGAGGGAGGGAGGGAGGGAGGGGAGGGGAGGGAGGGAGGGAGGGAGGGAGGGGAGGGAGGGGGGGAGGGGAGGGAGGGAGGGGAGGGAGGGAGGGAGGGAGGGAGGGAGGGAGGAAAGGGAGGGAGGGAGGGAGGGAGGGGAGGAAGGGAGGGAGGGAGGGAGGGAGGGGAGGGAGGGAGGGGAGGGAGGGAGGGAGGGAGGGAGGGGAGGGAGGGAGGGAGGGAGGGGAGGGAGGGAGGGAGGGGAGGGAGGGAGGGAGGGGAGGGAGGGAGGGAGGGGAGGGAGGGAGGGAGGGAGGGGAGGGAGGGAGGGAGGAAAGGGAGGGAGGGGAGGGAGGGTTCTTATATACACATTGGAGGATTGACGCACAAACACATCCTTTTCCTATGTCCCAGCACTAACCATCACTCAATGCGCTTAGCAGTTGATTCGGTTGTTTATTATGTGAGACAAGTAAACATCAGTCGATGCATATTAGTGCGGATCATTTAGTCTTTGTTCCCTTTTTCAACCACCTACAATCATCAGAGAACCACAAGTGTGCTTCACTAACTTGGAAAGTTCTGGAGCTCTGGGATGTAACTCCTGACAAACCGGCCATTAGGATCCATCTTCTGGCCAAATCTAATGGGACAATAGTGCTCTATGGGACCTAGGGAGGAGGGTGGGAGAGAGGAGGGTGGGAGAGGAGGAAGGGAGAGGGGGGAAGGGAGAGGAGGAGAGGAGAGAGAGGAGGGGAGAAGGTCAGCAACTACACTCAACTTCTGCGCACATGTAGATGATTGACAATTAAGGATTGATGAGTTGAACAGTGCTACTGTCCAAGACAAGCTATGTTGCAGCCCTCTTCCCCTCCCTCCTCCCTCACTGTTCAACTTCACCAGAGCAGCTCTGCTCCTTCCCTCACCAGTGAAAAATGCAGAACAGGAGCTCCTCATCCAGCAACCACAGCAGATGCTTGGCTCAAAGTCCAGCAAGAGTTCCTCGAACGTGTCCTTTCCCTGCACCCAGCTGATCCATAGGTCCCCACGGGTCAGGAACGTCGCAACAGACTCTCTGAGGAGCAAGAACAGAACATGTTGATTGAAAAGGATGTGCCCTGCAGCAGTTTTGGGATCTTACACAGTTGTAGGCTGCAAATGTGAAGACAGTTCCCGGAAGGTGGCTGCTGTACACCCACTAAGTACATTAAGAGGTGATTCACCACTGTACACTGAAGGCACAGCAACACAAAACTGAGTGGGTACAATGCAGCCTAGATAACACACACACAAGCTATACTCCAACGCCTGCATCCCTAGCCTCCTTTCCCAGGCTCAGTTTTCATGCTGGCTCCAATTTTGCAATAGTGGTCTATTGTGCTCCCATGCAAACTGAACACCTTTATCTGACATCTTGGCTCCCTCCCAACTAGACTGCGGGGGAAACATACATGTACGAAGCCCGCCAGAATTACATACAGTTACACAACACATTCTATGAATACTATAGCTCACAGTCCTCTACAATTAACACCATTTAAGGATCATGCAGCACCAAAATGCACACAAACCGAGCTAGATGATCATGGGGCGAGCCTGAGCAAGCAGCAAACTGCTGATTTACTACTTTGCCATGGCACACAGCAGGATTTGTCACACTCAACTGTTTAATTAAGCCAAATTTGATAATGCATAAGTAGCTATATATCACATATGCCAGCCATTTCTCCAGCCAGGGCAGCTAACATGGCTACACATGCATGGACTTAAAGCTTTACACCAAAATCATGAGCTAAATTTCTGGCGTTTATGAGTGCCGTTTAGGGAAGCGACCCAGTCAACCATTGTCCATATTAAATTTATACCGCCTGTGAGCTGCCTGCCGTCGTCGGTAGAAGCACAAACCAGAATTAAGTTGCCACGCATGCTTCAACTTTGGTCATCTTCGCTCCGGGTCGCCAACGCTGCACTCTAACATGTTAGTCTGGCCTCCACTGGCCTTCACCAGCCTTCACATGCACATGCTCGACCTTCATTGAATGCGCTCATTTGAAATTTACGGTAAGTGGTCGGTCCAAGCAAACATACACACGCATGTGCGCAATGAAGTCACGCTAGTGTGGGGCTCGCTCAAGCACACCCCAACTAGAAAATGTAGAACATTGTGGGGGCAACCCTGACCAAGCAGCTAACATGCACATGAATAGACTAAGCTTCACGCTGAAATGATGAGCTGAATCGGTAGTGTTTATGAGTGTCGTTTATGCATGACCCTTTAAATTATACCTCAACCCGGTGTGTATAATTTTATACAGTCGGCGAGCAGCCTGCCGTTGATGGTCTGTCCGTAGCTGCTGTGACAAAGAAGAAGTAAGGTGCTGTGCGTGCGTAAACTTGAGCCGTCTCCGCTACGGTTGCCAACGCTGCACTCTGGGTAGTATTGAGGCTAACTACAAAGTGCACGAGGACGTTCAATTTTCGTGAAATATTTAAACGAGCATTTAAAATTTACGGTATATGGCCGCAAGCAAGCACGTACGTACGGTCGTATACACACACATCTGCGCAATGCAGTCCCGCTAGTGTGGGGCTCGCTCAGGCTCGCCCCAAATAGGTATGCGCATTGAGAATAACGCTAGCATATAAAGTTTCGAGGAAACTTGGCCACGTTGGCGACTAGCCCCATTAAGGAGAGTCAAGTGACTAGCAGCAGGTCATCGCTTCTTCTCCAGCTTCCTTACTAAGCAAACTTTGAGAGCCCCACACAGCCGGAATTATGTGGAAGCCGGACGTTAGGGTAAATGCACCGCCAGTTACAGACTCCTGATACGCACAGTTTGAGCATAATAGGAACATATGTAGAGCATAATAGGTACATGTAGATTTTTGGAGCAGTGCAGTGCAGTATAATGGGTAAATTTTTGAGCCTAACCCATTAAATTACAGTATTAAGAGGGAAAATGATAGGGCCAGGAATGCTCCTACCTAGGTTGGTTCTCTCGGGCTCCAACTAGAGTTCGAGTTGAGAAGCCTGTTCCTTGTTGCAAGAAGCATTACACGCTATTTGGACACTATTAACAACTGTGCAGGAAGCATACAGCAGCAAACCCACCAGCTGTCATGAGCACAAGTAGCCTAGTTCCCAGGCCACTCCCAGATTTTATCTAGCAGCCGTGGTGGTGGTGGTGGAGGAAGAAAAAAAAAATCGAGGCTAGAGCACAAGCACTGGTCATTACACAGAATTATGTAACATCTCATTATTGGCTATGAATATCCAATCCCCGCACGCTACTTTGCAGACCATAGCTAGTCAACCCGCCTGACCGCCTGACCACCTGACATACCTTAAACAATGGTGAATCCAGCCCTCCTTTCTGAGCTGCCTCATGGCTGCATCGATCCATGGAAATCCGGTTCTCCCCTCCTTCCAAACCTGCACAAGGTTTGAGTCCTCTCCCCATGGCAGCTGGAAGCAGATTGGATTGTGGTGCTTACAGTCAAAGTTGGGAACCTGTGTGTGGATGTGTGTGTGTGTGTGTGTGCGTGCATGTGTATGCATGTGTGTGTGTGTATGTGTGTGTGTGTGTGTATGTATGTGCATGTGTGTGTGTATGTGTGTACGTATGTGTGTGTGTGTGTGTATGTGTGTGTGCGTGCATGTGTGTGTGCATGTGTGTGTGCATGTGTGTGTGCACATGTATGTACACATAATATTCTGAACAAACTTCCTAAAGGGTATCACCCCCCCACCCCCCCCCCCCCCCCCCTCCATCCCTCCCTCCCTCCTTCCTCCTCATCTCCCTTCCCCTCACCTGTGCCGCTACAATGAGGAAGAACTCCCTTTGGAGTAACTTGGACACGACCTTTTTCATGAGACACTCCAGCTTGGGGTTGCTCTTGGCATAACATTTGACATTCCACAAGAAGTAGCGCACAGAAAGACACCCGAAACGAATGTATGGGCTCAGTGATGATTTGTCAAACAGCTGGTCCACCTGGAGGAGTGAGACACACACTGACATGGTGTGAGACAGGTAAAATGATATGGCACCTACTGGGTTGGAGGGTGGCTGCGATCTCAGCTGGTAGTAGATGGGCAGCTTTCTCAAGGCCTCACTCTCCCCTCCAATCCAGTGATTGGTGTACAGTGTCTCCCCTATGAAACCCAGCTCTTCCATGGTCAGAATTCTGGGAGCAAGTTGGGGGGGGAGGGGAGAGGAGGGTGAGAGGAAAGGAAGTTACACACCACTCTTACACTTTGAGGCACAGACTTGCATTACCTGTAGTCGCTGTCAAGTAGCTCATCCTCACAAGTGATTAGCTTTGTCACTGGCAGTCTTGGTCGGTGCAGGGGAGCCTCTGGCATCCCGAGGAAAGGTAGCAGCTCCTTAAACTTGTTGAAAGTGGTCACTGGTTGGTTCTGGTTCATCTCCAGCACCCTGTCAACACCATAGAGCATGTGTGGTGGAAACTTATGGACCTGAAGGGAGAGAGGGGAGCAAGAGTCAGGGGACGTAACACCGCAAAGTCCTCCACACGATCCTCGTACCTCCAATCCCTTCCCCTTGGCCAGTCTTTCTAAAGCTGTCTCCATCATCTGGCTATGTGGCTCTCCAATTGTCTGGAAGACTAGGCTGGTCACGTTCCACTGCCCACACAGCTTTTCCAGTACCGCCACAGGCTGCCCTCGAGCCACATACAGACATGAGTTGAAGCACTTCAACTGATTGTCCAGATCATGCAGCGACTCGATGAGAAACCTCCATCTAGAGAGCAGAATGAGAGAGGGAGGGGGAAGAGGGAGAGGGACGAGGTAGAGGGGAGAGGGTAGAGGGGAGAGGGAGGAGGGAGAATGAGAGAGAGGAAGGAAGAGGAGAGAGCTAAAATGGTGTACATTAAAGGGAACATTACAGTGCCTTACCTGCAAGCTCCGAATTTCTTTTCACCGCTGGCAAACCAAGGGTCAATGATGAACACAGCACGGAACCTCGTATAGGGCTCTTGGATAGCCCAGCTCAGGGCTGGGTTGTCGTGGACCCGCAGGGCACTCACCCTGACCCAGAGCAGTGTGGTGGGTGGCTGGAGGAGTGCGCCAGTGTCCGAACTGTATCCCTCAGAGCTGCGGGTACACACGGCGCCCAGGTCATCTTCGCTACTGCTACTGTCGCAGGCTGCGGCATACAGGGTTGGTATCATCCGTCATTACGTACAGTGGACTACACCTTCGCCTCAAGCCCTTCATTACAGTACTCTAGTTACCCGGCTTTAGCCACCTACCTGAAGACAGCTCGCACAGGCTCCCGACGTCGCTCATATCGCCGCCTGAACTCGAAGACTCGTCCATGTTTATACGGACACTCGCCTGGTCACCTTATCTCACAGATATTAGACTTGTTACTCGTCAGCTGGAGTAGGCGCCGCAAGAAGCACTGCTTTCTTAAACTGCGACGAGTCTGCGTCTCCACATTTATGACTCTGGCGGCCTGCACAATTCCTATTCATTAGTAATAGTAATTAATTATTCATTAACTACAATGTCTCTGCATGCTTACATTCACGTTACCATGGCAACAGTGTAATATAAAGTACACATCTTTTTGTCACTTCACCCTTTCGCACTCAAGTGACAACACACTCAATTACATAACACAGGGCAACAGTGCGCATGCAGTTTTTACACGAGCCGAAAGGCGTGGAAAATTGGGAGGTGGCCTAGAACCGTGTGCAGACCACAAGACAACTCTATACTGGATGTAAATAATTTTGCTTCAGTGAGTACCGACCTATTTGGTAGTACGCACCACACTGGCACACACACATTCTACAACACCTCCACATATATACCGTCACATAATGTGCACACACATACCACATGCACACTCACACACACATGCACAATGCATACAAACGTGTGCACAATGCATACACACATGCACACTTGAGTTACATTCGTGTAAAGTACTGGTGCCCAGACCATACGGTGCCAGACACCCCTTATTGCAACCAAATAGGACCAAGGGAAAGCACACACACACACACACAACAATGAACCTCGAGAAACTCGTGTCGCTATCAACAACCAAATTACAATTTTGGAGAAACAATTTGTCTCAAACAGCTCTAAAGAATATGCCAGATAGTACAAGTTCTACAGATTCTAAGCTACACACTTCAGTGTCTGCTAGAGTTTGCACAGAATTGGATTGGGGACTGGCAATTTCAGGCCTTCAGCTTCTCACGAATCAGAGCCTCCAACTTCACTGTGTCAGCAGCAAAGCGACGAACACCTTCTGAGAGCTTCTCCATAGCCATCTGGTCCTCATTGAGAAGCCCGCAGAACGACTTCTCATTCAGGGAGACCTTCTCAATGTCCAGACGCTGGGCTGTTGGGGGGAGGAAATTGCTCCATGAGGAGATTGACACATGATTGGAGCAAGGAGGGGGAGGGCACATCACACTATGAAGTCCACATACCAGCATCCACTGACAGTTTCTGTGAGATCTTCTCATCTGAGTTCTTGAGCTTCTCCAGAAGTAAATACTTAGCCTCCTACCCAGGCCACATAGAGGAAGAAAGTCAGTTTACTATCTCGCATGTGGCCAACATGTGAACATGCCACAGTAGCTATAGAGAACTTTTACAATACTCACTAACAAGTACTGTAAGCATGGTTTGTAGTTGTGCAGAAAGGATGCTGTGTTATGTGTTACTATTGTGGTAGTTGTGCATGGAGGATACTGTGCTATATGGTTGGGGGAGCCCAAACCGCTTACCCCATTCCAAGGATTGACAACACCTTGGACACCCTCTCTGGTTCTTGTTGGTTCTCTACCCTTGACATAGTGAGTGGGTATTGGCAGGTTGAAGTGGGGGAACAAGATAGAGAAAAAACTGCTTTCTGTACCCCCTATGGATTGTATGAATTTAATGTCATGCCTTTTGGTTTATGCAATGGGCCTGCTATACTTTTCAGAGGCTGATGGATGGACTTGGTGCTGGCAGGTCTTCAGATGACCCACTGCCTGGTGTATATTGATGATATGATCGTGGTGGGACGCTCCTTTGACAATGCATCTCTGCAATATATGAGACGTGTTCAAACAAGTGAGGGGAGCTGGACTGAAGCTCAAACCTAGCAAGTGTGCGTTCTTCAGAGAGAAAGTGTTCTACCTCAGCCATGAAGTCTCGAGGGAGGGAGTAGCCACTGACCCCAGGAAAATTGATCAAGTTGGTTCTTGGCCAATTCCACAGTCAGCCAAGGACGTTCAGAAGTTCCTAGGGCTGGCCAGCTACTACCGTCGCTTTGTCAGAGACTTTGCAACTATTGCTAAGCCACTCCATCGACTCACAGAGAAGACAGTGACATTTGAGTGGACACGTGAATGCCAAGAAGCGTTTGCTGAACTACGCCAGAAGCTGTGCACTGCACCTGCATGTTCTGGTGTTTCCCGATTTCACTAAGCCATTCCTTTTGGACACAGATGCCAGTAACACTGGAATTGGTGGAGTATTATCCCAGCTGGACGAGGAAGGTAAGGAGCATGTAATTGCATTTGCCAGCCGTACAATGCATCTCTGCAATATATGAGACGTGTTCAAACAAGTGAGGGGAGCTGGACTGAAGCTCAAACCTAGCAAGTGTGCGTTCTTCAGAGAGAAAGTGTTCTACCTCAGCCATGAAGTCTCGAGGGAGGGAGTAGCCACTGACCCCAGGAAAATTGATCAAGTTGGTTCTTGGCCAATTCCACAGTCAGCCAAGGACGTTCAGAAGTTCCTAGGGCTGGCCAGCTACTACCGTCGCTTTGTCAGAGACTTTGCAACTATTGCTAAGCCACTCCATCGACTCACAGAGAAGACAGTGACATTTGAGTGGACACGTGAATGCCAAGAAGCGTTTGCTGAACTACGCCAGAAGCTGTGCACTGCACCTGCATGTTCTGGTGTTTCCCGATTTCACTAAGCCATTCCTTTTGGACACAGATGCCAGTAACACTGGAATTGGTGGAGTATTATCCCAGCTGGACGAGGAAGGTAAGGAGCATGTAATTGCATTTGCCAGCCGTACTCTTAGCAAGTCAGAACGTCGATACTGTGTGACCCATCGAGAGTTGTTGGCTGTAGTCGTGTTCACGGAGCAATTCCGCCCCTATCTGCTGGGCAGGGAGTTTACTCTCAGGACGGATCATGGTTCGCTGTCCTGGTTGCAGTCGTTCAAGGAGCCAGAGGGACAGTTGGCCAGGTGGCTGGAGAAACTGCAGGAGTACCACTTTAACATTGTGCACCGGCCAGGAAGGAAACATGCCAATGCAGATGCATTGTCATGGTGACCGTGTGAGCAGTGTGGAAGGATGGACCATGACCAGGGAATGGCAGTGGCTGTGAGCCCCATATCCATAGATGCATCACCGATAGGTGACAGATCACTAGTGAAACTACGACAACTACTAAAGGAGGACCCCAACCTCAAGTTTGTTCTGGAAGCAAGAGAGACTGGCCAGCGGCCAACTGCAGATGCCGTTAAATCGAAACGCCGACAAGCCCACCAACTATTGCAGCTGTGGGACCAACTGGTGATTTCTAGTGGTGTGCTTACGCGCCGGTTCGAGGATAAAGATGGAGGGAATATCCTTTACCAGTGGGTGGTCCCAAAGAAGCAGAGAAAAGAAATCCTGCACCACCTGCACGGTGGACCATTAGGAGCTCATCTGAGAGAGAACAAGACACTGGAAAAGCTGAGAGAGAGATTCTACTGGCCAGGGCATGCAGCTGATGTGAAAGAGTGGTGCAGTTCTTGCAAGTTGTGTGGCCGGAGGAAGATGCCAAATCCGAAACCCAGAGCTCCATAGTCAGTGTCCAAGTGGGCTACCCTATGCAAATGGTAGCGACAGACATTCTGGGACATCTACCTGAATCCTCATCAGGGAACTCGTACATACTTGTGGCTGCCGATTATTTTACCCGATGGGTAGAGGCATACCCAATTCTGTGCCAAGAAGCTGTGGTGGTTGCAAGGAAGTTAGTGAATGAAATGTTCTGTCGTTCTTCGCCACCGGAGTAACTCCACTCCGATCAGGGACGCCAATTCGAATCCCATCTCTTGGCTGAGGTGTGCAAGCTATTGGGCATACAGAAAACCATGACTACACCCTACCACCCACAATCAGATGGGTTGGTGGAAAGATGGAACAGAACGCTGTTGCAGAGCCTGGCTACCTCTGTAGAGGATCACCCAGAGAACTGGGATGAGTTTGTGAGGCAAATTTGTATGGCATACAACACAAGTGTCCACCCTACTACTGGGTTTACGCCATTCTACCTAATGTTTGGACGGCAGGCGAAATTTGCCAGTGGAGCTTATGTATGGTGCACCAGGGATAGAAACAATGCCACTGTCACAGTATGCCATGACGCTCAAAGCGTCTCTAGGAGAAGCATATGCCAGAGTAAGAGAGAGAACAGCACGACAGCTAGAACGCCAGAAGGAGCTCTATAATCAGAGGGTACATGGAAACCCATTCAAAGCAGGAGATCACGTCTGTGTACTGTTGCCATAAGTGCCCTGAGGGAAATCGAGAAAGCTCTACAGACCATGGTCGGGTCCATTTGTTGTGGTCAAGAAATTGTCAGATGTTACATACGGAGTGCAGGAGGTAAACAACTGTGGTCAAAGAATGATCGTCCATTTTAACCGGCTCAAGCCGTACAAACACAGCACCTCACGATATCAGAACTCGAGAAGAGAACAAATCCCATCAGATGTATATAGGAAGACAAGAGGAGGAGCATGGACAGCATTACTTTGGCACTAATTTGGAGGTGGTGGATGATGAGGTGAATGAACCGGTTCCCCCATCTACTTTGGGTTCACCAGAGAACGTGAAGTGAACCAGAGAAATGACCAAGGAATTGAACTGCCACAAATGAACAGATATTACCCCCAACGAGTTCGGAATCCACCGGATTGATTCGGCTCAAATGTGAGGACACGTTCCTAAAGAGGGGGAGTTATGTTGCATGTACTGGACTGATGTTATGACATTGTGTTAGATTTGTGGATCTGAGCATGCGTAGTAGGTGTCTGTTCTAGAATGTTCTGAACACGTGTTTTTTGTGCCAATATGTAATTCAGTGTATTGGAGTATTAAGTCAGTCTGTTAACCAATCACTGTTGTTGGTGGTGAACCGTTGCTCAGAGCGGTATACAGGCCGTCTGCTACAACAGTAAGTAGTTGGTCACTGCACACATGTAACACAATGCAAACTCACTAGTGTGTGGTGCACTCAGGCTTGCCCCAATAATTTGAACCCTGTGTTAATTTCTGTTTTCTTGTACATGCACAAATGCATTCCCCCCATGTACGTATTTGGACCCCTCGTATTGATAAGTGTCACAATGTTTATGTACCCCAGTACAGTAATTTTATCCTCATGGTAATCAGGCAGTGTGGCTTTCATGTTGTAAGCTAGTGCTTCAAAAGAAGGTTACTGCAACATAATATCACTAGCACTAGCACTAGCAGCTCTTTAAAAAATAGGACAGGGGATTCTAGTTGGCAATGATATTCCACAGGTTTGGTTTTGGGTGTTTGCAACATTGAAGTTAGTTACAGGAAGGATTTCCACCTGCAGTCCAACAGGACGGTGGCGTTGGATGCATTCTTCAAGCAGATTGTCCAGGACCCAGTCAAGATCAGCTGGATTGGCTCAGGATGTTCAGTTGCCACAGAGCCCACTGCCGAGATATCTCACTACTACAATATCACACAGGTAATTCAACAGTGAAATCGTCCGGAGGGTGGAAGTCATCTGTCCCTTCACATGCATTCTCCCTATCCAGTTTTCCTGCATATCCTCCTCTGCTGAGCTAGCTGATCGCCAGCGGTTCCGCTACTACTTTCAGATGTTAGCTACGGAGGGCGAAATTGCAGGAGGGTTTTTTGCTGTTATCAAGCACTTTAGGTGGAGGAAGGTGGCCTTCATTGAACAAGATGAAAACTTGTTTACTGTGGTGAGCTCATGTGGTGGTGTGAATATCTTTCATTAAATGCCATTTTTGGGGTAAAATTCATCAAACTGACAGTGGAACACACAACACAGTGTTGACAGGGCTGCTTTCTGATTAGAGATAACAGTAGCTATGCATTCAAGAGATCTGTTGGCAAGCAATGGTAAAGTTGCCCCTTTCCAGAACACTGGAATCAGTGCAAGATAAAATGTGGGAGTGGCCTGGGAACGAGGCTAGACACCAGTAGCATGACAGCTAGGCATTGAACGGACAGCCTGATCAATAGTATAGGTGAAAATACATTTTGTAGGCTTCTCCAGTATATTTCAAGTACTGGAAATAACTATTTAGTATTGGTACCAGCCTGCGGAGCTAGTGCCCTGATATTTAAATGCAGTTGGTCTTGGCAACAATATTCCACAAATATTGCAACATATGGATCTTGCATATCGATAGCTATAATAATAATAATAATAATTTTTATTTCAGTGACATGAGTGTATACACTCCCAGCCGACACCATGGCTTACAAGTCACTAATAGTTATGAGTTACGTTTATAAAGAAGTTTGGCTGTTCTACCGTACATTAATAGTAGCTTATTTACAAAAAATATTTATAATATAGAAAAAATATTGTACACCTCATTTCAATGAGGTCAATTGATCCATCACAGAAGCTGTAGTTGCTGGTCAAAGTTTGGAGGAGCTTTCTTGTCTTCAAAACCTCTAACCTGTTGGGAGTACAACTGCACTCTATGGGGTTTTCATTCCGTCACTCTTTGATAATTACTAGAGGACTGTCAAGTCCTGTGCTGTTATCAGGCAAATTGTACATAGCTATCCAGAAAAATTCTCAGGGATCCTCATCCTTTATTCAGCACCACAGGTATAGAATGAGGCTGACAAATTCATGCAGCCAGAGAGAGTACTAATATTAGTATCTTCATTTGTAACTAGAAGGACATGTGGTGAGGAGTTGATTTCTGAAGATGGGTTTATTGATCTGCAGTTATGCAAGCTGGCTGAGGACACATAGATCTCACAAAAGTTGATGACTAGACTGGGAAAATTTGATTGATTATACCCTGGCAGTACCTTTATTTGACAAATCAGATTCACAACTTTAAACTGCCTAAATATAATAACAGAAAGAAACAACAACAGCACTTAAAAGAACTAGCCTTATTCTTAGGCTCTCTTCATAACACAAGTGATAAAAGCTGGGGGCATGTGAGCTTGGGAACGAGGCCATAAAGAAACCCAATTGCTTGTGCCACATCTTCTCTTATTGTAGCATGGCCGTGACCTAGCACCTGCCTTGTATAGGACTGAACATGCAGTACAACAAAGTATAAGCTTGGTCTCATCAGTTGCTGGGCCCATGTACCCATTCAGAATACAGTCAGAGTAGATGGTTCATATTTTTAATTAATGACTGTACATCATCATCATAAAATTATTGTTTCAGTGAGTGATAAAAACCTAGGACAATGTAGTAGATGTTCTATTGTGCACAAGTTCAAACCACTGCTTCAGTGCTTGTCCAAGCACCATAGGCAAAGTCTCAATCTCCCTCAGCACAATATAAAATGGAAAGGGGAATGTCTCCAAGTAGGTCCTGATGACAGGTAGCTGTAGTAAGAGGACAATGAGGAGACAGGTTACAAGAAGAATAAAAATACATGCATGCAGGGATGGGTTCCATAAAGCAATCAAACACAGTAGAAATGACACCTAAATAGTTGTGAACCATCCCTATATCTTCAATTGCCAATTATGCCTTCTGGTGCTTGTTACATGGAATCACACAATGTTAGTTTAAGGTGGCAGGTAACCCTGTTACTTTGAAGGTTGACAAACCTGGAATCCAAGCTGATAGATTTCTTTGTCTTGCTAAACTTTTAGCGCGTAATCAGTTTTGGGAGTCTCAAACCGTTCACTGTCCGTAAAATTGGGGATTTCCCCCATTTCCTGTCGGCATTGGCATCCAATAATCAGTTTATAATTAAGTTAGTTAAGATGTGGCCTGGCGGTACCCTTCATGTGGTGGTCGGAACTTTGAAGATAAGCTTAGATCGACTTAAAAAATAAAAAAATTAAAAAATGTAAAAAAAATTAAAAAAAGAAGGAGTTTAGTAGAGTGCTGTAGTGTCAGTAGCTGTGAGTAGTACGTAGTGCCTGCTTGTGAAAGCAAGCTTGTGTCTAGAAGCAGCAGAAAGGCCACAGTGGCCAAGACTGTACTCATTGGGCAGGCCCAGGTCTTGCGATCGTATGCCTAGCCTAGTTGGTGACCGTGGCCAGGTGCTTCGAGTGCTGGGCTGGGCTTTAACTAGAATACGCAATTTATCGTTGGTGCTACACTCTGGTACCCAAGGGAGCTGAACGGTGGTTGTGTGTGGAACAGAGCCGTGAGTTGTTTAGCGACATAAAGGGGAGAGGTGGGGCTAGTAATGCTTGCTTGCACTCGTGAATGAGCCCCTCCCGTAGACAAGCTGTGAATTTTTTGAAATGTGCATTCATTTTGGTGCAGTCAAAGTTGTCCATTCCAAGAGTAGTGACAAACATGAGTCTAGCCTGACTTTGGGAGTAGCTCTGAACAAAAGCTGGCACAGATACATTGGTGGTTAGGACGCTACCTACAGTGAGCGTGTAGATGCGTCCATCGAGTGGCAATTTTGGTTCATGAATATATTAATGAGCTACTAAAACCCTTTTTTAAAATTAGGCAAAGCAAGATTGCCCTAAACCAAACCCTAACCCTGAAACTAGGAGTAACACTGGTCCTGACTGTAACCCAGGTTTATGTTTTCGTTAACCTCCGCCGAGAGACTTCCACCGCCACCTTAAAACAACTGTGTCATTGTATGTTTACTTGTATGTCCTCTGTTTTGTACTTTTCCTTTTTTCTTGTGAAATACACATCTTGTGCATGGTACGTAGCTTAGGCAGTGAAATCTGAGTGTGCCCATGCACAGTATGACATCAAACTTAACCAGTAGACTAGTGATAGGACAACCATTAATGACCTGCACCGAAGAAGCAATTTTCTTTTCACTGGGAAGTGATTGAGAGGCACTCTCATAATAATTCATCCTGGAAATTGTGCTGTGATGCATGAATGTGCTTGCTGTATGAGTGAGTACATCTGACCAGCATTGCCTTACAATTGTACTGCTGCTAGACCATGCTTCTCTCCTGCAACCCTGCTACAAGCTTTCAGTCTACACGCAGACCTTCATTCCACCTGTGTAACCGTGTGACGTCATCAAATTCTGGATTAATACGTAATGAGCTCCACACACGGCCAACTTTCAAGCATTGTATTTTGTAGTAGCAAACCTGGATCGAGATGACACTTACACATTGTGTTGTGACAGCTGTCAAGTGTAAGTTCATAGTGTCACTGTGCCTGCTGGGTGCTTTATACTACGTCCACTTATACAAGTACAATTCTGAGCCATCTTGATTCATCACACAACTAGGGGCAAAGTGGAGCTAGAACACGATCTTCACAGTGTATACACAGTACATTCTGCATTATAACATATTCGAGTTAGAAGCTAAAAGCTCAAGTCACACGGTAGATATGAAGTGTACAATATCGGAAAAAAATAGCTTGGCAAGCATCAGGGCATAGGATTGGCACCTTAATTTTAAATATCACTCAGGACTACATATGATCTGGTCCACTGGCCAACTTTCTACTAACCTTTCCTGGGCTGAATGTTGGGACCTTGAAGTGTACATATAAGCAATTAATTAACTCTTCTGTGACTGCAATCAAAATTTGCCTTACAAGAGTTCCATCAGCAAATACACCTCTGCCATCGGACAGCACAACCAGCAACTGACTGATTTCTGGAGATAAGTTACTTGACTTTGAAAGGAATTTTGCGAATATTGACTCTGCTGCTTGAAGAAGCTGAAGAAAAGCAACACAGTAGTATAATGAGCAAATAAAGTTACAGTTCAGATAGATACAGGTCCACGGACTAAGGAATGCTTCCATAGTAAATTCAATTTTAGATCTAGACATAGATATAATGGCAAGTACTGCTTAGCACTACTCATTTGGGAAAGTTACCTCAGGCTAGCTAAAAGCTCCATAGCATGCTCACTACACATAACATTAATTTTATGTATATATATATAGGCATATGGAATTTGTGATGTCACAGAAGTGTAAAAATTCTCAGTGCTAAAACGTTAGTTGTATTTCCTTTGCCTTGAGATGTGGTAAAAAAAAGGATCGAAGAGCGCTTTGCATTGAATACCTGTGGTCCTAGCTTTGACAGGAAAATGGTTCCTTGTATTCCAAGGTAAACTATTGGTTGCAGTTTAATATGTGTTTCACTTAGCATTCAACATTAATTCATGGTGCTATGAAGGAAAGATGGGCCCACACCTCAAACCATATCTTTTTAAGCCACAAACCAATATTGTAGTACCTCTTTGAAGTTAGTTCGGGTCTGAGTAAAACTCAGGTTCTGCAACACAAAACCACCACTACGAGCAGAAAGAGGCTGGTCCAATGGGTGTAGAACCTCAACATTTGTTCCAAACCTTAGATAAAAAAAAATGAGTAAGAAATAGCTTCAGGCTTACTGTGATCTGCAGGAACCGACTTGAACGTATATAAAGATGGTTAGTCTGGTATCAAGGCAGTGAGTAGTGAGGAAGACTGACTAGCCAGCCTGGTACAAATTGCATGTGGATGTCCAGACAGGTTGAATGCAAACATATCAAATACCACACAAGTGTTAGAATATCATTGTGCAACATGGTGGTTATCTTTCACTGAGCTTTGGAAACTTAGCATAATAAAGATACCTCCCCAGATCATGGGTACCATATAGGAATTATTGTGGACACCATAGATTTCATGGGTAAGAAGTTTTCCATGCCAATAAATTCAAGCAAATTTTTCTTGCCTATTTTACATAAAGATTTAGCTTCATAGCATTTCATAGCCCTGCAGTGTCACCTTCAGCAGGTAAACTGAAGTTTGTCCCGGCGTTAACTACGTTTAACTCCTTTAAACTACATTTGTCGTGATTTTAGTGTAGCAGTGTAGTATGCATGACAGAACGTTACAATATGGAACTAGCAAATGAAAAAGCCAAATGCTATCTGATCGCATATCACCCTTAGTGGTTGCTAACCTGCAAATACCAAGCTGCCCACAGTCCAGACGGTTGAGGGAATTACTAATTAGTGCCAAGGACTCATAGGCCATCTGTATAAAGAAAATAAAGGAGATGATTCTTGTGTTGGTGCTGGAATCTCCACGGTAAATACCTGATTACAGTCATTTTCACTCATGCTGGAGGAGTCATCCACTGCAATGAGAATCTGGTAAACTCTTTTGCTTGGCTTAGATCTCCGTAGCCATATACGATCGTTCTGAAAGTTGCTAGCTATGTATGGAATTATTCTTCGCATGTTGAGACGCTTTCCTGTGCGGTAGTCACCCTTGCATAACAGGTAATGTTGACATCACTCTGGTATTACCTATCCACTTTGCATATTAAAAACTGGATGTCTGGATGATCTGAGAATGAGGCTACACAACACAAGGAGTGCATTACATAACACAAATGCTTACTTGAGTTGTGCGGCTTGAGTTGGTTGCAAAACAAGCCTTAATTCTTCACATAACATTTGTGAGAGACTAGAAGTGAGGGCTTCATATTTCAGCCATAGCTGTGATGCATCCACGCTCTGCACCATTGAGGTAGACTGCATAAATGCCACATTTGCAAACAAAACGCATCTTTCAAAATACCTGCTGTTCATTGTGAAGGACGGACACAGCAGACTTCAGTGACTCCCGAACTGAGTTATCATCCTATAATTTCAGAAGCATCGGATTCAGAATATACCACTATGAAATGCAGGCATTTGTGGTTACGTACAGTTACCAAAGCAGACACACATAGTCACTCTTACTAGTGGTTGTGTTGGTTCAAGAAGCCGCAGGTTTGTACCACCAAAAAAACTCTCTCTTAAGTGCACATTCTCTTGTTGATGCATTGCTGTCCTGTCCGGTTCTGTGCTGGATTCCTTGGGTTCAGGTAAGGGTTGTTCACTGTCAACAACATCTGAACCTAACTGGTGAGGGCCTAGGAGCTGCAACAAGAACAATATGAAATTCAGAAATAAAAATATAAAAAGGGGAAAAATAATGGCTTTTATTTTCATCAACTTAGATTGTTAATGCCGCAATCACAAAACAATTCCCAACATACAGTAAACCAGCAGTGGATGCAGAAAATTGTCTCCACAATACCCGCTCTTACCTGTTGTGGTTGTGTAACATCCATGTCCTCTTCCTCATCTCTGTCATCTTCCAAACTTGTCTCTTCTTCAGCCACATGGGGAAATGGATGCTCAAAGTGCTCTGTGGGAGCAGCATCCCATGCCACCAAATCATGTTCACTGTTAGATTCAGCTCTCAAGTGCTGGTAGAGTGCAGACTCCTACAAGTAGAATCAAATAACAGGAGGTACACTCTCAGGTAAACAGTGGATACTCAGACAAACGGAAAAGGTCTATATATGTAAATTTCATTCATTTACAAGGCCTACCTTATATCTATTTGGGGTTTTAGTACTTTCTGTCTGTAATTGGTTTGTTCCCATAAGCTTAGGTCTTTTGACTGCTCTCTTTTCACTATCGTCAAGAGTATATTCATCACGATGTCTGCCGAGAGTCTTCCGTTGTAACATACTCTCTGACTCCTGTACCTGCTGATAGCAACACGTGCAAAGAGTGCAAAGAATAAGAAACTGCAGTGTATGTCTACTATTGCATACTGTATGTACTTTAAATGGATCTCTGACAACATCACTCATAGACAAATGACAAGCTGTAGAGGCAAAGCAAGGAGGCTTCTAACAAATGCAAAATAGTGTGGCAGAGGCAAGACTAGACTTTAGCACTAATGGGAGAAATCATAGGACAGTGGCACAAGATATACTCCTTCACAGTAGTGGGTTAACGGAGGATGGATACATTCCTGGAGGGCAATCAGTATATTACTTAATGTGAGGAGCTTTCTCGAACAAGACTGCACACGTGTGCACACTGCAACTAATTTATCAGAAATTAAAGTTGACTAGCCACAAGATGATATAGATACTAGAGTACAAAGGTATACCTCATTTTCAGGAACTGGAACAACAGATGTTCCACTACCTCCCTTGCCTGGAGAGAAGGAATAGAGAAGTATGTAGTTATCCCTTAGCTCCATTCTAAGGCTCTCTTTCATATGAACCAAAATAGGGAAGAGCCTGGTAGTGATAAAGAGGACTTAATTGCTCTTTGTGGCGAAAACTGCAAAGGGTAGTTCACCCATGTTTAAAAAGTTGTATCATATTAATGTTGTGTTCAATGGCTATAAGGATGACTTTGTGTTTCCATTCAGGTTGGTTAAGGCAACCCACAGCAAGAGTTCAACATAAAGAACACACATTGTACATTCATGCTGTTTGTGTGACGAGAAATGCCATAGTACCATAGAGTGACAAATTTTAGATGGGTACAGATTTTTGTGATTTTCTCTGTCTGACCTGCTACAGTGAAAGTAAACTGAACAACTTTAATTTGATGACATCATTATGATGACACATACATGTACAGTACATACTGCATGTACAATATTCTCGTGCGGGAGGGTCTACAATATAAACAACATGTTCAACTGATATGCTTCTTGTAAACAACCTGTTCAACTGATATGTTTCATGTAAAAAAAATCTAACTACTGTCATTGACAAAGTCGATGCTAGTATACCAGTAAACCCAACTACAGTATGCTGGTGGATCAGCAATCACCAAGCTGGCAGGACACACCTTGGATGTACCACATTTCTCTCTTTCTGTTCTGACCACATTGTTGAGGTCGTACATGGTCTGTGTGCATGACACAATATAGCTTGTACAATATAGCCTGCACATTGAAGCTCTTGTTGATTGTGGCCTATCCAGTGCTGTACTCAAATAAGTGAATGCACAGTGATACATTGATAAGCTACAGCTGACTACTAGTATTTTCAGATTGCTCCATCACTAAGGAAATAAGATGAAACTTTACCATTCAGTTCAGTGGAAGTACCAGTAGACTGTCCCTGGGTCTCGTCTTGACTTTCCTATGCATGAAACAAACATCAAAGGTGTATAGTGGGGTTACAATAATTTACTACAATGCAGTTGTGCAAGAATATAGTTATGGAAAAAACTATATGGAAACAGGTTGCTACCTTATTTTACTGGGGCAAACATGGGTAAGCCTGTAGCCTATGTTGTCTATGGAAATTTTCTGCATAAACATCTCTCGGTATTTACTATTTAGTGGACAAATTTGTGCTAGACTGGTCATGTGTATGATGTTAAGTGAGCACATGATTGGTCACTTGCAATCACTGTGAGACTAGTATTCTCAGTCTGGTTTCTTCACATAGCTGCCTCA
The DNA here is from genome assembly GCA_949130485.1 of Agelas oroides. Classification (NCBI taxonomy): domain Eukaryota; kingdom Metazoa; phylum Porifera; class Demospongiae; order Agelasida; family Agelasidae; genus Agelas; species Agelas oroides. The sequence goes on along the minus strand of OX422196.1, from coordinate 3,947,034 downwards.
AGTGAAGTCTATGCAAAAAGATGAGTAGGATGGCTATGTGAGACTGCAGACAAGCCAGAATGCTCACAGAAAACAGTGAGTGACAGAAATTGGCATAAAGCTACCTCAATCACATAAGTCTGGTTACAGAAGACTGCTCATGACAGAAAAGCCAGGCTGCTCACAGAGGACAGCAGAGCCTAATGTATGCTGCCTCAAGTATAATGTTACATATGACCAACAACTTTGCTACTGTGATATGAATAGCAGTGATCCCCTGCTTGTTGTATGGTTTTGAGCATGAAGCTTTGCCAATGTGTATGGTAGCCTTGTTCCCAGTGACAGTATAAGAAGTCCTTGGAATGGCACCGTGAACAACTGTGAGTTTTGAATAGTACGCTGTAAACTGTAGCTTCTACCAAGCATGCCTTTTTTTTGCATATGACCAAGCCTGGAAACTTTTTTTAAAGTTGTTCATAAAATCAAGCTATGTAGAAGCCTCAATTGAAGCTAAATTGTAAGCAGAGAAGCAGCCTTTCAGTGCCAATCAATAGGTACCTGCAACCACCAGAACACCAACAACAGTGATCATGTAGCATTTACAATATTGAAGTCAAAGTGCATGGGCAATATCAAAACTATGTGCAAACAATGCACAGGTAGCTAGATGGGATCAAATTTTCAAGGGCTCTGTCTGAATTTTTCATGCAGGAAATGACAAAATCTGGAGAGAAGTCTGGAAATGAAGCTAGTGTAAAGCACTTCAGCCATAGTTGTTTCGTGTGAAGGATAATGTCAGCCTAATTATGTTGTATGGTAAGGACCGCTTTAGTCAGGTGTGGGAATCCACCTGACAACCTATGGGGTGCCATTTGTGAAAATTATGTTCTTCCTATTATTTATAATGACACACTTGATGAAGGAAGTGTAGTACTACTTTCATAAGGTAGCTGCAGGCAGGAATGATATAATTATAAGGGACACTAAACTCATATTGCACAATATAGGCATGCCAATTTGTCCAATCAAATTAAGCAATACTTTAGATACAGCGAAGTAAGCATCTAGTGCGCATGTAATGTCACGCTATAACACATAAGACTATAGATGCATGCTCACTATATATTTGCTGAGCACTGATATTTTTGTACATTTTCTGCATCCTGTATCCTCCTGACCCTCTCCCTTGCTTGTTATAGCTTCACCCTGCACCTGTTGTATACATCATGCTATGCCATGTTGGCTTCTTATGCATTAACCTTTGAACCTTTGAACCTTTGCCAAGGAGATTGGGTGGTCTTTGTGCTGGGAAATGCATGCATATATATGTTCGGAGTCAAGTGAATCTGAGCCACCTGATCTTCCTATATAGTTTCATTGTCTTGATACAATGTTCCACTTCTTCAACTGTGACCTCTGTGTCTAATATGCCCTCTAGGTTGAGATGTGAACGACAGCAACTCCAGGCCTGTCATGTTTGAACTCGCTGTAATCACAGGTGGTGTCTCAGAGGATTCATGGCAGTCATTGCGTATGCACAGAAAGATGTATTCTCCTGCTGAGTACCGTCGGGGCAATGCTGAGCACTAAACCATCTACTGCTTTTCTACACTACAAACATGCAGGGTTTTATTATTTCTGCCAAAATGGGAGGGTGGCTGATGCATGCAAATTCTTAGTGGAAGCAGTTGAATAATATGGTGCCGTCCAACGTATCTAGTCTTGCGTAGCCATGCAGACTCTCTCGGAAAGGGAGAGTCTGGTAAACTGTATTCGCGTACACATAGGGGGGGGGGGGGATTCACTTTGTTCACCGATTCTGAGGACGGAAGGCACATGCATGATTACCACGTGACAGTACGCTGATGCGCGCGCATCTATGCGGTGAACTGAAACTTTTGCTACAGGCTACGCATGCCAATAAGTACGGCTTTGGCTTTGCAGAATGAGGTCTACATCCAAGCTATAAAACAAATGGATGTCAGAGACAATGTGAAAGAAAACAACTAAATGATGGTAAACCCTCTCAAATATACACAAGACTCATTGCAATTTCTGAAATGAAATTATGCAGTGAATTATGCATATCTAGCTGAAGATGAGAACAGTGACACAAGCAAGGTGCTACTGTCTGGAAATTTGGTAGAGAACTGTGACAGACTCGGAAACTGGGATCTTTGTTCTGCATCTAAAGAAAACAACGGGAACAGTAAACATCACATGAATGGCTTAGAAATCCCTAGCATTTAGCAATGACGTAATACACACTGTCTGTCATACTGGCCCATGGTAATCATGTGACGTCGAGAAGTCAATGTGGGCGCATAGGCTTTCAACACTGAAACTGAAGCTGTCTGGCTAGTCAAAATTGTCTCTCATGAATAACCTACCATGGAACTAGCAAAATACAAGTTTAGCCCGTCAGATGGCTTCAGTTCAGTTGAAAACTGAATCCACTCATCGTGACTTCATTCATAGAACCGTTCTTGTTTGTAGCAACAATTCAAAATTCTTGACCTTGGAATGTCATCACAGCACATTAATTGCTACTATGATGTGACATCATGTTCCCCCTCCTGTGCTCAGAGAAGGGTCTGGTGATGGGTTTCGTAATCAGACAGGTGGCTGTAAATCACTCAGCTACTTAATTTTGATGTCTACCAGTCTCGTGCCAAAACCCAACCAATGGAGGAAAGAGTCTCGTGACAAAAGCCAGAATCTTTGAAGTGCTGAAGCTTCATAATTGTAGATAAAGGATTAATAAATGCAAAGAATCTCAAGTTTTGAGCAGCACAATTGAAGCACTTTTTTTTCGTTTCTGCATTATTTCAGCAAACATACCTTACGATTTTATTTGTTGTTTTAAAAATCGGAGTGGGTCCAAGGTATCAGGCTTGTGTCAGCAAACACTTTTAGTGAAAGGGTGGGTGGGATTTAACTAAATAGCAAGCAGGTACTAATTTTGAACTTGAGTCAGTCTTTCAAATGCTAGCAATCAGCTTCTCTCAGTGCATTCCAAATACACACAAACTCTCTGAAAAGTCACCTGACCCTTCCCCTGTGCATAACACTGAACACAATCTGTGCTGGGGTTGGTTGGGTCTGGCTTGTGTGATTGTCAGCCAAGGTATAAGGCTAATGGACACCCCTATCTATGGCTAATGGCAATCCTACAAACTTTGCATTGCTGATAAACAATTTGGCAGCTTCCATGTAGCCTTTTCTGGTCTAAAATAAGTCCATACTTCATCCAAACATCATCCCAATCAGGTATGAATTGAAAAATTGCTTCACTCCTACTGACCTGTTGTCAACCAAGTTTACATGGCCAAGAGCTTGAGTACTTCAAGCTGGGTTAGGCCATTCCAACTTGCACTTTAGTTTCAGGTCCCCGCCCACATCAGTTTTCAGAGACACCACGATTTAAGGATTAAAGGTTCAAGTTCACATTGCACATGCATCTTTTACTAACACATGTACATGTACGTACTCTTGTTCACTGGCTAGCTAGTCGACTCAGCAAACTAATCAATTTTTTTAATATTTGATAAACATCCTTGGACTGAGTAGTCCTAATGGGTCACTGGGAACAAATGGAATCCTGAGTAAGTACTGAAGGTAGATGTAAACTTGCTTAGTAGCCGTACCAATCGGGATTTAGGACTATAAGTACGTCAGAGATAGGGAGTCAAAGGTCAAGTGTTGGCAAGCAATAATCGTGTATCAGTGCACGCACGCATCAGTTTAGATGATCTGAGAGGACCTGAAACTAAGGTGCAAGTTGGAATGGCCTTATCATCAAGATTATATGGCCTGCCAGTGGTGCACATGTAACTTATAAATCACTGTATATACATGTATACCACTGGCAGCCACAGATCCAAACTTTCTACCTCAACTATCTATCACTTTGCAGGGGCACTTTTGACTAGCTTTACATAACAAATTTCTCCCTCACCTTGCTTTTCTGTGTTTTGGACACGCCAACTCTCCCCGGCTCTATACTAGTCTCGCGGGAAGGGAGAGTCTGGTCAACTGCCCATATAAGACTTGTTCCAACACCTACCCCAACTGGGGTGGGCGATAAGTGCCTTCGCGGCTACAGCGTTTGTATTGTGCAGCTATAATAGCGACGTGTCAAGTAAACGAAGCCTCACTCACACTAAACAAGCTGCAATTATCGGCGAAGCAAATTATGTAAACTCTGTGGTGCGCAGCTACTTATCGCCCACCCCAGTTGGGGTGGGTGTTGGAACAAGTCTTATATGGGCAGTTGACCAGATTCTCCCTCCCTGCGAGAGTCTGGCTACGCGAGACTAGCTCTATACATGTTTACACTTTGACTCAAGTAATGCATTACGTAATGCACACCGCACGTGCCAGACTTCAGACTCGGTGAATAAAGTGAATCCCTGGGGGGGGTATATTCAAGGGTTAACCCCCCTTTTTCAGTAGATACACCGCATGCGAACGCGCTTATAACGCAAAAATTATGCGCATGTGCGCGCGGTTCTATCTCTGTCCTCGAATCTGTTCTGACAGCTAGGTACTTGGGCCTATTATTAACACAGTGCAGTACATTGTGGTTATTTGACACATATGCAAAGTTCGCTCACGAGTTTCTGACGCTCTTTCACAGGCCTTGTGCAACTTATCTTTAGCTTGCCTTTCCTACGGCTGATTTCACACTATCTGATTCTATTGCTCTCATACGTTTCATAGCAAATTACACTCTGCTTTTCGTTTGGATCGAAAGACATAATCACAGCGTTCACATGTCTTCGGTCTTACAGCGGGCATACCTTTGTTGGAGGCATACTTACTGCCAATGGCCAATAATCAATGAACGTCTCTCCCAAGAACTAAATGGCCGCTAGCCACGTGGTCCAGATTCATACGCATGCGCGTTTTCTGCGGAGTAAAAATGGCCGATTTATTATGTAGCCGTACCAACAGGAAACGCTCTAGCTTCGCAACGAAGCATTTTCAGAGAAAATCGATTAAAATTTCGACCTTCATCCGCCGCTGAGAAGGTTAGTATCGTTTGTGGCACGAATAATCACGTTAAAAGTGAGATGTTGAGTAACAGACACACAGACCGTAACCCTCGCTGCGCATGCGCGCCGAGGGTTAATTACTTCGCAATCTGCTTAACCCTCCTTTGAAAAATCCTGTGTACGCGCCTGCACTGTCCATGCAAGACTGGCGAGAGACCGAGAGTCTGGACTTAGTCTCGCAAGCCACACCCTTCGCATAGAGAGGAAGGGTCTGGTCGCGTTGCGAGTTGTCGCCACGGAATGTAATTATGTGCCAGTGCGGTTTAATTCACCGATAGTGCGCAGGTGAGTGAATAAGGCATGCATCACTATTTTAAAGTACGCAAACTTCAAGTTTCACTATTGGATACACTACGTACGGAGAACAATTCTTCATCTTCGTGGGGGCGGGGAATATTAACTCACAACGTAAGGGGCATCAACAAACCGAGATCCCCCCACCCCCGACAGTACGTTAGCATCCGTATGCTATACAGTGATTGGGGCGAGCCTGAGCGAGCCCCACAGTAGTGAGTAGAATGGTGATTTCGTGTAAGCGTGCGGTTGGTACGTGTACGCAGGGCATCACGCGCATGCGCTAACCACATAACCTTGTGAACTGGTGTGAGGTGGTTACGTTGTTTTGTATGACACCCACACAGCAAATCAAAACGATGGATCAAGCAGAAACAACACAAGAAAGAGAATGTAGATCAAGAGCTAGAGCCAAAGAAACACCCGAGCAAAGAGAGCAGAGGTTGGCAAGGCGAAGAGAAGAAGATAGAGAACACTGAGCAAGAGCTAGAGCTGAAGAAACACCCGAGCAAAGAGAGCAGAGGTTGGCAAGACGAAGAGAACAATATAGAGAACGCCGAGCAAGAGCTAGAGCCGAAGAAACTCCAGAGCAAACACCCGAGCAAAGAGAGCAGAGGTTGGCAAGGCGAAGAGAACAAGATAGAGAACGCCGTACACTTCAATCCTCTCTCCTATTACCGAGTCCTGATACTGTGCAAATGGCCGCGTTCTTCACAAACTCAAAGAAAGAGCACCGTCTTCAACAGTTGAAGAAAGCCTACAACAGACTTCAATCGCTCGCTCAGGCTCGCCCCACAATGCGTTGCATTCTCTAGTTTATATGGTTATGGTGTGATTAGGGTTGGATTAGGGCTAGTATAAATACAGTGTAGCATATGGATGCTAATGTACTGTCGTTAACGGCTTGTCGTACCGGATCCCTGGCATGTACGTGCATAGAGCTACAACACCTCAGATTATGGATGTACTGACTAATCAACGACACGTCCCATCCGACTGTGCGTTCACTTTCCTTGTACTTGTGTTTGCAGTCTTGGCTAATGTTGCGCCTACTAAGACTGACAACCAAAGCCTCGTCGCCTCTCACCATCCCCCGGCCATACTACCTACAAGTGTACCCAAGTAACGATCCCTCAGAAGAGGCTTTGGTGGGGATCAAGTCGTTGTATTTTGCTCTGATGATGTCCTTTGGCGGGGATTTCAGAAGCAGTGGAGCTGTACCTGGCGTGCAAGTAGCTCTCGACCAAATCAACAGTGACCCAACCCTCCTACCTGGTTACCAGTTGCACTACACTCTGACAGACTCGCAGGTTTGTGCTATAGCTACGTCATCTTGTTGGTAAACTTGTGTACAGAAGTGCTCAGTGAAAAGTAATGCCCAGCTATCACCCTTTCCTCAGTGTAGTTGGTATGTCCATTTATAATAGCAGGCCAGAGCAATCTGGGCATATATTTGTTAGTCCACTTATTTGCAGGTTGGTGTTCCATGCAAGCAGGGTATTGCCAACACTCTTATTACTGTATTTGAGGTTGACCCCTTCACTAATTGTGCTATTCCCTGCCTGGGGTACTAAGTTTTGTCTTTGACTGTCATACCTTGTAACTCTAGTCAACTTGATTGTTACCAACCACATTGCAACTAAATAGTGAAAAGCCAGCAGTCACTGGGAATCAAACCCAGGCTCTTTTGTCTTGAGCTGACAGTGCTCTACCACTGAGCTACTGAAGTATAACAAACCTGTACATCTGGCCCTGGAGAATTGTCTCGGTTTCATGGTTATGACAAAAATGCCAGGAATGTAACCAAATAGAGCTTCTGAAAGAAGGGACTGTTTTGACTATAGAAAAGCTCCTGAACAGACTTTCAAGAAAACCTATTTGGTAGCATTCCTTGCATGGTACACGGATGCAACTGAGATGACCTAAAAATGCAGTTAATGTAACCCTATGGTGTTTTTACAGTGAGCTATACCTGATATCCATGTACAGTCTCAATGATACGAGGTTGCTGGAAATACCACTGCTTCAATCATTTTCAGCCACTTTTAGGTACACACCAGGGGCGTAGACAGGAGTTGAAAATTGGGGTGGCTCAGTTTTGGAATGGCGAAAATTTTGATATTCATAGCTTAAATTATAGCACGTCACTTATCTTGCCGACTGCAAACCAACCTGTGGGTGGTGGAAAGCTCAGTAATGTGTGCGTCAATGAAGTGCATCAATGCATTTGATTTTGTGTAAATTAATATATCCACATATTCCATAAAATTAATCATAAGTCCCAAAATCTGGGAGGGGGCTTTACACAGTGCATGCATGATAAAAGCTACCTCCAGCATCACAATGGATAATAAGTTGTAGTTGGTTTACCTGAAGTTACCACAAGTATAGGTGCATGATTGATTTATTTTGTGAGTACACGCACGGACGTTTCAGACAACGGTATAGTATATACCACATCACTCAAAAGCAATTGTTACACCCCAAGATGTGAAATAAAGGATTCACGTAATATAACAATTATACAAACAATACACAGGCCAGGGCCACTTAGTCTCGTTCCCAGACCGCATTTTTCGCACCCGCCGGAAAAAAGGGTCTGGTGAACTGCCTATTCCATTTTCGTGCAAGTGCGCCGGAATGCTGGTGCATTGTTCTTTTCTAATTTAACACTTGACGTCATCGAAGATTGCATTCCACATTGCGTGCCAACGATTTACCAGCGAAATGGACGTTGATCGGGCAACCCTAGCTGCCTTGTATAGACTAGGCTATTATATCTTTCGAAAGGAGTACAAGTAGGCTGTCTTGGAGTTCGCTGTTTACTAGAGGGTTTTTGAATTCACAATCCAGCTGACGTGACGTCATGGTGGTTTCAAAATATTGGAACCAAAACGGTATGGGCAGTTCACCAGACTGTTTTCCCGCTCGGCGAAAAGTAGTCTGGGCACGAGACTAAGGGCCACTATGGTTAAATCAACATATAATTATGGCTTCTGTTAGCATTGTTATCAGAACTACCATGGATGCTTTTGTAGGAAGTAATGGCAATGAGCATCCACTTGGCAGTGGAAACATCCAGTAAGAAGGCAATGGATCTACGTATGTCATAAATGGCTTCTACCAATCGTTGGTTGTTTATACGCTGCATATTCAAGTCATACTCGTCTCGCGGGTTAGACAGTCTGGGCCGCGAGACTATATCAAGCTATACTAGCAGATGACCCGGCGCTACACACCGAGTCCAATTCCTAAAAGTTGATATGAGTCAAATCAACATACACTCACCTTCCACAATGCACACCACCAGTAACACCGGCATCTCCTCCGTTGCTTCAGGCATAGATATGTGAGGCAGAGATACAAGTCTACTCCAAATAACGCACACCAACAAGCCGAGCCCCGCCCCACTGCCTTTCATGTTACAATTATGTAATTGTTTAATAGCAAAAAATTAAGTAATGTGTTCACACGCAAAACAGGTATATATAGCACTGTGATATATAGGAGAGCAGATGATAGCCAATGGCACAAATCACAGGACAGCAGAATATATTGTGGCAAAACAGCGAACAAGGAAGCACAGTGACATGGATATGCGATGATAAAACCACATTTGACTGAGTGAGGTTTTCTGGCTATGTTGGTTTCATCAGATGTACTGTTGTGTTGTATTGTGTTGAGAAGGCTGGCTGCATAAAGTGGGTGGCAGCATGTTTCTGAATCATGCTCATGGCGATCTGGAGTCTCTTACAGCAGAGTGCTCCGGCCGCTAGGTGATCCACGACAGGATTAGGGTAGTCTTCACCAACCATACACCCACTCTCCTGCTGCACACTCAGTGGCGCTAGCCACGGACAGTAAATATATTCACCTGTAGGAGGGAGGGAGGGAAGGGAGGGAGGGAGGGAGGGAAGGGAGGGGAGGGAGGGAGGGGAGGGGAGGGGAGGGAGGGAGGGGAGGGGAGGGAGGGAGGGGAGGGGAGGGAGGGAGGGGAGGGAGGGAGGGGAGAGAGGGAAGGGAGGGAGGGAGGGAGGGAGGGAGGGAGGGAGGGAGGGGAGGGGAGGGGAGGGGAGGGGAGGGGAGGGAGGGACGGAGGGAGGGAGGGAGGGAAGGGAGGAAGGGAGGAAAGGAGGGAGGGGAGGGGAGGGAGGGAGGGGAGGGAGGGGAGGGAGGAAAGGGAGGGTTCTTATATACACATTGGAGGATTGACGCACAAACACATCCTTTTCTTATGTCCCAGCACTAACCCATCACTCAATGCGCTTAGCAGTTGATTCGGTTGTTTATTATGTGAGACAAGTAAACATCAGTCGATGCATATTAGTGCGGATCATTTAGTCTTTGTTCCCTTTTTCAACCACCTACAATCATCAGAGAACCACAAGTGTGCTTCACTAACTTGGAAAGTTCTGGAGCTCTGGGATGTAAGTCCTGACAAACCGGCCATTAGGATCCATCTTCTGGCCAAATCTAATGGGACAATAGTGCTCTATGGGACCTAGGGAGGAGGGTGGGAGAGAGGAGGGTGGGAGAGGAGGAAGGGAGAGGGGGAAAGGGAGAGGAGGAGAGGAGAGAGAGGAGGGGAGAAGGTCAGCAACTACACACAACTTCTGCGCACATGTAGATGATTAGGATTGATGAGTTGAACAGTGCTACTGTCCAAGATGAGCTATGTTGCAGCCCTCTTCCCCTCCCTCCTCCCTCACTGTTCAACTTCACCAGAGCAGCTCTTGCTCCTTCCCTCACCAGTGAAATATGCAGAACAGGAGCTCCTCATCCAGCAACCACAGCAGATGCTTGGCTCAAAGTCCAGCAAGAGTTCCTCGAACGTGTCCTTTCCCTGCACCCAGCTGATCCATAGGTCCCCACGGGTCAGGAACGTCGCAACAGACTCTCTGAGGAGCAAGAACAGAACATGTTGATTGAAAAGGATGTGCCCCGCAGCAGTTTTGGGATCTTACACAGTTGTAGGCTGCAAATGTGAAGACAGTTCCAGGAAGGTGGCTGCTGTACACCCACTAAGTACATTAAGAGGTGATTCACCACTGTACACTGAAGGCACAGCAACACAAAACTGAGTGGGTACAATGCAGCCTAGATAACACACACACAAGCTATACTCCAACGCCTGCATCCCTAGCCTCCTTTCCCAGGCTCAGTTTTCATGCTGGCTCCAATTTTGCAATAGTGGTCTATTGTGCTCCCATGCAAACTGAACACCTTTATCTGACATCTTGGCTCCCTCCCAACTAGACTGCGGGGGAAACATACATGTACAAAGCCCGCCAGAATTACATACAGTTACACAACACATTCTATGAATACTATAGCTCACAGTCCTCTACAATTAACACCATTTAAGGATCATGCAGCACCAAAATGCACACAAACCGAGCTAGATGATCATGGGGCGAGCCTGAGCAAGCAGCAAACTGCTGATTTACTACTTTGCCATGGCACACAGCAGGATTTGTCACACTCAACTGTTTAATTAAGCCAAATTTGGTAATGCATAAGTAGCTATATACTAGGAGAATGTAGAACATTGTGGGGCGAGCGTGAGCAAGCAATACACAGCTTTAACTTATATCAAAGGCTGAATCAGTGAAGTGTCACATCACAGCACACAAGTGGTGTGGCATGTAGCTGAACAAAGCTTGTCACTCTATACTCTCTACAAAAGTGCTTAACAGCTTAGAGAAGATGGTTGCAGAGACTAGCTTGTCATGGGGTGGTACCATACAATGCAGCCATTAGTGCAACCTAAGCATCTACTCTGGCTAACTGTAGGCTAAGTCTAAACACAGCCTGGCTTGTCGCGCATAGTCCTTACTTGAGGCATCTAAGAGGTATAGCAGATGGGGTTCGCCGTCCATCAGCCATGGATAGAAGGAGGGTCTCTGCCGCTTTCTGCTTTCAGCCTCTCTACACAACTGTTTAATAGCCCTTGTATACATACATATAGTAGACAGAGGAGGTCGGACATGGTTGAACTTTACTAATTAAAATGGCTGAGGTCACACTAATTGGTTTTTCGTATCTCAACAGACTAGCTCTCTCGGCTTTCACTGAGGTGGGCCCTAGTTTTCAAATCAGGATTCAAGGCTGGATCCAGTCATAGAAAAAGCTAAAAAAACATTCTACCTTGCAATATCCAAGATCAATTAGTGTGACCTCAGTTGTTTCAATTAGTAAAGGTCAACCATATCCGACCTCTTCTGTATAGTAGATACTCACGCTCCAACCATCTATCCTGGATGTCGCTGCAAACACAACTTCTATAGGCTATCCTTTGTTCAATATGTGCGCACGCTCCGGCTGCAATTCCTGGCTGCCTTTCATAAGTGCCATCTTTCAAAGTCACCTTGGAGCTAGCTGGCTGCCAAGTTGTACGAAAATCTTACTTAAGGTCCGCACGCGGCCCGCGGCTATCGCGTTAAATTACAGCGTCAAGAATATACGGAACGACGTACGACAGATAATAATAATAATATTCGATGAAAAATCTCGATTCAACTCACTAGTGTGGGGCTCGCTCACGCTCGCCCAATCACATATGCCAGCCATTTCTCCAGCCAGGGCAGCTAACGTGGCTACACATGCATGGACTTAAAGCTTTACACCAAAATCATGAGCTAAATTTCTGGCGTTTATGAGTGCCATTTACGCATGGCCCTACCTGAAGCGACCCAGTCAACCATTGTCCATATTAAATTTATACCGCCTGTGAGCTGCCTGCTGTCGTCGGTAGAAGCACAAACCAGAATTAAGTTGCCACGCGTGCTTCAACTTCGGTCGTCTTCGCTCCGGGTCGCCAACGCTGCACTCTAACATGTTAGTCTGGCCTCCACTGGCCTTCACCAGCCTTCACATGCACATGCTCGACCTTCATTGAATGCGCTCATTTGAAATTTACGGTAAGTGGTCGGTCCAAGCAAACATACACACGCATGTGCGCAATGAAGTCACGCTAGTGTGGGGCTCGCTCAAGCACACCCCAACTAGAAAATGTAGAACATTGTGGGGGCAAGCCTGAGCAAGCAGCTAACATGCACATGAATAGACTCAGCTTCACGCTGAAATGATGAGCTGAATCGGTAGCGTTTATGAGTGTCGTTTATGTATGACCCTTTAAATTATACCTCAACCCGGTGTGTATAATTTTATACAGTCGGCGAGCAGCCTGCCGTTGATGGTCTGTCCGTAGCTGCTGTGACAAACAAGAAGTAAGGTGCCGTGCGTGCTTAAACTTGAGCCGTCTCTGCTACGGTTGCCAACGCTGCACTCTGGGTAGTATTGAGGCTAACTACAAAGTGCACGAGGACGTTCAATTTTCGGGAAATATTTAAACGCGCATTTAAAATTTACGGTATATGGCCGCAAGCAAGCACGTACGTACGGTCGTATACACACACATCTGCGCAATGCAGTCCCGCTAGTGTGGGGCTCGCTCAGGCTCGCCCCAAATAGGTATGCGCATTGAGCATAACGCTAGCATATAAAGTTTCGAGGAAACTTGGCCACGTTGGCGACTAGCCCCGTTAAGGAGAGTCAAGTGACTAGCAGCAGGTCATCGCTTCTTCTCCAGCTTCCTTACTAAGCAAACTTTGAGAGCCCCACACAGCCGGAATTATGTGGAAGCCGGACGTTAGGGTAAATGCACCGCCAGTTACAGACTCCTGATACGCACAGTTTGAGCATAATAGGAACATATGTAGAGCATAATAGGTACATGTAGATTTTTGGAGCAGTGCAGTGCAGTATAATGGGTAAATTTTTGAGCCTAACCCATTAAATTACAGTATTAAGAGGGAAAATGATAGGGCCAGGAATGCTCCTACCTAGGTTGGTTCTCTCGGGCTCCAACTAGAGTTCGAGTTGAGAAGCCTGTTCCTTGTTGCAAGAAGCATTACACGCTATTTGGACACTATTAACAACTGTGCAGGAAGCATACAGCAGCAAACCCACCAGCTGTCATGAGCACAAGTAGCCTAGTTCCCAGGCCACTCCCAGATTTTATCTAGCAGCCGTGGTGGTGGTGGTGGAGGAAGAAAAAAAAAATCGAGGCTAGAGCACAAGCACTGGTCATTACACAGAATTATGTAACATCTCATTATTGGCTATGAATATCCAATCCCCGCACGCTACTTTGCAGACCATAGCTAGTCAACCCGCCTGACCGCCTGACCACCTGACATACCTTAAACAATGGTGAATCCAGCCCTCCTTTCTGAGCTGCCTCATGGCTGCATCGATCCATGGAAATCCGGTTCTCCCCTCCTTCCAAACCTGCACAAGGTTTGAGTCCTCTCCCCATGGCAGCTGGAAGCAGATTGGATTGTGGTGCTTACAGTCAAAGTTGGGAACCTGTGTGTGGATGTGTGTGTGTGTGTGTGTGTGTTTGCGTGCATGTGTATGCATGTGTGTGTGTGTATGTGTGTGTGTGTGTATGTATGTGCATGTGTGTGTGTATGTGTGTACGTATGTGTGTGTGTGTGTATGTGTGTGTGTGTGTGCGTGCATGTGTGTGTGCATGTGTGTGTGCATGTGTGTGTGCATGTGTGTGTGCACATGTATGTACACAATATTCTGAACAAACTTCCTAAAGGGCATCACCCCCCCCTCCATCCCTCCCTCCCTCCTTCCTCCTCATCTCCCTTCCCCTCACCTGTGCCGCTACAATGAGGAAGAACTCCCTTTGGAGTAACTTGGACACGACCTTTTTCATGAGACACTCCAGCTTGGGGTTGCTCTTGGCATAACATTTGACATTCCACAAGAAGTAGCGCACAGAAAGACACCCGAAACGAATGTATGGGCTCAGCGATGATTTGTCAAACAGCTGGTCCACCTGGAGGAGTGAGACACACACTGACATGGTGCGAGACAGGTAAAATGATATGGCACCTACTGGGTTGGAGGGTGGCTGCGATCTCAGCTGGTAGTAGATGGGCAGCTTTCTCAAGGCCTCACTCTCCCCTCCAATCCAGTGATTGGTGTACAGTGTCTCCCCTATGAAACCCAGCTCTTCCATGGTCAGAATTCTTGGAGCAAGTTGGGGGGGGAGGGGAGAGGAGGGTGAGAGGAAAGAAAGTTACACACCACTCTTACACTTTGAGGCACAGACTTGCATTACCTGTAGTCGCTGTCAAGTAGCTCATCCTCACAAGTGATTAGCTTTGTCACTGGCAGTCTTGGTCGGTGCAGGGGAGCCTCTGGCGTCCCGAGGAAAGGTAGCAGCTCCTTAAACTTGTTGAAAGTGGTCACTGGTTGGTTCTGGTTCATCTCCAGCACCCTGTCAACACCATAGAGCATGTGTGGTGGAAACTTATGGACCTGAAGGGAGAGAGGGGAGCAAGGGTCAGGGGACGTAACACCGCAAAGTCCTCCACACGATCCTCGTACCGCCAATCCCTTCCCCTTGGCCAGTCTTTCTAAAGCTGTCTCCATCATCTGGCTATGTGGCTCTCCAATTGTCTGGAAGACTAGGCTGGTCACGTTCCACTGCCCACACAGCTTTTCCAGTACCGCCACAGGCTGCCCTCGAGCCACATACAGACATGAGTTGAAGCACTTCAACTGATTGTCCAGATCATGCAGCGACTCGATGAGAAACCTCCATCTAGAGAGCAGAATGAGAGAGGGAGGGGGAAGAGGGAGAGGGACGAGGTAGAGGGGAGAGGGTAGAGGGGAGAGGGAGGAGGGAGAATGAGAGAGAGGAAGGAAGAGGAGAGAGCTAAAATGGTGTACATTAAAGGGAACATTACAGTGCCTTACCTGCAAGCTCCGAATTTCTTTTCACCGCTGGCAAACCAAGGGTCAATGATGAACACAGCACGGAACCTCGTATAGGGCTCTTGGATAGCCCAGCTCAGGGCTGGGTTGTCGTGGACCCGCAGGGCACTCACCCTGACCCAGAGCAGTGTGGTGGGTGGCTGGAGGAGTGCGCCAGTGTCCGAACTGTATCCCTCAGAGCTGCGGGTACACACGGCGCCCAGGTCATCTTCGCTACTGCTACTGTCGCAGGCTGCGGCATACAGGGTTGGTATCATCCGTCATTACGTACAGTGGACTACACCTTCGCCTCAAGCCCTTCATTACAGTACTCTAGTTACCCGGCTTTAGCCACCTACCTGAAGACAGCTCGCACAGGCTCCCGACGTCGCTCATATCGCCGCCTGAACTCGAAGACTCGTCCATGTTTATACGGACACTCGCCTGGTCACCTTATCTCACAGATATTAGACTTGTTACTCGTCAGCTGGAGTAGGCGCCGCAAGAAGCACTGCTTTCTTAAACTGCGACGAGTCTGCGTCTCCACATTTATGACTCTGGCGGCCTGCACAATTCCTATTCATTAGTAATAGTAATTAATTATTCATTAACTACAATGTCTCTGCATGCTTACATTCACGTTACCATGGCAACAGTGTAATATAAAGTACACATCTTTTTGTCACTTCACCCTTTCGCACTCAAGTGACAGCACGCTCAATTACATAACACAGGGCAACAGTGCGCATGCAGTTTTTACACGAGCCGAAAGGCGTGGAAAATTGGGAGGTGGCCTAGAACCGTGTGCAGACCACAAGACAACTCTATGCTGGATGTAAATAGTTTTGCTTCAGTGAGTACCGACCTATTTGGTAGTACGCACCACACTGGCACACACACATTCTACAACACCTCCACATATATACCGTCACATAATGTGCACACACATACCACATGCACACTCACACACACATGCACAATGCATACAAACGTGTGCACAATGCATACACACATGCACACTCGAGTTACATTTGTGTAAAGTACTGGTGCCCAGACCATACGGTGCCAGACACCCCTTATTGCAACCAAATAGGACCAAGGGAAAGCACACACACACACGCAACAATGAACCTCGAGAAACTCGTGTCGCTATCAACAACCAAATTACAATTTTGGAGAAACAATTTGTCTCAAACAGCTCTAAAGAATATGCCGGATAGTACAAGTTCTACAGATTCTAAGCTACACACTTCAGTGTCTGCTAGAGTTTGCACAGAGTTGGATTGGGGACAATTTCAGGCCTTCAGCTTCTCACAAATCAGAGCCTCCAACTTCACTGTGTCAGCAGCAAAGCGACGAATACCTTCTGAGAGCTTCTCCATAGCCATCTGGTCCTCATTGAGAAGCCTGCAGAATGACTTCTCATTCAGGGAGACCTTCTCAATGTACAGACGCTGGGCTGTTGGGGGGAGGAAATTGCTCCATGAGGAGATTGACACATGATTGGAGCAAGGAGGGGGAGGGCACATCACACTATGAAGTCCACATACCAGCATCCACTGACAGTTTCTGTGAGATCTTCTCATCTGAGTTCTTGAGCTTCTCCAGAAGTAAATACCTAGCCTCCTACCCAGGCCACATAGAGGAAGAAAGTCAGTTTACTATCTCGCATGTGGCCAACATGTGAACATGCCACAGTATAGAGAACTTTTACATTACTCACTAAGAAGTACTGTAAGCATGGTTTGTAGTTGTGCAGAAAGGATGCTGTGTTATGTGTTACTATTGTGGTAGTTGTGCATGGAGGATACTGTGCTATATGGTTGGGGGAGCCCAAACCGCTTACCCCATTCCAAGGATTGACGACACCTTGGACACCCTCTCTGGTTCTTGTTGGTTCTCTACCATTGACATAGTGAGTGGGTATTGGCAGGTTGAAGTGGGGGAACAAGATAGAGAAAAAACTGCTTTCTGTACCCCCTATGGATTGTATGAATTTAATGTCATGCCTTTTGGTTTATGCAATGGGCCTGCTATACTTTTCAGAGGCTGATGGATGGACTTGGTGCTGGCAGGTCTTCAGATGACCCACTGCCTGGTGTATATTGATGATATGATCGTGGTGGGACGCTCCTTTGACAATGCATCTCTGCAATATATGAGACGTGTTCAAACGAGTGAGGGGAGCTGGACTGAAGCTCAAACCTAGCAAGTGTGCGTTCTTCAGAGAGAAAGTGTTCTACCTCGGCCATGAAGTCTCGAGGGAGGGAGTAGCCACTGACCCCAGGAAAATTGATCAAGTTGGTTCTTGGCCAATTCCACAGTCAGCCAAGGACGTTCAGAAGTTCCTAGGGCTGGCCAGCTACTACCGTCGCTTTGTCAGAGACTTTGCAACTATTGCTAAGCCACTCCATCGACTCACAGAGAAGACAGCGACATTTGAGTGGACACGTGAATGCCAAGAAGCGTTTGCTGAACTACACCAGAAGCTGTGCACTGCACCTGCATGTTCTGGTGTTTCCCGATTTCACTAAGCCATTCCTTTTGGACACGGATGCCAGTAACACTGGAATTGGTGGAGTATTATCCCAGCTGGACGAGGAAGGCAAGGAGCATGTAATTGCATTTGCCAGCCGTACTCTTAGCAAGTCAGAACGTCGATACTGTGTGACCCGTTCAGAGTTGTAGTCGTGTTCACGGAGCAATTCCGCCCCTATCTGCTGGGCAGGGAGTTTACTCTCAGGACGGATCATGGTTCGCTGTCCTGGTTGCAGTCGTTCAAGGAGCCAGAGGGACAGTTGGCCAGGTGGCTGGAGAAACTGCAGGAGTACCACTTTAACATTGTGCACCGGCCAGGAAGGAAACATGCCAATGCAGATGCATTGTCATGGTGACTGTGTGAGCAGTGTGGAAGGATGGACCATGACCAGGGAATGGCAGTGGCTGTGAGCCCCATATCCATAGATGCATCACCGATAGGTGACAGATCACTAGTGAAACTACGACAACTACTAAAGGAGGACCCCAACCTCAAGTTTGTTCTGGAAGCAAGAGAGACTGGCCAGCGGCCAACTGCAGATGCCGTTAAATCAAAAGGCCGACAAGCCCACCAACTATTGCAGCTGTGGGACCAACTGGTGATTTCTAGTGGTGTGCTTACGCGCCGGTTCGAGGATAAAGATGGAGGGAATATCCTTTACCAGTGGGTGGTCCCAAAGAAGCAGAGAAAAGAAATCCTGCACCACCTGCACGATGGACCATTAGGAGCTCATCTGGGAGAGAACAAGACACTGGAAAAGCTGAGAGAGAGATTCTACTGGCCAGGGCATGCAGCTGATGTGAAAGAGTGGTGCAGTTCTTGCAAGTTGTGTGGCCAGAGGAAGATGCCAAATCCGAAACCCAGAGCTCCATAGTCAGTGTCCAAGTGGGCTACCCTATGCAAATGGTAGCGACAGACATTCTGGGACCTCTACCTGAATCCTCATCAGGGAACTCATACATACTTGTGGCTGCCGGTTATTTTACCCGATGGGTAGAGGCATACCCAATTCCGTGCTAAGAAGCTGTGGTGGTTGCAAGGAAGCTAGTGAATGAAATGTTCTGTTGTTCTTCGCCACCGGAGTAACTCCACTCCGATCAGGGACGCCAATTCGAATCCCATCTCTTGGCTGAGGTGTGCAAGCTATTGATCATACAGAAAACCAGGACTACACCCTACCACCCACAATCAGATGGGTTGGTGGAAAGATGGAACAGAACGCTGTTGCAGAGCCTGGCTACCTCTGTAGAGGATCACCCAGAGAATTGGGATGAGTTTGTGAGGCTAATTTGTATGGCATACAACACAAGTGTCCACCCTACTACTGGGTTTATGCCATTCTACCTAATGTTTGGACGGCAGGCGAAATTGCCAGTGGAGCTTATGTATGGTGCTCCAGAGACAGAAACAATGCCACCGTCACAGTATGCCATGACTCTCAAAGCGTCTCTAGGAGAAGCATATGCCAGAGTAAGAGAGAGAACAGCACGACAGCTAGAACGCCAGAAGGAGCTCTATAATCAGAGGGTACATGGAAACCCATTCAAAGCAGGAGATCGCGTCTGGGTACTGTTGCCACAAGCGCCCTGAGGGAAACCGAGAAAGCTCTACAGACCATGGTCAGGTCCATTTGTTGTTGTCAAGAAATTGTCAGATGTTACATACAGAGTGCAGGAGGTAAAGAACCGTGGTCAAAGAATGATCGTCCATTTTAACCGGCTCAAGCCGTACAAACACAGCACCTCACGATATCAGAACTCAAGAAGAGAACAAATCCCATCAGATGTATATAGGAAGACAAGAGGAGGAGCATGGACAGCATTACTTTGGCACTAATTTGGAGGTGGTGGATGATGAGGTGAACGAACCGGTTCCCCCATCTACTTTGGGTTCACCAGAGAATGTGAACCAGAGAAATGACCAAGGAATTGAACTGCCACGAATGAACAGACATTACCCCCAACGAGTTTGGAATCCACCGGATTGATTCGGCTCAAATGTGAGGACATGTTCCTAAAGAGGGGGAGTTATGTAGCATGTACTGGACTGATGTTATGACATTGTGTTAGATTTGTGGATCTGAGCATGCGTAGTAGGTGTCTGTTCTAGAATGTTCTGAACACGTGTTTTTAATATGTAATTCAGTGTATTGGAGTATTAAGTCAGTCTGTTAACCAATCACTGTTGTTGGTGGTGAACCGTTGCTCAGAGCGGTATACAGGCCGTCTGCTACAACAGTAAGTAGTTGGTCACTGCACACATGTAACACAATGCAAACTCACTAGTGTGTGGTGCACTCAGGCTTGCCCCAATAATTTGAACCCTGTGTTAATTTCTGTTTTCTTGTACATGCACAAATGCATTTCCCCCATGTACGTATTTGGACCCCTCGTATTGATAAGTGTCACAATGTTTATGTGCCCCAGTACAGTAATTTTATCCTCATGATAATCAGGCAGTGTGGCTTTCATGTTGTAAGCTAGTGATTCAAAAGAAGGATACTGCAACATAATATCACTAGCACTAGCACCTCTTTAAAAAAATAGGACAGGGGATTCTAGTTGGCAATGATATTCCACAGGTTTGGTTTTGGGTGTTTGCAACATTGAAGTTAGTTACAGGAAGGATTTCCACCTGCAGTGCGACAGGACGGTGGCATTGGATGCATTCTTCAAGCAGATTGTCCAGGACCCAGTCAAGATCAGCTGGATTGGATCAGGATGTTCAGTTGCCACAGAGCCCACTGCTGAGATATCTCACTACTACAATATCACACAGGTAATTCAACAGTGAAATCGTCCGGAGGGGTGGAAGTCATCTGTCCCTTCACATGCATTCTCCCTATCCAGTTTTCCTGCATATCCTCCTCTGCTGAGCTAGCTGATCGCCAGCGGTTCCGCTACTACTTTCAGATGTTAGCTACGGAGGGCGAAATTGAAGGAGGGTTTTTTGCTGTTATCAAGCACTTTAGGTGGAGGAAGGTGGCCTTCATTGAACAAGATGAAAACTTGTTTACTGTGGTGAGCTCATGTGGTGGTGTGAATATCTTTCATTAAATGCCATTTTTGGGTAAAATTCATCTAACTGACAGTGGAACACACCACACAGTGTTGACAGGGCTGCTTTCTGATTCGAGATAACAGTAGCTATGCATTCAAGAGATCTGTTGGCAAGCAATGATAAAGTTGCCCCTTTCCAGAACACTGGAATCAGTGCAAGATCAGTGTAAGATAAAATGTGGGAGTGGCCTGGGAACAAGGCTAGACACCAGTAGCATGACAGCTAGGCATTGAACGGGCAGCCTGATCAATAGTATAGGTGAAAATACATTGTGTAGGCTTCTCCAGTATATGGAAATAACTATTTAGTATTGGTACCAGCCTGCGGAGCTAGTGCCCTGATATCTAAATGCACTTGGTCTTGTCAACAATATTCCACAAATATTGCAACATAATTATGGATCTTGCATATTGATAGCTATAGTACATTAATAGTAGCTTATTTACAAAAAATATTTATAATACAAAAAAAATATTGTACACCTCATTTCAATGAGGTCAATTGATCCATCACAGAAGCTGTAGTTGCTGGTCAAAGTTTGGAGGAGCTTTCTTGTCTTCAAAACCTCTAACCTGTTGGGAGTACAACTGCACTCTATGGGGTTTTCATTCTGTCACTCTTTGATAATTACTAGAGGACTGTGCTGTTATCAGGCAAATTGTACATAGCTATCCAGAAAAATTCTCAGGGATCCTCATCCTTTATTCAGCACCACAGGTATAGAATGAGGCTGACAAATTCATGCAGCCAGAGAGAGTACTAATATTAGTATCTTCATTTGTAACTAGAAGGACATGTGGTGAGGGTTGATTTCTGAAGATGGGCTTATTGATCTGCAGTTACGCAAGCTGGCTGAGGACACATAGATCTCACAAAAGTTGATGACTAGACTGGGAAAATTTGATTCATTATACCCTGGCAGTACCTTTATTTGGCAAATCAGATTCACAACTTTAAACTGCCTAAATATAATAACAAAGAAACAACCACAGCACTTAAAAGAACTAGCCTTATTCTTAGGCTCTCTTCATAACACAAGTGATGTATAAAAGCTGGGGGCATAAGAGCTTGGGAACGAGGCCATAAAGAAACCCAATTGCTTGTGCATGGCTGTGACCTAGCACCTGCCTTGTATAGGACTGAACATGCAGTACAACAAAGTATAAGCTTGGTCTCATCAGTTGCTGGGCCCATGTACCCATTCAGAATACAGTCAGAGCAGATGGTTCATATTTTTAATTCATGACTGTACATCATCATATTGTTTCAGTGAGTGATAAAAACCTAGGACAATGCAGTGGATGTTCTATTGTGTACAAGTTCAAACCACTGCTTCAGTGCTTGTCCAAGCACCATAGGCAAAGTCTCAATCTCCCTCAGCACAATATAAAATGGAAAGGGGAATGTCTCCAAGTAGGTCCTGATGACAGGTGGCTGTAGTAAGAGGACAATGAGGAGACAGGTTACAAGAAGAATAAAAACACATGCATGCAGGGATGGGTTCCATGAAGCAAAGTAGAAATGACACCTAAATAGTTGTGAACCATCCCTATATCTTCAATTGCCAATTATGCCTTCTGGTGCTTGTTACATGGAATCACACAATGTTAGTTTAACACAACTGTGTCATTGTATGTTTACTTGTATGTCCTCTGTTTTGTACTTTTCCTTTTTTTTGTGAAATACACATCTTGTGCATGGTACGTAGCTTAGGCAGTGAAATCTGAGTGTGCCCATGCACAGTATGACATCAAACTTAACCAGTAGACTAGTGATAGGACAACCATTAATGACCTGGACCTTAAGTGTTGAGTATCAGCATTAGCACTGAAGAAGCAATTTTCTTTTCACTGGGAAGTGATTGAGAGGCGCTCTCATAATAATCCATCCTGGAAATTGTGCTGTGATACATGAATATGCTTGCTGTATGAGTGAGTACATCTGACCAGCCTTGCCTTACAATTGTACTGCTGCTAGACCATGCTTCTCTCCTGCAACCCTTCTACGAGCTTTCAGTCTACACGCAGATCTTGAAATTCATTCCACCTGTGTAACCATGTGACGTCATCAAATTCTGGATTAATACGTAATGAGCTCCACACACGGCCAACTTTCAAGCGTTGTATTTTGTAGTAGCAAACCTGGATCGAGATGATACTTGCACATTGTGTTGTGACAGCTGTCAAGTGTAAGTTCATAGTGTCACTGTGCCTGCTGGGTGCTGCATACTACGTCCGCTTCTAAAAGTACAATTCTGAGCCATCTTTGATTTACCACACAACTAGGGGCAAAGTGGAGCTAGAACATGATCATCATGCACAGTGTATACACAGTACATTCTGCATTATAACATATTCGAGTTAGAAGCTAAAAGCTCAAGTCACACGGTAAATATGAAGTGTACAATATCGGAAAAAAATAGCTTGGCAAGCATCAGGGCATAGGATTGGCACCTTAATTTAAGTGAAAAATAAATATCGCTCAGGACTACATATGATCTGGTCCACTGGCTAACTTTCTACTAACCTTTCCTGGGCTGAATGTTGGGACCTTGATATCAACAACAGAGTCCTATATGGAATGGTTAATAATACAAAGCTTAATGAACAGAAGCAGATCAATAATGCACAATTATTTGGCTATTTCAAGTGGCCAAGCATACATGTTGATGCTCTCTCATTTCTCCCAAAAAGATATAGACACACTATTTTTTACCTTTAAAAGGCTGTCCAAAATCACAAACACAGTGAAGACACCCATCTCGTTTAACCTCCGCATTGCCAGCTCAACAGCCTGAAACAAGTGTACACATAAGCAATTAATTAACTCTTCTGTGACTGCAATCAAAATTTGCCTTACAAGAGTTCCATCAGCAAATACACCTCTGCCATCGGACAGCACAACCAGCAACTGACTGATTTCTGGAGATAAGTTACTTGACTTTGAAAGAAATTTTGCGAATATTGACTCTGCTGCTTGAAGAAGCTGAAGAAAAGCAACACAGTAGTATAATGAGCAAATAAAGTTACAGTTCAGACAGATACAGGTCCACGGACTAAGGAATGCTTCCATAGTAAATTCAATTTTAGATCTAGACATAGATATAATGGCAAGTACTGCTTAGCACTACTCATTTGGGGAAGTTACCTCAAGCTAGCTAAAAGCTCCATAGCATGCTCATTAGACAATACACATAACATTAATTTTATGTATATATATATATATATATATAGGCATATGGAATGTGTGATGTCACAGAAGTGTAAAAATTCTCAGTGCTAAAACGTTAGTTGTATTTCCTTTGCCTTGAGATGTGGTAAAAAAAGGATCGAAGAGCGCTTTGCATTGAATACCTGTGGTCCTAGCTTTGACAGGAAAATGGTTCCTTGTATTCCAAGGTAAACTATTGGTTGCAGTTTAATATGTATTTCACTTAGCATTCAACACTAATTCATGGT
Organism: Agelas oroides; assembly: GCA_949130485.1. Classification (NCBI taxonomy): domain Eukaryota; kingdom Metazoa; phylum Porifera; class Demospongiae; order Agelasida; family Agelasidae; genus Agelas; species Agelas oroides. The sequence goes on along the minus strand of OX422196.1, from coordinate 3,922,870 downwards.
GCTATGAAGGAAAGATGGGCCCACACCTCAAACCATATCTTTTTAAGCCACAAACCAATATTGTAGTACCTCTTTGAAGTTAGTTCGGGTCTGAGTAAAACTCAGGTTCTGCAACACAAAACCACCACTACGAGCAGAAAGAGGCTGGTCCAATGGGTGTAGAACCTCAACATTTGTTCCAAACCTTAGATAAAAAAAAATGAGTAAGAAATAGCTTCAGGCTTACTGTGATCTGCAGGAACCGACTTGAACGTATATAAAGATGGTTAGTCTGGTATCAAGGCAGTGAGTAGTGAGGAAGACTGACTAGCCAGCCTGGTACAAATTGCATGTGGATGTCCAGACAGGTTGAATGCAAACATATCAAATACAACACAAGTGTTAGAATATCATTGTGCAACATGGTGGTTATCTTTCACTGAGCTTTGGAAACTTAGCATAATAAAGATACCTCCCCAGATCATGGGTACCATATAGGAATTATTGTGGACACCATAGATTTCATAGGTAAGAAGTTTTCCATGCTAATAAATTCAAGCAAATTTTTCTTGCCTGTTTTACATAAAGATTTAGCTTCATTGCATTTCATAGCCCTGCAGTGTCACCTTTCAGCAAGTAAACTGAAGTTTGTCGTGATTTTAGTGTAGCAGTGTAGTATGCATGACAGAACGTTACAATATGGAACTAGCAAATGAAAAAGCCAAATGCTATCTGATCGCATATCACCCTTAGTGGTTGCTAACCTGCAAATACCAAGCTGCCCACAGTCCAGACGGTTGAGGGAATTACTAATTAGTGCCAAGGACTCATAGGCCATCTGTATAAAGAAAATAAAGGAGATGATTCTTGTGCTGGTGCTGGATTCTCCTTGGTAAATACCTGATTACAGTCATTTTCACTCATGCTGGAGGAGTCATCCACTGCAATGAGAATCTGGTAAACTCTTTTGCTTGGCTTAGATCTCCGTAGCCATATACGATCGTTCTGGAAGTTGCTAGCTATGTATGGAATTATTCTTCGCATGTTGAGACGCTTTCCTGTGCGGTAGTCACCCCTGCATAATAGGTAATGTTGACATCACTCTGGTATTACCTATCCACTTTGCATATTAAAAACTGGATGTCTGGATGGTCTGAGAATGAGGCTACACAACACAAGGAGTGCATTACGTAACACATGCTTACTTGAGTTGTGCGGCTTGAGTTGGTTGCAAAACAAGCCTTAATTCTTCACATAACATTTGTGAGAGACTAGAAGTGAGGGCTTCATATTTCAGCCATAGCTGTGATGCATCCACGCTCTGTACCATTGAGGTAGACTGCATAAATGCCACATTCGCAAACAAAACGCATCTTTCAAAATACCTGCTGTTCATTGTGAAGGACGGACACAGCAGACTTCAGTGACTCCCGAACTGAGTTATCATCCTATAATTTCAGAAGCATCGGATTCAGAATATACCACTATGAAATGCAGGCATTTGTGGTTACAGTTACCAAAGCAGACACACATAGTCACTCTTACTAGTGGTTGTGTTGGTTCAAGAAGCCGCAGGTTTGTACCACCAACAAAACTCTCTCTTAAGTGCACATTCTCTTGTTGATGCATTGCTGTCCTGTCTGGTTCTGTGCTGGATTCCTTGGGTTCAGGTAAGGGTTGTTCACTGTCAACAACATCTGAACCTAACTGGTAAGGGCCTAGGAGCTGCAACAAGAACAATATGAAATTCAGAAATAAAAATATAAAAAGGGGCAAAATAATGGCTTTTATTTTCATGAACTTAGATTGTTAATGCCGCAATCACAAAAAAATTCCCAACATACAGTAAACCAGCAGTGGATGCAGAAAATTGTCTCCACAATACCCGCTCTTACCTGTTGTGGTTGTGTAGCATCCATGTCCTCTTCCTCATCTCTGTCATCTTCCAAACTTGTCTCTTCTTCAGCCACATGGGGAAATGGATGCTCAAAGCGCTCTGTGGGAGCAGCATCCCATGCCACCAAATCATGTTCACTGTTAGATTCAGCTCTCAAGTGCTGGTAGAGTGCAGACTCCTACAAGTAGAATCAAATAACATGAGGTACACTCTCAGGTAAACAGTGGATACTCAGACAAATGGAAAAGGTCCATATATGTTAATAGTTCCACATTCATTTACAAGGCCTACCTTATTCCTATTTGGGGTTTTAGTACTTTCTGTCTGTAATTGGTTTGTTCCCATAAGCTTAGGTCTTTTGACTGCTCTCTTTTCACTATCGTCAAGAGTATATTCATCACGATGTCTCCCCAGAGTCTTCCGTTGTAACATACTCTCTGACTCCTGTACCTGCTGATAGCAACACATGCAGACGTGCAAAAGAGTAAGTGTATCTACTACTGCACACTGTGTACTGACAACATCACTCATAGACAAAATATAGTAACAAGGAAGTGGTAGAGGTAAAGCAAGGAGGCTCCTAACGAAATTAAAATTGCAAAAAGGTGCAAAATAGTGTGGCAGAGACATGAGTAGATTTCAGCACTAATGGGAGAAATCATAGGACAGTGGCACAAGATATACTCCTTCTTCACCGTAGTGGGTTAACGGAGGATGGATACATTCCTGGAGGGCAATCAGTGCATTACTTCAGCATTCTTGAACAAGTCTGCACAACTGCAACTAATTAGCTAATTAGACCTTACTTGCAATTTACATACATGTATCATCAGAAATTTTAGTTGAGCAGGCTTTCCCCCCAAGATGATATAGATACATGTTACCAGTGTTAGTAATAGAGTACAGAAGTATACCTCATTTTCAGGAACTGGAACAACAGATGTTCCACTACCTCCCTTGCCTGGAGAGAAGGAATAGAGAAGTATGTAGTTATCCCTTAGCTCCATTCTAAGGCTCTCTTTCACATGAACCAAAATAGGGAAGAGCCTGGTAGTGATAAAGGACTTAATTGCTCTTGGTGGTGAAACTGCAAAGGGTAATTGACCCATGTTTAAACGGTTGTATCATATTAATGTTGTGTTCAATGGCTATAAGGATGACCTTGTGTTTCTGTTACCCACAGCAAAAGTTCAACATAAAACAGACACATTGTACATCCATGCTGTTTGTGTGAAGAGAAATGTCGTAGTACAGTAGAGCGATAAATTTTAGATGGGAACAACCTGTTCAACTGATACAATTCATGTACACACACGACAAAAATTATGAAAACCACTGTTATTGACAAAGTTGATGCTAATATACCAGTAAACCCAACAGTATGCTGGAGAGTAGTTTATTCCATATTGCGTTGTGTATACAGACCATGTACAACCTGATAGCTACGTATATACGTTGTCAGAACAGAAAATGTGGTACAGCCAAGGTGTGTCCTGCCAGTTTGGTGATTGCTGATCCACAATATAGTCTGCACATTGAAACTCTTCTTGATTGTGGCTATCCAGTGCTGCACTCAAATAAGTGAATGCACAGTGATACTTTGGTAAGCTACAGCTGACCACTCTAGTATTTTCAGATTGCTCCATCACTAAGGAAATAAGATGAAACTTTACCATTCAGTTCAGTGGAAGTACCAGTAGACTGTCCCTGGGTCTCGTCTTGACTTTCCTATGCATGAAACAAACATCAAAGGTGCATAGTGGGGTTACAGTAATTTACTACAATGCAGTTGTGCAAGAATTTAGTTATGAAAATAACTATATGGAAACAGGTTGCTACCTTATTTCACTGGGGCAAATATGGGTAAGCCTGTAGCCTATGTTGTCTATGGAAATTTTACATCTCTCGGTATTTACTATTTAGTGGACAAATAGAGTATTCTCAGCACAACGTAGTCTGGTTTCTTCACATAGCTGCCTCAAGTGAAGTCTATGCAAAAAGATGAGTAGGCTGGCTATGTGAGACTGCAGACAAGCCGGACTGCTCACAGAAAACAGTGAGTGACAGAAATTGGCATAAAGCTACCTCAATCACACAAGTATGGTTACAGAAGACTACTCATGACAGAAACACCAGGCTGCTCACAGAGGACAGCAGAGCCTAATGTATGCTGCCTCAAGTATAAGTACATGTGACCAACAACTTTGCTACTGTGATATGAATAGCAGTGAACCCCTGCTTGTTGTATGGTTTTGAGCATGAAGCTTTGCCAATGTGTAGGGTAGCCTTGTTCCCAGTGACAGTAAGAAGTCCTTGGAATGGTACCGTGAACAACTGTGAGTTTTGAAAACACGTTTAGTACGCTGTAAATTGTAGCTTCTACCAAGCATGCCTTTTTTTGCATATGGGTTATGTGACCAAGCCTGGAAACTTTTTTTTAAGTTGTTCATAAAATCAAGCTATGTAGAAGCCTCAGTTGAAGCTACATTGTAAGCAGAGAAGCAGCCTTTCAGTGCCAATCAACAGGTACCTGCAACCACCAGAACACCAACAACAGTGATCATGTAGCATTGAAGTCAAAGTGCATGGGCAATATCACGTGCAAACAATGCACAGGTAGCTAGATGTGATCAAATTTTCAAGGGCTCTGTCTGAATTTTTCATACAGGAAATGACAAAATCTGGAGAGAAGTCTGGAAATGAGGCTAGTGTAAAGCACTTCAGCCATAGTTGTTTCGTGTGAAGGATAATGTCAGCCTAATTATGTTGTATGGTAAGGACCGCTTTAGTCAGGTGTGTGAATCCACCTGACAACCTATGGGGTGCCATTTGTCAAAATTATGTTCTTCCTATTATTTATATGTTTATACTTTATCAATTTTATAAACAGATTTATATATCAGCAATGTGTTTATAAATCAGCTCTCTCTTCATATTTCCCATCATTATTTCTAAATACAAAGTGCATATCAATAAATCAAGTTTTTATGAACACAAAGTTTGTATTTATAATACAAAGTTTGTGTTGCTGTATTCATAAATCCGAAGTTCGTAATAATATTGTAAGGTATGTGCAAAGCAACTTAGACGTTTCCCAAAAAACTGGAATGCAATTTCGTGTTCAAACTCTCTTGACTCAAAGTCTTCCTCATCCTCTGCAGTTGTGCTAGCATCATCCAACTCATCCATACTATCCAGATCCACATCTATATCACTTTCATCCTCTTCATCAGCATCATCCCCCTCACCAGCAATAGTCCTGCCTTTACCATATTACTACCATTATCAGTAATGACAACCCCAACTTTGGTGGAAGGGATGCACCACCCTTGAAGCACTTCGTTGAGGATTTCTCAGATGTTTTCAGCGTTGTGAGGATGGGGCATTCTCTTGACAGTGAGGGTAACTTTATGGCGCCTATGATCTTGCCTAGAAAAGGAATGTGCCGTGACTCCAAGATAAGAAGAGGACATCCCTTTTTTCATCCAAATATCCGCACACAGGTTGACTTTTTGTGCATCAGAAAGGTATCCTTGCACTTTCAGCCTCAAATCCAACAGCACTTTGTTGATCTCTTTTCCGATCAGCGTTCGACCTGGTTTTGTCATATTTACGAGTGAAAGCTTCGCCCAGTGTCATTTGGGTTCGTATCGGACCCATGGATTTCTTAACCATTGCTTTCTCTGCCTCCGCCGTCTCAGCTTTCTGTCTTTCGTCCTTTTTCAAGAGTTCCTTGTACTCAAGCAGATGGCTGTTCTTCAAGTGAGTTCGCAAATTGGTTGGGTACTTCTTTGCGATGGCGTGGCCACAGAGCTTTGTGCTTGTGCTGGGCGATTCCACCGACGAGGTTGTGGCGGCAGAGCTACAATCAACAATGCGTACTTTACAAAAACTTTTGTCTGTACTGCTGTCATACATAAAATAGTCCCACACCGAGCTCTTCCGTCAACGGCCAACACTTGTACTTGACTCAGACGGTACGGGGGAGGGACTCAGCGACCTTGGCGTAATATCCGACTCCTCGGAGTCTTCCATACCAAACGACAGAGCAAAGACTCGAGTCGGGCTACTGGCTGGAACAAAGTAATCAGAGCAAGTTTGACGTCATATTATCCAATTTTGTTGCTATAGATAAGGTAAACTATCTGAGCAAAGTTTGACGTCATATTATCCAATTTTGTTGCTAAGGTAAACTATCTGAGCAAAGTTTGACATCATATTATCCAATTTTGTTGCTAAGGTAAACTGTCTGAGCAAAGTTTGACGTCATATTATCCAATTTTGTTGCTAAGGTAAACTGTCTGAGCAAAGTTTGACGTCATATTTCCAATTCAGTTGCTAAGGTAGACTATCTGAGCATCAAATTAGCAAGTGATTAAAAGCGTCCGGCCGTCCACGCAGCGCTGGGAGGCGTGAATGGCTGGGCGCGCGGTTTTCTGATGCGTACTCACTAGTTTTAGTTTAGTTTTATCTTCGGTGTATAATAGTCACTTTAGTTTTAGTTTTAAATTAACAATACACATTAAATTTAGTTTTAGTTTCTGTTTTTAGCCATTCTACATGTAAATTTAGTTTTAATACCCACAAACTCAGTTTTAGTTTTAGCCTGGGGCTGGGCCTTGGGCTGCCTAAGTGCCTCAGCAACTGCAGTGCTTAAACGTCTCCATTCCTTGCGACACACATCTTCTCTTCCTCTCTCTTCTTCCCTTTTCTTAGTCGCACATGGTTGATTGATTGATTGCGGGACCCATAGGGTATTGCAACACAGTGACACACAGTAATTATCTAGTCCATATCAGTTTCAAATCCAGCAAACAGAATAATCCAAAGAGCTAGGATAGAGACGCCACTCTGACTCAGTCCAAGACATGAGCATAATCCACACACTAGGAGGTGTATTGAGGATAGAGCCCTCACTCTGTCTCCCCATTGGCAGAAACCTGCATCTTAGCCTCTTCACTTGAACTCCCTCCATCACTAGAAGCCAATGACCAATGAGCGAGAATTGACTCTATTGACAATCATGGTTTCTTGATCAAGAGCACACCTTCGCCATCTTGGCTGGCTGTTATATGATACCGATATGCGCGTGCACTGCAAGTGACGGAAGGCACACACGGTATATCTAGTGCACCGGCCTAATTGCCATACTCCCATTCCCAAATTCCATACCGCACCTTATGCAATTCACAGTACCATGGACTGCAGGTTGCTTGTCAGTACAACTGATTAATAACTAATTAGCTAATCAAACTGGAGTTTAGCCTTGTTCTTTGACTAGCTAATTCGCAATCTGATTGGTCGGCTTCAAAATCAAGCGACCTGCAATGCAGGTTTGGTGGGCCTGCGGGCTCGGAAAGGAAACATACATGGGAACGAGACCACAACTGCGGATTTATAAATCCCAGTCCCAAACAACAGATTTAACGAACTTACGATTTATAAATGAAGGGCTGAGAACCATAGTGGGCTAACCCACAATTTTGCGAAATGTATTTTATTGCGTTTTTTGTGCTCCAGTATCTAAGCAGTATTCACTAGCTAATTATGAACTGTTAATCTTAAACGGTTATTCTAATACACGCCTATTTACTTCTACGATAATAGTGCGAGGTCATTCAGTTCAGAGCCAAAGTGGTCTAACCCCGTTTTGACCAATCACATCGCTTCATTTTATGACGTCATCACTATTCTCGTGGTAGTGCATTTTTTTTGGCTCCTTTTGCTTATTTCTTCGCTCAACATGGCTACTAGAGGCAAGGCTACTAAATTTACAGTAGAAAAGGCTATGTTAATGTTAGACTCTAGTTTCAGCGGTAGTGAAGTTGAAGGATTCGAGTCTGATGATAGTCTTGATGGCTATTGGCAAAACGAGGAGAATGAGCAAGAGGCTGGTTGTACTGATGGTGGAGCTAGCCACGACTCAGAGTAGCCGAAGGGGAGACATCTGCTGAACCTGAACTTACCCTTGCTGATGGTGGAGCTAGCCACGACTCTGGAGGAGCCGAAGGGGAGACATCTACTGAACCTGAACTTACCCTTGCTGATGGTGGAGCTAGCCACGACTCTGGAGGAGCCGAAGGGGAGACCATCTACTGAACCTGAACTTACCCTTGCTGATGGTGGAGCTAGCCACGACTCTGGAGGAGCCGAAGGGGAGACATCTACTGAACCTGAACTTACCCTTGCTGATGGTGGAGCAAGAAGCCAAAGCGAGGGAGAGAGTGATCCTGAAAGCAATGCTGAATCTGAACATGAACCCCCTAAGAGTCGTAAGAGAGTGTGTAGGCCTCTACGGTGGAAAAAGAACAAAAGGATTAGGCTATGAAACAGTGGAAAAGAATACACTTCTTCCCCTGGCAATAAGGTAATTCCTCCTAAATGTCTTTCTCTTCATACACATAATTTATAGTTTCATACCATTCACACTAGGTTGCTGCCCATCAATTCGACGATACTCCTTGTGGATGTTCCTCCCGGAGTTGTGAAAAACTCTCGTCAACTGAAAGAAAGCGCATCTTTGATGGATTCTGGGCTACAGCCAACTTCGATGTACAAAATGCCTACCTGTGTGGCTGTGTGAAAGTTCTCCAAGTGTCTAGGCGATACTCCCCCAGTGGCACCCAATCACGAAGGCAGTACTCGCGTGTGTTCTATGTTAAGAGAGGACCAGTTTCAGTATGGGTGTGCAAGAAAGCTTTCCTTTCTATGCACGGTGTGTCTAACGGGCGTCTTAATCGAGCCTTAAAAGCTCAAGAAGCTGCTGGTGGAACGCTTCACTGCGATCAAAGAGGAAGACATGAGCCTGGGAATAAGACTAAGCCGGAAACTGTAGACAGCGTCAAAGCACACCACACATCAACTCCTTTCCAAAGTACACTTCTCACTATTCGCGGAAAGACAACCCACATCGACAGTTCTTAAATCCGTATCTGTCCATTCATAAGATGTACCAGCTGTATAAAGAGAAATGTGAAGAGGAAAATACTCAGGCAGCATCCGAATGGATCTACCGCAAAATATTCAACGAGAACTTCAACCTCTCGTTTGGAAGGTATGACTAGTCTTGTACCATTACATGCACATATGACCCACACACACACATGCACATGCACACACACGCATGCACGCACACACACACGCACACACACACACGCACACACACACACACACTCTCTCTCTCTCTCTCCCCCTTTTTGTCTCATTCTCTCTCATCATGCAGTCCCAAATCCGATACATGTAAAGTATGTGATGCGATGAAAATCAAGATCGATGCTGAGTCTGATGAATCTCGCATAAGGGACCTTACCCTTGAATGGGAGTGCCACAAGGTGCAGGCAGAAAGCTCTTACCAACAGCTCAAAGAGGATGCAGCATACGCGAAATCTCACAGTGATACCGAGATGTTCACTTTTGACTTGGAAAAATCACTACCTACTCCCGTTCTCAGCACAGGAGTAGTCTACTATAAGCGCCAACTGTGGACATACAATCAGGGAATACATGACTGTTCCACAGACAGAGCTTGCATGCACATGTGGGATGAGACCACAGCATCAAGAGGGTCACATGAAGTTGGGTCTTGCGTCCTCAAGCATTTGAAAGAGATGGACACTGATGCTACCAACCTCATCCTGTACAGTGATGCGTGCGGGGGGCAGAACCGTAATATCTACTTAGTGTGTCTGTGGCTGCATATCGTAAGCAGCAGTGAGTATTCAATAACTAAGATTGATCACAACTTCATGATCTCTGGTCATTCGTTCCTGCCTAACGATCGAGATTTCGGACACGTCGAACAATCTCGAAAGAAGACACAACACATCTATGTCCCTAAAGATTGGGAGCAAGTTGTTGTTCAAGCTCGGCAAAAGAACCCATTTCGAGTGTGCAGAATGAATAGGGAGGACTTTTTTTCCCTAAAGCCCCTTAAAGCGGCTATAGTTAACCGCAAAAAGAACACAGTTGGTGGAAAGGTCGAATGGCTGAAAATGCATTGGATCTCCGTGAATAAAGACAAGTCACTCCAGTTCCAGTACAGGTATTCCAATAACCCGTTGGAGTGCTGGAAGAACGGTAAATCTGAAGAAGAGGACTAAAGGGCGTCCCGTAGACATGGGAAGGATTACCTTACCTCTTCTCTACGATAGACCAAGGGCCATCAACCCAAACAAAGTGTCTGACCTCCTTGAGTTGTTGGATTTTGTCCCTCCCATACACTATCCGTTTTATCGATGTATAAATCGAGGAACAACAGACTCTGGTTCAGAATCCAACTCCGAGTCTTCTGACGAAGATTAGTTATATGCACACACTTCACTTAACAACTTTCTTACTGTTAACTACATTAACATCCTTTATTGTGTACATTACTGTTGTGGATTAGTGTGGTGCCGTTTTTGTTCACTTTGCTAGCATGCAACACAGCTGACAAGGCTTGTTTTTTTGCTTTCATTGCTTTTAAAGGATATTGAATTAGTTATCAAAGCATGTGTGACCTTGTTTGAGACATACCAACACTCTGGGATTAATTGCATTCTTTTAAGTACACTTGTGTGGGTTAGACCACTATGGTTCTCAGCCCTTCAATTTAACACAACATTTTTCGGCTACCATGGCATTCCCAGCTCTCTTCCTACATGCCATTGGAGATCGTACCAATCCTGCATGAGAGCATCCTGTTTCCATTACAGATGGCTCCAAACATCTGGTGAAGTTTGGGGAAATAAATGCCAGCTGTCACAAAACATTGGCGGTTTGCAAGCCACCCCCGTTTCCCATACTGGGCCCTGAACATGAAACGACGACACCAACTGCTGTCTCAGTCCAGTGTTTACCTACACCAGCACCCTGCTTGACAGTTGACGATTTGCGGTCAATGGTGGGAAGTATGTCAGCAGCACAGCTCATGGGACGCCTGCAGCGCTATGCTGCCAAGATACAAGGGTCATCACAGTATTGGTTTCAGCAACACCAAGAATTACGTATGAGCTCTTTTTCACGATAAAGGACCACCAACGTTCTTTTGGACAGTCAGCTCTGCTGACAATTACTGGCCTGAGATGCATAATCTGATGATGCACTCCACCACTCCCCTAAAAGATCAATGCGTGTGCAAGCTGTTATTGACCATCCTCATATAGCAGACTGGTTTTTCACTAAACTGTCTGATTTCATAGAACAGTGGTTGTATGAAGCACTTGGGGCTGAGTGGCATTGGTATCGCTTTGAGTACCAAGAAAGAGGAGCACACATGCTCATGGTTGTGACAAGCTGAAAAATGACCTTGGTACGTATTTGTTCTCTTGTGCAGAAGGCTGCTTCAGCATGGTTGATAGAACAGGAATTAAAGGAAACTGGAAATGAACCCAGTCCTGACCAGGCCCAGGCCCTACAATATGGAGAAGAGGCCACCACAATCGTGCTGCAGTATGCTGGTTGGCTGGTTACCGCTTGCAATCCATGTCTCCCAGATGACGTTTGGAGTCTACCTGAACCACACCCCTGCACACTTTCATTTCCTCAATGAAATTGATAGTGATTGGGGCGAGCGTGAGCCCCCCCCTTAGTGTAGTCTACAGCAAGCCTGCATGTTTGCATGCGTGCATGCATGGTCCATATACCGCCAATCATTTACCTACCGATTTCAACCCCAGACGAGTGCCGCGAATGTAATATTTTTGTGTGCCCAACTACGCTTGTGCCATCATATCGCATTATCTAATGGCGCTGTAAAAAAAAAAATTTCCTCAATGCGAGAGAAGACAGTTAAAGATGATGATGTTTCTGACGGCTCCACCACAGTGTATGATGCAGAAGTTGTGGGGTTCCACTGCTGGAATCGTACCCAGCTTGCTTTGGTTGCAAGAGCAAGGTTGCACCTAGCCTCGTACCCAGGCTCTCGGTGGGCGGGGGAAAGAGAGAGTCTGGTATCCACTGTTTGCGCATGCGCTTAATTTCCCAGAAATCTTGGGAAATCGGAAACTATCGTGTTGTATCCGTAAAACTGTGACCTCATAATGTATACTTACTGCTAGCCTCGAACCCAGGCTTTCCATTCCGGATTTTGTCTCGCAGCTTTGGAGAAAAATCGGAGGGAAAGCCAGGACGGATTTCTCACGTGATACGGTGGCACCGTCGTCACAGCAGTACCTTGCAAATGTCCGAAACGTCATAACGTGATGGGTGTGGCTTTGTCGCGGAAGCGCTAAGAGAAGTTCTTACTCAAGAATCCAGCCGCATATGGCCTTGTTAATCTCAAGAACTGGCGAAAATGGATAAAAACTGTGAGTTGAGATCTTGTACAAAGTAAAGGAAGTAGTATTAAATGTGTGGAAGAGTTGAGCATGAAGAATCTTTGATGGGCAATAACACGATAATTAGAGCTTTTCTGGAACAATCTCTGGACCCAAGGGTTGTGTCTAGCAGCCACACTGCTTGTCTCACTGTTTAGCTGTTAGGTATTCCTGGGCTTGGTAACAGGACATACAAATGTTGACAATAAATTTGCCTATAATGGAAATCGTAATGATGATGTTAGTGCAGTGCTGAAGTTATTTGATCATCTGCAGTTTTTTGGTAGTTATATTGTTCATGTCCAGAGCAATAACCAATGAATTTATGAACTTCTGTAATCTTTTTGCCCTTCCTGACATACCCTTCAGGAGGATGCGTAGAGCTTTGCTGTCAGTGCTAGTTCGATCATCACTATACTGTCAGGGACTGAGTTTTGTTCGAGATCTCCAAGTCGGTTGAAATGAGAGAGCAAGCTAGGGGCCAGTCATGTGACCTCAGAGAGCAATGTGAAGAAGTTATCAAGTCCTTCGAGGGATATGAATAAATGGATATCAACCACAGCATTTCTTATCAAACATCAATAGCTTCATGGTGTCTTGAACTGTACTGTCAAACTGATGGACTGGACCGGACCCTCTCTCTCAAGCTGAAAGAAGTCTGGCATATATCAGTGTCCTGGACATAAACGATGGACTGAGTTGATTGATCGCAAGTCAACTTGGCGAGCAATGCTATTAGTGCAATCTCTAACTCCAATGACAAGAACCCTACAGTCTGTGACTGTGGTTGGAATGTTTGCCTTAGTACCCATGGTACTTCTCCCCAGGATGAGGGTCGGAAACCTATGTACTTAAGTTCTGCAGACTCACTATGGACCCTGCATGCCTTGGACCCCTTGTACATGCTGTCTCAATCTGTTTTGGGCAATGTATTCATTATTAAACATGGTTGTAGCATCACAAAATATATTTCTCGGTAGCCCAGGACGAAAACTGAGCTTTAATTGGAAACTTTTTCATGGAGCCCATGCATAAGCTTCAGTATTTCGGAAAAACTGTGACTACTAAAATATCCAGTCGGCTGCTGTACGGCTACGCTTGATGAACAAAGAGCCCGCACGCCAGGTAACTCTTTCGCCATGGACTTGGTCTTGCATCTTCGTTCCCTCAGACCATAGATAATAGAGTCGTTACGACTCTATTATCTATGCTCAGACACAATAACACGAACATTCCGTGTGACATGTTGCCTTCGCGGCTGGTAGATTGATGTCACGGTGCCACCGTATCACATGAGAAATCCGTCCAGGCTTTCTTTCCCTCCGATTTTTCTCCAAAGCTGCGAGACAAAATCCGGAACGGAAAGCCTGGGTTCGAGGCTAACTTACCGCTACATCGTCCGCAAAATTTTCTGACCAACGATGGAAGTCTTTCGGTCGTTCGTTCTTCTTCGCCCTCCAGCTCCCTCTGACGGATAGGTACTTCTGATATGAGTCTCAATAAAGTACAGGTAGCTTCCAGTTTGGACGTTTGCTAGGGGAAAGACATGTTTATACGGCTACTGCCTGGTAAGTCTGTGTGATACGAAGTGTTGCCGTTTGTCATAGACTGTTAGTTAGCATGAACTTATAGCGAGTCAGGGCGGTGTAGCGCTAGTTGTAGTGTAGTTGTTTTGCTCTTCGCTACGCTACTATACAAGTATACTTGCTAAATTATACGTCACACTATAAATCACGTGGATATGTATTACGCGTTCCCCTCCCACTATTGCCTGAACACGTGCTCAGTAGGGGATAATTACGCGCATGCGCGAACAGTGGATACCAGGCTCTTTTTCTCCCAGCCTACCAAGAGCCTGGGTACGAGGCTAGGTTGCACCTACCACGGGTAACTTTGGTGCCTGTACTAAATGTGAGGGCTCAACGCATTGATCACTTGTAGTATCCTCTGGTACAAACTACCTGACACTGCAAGCATTTGGCAGCAAGGTAAATGACATTGCCCAGGACTATGATGCCACTAAAGAGGGACTGATGTCAGCACCGCCATTTACCCTAACGTATGACAATACCATCATCACTAGCATCCAGAGACCTGTCTTAGAACTGACGAACTCCTCCCAGCCATTGTCTATTGTTTTCTCTGTAGCAGACACTTACCTGTACTGATTCATCACTGATTCTTTCCCATGTATTTCTATCACTAACCAGCAGTAATATATAATGTGTAAATGACCTGTCTAAAGGAGGACAATCAGAAGCTCACGAGACAAATGTCGGACATTTCCAATCATGTGCAGAAGATCATGGAAGGTAGCACATACTCAAGAGGCAAACGTGCGAGCATTTCAACTGCTGAAGTTGAGACAGCAAACCAAGATGACATTGACAGAATCCATATGATACTGTTTGTGAAAGACAGGTTTAACGTCTCTGGAGAAGCATATATTATCAGATGGCGCAGGTGTGCAAAGCAATGCCCCGACACTATAAGCTGAAAGACCGTACTGCTCAACTCAATAAGCAATGGAATTTCAAACCAACCCCCAAATGGAACTTGAGGAGCGACTAAGGATTTGAGTGGAGCACCTGCACAAAACAGCTTCCTTGGATGCTCCTTTCTGCCAACAAAAACTTCGAGTCAAACTCTCTGGGGATGGAACGAACATAGGAAAGCACCTTCATGTAATAAACGTCACTTTCACACTTCTAGATGAAGGATCGCTCGCCTATTCAGCAGAAGGAAACCATGCACTTGCTATAATTAAGGAACAAGAAAACTATGCAAGCTTGCAAAATGCACTAGAGGACATCTCTGAAGAGGTCAGAAGGCTGACTACAATAGAAGTTGATGAAGTGAATTACAGTATTAATTACTACCTGGGAGGAGATTGGAAGTTCTTGGCCATTGTGACTGGTTTCGATAGTGCTAAATTCCCCTGCATATGGTGCAAATGTGGCAAAGGAGAGCGCCATGATATGTCAAAGTGTTAGTCAATTTTGGATCCCGCATTTGGGGCTAGGACTGTGGAGAACAACAAACTCAGTCAACAAAGAAAGAAGACATATAATGTCTCACACCCTCCCTTGTTCCCCTCAATTCCCCTCCCAGTCATGACAAATGTGAACAAATTCAAGCTATTTGGGATGAACTCTACACTCTAAACAAGAAATTCTCAAAGCGCCCTGAGGATATTACGGAAATTGACATTGAAGAATATGAAGTGAGCGCAAAACGTGGGTGGAAAACCTTCGAGCCTCCATCACGACCATTTCGTTGCACCCTACATTCATGCTATGGCATGTCACGTAGGTGATTTCATTCGTGTTCATGGTGGTATTTTGCCATTTACCCAGCAGGGAATGGAGAAACTGAACGATGTTTTTTTGCAAAGGTCTATTTTCTGGCAACAAACCATAAGGGAGAAGTGGCATTAAAGCAGGTGATGGAAAAGCAGAATCGTCTGGAATACCTGCGTGACCTAAATGCGCAACCACCAAAGCACCATGAAGTGACTTGCTCTGTCTATGGAACTAAAGGACATAACAAACATGCCCACTTACACATTCACGTAGGCACTCAGGATTATTGAGCAGTAGCCACTGATGATTAATTGGGGCGAGCCTGAGCGAGCCCCACACTAGCGTGACTTCATTGCGCACATGCGTGTGTATGTTTGCTTGCTTGTTTGCTTGGACTGACCACTTACCGTAAATTTTAAATGAGCGTGTTCAAATATTTCACGAAGATTGATATCGCGCGTGAAGTATGTGAAGGCCATGCACCAGTGGAGGTCTGACTGTCAGAGTGCAGCGTCGGCGACCGGACCAAAGACATCCCGAAAATTGAACGTCCTCGTGCACTTAGTAGGTAGCCTCAATAGGTGAAAGGCAGTGCTGGACTACTGCCAGAGTGCAGCGTTGCTACCGTAGCGGAGACGGTTCAAGTTTAAGCACTGGCGCACGGCACCTTACTTCTTGTTTGTCACAGCAGCTACGGACCGACCATCAACGGGGCAGGCTGCTCGCAGCCCGTACAAAATTATACATGTCGGGTTGAGGTAAGGGTCGTGCATAAACGACACTCATAGCTAAACGCCAGCGATTCAGCTCATCCGCATTTCAGCGTGAAGCTTAGTCTATTCATGTGCATGTTAGCTGCTTGCTCAGGCTCGCCCCCACAATGTTCTACATTTTCTAGTTACCAATGATGTAATGTTTAATTAAAGCTTAGCAAAGATCTGTTGCTTGAGCCTGCTTATCAACACTGCTTTCATGGTAGAATAATCTCCTATTAGCACCGTTTTCACAAGCTTATGATGACTAATTACCATGATGTAATGTCCTGTTTCTGGGAGTGGGCTTTAATTAAAGTTTTGTGTAACATCTGTTGCTTGAGCCTGCTTATCAACACTGCTTTCATGGTAGAATACTCTTCTATTAGCACAGTTCTTATGCATGCTATGACAATGAGGAATGCAAGGAGCTACAACTGTGTATCACCGCGAGAGAGATGACCTTGAGGACCAACTGCATAAGCTTCACCGCAAGAGAGATGACCTTCAGGAACAACTGGAGGTGGAGCACAGCAGTGTTGAAGCTCTCGAGGCTGAAGTAAGCCAACTGCAAGTCATTTCAAAGGTAACGCCTGTGTGTGTATGTTCAACAGTGCTGTGTGATGCAGGCTTTTGCCTTTTGTGGTGCTTTTGACAAATGTGCTTTTTCCTCTCAAATGTCCGGCAGCATCAATGGGATTCGAACTGGGACAGGAAAGGAGATGGTGTGATTGGCACAGACAGAGACAGTGTCCTGATTCGCCATGGGGAATACTACAAGTCTATTCCACCCTATGGCTTAACGGCTAGGGGTTGTGAACAGGCCAGGGCCGCAGGACATTACCTGAACTCATTATTGGCAAGGAGAAGATTGAATATACATGCCATCGTACATTCGGAGCTACAACGAGCTAAAGAAACAGCCAGTGAGCTCGTAGGTGCTCTTGATAACAAGCATAGCCTGTCCTGCTCTGAGCTGCTTAATGGATTACCATCTGTACATCAGGTAACAAGACCATTCATAACCTTTTGTAACTAGGAATGTCTGTTGTTACAATCTTGTTCTAATAATGTATGCAATTAGAAACACCTGCAGTACTGTCCTGTTCTTTTCTGTGTAGGATTCAATGCGCTTTGACAAAGCATTTGAGGAATTCTTTTACAGAGCTGAAACAAGCGGAGCTGTGCTCCTTGTTGCTCATGCAAATCTTATCCGGTATCTAATGTGCAGGTACGTAGACCCTGACGCTATTGGGCCGAAAGGTCACGCTGATGTATGTGTATTCATATGTACCCACAGGTCCTTGCAGATACCGACAGAAGCTTGGGAAAATTTATCCTGTGCACACACATCATTTACCACCGTCAGGCTACATGCAAAAGGACATGTATCACTTACAGTGGCAAACTATGTGGAACATCTTGGACATATTAGTATCTAGATAGTATATTTTAGAGTTTCACCCTGACATGAATGACCTGAATAACCTGCCGATGATTGTAATGAATACTTAGATGACAAGATTTATGTACTCAGGTAATTACACAGAGATGGGTAATGCAAGTA
The DNA here is from genome assembly GCA_949130485.1 of Agelas oroides. Classification (NCBI taxonomy): domain Eukaryota; kingdom Metazoa; phylum Porifera; class Demospongiae; order Agelasida; family Agelasidae; genus Agelas; species Agelas oroides. The sequence continues at coordinate 3,905,078 of OX422196.1, read as the reverse complement.
TAAATAAATAGCATATCTACATAACTCAAGCAATCTTTATAATGCGATCCCAGTCATGTGCAAGACCATCCATTCTCACAAAACAAAAAACTAAAACAAATCCTCCATCAATCAATTTGTGGTCTTGGTCAGGCTGTACATCTGTTAGTGACTGGCGTTTATGGAGATGGAATTGCACTGTCTCCAACTTGGCATAGCAAAAGTTTAGTCTCTCATTTAGGACACGTAGATGCCACCTTTCTCCAAGAACTTCATTCAAAGCACAATATCTTCTAATGCCATACATAGCTTCACCTCGAAAGTTACTGATCTTGTATCCAGCCTGCTGTAGTCCACCGACAAACAAGTACTTGTCAAAAGGAAGTTGAATACGTACATCTATACCTGATCGTGTTTTGGAGTTCAAGGCAAGCTTAATCTGGTATGCCAACTCTGTATGCAGATGAAATGGAGCATTGCCTGTAGAATGATAATGGAAAGGGATACTTTTAATACTACTGGCAGTGTGTTTCCAAAGGTTTGTGTATAATTATAAAGTTAGCCACTGAGTCCAGAGGATCTATGTGATTTTGGAACCCGAGGGCCATGGGCTATAGTGTACTGAGTGCAGCAACTGTGCTACTAAGGATCTGAGGGTTTCTAAATCACGGAGATCCCTTGGACTTATAGACTATACACAGAAACCACACGTGGATGTATGGGATTTAGACACCACTTGGTGACCAATGAAATGCTCATACTATAGAAGAAATGCATTGGCAAAGAACTATCAGGAAGTCTGTGTGGGCAGTAGTTTCTCGTTGAACTTCTCATGAAGTTTTACACACTGACTGCATTTGCGATGCTCTTTGATGTCCAATGATATGCAAAAAGTTAAATACCATGGAAACCATCATAGGGATATGAATTACTCAGAAAGGGGTCTTTGGCCTAAGCATTGCAAGCCAAAAGGGAACAAAACGACGACAAAGTTTCTAGGCACAGTCTATTTATGGCTTACTCTGAAAGGGTTGTGGGTGTTCACTTTCTAGTTTCCATTCGTCATATTCCTCGCCATAACCGGTGAAGTGGACTTTCACATGTCCTTCAGACTCATCCCTCTCAACTATTTCAACAGCGTAAAGGTCTGATTCTTGTTTGCTCCGTTCCAAGCAAGGTAGACGAATGTCGCTGAGAACCTTGTAATTCTTCTCCTTCTTCCGCAGGGAATAGGCCATAGTTGGTGACTTCTGTTGCAGCAGACAATTGGAAGCAGAATGGTTGGATCGTCACACCGCATGCTTTTAATTGTCATCTTGTCGCTTGACAGTCACTGACAAGTACTCGTGGGACGCACATGTACTCCATTTAGTACCTGTTATGTGATCGTCCGGACCCAGATCCAGACCCAGAATCTGACCTTGAGCATTGAGCACTTAGCACCCAATTACTATTACTTAGCAGTATGTCTGTTTAGGCTGCTTATTTCTCCATATGTCCCAAACTATGTACCTGTTGTCCCCATTACATTTGAATGGGAATCTAAGTCTTGACAGCAGGTTCCTCTTCAGTTGAGGTATGCCGTGACAATCCATAAGAGCCAAGGTCAGACATTACACAAAGCAGTATTTGATCTAGGCAAATCTGAACTTTCACCTGGATCGACTTTTGTTGCTGTATCATGCCTGCGTAAACTAGCAGATGTTATTAGTATGCATGAGTTGCTGACCAATCAGCTCCTACGTACTGTTCAATTTTGAGACAGTAGCAACACCTTGGCTTCAGTATGTAACACAAATACTAGTGCAGTTTTAGGGCTGCAGATTAAACAAACTCACTTTTCTTGAGGGTGAGAGATTAGCCTCGTCCCCAGGCTCATTTCCTCTTTCCGCGCGCGGGAGGAAAGAGCCTGGTAACATTGGGGGGTTCAAACTGTTGACTTCCGGCGGCTCAGACAGGGTGCCTCCAATCAGATTGCGGAACGAAATCACGTGGATGTGTGACTCTCTAAAGGTGTGGCGAACAGAAATTAGCCAGTCTAAGACAAACAAGGAGTTCTAGGACTGTTAAAAACTCGCTGTTAGTATCTGACGGTGGCCTACGCAATGGCGACGTTGTCGACGAAACTTAAATTCGCCTGTTGGCATGTTGTAGCACTACTAAGCGCCTCGAATAATAAGTTTAGCGAGACCGGAGGTACGGCCAAGTTTTTACTTACTACACTGCACACTGTCGCTCAAGACACGAAGTGATCTGAGCCTTCACAAGGGTATTATAAGAGAAAAGGACGACCAAGACAGCTGGTAGGGTAGAAATTTGTAATTGAATAAATTGTAAGCTTACCTGCTTTGTAGTCTTGTACCGGTATAGTGTGGCAGTCCCGGGTAGAAGTCGAACGATTTACCTGAGGTTTTCTAACGCTTTGTGCTGCTTTTCTCACTTGAAAACCATTTGAAAAATGCATACTGCCCTCGCTAAAATCACATGATAATTTTCAAAAATAGGGCGTGGTCGCTGTAAATCACATGAATTATGACGTAGCGGAAGTAAACGGCTCCGACACCCCAATGTTGCCAGGCTCTTTCCTCTACGAGAAAGAGCCTGGGTACGAGGCTAGTGAGAGATGGTCTAGCTTGATAGACTAGTTTCCCCCCTACACAGCGCCAGGAATGCACCCCTTCTCTGTTATTCAATACCGAGTGCTTAACACTATACTGATACCACTCTTGTTCTCTTTTCCCTTGATGTGCTGCATACTGCATGCCTGTATGCAGAATTTTGGTTAACTCTTTACCGACCGTAGCAAATTATTGCAATATTACATGAATGACCACACAGGAATTCCGGAAGCGGCCTAGACGACATGTTGTATACTCCGTGTTATATCTCCAGTTGCAAACCAGCTACAGACTTCAGGTCAAAAACAGTGGAGAGCCTTAGGCTTTGCCTAGCTTCGCTGTAGTTTTGAAGCTTGCCACTAAAGAACAAGCTTGGAGATAAGCCCGAACTTTTAGGAACGAAACTACAACTGTGGGGTTTTTAACCCCAGTCCCAAACTGCAGATTTAACAAACTCCCGATTTATAAATGCCAACTTTGGATTAGAAATACGAACTCCCAATTTATAAATACAAACTCCTGATTTATAAAAACGAACTCCCGATTTATAAAAACAGCAACAGATTTATGAATAAGGCAGTAGATTTATGAACACGTATTTATAAACACAACCTTTGTGTTTATAAATACAGGGTCAGATTTATAAATATGAACCTCGGATCTATAAATAATACTTATAAACACAAACTTGGTGTTTATAAAAACAGCACTTGATTTATAAACATTGAATTTGTATTGATGGGAAATATAAAGATGGAGCTCATCTATAAACACATTGCTGATATAATTATAGATCTGAAATGGATTTATAAAAAGGTAAATATATGAATAACAGGAAGAACATAATTTTGAACAAATGGCGCCCCATAACTACTGTCTTCCCAAAAATGCATGTATCATATGTACATACTCACTCAGGCTCACTCCCACAATGCCATGCACTAGGGTGGCAATATGGAGCAACATTGTATTGCTATAGCAAAGCTTCACCAGTGCATTAGCCGATCACAGCGTATGCAGGATATGGCTGTCTGTAGCTTGCAAGGATTACTGTCTGTAAGTAACCCATACATAAATATGTCTTTACATAATGAGATACACACCACAAAATTGAGCATTTGTCCTGACTAGGCTAGCTGAATATCTGTACACACGAGATTCTGGCCAGCTTTTGACCTCAATGAACACTCATGCATACTTACACAAACAGCAAAAGTTGTCATGCATGCTAATTACATAACCATTCAACTTGGATATTCAAAACACAGAAGGATCTTTGCTGCTTTTTGCATTCTGTAACGTGGTTTGCCTACACAACACAGTGACTGAGTCATCATGGCAACAGTACTTAGCATGCAAAGTGTCCATATGCGGGTAGCGGTTGCATTAAGGTGGCGGGATACTGTTCTGTGCGTATGGCGCCCGCGTAGCAATAAATTAAGATACCGTAATTCCTAATTGATCGTATATATTCGCATGTGCTATTCACTTTGAACTTTGAACTCAGCCGTTACGGTAGAGTAAGTTAGCAATCATCGGACGACAGGTATATTCGGACACTCAAACGCGGAGGGAAAACTGCGTAAACATTCGGCGATACCACAAGACTGTAGCTGAGATACGTGGTACCTGGTGTACCGAAAATGACGCCCGCGCATTGTTTCCTGTTGGCGCTAGAAGCGATAAAATGGCCGTCCGAAAAACATCAATATTCGGAAAAGTGTATGTATTTTCAGACACTGTTGTTTGTGCCTTCTCTGAAGCTGCTTTTGGAGAGATTTTAGCATCGATACGATGCCCCAAGACCTCCCCAATTCGCAATATATTTTGGTAGCGGTAGCTGCTTTGAACACTCAGGGGCGTAGCTGAACATGGACCAGTCCGATCGATCAATAATCGGACGGTGAAATTTGTCATTTCTTGCTGTGTTGTCTCCAAACATGTTGAAGTCTCCACCATATTAGCATCAGTAGAATCTACAGGCTCTTGGCTACATGCTGGTATTTGTCCGGTGTTTGTGCGTTGAGTAGTTCTCGAGATATTGCACGATATCGTTTGAACTCACCTATTTATGCTGCACATAAATCAACCAGCGTACTTTATGGAAAGAAACATGAAATATATTTATATCTCGAGAACTACTCAACGCACAAACTCCGGACAAGTACCAGCATGTAGCCAAGAGCCTGTATATTCTACTGATGCTAATATTGTGGAGACTTCAACATGTTTGGAGACAACACAGCAAGAAATGACAAATTTCACCGTCCGATTATTGAGCGATCGGACTGGTCCATGTTCAGCTACGCCCCTGAGTGTTCAAAGCAGCTACCGCTACCAAAATATATTGCGAATTGGGGAGGTCTTGGGGCATCGTATCGATGCTAAAATCTCTCCAAAAGCAGCTTCAGAGAAGGCACAAACAACAGTGTCTGAAAATACATACACTTTTCCGAATATTGATGTTTTTCGGACGGCCATTTTATCGCTTCTAGCGCCAACAGGAAACAATGCGCGGGCGTCATTTTCGGTACACCAGGTACCACGTATCTCAGCTACAGTCTTGTGGTATCGCCGAATGTTTACGCAGTTTTCCCTCCGCGTTTGAGTGTCCGAATATACCTGTCGTCCGATGATTGCTAACTTACTCTAGTAGTTATCGAACTTTTTTGTAACCAAAAACAAAGTCGTGGAGACTGATTTACAACTAGTGAACACGGTGAAACTATGCAAAAATACCGTGCGAAAGGTGACTCGAAGCAGTTTTTGCGATATCACCTTCCGTTGCAACGTTACGTCCCGTTGTTTCAAGGAAATTTGGTAAGTTTTTCTCATTCAAAACTTTCTATTTCGACTATCATTTACCGTAGCGGCAAAAACGTTTCGAGCCTCCCTAGAGTTTATTAATGCGCATCTCCAACAGCGAGATCAAGTCGCTAGCGTACTTCGTACTGTAGATTTTTGGTTAATAGTCTGCGGGGACACTCGTGTGCTTACTGTGGCTACAAAGTGTGCTATTTCAACGGTTTTTCCTGTACACATTCACCACCCTCCCTGCTTCATATTCAGTAGGTTTTGTTGTGCTGGGATGAATTCTGTACGAGAAATTTTATGTTGATTTATTTCATAAACCACGCCCACCGGGACTATCCCGCCACCTTAAAGTCGACTCGCTAGTAAGGGGTTTGCTCAGGTTCACCCCAATATTTCAAGCAGAGAGTATAAATACAGCCAGTCTGAAAGCCTTCCTGCCTTTAATTTAAACAGTGTACTGCACATGATCAAATAGGTACCTTGCCATTTTGTTCATCACAGTGTAAATCAACATTTGACTGCGGAGTGTCCTTATCCACTCCAGTATGGCTGTTTATATCAGTAGTAGAATGAATGTGATCCTCCTGCAGGAGAATTGAACAAGACAAGAAGTTGTATACCATACAAACATAGCTAGAGGTCTCCAGAGAAGACATCACATGCTATTTAAGTTGTACCAGGAGAGACACTTGGTTATGGCTTTAAATTAGTTGTTTTTACATAGTCAGGAGTTTATAATCTGGTATAGTAGTAGCAACGTCATATATTACTCATGGTTGCTGATGGTCTACATGTATGGAAACAAGTTGTCACTAGCCGTTTACCTAAGCAACAAGACAGTTGATGCTTCTGCATCCATCTGTGACCACCAGTCACCTTGTTTCTACATGCATAGGTTGTTTGCAATGAACTTGTGTCAAGAGTCAGCGTAATACAGGGTAACTCGAGCCCGCCCCGAGATAAAATCATTTCATCTCTGCAACCAAGGTATCTCAACCTTAATTGTTACATGCATTCTTGGAAAGAAGTAACCATCATTCGAGATTTACTGCAAACTTACAGAGAGGACAAATAGTTTTGAAAATTGTTCTGGGCAGATGCAAAGCAGCTTTCATCCTAGCTGGATCCTTGCCTGCCTCGCGAAGGTGTTGTATCCCAGAAGAATTGATAGAGGCATCAGTGAGGGAGATGCTCTACAGACTAAGAGCTGCACAGAAGAACTTACTATCAGGTCATTGACATCATTGTGCTGAGCTGATGGAACGCTTTAATACAAATGACTACAGTGTGCTTACAACCATTAAGAAGCTGCTAACAGAGGCAGTGACCAAGAAGCAACCTGACAATGAGATAAAAAGCTGATTTCTACCTTGATGATTTTGACATTCCCAAACTAGGAACTGAACTTCCTGTTAGCATAACTTTGGCAGTTGGTGATGTATTGGATTTGGAAAGTAAATCCATATTATCCCGCACGGATGTGGTAGTGTGGCTTTCAGGAAGTATAGTAGTACCACTCTCACTCTCTTGCTGTACAAAGTGCAGCAGCTGATGTGAAGTTAGATTATGCTTCATACTACTAAATTTTGTAAAAAAAAAAGAAATGGACAACTTTAAGATGGTGTTTTGCCTTACAGCAATGATAAAACAACTACTAGTTTTGATGAGCCCCATGCCCATCTTAAAAGCTCAGCACTTACCCCATTCAACTCAACATTTTTTTCATCAATCTGTGGAGTTTCTCTTTCTCCTTCAATGTCTTCACCACCCTCCTCATCACTCCCATCAAATTCCCCAGCAGCAGGCTCTACAAAATCTTCACCACCTGGGGGCAGTTAGTGTCCAAAGAATGAAACACTGGGAATTGCATGGTGTACAATATTTAGCACATTAAACTGGCATTTGTGGAAAATTTGAACTTGTAAAATTCTTAAATCCAAGGCCTTTGCGAAGTGTACAGACAGACAGCTACCATATAGAAGTGAAAGTTACTGGACACATTCCCAAAGTAGAATCTGGATTCTGAAACTCAACTGAAATAGTTCACTACATTGAAGAAAGACATGTAATGCCTTCCCAACCACACTGCAATAAGTTGTGGGTTGGCCCACTTCTACCTGATATAGGTCTCTATGGGTGCCTATTGTACCTGACAGCAGAAACTAAGAAGTCCTAGTAAACACAACTCTCACTACAGCTTGGACTAGGATGGAAACCATATTGCGATATGCACCTACCCAACACATGAATTCTGAATAAGGCCAGCATTCCTGGTTACTTTCCTTGGATGCAATAATGGCTCTTACCTCTTGGTCAGTTTAGTACAGCTGATGATGCCTGGAATTTGCAAAATGATGTCCTGCGCAGCGGGGGGGATTCTACTTAACATTGACGTGTGGGCATGCCTTTTATGACAGGGCTATATATGTGGTTTACTGATTGCTCGAATGGAATGGCATGGCCTATGGCTTGTGTTCAATCTCCAGACTATTCTTTGGACAGAACATGCATCTGTGAACCTGCTGCCATAAAGCAGACATACATTTCTCTCAAACCATAGTACAGTACATTAATTTGCACGACACAGCAACAGCTATATACACATTTACCATCAGAGCACTCCTCTCCATCATCTAAGTCAAGGTCTTCTAACTCTGGAATGCCAGTATCAAACTGCAAAGGAAGCAGGTAATATGATTAAGTTTCACACTTGGTGCGGGAAGCATATTTACATGCATGCATGTGCCCACACCTCACTGTGGTGAACCATATGCACGTGCCTTCCACACAGAGTTGCAAAGCTAAATGAGACTGTGAGGTAAACCCTGTTTATTGAGTAGTAATAAGTCTAGGCCGTACCTTTACACTCAAATCACCATTCAGAAAAGACAGGAAGGGGCACTACTAAGTGCATCAGTTATCACAAATCTGTCCAAGAGTTGTCAAACACAAAGCTTTTTCTTGAATGAGGAGAGAAAACAGCCTCTGATTTTCACTTAAAGCATGAGCACTACCTCCAAATTGCTTGAAAATGGGCTAAAACTGTTGGGGCTGTAGGTAATGAGCGGCATTTGAAAGTAATGATAAGTTACAAGTACAGCTACACCGTGGATGGCTTCAACGCAACTACTAATCCAGCTAAGTTATGCCCTATCTACACAAATCAGGCCACTGGCTATGCCCAGAGCTTGCTCTGTAATGCTTAATACTTTGACCTCTGATTGGTAATGCTGATTATGGAACAGCTGTGGCAGTTAATTAACGGTAACGTAAATTTGTTGCCATGTCAAGATAGTTAATAAAGTATCAGTATAACAGCTTATATGGTATGTTGAGATGCGTTTACATGTAGCGCTTAAGCCAGTTCCCAAGCTGGTTTCTATTGAACCGGCTTGGAAACTCCCAGGTGTAAATGCGTCAAACTGATTTAGAAACCAGTTAGTGAACTGCTATGTAAACCACTTCCGGGAGGTGGGTTAAAGCCGGCTTCAGTGCGGTTTAGGTGCGTGTGCGGGGCATGTAAATGCTAAGTGGTGGCTGAGCAGCTTCTGTGCAACTGAAAATACAATGAATCACGGAACACTTTGGTCTGATGAGGAGGTTAGAGATCTTATACATGTCTGGGGGGATGATAAAATTCAGCAAGAGCTGGATGGTCGCAAAATAAAAATGAACAAGAAAGGGTACAACAGAGGTTGGCAACAGTCCAGAGCAAAACTAAAAAAATCCAACAGGAGAATACAGAGCGGTTAAAGACCACAATAATGGCACTGCACAGGGCAGATCGGTGAGTGCACAGAGTGATTGCTCACCGCACAGAGCAGATCGATGACTGCACAGGGCAGATCGGTGAGCGCACAGAGTGATCGCTCACCGCACAGAGCAGATCGATGACCGCACTGAGTGATCGGTCACCGCAAAGGGCAGATCGGTAACCACAAAGGGCAGATCGGTGACCGCACAGAGTGATCGCTCACCGCACAGGACAGATCGGTGACCGCACAGGGCAGATCGGTGACTGCACAGTGTGATCGCTCACCGCACAGAGCAGGTCGGTGAGCGTACTGAGTGATTGGTTACCGCACAGAGCAGGTTGGTGAGCGCACAGAGTGATCGCTCACTGCACAGAGCAGATCGATGACCGCACTGAGTGATCGGTAACCGCAAAGGGCAGACAGGTCATCGCAAAGGGCAGATAGGTCATCGCAAAGGGCAGATCGGTAACTGCAAAGGGCAGATCGGTCACCGCACAAAGTGATAGCTCACCGCACAGGACAGATCGGTGAGCGCACGCACGCCAAGATCAGTGAGCGCACAGAGTGATCGCTCACTGCACAGAGCAGGTTGGTGAGCGCACTGAGTGATCGGTTACCACACAGAGCAGGTCAGTGAGTGCACTGAGTGATCGGTTAGCGCACAGGGCAGATCGGTGACCGCACGGGGCAGATCGGTGAGTGCACAGAGTGATCGGTGATCACACAGAGCAGGTTGGTGAGCGCACCGAGTGATCAGCTACTGCACAGGGCAGATCGGTGACCGCACAGGGCATATCGGTGACCACACGGGGCAGATTGGTGACCGCACCAGGCGACCGTAAATAATACCGTAAACTTCATTTTTGGGAAGGTCGAATTAAATGAAACGTCGTCAAACCCGGATTTCAAAAAGGCGCTTTTGTACTTCTGGGTCACCGTAAATCCCTGAATAGTGGAACCTAAGGATGAACAAAGTTAGTAATTTCCTGGACAATTTGCAGCGACTACTTGTAATGACTAATTGAAGGAAACGTATCTATAACATGTTCACAAACTGTAGCTCCCAGAAGTAAGAAGGCAAAGCTGGAGCCTATTACTAAGGAGGTAAAGGACAAGAGCAAGAAGAGTAAAGCAGAGAGGGCAATGGAAAAGGTAACAGAATCATTCCTAAAATACCAGCAGGCGGCAAAGGAGTGATTTATGAAGTGGGAAGAAAAACAATGGAAAAGGGAGAGTGAAATGGAAGAGAGACGAAGAAAGCAGGATCAAGAGCATGATATGAGAATGCTTGAGATGCTGGGCTGATTTATGCAACCACGATACCCATACAGTGGCAGTGGCCAATCGTTTGACCCCTATAACACATACGACACACCTGAGATGTGGAATAAGTTACGCGAGAATCCATATCAGTATTACAAGTCTCATGAGAACCATATCAGCACTACCAGTCACACGCACTATGTCTGAATGAGCAATGAAATCAGAGGTTCGTATGATAAAATCATTACTACCAAGGTATACCGGGAAAAATATCACTCTTTTGTTGTCTTTGGCATTGTTATTTGTGCTGCGCTCTTGTAACTATACTTAATTGAACTGCTGCAGCTGGTAACTGCAAGCGATGGGACACTTCATAACCCTGCCTAACTGATACCAGAACAGACCACTTAGGAATGGCATCAGGGCTAGGGGAGGCGAGGTAGGGGTATAACCGCAACTGATAGCTGAAGGAAGGCGTCTCAGCCTGAGAGTCCCCCCGCTAACGGGTTGGGGGAGAACTGGTCTATGACCTACCCTACCCAGAGGGAGAAGGTTAACAACCTGAACCCCGACCCCAACCCTACTGCCACCCTGATATTGACAATTAGGGAAAATGAATCCTACTCGAGAGTACTCCCCACTACGTAATGTATGCCCACAATTCCTCACTCCCCTTGTACACAAAACCACGGCAATTCGCAACTGACAACAGACTCATACTCTATAGAACACACGATGACTGAGACAACAGCCCAAATAGCGAGCATGACATCCACCACAACAATTACTGAGCTACCAGTGACTTTGATATGCTACAAAGAGTTTCTCTGGGGGTGTGGATGTACACGGTGTACGCTGAGCTCTCCCAGCGGCCCAGAGTCTTGATGAGAGAGTCTGGCAACCCTCGTAACGCTGCTGTAGTGGCGGCCCCTATACGGAAGCTATGGCCGGAGTACCTTGTGTCGTCCACTCTCTGCCTTCGCAGGGCTGCCCGAACGGACGAGACAAAACGGTCTCGAGTCAAGTACCTTCCATCCGCAAACGTGAAGAATGGGCCTGGTGACGTACCCCTGAGTACCATATAAGCTAGGACCGCTGACACTGGGCATAGATCTGCATGAGAGCGACCTAGATAAATGGACACCCCGTGACGGAAGGGGTCCGTCTTAGAGGCCTTAATACGTACCTCAAGGTATTGGGGGTCTGTCATGTTATCCACGCGGACATCGCCCGCTGACAGGTGGATAGCCCCGTCATAAGCCGAATCAGCCGGCACAACAATTTCACCTGATCGCAAGAAACCGAAGAAGCACATACAGCACGCTGCCCACAGCATTGTACCATCAACGAGAACAGGACACTTCTCCCACGACGAACGGAGATGACGGAGGATATCAATAGTTATTGGCAGCCGAGACTGTTGGCGACCTGAAGACAACTTACGAAGGCCTTTAATCTGGTACTCCAGTTGAGGCATATCCCCCATCTTAGGATCTCCTAAGCCCAGAGAGATTTGAGCATGACGCACTGCCGATAAGTAGCCTTTGACCGTGCTCGCTGATAGGCCCTCTTGAAAGAGATAGCCTACAAAGTATGAGAGTGACCGTTCAGAGGTAGGGTAAGGGGTAATACCAAACAACGAGCAAAAACCGATGTAACGGTTGGCACCAGATTGGTACGATTTCTTAGTTGAGTTGGCTAAACCGGCAGAAAACAACTGCTGAACAGCTGGGTCCAACGATGAGAGGTCCAGTCTGGCTGATTGTGCAGCAGAAGTGCACAGAGTGATGGGGGCAGAGGGGTACGGCATGACACAGCTGCTGGGAAGAAGGATAAGTTATTGCGGGAAATAGCATCTGCCAGTACATTATACGTGCCCGGGAGATATACTGCATGTAACGAGATGTTGTAACGTGATCGGATGAAGAACAGACAACGTAAGAGATGCATTATCGGTTGCACTTTGCTGTAACCAGAATTGACTACTGCGACTGCTCCCTGGTTATCACACTGAACTACGACAGAGGCATTCTGCCACCTCGGACCCCATACCGCACACGCGAAGACGATCGGTAGTAACTCCTGAAACGTAATGCTGTCCTCCTGATTGCTGCCCACGCCAGTGTACGGAGAGTCGCCCCATTTGTACTGCAGCCAGAGCGGAGGGTAGACTGCCCCACAGCCGACACTGCCGGAGGCATCTGTGGCAAACTGCGCCTGAACTTGGGGTGGACTGAAGCGGCGAGGCAGGCTGATGCCATTCAGTGGTGCGAAAAATGTATGCCACCACAGTAAGTCGGACCGGAACGAAGCATTTAACCGAACAAAGTGGTAGGGCTTCTTTGGGATCGATAGGAGCTCAAACATGCGACGAAGAAAGGTTTTCCCTGGCTGAACCACTCTGCTTGCATGGCCAAGAGAACCCACCAGAGATTCGAGCTCCCTCCTCGTGCAAGATCTGCGGTCAAGCCATTCTGTAATCATTGTCTACAATGCGGCTACCTTCTCGGCCGGAAGACGGATCTCTAGCTGTGCAGAGTCCAGCTCAAATCCCAGATAGGTCAATCGCGTTGTCGGTCCCTCCGACTTGTTGGCGGCCACTGGCAAGCCCAGTTCCCCGAATACTCACAAGAGGATTGATAATGCACGCTCGCACTCTGGGGAGTTAGGGGCTCCGACCAACAGGAAATCGTCCAAGTAGTGGAGGACCACTTCTATGCCTTCTTGCCTCAGGATCCACTCTACGGCATCGGCTAGAGCGTTAAAAAATTTGTGGCGCCGATCTGAGCCCGAAAGGTAAGGCTGTGTCAATATATAGGGCATTCTCCCATATTGTACCCAGCAGCCACCGATCATCAGGGTGTACCGGAACCATCCTGTATGCACTCTGAATGTCGACTTTGGCTAGCAATGCTCCAGCCCCTTTTACTATGATGGCTTTAGCTGCATCATCTATCGTGACGTAGTTCAAGGAACATACTGCGGAAGGTATCCCATCATTAACACTGTGACCTTCTGGGGAGGACAAGTCCATTATCAGCCTCCATTTCCCCGGAGACTTCTTAGGAATAACCCCAAGGGGGCTGAGCTGGACCTGTGGAAATTCCTCAACTGGCAGCGGACCCAATACTCGTCCCGCTGCACACTCTAACGCCAGGTAGTCCCGTACTACTTGTGGGTGCTCTGAGGTAGACCGCATGTTACGACTGGCCCGATGGCAGGGCTGGGAGACATCGAAACCTAAGCGGAACCCATACCGCAGCCCGGATGTGATATAGTCACGAAATCGCTGGTCTGGGTGGCGGGTTAACTTGTGGTCTCATGCTTGCCAGTGTAGAGGGGTGGAGATCACTTGCATTGTGGTTGGGAGAGTATGGGTGGTGAGGGTGGGCTTACAGGCGTCAAGAGCCAGGAGGTCATCTATGTATGTGTACTGCCCTGCGGGAGAGCGGCAACAACATCTAGTCATGCTCAGGGATACACATAGGGGGGGGGGGGCTACTGGTGTTATGTACCCTGATGACCCTATACTAAAGACTGGGACAAACATGTCCTACCGGGTTTATAATCATAACCAGAAGAGTAGTGTGAACCAGATTCGGTGCATGTAGCATACAATATATGAACTAATGGCATGCTAGGATACACTGCTAGCCTAACTCGTATATGATTATCTGTGTAGTTTGGGAATCCCTAGTATGGTCTAATAAGGCCTTGCTGTCTCTCGACGATTAGCTGCTGAGAATGAGTTAGCTGGAGCCGGACCCGGGGCTTTAAACCCCTGTGGGCATGAGGACGCTGGGTGATCCCCGTTGCACTTCAGGCACGCATGGCGGTAGCGGCATTTGGGGAATCTGCACCGATTGTTATTATACAAGCGGCATATCTCAGTTGACATGGGGCGGTACACCTTATGGGCATTCTGGTGCTGAGTGGCAAGGGAGACAACTGCTGACTCCACTGCCTTCAGTCTAGCCGGCAGTTCTGGGTCCGGGTCTGCGGCTAGAGCACACTGATTGGTAGTGTGGGTTGAACTTAAGCAGAGTTCACAGCGCTTCAAGGCCTGGGCACACCCCGTAAAGCAGATGGAATATAAAGAGGGGTTAATTTGGGACCACTTCCTGTTGCCCGTGATGGCAGCTTGGCGGCGAAAGGCAGCATCATATCTAACCCATGCCAGGCCGGAGAAATCCTGGCTCACACAAGTGATGGTCACCAAGTAGGCCATGAGCTCGGGTACGACCCCATGATAGCGGCCAGCCAGCATGCTGACATACGATGTGTAGCAGTGAATTCTTGTAAATATGTCTGTCACCTGTCGAGGGCGGCGGGGGGGGGGGGGGGAGACGTTTCGAGTCCTCTTCCTCCAACTTAGCACCTGACCAGAACTCTGGTAACATCTCCGTCATTTCGATATACTCCCAGCAGAGTATCTTGCTAGCTAGCTTGGGGGGCACTGGTGGGAGGCTTTCCCTGACGTAAACCCCCGCCATAGGGAGTGGTGCACGAGATGCTGCAAGCGGGAGCAGGTTTATCATATTGCTGTCACTGATTGCATTGATGGTGGCTACGCCGGTCGACAAACTCGGTGGTAGCGAGCTTCCAGCCGTCGGGGCTGGTGGCACCGGGGTAGTGGGTGACGGCCCACTCGAGGTAATGGTGGTATGCGCGCCGGGTCCGATGACCAGTGGACGGGGGGGTACCCACGGGGTCGGAAATGGTTGGAAGCCCAGCGAGGGCTGTAGGCGGTGGCATCGCGCCAAGGGATATGCCTAGATGGATATAAGCATGGGCCATATGAAACCCTCACTGGGGGCCATAGCTAGTTAAATGATACCCAGGCAGTGGGTAATGTATGTGCACCATGGACTCGGCCAGAATAGAGAATGTGAGGGAAGTTCGTGCTCCCTGTCACCTCAGCATGCGATGAGGGATTGTGGTACCGCATGCTGAGTGGGGTTACTCACCTCCGGCGACGCCTGATGGACCCTGGGGGGTGCCATGCTCCGCTAGAGACTCGTTGACAATGGTTCGAATGGTGGTTGCCAGATCGGCGACTCCAACGACCTGAATTGGAGTGGGTTGGGGTGTCTCACCCGTCGCAACCGCGTCCACAGGGAGGTCCGTGCCTTCGCGCTCCGACATCACCAGGCAAAACGGTTGGGAACGAACAGCATGCAGCTCACTGGAGGCGGCTAGACCACGAGGTGACTAATAGCTACTGCGCATGCTCGTACCGGCCCACATGTGTGCCTTAGCCTGGGAATGGCGCCAACACTCGTTCAATTAACTAGGGTTGAACTAGTCCAACCCACATATTACTACAGTACAACCTTGGTTAACGTTACTTGTATCTAGATCTTGGAGCCAGTCCTCATTAAACCGTTCTCCGTGGATCTCACACAGGTTGTGAAGGACACAACAAGCTGCAATTAGCTCAGGTAAATCTGATGTCTCACTATCATTTCTTCTTGACAAGCATCGTCACCGTCCCTTCAGTCGACCGTATGCATCCTCTACAACCACCCTATCTCTACTCAGGCGATAACTGAACCTCAGCTAATCATGAGAAAGATGGCCATTATCAATGTATGGCTTCATCACCCAAGGAAGCAAGGGGTGAGCAGGGTCTCCAAGTACCACAAGTGGAACTTCCTCTTGTGCAATTGTTTTTTTTCCGCTCAGGAAACAATGTTCCGTTTATTCCATTGTGGTAGAGAGTGGAATTTGCAAAAACTCTTGCATCATGCACTCTTCCAGGTGAAGTAGTCAGCTGGGAAGTAGTAGGGGGACATAATGGGAATGTGAGGCACGTCTACCGCACCAGCACACTGAGGAACCCCCCACTTGTGCTCGAAACCATGAATCACTTCCTTGAGTGAATCCCCAGTAGGAACTTTTATGCATCTTCATAGCAGCACCTCAACTATAGTAGAACATACCTCTTTTACGATGCGGCATACTGCCATCTTAGACACGCCGAAAAGATGTTCAATAGTTCGATAGTCTGCCGTGGTTGCTAACCGCCACAAAGGGCTATTCTGCTCAACTGATACAGTCTAGCACATGACTGTGCCTCGCTTTTGAATGGTTTGTCTGAGTTCATTACACAGGTATGTAAATGTGCTCTTTGACATCTGGAAATTTCAACCCAGTCATTCGGAGTAAAGGTGATGTTAACAATGCACTCCCACCAATAAGCACTCTGTTCTTTCACCCACACTACCCTAACTGCTGCCCAATGCATAGTTGCAATGGCAGTTGACATCAAGAAAGCAAAGAGCAAGTGCTCTTTTGTTTGCTGCTTGTAAAATGCCTTGCCTATTCAACACGCTTGCTTCTTTCTAGCAGTGGCCTAATCATGCTGACTTTGCAACAGGTACAAGCTTGTGTACAACACTGGAATCTTTGCACTTATCATGTTCACTTGTCGACTACTGGCCCATAACCATGCAACTCAGTAACTAAACACTTTGTATGCATGCTCAAAAACGCAATGAACATACCTGATTTGCAGCGCATGTAGTTGAAGTCAAGCTGTCCCTAGATGTCTTCTTGGTTTAGTCTCTTCTCATTCTGAATTTTGACTTTTTAACCAGATTACAAACCACTTAGCGTTTACACAATGAATACAATCAAGCAGGCCTAACGCCTCTTGTCAATGCGCATTCCAAGTGTAAACCGGCTTACAAAAATTGGTACGTGTAAACGCAGCTTTGGAAAAGACTTGTCAACATGCACTGTTGTATTCTGTAAACGTAGTACTAAGTCTGTGCTTACAGTTTCTTTACAGCTGTTAGTTGGAATATGGTACGTAAATTAAGTGGAAAACCATCATTATAACTCTGAAAGCCTATAAGATAACCTGAACAAAGATTGATTTTGCATATACTTCTGGCACATACGTATCTGATACTGTAAGTGTTTATTTTATTGATAACCTGTGGGAGCTCATCACTAGGTGGCACATCCTCCCCTTGGTCAGGTTCCATTTCTTCCTCTCCAGCCTGCTGCGGCTCTCTTGATTGCGCATCCAGTGATTCCTGGTGGTCTAAAATGACCAATAAGAAACGGTTTATGCAAGCCATTCAAGTAATATGGATGGATTAGCATGCAATTGATCAACTAGGCATGTACATGTGTATGTACGTACTAGAACGAAAAACTGCTCAGGCATGATGGGTATTGGGGAAGTCAGTGATGACTACAGTAGAAGTTTCAGGGCAAATGGAAACATTGATGTGTAAAATATGGAAGTGAGATGAAAAGCTGCCTATTAGGGTAAAGTGCCTCACTGACTCATGACTTTGTGTGTTGAGAACTTGTGATATCCTTGGGATCCAGACTCCAGCAAGTGTCGTCATGGCTTATTAATATATGTGAGCCATCCATATGCTCGAGCTCATGGGATAAGATGATGCTACAGTATGTGGGGCATCCATGCATATAGATGGTATGCTCTGGCTCATGGGTTATGCATGATGGCACAGTAAGTGGGCCATCCATGTAGGTTGCATTCTCGTGAAAGTGATTAGTATTGTTATGGTTCCTTGTTCAGAATCTTAAGTTGGCAGCAGTTCAACCAGTTACAGAACTACTCCAGCAAATAAACTAACACTCACTGTAGTCTCAGACCATCACTTGGTTACAGTCACCGTTTGGGCACAAGGCATAGTTGTGAGTCAGTAAGGCATTATACACAGAGGCAGCTTTTCATCGTGCTTCCAAATTTGGACTTAATGTACTTCCATTCGTACAGTTCTGCATTTTCTACTTGTCCAAATTTCTGATGGTTGTGCCAAAGAGAAAAGCACAACATCTTTGTATAGCTGTACACGCCCATTAATCGGTTTCTATGGTACTATGAAAGGTGCAGAAGAAGATAAAATACTTACCATCTTTAGCAACTATCTTTGTCTCATTCTCAATGGCTGTTCCTTTTCCAGAGTCGTCTTGCTCAAGGTCATCCACCTGCAAATTAAAACAGGTTGGGGCAGAGTAACATAGGAAAAACCATACCAACCAAACATAATTATGATTTTTGTCACATGACCTAAAGCATATCACACAATTCTGCGTGTAATTCTAAGTGCAATTCCTACTGCATGCCAAGAGACAGCAAGCTTTTAGGTACACAAATATGTACGCCGACTATACTTACAGTTTAGAAAGGAAGCTATACCAACTTAGAACTGGTTCAAATTATGCTTGAATGTTCAGATCATCATCAGGGTGGAGGTCAAGATACTTACAGTTTACCTTCAAGTTGACAGCATACTTGTGATCCCATGGAGCCCTCCTGGTCGTAGCAAGCTCAAAAACTTGTACTTACATTTTGCTTGTCTTCTTCCTCCTCGGGGGCCCACATATTTTTGTCTAGTTGTTCACCATCTCCAGATCCCAGCTCACCCATCTGTTTCTCATGATCTTCTTCCCCTATTGATTCATCACACAGTTCAGTGGATGAAATGAAACCATAGAACCAACACAGCCACATCAATACCTTCACTCTGATCTGACTGCTCCTCTTCCTCTCCCACATCCTCCATGGAACCTTCAAACTCAGTAGACATCTCTACAGCATCCTCCTCATGGTCATATTCATGTTGCTCACTCCTCTCCTCTTGCTCTTCTTCTCTGGATTGCAAAGCATCCTAGTAGGGTGATACAGTTCAATTTTCACATGTAGCAAAACAACAAGAAACAGAACATACAGATCGGAATCCAGAGTTGACAAAAATTTATTCTCTCACGCTGTTGGATACATTAAATCCTTCAAGTTACTTAACGTACAAGGTTGTTGGGGTCAGCATCACTGCTAACATTCCTATTTCCCTCGCCCTCATCGAACCCTCCAGCATTCATGTTGACCAGTTCTGTACCTGCACTCTCCCCACCCTCAGTCTCGTCTGGGGGAGTACAGAACCCCTGTGTGTACAAACAATTTGACAAAGAATAGTGAAACTTTGCAGGGGTAAATGTCTATAAACCTAGATGTCTGCTAATGCCAATACTGTAATACTGTTGACAGTACTACAGTATTGATTAGCTCTGGAAGCTGTTAGTTGGATGGCTCCTGGTGACGAAACATGATGCTGCAATGAGAAATCCAGCTATATTGAAAGTAAGTGCTTATATTGAGCCAGGGCTACATTTAGAGCAAATTGTCGAAACCCTTTTGGGCCAATAATTCAAAAATATTGTGCATGCGCTTTGACGAGATTAATCCCACAAGGTAGCTGGTTCACAGGGTCCGTGTGTGTGTTTGAGAGTGTAACCAGCACAAAGACACTCGGGACATTTCAGAAAAGACTTTCAACGCGTGAGCACTATCAGAGGACGTGATAATACACAAATAAGTCTTGTATTTTGTGTTATAGCGCTAGTCCATGGGCAGTGAGGGTCAAATCAGCAAACAGCCTATAACAATCATGCACTCTCTCTTAGTTAAACAGAGTGGAGGATGACCATCACCGGCAGCACAGAACCACATCGTCATTCTCTGCTGACGAGGAATGCGGTACTGGCTGCAGTACATGTACTGCTTCCTCAACTCTGTTTGGCGGAATGGCAAATGTGGAGCCAATTGATGGAGTGGAGGTGGATGTGAGGGAACTGAGAATGAATGTGGTTGACCAGCTTGCTTCCGGCTACAATAGTTCCCAATCAGCCGCTCTGCTAGTTGGAGTCTGAAGTTCTTCAGAAGCAGAAGCAGAAGCAGAAGCAGGTGCATCTGCCAGACTGTAGTCACACAGTACTGTGACAAATACAAAGCAAAAGATATATTTATAGTTCTTTTGACACTTGAGCCAAACATGGTAGTACTTGTGCAACTGTTCTCCCTTGTCAACTCCTCCCATGTAGCAGTTGTACTTGTGGATGGCTTCAGTGCAAGACACGCTTAAGTCTTGTGCATCCTTTAGATATTCCCCTCTCTGTGACAGCTAGATGTGCTTGAGGGCATTAGGGAACCCTTTGCGATCCCTCCAAACTGTGCCACATGCATACACGTGGTGCTCCAGAAGTGACTCCAAGAGGAAGACAGAAGTTGTCACAGTAGACATGGTAGTTGTAGCCTTCTATGTCCTTGCACAGCTGGCTTACCATCCTCTCCCCCTGGCCCTCCTCTGTGACACTTGTCTCACGCCATAGACATTGAAATCACAAAAGTATGACTGAGTCAGCACGAACCCACACTTATCCATGCTTTGTGTGTTTTAGAGGGACGTACTGTTTCATTGTTGATCTCCCTACAACAAGGCATGGACATTTACAAAATTAAAAAGAATGACTTGTATGATCATTTTGTCTGTACATGAATTGTTTTATGACATTACGTTTGTACACAGATACTCGGTACCTTTGAAGGGGGCCATGGCTTCGTCTATGGCATTCTGTTGATGAGAATTGCAGGCAGCTAGAAACTCCTGCTTCAGGTGTGTTAGCACAGGCATGATCTTTTGAAGCCTATGGTAACTGGGCTCGCCTCTCTTAGGGAGGGAGTCATTATTCACAAACTGGAGAATCGATGAGATACATGATGTGATTGGGGCATAGTGCAGGAACTCATCTTGGGATCAGTAGTCCCTAATTTCAGGTTTGTGATTGAACCGCATTAGGATGTGAAAGCCTAGGTAGCTCCTCCTCTGTTGAGCTCCAGGTTGACTGCTTCCCTTCACTGTCCAGGCACAGCTTGGCAAACCTATTCATCTTGGTGACAATAAGGCCAATTAGAGTGTTACCAGAGTAAGTAGAGAACAGCTCCAGTGGGTCGCAGCTGACAGGAATTGCAGGACCTGGTTTGGGGCCAGTGAAGGAGAAATAGCCACATCTGACAAGCGAGTACTCCACCCTATGCTAACCTTTGTCCTGTTCACATTGATCCATAACAGTCGGTCTTCTTCCTCATCCTCTTCTTCTTCCTCTTCCTCTCCCTCTCCCCCTTCTCTTTGCGCATCCTCTCCCTTGTCCTCTTCCCCCCCCCCCCCCCCCCCCCCCCCCGCTTGTTATTCTCTTCATCTCTCCTATGGGCTCTTCCTCACTCTCTTTTCCCATTGACTCTTCAGATATCTTCACTCCTGAATCATCTTCACCTGTACTCTGACCGGTATTCAATGCACCTACCCCCGAAGCACCATAGACAAATTGTATAATTTATGTTGTGTGTGGATTGAAGCATTTTTTGTTTGGATTGAAGCAGTGGTACCTCTTCATCCATGTCGGGCTCCGCTAACTCTACATCCGACTCAGGATCTTCCATGCTGAGTTCGTCACGCCCTCAAAGAAGTACTCAGGGAGAGCACTGTTACCACCGCTGTACCTCACAACTGCTCCTGGACTAATTGTAGCAATACTGCCCCTGTACGCCCACACAAACATGCCGCAAAGACACTTCCTCCTAGGTCAATAATCTGCTGCGGTTTCATTGATAATCGTGTACTCAGGCGCAGGAAGTTCCGCCTTGTTTGACTTCTAGAGGTCACTTTATCTATTTGTCTGAAGAGAAATATAGAACTAGAAAGTCGCGAGAGTAAGTGTAGTGTTTGTTCTTGTGTTTGATTGTCGCTGGGCAAAGATACAGCTCTGGGATGTTTGCGTGCACCTTTTTGGGCTATCGTCAGGTAACGTACATAGAATATTGCACACCTTTTGGTGCTATCAGCACAGAAGGGTTAATTAAAGGTCTCACACAGCATTTATTGCTTGTACTTTGACATTTCATGTCATTTGTGTGGCCTAGAAACAAGGCTAGGGCAACCTTCTATACTGTATTTTGTGTACAAACTATATAGAGAGTCTAGGGGCTTGCTTCCAGGAAAAAATTTGAATTTTAGGACCGTCTGAAGTTACTTTCTCCAGTGCAATTTTCACTATCTATGAATGGAACTGGCCACTACATTTACTTATGCTGATAAGGCCCTGTTAGTTGCAAAATCTCATAATGGGATTGTCAATGTGGTATACTAGGAATTTCAATTTGTGTACATTCACTGTCTTTACCTTAGCAGAAAGTGTGCTAAACAATTGTAGTAGCACCGACAAGAGCTTGCACAGGGTTTGATGTGCTACCAACAAGTCACCCAGTAGCTTCTCATACAGTTTAGTATACTGATGAAGCAGGGGATAGACTGCAGACAACATCCTGAAAGCAGGCTAGATAAAAGGTATACAAAGATGATAAAGAATACTGAAAGCTATGCGACTCACAGCATAGCGTGCAAGTAGTCAACAACTACCTTGGTCTCTTGCAGTGGAGTTGCAAGCAAGAGACATTCAAGTTCACTGAGTACCTAAACAGAAAAGGTAGCATCAAAAACAAAATGAGGTATCTAATAAAGTAGTAGCATCCCCATAAAAAGTACGTAGTGGGACTAATTGCGGATGCCAACAAATTGCACCAAATATGACTACTGCACTGAATATTGGATCAGTTTTGCCAAGAGCATATCAAGCTAGCTGGCAAAGGAGCATGTAACTACGCATGCGCCATACATAGAACAGCCAATTCAATCGCGGTGCTGTATTTAGTAGTCTAGATTCCATGAACCCGGTTCACAATGGTGACCTAGCAAATATAGAGGCTGCTCTGAACATATAGCCTGCAATACACCTAATGTACAAAGTGGACCTGGATAAATATCCTACCTCATTAGCTTTCATGTCCTTCAGATTTTCCACTGTTACTGTGTGTAGATACTTGCAATGGGCAAAGTCTTCATTTAAATCTGAACACAGAAGCAAGATACCATATGTTATATAGTTGCAGAAATGTTCACCCATGTTCTACTTACGTATGTATCAAAACAACTACTCTTTAAGGGAAATGTCTAAGCATGCACATTATGCCAACCTATACATGAGAGCACACTGGCCCAGTGAAGACAGGGAGGGCTATAAGATTTGAAAATTGTGGCTTTTTTCAAAATTGGTAATAACTAAATATAGATCAGTCACCTGTACCTGAGGCAGTGAGAGCCCACCAATGCAAACCTACAGTTTATTATTTATGGTATTCATTCAAATCTGCTGTGTCCTCATGAAAGCAAAGTCAACAACCATCACAGTCAGGATGATGGCAAACTTCTTGTATTGACTCTGAGACTGAGAATTGGAGGCAGTTAAGCTGGTAAGTTCATACTAAGTTGCATTCAAATAGGTAGTGTGTAGAAGGCATATACCATTCTGACATTAGTAGTTACGAGAATATACTTGTATGCAAGACTCCTCACAAAGGCAGAAGTGCCATCCTCTAGATGACAACGAATGTCATTGACCTTTGCCTCACCTCCTTCACTTGTGTTCAAAGTATAGCAGTCATCCTTGTGTCTGTTCATAACTCGTTGCACTGCCAACAGCACCATCTTCATTAGTTCGTTGACCTGGTCACTGTAACTGCTTTGTACAGAAGCAGAAGCGGTAATTGTGGCATCTGGTGTCAATTGTTCAAGCCACTCAGTAAATCCTTTGCAGACAGCAGTGAGCTGCTTCTGAAGGGCACCAAGGAACTCAAACATACCTAGGCTACAAGGAAAACACAAGTTAGTCGGTAACAACTCCAACCTGATGTCTGTAGAAAAATAAAGTGGATAATCTCAGATTAAATACTGTTCTAGCCCAAAAGGCTACTTTACTTGACATCCAATCACTGTATTATATGATTAAGAATTGTTAGCCTCACTAAGGCAATGGACAGCTCAGTGTTATTGTAGGGAGATTCCTCATCAAAAGTTAGCTTGCTGACAGCTAAAATAAATTAATCTCCACACACTTAGGTCATGTTTCACTATCTTATCACTGTCACAAGCTGTTACAATAGACCAAAGTCATTTCCATGTGCATTGCATGAGGCACATTATGCACAAGTGTATACCTAGTCAAAAATAGTGGTTAATTTTTAGTCTGACTTATACAGTACCTGATACACGTTTCCTGCAGCAGATGTTTAGTCAACAAAGGAGGAGTATGCAGGCTACTATTAAGTGGGCCACATTAGTTTTGTGACAGAGAAGGACTCTGTTCCTTGTCCATAAAAAGTTACAATTACTCCAGTAGTCCAGTCCAGTCCACTTACACAGAACCTTTACAACAGATAATTTGACATTTACCTTTCGGATTCTCCAAATGTCAGTGAAAGCACTTTAGATGTGCTCTGGATAAACTTCTCTACAGCAGAAAATCCTTTCTTCAATTCTTCAGTTTCCAACCTACAAGAAAAATGAGAGCTTGTGCATCAAACCAAATAGACAACCGTTACTCTGAAGCAATATTACGTGCATGCAACACAAATTCAAATTTGGTTGTCAGTACATGGTAATCTGTAATTTCAATGAAGACCAGCACAGACGTTCCACTTCATTAACGGCAGTGAGTAATTGAATGCAAGAAGGACATTTCTTAAGCGATCAATGTTGATTAGGACTCACAGTGGTCATCAATTGAAAACATGATGTTCTGTAAATAATAAAGTGGTGTTTGCGCATACAGACATGGTAAACCAGCACTATAACCTGGTGATGAAATGTGGTGGATATCTTCTGTACTCTTTCTCCTTTCTCACTGTGGTTGCATACAGGTACTTCAATTCTTCTGTGTGGGACTGCATGGAAAAAGTGAGATACACAATGGCAGCCGAATCATAAATGATACTCTTCTAATAGCCAACAGTACAGTATCCAGAAATACAAACCATACCATTAGAATGGTGGCGGCTTCTTCTGCGACGACTTTATTTCCACAAGCTACAATTGGTGGGAGGTGATCTTTGGTGAAGGGGGTCAGTGACAAATCTAGCATCTCAGGCATGGCGGAAGCAAGACTGGAGAAGCTGTATGTTCCCTCCAGACATTGTTCCAAACAAGTAGACAGAGAAGACTAAAAAATGAAGGGAGAAAGAGAAATATGATTCTCTACCTAGGTTACATACAAAAATTGCGTTCATCTTTCTCTTGCCCAATGCCAATTGCCGTGAAGTGGCCCAAGCTACTACAGGAAATATTGCTTTAACATATGTGATGTTGCTGTACTACTGGAAATTGCGTGATGGTCAGCAGGGTGTCTATCAAAAACTGATTTTGACAGGTCTCTCTTTGTTTTGCGAACTGTCCATGTTTCTAAATGGAATGGAGGATTTGAAAGGCCAGTGCAAGTTGTAGATTGCCGATCAGTGAAACTATGGTAAAGTTGCAGTTATCCCATTTTCAGTAAGTGCATTTAGCTATTTTTTTAACGATACAACTTCTTCTCTTCTAGAGGAAAATAAGTGATGTTGGTAGTTAGTGGTGCTGGCAGTGGTAATCCTCTTGAAGCCCTGCGGCTATTCTAGTCACTAACTAGAAAGATGCTGAACTATCCTGGGGCGAGCCTGAGCGAGTAGCAAATTGCATTTGGAATGCCCACACAGACATGCAGCTATTCGTCTAGCCGGACTACTATGGCTACACGGGCATGGGCTAAGCTTCACAGTCAAACCATGAGCTATCAGGGTGACCCCTGCTATATATGAGCAGTTATGCCAGGCACGTACCTGAAGTCAGCATACATCCTGCTGTCCAGTTGTTACTCGCAGTCTGCCTTGTCACACGGTGATCGTCAGACTCGTACCATAGTTCAGAAAGTAAGTTGCCGTACGTGCCACCAATGCATTCAACTTGAATAGTCTTCGCTCTCGCTCTCTTTCACGCCGACCCTGCAGTCTGGCAGTAGCCCTTCACGCTCGTTCTCACGAAGTACACGTCGGCGTGGACATTCCATCATCGCGAAATATTTGAACGCGCTGATTTAACATTTGCGGTAAGTGGTTGGTCCAAACAAGGATACACACATGCATGCGCAATGCAGTCACGCTAGTGTGGGGCTCGCTCAGGCTCGTCCCAATCAGTGACATCACAAGTTCTGCCCATTTTTCAAAAAAACATCATTGCTCATACACTCTCTTGTTGAAACTGTATTCAATAGTTGCTTCTGTGAAAAACAGCTTGAACACACCAAGTATGCTAGCTGGGAGTGACCATGCTAGCCCTACCAGTTGTCTAAACTCCTGTACTATGACTGCTGCTGTGTTGCTGGTCCACTTCGAAGTATTTTGCCTATGACGATCATTTCGGTTGTCACTATGTATTCCAAACAACAAATCCATGCCTACGTGACCAATGTATCTCACAGCTGCAGGTGGTCCCAGGAGTGAGGGTGGTCCAGGGGGCAAAGGTAACGTTCACCAGTAGTCTAGTTATTATATAAACATGTGCTAGTAGGTCCTTGTAGACAAGTTGTGTAGATACTCCAGGCAATTATGCAAGTAGTTAAATTTGTTGCCTGCTAAAGAAGAGTATTCCTAAATAGTTACTACTTTCATTCAAGTATTTAATATCTGAGTATGTCACCACTCAATCACAGTAAGATACATTTAAGTGAACACAGAATTATTCATTACCTGCCAGTGAATAAAATCTTTGGTGGCTTCAATGCACGACTCATCCTTCACTACAGTACCAAAGCACTCAAGGGTATGTCTAAAGGTGATGGAGGAAAGTTGTGTAAAGGTATTTCTGGTTTTACTATCGCATATAGTGGACTTTGTTTCATGGGGAAAAACTTCAGTGAAAATCTTGAAAATAGAGTTTCCTGAAGATTTTGTGTATGCGTTTTCTCAATCCCACGAGTTGCTTGGAAGTGTGGCTCAGTGGCCAGGGTGAAGTGCCTATTTGTATGGTCTTTTCTTAGAGAGATCTACAACCTGTTTTACCTCTGCTTGCTGCTGTGATATTTGAAACAGGCATGACAATACGGACAAAAAGCAAATGTTAACTGCCATGAGAAGGCACAGATAGATTATAGCACATGTTGAAGCAATCACAATTAAACAGGATGCCCTTAAATATTGGTGTCTAAGATTGATTCTGGGTTGACTTTTTATTTTCATAAATTGCCACACAATCACATTTTTCCCCATGATCTGCATATACAGCATCCGTAATTTTGATGATGAAAATGCTATATACAACTTACTTTAAGTGTTGCAAACTGCTCACTGATTCTGCCAGCAATGTGTTTTGCTCACACACTAATGTCATTAGATAATGTGCATAACCCTTGCAGCGAGATACTTGACCAAATGTCAGTTCCTACAGAAATAATCAAATGATACAGACTTTTACGTACTATGCTATACTGTGGTACAGATAGCATGGTGAGCAACACAACTACTGTATGTACATACGTACCATGATAATTTTTAAAGATACAATACAACCAACCTTTGATGGCTTTTTTACTGCAGTCTGAAAGCTGACCATTCTAGCCAGGCAGCAATAATAACACTCGTGTACACAGCTCAGCAGCCTGGAAATACAGGATCTGGAAATGGTGATATCACAGCTGTAATTTCTGGCCTTCTGAAAGGCTCTATTGACAAACTACATAACTACCCCAAGTATATACCATTTGTACCCACCACAGACAATTCTATTCAAGAAACACAAATCAAGGCAACTTCCCTTTCTACTATAGTGATGACTCAAGTTTCATAATATTACACAGAGACTACTTTTGAGTATTGCCATACTACAAAATAACAGTGTTGTTTAGTTAATTGATGGTTAGTAATACAGTGCTAGCTGTACATAGTCTCTTCCATAAAGATTGTTATTCACATTTTTCCCCCTGTAATACTCAATCCAAATCAGATAATACCTTCAAGTAAATTGCACAACACTGCTTGTACAATGAGCACGTACTTACTCTTCTCTGGGTGGTTCCACTGTGGGTAGTTTGAAAGCGATGAGTTTGAAATTCTCACCATGATCATTCTTCTTCTGGTATGAGAGTCCTACCAGTATAAGAAATACTTACTATAAATATATGTACCATATATACATTGTATATGTGACCTGCTGAGCGAAAACCCGGCACATCCCGCATTTTACGAAAATCGAGATAAGACCAGAAATTGGTATATCAATGTTTAATTGTGCGGCTGTAAAAAAATGGAAGTGATTGGTTGCTTGGTTCCCGAGTTGCGGGGCGAAAAGCATCACGGACGTGGAATGCATCTTTTTGAGAAAACACAATGTTTTTACGCTGCTACGGTAAATTTTTATGTCTCCGTATACTATCGTGTTACATAAAATCGACACGAAAAAAGCAGCAACGCGTTCCCGTATTTCGCTGACCTGCCTGTGAGTTCCAGCTTATATCATCTTTATAGTAGCAGAGCCGGGCTTCATAATTCATTATGATACAGTCCAAGCCCCCTGTGACACGTTGGTGCAATAATCTGAGTTTAGCTGGAAAACGACCTGTACGGATAAAATCGCCTCTAACTCGAATTCAATATTTGTGGAAAGTGCCGGGTTTTCGCTGAGCGGGTCACGTATATGAACAACTGGTCTCACTACTTAAATATGATTGTTTGGAAGGACTTGAAGAATCAGTTACTGATGTGGTACTTGCTGTCCATCCAATAACTCACTACTTACATAACCAATATCCAGCCCTGTGTTGTGCATCAAAAGTGATTAGTGGAAAGTGAATTTCATTGCTCAGGTACATTAAAACTCAGTGAGGACTAAAGTGGGTCTAAGTGACCCAGCACTTTTACTGGAAATAAATCTCACTGTCTATATATCCAATGGTCCTCGGTGCATGTCCTATGCACTGCAAACTACCAGCGGGAGGTATGCGCTTAGGTCTGGGTGCGGCATGTGGGAACGGGAGGTCTGGCTATCAATGCGCATGTGTAGATAGCATGTGTAGCAAGCTCAGTGTGCAAATGACGTCGACGTTAAAGGAACCAGAGAAGGCTGTATCGTTTTCTGTTGAACAACACATTACCGCTACGTTCAAAACAGACAATGAAAGTAGTGAAACCTCGGAAAGTGAATTTACAGATTATGAAGAGTCACTCAGTGATACTGATGGAGAACACTGGTATTCCAGTGACAATGATCACGCAGAAGTCTTTGAGCACTTGATGGAAGGTGCTCACTTTGGACTGCCCCGTCTGTACTTACTGACCCAGCGCAAAGAACCTCTCTTCTTCTTTTTGACAAAGATTCTTACGACAGGAGGAGGAGGAAGGTAAAACTATTGCAAATTCTTTTCTAGTAGGCTCGGTCATTTACACACTCACCTACTCACACACGTACACACACACGCATGCACACTCTCTCACCCTCTTTCATTAAAACTCCATAATTTGTGAGACATATGGGCAATGTACCCTTTGCAGAGAGAGAAACGGTCTGCCAATATCGAGTTGCTGCCAACAAACCATGGCAATGGATGCAAACCATGAAGAGCATTGATCGATCGGATTGGTCAACATTCTGTAGTGGTGACACAACTTGATGATTGCAGAGTGATCAGACCCTTTCTCTCTCTCTGAAGACTAGCACAAGGGTGATGTAGTCCAATTTTTTGCCATAATGCTGAGCAATCACACTGTGGTACTCAAATAGGTTGGTTCACTGCAGTTTGTTCTCTCCCTCTGCCCCCATCTCTCTCTCTCTCTCTCTCTCTCTCTCTCTCTCTCTCTCTCTCTCTCTCTCTCTCTCTCTCTCTAGAGTATGAAGATAGTGTATACTCTGAAATCAGCTCATGTTCAGGCATATTTTGTGGTATGATTCAAAGTTCAGGCAATGAGAGTGACAGTGATGAAGGAGCAACTCCAACAAAACGTCCAAGGCAGAAAAGTGACTCTGCATGGCTCAGAGGATGACCAGGAATTCGGGTTTCAGAATTTTTTGCGGTCGGCAAATCTGGGACCTGCGCGCCTTAGCTAGCGGCATGGCTAGAATTGTCTACAGAGAGAAATGGCAATCTCAGTGCTTTGTTTCAGTGTGGTGGTAAAAGTAGCCTCGTATCCAGGACGTTCGTAGAAACGATTGCTTCCGCTCTTGGCCTTGCGCTTTGTGAGTCTGTGCTTACGTAGCACTTCGATTTCCTGAATGGCTTGAGTGATAGCTGTGAAAGGCACACTAGCTGACAAGCTTCTGTCAGAGTTAGGACGGCTAGATAGTTTGAAGTAGGCCGGATTGAAACATGGTTGCACGTGGACAACGAAAATTCGCAGTTTTAACTTTCGCGAATGGCTGTTATAATCTTCTAAAGAAATGCACATTCTTTGCGGGAACTGTACGCCCCAATTGCAAGAATTTCCCAGATGACTTGAAAGTAAATAAGCAAATGAATGTAAATGTATTTGAAATTGGGAACTTTCGATTTACTACTTGTGAAGATTTGACTGCTGTACTGTGGCGTGACAGGTGTGAATGTTGACACAATAAGTTCAATGCATAACAGGTCGGTAGCGACTGTAATGAAAAGACCCAAAGGCAACCGTGAAAAGGCACCCATCCCATGCCCAACAGCGATTGTTGACGATACTCAGTTAATGGGGGAGTGGATTTGGCCGATTAACATCTTTCGTATTACTCACTAACACAGCACAGAATCATAAAATGGTGGAAGAAAGTGTTCTGGCGTCTTATTGACATTGCAATTGTCAATTCTTGGATCATTTTTCAACTCAATAACCCAGATAGTAAAATCAAATCTCAGAGAGGGAATTCCGACTCAAACTTGTGCGACTGTTGGTCCAGCCTTTTATGGACCTGAAAGCAAGTCCGGAATGTCCAAAAATTTTAGAGTCACATAAAGGTAGAAAACCTGTGAGGGTTGACAAGCGCCTACAAGGCTGCTTATAGGGAAAGATGCTGTGTTTGCAACAGAAAGAAGTCACCTGCGGGCAAAAAATCAGACAAGAAAACTAAAAATTTCTGTCCCAAATGTGAGGTTCACCTCTGCCTTGGTGCGTGTTTTGAAGTTTTCACACGAAATCTCAGTATTGATCATCCTGTACATGTTTGGATGTGTCACCTTTCTTTGCTCCTGCTTTTTGTTGTAACTGATAAACTACTCCTGTATGTGGTAGCCAAATGTGAGTTTGGATATGTCACATATTCCCCTACTCCGCCTTTTTTTTGTAACTGATAAGCTACTCCTGTATGTGGGAGCCTAATGTGAGTTTGGATATGCGCTACTCCTGTATGTAGTATTTTTGTTGTAACTGATAGCTACATGAGGTTTTACGATAGTTAAACCAAGTCAATGTTAGAGTGGGGGGTGCACCGGCCTGGGTCTGTATGGGGTCCTGGGCACACAAGCATTGTATGCGCATGCGCCATGCAAGTACCTCGTGCAACTGCTTGTAAAGTAACGCTATTTTACAGCTGTGCATCTGCCGCGTCTCCTATTCCAGATGGCACTGACCAATCCTGACGCTGACTCCAAAGGCGGAACAGCACTTACGCGAGATGACATTCCCAAACTGGTCAAAGCTGTGGTCGAGGCTGTCAAAGCCCAGACTCAGCCGCCTCTCATTTCTGCCGGCTCAAAAGACGCCATACAAGGCACCTCAGCAAACGCAGGTGAGCTGCATGTCAAACCTAAACATGGAGTGCCAAGCAGCCTGGCGCACTACTTATGCCTAATGCACGCTATCATGCCAGCGTGTCACGCAGGCTCCTGGAATCAGAATTTAGTGCTTGCATTCAGCATGGATGTACAGAAAGCAAGCCGCGCTTTCCATAGGCGCCGGTCTGCCACCAGTACCCTGCAAACTAGTTAAACGGACACAAGCCGGGGAGTTCATAGACATGGAGGAGTTGCTGCCGGATTGCCTGGAATTCAGGCGGGCACCACCGAAAAGGATGAAAAGGTGCCTAAGCCAAAGAGGTGCCAGGTTACCAGTATACTGGAATGGGTACAGTGTCACAGTGTCTATAGTGCGGTCTTCTTTGCCAAAATTCCCAGAGCGAACCCAAGACATGCTGGGTTACCAGGCCCTAATTGTGGAGGCATGTATGGAGTATGAAGGTGGCTCATGATTGGGCTACGACTGCCGATTCCGCCAGACAGTTGCCGGATCCCCAGGTGCCACATAGGGCAAGGTTGACCCAACACTATAGAACATGGCCTTCACTGGGCAAGCAAAGGCTAGACGATGCAAGCACTGCTTCAGCTTGAGCCATCTTGCTGAGGATCGCGACTGGGCCCCCACTCCTCCCACTCAACCTACCAGCTCAGCAGTTTCAGCCTCAAAACCCAACTTTTGCTCACGTAGCAGTCAAATTTGCTATTCATGGAATCATAACCCTAACCCTAACGCCAACTGTGTTAATACTGGCTGCAAATACATACACACATGCTTGTACTGTACCAGGGATCCCCAGGCGCCTGAGAAAGTAGCCTCATACCCAGGCTCCTCCCCATGCAGAAAAGCGGGGAGAGGAGCCTGGGTACGAGGCTATGAGAAAGACCACAAGGCCATTTATTGTCCAAGCTGCCGCCTAAATCAGACCAGGCTTCAAATAACTCCACCACAGCCAGGATCCCACTCACACCAGCAGCGATACTGCCTCTACTAACCCTTCAACTCCTCTCAAGGATTACAGCAAGAACCGTTGTCTAACATCGAGTTGGCACTTATGCCCCAGTTCAGATTAATTAAGGTTACGATGAACAAGCTGTGCACGTGCTTATTTATAATTATATTCATGACGTATACCCGCAAGTCCGAATGCATTCCTACCGTTACTAACTTTGCGTCAATTTTAGCGAACTACTTTTATTTTCTGCGGAAGATAACAGCTCAACAGCTAAATTTTCGAGGTCGACTCATCAAGTTTTGCCAAAAAAGTTCTGGACAAACCGTCAGAAAATGGCTTTTTCAGTCGTGGTTTACCTGCAACTTCCTATCAGCACTATACTTACTCCCTAGTATTATGACCTACATTAGTGACCAGTACCCATCCCAATAACCACCAGATAGTCTCACCATGAGAGGGACACCCATCCTGGATGACCCCTTTGACGCTGGCGGATGTATTGAATCAGAGCTGTTTAGGGTGTCACCTAGCTACACTGATGACACCTGGCTCCAACAATGGAGCCACTTAACAGCGGTGCCAGCTGCACTCCCACGGGTTCCCGGCAGCCTGTGCCATTATTACTCCTCTGATACTGCCTACCTGGCGGCACCTCCTGATAAGCCACCCTCAACGAGAGTTGGTGCACTTCTTGCGAGGCCTAACCCATGGTTTTCGAATTGGCTACATGGACCACCTGGTGACCTAAAGTCCACGAAGCACAACTTGCAGTCTGTGTGGTACCATCCAGAGGTTGTTGATCAGTACTTAGCAACAGAGGCTAGGAGAACACAGTGTAGCTAGCCACTTCCCCAGTGGTACCATACCTGCAGCCCACATCAGCAGGTTTGGGGTTATCCCAAAAGCACATCAAGCCGCCTCATTGTTGACCTATCACACCCACAGGGTAAGAGTGTCAACAATGGCATCCCCATCACAATTGATGATGCAGTTCAAAGAACTGTGGGACTTGGTTCAGGAACCTTAATAGCATGATTGACATGAAGAGTGCCTTTCGTCTTATCCCTGTGCACCCTGCTGACAGGCACTTCCTGGAGATGGCTTTGTAACAAGGATAGAACTTACAACATTTTATGTGGTTTCTTTATGTAAACGACTGGCGCAGAGGCGCCCTTGTCCTTATCATCTGCACAAATATTCATTGTTCTGTTGATGTAATCAGTATATATAAGCCACTGACCACATGTTGAATTGAGTACCGTCCAATAACCTTCACTCTCGACAGTTGTTCACTCGTGCAGCATGTTACAGTAGAGGTCCGGCCAAGACAGGGCAGAACGAATCGAGGTGCTCCTTAGAACTGCGACAAAGTATGGCAGAGGGAGGAGACGAATGGCATGTTGAGCTAGTACCATGTGGCCACCCGCTACCACTCAATTTGAAGCGGCTGACTGCTGCCCATGTGCAGCAGCTTGCCCGGACGCTACAACTGCCAACCACAGCGTCGTTGGACGATATACGCCAAATGATTGACGGAAAGTTAGCAGAGATGGGCCACGAACCCCTGAATGTCCAAGTCGTCATGCAACGTGAGACCGAGGGAGGCCGGGTGTACCTCTACCTTCAGGATGCAGTCGGAGTGTTCCTAGAATCAGCACCAGAGCCTGAACCGCTCTCACACGGAACCGAAAAAGAGACGGAGACAGATGAAAAAGAATCATATGAGACAAGCGAGATGAAGACCCTGAAAGACGCACTCAACGAGGCTGAAGAAAGAAATGCCGCATTGGCTAGAGAGGTGAGCTCGTTAAGGGGGATACAAAAACAACAAGACAGGGTCAAAGAGCTTTGGAAATTCAATTGTGAACAACTAGCAATGCATGAGCATGCACTAGGGGGAAGATCACTTAGTACAGTGGGGGGTAGACCAATAGACCCAAGCGGCTCAGTCAAGTCTCTCGCAAGGTCGTTGGCATGGCAGTACTAGTATAGCTAGCTCGCAGGAAACGCCCACGAAGATTCTGACTACACAGTCCAAATCGCAGAGGTTCATGGACGCTTTTCGTGTGCCGAAACTATTAAACCTTGGTGGCGATATTGGAGTGCTTTGGTCTTCCCATCAGCCGCCATTGCTTGCTTCTATCTATAGTAATTACCCTGTGGGCGCATGCCGCGGCAAGCGGAGTAGAGTGATCACTCTGTCTGTCCTATCTGTCTGTCTGTTAATTGGAGCGAGCTGCCTACAAGTCAGTGAATAATCATCTTATTCACAGACATCTTTCTACGTTGAATGGGACCAACCTGCAGTATAGGGATAGTGAACAAGGGTGGTACACGATCAGAGCCCAAGGGGGGCTTCGCTATTTCCTTGGAGGTCCTGGTGGAGGCTGGAGCACACACTGGCTACCTGGCACGAGTGAAAAGGGCAGTCGATGGGAAGACCAAGTAAGGAATGGTGTATGATAGTGATTGCAATGAAACCTATAAGTATTGTAGTGATCGTTCTCCTTTCACTGTTTTGTTGATTCATGACCTCGCAGCTTCAGTCGTACTTAAGTACAAACTTAGGAAAGTTTCTTCAATTACCTCATGTTTTGCTTTTTAGAGGTGTGATCACACTTAGCAACCATCAAAAGAAATATATGCACCTTAGTATTACTCAAGTGACCCTCAATGAATCAGATTCCTCATGATCTATCACATTACCAGTTAGTGCGCAAAGGCAATGTAGTCTGCACCACAATGTCCTGCATTCACCTAGTGTGTCATGTGAGGTGGTGTTAATATAAATGTCTAGACATTCTCTACATGAAACCAGATTGTACATATCTATGACCAGGTTCATGACCAAATTCTATTGCTCTCTAACATTGTGCAGTCAGTGTTTCTTCTCAATGGAATCGGCTTCCTGTAAGAATAAGTTCATGAGCCAGATCAACAGTTCCTTTGGAAGTGGGGGAATGACCCTGGCGATGAATGACCTACAGTTTGCTACCTTTATTATCCACATCAAAAGCCACCAGCAAGATATGCCAATTCGAAAGGCTGCCTGTGTGATTGGGCGGCAACCATGTGGCAATGTGTGGGTATTGGGAAAGGATTTGCAGGTTAGTGCCCTGTTACAATTACTGGTATCCACATATGTAAATTGTATTCTGTACATAAAAGCTCGTACTCTGTCTGTCAGTCTGAAAATGAAATTTCCATACAAGGCCTGATATTGGAGCTAGTAATGACAAATGTGTCATTTTTTGTTTGTATTTATGTAAGTACCGAACAGCACAATATACATGTGGCAACTGCATGTAATAGTATCAGCTTCTATTTTAATGGATTGCGAAAAAAATTTTAGGACCTAACAAAACAACAGTGAAATGTATATCAGCTCCATTAAAAGTACTCCACCTGCATGTTGGTATGTCATTGTATTGTACCTTAATTCAGTACAATGCATCCCTCTCCCTCGTGTGTTAACATTGAATGGTATTCTGCATTATGCTAGATTGATGGTGATGGCAAACAAATTGCACCAAACGACTTGCCTTACATATGGTTGGATAGATCCCTGATGGGTGAGATCGGAAATGTACCATCAAGTGATGTGCTTCCCACTATTCAGCTTCCACTGTCAACCTCTCCAATCATTCGCTTGCTGTCTCTCAGTAAAATAGCCCTCAAACACAACTTCATCAGCTCTCTACTAGTTATAGCTGGTGGTGTGATGGTACTTCACTACAAAACCTTGACAAAGTTGTACGCAGGCTGCCAAATTGTTGCCTGTCTGGGTCCTTCAGAGACTGGGAAGACCACAGCAATCAAGGCTGCCCTGTCCTTGACAGGTTAGACATTGGTGCTGATACAAAATTCAGTTGCTACAAAGCTACGACTAAATGCAATAACCACTTGTTGTACATTATTGTTGTCTTCTATTACAGGTTCGCATTCCTAAGCCATGTATGTCAAGGGTACAAATGCATTCTTTTTAGAGAGAGCAGCCATTTTGTCATTGCCATTCGCCATTGACGATCACCACAGATCCAAGAGTGGGTCATCGTCCCTTGATGTCAATGATCTGATTGTGGACTTATACAATGGCTGCAAAACTGCCAACCTCCAGAAAGGATCACTGGTGCCCCACTCGGTGCCCATTGTAGCCACAAACTTCAACCTCAACAATGATCAAAGGTATGTTGAGAATTACACATTGTCAGTTTGGTAGTTAGGATGATGCAGATGAATTTCCATTAGCCAGCCTTCACTGACACAGTTCCATTTCACATTATACCATTTCAGGGCACACCCTGTCCGTTAACGTTAGTGTATACATGCAGTTAGTGCTGCCTGAATCATCACATTATTAACACGATCATCCTTCCCCAGGGTTCAAACTCGGGCAACAGTAATCCTGTTTAAAGAGCCAACAATAGGCCCCACAAACTAAGACGAAGAAGACACTTTCACAGAATTTGAGTCTTTTGTCTTCAGGGGTACTGTCATCAATGGTTGGCTGGGCCATTGAACAGGGGAAGGCGGTCACAACTCAGGAAGGCAAACAGGAAGTAGTGGAAGTCAAAGAGAGTCTCAGGGGGGTGTTTCACGGAAGAAGCTGCCAGAATTGGGGCCTTCTCCTTTTCTTCGTGAAGAAGGTTGGTCTTGAGATTGTCATTATCACCCCTAAAAATTTGGTCAACCAAGGGAACAGCCACTTCCACTATTTGGGTGCCAAAAATACATACCGCTGCATATAGTAGGTTGTTTGCTTGGACACAGGCAGACAGGATTTAACCGGGTAAGGTCAGACCTAGCCTCCTTGCTGGGGGGGGAGGTCAGGTAACAGTATGGGTGACCGTGTAACCCAAAGCATGGCGGTGGGCGCAGATAACAAGGTCAAGTAGGTGTCGGACCCCCCCATGCAGGACTAAGCGCTGCGGCCAAGCGCATTTACAGGATCAAATAGGTGTCAGGCTGCCCTCTCCAGCGCCAAGCGCCGCAGCCCGCACAGCCAATATATAAGACACAATGGATCATCACTCTCACAGTTGACGCATTCAATTGGACGCACGCTGCTTGCTACATGTAAAACACTGCAATCTCAAATCTCAAATGTCAGCGCATAGACGGCCGATTCCAGCTCTTAAGCCGGATGAACTCGACCGCCTCCCGCTGGAGGTGCTACGCCTGAGGCTGCAACAGGCCAACCTAGTGACGACGGGCCGCCGCCCACAACTAGTGCGACGACTCAAAGAGCACATAGCGGCACAGACTTCCAGCCACCGCTCCAGTTCGGCAAGCCGCTCAGAGTCCCCATCTAGTGAAGAACACAACGGAGACAGCAGTGCGCCCTCACCCAACTCCAGGCCTCGTAGCGGCGCAGAAACGGAATCAGGAATGGCGGGGCATCTTCGCGATCGAAGTAGCTCGTCACCCTCCACTGGAACGTCGCGCAGCTCATCGGTCTCCACTTCACCAGCCGAGCGCTCATGGTGCCACATCTCAAACGTGGACCGCCGACACAAGAGGCACCGTAGACCCAGCCTCCGCCAGTGCCGTAGCGGCAGGACGGCCAAAGAGCGGCACCGATCACACTCCCCAGTCCGCCGGGTCCGCAGAGACCGAACACGCTCGAGGAGTCTGCTATATCAGCACCTTTACAAATGCCGCCGGGACAGGCGATCCCGCTCCTCCTGCACGTCACAC
This sequence comes from Agelas oroides, assembly GCA_949130485.1. Lineage (NCBI taxonomy): Eukaryota > Metazoa > Porifera > Demospongiae > Agelasida > Agelasidae > Agelas > Agelas oroides. Next base: position 3,866,567 of record OX422196.1, on the reverse strand, counting down.
GCGCACGCCCGGGGCTCACTCAGACGCCACTCGCGTTGTAAGGGCAGCAGGAGATACAACCCCTCGCGCCACCGCAGATCGGTCCACGACCGCCTGGGACCTTCCTCGTCCAACAGCGACAGTGATAGCGGCTCGGAATGGGATGAAGATACCCCCCCCGTCGGCCTGCGGCCAGCACCTACAACGCTCCACCCTCCGGGCCATCAGACGAGGTGAATTCATCCTCCTCCCCCACCCACCACAATTAGACCCCGATCGCACAGGCAGGGTACCCCTGGCAACCACAGACATGGGCCGCCAGCCGCAGCGGCGAACCAACCTCCAGATTACTAATCTGGACACATGGTTACAGGCCTGGTCCCGTTACCTTCTGGCAACAGTACACTACCACCCCCGCAAGGCAATCCAAATGATCGCTTATCAGGACCGCATTGTTGCAGCAGCAGAACGGTATCACTTTGAAGGCCTATACAACTACGACAGGGCCTTCAGGCTAAAACTAAGTCACAACCCCAGCCTCTGCTGGGACTCACTGGACCAGGAGCTGTGGGCACTATGGTGAACATCACATGCCAAGCCTTTCTGTGCCAAGTGCTACAAATATGGTCACAGTGCAGCAGCCTGCCCTGTTGGGAATCGCTCTTCCTTTCGTACCAACAACAGGACAAAAGATGGTCGCACCATCTGCCTGCGGTTCAACCACTCTGCCTGCCCCAATGCCGCCAAGTGCAAGTACGCCAATGTGTGCCTCAAATGTGAAGGGGAGCACCCTTCCTTGTCCGGCGCCTGCAGCGGCCACACCACTTGAAGGACATCACCCGCATACACCCATCGACGTGGCTCGCCTTGAGTCTGAACTGCATCGACACCCTGACCAAGCGTGGTGTTCACGCTTACTCCACACTCTCCAACACGGTGCCAAGATTGGCTACCACGGCCCCCGGGCTCCACGAATTTCCAAAAACCTGAAATCAGCTACCCTTCACCCCGATGTCATTGACAACGAGCTACACAGTGAATGCACCAAGGGCCACCTGGCAAGACCCTACGACTACCCTCCCCTTCCTAACCTCCAGTGCTAGGGAGTGGGGGTCATCCCTAAGAAGAACGGCTCCTGGCGCATGATAATGCACCTGTCGGCTCCACATTCAAATAGCATTAATGATGGGATTGACAAAGAGCACTACTCACTCCACTATAGTACAATTGACGATGCTACTTAGCTGATAGCCAAGGCAGGGCCTGGATGCTTCCTTTCCAAGATTGACATAAAGAGTGCATTTCGCCTCATACCAGTGAACAGGCAAGACTGGGAGCTCCTCGGAATCCACTGGAGGGTCTCCTACTACGTGGACAAACAGCTCCCATTTGGGCTGCGCTCAGCCCCCTTCCTCTTCAATGAACTTGCCAACTGGAGCCCTACCGTTCGGTTTTCTCACTTACTGTAGCTACACAACCGCCAGTGTAACAGTGCTGTACGTATGTAGCTTCATTCGAGCAACCACCAGGCACGCTGGGCTTCTCTTCGTCTACTGAGTACGACAGACATGTGTCTACAAACCATGCCTACACAAGTACATGTCTCGTTCCCAGACGTGGAAGCGTGATCTCGTCCCCAGACTTTTCATTACATCAGCCACGTGGCACGATTATGGCTAAGCGGAGTGTCCAGCCTAATTTGTTTTCGTTTTTACCATCGAAAATATCTGACATCCACACAAACAAGGTGAAAAGGAGTAGAGTGGATGAGAATGAGGAGCCTGATGACTCAAGCTCCGAGTTGGAACCCGAGTTCGGTGCTGAAGCGCCCCCTGGATCAGCATCACCTCGGCCTCGTGGGGACGAAACAAACGTAAGTGCAGAGGTAACTAATCCCAATCGTACCGAGCATCAAGATAACTACGTGACAGTAGAGAAACCTTCTGGATCAACTACTATTATTATTAACAACCAACTGGAGACGAGTGCAGATCGTGAAAGCACAATCAGTACAGACCCTACATTCAGTAGGCAACCGTCTGGTGTTGTGTCCGATATTGCCCAGGGTATTCTTCAGTCACCTGTTCAACCACTAAAGAAATTTCCCACTACCCTTTTTGGGACAAAAGGTAGGTCTTTCAATGGACTATGGTACCACAAATACCCGTGGTTAGAGTATTCTGTTCAAAAAGATGCAGCATTTTGTTATGCTTGTCGTCTGTTTTCCATTGGTGCTACTGGTAGAGCTGATGATGCGTTTACACGAATAGGCTATCGCGATTGGAAACATGCAAGTGGTAAACAAGGCCTTTTTGAGAAACACAACAACTGTCACACTCACAAGCAAGCGACGGTGGCATGGTATGACTATAAGAAAAACACACAAAAAAGAACAACCATTGCCGACAGACTAGATTCTGCACGAAGTCCAACATAATAGGCACTACATAAAAACAGTGGCTGAAGTTATTTTGCTTTGTGCTCAACAAGATATTGGTCTCAGGGGGCATCGTGAGTCCCAGTCATCCTTGAACAGAGGTAACTTCCTGGAGATCCTTAGTTTAGTTGCAAGTCACGATACAACTGTCCAAGAAAGGCTTCTTTGTGGACCCAGAAATGCAGTTTATACTTCTCCAGACATACAGAATTCCCTGCTGAATGTGATGGCAAACATGGTTAGGAAAAAGATCTGTAATGCTGTAAGAGAGGCTGGTGTTTTTTCGCTATTAGCTGACGAGTCGAAAGACTGTAGTAAACAGGAGCAATTAGCTATCATTTTGAGGTATGTGGATGACAAGGCAATAATCCACGAGAACTTCCTAACTTACGTACAAGCAACAAGTCTCACAGCTGAAAGTTTGGCAGCATACCTTGTGGATACACTCAGAGAGTGTCAGCTGGACCCGGAGAGCATCGTCTCACAGGGTTACGATGGGGCCTCTGTAATGAGTGGTAGGTGTTCAGGAGTTCAGCAGCGCCTCAGAGAGTTTGCACCGCATGCAATATATATACACTGTTATGCTCACACATTGAACTTGGTTTTAGTAGATTGTGCAAAGGTGGTTCAGTCTGTCAGGGAATTTTTCTGTCTACTTGAGCAGCTCTATGTGTTTGTGTCAACCACAAAAGCCCATGTGACTTTCATGGCTAAGCAGAATGAACTGCACCCAGGTAAGCAACCACTACAGCTACAGGCTTTGTCGGACACTCGCTGGGCATGCAGATATGGAGCAGTGAATGCAGTATGCCGTACGTATGATTGCATTTTGGCCACACTGAGGGAAGTAGGTAACGGCTCTGACAGTACTAAGGCAGTGGAAGCAAGAGGTCTCTGTCATCAAGTAGCAGCTTTTCCATTTCTAGTATCCCTAGTCATGTTTGACAGGATTCTGTCATGCACGAAGAGTCTTTCAGACCACCTTCAGTCTACTCAGATTGATCTGGCTGGTGCTGCTAATCTTGTGAATGCCACTAAAGAAACTCTGGAAGACTACCGTAGCGATTCCATGTGGAATAAAGTGTACGAGTATGCTAAGAGTGTCGCAGAGCTTCATGGTATTCAAGTAGCTGTTCCTACCTCAGCTAGGAAGAGGAGACTTCCAAAACGTTTTGAAGAGTGTGTACTCCTACAGTCTACGGGATGCCGTGAGTCTGTGCCATCTAGCGAGGAGTACAAAAGAGAGCTCTACTTTCCTGTTGTAGATGCCTTTCTCTCTGAACTTAGACGGCGCTTCGACGACAAGAATATGGATGTAATGCGTGGCATCCAAGCATGCAATCCACATTCTAAGAATTTCCTGTCACTGTCTGTGCTCATGCCACTTGCAGAGATGTACAGTTTTGACAAAGAGGTCCTTGAGATGGAAGTAAAACTAGTGAAGCGGACACTAGAAACAAAGGAACTAGAACACATTGGTGATGTCTTCCTGGCTCTTGTTTCGCTGAAGGCTGCATTTCCTGAGTTCACTAAACTAGTAAGGATTGCAATGACCATTGCTGTATCGACTGCACATTGTGAGAGATCGTTTTCAGCCCTCAAAAGGATCAAAAATTACCTACGTTCCACAATGGGTGAGAACAGGCTGATGAACTTAGCAATTATTTCAATTGAAAGAGAACTTTCCAACACTCTAGTCTTGGATGATGTAGTCACCGAATTTGCTGGACTCGATCAAAACAGGAGAATTGTATTGGTATAGTTACATGCATGTGTATGTTTTTGAAGTGTTTTCTGTATTGTTTACATGTGATTTTTGAAATTTCAACCTGGCTCTTAGCAATTAAAGTTGTAAGGTTCAAGTTACTAGGAACGCATTACAGGCTTAATTGACCTTGGGGGACTCAACTGGGATTCTGTGGGGTATATATGCTATGGAGCATTAATTTGGGCCAGTCTGTACTTGTGCCCTACCAACTGTCAGCTTCTAGCTACGCCACTGGCAGCCTCCCCATCCCAACCCTCAGCAGCCTCCCCATCCCAATCCTCAGCAGCCTGCCCATCCCAATCCTCAGCAGCCTGCCCATCCCAACCCTCAGCAGCCTCCCCATCCCAATCCTCAGCAGCCTGCCCATCCCAACCCTCAGCAGCCTGCCCATCCCAACCCTCAGCAGCCTCCCTATCCCGACCCTCAGCAATGTACCCATCCCCACCCTCAGCAACCTACCCATCCTGACCCATAGCAACCTACCCATCCTGACTGTCTGTCACCCCTCAATCCCAAACCCGGGAGAAAGGGGTACCACATACGATCAAGAGGACAAATTCCTCCTTTCACTAAAAGAATTTGTAAAGGAACTGACCTTTTTTAGTGATAATCAAAATGAAAAGGCACTGAAGTGCCAAACCCTCGGCGCAGCAGTGGATGTGATTGTACTTGTGTGTTGACTACACCGTGCTTTCCTTTTCTTCGATGCGAAGGCATGGCCACAGTCACAAACTGACCTCTTCACGTGCACTACGGTATTACACTGTGCGCATACCTTTCTCAGACGCATAGACCTATTGCACTCCATTGCATGCACTACAGTATTACACTGTGGGCATACCTTTCTGAACCTCTCGACAGTCACAAACGTCCAAGTTCGACGGAAAAATCACAATACAGCTATACCGCGTGTTCCAAGTCACGTGATCACACATTACTGCTACGTACGTGTTACGGAGAGGTATACGGAAACATTGCACGTGAAGAAAATGGCTGACTTAGTCGCCGTAAGCTTATAAGTTAACGCTTCTAACTTTTGAACTAAACAGTTTTAGAGAAAACAGCTTTTTAGTTTTACTGCATTTTCCGTGCTGTAGCCGCTGATACCTCTCGTTGGACGCCTAAAAGCGCGAGAAGGCAGAATAGAGAAAGCGGACAGACAGACACACAGGACAACTACCGTAACCCTCGCTGCGCATGCGCGCCGAGGGTTAATTAGGGATGATTCTGAAACATGATGGTTGCACTAAGTTACCCTTTGTCATATTATTATACTTTGGGTTGTAACTTGGCTACAGACTGTTATCGATTAAACAATTTATATCTTTATGGTGCGGATCAGCCTGATCTTCATGGCATCGGCATGTTTGAGCATTCTGCATCTTGTGCAATGAATGTCACCAGTTAACTGTAACTGGAAAACACGGAAACGCGGGAATGGAAACGGGAACAGGAACGGGAAAGGAAATGCCACTAAAAATAGAACTTTACCATAAGTGGGGTGGCTTACATTGACTCCCAAAGGCCGCACGGCCGAGTGCATTAGCGCCCCTATATAAAGTCGTTACACGTGGTTTGACTTTAGTTGTTTGCGTTGACAGCAGTTTGTTGTTGCTGTTAAGATTTATCCTTGTTTACCTTGTGTTGGTTGATTGGTTGATTTTCATGTCAAGTCTGCCAAACATCGTTGTACTTAGCTCGGATAGCGAGGGTGAGCTACCGAAAGAGAAACGCATGAGGTCAGCCGAAAAACTAGGTACAGTATGTTGTATAGAATCTTATTTTATGTAACAGTAGCCTTGTATTTTCTGTTACAGATGCTCTATTAAGGAAAAAACAGAATCTGTGTTCGTTTTAAGACAGTGACCTGGCTCATGGCCTTGAAAGGCAGACTTATGTGTACGTCCTCACCTATGTACCTTGTACATATGTGTGTACGAGTGTGTGTGTGTGTGTTAATTATTTGTATGTAGTGATTTATCTGATGAGGAGTTGGAGGTAGGGCCATCGCGAGTGAAGAAATTAGGCTATCCTATATCGAAAACGCGGATAGTATCTTAAGTCTTTGAAAAAGTGATCTATCCTGCATGGTAATGACTTTTTGTGCAAACTTTTGCGTTAGGAACTACTGGCAACAGGAATCACTAAGTATAGTAGCGATTGTGCTGAGATAGCTATCTAAAAATCCAGTGCTGCGATAAAATGCCCCCCCCCCCCCCCCCTCTTTTCCCTAGCACCGTCTTACTGTAGGTCTGCTCCTAATCTAGACAGGCAGTGCCTTTTGCACCCTGTTAGACCATTGTTGTATTTCAGCTGTAGGGTTTTAAAAAAGCTGGTGGCATTTTAGTTGTTGAGATCAGTTAATGCAACAGCAAGTGCTCTTTATAATGCTTCATTATCTGAAATCGACCTAAATTTCCATATTGCCATGAATGTGGTGTGATGCGTGGACTCTTGGACTTGTATGACAATCACTTCAACGCCTGGAAGTTTGCACAAGGCTTGCTCCTACACAATTTAAAGATAGCACGTGCTTCGTCAAATCTAACTGTTGGTGGATGTCACTCTAATTGTGACCTTGATTACACGTAACTATCTACAAGTGAAGTTATATGCTCACGCTATTGTGTTGTCAAGCAATTCTGTGTGCACACAGTATACTGAATAGTGTTCTGTATTTCCTTGTGTCGTATACTATAGGAAGCCCCCTGCTGCGGTTGAACCTCAAGCATACCTGCATGATCTACACCGTCTTCCAATCTTCTGCAACCTGTCAAAGTTGATGTCAACCGCTCAGTGTGATAATGTGCTTCTTGACCCAGAACTGCAGGGAAATGTTGTGTGTGAGCATGTTCCTTTTGGAGTCAACTGAAACTCGTCTTTCATCATAGATATGAATTGCCTTTCCAATCCAAAGGACATACTTTGTGATGATATACGTAGGAACATGGAAGTGGAAGGGAAGCTACTGTTCGTGGTTGTCAGTTGATGAACATGGACTCGTCACAGCTTTGGGGAAAGATATTCCTGATAGTCCACCTTCTATGTATTACCGAATCTGGAAGAGGTATTACTGCAGCAAGTCAAGTCCTGATGTGAAGAAGATGGTGGTGTTTCTTGAAGGCGAGGTCATTAGTCTGTCAAGCTCATCATTCCGGTGAGGCAGACCATCTCTCACCCTCTGAAAAAGTGAGAGGTCTATATAAGCAGATGTTTTTAGTGCATAGCTGATTATTCTCAGCAACCCTAAAACTGCATGTATTAGTGACAGGCACCAAAGCCTTATATATAACCCGTTACCCAGGCAACATCTAAGAATGTTGCCCATATCTCTCTTGTACAGTGATGTTGCCTAGGTAACAGGTTACAGACAATTCTCACTTTTCTGGAAGGTGAGATGGTCTAGCTCAATACAACGGTGAGGTTATGTACAGTCAGCATGTTGTCCAGTGTTGTCTTCTGAAACCTGTGCCTGGAATTGATTTGTGAAGATAGTGACTGAATAGGCTGGGCTAGTTTATCTGCTTAATCTGCAGTTAGAAAACTAAACTAGGCTTTCCTTTGTTGATGCCCAACCTTTTGGGTGGCTTCATCTAGTGATAATAAAAACAATGGGCTAGCTGGGGTTTCTGCAAGTGTCTTGAGGATTGGCAGTATCACACACTGAATTATCTGTTGCAAGCAACAACTAGTGTGATACTTATCTCAGTTGTTTCCGTTCCTCGTTTCCGTTCCCGTTCCATTTCCGTTCCCGAGTTTCCGTGTTTTCCAGTTGCCCAACAACAGTTAACAGTTCTCTGTGAGATTATGCAAATTACCTATAATATACTTGACCTAAGTATGTATTAGCAATAACACTAGAAGCATTCACATGAACCTATGGGAACCACAGGAACCCAGGGAACCACAGGAACCCAAGGGAATCACAGGAACACAGGGGAACCACAGGAACCCCAGGAACCAGGTGGTACTGAAGAAGGATTTTACCTGCAAAAAGACCAAAGGAGGCAAGTTGAAGGAGCGCTATCTGGGACCATACACAATCACAAAGGTCCTTCCTTCCCCATGAAACATACGAGCTTGCTGATCCATCAGACAAATCGAAAACCTTTGTGCTACAGGGGCCCACCTCAAGCCATACACCACACATTCACCTCCTCATGAGGAGAACGTCTCAGGGAAAGGAATTTCAAAAGAGGAGTGCTCAGAGATCAAAGACGAGGCTTTCACCCTTTCACCCCATCCCGAAGATGAAAGTTCTGAGAACAAGATCTCTCTCTTGCCCCCTAATGAAGACGAGGCTTTCATCACCACCCAAGGATTTTGAGAGTGAAGGTAAAAGAGCTGCCGAAGAGCTGCATAGGAACAAAAGAGGAAGAGAGAGCCATAGTGCAACCGAGCACGTCAGCAAGAAAAGAAAGCGAAACCACAAAGTAGTAGAAAAGAACATCAAAGCCAAAGAGTTGATGCTGAAGAGGAGACAGAGACAGTTGAAGGTAGTGAAGAAGCCTGAAGTGATTGATGTTGATAAGTACCAGCCAAGCCAAAAAACCCAAAATGAGAAATTCTGGATCCGGGAACTTAATCTGCTTGAAAGAGAGAGAGATATTCTGCTGAATCCTGCAGGATTACTCAATGACAGTATCATTGATGCAGCTCAGAAGCTTCTGAAGCAGGCCTTCCCAGCACTCCCTGGCCTGCAGAGTGTGTGTTGTGGTTTGACAATGAACTTTGACATTGAGCCATCAGAGTTTGTCCAGGTCATCCACAATGGTAGAGGACGCTGGCTGACGATCTCAACCATTGGTACCTCTCGTACTGACGTACATGTATACGACAGCATGTATCCCTGAGCAGGCACTCTCGTGAAAGCACAGAATCACCAGCAATCCGCCTGCAATTCATGAATGTTCAGATGCAGGCAGGGGGGTATGACTGCGGCCTCTTTGCTGTGGCATTCGCTACTGCACTGGCATTTGGAGAGCCCCCACGTCAATATCACTTCGCTCAAGAGAAAATGCGTTGCCATCTGTGGAGCTGTTTTGAGAGAAGGCAGATATCAATGTTTCCGTACAACAAACTGAGACGGGCCACAGAATCGACTGTAAGGTCAGTAGATGAAGTCCCAGTATACTGCGTTTGTAGGATGCCAGAGCTGCCAAACACACGTTGGATCGAGTGCTCCGGCTGTAAGAGGTGGTACCACACAGAGTCCTGCATCAATTTACCACATACAGCTCTCTTCTAGCGACACTACATGGTACTGCAACAGATGTATATAAGAAAGAGTTTTTTGATGTGTAACACTACACAACTTGTTTATGTTTATTCCTGTATATATATTTTATCATGGTCATGCTCACTTTGAACAGATATTATACTTAAATTGTTAACTACCTTGTTAGTAATAACAATGCCATACTAAGGGGGGACCAAAATTTTCAAGGTAGGACCGTTTTGGCTGAATGTTTCTGGGGGGACCAAAATTTTCAGGGTAGGACCAATTTTATCACAAAATATGGTCCGGGGGACCATTTTTTTCAGCAGAAATTTTGGTCCCCGGACCAATTTATCCAGGACCAACAATTCCAGTGACAGAACCACAGGAACCCAAGGGAACCACAGGAACCCAATGGAACCACAGGAACCCAAGGGAACCACAGGAACCCCAGGGAACCACAGGAACCCAAGGGAACCACAGGAACCCAAGGGAACCACAGGAACCCAAGGGAACCACAGGAACCCCAGGGAACCACAGGAATACCAGGGAACCACAGGAACACCAGGGAACCACAGGAACCCAGGGGAACCACAGGAACCCAGGGAAACCACAGGAACCCCAGGGAACCACAGGAACCCAAGGGAACCACAGGAACCCAGGGGAACCATAGGAACCCAGGGGAACCACAGGAACCCAGGGGAACCACAGTAACCCCACAGGAACCCAGGGAACCAAGGAACTATATTATATTAGAGGCACCTTATAGTATTATTATAGTGCACACTCAGCATATTTCGTGATTCTTATATGAAGAACCAACCGATTTTGTTATTAAAAAATATGGCTAGTTTCCTGAATCGGTAAGACACAAACGTTTATATTTTCTACACAGGTAGGGACTTCTGAATCCCTGTGAGATTTAGTTACTACTGTTGTTGCTCTTGGCTGTAGCAAATCTCAAGACCCTAGTACTAGAGGGAACTGCTATACATTTTGCACGATGGCATTGTTTTTTTTTTTATATAAAAGGTGGATGTGGGTACGCCCAAAAATGACATCATAATTAGATTCCGTTTGATGGCAAGTAAGCTCTCACCAAGTTTAAAGATCATAGTATCGATCCAGCATGATTAACACTGTTCCAAAGTTTAAGTGTAATAGTCATGTCTTAAGTGAGCATAATGCCCTGGTTAGATACCTCAACATCGATGAACAGCAATAGAAACCAACCTTGCTGCTTCAAAGACCTAAAGAGGTCACTTAGTGCTTTCCTTTTTTGGGCATTACTCAGTTTGATTGCAGTCTTCCTCTTTTCCCCATCCAACTACAGAACAGACACAGCAAATAACAGTACAATAATTGTAGTTGACATGAAACAAATCAGAGGAAATCAAAGGTAATGCAGCATAGTTTTAGTCTGACATATTTTGCTTAACTACAAGTGCTGAACTTGACAATATTAGGAGAATAATTATAAAGACTTTCAAGTTATCTATGCCCCACAGTCACTTTCTCTCCACTTTCTTTACATTGCAAGTATTCAGTAATAGTGGTACTCATTTCTTGCCTTACCCCTTTCAGAAACTCAGTAGATTTGAGATATTTATGGATGGCCACAACGGTCCCTAATATATCAAAAACAAAACAAAACAGGTATTACCTAATACACAGCTAGAATCGTGAACCATAATTTTCGATAAACTTAAAGGCAATCAACATGCAGTACCTCACTTGCATGTGCTTACCAGTAAAACCATTAACAACAGTACTCCGCTTTGCACAGAGATTTGAAGTAGTGAAGTGCTGAACAAGTTCTCTCATCCGTACGAAAGCATCTCCAGTGGTTGTCTCATTATTCTCTTCCATTTGAATACCAATCATACTGAGAGCCTACACAGATTCAAGTGACAAACTGTAGTGCCAAAGTCTTGTAGAACAGTAAAGTGAAGTGGGCACCAATCTAAATGTTTTTGAATTCATACACAAAAGAATTCCCATGCATGCTCGTAAGTGAAATACCCTCAAGTTTGATTGATTCAGCTGAGCTGACAGTAAGTATACAGGGTGAACAACAGCTTACAATGGAGCTCAAGTCCTGCCAGCATCTCACTATGATGTATCTATTTCTGAATTAGCTATGTCTGTCAAGCGTCAATGCAATCTTGTAATTCACTTCTGAATCAATAATGTACGAAATAATCTGAGATATGCACAGAGTTTCTATTGCTTCTAAAACTCAATGGGTGCGCTTCATTTAGCCACATGAGGCTAGTTAAAGGCTGTGTTTGAGTAACCTTTGACCCTATACGTAGAAACTTGAGCCAAAAGTTTGGGATGGTAACTCTTTTGTGAAGCTATGTAATGTAGTCATGGTATACAATTACAAGGATTATAATATACACACCTCCACATTCAACTCAGACACATATGACTCTTTTTTGAGCAAGTCATGGAGTGTTGGTTCCGCTCCCTCAATGCAGGACTCCTCATCACTAAGATTAGCATCAGTAAGGAGTGATCGTACAGGTTGGTGAAGAATGCCCTAAGGAAAATCAAACAGATATTGTCCACATGGAATGTGAACAATAATATATGCTGAAATTTTACAGAGATATTGTGAGAAAGTGTGAAAAAGCTTGCAATTTTTGCAGTTTTGCAATTCGCAATAGCTCAATGTGCATGCTACATACTAATACATAGCCTGTTTAAGGGCAAATGATTTTCACAGATGTTAATGTGGCATATGCAAGCATATGCAAGCTAACTTATGAATAAAAACACTTCAATGTATACAGTATAAATTCTTCACTGTCCAAGCTCTGGGGTTAGCTATATGTTCCCAGGATGTTATGCAGGAGAAGTGAGCCTAGTACACATTTGCTGTTCAGTTTCCCCATTAGCTTTGGGCACTTGGAACTTACCACACACTCCATATGAGCTGGTTGATTTCTTCTGCCTAAAATTAGCTGACCAACAATCACACTCCATGAGAGCAAATACAAGGGATTGATGAAAGCACTGAACTCTTGATTTCAAGGATCCACTGTTTAAAATTACAGTATGTAAAAATGTCATTTTTTGAAGCTCACTGATACCACTGAACAAGAGAGCAGAGACTTTGTCATCTAAATGATGGTAGTTCTGGCTTCACAACCTCTCCACGTACATACCTTACTAATGGAGACACAACATTGAAAAGTGACCATTGAACAGGATAACAAAATTTGGCCAGTTTTAGTGGAGTCGTGTATCAGGCTTGTTCAACTAAAATATTTTGTGTAAGCCAACATATAAACTTGTTATCTAGAAATTCTAATCACATTTTCAGTTACGCGATCATGATAACTGAGTTCTATGTATCAGTCTATTGACCTCTTTCACTCTTTGTGAGTCTATGAACACACCCCTGTGGTCATGTTCACACAACTGGAACAATACCTGTGTAAATACATGGTGACGTACAGTATAGCAGACACTCTACCTTGTACTTGTTCACAAACTTCACCAGAGTTCTGTGGCTCTTCTCAGTGGCAGCCTTGATGGCCCAGTAGTTACCATCATTCCACCGCAGAATGGACAGATACTCCTAAATGGAAACAACCCTTGCAGCAATTTGACACGTTCTAAAAAGTAATTTGCTAAACTAATAACTAGGTGAGAACAAAAACTGGTTCATTTGTTTATTGGCTTTCAAAATAATTACCTTAAACTCTTTTTCTAAAGGCGCAGCCATCTGCTGAATAGCAGTGTTTACTGCAGGTAAGAACTGAGAGTAGAAATGAAATGTATTGTCCAGCACACTGGCAATATTACTGCACCCTGCATGAGAAAGAATAAATAGCAGTTATGGCATATTCATTATACAGATATAGCCATCCTACCTTTCTGCAGCATCTCCCTGTTGAATGCCTTTAACAGGTGTATTCTATGGCCAAACTCTCCTACTGAAGATGTTTCAACAAATGTTTGGACAGCAGTGGTAAAGTCCTGTATGTCTGGGTTCAAAAAAGCAGGATGGTGAGCAACTGCACATACTTACTAGTTAACACGCACATTTACTGCCTGGTTAACCCTTTCCCGTCCGTATGTTAAAATTAAAAATGTAACCGTGTGCCCATAAAGTTACAAAGATTCCGTGCGGTTTTGAGGTCTCCTAGTGTTCCGCATTGTAGCGCTCTAGCAGCGCTTCTTTAGTATTGACAAGTCCTCAAAATCAGGAAAAGGGAACACAGAATTACTCCTGCATTACCATTTTGAGAATGCTAGCTGCAGAGAAAAGGCCAAAGGATGGACTTTGTGTAGAGGTCACATGGAGGACACAAAAGGTAAACACAACTAGTCAACATAAACCAGAATATGGGAGATAGGGAGTTTATATAAGTTAGAAGATAGAATAAAGTTATGAGTAATAACAATGTGATCTGAATAGACTACGAGCGCTAGCTACAGTCGCTGGGTGTGGTAGCACTTGAAGCAGGAGGGGGCCTTTCTGCAGGTAAATCCCAATGCAGAGTGCCTTCTCATACCTCCTACACCTCAGAAAAAAATCATGTCGCCTTCCCTTGACATTCCAGCAGTAGCAGCAACACCCTGTAGAACCTTTTATAGTGTCCTTCTTGGGTAGATGCAGTGACATCTGTTGTGCCACACTCGCTTCTCCTTCTCTTTGGAAGTGAGGAAGTGAAATTTTGGAGTTGTAGTTCCCAATCAGCCCCCGTGCCAACTCAAGCCTGAACGACTTCAACACTGGTTGCCTGATGGTTAGTAGCCACAGCTCTATCAACCCCACCCATATATATAGGTGTTGTGCAGTTGGATGCTGAGTGGGCAAGTGACATAGCCATCCTTGGTTCAATGCTTCATGGTTGTTGTAGCTGTGAGGGATGCAGTTGTGAATGTAATGTACACTAACTTGCTGTTGTGACAACCAAGTTGTCCCTCTGCCAATACCTGGACTCTCCCTTTGAAGCTCTCCTGGGAATGAAAGGTATGTTTTGTGCTGTTACATGTACCTATCCAGTATCATGAATACATATTTGTAATCCACCCACCTAATGTGGTTTTCACGATGGTCTGAGAAAGACCCCTTCAGTCTTTGCGGAAGGTGCCACAAGCGTACAGCCCGTCTTCCAGAAGATCTCCAACAAAGAAAAAAAAATTGTCGAAGTACAGGTGGTATCTCTTACCCACCAGTGTCCTCGATAGCTTTTCACGACTTTTGCCCCAAGTTGTTTTCAGCAGAATGATTCCTCCTTTCCTGTATAATCATCCAAGTTACACAGGAAGCCGTTGTGGCCATCTGCCCTTATCCACACCTTGAATCCACGTTTGATGAGCTTTATGGAAAGGTACTGCTTGAGGGAGGATCTTCCTTTGAACATCTCTGTGAGGGTTGTATGCTTCAAGGAATGATTTCCGAAGAGCAGCGATACTGGGCGTACCTCTGCAAGCCAGTTGTATTCTAGCTGTCCATGTGCCACAATGTTCTCATTGTTTGTGAAGTGGAGATAGGTGGAGAGCTCTATAAATCGTTTCTGGGTAATGTGAGAGGCAACCGGTAAGTAATGCAAGTGGTCATTTGTTGACCAGTAGTCACGGATTTTGGGAGCTCATTGATACCCATCAGAATGGCAAAACCAACGAAGGCTTTTACTTCATGCACTGTGGTTGTCTAAGTGGGAGGAGGTCCATCACCCTGGTTTGTTGCAGATATGCACTGCTCAGCATACGCATTTGTTTTTTTCATGATGTGGTCAAGGAGCTCAGGAGTAAACAGGGCCAAAAAAGTTGTGGGATCACCCAAAGGGACGGATGGCCCAAATGTTGACTGTACAGGGCATGTCAGACCATTCTGCATCTTCATTGCTACTCTCACCACCGACGGTATATCCACCACAAGTACCTTGTCCACGAATACCACGTCCACGATTACCACTTCCACGATTGCCACACCCACGACTACTACCATGTCCATGGCTACAACCACTATTACACCGCGACTAACACTACCTCCATGACCACCATGACTATTCTCTTAATTGTTACTGTTCTTTTCTCTTTCTTCCTTAGAAGGGTATGGTGACAGCGATAGGGATGGAAGTTCAGACTGAGACGGATCAACTGGGTGTGGAGGTGGTGACTGAGACAGATCAACTGGGGGTGGAGGTGGTGACTGAGACAGATCAACTGGGGGTGGAGGTGGTGACTGAGACATGACTGAGACAGATTGACTGGAGACAGAGATGGTGACTGAGACATAACGACTGGGGACAGAGATGGTGACTGAGACATAACGACTAGGGACGGAGATGGTGACTGAGACATAACGACTGGGGACGGAGATGGTGACTGAGACATAACGACTGGGGACGGAGATGGTGACTGAGACATAACGACTAGGGACGGAGATGGTGACTGAGATGGATCAAGTGGGGGCTATTCAAGGCAGATTAGATGGTGAGTCAGAGTATGGAGCTAGAAATAGATAATGCACAAGTAAAATTTTATGGATTTCTGTATAGCCAAATTAGCAGTGTTATTTATATGCTTTCATACCTAAATGCCATAAAAATACGCAACCAATTTGAGACAAGTACCTGGTGACTGAGACTGATCTACTCTCTCCAGATTGTCCAGTCCAAGACATGTGTCACCATCTGTCCCACCCTGATCTCCATCTGTCTCGTACAGCTCTAGGGCATTAAGCTCATCATCACTGCCCGGAAATATGTAATCTACCTTCCCGTCATCTACTATGATCATTTGACAGACCTGATCAGCGCTGAACCTCTGCAATCTTGAAGCCATTCCAATCTCTTAGCGTAGCTAATTGCGGTTTAGACAGCTGATCTATATTTGCATTTTAGCGCTGATTTTTGTATGACGATAAATATTGATTTGTACATGCGTGGCTTCCGGTGGGTGTAAGGAATGTGGGTAAGCTCCTATGCCCGGGGTGAGTGGCACAAGTACCGGTCAGTATACGCGTGTGTCCATGACGCCATACAGCATCATTGCGAACTTTTATAAATGATGCCATACAGCGTCATTGGGGCAGAAAGGGTTAATACCAGCACATGCTTATGGAATGAGTAATCATTCACAACTACCAAGAAATATTGCTTGGATAAGAAATTAGTTTCACAGCAAAAAAAAAGATGGTTTCCTACTGTTTACATCGGACATGGTTTTTGAACATTTGTGCTAATTTCCAACAGTAAACACCAAAACTTCCATTGGGAGATGACTGTTACCTTCCATAGCCTGAGGGTGGCAGAGAGACCTCAAATGAAACCACCATTTCCCAGAAGCAGTCTTCATCTCCTCATCACAAGCCAACAACAAACCCTTCCAGGAACTGAAGTGCAAGTAAATCATCAAGACATCATTTCAGTGGATGGTTTGAATAACACAGTTTCTTAGTACAATAAAATATAACATGCACTATATTGTATACTTATACACGCTTGCTTTCAAAGATATACAGATACTATAGTCTGTTTTGGGGAAAGACAAGCTAAGCTGTATTAGTAAATACCATACTCATGCATTGTTAACCACATTTCGCTTATAAGCACGTATTTGTTATTAAGTGCTGGTTTGCATGCTGTCACTGCATAACTTTAAACAAAGCATACACTGAGTGCACCTCGCTATTAGGCGCATTTTGTTGCTAGGTGCTCATTTCATTCTTGTGGAGATATAAGTGTATGCACATAACAATGTGGTGGTACGGTAACAGCATAGTGTGCCACAAGTTTCCCTGCTATAGCAAGGATAAGCTATATATGATCTGTTGATATTGTGCTGTTAGAATGCTAGTCCTATGGGGTGGGGAATTGTACACTTCACCAGCATACTAGCTGGCTTGTAAGGTCAGACTGCTTTTACCTTTGCACACATGTTGTGTTGCATCTAGCTACCTTAGGTAAAAACTAAGCACGTATGACAAGTCATTCTGAAGTGCTGACAGCATACGATGGCAGATGAGCACTCTACTAGCTTCATCAATTGAGTGATATGGTAAGGCATTGCTATGGTAAAACGTAGCCAATGCCTAGAACATTCCAATAATTGGTAAAAGGCTGATGGCATGTATGTACTTGGATTTCACTGTCTTTGGATATAGATCATTTTGTATGAATACACACATTGACACTTAACACTTCACTTGAAAGCAGTTCAACGTTACAACAAAGATACCGAGGGCTGCATACAGACACCAAATACTCATATACTGCTAATACCAGTTTGGAGTTACATAATAATTTCCTCACAACATACTCGAGTTCAATCTTCCTCCAGTCTAGAATGAGCTGAGTTAGGGCCTCCAGTTGTTTGCCAAGTGACACATGGGAGCTAGCAAAAGCTTCCCATTCCTAAGTGAAAACAGTAGTTTCGATAACATTGACTTGTGAGCAATAGTTAGCTATTGATGTTACTTACAGCTAGTTACTGATGCTACATACACACCACTCAGCGTGATTTCCATAAAAAGCAAAAGCAGCTCAAGAGTTGCTTACCTGTGCTTTTCTTAACACATACTCAAGTCCAGACAAGATCTTCATTAATGGCTCATGAATGCTCAAGGATAGTACCTTTTCACAAGCCACAATGATCTACATGTTGCAGATATAAGTTATATAACATGAGGTGATGTGCACATGCTACATCGGGTAAATAGGGTAGTATGTACACATGCCAACGAGTGCTCCATTAATACATCTAGCTTGTACATACTGGTTTGTAAAAACTGGGAGGCATTAAAATGTGCAATCACTGGACAGTACACGTCTGACAATACTTGTTTCAATCCAGGATGATCAGGCCACTCAAGCAATAACTCCTTAATCCTGGTTCTCAACTCAGTGATGACTGGAAGAGCTCTCTGCACCTCATACACAGCAGGTTCTTTGTAGATATTTGTGGGCCTAAAAATGAAATGAAACACCAATCTAAAAAACAAGAAAACAAACAAACAAACAAAATTCCACCCACAAAATGTCCGTACAATGCCTACAGATTGTTGTTATTCACAGTACCAGTGTTGAAATCTGCACTTGGACAAAGCCTGCTACAACTTCTAGAAGTGAGTTAGAGGACCACTTTACTTTAATATATAAATGGTAGTAGTACACAGGTGCAAGACGTTTGGCATAAACAAGCAGAGTATGTCAGAAGTAAAAAATTTTTACTAGTGAATAACTCACAAAACGTTGTTGCTCTGATAAGAGAATAACTATACTTGTATTATAAACAACACTTTCACGACAAACCTTCCATCTCCTGATCCTTGCTGCAAGTTTGCTAAAATTTCTGACCAAACTCTAGTATGGCCACTCATCATGAAGTAGTCACAGCTGCATCCTACACAATCATACGTACATGTTAGGTAGGTAGGTAGGTAAAATGCAAAACTATGTACGTGCAGTAGCTACATGGTGACAACACCTTTTGCATTGCTCCTACGAAAACGGTTTGCCAAAATTTTAAGAAGCAAATAGATTCTCCTGCATGAATTTCATACCGCATACATGCATAGACTACCATGTGATTGTGCCAAAGATGCTTTGTCTTATTGAGCACTATTCAACTTTACCTGGTATACTTCCTGCCATCCTAGATATGTCTCTTGCTAGATAGTAAGCATCTTGAAGCGGAGGTTCTACTTCAGGATTGTCATAACTTGCACCATACCACTTTCCACAGGCCCACATGTGTAGGCTACAAATTTGCTCCATCTCTTGAGGAGTAAACTGAACGTACTGCTGTGGATCAACAGCTGATGGTCGTTGCTGTGGATCATTTACACAAATAGAAGAAAGCTCTTCGTTTTCTTCTGTATTGGCAAAATCTTTCTCAAATGAAGGAAACATAGTTCTTAATTGTACTTCTTCAGTGGTGCCTTCAGATTCAGCAACCTGATGCGTCTTTGTCTTGAAACGGTAGAGGCTTTCTTCTTCCCTGGCTCTTGCCCTCTCCTTCTCCTCACACTGAAGCCATAGTGACCCACACAGATTCAGGAGACACCACACAACGTCTTTCCAGGATGGAGAAAGTTCTGGAAGGGTCTCCAGTGAGGCCTTACAGGCATTGATACACAAAAGAATTATCCTGAAAGGGAAAATCATACAGTTTTCACTCCAAGCCTTATTGGATAGCCAGCTATCATAGCTAAAGTGTTAGTATACTGAATGGTTACTACCAGTTGAGAATCTTTATCTTTACATCACGGATGAAACTGACACTTTTTTGGTCAATACCTTTGTTGACCCAAATCTATTGCTGCTACTTACTAGTAAGTTAACATACCACCGGTGATAAAATAACGAAATAATTGCAGCAATTTATGTTAGCATCATAGCAACTATTGTGTGTTGTGTGCAATAGTAGGCATGTGTTATATACAGTTTGATGTAGGATGCAGCGATTTGCAGAATCTTTGCAACATGACGTGAAAAGCAAATTGCGTCAAGCGAACTGCGTACCATATATGGTACGTATGTGATCTGAGCATGAGTTGAGTTATGGAAATAAAATGAGACATTGCGCGTGAGTAAAAAAAAAAAAGCGTGTGTTTGCAGTGTTGACGGAGGTTGAGTTTTGCCTGATTGTAAAATTGGCCATGAGTAACCCTCTAAACTACCCTGGCCAGTATTTCTGGCCGGAATATCCGGCGTTTTGTTCCACATCTTGGTGGTCTGACTGTCAACTGACGTTCTCTGAAAGGCGGCTGACCCTGATCCATCCGCAGACCCTGGTCCTAGCACTTCCTGTACTACATCCTTAAAACGCATTCCACAAACAAGTGAGTCCTCAAGAGAGAATGACAAGGAGAGCACTAAGCCATTTTCGTATATTGTTCGCATATATAACAACCCCATGAAGAAGAAAGACTTTGTTAGTGTCGGTTTCTGCCAACAAAAGCATCGATCTTCCAGCGTGTTAGTCAGTCTTATAGTTGCCTACAATGGGAGGTATTTCAGAGTAAGAAGGAACAGGTTGTGTCTACGTTTGAGTCACGTGTTAGCACCATAAAATGTCCAATTCGGCACTGCCCTTGGTGAAAGTAACACTTACCCAGAGTAGTTTTCCCACCATGTTTACTGCAGCCGTCTCAAGTTCTTACAGAATCTCATGGGGATTGTGAAGAATGAAAATTTGAAACTCTCAGAAATCCTCCACCCTACCTCAAAGTACGAGAGGTTGAGCAGTAGTATGTAGACTACCACTCAAAGATGTTGGTCAAAGAGGATGGTGGCCATGAGGATATCACTGCTCCACTTTATGTCATTGCATCCGTGAGCCAATGTGACTTCTGGCAGAAAAACATGAACAGCTACACATATGAGATATAGCAAATGAAAGAAGGAAATAGTGGGGGGGGGCAAGTCAAAAAGCATTCATAGGCTACCCTCACATTCTCATCATGCTCGCTTTGAACACTTTGTACCTGTGTGTGAAAGATTTACTTTCTGTGCAAAGCAAATTTTGCCTGCAACACAACTTGTGTGAACACGATACGCCAAGGAGCATGGGTAAACTTATGCTTCAATTGTCTGCTTAGGCTTGTGTAATTTCTACATTAGCTCATCCTGTTGTCCACAGAATGCCATAACCTGGAATTTTATCTAGTTGTGGGACATCACTGTAGGGCCACAAATTGAGTTTTAAAAAAGTGTATTCTAATTGTTTACTCGAAGTTGTGATTTTGAGAGCATCTGATAGTCTTTCAATCACTAAGATCCATTCCTCACATGGCCCTGCACTGAGTTGCTCTAACTGGCATACAAGCCTAGTTAAGTTCTGTCTACACCGTTGTTGGCTCAAGCTCGCAGCTGTCACCAAAGCAATGCCTACTTTGAAGGTATCTCTATGGAGCACTAGATAATCATGCACAGTAACACTGCATTTGCCTTTGTACTACCAAGTGAACAGGTAATCGGTGGGATTCAATGCTATTTCAAAGATCAATGGCATGGATGATGGTAGGAACATCACCAGCCACAAGTGTGCTGTGTATGGCAGTGGGTTGAGTCGCTCAGCACTGCTCGTTTTGGCCAAGCAACATAATGAGTTCAACCAGATCCAGCGCACTACTAGCTTCCCAGACATAGCTGCATGCTGCAGGCGGCTACTTTTCTCCTATTTCGCCGGGGATACTGAGGTTGATGATGGAGTCACCATGCCTGACATTCCTCGCTTCAACACAAATGCATACCGGGAGTTCAAGCAACAATGTTTGCAATTTTTGGTCAGCATGCACTCAAGTGGTATGTGGATGTTAGTATACATTCACACGTAGATGTACTACATATGCCTTCACCAATGATACCTCTAAAACATTGTCTCCGTCAGCAAACATCCTAAACGATGCTGCTAAAATCGCAGCAAATGGACACCTAATAAATTCACTTGAAACATCTGAAGCCTACATAGCCAAACTCCTGAATTGCAACTACCTCCCAGCAACCATGGAGGTTAGAGCTCCACTAATGATTGCTCTCAACTTTGTGAGCATCAGGCAGCTCACAACAGCATTTGCCATCAAACCTGAACAATTGTACTTCTGTGCACCACGTCTACTCACGCACGCCAACCGCCTCAATGTTTCCTCTACTGAAGTGGTCATTTTTACGAAAAACGTGCTTCACTTATTACAATTTCAAAATGATGATGTCTTCAACAAGACGAGTGTACCCCATTACTGAAAGCTTGCGAAATTAACTTATCAACACTGCCAATTACACGAAGGGCAGCAAGACAGCTAGCTACATACTCAATACAAGAGGTGTGTGCAGTAACACTGATTTTAAGACATCATACGTTCAAGGGCTACAATGCGTCTGTCTTCGAACTTCGAATTATGAGTTTATGAGTGCAGCTACAGAGTGTTGTCTGCTGCTTTTCAGTGCTGTGGCTTCTTGCCACAGCCAGGTCCTGTCGTTATGCCAGCAGTCTGTTTTCCCCGACTGACCGGCAAAGTGGAGGCACAGCGCCCACTGGAAGAATTTTTGATAGGAAACACTATCCACAATTACAGTTATTAATTAGCAAGCATGACAATATATTTTGTGTGGTGAGGTTTTGTGTCAATTGCTTTTCCTTAACAGGACAATGAGAAGGAAGAATTGCTGGATGAACTCCTGGCTGGCAAATAGAGTTTTAGTGAGGCAGAGAAGCACAGCGAAGAGAGTAAAGCACTCTTCATCACCAAAGAGGCCTTCCTCGAGGAGATGAAGATGGATTCCTGGGCAGATGTTGAAAAGGTAGTACCCAAGTTCGCCAAGGATTGAAGCGCTTTAAACTGCAAAAGGGAAAAGGGAAAAAGGCACTACCCAAAGCTTTCAAGGTGAGTTGCTATACTTACAAATCTGTGGTCACAGAACATCTGAAACATAACATTCTATACAATTGCACGCAGATGTTCTGTGAGAAAGCATGGGCTGCAGTATGCCAGCAGCAAAACCCTGAAGCAGAGGTGCTTGTGACAGATGGCACGATTGCAGTTGTGGCTATTGATACAGTTCAACTTATGAGTGTCGATTTTGGACCCATTGACATGTTAAGTGTACCAGTACTAACTGACCGGCAAAGTGGAGGCACAGCACCCGCTGGAAGAAATTTTGATAGGGAACACTATCAGCAATTACAGTTGCATTAGTATTGATTTGTAAGATGAACAGAGTGATTCCCTCTTCAATTTCGACATGTGCATATCAGCAATGCTGCCCTCAAATACTAGCTGTCCTTGAATAGTAGCTGCAGAAAAATGAGCTGCAAAAGAAATAGTAGCCACGGTGTATGATCAAAGAGAAATAGGGTATGAGGCATTAAAGTGCAAAGATTGCAGGGTCTTCTAAGTTTGCTTGAGGTCAATGTTCGACTGAAAGACACACACTTAGACTAGGGCATTGTGTGGTGAAGGAGTCCATGTTGGTTTAACAATGCTTGTCTGTTTTAAAATGAAATCTCTGTCTCTGTCGTCTTCTATATGCATTCGGATGTGCATGTGTCATTTTAGTAACAATAGTTATGCTTCTAATATCACATCTACTTTCCTAGAGTCAGCCAATGGTTGAGCAAGCCATTCAGATGGCAGTTTTACCAGCCGCCGTCTACCATAAAATACAGTCCGTCTTTTCCCTCTTTGAGGGAAAGTTGAAGGGGAAGAAGCCTAGACAAAATGACTGGCATCATCCTGCAGAGGGTCCTCGAAGGAAAGCTTGCTCCTAAGCTGTTGCAGTTTAAAGTGTTTCAGGGCCTCAAGGTATGACTTGTAGACACATGTTGTACTTGCTACTTCTGTGTAGCTTAGTTCCCAGACCATACGTAGCAGCTTAAGTACAAAATGTGTACGTATATACTGAAGGCCTGGGATTCTTCATCATGTGCTACATACTGTACTGCAGTATACCGTAAGCTCCCGAAAAATGCCCCCTTCAAGTAAATTGGTAGCCTCAGAAGTCACATAGACGATGTAGGCTGTGTACTAGTTACACGTGTTTTGAAATGCATTCAATGGGTATAGTGAACTAGTTTATTCAATGGGCCATTCCCGCGTAAGCAAAAGAATGCGCAGAATTCAATTATTTCAGCCGTTCTTCTGCTGGGGTGTTAAACGTGACGTAATGCCACGCGTTAAGTACAGTGGTCTATGGCAAACTGCCGCATTTTCTGTAAACTGTTGCACACTATCCGTATATGCTATGAGCACGAGGCGCACGTCGTTGTAATCAGCTCTCTGCGAAGAATCCATCGGTGCAAGTTGTACGCGAATTGGGCAATCGGTTACGAAGTTACAGTGCGATATAGCGACCCTACTTTCATCTATTCTACAGGGAGTCGGCCTAGCCCCAGCTAGTAACGTTTCAGCAACACATGGTAAGTACCTAGTAGCTACTATGGTGTACTAGTCTAGCGTAGCCATGGTACGAGAGACTGTGTACAGGGAGGGGAAGGGATGAAGCTGTGTGCAAGTGAGAATAAGCACAGATACACCAGCGGTACTCTGTCATTGCAGGTCAATGGCGGCGCTAGCTGAGCTAACGCTTGAAGAAAGTGATATTGAAGGAGCTTGTTTGGAAGAGCCGCTGGAAACTCACACAATACCAAAGCTTCGCTGGTGGTTGGTGTGCCATGGAAGAGATGCACCTTCAAGTGATAAGAAGCCGGCACTGATTGCAAGGTATACTAGACATTGAAACTTGCATACAACATCTGTCTTATGACATTCTTAAATTATTTTAATATTTCCAGAGTGCGAAAGGCTCAGGCTGAGAATGCCACTGTCATTGATGTGGATGGTATGTACCTTGAGCGTAAACGGCAGAGGTTACTGGCTTCGCAGGTTGCTGTTGCACCACTACAATGTCCGCCACACCCTCCTTGTGGATGGCAAACTCTGTCAGATGACAACAGAGAAAGACTAGCACTACAAATGCCCTGTGTTTTACCAACAACACTATATACGTACTTAGCAGAGGGAGTGGGAAATGCAAAGGGGGCAATGGCCTTCAGAGCTTTGAGGAAGGGTTACATCCACTGGCAATCTGGCCGTCTGAGCAAGATAGAGGTTCACACTCTCCATCCTTCCTATGCATTCGTCAGATGCACCACAATTCCATCTATGCGTGCTGGAACATACACAGTTAAAGTAACACTGAAGAAGGAAATGATCAGGGATCAACCAATCGCAAGTATAGCGGAAGCATCTTGCCAATGTGCAGCTGGGTAAGTTTGACCAATATTTTAGTTAGTCTGTTTTGCTCCTCTACTGCCTCCTCCCCCTCCATTCACACATACACACACACACACACACGTGCATGCATGCACACACACGCACACACACAACTTATTAATCTCCCTCCACTGGCTTTTCATTCCCAATCCCCTTCCCCTTTATTTCTTTTTCCCTCTCTTGGTTTTCTCCCCTTTTCCCTTTATTCCTTTCTCACCTCTGCCTCCCAATCTCCCCTTTCAGTTTATCAGCAAGTTGCATACATGTGTCTGCATTACTTCATTCACTTGTTGGGCTAAAACCTGCTCCTGGTGTTTTAGTTGGGTTGGAAGATGAAAGTGATGAAGAGGCAATGCCAGTGACATCGTTACCTTGTCAATGGAAGGAACCTCGGAAGCGTAAGGCTGCAGCAATGGAAGTGGCAGACACGCATTTCGAAAAATATGAGTTTGGAAAAATCAAGAAAAGAGTTGCTAAAAGCATTGAGTCCTTTGACCCACGACCAGATGAATCTAGAAACTGCAATGCACAGAGGCTCCAACAACTGCTTGATGATGTTCGAGGAAAGGGATTGTGTATATCACTGTTGCTAGACCCATCAACATGTGTCCAGACACACGAACAACTACCTCTGACAAAAGAGGAACTTCTTAAAAAGGTGGAAGGACTGAAGATGAAACTTAAAGTATCGGAGGAAGAAGCACGTCAGATAGAGTTTGAGACCAGAGAGCAGTCAAATTCTCATAAGTGGTTTGAAGCTAGAAGACTCAGGTTAACAGCATCGCTGTTTGGACGTGTTAAACAGTTAAAAAGCACAACCCCTCCCGATAACCTAGTTTTAGCCATACTGGGAGTCAAAAGGATTCCAGAACATTTGAAACCTCTTGAGTACGGACGACAGATGGAGAAGACTGCATTGGATCATTATGTACGCCACCAACACAGTTGTGGTCACCAAGACCTCTATGCATCCCCATCTGGGCTTTTGATTTCAACCGACTATTCAGTTTTAGGTGCTTCTCCTGATGCAAACATATATGATCCCTCCAACTGTGAGGACCCATTTGGATTTGCCGAAATCAAATGTCCTTACAAATATCGGGACCATACACCAGAAGAAGCAGCAGAAAATTCAAATTTTATGCTCTGTAGAGGCGAAGATGGAAGATTACACCTGAAACAATCTCATGTGTACTTTGCTCAACTTCAAGGACAAATGGGAATAGGAGGAAGGAAATGGTGTGATTTTATTGTATATACAAATAAAGGAATAAGCATTGAGCGGATACCATTTGATGAGAATTTTTGGGAAGATTTATGCTCAAAGTTACTAGAATTTTATAACTGTTGTGTAGCTCCTGAGATTGTATGTCCACAGTACCCTTTTGGACTCCCAATGCGTGATCTTCGAAAGGAATAGATCTGTACCTGTACAGTAATAACTATTGTTTGTTTATGTGTATATACTACTCAATATTAACTGGAGTAAATGCATGAACAATCAATGAGCCACATCTCCCAGTCACCCACTGTGCCGAATACATTTTGGCATGCTGACTGTCTCGTGCAAATTTAAAGCAGAGCCACATTGGGGTATAGACCGTCAGCGGCAACTTTGTGTCATGCTGTTTTGTTATCACATGCCTTGTTCCAAGCCCCACCCAACTCCCTGTCTCATGGTGGGAAGCCTGTTCCCAAGCTCTCTCTCAAGAACAGGTTTGAGGATTGAGAGAGCCTACGAATGAGGCTAAATACTGGATGGGAGGCATGGAATGTGGCTACTCCGTATGCCCCAAGCACCATTGTGGTAAAAAATAAATCCAAAATTTTAATTTTACATGAAAATTAGCAACTGCACATTCAATCAATAATATCTAGGTCACAGACAACACTAGAACATTCACTGTTAGTTATGTCAATACTTTCGTTTTCACTTTCTTCTTGATCACTGCATGGGGGACTGCCCTGAGAAGGCAGTTCAATGTCAACAGGGTCAGGTGTTGGGACAAGAGCAAGATGAAAGTTGGTAAGGTAAGCACAGACTGTGACAATCTGATTTGCTAAGCGAGCCATTTTTAGTGGAAAGACACTGCATAGAATTTTGTATTGTTTTAAACGTCCAATTGCTCTCTCCACATGTATGCGTAATGACGCAATAGATCGCCCACACTGAAGCTCATCTGGGTCAAGCTGGCCACGGCCTTCAAGAAAGGGAGGTAAGTTTAGAGAAATCCCGAGTTTTGATAGACTATCCTTAATAATAAATCCCCGATCAGCCATTATTGAAATGCCTACCATTCCTTCTAGCTTCTGTAAAAAGCCGCACTCTTTTGTAAGTGTGGGGTCAGAAATGGAACCAAGGTAGACAGAGGAAACAAAGGAGATGGAACCATTTGGAGTACATGCTACTAAAAATTTTAAAGTATTGTGGTGCTTATAGCTACTCCATGACGTTGATTGCAACATGAGATCTGATGGCGTTTCTATAAATATTTCACTTGCATCTATGATGGCCACAGTTGTTGGATACTTTGCTCTAAATGCATAAGGTAGAGTGCCAGCAACTTGCTCTTTTGTAGGAAACCAAGGAATCTCCTTCAGCTCATTGTAGAGAAAGGCAATCCATGTTATGAAATATCGAGATATGGTACTAGTAGATATTTGAAATCGAAATGCGAGGTCTTCAATATTTAAATTCAATTTTAGCTTGACCAGCGTCAAGAAAAACTGATTGAAAGAATCTAACTTGGTGCGTCTTCGCCTATGTCTCCTTGGTTGTGCACCCCAGTAATTTAACTTGTCTACAGCTGGACCAAGAAAGGTAAAAAAACTAACCAGAATCTCGTATGAAGGAAACCCAGTGTAGAGCGTTACAAGGTGATCATCATCAGCTATGAACTCTATCCTAAATGGAGCCTGTTTAGCTTCAGTAAGTTGGGACTTAAGCTTCTGATTTTCCGCACTCAACATTTCTACTTGAGACGCTAAAGCAACATTTACAGTAACTTGAAGATTGTGGGGGTCACATTGTGGAGATGACATTTGGCTTTGCAATACGTCTGAATCAGTGGCAAAAAGAGATGTTACACTGCTATTTTCACTCCACTCTGTAGATCGATCAGGAGTGACAACTGGAGTAGACATTGGCGTGGATGAACATGGAGTACTAGAATAACTTGACGTCCGTGGGCGTTTCACAACTTTCCTGACAGCCTCACGAGAAAGACGTCGTTTACCTCTTTCTGTTATAGTGGAGGGAGAGTACCAAATTTTTCTCCAATATGAACAGAAGGTATGTTCTTTAGATTTCCATCACGAAAGTGTTGACTACAAACACGTGATTCAGGTGTAATGGCAGCTTCTGATAACTTTAATCCATCAATCCATTTTGTTTTTAATCCAGGATCCTTTGGGAAGCGATGGAGGGAAATGTCTGGGTTTGTCTCCTTGGATTGGCCACATATACAGCAAACACTCGGCATCTATAAAAGACAAGAATACTATGAACTACGTGGCAGACAGCTAGTAACTGTACACAATTTTGACCCACCTTCCCTTGTGTACACTCACTTTAATACATTTAATACGCGTTGTATATATCTGTGCTTATTCTCACTTGCACACAGCTTCATCCCTTCTCCTCCCTGTACACAGTCTCTCGTACCATGGCTACGCTAGACTAGTACACAATAGTAGCTACTAGGTACTTACCATGCGTTGCTGAAACGTTACTAGCTGGGGCTAGGCCGACTCCCTGTAGAATAGATGAAAGTAGGGTCGCTATATCGCATTGTAACTTCGTAACCGATGGCCCGATTCGCGTACAACTTGCATCGATGGATTCCTTGCAGAGAGCTGATTACAACGACGTGCGCCTCGTGCTCATAGCATATACGGATAGTGTGCAACAGTTTACAGAAAATGCGGCAGTTTGCCATAGACCACTGTACTTAATGCGTGGCATTACGTCACGTTTAACACCCCAGTAGCTAGGGCAGATGTTGAAAAGGCAGTACCCAAGTTTGCCAAGGATTGAAGCGCTTTAAACTGCAAAAGGGAAAAGGGAAAAAAGGTACTACCCAAAGCTTTCAAGGTGAGTTGCTATACTTACAAATCTGTGGTCACAGAACATCTGAAACATAACATTCTATACAATTGCACGCAGATGTTCTGTGAGAAAACATGGGCTGCAGTATGCCAGCAGTAAAACCCTGAAGTAGAGGTGCTTGTGACAGATGGCACGATTGCAGTTGTGGCTATTGTTACAGTTCAACTTATGAGTGTTGATTTTGGACCCATTGACATGGTCCTGATGGATGCGAGCAATGTTAAGTGTACCAGTACTCACTAACTTCATGTTTGACACTGAATGCAAGCTGTAATAGTGGTGGATTAATAGTTGTCACAACTACCGTTCTCATGTATTGCTAGGCTCATTGTGCTTATAGATGGTTTTCACATGATGTAATCACTATTAAGAATATGAAGATGTACCAAAGAAACAGAAAACAGCTGCCATGTTGGATTATCATGAGATGGTAGCTTCTAAGGTGATCACGGCGATCTCGGTGAATGCAAAGAGACACTTGAATACTTTTAGCATGTGTTGAATCGGGTGAAATACCACCACTCTGTAAGTCACAAGAGCTAAATTAAGCTTATCTGTGAGGCAAGTTCGTTTTCAATCAATACCAAATATACTGCCTTGCATAAAGCTATACTCAAAGATGGCGGTGCAAGTTTTGGTATACAGATCTGTAGGGCTTTGATGACGTCAATGAAAAGCCACTATAAGCGCTCATTTGCTATTAAGCCTGCAGCCTGCAGTCATTGTGTAACTCTAAACAAAGCACACTAAATGCATCTCACTGTTAGTGTGCTCTTTACTGTTAGGCTCTCATTTTCTTCCTGTGGAGATATAGACGTGTGCTTAACAACGCCTGAGTATGGTATTTCAACAACTCAGTTGTTTATAATTGAGATTCTATTTTCCTTGTTCACTATTGTATCCATAGATGAACAAGTGGAAAGTGCAATCCAGAGCCTTGCACTTGGACTTCGACAATCTACCTCATGATCACTGGCCATCTACAGCCTGATGAATGGTAGTCTTGTGCCCAGACCCCACCCGCGAGGAGAGGGTCTGGTGATATCTGGCCGATCCCTCAGGCTTCATTAACGTTGATTGCTGTCTGCATGTAATTTTGCTCGTGCCAATCACGTTGCAGAAAACACAATCTGTGGTTGCAACACCGGAAATTCTTGACTACTTCAACACGATGACACAGCACTTTTTGGCATGTAAATTAGCTATCAGTTCGCAACTATGCATACAGTAGAATTTTTAATGAAGCCCGAGGAATCAACCGGATGTCACCAGACCCTCTCCTCTCGGGTGGGGTCTGGGCACGAGACTAGGAAAATGGTGTCAGCATCAATGATGCAGAAGCAGGGTGTAACATGGCTGGTGCATGATGCAGCCGCATCCTCACAATTTGCTCGACTGTGAGGACTAAAGGTATTAAAGTGTACAAAATTACAGCTTCAATACATAGTCTGTAGCCACACATCACAAGTGATTCATATGGCCTATGTGCACTGCGACTGACCCAGGGAGAGACAGGAGAAGCATTCACTACACCATTACTTGCCATTTCATATGCAGTTCTACCCACAAAGTTTCTTAGCAAAGGATTAAACCTATATTACATGATGAACCACTATTAGGTGATGTTGAGCTGGCATCGTCAAAGGAGGTAGTGGATGCATGGTGGGGCTCAAAAACACCTCCAATGGCATTCTAGCAGAAGACCAACAAGTAAATGCAGTGGTGTGCCACCCACAAGACGAAGACACAATGCTGTGTGAGAAGGCGATTGGGTGGATGGCATACCTTCTAAGGCATGGAGCCAAGCAGGTGGCAGATGTGTACGGCAGTTCAGGTGGGTAACACTGAATGATACATACAGGATCCTACACCTTACTGAGCTATCCCTAGTTTTACTTCTCTAAAGCATGCACACTCCATCTTGCAATTAATGTGCCTTGCCTTTTGGCACTAATTTCCTTGCTGTGGAGATAACTAAGCATATGCACTAAACAACATGTGAGTATGGCAATGTAACACAACAGAATTCAAACTATAATGCAAATTTCAAATAAAATGAGAAAATACCTTGTTTAGCTCTCTGTATTAGCAACGTAAGATAGCAATTAATTTATTTCACTGACCTGTGGATTGGTTCTTATTTTTTGTAAGTTCCATTTCAAGCAAATCTACTTTGTTATCACCCAAAATAGATGAGGTCACCCAGATAAGTAGGGCCATGGGCATTAAGTGCCTGTGCATACAGGCCAGTGAGGAGGCAGGCTGGGCTCTGGTGGACAAGCTAGGTCTGAGCGAGAAAGCAGAAAGCACTGAGGAACTGCTTCAGGAACTGAGTGAAATTGAAAAGATGGTTTTGGGAAAGGGAGAAAGGATGAAGTCGGGAAAAGGAGAAAGGATGGATTTGGGGAAAAGCACTGTGAGTCACCACCATTTACGCTCCACAAGAAGCAAAGGGAGCAACCTGCAGTGGAGCAAATCCCTCAACCCAGATCAGTCGATATCATAGTGTGACAGTGACTTGCAGCAGAAAAACTAAAATTCATAGTAATTACAGTATATTCTTTCGAGACTTCTCCATGTGGTGCACTTTGTTGTGTTCACTTGATTGACACATCTCATGCTATATAATGTCTAGGAAAATCACGTTTCCGGCACTATTTTGCATACTGTATAGGCTTGCGGAAGGAATAATTTGAGCATAATGGATAGAGAAGCTCGAAGCTGTAAATCGATCTCAAGCACTTCCATAACACAAATGCTATCAAGTGACCATAAATCTGATTTTAGGCATTAGCTTGCTACAGTATTTCTTTGGAACATGTTCTGGGTAACATTTAGCATTTACATGTGAAATTCAAGTCTCAGATCTCAGGCACTTGGTACAGGTACATGAAACATCCAAATAGTCAGTGGTACCCACAGTGAGTAATCCACTGTATGCAGTCCTCTCTCCCAATGGAATTGAATGCAGTCAAGATTGCCGTTTCTGCATCCACGTCAGCACTCTCATAGGCCTTTATTACAGACTTTACTTTTGATTGGGTTAAAGTCTGGGGAGTAAGGTGGAAGGTAATAAACAAGAGCACCCACACTCTCAATTTTTGCTGCTGCTCCTGGGACATGATGTATTGAGGCATTGTCAAGAACCACCACACTATTGGGATTCACACCATTGAATGGCTGCAGTTTGGGACAAAGGTCATATAATTGAATGGCTGCAGTTTGGGACAAAGGTCATATTCAAGGAAATGGCAAAATGGACCACCATTAACAGTGCTATGGGTGGTGTAGCAGTCTAAAATACCATCACAGGATATTGCAGCAATTGCTGAAACTCTTTCACCATGCCACAGCAGTTTCTGTGACCGAGCAGGTTTGCCTCTTAGTAGCCAAATCAACGCATGCTGTCCCTTCAATCAGCTCCAGTTTTCATGTAGGAATGTACATATTGTACTGGAGTCAACAGTTGTGCCAGTTTGTTTTTCTAATTCTCGTATTTCGCGTAAATATATACCATGTCTGTCTATTACAAGTTCTACTATTATAATTTATCTAATTCTGTCAATATATGAGTACCAGAATTGGGCAGACAACGCTTTGGTGCAATATCACCACTGTATTCATACAAAGATACGATTCTTGAAACAGTGGACTTGTCCACGTTCAGCGACTTCCAGGTACGTAGCTCTTCGCTAGAGCCTTTACTTGGTAGACCATGCGCCACCTTAAATCGGCTGAGTAAGCATTCCTGCACCTCTCTTCACACGATACGGTCACATTGACAACACAAACCAACCACAAAAATGCAGACGTGTCACTTCGTGTGTTGCAAAGATTCTGCAAACCACTGTATATGAACTGTCAATGAAAGTACCTTATGAGATCACTGCTACTGAGCGCAAAGATGATTTGGAGATCAGCAGCAACTTACCCTACACATCATCAGCATGTACTTGTTCATATTAAAGTAAGAATCATTCATTAAGCCTTTCATCTATTCCACAATATTCTGTTTGATTCCTACTGCAATGTTCATACCTCTTTTGAAGTCTTGGCCACTGCTCAGAAACTACTCCTACACAAGGAAAAGACAAACCATACATGACAGTCCTGGATGGAATTAAAGGTGAGGCTTACATGCACATCATAGACACATAAATATAAGAGGTCCCATAAGTGCACATGAGCCTCGCCCAAAATGGAAGTTCATTGGTATAGCGCTTCGAATGTGATGGGCTTGAAATGTGTGGAGGAATAATATTCAATTTCTATTCAGGACTGCCACATATATTTATTGCAATGTACAAAGTAGATAACTCAAAAGTCCACAGTACAACAAACTATGTAAATATTCAAACCCTCTAGATATCAAGCTTTTGTTTACAAGAAGGACTGGGATCCTGTGACTGAATAAGAAAAAAAAAGCTACGTACCAGCAACAGACCTTTCATTCCAGAAGCAGCAATGGATGTCAGTAACTTCACCCATTGCAAACATCCATAGGTGGTAGAAGAGAAGAATGGGAATTGAATCAGATGCTCTGCAAATTCCACCAATGATGGCTAGGAATTGGAAAAGAGTACCTTTACCAACTGGTACATAACACATCTCACATTACATGTTAGGTAACTGCCCAAAATAAGAATAAAGAACATTTCTTACCAGATTGCCCTGCATTTGTGACTTCAACCACACTAATGAATTCATTCCATGGATGATCTATGCATCAAAAAATTTGGAATGCATTGTTATATTGTTCAGGCAAAAAGCATACCGTTACTGCATACATATACACCTATACCTCCACACCAGCATCAGACAACACACTAACAGACTGCAACTATCTAACAGACATCGGCTATTTGTTACTCAGACTATACCTGGTGAAGTGCCATAACAAATGGCTCAACAACATCTGGATATTCACCAAAACCATTCTTCAGTCTGGAGATGGCAACTGAAACAGCTTTAGTCCAGGATACGACTTGCTGCTTTATAGTACCACGACTTGATATTTCCTTAGCAGCAGACAACATGGATTGTATTCTGTCAGGAGCACAGACTGTTCCCAATATGTCATTGCAGAGGTTCACAAGGGAAGTGTACTGTGAATGGTTGTTAATAACATGTATAATTATACAGATGCAATAACAAAACCTCTCAAAACGAACAAGCATTTTATTTACACATGCATATAGGCAGAAAAGTTGTGGTACCACTCTGTGGCAAGAGATACGTACTTATCCTCTAATTGAGTCACTGATGTGAACTGTAATCAACAAATTGCAACATGCATGCAATCAACTTTCAAAGAGCATCTTAACATTTGCCATGCAAGAATGCTGCATGAAAACTTAAGAACTTTTATGATGCTACTCAAAGGATACTTAAAGAATGTCTGAAAGTCACAACAGTAATAGCCACAATCTTAGTTCACAACTTGTGAAGTAATTGATTACTAGCCTCATTCCCAGGCTCCTCCCCAGCTATTTGGGTATGAAAATGGACTTCTGGATTCATGTCAGAAAATAAAGAGATTTTAGATGTGTTGAGGCAAAATAGAGGAAGGTACATTAACTCACTTTTTTCTCATCCGTGTGAGTCACAGCATCAAGTGGCAGACTGTGCAGTCTGTTGGTCCAAAGTTTTCTTTTCTCAAGAAGGGATACCACATTTGGAGCCAGTCCACAGCTCCGCAGCAAGGTTACGTTGTCAGATAGGTCAGCTTCTGCCATATCCAATAGTTCATGAATCTGTTTACCTATCATGCTCTCATAATGGTGGTCCCATGCTTCAACTAAACATTGAGATTGTTTGGCCTAAGGGGATGGGAGTGAGATGCAGGTGACACACATGTTGCTGAACCACACCTGCTGTTGAACTACACTAAATTAATGCCAAAACTTACAAGCTGATTTATGCAGTGGTAATGCGCATTATCCAGTGCCACAGGATCTACTGGTGGAGGGCACAGTACAAGGCAGAGGGCCATGCCCAGGTGAATCTTGGCAGCACTCAATGAATACAATGCTGAAACTTCAGAATGCATGCTGTAAGTGAAGTTGTGCTGTTGTGACACACCATTCACTGAGACCAATTCATTATGAGCTGAAACCAAACGATGCTCCAAGACATTCCAGTTAATGGAAGCAGGATACACTTGATCACCCAAATTGCAGATCCTTGAGAATGTTTCAGAGGACAGATCAGTGCTAGTGTCCCCAATCTCACTTTGGTCCTGTAACAATGTATCCTCCTTTTGGACTGCGTACTTAATAGCTCTGGTCAGCAGTCTCAGAACAACCCTGTTTAGATCTAGCCCATGGGAGCTGCAGGTAACAAAGTGACATAGCATGAACCAGCAAAGACCATTATTCTGAAAGAAGAGCGTGCTAGTGGTTGAGCAAATTAGCATTACTGAGTTCAAAATATGTCAATTATGTGAACTTCTCTAGTTCGATTTATTGAGCAATCAGGAATCAAATTCAACCAAGTGCATGTGCAATTACATGCACCAGCTTATCACCCAAGGACAGCTTGTATTTGTGCAATACCGGAAAAAAGATGGTCACAACATGATCAGCTTGAAACTCACATGTTAGCCTGTGGGTTATACACTGCTGAGCAACCATGAAGCCACAAGTGCTGCAGAAGACCTTTTAGTTCCTCTATTTTCACAAGGTGATTACCAATGGACAAGGTTACAGGATGAATGGATTCTGGTTGAAATTCCTCCCAGCATGAATGTGGTGGCAGCATGCCAAAGCACATTTCAGAGCAAGAACTCTGTGTTGTGATACAAGAAGAGGCAAACTTACTTCAACAAGTATTTCACACACCCATTTGCTTTAATGGTCTTTACCTGAACTAACAGCAAAGGTCCTGCTTCCTCCTCTGTTGCTGGTGAAATCTGTTCCAATGCATAGAACCCACTATAGCAGCACTCCAGAAGTCCAGAAAGTAATGAACTTAGAACGAGTCTGACATCCTAGAAAGAGTTTGCAGAATATTTTTTCAGGCTATATCCGGTAAAAAGATACTACATAGTTTTCTCACACATTAGCTCACATGGTTAACTCTTGGGTAATCCTGAGAGATACAGCATCCTTCCAGCACAATCAGAGGTTTCAACACATTGATACTCACACTGGAGAGCTGCAAGCAGTAATCTAATAGAGACTGTACTTGTGCAAGTGGATATCTCCAGCACTCCCAACTGGAATAGACAGGAAGTTCGCTATGACTGTGATTATCTCTAAGCAGCATAACATTACACAAGGTTTCTATGTATCTTCACCCTACCTGGTTGAAAACATATCTACAGTGAGTTTCTGAAGACAGTGTACTGAAGGTTGAAGTACAGTAGCCAGTGAGATTCTGTTCCTCTTGTCTTCTTCAATGTTCCCAGAAGTAGGTATGCACTCACTATGTAACATCTCTAAAGAAACAGATGAAGATAAATGAATCAGATATTTGCATCATACAATGTGAGTATACAAGCTTGGCAAGTCTGGGAATGAGTATACCATTAGAGATGAATGAGTACTTTGTACTGAAAAAGTGTGCACTATCTTATGATTGCAGCTTAATTTTCTAAAACTAGATAAAGTGTAAACACGTGACTACTATCAAGGGATGTGACTGGCTACAGGTCATATGACCAGCAATAATTCGATTAACAAAGTACATAAAGTTTGGTGTATGATGCTTGTGGAAGGTTCTTCCCAAACTGTCAACTCCCAAAATGTCAACTTCCAGAATGTCAACTCCCAAAATGTCAACTTCCAGAACGTCAACTCTCAAAATGTCAATGCCCAAAATGCTTTCCAAAATGTCAACTGCTAATATTTTGAGAAAAATGCATATATTTGATCAACTACTACAAGTTATTTCATAACCTGTCAGACCGTCCACAATAAGAAAGTTTTGATCAACACCTGGCATGGGATGGCGCTATGCAAGAGTTAGAGGAGATGGATGAATTCAAGACCTATGTACTTTGATTCCACCTGGATGAAAGGACAGCATTCACTACCACTTTAGAACTATTACTCTTATGATGACCCACACACCAACACGTCGTCTAGAAGTTCGGATTAATGGCCTATCCCGATTCAATAGCTCTCGATGCAGTGAATTGAATCCTAAACACTAGAGACCAATCTCTTCCCTACTGTCACTGGCCCTGTGGCCCCTGTCTAGGTAACGGGGAACTCTCCAAAGCATGGAGGTAAGAAAGATGGCATCATTTTCAAAGAATGTGTCAAGAAGACATACAAGACACCAGGATGAAGCAGCTTACAGCAAGCGGAGGGGAACGAAGCAGAGAAGAGCTAATGCAAGAATTTGAGAGGAGAGCTGAACGCCTTCATGATAAATTTATCAAGCAGTCTGACATGGGCAACTCAAGAACCAGAGGAGCCTCCAAACTTTATTTACATCGGCCAAGAACGGACTTCTATAAGAACTCTTTTGAATACTCCGGTGCTAAGCTATGGAACTCCCTGCCTGATTCTGTGAGGAATGTTACATCTAGATTAGGCTTTTCCCGTGCACTGCAACGTTATTTTAATTCTTCATAATTTTTTTGTACACATGTTGCTTCTTGTATATGTTTTGTTTCTTAGATATGTTTTGCTCTTTCCTTCTGTGCTTACACTGTATTTTCCCTGTACCTGTACTTGTGAGGCAGGGTCCCCCCTGAAAATCAGCTGTCAGCTGAGGACGCTTCCCTGCTAAAATAAAAAAATTACAATTACAATTGACTGAGCATAGAAGCCCCACCCAAATATCTAAACATCTAAGAGCTAATACAGGTCGAAAGCAGGCTGCCACTGAGGTGATGCTACTTACAAAAACCTCTTAATCCATTAACTTACTAATGACAACTATAGTTGTTATGCAACTTCGGCTGCATGTTACCAGTTGGCATAATCTGTTTTGAAGGTAGGTTCTGCACTAGCAGAAAGGGTGGGATAGGGGGAGGTGGGTGGGTGTCACATTCCAGTGACAGTGTATGGCGGCTGTTGCAGGTGGCCTTGGTCAGAACCAGGTGGGCCATTTTTCTCCTTGCCTGCACAAACAGGCATAGAAACTGCTTCTTTCACCTTGTAGGGGCTCCATTTCTGGTACTGTAGGCAGCTTTCAGTTCGGAGGAGTGTTCTTTGGTCGAACAGCCCTGACTTCCCACAATACTGGAGATGTAGCTATTATGCAGCTATAATCTTTAAAATAATACCATAGAAATTCCGATGCTAAAATAATTTCGTGGTCCAGGCCAACAGCAAAAGTTAACATGTAACGCATATTTCACTACGAGTAATACGACTGAAGAAATTGGTCATGTGTAAAACCTCAAGTATGAAAGAACAATGTTGACTGATCTGGTGTTTAACTCTTTACCAACCGTAGGCTATTTACTGGAGGTCTTTAATGGGCTATGGATACCTTCTTTGGTCCATATTTCCACTTCTGCTTGGAGTTAGCACTGGAAACTTGAGCCAAAGCTTTATTGACACGTTCTCTGTGGGTTCATGACCCTGGTCACACCCATTCATTAGCAAGCGTTCAACAGTCAGGGCCCTCCGACCAGAGAACGCTCCTCCAGACTAAAACCTGCCTAAAATGCCAGAAATGGGGTCCCTACAAGGTGAAAGGAGTGTTTTCTATGCCCGTTTGTGCAAGAAAGCAGACAAATGGCCCACCCGGCACTGACAAGGGCTTTTCTACAGCCAGCTGCAACAGCCGCCATGTGCTGTCACCCAGAGCGGTACACCCACCCACCTCCCCCTGTCCCACCCTTTCTGCTAGCGCAGAACCTATCTTCAAAACGGATTGTGCCAACTGATAACATGCGGCCAAAATCAGACGACGCCAAACGGCGTCATTAGTTGGTAAAGGGTTAAGTTGTGGCTCTTCTGAGGTATCTGAACTTCAGAGATGGCTTGCCTGACATGAAAGGTTCACTGCTCCTCAGTACCTTCTCAGACAATTGAATCGAGAAGTTCAAGAAGCGACAAACAGCAAGGAAAGGAAGAAGTGTGGGGCTATGGAAGGTATAGCCCAGAGGAATGTGCTGACATTGGTCAGTACGATTGTAACCATGGCATAGCAGCAGCGAGCGGCATGACACTTTTTGAGCATGAACAAGAGTATTGACTATCTCTAGTCCATGGAGAAGGACTACCTCATGTGGGTCTGAAATGAAAGAGAGCAGCCCAAGACAAAGGTGACTTGACTGTTTTTCCACATAAGAAGCGTGGTAGACCATTTTTACTCTGGACGGTACAGTGCAAATGTAGCTGATAAAAGTCAGGGAGGGAGGTGGAGCTGTAAACCGATTCTGAGCACATTCTCTGCTAAGCGCATGAGTTTTGTACACAAGAGAGGTACTAGGCATTTCATTGCCAACTTATGAAGAAGTCGTTCCTTGATGATGTACGTACAACTGGGACCATGAAGGAAAAATAAATTAACTTCATGTGATGTCATTTTTAGCTGTGCTTTGTTAATCAACAAACAGATAATACACGCAACATGTGGCAGGTAAGCATCTTTCATAAACCGGTTACATACATATAACTTCAGAAAACATACCTAGGTTTACAAATTTTAGGAGAAGTGTAAACCATTGCAAAAGTAGTCTTCTCTACAGTATCAGTTACACTCACAATGTTGCGTATCAAAAGCATAATATTCCTGGCTATTAACGCCCATGAGAAAAATATCTTACTGTCTATATTTTGTTCACTTGTACTTTTAGTTTTGGGATTATGTGGAGGTGCTCTCAGATGAAGAGAAAGATCCTGACCTAGTGCTGTACAGTAAAAGAAGGTGTGTAGCTAAGAGAAGAATATTTGACCTTTGATTTCTATTTCATGCGCTGTCCACGATAGCAAGGGAGCCGCATCACCACATAGAAATTTTCCAGTCAGACCTCGAGTGGTGGGCAGTCTTCTTACCTTGGTGGAACAGGATTGGGATGATGTCCAGCTTGTGCCGCCTCCCGTACTCAGTGCTAATCACCTTCGATGTTTCTGGAGGATGGGGATGTGGAGTTGGCACCTAACGTGGTGGCTTGTACATTGTGGGGTAACCAGTGGAGGGGAGCAACAGAGTTATGCCATTGTGACAATGCAGTGGTCGTCTCTATTGTGAACTCAGGGTCCAGCAAGGACCCCCTTGCGATGCACCTCATGTAGAGTCTCTTTTTCATTACAGCGGTTTTCTCTATATGCTCAACATATTCCTGGGAAGCACAATAACACAGCCGATGTGTTATCTTGCAACCATCTCCCACTCTTCCACCAACAGGTGGTGTTAGCAGATTCTCAACACATCCCCATTCCTCCTGAACTGTGGCAGACTTTTGTATTAACCCAGCCGGATTGGATATCGCAGAGTTAGAGAAGTCAGTTCGTATGTATTTTCAAAGGGGCTAACCCATCGACTGAGAGAACTTACAAGAGTGCTCAAGATTGGCATTTAAAATTCTGTGCAGAATATGCTACATCTCCTCTTCCTGTCACTGAATCACAACTGTGTAACTGTGTTCATATGTATCATCCCTAGCAAATGAGGGGTTAAAGGATGACTAAGTCATCTTTGTCTGCCGTCCTCTACCTCCAGATTTCAGAGGGGCTGGGGGACCCCATTCATGGGATAAGCATGCCGAGGCTGGAGTATGTGCTCAGGGAGGGTGAAGAAACATCAGGCCAAGACAATGGGGGGATCGAAAGGAGTGGCTATCAATTATCTCCCACCTCTTGAGACAGATCCAGCGAGTG
The DNA here is from genome assembly GCA_949130485.1 of Agelas oroides. NCBI lineage: Eukaryota > Metazoa > Porifera > Demospongiae > Agelasida > Agelasidae > Agelas > Agelas oroides. The sequence goes on along the minus strand of OX422196.1, from coordinate 3,825,529 downwards.
TGGGATGAGAGAGGTGATTCGTGTGACATAAAAATGCTCTGGGCGGCTTGCTGTCTGTGTTTCTTTGCGTTTTTGAGGGCTGGGGAATGTCAGTGCCAAGCAATAAGGCTTATGATCCAGTAATCCACCTCAGTATGGGTGATTTAGCTGTTGATGACCCGCAACCCTTCAATGCTACAAATAAAGATAAAGCAATCTAAGACTGACCCCTTCCGCTGGGGGGTCGACTTATTTGTGGGAAGAACTGGCTTGAATTTGTGCCCAGTGGCAGCATTGCTTGGCTAATCGAGTGTTCGAAGTTTGCAGCCTGGTCCCTATAGGATGGACACCAGGGGGCGCTTTGTCGACACAGTTCGGACCGCTCTGGGAGTTGATCAGCAGAAATACTGTAGTCACAGTTTTCACATTGGTGTGGCTACTACAGCTGCAGCTAGGGGTATAGAAGACTCAATGATTAAGACTATGGGCAGGTGGGACAGTGTAGTGTATCTCCAGTATGTATATTCTGAGGGACCTCCCTGGGCCAGTGTGGAGAGTTCCTCTCCACAGCTCCCCCCATGGCAACCAATCTTTCCAGGGTTAAGTGGTTAAGTATCACTCTGGAAGGGTGGGGGGGAGGGAGTTGCCTGGCCCACACTTACGCCATGCTACAAAGAAGTAGGGCTCTTCTGTGGGTCTCATTCTCCTCTGGGGCTCAGAGGTGGTTAGGGTAGTTAGCTCATGTAAGCCACGATAATGTTAAACATTCCTTGTCACATGGAGTGAGACCTACTGCATAAGAGCAGTCCCACTCCATGTGAAAAAATGTTGCTCATAAGACCTGACTTTATGTTCCAGAGACTCTCCATGACCTGCAGACATTGAAATACCTTCGTGCTCTTAAGAAAATGTTTGCAAGGGGGATCCTTTCAAGTGGGAGAGTTCACTCAATTGATGCTGAGGAAATAGTATGGCTACAAGACAGTTTTGCCTATACTTTGAAAGCTGGTGGATGGAGTTGACCCTGACAGCATCACTCAGACTGAATTTCTTACATGGCAGGTAAAAATTGGTACTGGGAGGTTTGTTCTTAACACATGCAGGGCACATGACTAATCCAGGATACATAATCTGTTGTACATACTCTGAGGCAGCTTTTTCCACTCATCATGAAACACAAAGGATTTTGTTCTTTATGGTGTTCCTGAAGGTCTACAAACCTGATCCTAAAAGAGTCCAGCCTGTCAGTGGGATCAAAGAAAGCCTTCAAGGTAGAAGAGCTACAGTGGAACCCTGCCATTCTGAACTACTGAAATGCGGACACCTCAGTTTAAACTGACATCTTGCTCAGGTACGGATTGTATTCATATTATCAAACGTACATTATAACCCCTGAAGTCTGGACACCCCGCTATTCCATAAAGTGGACAGGTTTTTCGGTCCCATTAGTACCTGGACTGTACCAAATTTACTGAATGATGCAGACTCTCACGCAAGGTTGTCTGCCACCGCTGATTGATTCAACAACTGGACATTACAACAGCACTGCTGCACACAGTACTAGCCTCTGGTTAGCATTTCTCGCCAGCATATACCAAGGGAGAGCTCTAGAATACACTTTCGTAGCACTCAACAGCACGAGTACACATTGCCACACCTACTGGAATAAAACCGGAAGTATCTTGGATACTCAGCAATGGTCCCATGGTGTCTGCATTAGAGGGGTTCCACTGTAACACAAAAGAATCAAGACTGGTACAATGATAGTTGCACTCACTCCCTATTGCGTGACATTGATCTCAGTTTTTGCAACCCAAACCACTTCACATTCACTCACAGAAACGACGTTAAAATCTACGATTACAGGCACCATGAAGTTATGGCTAAGTGCAAAATTCAGGGAAAACTGCTTGTTTTTTAATTTGTTGCTTGTCTAGATCAGATTAAGTTAGTTGAGGTACGACATGTCTGAATTGGAATTTGCATAAATAAGTAGTACCATACCTCATCTTGAAAGGTTATTGTTTTTAATAGCATACTGGTCTGATAATAGAGGTGTCTGAGGTAGTCAAGAAATTGTGCAGTGTACACCAACATCATGTGAATGTGTATGTATGCAAAGAAAAATTACTACAAGTTATTGCGAGTGACAGAAAAATGAGAAATGTTAGTCCCCATTAGAGGGGTTCCACCGTAACACAAAAGAATCAAGACTGGTGCAATATTGAAAATGATAGTGGCACTCACTCCCTGTAGTGTGACATTGATCTCAGTTTTTGCAACCGACACCACTTCACATTCAACCACAAAAACAATCTGGAATTTCCAGACCTGCACGAGTTTTAAACTCTTCTGTACATTTGTATTTTTGCACCAATTCTTGTTGATGAACACCAATGTGCCAGACGGTGTTGGTGCTCCCCCACTTGACACACAACTACTAACATAACAGGACCACTGTTAAGTTCTGGCTGGAGAGATTTATGAATTATTCTTCTGGTACAACCCACTACTTGAAAAGGGACAAGTTTAACACTTTCAATGAAAAACTGGGACTCAAAAGTGAAAACATGGGGCAAATTGACAATTTTAATGCCAAAATTGCCTCAAAATGGAGGGATCCTGTGCAAGGTCGGAGGCGTTTGCTAGGCAGCAGTCGGTAGTGCAGAGAGCCAGCTTACTGGGATTGTGCAAGTAAGGGACTGCGCTTGGTTATTCGTTATCTGACGTTACACCTCAAGGAGCGGACTAGCATAATTAATGAAATAATACAAGTGGCGTTTTTAACATAAATCCTTCCCATGAGTAACTCAAGGTAAGGCTAGCGTAATTCCTTCCCATGAGTAACTCAAGGAAATTTAGTACTTTTATCACCACAACTACAGCTTTTTTATCCAGCATCTTTTTTTCTACTTGGGGTATATTTGGGGTGTAACAAAACCATCTCTTCGATCAGTGATTACTATAATAGTCTTTGTGCTAACTACAATGTTACACTAAGATTAGGGCAGATGAATTTGTATAGAAATTGTAGTTTTACTCATGTTTCCATGGTGACCATTGCAACCTCCCAGGGCACTACTATTCTGGACCATGCAAACTCCAATTTTAACAGTGTAGTTTATTCATGTCTGTGGAACTCTTTCACCCACGGTTTCCATGCCAACCACTGGGAGGTACAATTCTGAAGCATACAAATGAACACCCTAACTAAACTAAAATAGTAGTAACTGGAAGTCAGCATCCTCTTTTATGCACACAGCTAACTGCACACAAACTCCACATAGCAGGTTAGGCAATCAATTAGAAGTCAATCAAGTTACTTAGTCAACAAGAATTCATAAGCAATTTCTAGATCACTGGTAACAAACATGGCTCATTAATGTTAAATAATCCTGTGTTACAACTGTTCCAACGTTTGTTAAGACATTTCATATCGGCACAAGAAAAGGGATGGCAATGAAGCCTAGCGAATTGAAAGACTAAGCAGTGCAGCAGAAGCTGGCAACTCAATTCACCATGGTCGCATTGCAGTAGTCAGTCCCATGAAAAAGGGAACCAAGGCCGAACATTTCAAAGCGAAACTAACTGATGGTGAAACACAACTAAGGGTTCTGAACCAAGCATGGCAGAGTTTGTCAGGTGCAATCGTTTGCACTACAGAACTGCCAAATTAAAAAATCCAGAAGATCTGAGGACCTTGAAGTTGTATAAAACAAACTCTCATGTGGAGAAATCACCAAACAAAATTGTGATTAAAGACATTGCTAAAGGTGCGATGAACCCGACCATTCTCCTATCCGAACTTAATAACAGAAAGCCGTTCAACCCAGCGTCTATTAATGCTGAAGTTGTCAACCCGTTACAGTATCTCCTGGATTAACCAAACAGGATGTCATTTTAGCAGATGCAACCAGTCTAGCCACCTTGACACCGTGGGAAACCGATGTGGAATCTGTGATTACAGGCACCATGGATTTACGGCTATGTGCAAAATTCAGGGAAAACTTGTTTTACTCGTTTTTGAATTTGTTGCTTGTCTAGATCAGAATAAGTTAGGTGAGGTGCGACTTGTCTGAATTGGAATTTGCATAAATTACTTTGTGAAGTTGTACCATGTGAAAATTAATTAGATTGTTGACAGGTTGAAGTTGTTCTTTGCCTAGAAAGGTTAAATTTGTTTTCAACAGCATACTGGTCTGTTAATACTTTAACAGAATCGCCCCACACCAAGGGTATTTCTGAAAATGGTAAGTGTTTAGAACGTTTTGAAACATTGTGTAGATAATTGGCTGAATCTAGCAGCTGTTAAATATGTGAAAGAAAATTCTGGCGGTCTTCATGTACTGCATGCTACCGCATCTGTGTATATTTTGTGTACTACGTGAGCCATGCAACGTCATTGCATACAAATGCAAACAAAAGAGATTATTATGTGCATGCTTGGCAGAGTATCTATGGTTATAAGTTCGAATTGGTGAAGTTAGTTTCGTTGCAGTTCTGAGATAGTGATGGAAGCCGCTGGTGTTTGTAGTAGTAAGTGCCCACTCAGCACTGGTTTGCCATCAGCCATGGAGAGTGGTTCAAGTTGTGTAGCTTTTGCATCAAACTCCGCAAAGTGTGTTTGGTTTCACAACTTTCGCCCCGGTCAGCTGGAATTGATGTTTCCAGCTCTGTATGGAAAAGATACCTTTGTCCAGATGGCCACTGGTGCAGAGAGGTCCCTCTGCATGTTTATGGTGTCGTTGACGTACTCCAAGATCGCTGTTGGGAATCATCATCAGTCTGTTTCAACACACTGATGATAATGAGATGCTGGTATGCTGGTTGAGTTACTGGGTGTTTGATGCATGCGGCTAGTGTTTCCCTTCGTTCATGCTGCTCTGTCTTCAAAAGCCATTAGCTACTAGCCTTGTTCCTAGACCATCACTGCCCTAGGGGAAATGGAATGCTCCTTGTTCTTTCTTTTCGGGTTATTCCGGTGTTCAGTCAACTTCAGTGCTCTCATTGCGACTTTCTGCGACTTTCCCCTTGCTCTTCTGGTGAATCATTTCAGAGCGGAGAATGGCATCAAGGCGTACACAGCCCCCATGTCAATGCCGCCAGCAGCGTCGGCAACAGGCCTGGGAGATCACATGCAGTGTCAGAACAGACATGTACAAGAGGGCAGTGCTTGACTTACAGTTCAAATTTTCCAGTGATCACTCTGAACGACAAGCTGTATTGACATTGGTTTGTGAATGCTCCAGCATTCTTCATCAGACACTACCCTCTGTATGTTTACCTGATGTGTACCCGACAAATACGGGAGGCACTGAAGGCCTGTAAACAAAGCTACCTGGCTATCCTTTGCACATAGCTTTGTTCGTTGTTTCAGTATTAGCGTTATCAACCCTGACTGTAAAGTGGGCAAAAACATTGTCATCTTCGTGTTGAATCTTCATGACTTATTGACTATCCAAGTAAAGCCCCCAGCCCACTTTACACTCAGTAGCACATTAGCGAGTATATCTATTATAACTGGTATTTTCCCTGGTACATTCATCTTATACGTAGCTGTCCCACATACCACATACCCTACACATGAAATACGAAATTTCCTACTACACAGTATTTCCCTGGTGTCACTTGCATACTTTTATTATAGGGTACGCAGGCAGTGGAGGAAGAAGTTGTGAAGGTGATCATGATTATACCAACTAGCCTCGTCCCCCATTTCTGTCCAGCTTTGTGTTATTTACAGTATGGAAAACACACTCTTTGAAGCATCCTTTCTATCATGATGTCACATGAGATTATATACTAGGCTCTTGATCTCTCGTATTGCAAGTGACAAACTGGACAGGGCCTGTGAATGAGTCTCTGTAATTACTAAGTACATTTTGGTTGAACAACATACAGTGGAGGCAGACATCATAAGGAACACCACTGCATGGTCATTGTAGGAAGGTATCTGTATTTTGGGGAGCGGTTTCTGTAGGTGTTGTAAGGTGTACTTTGGGCCACATGGTCAGAGCTCTCTTACTGTACGGTGTGTAAGTTAACAAGAGGCTATTTTTAAGAATAATAACGCTAACATACAGTCCAGTTGTTACATCCAGCTGTCTGTATAGTGCCTGGACCAAGGTTTTTTTTATTTTTCCTTTGTTCAGATTCTTAATGAAGTCCAACGAGCAACATTCAACTTCTACCGTGTGACAAAGCCTTTTGGCCCTGCTGGACCATTTTGAAAAGTCTATCTTCCAATTCAAAAGGTGGTGGAAGGGGAAGCTGAGCAGACTGTTCCATTCAGAAGTTTGTTTAGTTTGAAGGTTACAGATTTTAATAACATCCCTTCCCAACCACTATCTGAAAAAGAAATAGCTATAACGCTGCTATGTAACATTCTCGAGGACACCACACCACTGCTTCCACATTCACCTGAGACAGTTGTTAGTATTGTTTGCACACAACCGTGATGACCTTTAATCTCCTTTGCGCACAATACTTTACAGCTCTCCGAGATGCAATATTCTGTATAATAGACATTAACAATTCAATCCGGACCACATTATTTTGTCAGATTTAACAAGGTGTCCAACTATAGAGAATCTCTGTTGACTGTAGATGTCTCCATGCATGTTTACAAGCACTGAAGGTGTTTGTGGGTACACATTAGCCTCATACCTAGGCCATAGAGGAGAAAAAGTGGCTCGGTTTCTACTGTCACGGTTTCTACTGTCTGCACATGCATGAAGTTTTCTTGGTAAACTGCATACTACTATGTACTGAAACTATGGCCAATTTTAGTTTACCTGCTGAAGGCCACAGTGCCGGATAAGTTATGTAATTTCAAAGAGTAAGATTGTATTGTCCACATGTCCTAGTGTTTTGCTGCAATAGATAAATGCATGAATAATTTCTTCAAGTGAAGAGTGCTTTCGTTGTTCCTTATTGTAGTTTCAGCAGAGCATGGTTGGTGTTATGTAGGCATCCCTTCAAATAGGAGTAGTGTAAGTTAACGATTTGTTGACGATGGTACATATATGATACCCCACAAAATTATGGGGTAGTTGGTGCATGTGCAAACAAAATAACAGCTAGGCCATTTTCCCTCCTCCCATGAGTACAAGGCTAGGTATATTTAGTGAATTATGTAGGTATGTGTATCTACCTCATCCTTACAGATCAAGCCCAAGCCGGTGGAACTTGTGAAAGGCTACAGGGTGATGATAACTCAAAGGCAGCTTGATGCTGCATTGACCGAGGCTCGCAACAGTCCCACTATACTCATTCATTGCTTATTAAGCTGTCCTGAGCATGTCCTCCGCTTTAGGCCTGAGGGGTAGGCCAGAACTGGATCAGGACATTCTGGCAGCTTGCATCCGTAAGTCATTTTGTACTCAATTTAGCTGTTCCATGCTGATGGAAGTATTTATGGGGGTAACCCATAGAGGGGAACAAACTTTCTGGGAGGTAAAGGTATCAATAAAAGCCTTAATACAACCTATTTTGTAAATATATTTACTGGGTAGTGGGATCTTGCACTGAATGTGCAAGTACGTAGATAAACAGAGGTAATCGTTATCCATGTAACCATTTGAAAAAGTATGTATTTGGGATGTACCTCATTCCTACTCTTTCTTATAGGATTCGTCCAGCAACAACATCCCCAAGTTGCAAGAACGATCCTCATAGACGCAATTAACGACAAATGTGCAAACTTTAGGCGCAAAGACTGCACAAAGTGACCTGTTGCTACAGCTACATACTGTGTCATGCCACTCATGTCACATACTTTTGACTATGGCTCCTTGTAGTCAGCCACCCACGGTACTCATGCAGTTTTGACTGGTTGGTCTTATCCTTTTGATATCTCTCATGAAGTGTTAACATGCATGTCACAACCTGGTGGCTATTGGCTGTGAACTTACGACCATGTACCCTACTTGTAACAACCAAGTGCCATGCTTGTAACAACCATGTACCCTGCTTGTAACAACCATGTACCCTGCTTGTAACAACCATGTACCCTTAACAACCAAGTGCCATGCTTGTAACAACCATGTACCCTGCTTGTAACAACCATGTACCCTGCTTGTAACAACCATGTATCCTGCTTGTAACAACGAAGTGCCATGCTTGTAACAACCATGTACACTACTTGTAACAACCATGTATCCTGCTAGTAACAACCATGTATCCTGCTTGTTACCGTGCCAATTCCAAAGTTGTTTCACCCTGGATACATGGTTGTTACAGACATGTAACAACCAAGTTTTACATTACAACCTTGTTACTAGGTTATGACAGCCTTGTGACAAGGTTGTTGCATGGCTGTAACAAGGTTGGGATTTCTATATGGGTATTTACATCCTTGTTAGAAAGAGAGAAAGAACTATATCAGTAATGTTTAGCCAAAGTATCGGTATCTGTAAATGTCTGCAATTGGTACCATCTCATAATGATAATACCAGTATTATCTTCTCAATTCACCATAGTTTCAACAGCAAAAGCTTATGCCATTTCACTGGAAGGATTTGATTTTGGGGATGAATTTCCACCTATTAACATCACTATGTCCAAAGCAAAGTGGGAGACGCTGCTGAGAAACTTAAAGTGCTACCAAAGCACTGTTCTGAGAAAGAAAATAGGTGGGGAATGTGATTTGGACTTCCGGAGCTGCTTTTCGAAGTCTAGGACGCTAATCCTGGAGAAGCTGTCCCTACTAAGATACAAGTGGCCACAAAGGGAGATGGAATTGAGATATTCAATTGTAGACCCAGTAATGGAAATGATGTGCGAGCTCTGGGATCTGAAGGTAAGATGTCCAATAATTTTGCATTTTACTCTTGCAGTTTTTTTCTAAAAATAGACATGACTGGCATTATTTCTTTCATAGGTTACACATCAGAAGAAATAGTGGGCGACAAAGATGAGGAAGGTAGGGATGGGGATGGGGATGATGATTACAGTGAGAAGGAGAATGAGGGAGGAGAATGAGGAAGAGGAAGCCGTGCCACCCACTCCTGGGAGAGCAAATATGTGCCATATTACAAAACATAGCAAACCGGACTATACCTGCTTCATGATCCGTGACAGCACCAACCAGGTGTTGCAGTCCTTATTGAAGCAAAGCTGACAGGACATTCAAGAATTGAACATGCTGCAGCCCAGGTGAGATATTAGAGGTGTATGTCAGTTGTTCGCATCATTCTTTAACTGATAATATGTTAGATTTTGTTACCCCGTGCGCATGCGCAAGGGGTAAAGTGATCGGTCGTGTCCATCTGTCGTCATCGTTGTCTGTCCGCACAAAAAGCGCCAGTTCTCCAGATCCAAGCCATTCTTTTAGTGATAAATACCCAGTCGTTCCGCCGGTAAGTTTCCAAAGTCTATTGCCAGCAAATGAGTAGCTGCAGGCGCCTACTTTTCCAGCGATTTTATAGACCAATCAGTTTACTCTCGAGATCCAACATTTCAAGCTGCAGCGTCTTACCGCTTCTCATCGAAGCCATTGTTTACAGACAGTTTGATCGCACCTCGTGTGACAGGGGTGCACTTTAGCCTGACACGTTTCGTTTCCCCCACCCCCACCCCCCCCCCTCCCCCTCCCTGAGCTGTACGAAACAGGTACCATTCGAAAGCACTGGACTCAGGCTACAAAATAAGCAGAAACTAAGCGTGTACACAAGATATCTTCTGAGATACACGCTCTGGTATGTAGACAAAAAAATTTGTGGCTGACGTATGCATATGCAGTTGACAAAATACACACAAAAAATTATGTGCACTAGTTTTATGCTTGTATGTGCCTCTCATATTGTAGGATTAAGTCATAGAAAGGGTTGTCATCTTCTATAATACAGGCAAACAGTCTTGAGTATGATGTAGCACTGAAAACACCAAAGTAATGAATGGCCAGTGCATGATGATAGGATAGAGAAAGGAGATAGGGAGACAAGAGAAATGGGAGAAAGAGCACATACAGTACACACCGTTGTAGTTGTGTCAAGAAAGGTTCCTGGCTGTAGGTGCAAGAACTGCAGCAATAGTATTAATACTGTAGCTAGTATCCCAGGTACACAGCAACTACATGAGATAGAGTAGGAGGAACTGCTGCATGATGAGTTGCTCAGGATGGAGTATGGAGAGGAGGTGGTAGTGGAAGGGGAGTCTGATGAAGAAGACTACAATTCGGAGGAAAAAGATGATGAAAGTGCTGGACTCCCAATCACACACAAGCCTGCCCTCTACTATCTTCCAGCCATACTTTGTAAGGCCAAACAGGGTCAACTGGTTCTGGGTAGCCTGACTCCACATGTTGGAGACCCAGCATGTTCTCAACCAGTGCTGCCAAAGTGCATCAAATGAGGGCGGTAACTCATCTTCAAACTGAACTGTTTATGCTGCTGCATGGGGGCTACATCACTCTGTGTAAGTGACATGTACAGAGCACGTGGGGTGCTCACAGTGAACTGCACCAGATGTTTCTTAAATATATGGTGCCAACAAGTCTGACGAATGACATGTACCTGGGGCAGTGTCAGCTAGTGTGCCAGGAATGCCCTGTGTACCAATAATAAACCACACATTCTCAAAGAAATTCCTCAATATTGTGGCTTTCCCAAACCCAGCAAGGCAGACCTATGTGATACACATCAGTATCAGGGGAGAACAGCAGCTTTCTAGTGCCTGCACAGTGCACAACATGCAACCACACCCTATTGTCTGACTCCTCAGCATCAGATGTGAGCAGTGAGCACTCCTGCACACCTGATGGTTCTATACTTAGGGCTTTACCTTCCTCAAAACAACCAGCTACCACTAGCCTTTGCACACCTGAGAGGAGCTCAGGGGCAACAATGAGAAATGCCTCACCCAAGTAAACTACTACGTAGCTGCTGTCTTTCGCAGAGACGGCAGTTCAAATGGTCACGCCACTTCTGTGGTACAGCTGCTGTATCAGTGAAGTGGAAATCCTCATGGTCAGGTGACACAGAATGTTCATCATCTCTATGGCTGTACTCAAAGGCCTTGGGTGTATGAGTGTTCTGTCCTGGGCTGTCAAACACAATATGAACTTCCTTCCTACACTATACAGAGTGCATTTGTGAGACGACAGTTTGTCATGCATAGCTATGTGCTAAACGAGCAATATTTTTTCCGGTATAGCTTGGTACTATGGTGATAATGATTTTCTCATACAAATGTTCGATTTCAATGCACGTTCAGATGCAGTGCACGTGACTTGTAGTACCTGATACGGATTCTCACGTGACTTGTAGTACTGATACAGATTCTCACATGACTTGCAGTAAAAAAACACGGCTATTTATCATACATCAAACTCACACGAATGTATGGGAGTCAATGGGGAAGCCTTGCAGCTGCATGCAGTTTATTATCTTTGTTCCTTTGTCATATAATTATGTACCTGGAACCTCATGTACCCATTGCAGCTGTTCTCTGGGGGTTTTTAGAGCAAGGTCAAGCAGGCAACAGGGCTACAGCTGTTCCTTAGCCTCATGCTGGTTGCTAGAGGAACAGCCAAGCAGGTAAGAAAATAGCTTCATAAAACTATGAACAAGGCTAGTAAGAAAATTGAGTACTAGTACATCAAACGACTAGAGTGTACATACAGATACTGCAACAATGTACTGAAGACTGCAATCTTTCTGGTAATGCACAGGTATGTCAATCTTTAACTACACTGCAATTAGTGGAGCATACTGACTTGCTCTATTAAATTACTTTTAGCTATTTGTTGGAGACCAATCTACATGCAAGAACATCAGGGGGGCAAAACATTGGATGGCAGGAGAGTTAAGCTCTATAGAAATGCAGACATATGCTGTTGAAAGTGGTCTGGAACACCTTTGATGTTTCCCACTACTTGCATTCCAATGTGGTTATTACAATATTCATGAGTTGAATAAGTCCCAATTAAGCGACTACTAAAATACCATGGTATGAATGTGCAAGAGAATGATCAGTGGGCTTTAACAACATTTATGGAATGATAGAGGTGAGAAACAAGCGTTTGCAAGGTGATCAATGTAGTAAACACATACTGGAAACCAAAGATGCCAAGTGCTAATCGAAGTGGTTGTCACTTTTTACGATCGAAGCGCGAAAGAAAGACGGAAGTAAGTTTCCTCCAGGGTCAATTCACTTGCTGCTTTGTGGATTGCAGCATATTATGCACCGTAACAACCGCTGTCCGTTCGACATTTTTGACAAGAAAGACATACATTTTCGAGGCTTTACAGTACAATGGAATCTGTGTTTCAGTCACTACACAGCGAAGGAGTAGGAGCTGAAGTGAAGCACATACATAAGAGCATCGAAGCACTACGAATATACGAGCGACCAGGTGAAAGAGAGGATAGAGATGCCTGCAATGCACTAGCTGACATCAGTAATTTGACAGCAATAGCCCCTCACAGTAGGTCAACTAACTCCCAACCGATAGTCACACACCCTTCCTCTGTACGGTTTAGAGACATGCGTTCTGCATTCAACACAGTTACTCTTGCACAACGTTTGTGTCTTCCTGCAAGGAGTTTCCCTTAACACCCGTGTAATGTTGGAGAACTAGAACGTGCAATGGTTACCCAGGCTCCTCCATTCTCTCAGCAACTATACTGACTGCCACAGTTTGAAGTTCGCGATTCCTTCATCTCGCTCCATCTCCGAGGCGACCCGTTATGATGGAAGACGAGGATACTAACGCGCCGGTGACAAAGGCGGAATTCAACCGACTGCTCGCGGCAATGGAAGGAGTACAGGATCAAATACATACAATGAAACGTGAATTGTCGATGGAGAGGGAGGCAGCTAACAAGAGCCTGGCGAAAAGGATTCGGCTAGACCGTGGTCTGGTTTTCACGAAGAAGACGCACGAAAAACAATATTGTTTCAACAAAGAGATTCAAGAGAAAATCTTGTCAGCTGAAAATTCCCTCGATTCCGCACCTCCTGCAGTGGAATGAGCAAAAGAGGCATTGAGGGAAGGTGAGTGCCTTCTGGTTGCAAGGCAGAAGGCCATTAGAATAGCCAATCGATCTGAGTTCGGCTGGGCTACCGTCGACGAGTACGAGGAGGACGAACTGGCTGAAAACTCGGATGATGAGAAGCGTTTATATATGGCCGAGATGCGAGCCGGTAAACTTAAGGCTGCAGCAGCCAAGAATAGGAAGAGAGAAGAGTTCCTCAGGAAGGAAGGTCCAAGGCCCAGTTGCAGACTGGCAGCCCTACTACCAGCGATGCTGGTTTAGTGAGTTCACAGCGGTCCTCCTCTAGCTCGTCCGGGTCTATCCCTGTTGTCCATGCCCTTGGGCCCTGTTTCTTGTGTGGTAAGATGCCATACAGCCAGACTATGGTGAACTCTTGCTGCACATAGCTGTTCAGTGAGTGCACACCATGATCAGTGACCACACCACTGTTTGGTGATGAGCAAATAGTGATCATGTGACAGTTCAGTGAGTGATTGCGATGACCACTCGCTGACTTAGAGCTCTGTAGAGCACATACCCCATGCACCACGTAGCTATGCATGTGGTTCCATGAGGATAGGAACAAACCATCGTTGTCTGTGCTTCTTTTTGCAAGATACACTCTACATGCGCTTAAAATCCTGCGTTTTGACTTGGCATCATGGGCACGCCTTTCGATCACATCCAGACACCTGGCCTCAAGTTATGCACAACGTGAGACGACAGTTTCAATGTTTGTAGGGCTTACTATACAGTGTGCATTAGTGAGAGGTAGTTTTTCAATGTTTCCCACAGTTAGAAGGTATTTAGCACTCCTGGATCTAGAGAACTGGTGCTTTTCATGCCGAAAGACATATAACAATGACAGACAGACATGATTGATCACTTCACCCCTTGCGCATGCGCGCAGGGTAACAATCATTGAGTGCCCACAGTGATCACTTACTCAGGAATGTTTGATAAGTTAATGATGGCTGTTTGGTATATGTACACTGTGATTGATATCCAATCAACATGATGATTTTTGCGGTGTAAAATTCCAAAGTGGAGGGGGGTATAAATCCATTATTGACAATGACTGCCAATATCTGTAAGACATACCTGATTGTATTCCATCAGTAAGATTTGACCATTCTGCAAGGTGGGCTCTGAACAACGTTCGGCAAAGATTCCTTCTTTGGTCGACCAATGATAGATCAGTCAACATCAGAAAAGGCAACTTTGTTTTGTTCTTCCTCAGTTGACAATCAGTTGTTTCAACTTTATTCTGTAATAAAACGGTATTGCCATATTATTCTAATCAACAAGTACACCAACTAGACAATAACACCCTGATAGACAAACACATAGGTATCTGTACCATACGAAATACAAGGATACAAGCACTTTTAAAATCACCTCGATTTCCAGGATGTGTTGAAGAGGCCGTCTAGAATGTCCCATCACCTTTCTGACAGCTGCAAACAGTTCTCCTCGCTTTACAACATTTGCTAATCCTTCTAGACCTTTGAGAAAACTCTGAAGCAGCTGAAGCTCACTACATGATTAAAAAAATATCTTGATTTAGTGAGCACAGTAAGCTCCAAACATTCTATTTACAGCACATATTAACCAAAGTGTTGCCTTGGTAACCAATTTTACTGACTGCATGCAAACAATATGGACGTATGATCCACTGTACCTTGCCACCTCAACAAACGGCAGAACTCTTTCGATACACTCCTCTAGGAGAAGACTCCATGCAACTGCTATGGTGGATAGAGTGCATCCAGGAGCCATAACAACCCTCACAAACATTGAGACCCAGTCCAAAGAACAGTGAAGCTGAATACACATGAAGACAACAGCTAGTAATTTTCTAGTTAAGCACCTTACAGTGTGGTTAAACTCGATGAACTGGATTTCAAATGACCACACAAGGAACAAGGAACATGCACTCACAGTTTCACTGATCAGTGTGTTGTCAATCCTTTCTGCAACATTGATACATTGCAAGGAACTCAGCAGTGCACACACAAAGGGGTAGATGTACACAAAAGAGGGATTAGTTGAGAATTGCAGCGGAAGGATACCTACACAAAAGAATCAGAGTTGCGGTCAGAATTGTTTCCTCCAGAGATTTCACATAAAAATGGAACTAAAATTACAAGATTGTGTACACAAGGTCACTTCTATATTTTAAACACCCAATTATTCTGAGTAGTAACTGCAGGGCCACTTGAGTGGCTGAGACAGTGATAAAGAACATACCAAAGTGAAGGTCATGTGATAGTTGTATGACAGACTTCTTGTCTCCAAAACACACTTGTTTGGAGTGCTGTTTAACTATCGTGAGAAGCTGTGTACATTTGGCTTGCAAGGACAATCTGAAATGAGAAAAAAAGTTACATAATAAAAAGAATAATAGTCAACATAATGCATTAGCACCATCACAACCTGCTAGTGAAAGAGAAGAGGTGGCGGCGATCCACATCTACCACACAGCTGATGTGTGGATTGACAAGTGCAATCAAAGAGTCCATAAAGAATCCTACAGAAAAAAAGTGTAGATTTGAAGAGATAGACGTAGAATTGAAAACATTCAGTTAGCATCAACAAAGGTGCAGGATAAGCATTAGCAGTTACAGGCAATAGCATTATCTTCAATTCAGTAGACAGGATAGTGTATCTTCCATATGTACCAGATTAAACCACAAAATGTAAAGCCCAAACTCTGCTGTGTGTATAGACATAGCCTCATTCCAAGGTCCCTTCCATTTATATTCTTTGGTTGAGTTCAACAACAAGTGTTACACAGAAGCAGTAAGAATCGAGGAATCATTAATAATGTGAATGAAGGCAGGTTGGCATGAGGTCGGTGTAGGTGGGTGTGATGGAAGTATATGGTCCCTACACTCCTGCAGTCACCTCACACCCACCTCAATTTACTAAAAATCACCATATGATCTCAGGCCTAGCTTCCCTGTATTTCACAGCTCCTTGTATCTTTTTCGACACGAAGCGAAGAGTAAAGAGTGGAGGGGGCCTACCAACAAACTGCACGTGAAGTATGTAGTAATCTCTGAGGTGAGATGGTGCAAGTTGACACACATCAGCTACTACAAACAGTATCGGAAATCATAATACACCACACAAACTCACCATACTTATTTTTGAACGCCATCCCATAATTTCTAGCATCAGGATGCTCCATAACTGCAGTAAGTGCTTCTGTGGCAGCAATCATCTCTACACTTGCCCAGGGTTTTGAATGTATGAGTGATAATAAGTGTTTCAAAGATGACATGCGAATTTGGTGGTCCTCCAATGAAGCATTTGTGACAAAAACTTCCAGTGCAGAGCTGAGTTTCTCAGAAACCTGAAGAAACAAGGAGATATCTAATACTTGTTATATGCCTCCTTTGATAAACACCCTCCTCTCCCACATAACTTTAACGTACATAGGTAACTTGCACTAATGAATATCATTTACTTTGTATGGCTCTAGGGAAGTTTTTGAACAGTTATCATTCATTCTACATGTGTATGTTGTGAAATGATTGCAAACTTGACCAGTTTGTAAACAGGCCACCGGTTTATAAACCGGTCATCCAGTTTTTAAAATGGTTGGCCCACTTTCAATTATACAAAGCGACATGGTCCATTTAGAACCCAGGCTGAACTGTTTTGAAAGCTGGCCGAACGGCTTGGAAGCTGGCTGAATGGTTAAACAAGCAGCCTGAATGGCACGAAAGCTGCAAGCTTGCCAAACAAACAGCCTGTGGCCCAAAAGGCTGGCCAAATGATTTACTGAAGCATACAAGCAAGGTAGTCTCGCAAGCTGTGCGAGACCCAACCAACGCCTGAGTGCGGATCAGATACACTGAAATCAATCCACGCTGGCGTGTTGGGTCTCGCTTCCAAGACTAACAAGTAAAGCTAAGACTAACATGAAAAAGAACTGACTAGCCTCGTTCCCAGATTGCTTCGCAGCTTCTTTCTAGTAGCTTTTATCGGCACACGTGAAAGACCGTTGACCATGCGCACGAGGTGGTAAGTCGTCCAGCGCATGCGGGGGCCCGCCTTTTGACCGCGCACGCCGGCTTATTGAGCCGCTTTTTGACTTCGTGGTCAACAGTTCTTTCAAGGCAATCCACCACCTCACTTGTCCAGTTGATTGATATTGTAACCACACTTTATAGCAAACTGTGAACATTGTGTTATGTAAGCTGTGAACATTTGTGATACCCGTGTTTAGAAATCAAATATTATTCCGTATTACGTAAACTGAGATATTTTAGTTCAAAGTCTGTACAAATTTGCTGTGCAAAAATAGAGCATAGTAACTGGTCAAAATTGAGCTCAAAATAATTAGAAGCTCCTGAACTTTCATTTGCACGTTGTTGCATCGACATAGCACTTACCGTTCCCAAGATACTATGGCTGAAAGTTTGATAGCTACTTCCACCCTGACCAGTGAATCCACTTACCATCGAAGAAAGGAGGAGAGAGCTCAGCGATATCTAAGCAGGTCCAGTAGAGCTGCCTATCGCCTCGATCCCCTGCTCAAGTGGAGTTTGTCTATGTCGGACATAAGTCAGGGATCTGAGTCAGGGTCGGAAGGAGATGAAGAAGAGACGCTTAGAATGAGAAGGCAGGTCAAGAGACAACTAGAATACAAGCGTAGATGCCCTGCTGTGCTCGAAAGGATAGCCAAGACATATGAAAGCTTTGGAAAGCACACCGGCAAGACAGCCCAGTACAGGAGGAGCAGTTATCCGAATCCAAAGAATCCTAAAAGATCACCGAGAAACCTCACTGGTAAGCGCGCTACTTAGACACCGCTCTGTGTTACATGGACTCCAAATGAACCCTCTCTCTCTCTCCCTCCCTCCCTCCCTCTCCCTCCCTCCCTCCCTCCCTCCCTCCCTCTCCCTCTCCCTCTCCCTCTCCCTCCCTCCCTCCCTCCCTCCCTCCCTCCCTCCCTCCCTCCCTCCCTCCCTCCCTCCCTCCCTCCCTCCCTCCCTCCCTCCCTCCCTCCCTCCCTCCCTCCCTCATGAATGACTTCCTGAAATTTGTTGACAACAATTCCACTCCCAATGGTTGTCGGGCAGATAGCCGATGCCCAACATTCTACTTTTTACCCAAATTTCGAAGAATTGAACCACCAAAACCAGACGAAAAGGATTTTGATGAAAAGGTGTCTTGCTGCTTGGTGAATGAATTCAATCGCACTCAAGAAAGTGAAGGGAGATCTACTGCTGGGGCCTATGCAATTCGACAATGGTTGAAACAACATCAACCGAAAGTAGCACTCCACCCCCACAAAGTGGACTATTGTGATTTTTGTAAACGGATGGAAACAGAACTTTCACGATTACGCCAGCTAATCAAATGTTTCCGTCAGTCTGGAAGTTCTAGTGCCGAGGACATTCAGTCAAACAAGCAGGCAGTTGCTGAGATAGAACAGGAACTAAGAGGCCACAAATCCCGTGCTACTGAAGCTCAGGCTTTCTATCGAGAAACTACAACAAAGTGTTTAGAACTGTGGAAGGACCTTGAAGCTCTGATGGCAAAAACTTCACTTAGCAGTGAAGAAGTGGAGGAGCTAGCATCCAAGAAGCACACATTTACATTAATCTTAAGTGCCGATTATCAGCAATCTAAACTCATTCCTTACTGGGGAGTTCGGCACAACCAGGCTCCACTTACTACCTTCAAAAGGTGTCACATGCACATGATGTATTCGGTCTTGTGGATCATAGGGATGCCCAGCAACACATCACCTTGTTTGATGAAAGGATTGGACCAAAAAATACAGATCACACTATCTCTATCATCCAAAGCTATATTGACAAGGTCACTGAGGTTCACCCGTGGATTCGACGGGTTCTTTTGTTCCTCGACAATGCTGCCAATACCAATAAAAACCGTTATTTGTTTAGCTGGGGAATGGAATTGGTCGATCGAAGGACACTAGACTATGTGCGTTTTTGTTTTATGGTCCCAGGGCATACAAAATTTGCTCCTGATCGATTGTTTGCAAAGTATCTAACAGCTATAATTGCCACAATGTCTTCACAATTAGTGAGCTGAAAGACATTTGTGATCTCCATGCACACACAACTATTGAAGATGGTGCGTCAGTACTACAGTGGCGTGAAGCTCTTCGCGTCAAGTATTCTGACCTTCCTGGGACTCGAAAGTATCACGATTTCCTTATTGCTCGCTCATACGACCAGTCTGTTCTGATGAAAGTTAGAGTTGCTGCAGTGGTTCATTCAGTAGATCTCCTTTAAAGGTTATTGACCCAAGTGCAGCTGGTGTTCCAACAGACAACTACAAAGAGATGCAGTTTCGTGATCTCTTGACAGAAAAATACGAGAATATGTACAATCAGTTTGTTTCACCAGAGAGAAGTCCCGATTATCTCCCACCTTTTGTTTCTGTGATCAACGCAACTAGGAGGTCTTCAAATACATCATCTACCAACTCTGTCCCTCCTCCAGCAAAGCGACCACGTAAGCGGTCGAATTGCGCTAAGAAATAACCAACCCTGGACTGCCACAATAATAAATGTCTTAATACATCTGTGAACATGCATACATACAAAATAACTTCTACTGTACTAGCTCCAGCTCTAGTCGTGTAACCTCTATCCCAGTGTGCTGGGTTCTTATGACCGGTCCCATCACAGCCAGGAGTTGAACATGAACTCTGTGTCACCGCGTTCGAAGCGGGGGTGGGGGGCTCATATGCGCAGCGAAGATGCATGAATACCTGATACGTAAGTCTACGTAGTGCGTACAAGCTCCGCCCTTAACTGAAGTTCTGCCCTACAGCACTTTGAACGCGGTAACGCGGTCGAAATACGCGAGAAGATTTCTATCACATATTACATACCACAAGTGGCGAATGCTTAGGGCCTACTGAAGAAGCACACCTGTCAAACCTGGAGGAGGTTCTCAAACGATTGCAGTTGCACGGTATTCGAATGAAAAAGAACAAATTCTATTTCAAGAAGGATGTAGTGGAATAGTTGGGCACAGATTGGATGCTGAAGGCATATGAGCCACACCAGAGAAGGTGAAATCCATCGTGGAGGCTCCTCAACCTCAGAATGTGTAACAGTTGAGGGCTTTTGAACTATTATCGCACATTTCTCCCAAATCTAGCCACTGTTGTCAAGCCACTGAACAATCTGCTCCACAAGGGACAAAAGTGGAGATGGTCTACTGAATGTTCCCAAGCAATGTGTCGACAAGGCAAAACAACTCCTGACAACCTCCAAGTTTCTGGCACACTACGACACCACATTGTCCCTGTGGTTGGCTGCAGACGCTTCACAGTATGGACTTGGAGCTGTCAAAATTATAACATGTGCTACCAAATGGCGAGGAAAACTGGTAGCAATCACTTCACGTTCCCTATCCAAGAGTGAACAGGATTACTCACAGATCAACAAGGAAGCATTGGCCCTTATGAATGAGATTCAGAAATTTCACACCCACCTGTATGGCTGAAAATTCACTTTGATAACTGATCATAAGCCACTCATGAGTATCCTCAACCGAAAAAAGGGAATTCCTTCTGTTGTTGCGGCCAGAATACAGAGATGGGCAATACTTCTGTATAACATTAATTTTTACACATAATGGTGCAGTACAGAGGTGGTTGCATGTAATGGTCACTTGAGCTGCTGCAAGAGCATTGAATACTAGCTCAGGCTTAATTGAACACTATAGATGCACAAATTGGATAACAGTGTCTGAGAAGGCGTTGTAAACTTCTATACAGATTCACCACACAGTGCTAAATGCTTATTTAGTTACAAGTACAAACTGATTTTTGGTTACAATCAAAAAAAAAAGCCTGAGGATACAGTCTATACGTAGTTTTCTGTGAAAGTGTTACGTTGTTCATAGATGGAGATGGAGAAAAGTGATGAAGAAGACAATAAGGACGAAGATGAGAAAGATCTGCCTATTGTAGACCTGACTGGGAGTGAGGCTCACCTGACATCTGAGGTTAAGCTAGGAAGAGGTTGCCGTGTATTCCCAAAAGCCCAAAAGACACCTTACCTTGTGTGAAGGAGGAATTGCACACTAAACCTTACAGGTAAAAGTTACAGTTGAAACCCACTCTCCTGCTGTATATAGTTGGTTCTTTACCGTCGATTATATGACATTGCATGTAAATATAAATTTCATGCATACTACATTTAAATGCAGAGATGGCTACATCCTTTTCTTACATTAATCTAGAAGGGGCATGTATATCCTCATACCCAGGCCATTCGGGTACAAAGCTAAGCATGCTAATGAATTCCTAGATACCCTATATACACCTCTAGGGAAAGCCATGGCAATGCCAGATTAGAAGAAGCTGCCACCCACAGATAATTTATTAGCTGTAGTTGGTTAGCCATTGAAGCTGTTCTCTAATGCACCCACTCAATACATAAGTTTTACTGCTTGTGTTTCTTGCTCACTGCTTCAGCCAGTACATCTCTCTGTTGAGTGAAGATTCTGATTCTGATTGCAGAGCCTTATCCCTTCACCAATTTCACCTGTATCCCCACAGGGAGTAATATAAGTGTGTAATAGAGGATTTTCCGCTGACGTCACACGTATGCGGAAGTTCGATTATTACTCTGCGAATCATGCCTTGGGGGGCGGCCACATGTTTCAAATGTATTGCTGTCTATTGGGAAAACTCGATCTACGTATGCATTTCCGCTCATAACTCTGCCTGTAAGATCGCCACATGTGAAGTTCTGGCCCTGTTTATAGATTGAAAAGAGCGCTTTCAGCTGCTGCTTGTTACATCCCCGTGTGACCTTCCCTCACTGAGATACAGCCTCTAGAAGCTCACCCGTTCTTTCAGCCTGTGGACTTTTTGGTAAGTAAGCGCTTACATAAAGTGTTCTCATGAGTCATGGCTAGTTATGCATGATGAGCCGTTACTGTGTTGGTAACATTTGAGCATCTATGTATACTAGGGAGTACTTTTAACTGGAATTTTAATGGTATACTTTAATACACACAGATCATTTGAGAGTTTTAAGGCCTGAACAGATGGCTGAGCAAAAGCAAGCATTGCCCAAATACCCCCCACCCAATGCAAAGCAGCAAAAAAAAACTTGTAACTGCTGCTGCTGCTGAAGTAGCACTCACAGAAGAATACTCTTCATACAAGCTGATTTGGTTGGGTAAAAGTGCAATGGCCACCCTTAGTTCTCCAATTTCCCTAGCAAAAGGCCTGCATAATTATGAACATCTTTCTTCTATTGACAAGTAAGTTAAAGTACATGAAATGGTAATGAGTTTATCACCTACCAAACCAAGCAGGCAGTTTTTCAGTGTGGCAAAATTCAAGTCTTTTGAAGAGATAACCAAAAAGAAACAACCTGTTATGCTATGAAACTGCTCTGTGAAGAAGGCATATATTTGACTGACAACTTTGAATTAATCGGGGGTAACACTACCATAATATCAAAGTCAAGAAAAAATGATAATGTTGATTCTTCTGATGACACAGCTGACATGCCAAAATAAATGTCATAATCTCCAAGACCAACCACCATAACCAAACAGTAACTATCAATGCCAAGATAAGGGAAGTTGCCAACTCTTTTAGACTCGAAGATGGTAGGCAAATCAAAAATGTCCCAGTTGACACATCTTCAACAATGAAACTACAATTACCCCAAACAATGCAGCTATCAATAAAATTGACAACAAACCTAACGTAACAATGGTAAACTATCAATCTAAGTAAACAAAAAAACATCCCAAATACCCAAGTGCTAGGATTATTGACCCTATTATCAGCAAGAGTATGTCTAGCATGCAGGAAAGGGGAAATTGTGAAGATTCTTGACACTGCAATGCATGCCCGATGTTCCGAGTGTTCAACAACGGCAATAATTTCCAGTTGTAAACTAGAAAATTTGCAAAGAAATTTCTAATCGAGCTGCATGCTGAAGACCAGTCCTACCGTATAGCCAGAAAATTTGACAGGGAATTAAATTTGGCGGTTTGGCGGTCGGGGTTGAAACAGCCAAATTAAAATCCGCCAATATCATTTCGCCCACAACGCGTAATGATGTAATGCATGCAGTAGCGCTCTTAGCCCCGCTTGTCGCCCCTCTATGCGAGCTGTGCATATAGCTAGCTTGACGCTAGCACGCTGCCAGTTAGTCTGTTTAAGTCAATCCTGCTGTTTGATAAACTTTGGTCATGGGCTAGTGCTTCTACTGTGGGGATTCCAGTAGCTATAGCACTTCGCTAAAAGCTTAGTTTTCACAACATAGTAGTAGTAGTGTGTACATAAATGTAACAAATTCAGGTCTGAAGCAGGCACTATAAAGGCTGCTTTTAACTCCAAAACTACTCAACTAAGTCTGCTTTAGTACGCTAACCTATCATGCTAAATCTGATTTATAAGCGCTTATCTCTGTCTCATGGTGTATTAGATACAGATAGTCCCTCAAACTTGCTTGTTTCAACTATTTTTACTCAAGCATAAGTAACTGCTCTCACTACTACAACAGTGATTGCTGCTAGAGTCACATAACTTTAAGTTGCAAAGCTTTTATTATCAAACCGCTTGGCCATACATGATGAGTCAGCAATAACTTGGTATTCCCAAATGACACCTGCCACATAGGCCAAGTCCTCTGTATCCAATAGACCAAAACACTGTGTGCATATTATTTTCAAGCCTGTGCTGCAAAATTTGCTACACTTGGTATCCGATAGTTTTAAGCTTGTCCAGGAAAGGTTCCTACACTTTGGCACCCAGTAGGCCAAGCACTGTGAGTGTGATATTTTCAAGCCTGTGCCGGAAAATTTGCTACATTTGGTATCCAATATTTTCAAGCCTGTATTAGAAATTTGATATGCGATAGGCAATTGCACACTGCAATAAACTTTCATCAATAATAATGTGTTCAGAAAATCTTCTACACTTTCGTCCTGATAGGATCTTAATATGTGTGTTATTTGGGTATTTCAAGCCTGTGCTAAAAATTTTTCTACACTTCGGCCAATACAATCTTAATGTGTGCACTTTTTGTAGTACTTTGCAGCAGTCATAAGCTCTCGTTCAGACCTACACAGGAAACATTGTGTTTGTGTGCGTACTGTTTGTGGTATTTTTAGGCCAGTGCAGATTTGTGGCTATTTTGCATTATTTATGAGCACGTCAGATTGCTATTACATGTGTCACTGTTTCCCCACTGCAGATATACATTGGGAGTTCTCGTACTACAGTAATCCAGAACCGAGACATTTTGAAGGAGCTACATAAAGGGATGCGAGTTGCCACTGATGTGGGTGAACCTTTCCCATAGATTGGAACTGTGCAGGCCATTCCGCTTAACCCTGACACAACATCAGAGATCAAAATTGAATTAATGCAACAAGAGGGAGCTCCACATCAGCCTAAGTGGCTTAGATTCTTCAAGCGATTATCAGTAATTAGGACTATTACCTTTAATGACAATATTTTATATGATTTTGAGCTCACCAAATGCGGCGCATTGAAGACAAAGAGTAGGGAATACTTACAGAAACACTTTAAGAAATAGAATACACATGTCTTAGGTGGACTTAATTATATAGTAGCATTGTGTTTAGCTTGTTTGAGAAAATCAAGCCTGTTTAATGTGTGGTGGTATTCCAGACCTGCACAGAAAATCTTCCTACACTTTGGGTATTTCACTTTGAACTAACTCGGATGGCACATGCACAGTGGGTATCACTGAGGAAGTACATAAGTGCAGGAAAATTTCTGGCACTCCTAACACTGTATAGCACTTGACTTTGCTTGTCAAATATTAAGTGCAGAAAAAATTCCATTGTAGGGACATTGAGGTTTAGTTTGTCAAGTGTAGGAAATTTTTCCTCTACTTGAGCATGAAAATACAGGTGCACTTAGCCTCTGATTTTCTTTTATTTCTTTTGGAACATGTTACAGCACACATTCATGTTTTCTTTTCAGCAAGATGTACCGAGCAATCGAGCTCACTGAGTCGGATAGAGATTTCCATCGCTTTGTCTGGAGGACCACTCCCAGCGAAACGTTGCGAGACTATCGCATGACCAGAGTCACGTTTGGCATCTCTGCCTCCTCATTTGCTGCAAACATGCCTGTCAGGCGAAATGCAACTGACTTGGCCCACAAGTACCCGCTCTCCGCCAAAGTGGTTGACGAATTCCAAGATCTTTTCTCCCAATCTTTTCCTACTCCGTAAGTGGAATTCCAATGATCCTGCTGTACTTCAGCACACTCCTCCAGAGCTCAAAGATTCTCAGACCATGCACACCATCACTGATGTCGAAACGTACACCAAGACGCTTGGCATAGAATGGAACACCAACTTGGACCACTTTCGACTCACCATTGCTGACTTGCCCCCTCTCACGAATGTCACGAAACGTCTACTAGTCTCAGACATCGCCAAAACGTTTGATGTTCTGGGATGGTTCTCTCCCGCTATTGTCAAAGTAAAGATCCTTTTACAATATCTGTGGGAGTTGAAAGTGGATTGGGATGACCCTGTGCCCCAACTCATCAAAGATGTTTGGTTGCAGTGGAGATCAGAGCTCCACTATCTCTCTGAAAAACACATCTCCCAATGTTACTTCCCCAAAGGAGTCGTCATTGAATCTACTCAGCTTCACGGTTTTTCAGATGCATCAGAAGACGCCTACGCTGGTGTGATCTATCTTCGATTGATTGACTCTGATGGGAACGTCCACATCTCTCTCTTCACTGCCAAAACGAAGGTTGCTCCCATCAAGCGCCTGACCATTCCTCACTTAGAGCTCTGTGGTGCACACCGGCCTACTCGCTCAACTCTCAACATGTCAAAGAAGTCTTTCATCTCTCCCTCTGAGATATTTACACCTGGACTAATAGCACCATCATTCTCAACTGAGGCATTTCAAGACGTATGTCGGCAACAGAGTATCCTCTATCGTCGAGCACATTCCACCAGATAGATGTAATCACGTGAATGGCATGGAGAAACCAGCTGACTGTGCATCCAGAGGTCTTTTCCATCTGAATTGTTAGAGCATGAGTTGTGGTGGAAAGGCCCCCCTTGGCTCCAATTACTACCGTCAGAGTGGCCCAAACAATCAGTTCTTCCTCCTCCTGAGCCATCTGATGGAGAAAGGGACATTTGCCTATTGACTACCGTTCAACCAAGGCCACCCATCATTCCTTTGAATCGCTATTCAAGCTTTACTAGACTCAAACACGTGACTGCATGGATGTTTCAGTTCATCACCAATTTGTCGTGTTCTTGAGAGAAACCAGGTCAGAGCGATCCAAAAATATCAGTCCAGGAGCTTGTGGCAGCCGAAAACTATTGGATTTCAATTTCACAGGAAGACCATTTCAAGGAGGAAGTTCGCGCTCTCACTTCCAACAATGCACTACCTTCTAAAAGTTGTTTGCTGTCACTACACCCCTTGCTGGACTCTTCTGGTATTCTCAGAGTCAGTGGTAGAGAGCAAAACTCCAAGCTGTCGTACTCCAATTTACACCCTGTGATCCTTCACGGAAAGCATCCTGTGACAAAGCTCATTATACACACCGAACATTTACATTTGCTGCATGCCGGACCCACACTCCTCACCTCCTCACTTTGTTGTCGTCTGCACATCATTGGTTGTCGCAAGATTGTTCACTCTCTCACTCGTGCATGCACCGTCTGTTGTCGTAACTCAGCAAAGCCCCAGCCTCAGATGATGGGACAACTTCCCACTGAACGTACTCCGTGTTTGAGAGGGTCGGTGTTGATTATGCCGGGCCATTCTACATCAAGTATGGATTTGTGCGTAAGCCAACCATTGTCAAAGCCTATGCATGCATTTTTGTCTCTGTCTGTGAAAGCAGTTCAGTTAGTGTCTGATCTCACCTCATAGGCCTTCATTGCCTGTTTGAGACGTTTCGTTGCTCGCCGTGGTAAGCCTTCTCTCATCTGGAGCGACCATGGTACTAATTTCGTTGGTGCGGACCGAGAGCTAAAGGAATTTGTCGAGTTTCTAGGACGTCAAAAGACACAAGGAATCATTTCCAAATTCTATTCCACACAAAACATCGAGTGGAGATTCATTCCAGAACATGCTCCTCACTTTGGAGATCTTTGGGAAGTGGCAGTAAGGAACATGAAACTCATTTGAAGCGTATTGTGGCTACCGTTAAACTGACATTTGAAGAGTTTGCGACCGTTTTGACTCAGATTGAAGCCTGCCTCAACAGCAGACCATTAGTCCCTTTGTCTTGTGATGATGATGGAGTAGATGCCTTGACTCCTGGCCACTTCCTCATTGGACGGCCACTAGAATCTCTCCCAGACTCTGCTTTCTCCTATCGTTCTGTCTCCCTCCTCCATCGCTGGCACTTATGCCAAAATCTAGTTTGACACTTCAGGCAGCGATGGTCCTCCGAGTACCTCTCAAGTCTCATAGAAAGTTCACTAAATGGCATCACCCCTCCAGAAATGCCTCTATTGGAGACATTGTTATCCTCTGTGAAGATGGTCTTGTCCCTGCTAAGTGGCCGCTCGCCAAAGTCACTCAAGTCCACAAGGGAAAGGATGGTCTGGTTCGTGTTGTAACCATCAAAACCCACACTAGTACTTATAAACGGCCTGTCCACAAGATAGCTTTATTGTTGTCCACTGAGAACTGAACTACTAAGTAATGACTTCACTTGTTGTATTGTTGTATCACTCACTTTCCTTCATTTATGTAAGACCGTCCAATCTTGGCCGGCGGTATGTTGGTTATTGTACTTGGTTATAGCATTTGGTATTGGTAGTCACCTTTGGTTATATCACACCCCCTTATTTCAATTTTACGTACGGATATTTAGAATATGTAAGTATTGAAAAACAATGGCAGAATCATGGGAGGTCAATGTAAGTGAGTGTGAAATAGATATACGAAGGTTTTGTCCACATACAAACCTCACTGTGTAAATTACACCTTGCCAGGTCTGTAGCAAGTATGCTGCTCACACAGCTATAGAATACAGTTTCCAGAGTTCAAGCATTTTGTGGTCTCTATGCTATCCGGGAGTGATAGTATCCCACTTGCAAAAGAGACTAAGGGATAACGGACTGACTTATTACCCTGTTGCTCGAGACGGAAATTGCTTCTTTACAGCACTTAGCTTCTGACAGTGAAAGATGGGCTGACAGGCTTGCGCAAGCTGGAATTTCACCTGAAATTGCTACTATGGTATGTAACTCCAGATGATACTCCAACAGGGCTAATACAAGGAATGGTCTGACCTCCTAGTGTATAACTTATCTGGTCCAGGACACTATGATGCAGCACTACCCTACCACAAACTGGTGGAACCACGTGAAAAGAGACGTAGAAAGTTGGTTACCTGTAGCTGTGGTGTCAACAGCAAAGTAGAGGGAAGAAAGTCTTGCATACCACTGCCGAAATATTTGTCAGTGCTACAAAAATGACCAATCCTGTACTTCCCACTGCCGCTGCAAGGACTGTGCCAATCCACATCCGGACTAAATGCATGAAGGAACCTGGAAAGTGAATACGAAGACCTCACTCATAGCAACTAAACGTGCCAAACAGCAAAGCATTTGCAGAGGCACCAGAGACACCAGAAACACCAGAGGCACCAGAGACACCAGAGGCACCACAGACACCAGAGACACCAGAGGCACCAGAGGCACCAGAGACACCAGAGGCACCACAGACACCAGAGACACCAGAGGCACCAGAGACACCACAGGCACCACAGGCACCACAGACACCACAGGCACCACAGGCACCACAGACACCACAGGCACCACAGGCACCAGAGACACCAGAGGCACCAGAGACACCAGAGGCACCAGAGACACCAGAGACACCAGAGACACCACAGGCACCAGAGACACCACAGGCATCACAGGCACCAGAGGCACCACAGGCACCACAGGCACCACAGGCACCAGAGACACCAGAGGCACCACAGGCACCACAGGCACCACAGGCACCACAGGCACCAGAGACACCAGAGGCACCACAGGCACCAGGCTACAAATAAACTGCACTGCTGACATTGCCTATTTCGTGATCCTTATTATCAGGAAACAACCGAACTGGAAGTTCACACCAAGCTCGCTCTTTACTCAGTAGTGTTATTTACGATCAAGGTTATGAGCTATGAAAGTTGAGCTGGATGTTCATGCTGAATTTACTCACTGCTTAGTAGCGCTATATCTAGGATTGCAAAACTTGAGCTACGTAGCTCGACCGCTAACTCAGTAGTGATGATGGAGATCATGTGTGCTTGCAGCAGGGGGCTTCTGGGGGTCAAAAACGTGACATACATTTGACAATACATGCGGACTGACAATGCAACGGAACTAACAAGTCTCTCTATGCTTACGCCACGATTATCAAGCCTCGCTCAGCTTCGCTGGGCTAGGCAATTAGTCAGTTGCAAATAATGTTGTTGACTAGTGCACAGTGAACTTCAAGTAAATTCCAACACCATGCACCAGTATTGTAGCAATAATACGATGGCCAGATTCTGTGAGATTTCACCATATGAAGATGTGCTTATAGCAAATTAGTTGTTCAGGCCATACATACCTGGATAACATACTATAGTTGTACACACTATGTTTGTAAGGAACAAAGCAGTTATGGCCATAACATAGTTTCCAGTTGTCAGTCAGCAGTCTACATTAGATAAACTTCTTGGGGGGAGATTTCGCTAAGATGAGATATAGTTGCTGAGTACAGAACCAAGTCCTACTGACTAACCAGTACTGGATATATGTAATCATGGTATTGGATTCACCATTTGGAATGCTTACCACTGATGACAAGTCTTTATCCCTGTTGCAATTTATCCTGTAGGAAGAGACAAGATATTGCATGTGCATGAACTTTTACCCACAACGAATAATTACCTTCATACTATAGTATAGTATTACTTAGTCTATTCTGACCAATCAGACGGCAGTATTTGAGGGAACTAATGGGTCGAATTACCATGGGTATGCAAAACGCAGAGTTTGTAGCCTGGGATCTGTTGATTTGCAACAGAACAATCAGAATCATAGCAACCACTGCCATGGCTAAACACTATGGCTTCATCCAAGTGATATAAATCTGCAATGGTCATCAGCTGGGAGTCGTTTTCTAGAAAAAAAAAATTCAAAGCCCCAAGGAAAGTAGCAACTAGTACTCAGGCCAGTATTTAAAGTCTGGAGAAGTTAGTGCTTTCATTCAGCCTCAGCACTTCCTCAGATTCACTCGAGTACTGACCTTTCCGCAAGATATAACAGGCCTTATTATATCCTGCTTGGTAGAGATATCATATTGTTCACCATGTAACATAAAAGGGTTCATACATGCTTGAACTCCCATCCTGTGGAAACTGGTTGCACGTTACGAACTTACTACTGGTTGTAAAACATAGATTCCTAAACCTTAGCCTCATAACCAGGCCTGAGATGATGCAGATGGTTACTGTCAAAGTGAAGTCAGTTCTATGTAACTTCAAAAGCACCCAAACAGGTCTCATGGGGAGCATAACCATGCCTTGTGGCCTTTCAGTAGCTTAAGCAGAATTGGTTGTATTTTTAGTGCAGTGTAGTATGTGGTTGCAAAGAGAACTTTACACATGCGCAAACAGTAGATACTTGCCCACCATATACTGGGAGATTTGTGAGGGACAAATTTTTTGTGGATTTGTCGAAAACTGTTTTTCGTGGAGTAAAATTTTCGCAGAAGGTTTAATTTGGTTCAACACCCATTGAATTTAGTATATGAATCTGAACATTGTCCTGAAATATTTCGTGATAGGATACAACATAGTGACAAGAAATTACCTGTACTTGTATCTGGCAAATGGGTTACTATGGCCCTTCATACGGTTGTTGATTCGTAATTCCTGCCATTCACGCTGTGCCGTATATCCGGTTTGCAAGCATGCGCATGCTCATTACCTACCTCGTGTTGTGAAGACGGCGAAGGACTTGAAGGTAGTATCTAGGAGAAACCAGTACATCTGAATTCTGGGATAGTAGTGAAGATGACTACAGCGATGGTGATGAAAGCCATGAAAGTGATTTGTCAATTGATTATTCAGGCAGTTCACCAACTGAGGGTAGGAAGCTCTTCTCTAGATTCATCTGGGCTGGACACACTCCAAGGCGAACTACCTGTAAATGAGCAACAAGCAGTAGATGGCAGGTGCTTGCGCCCTCGAAAATGTGTATTGACAGTAGCTGTTCAACCTCCAAAGAAGAAGCGTCGCATTGCTGATGGGAGGGAATGTGAGCATAAGGGAGAATCACAAAAGGAAGGTGGAGATGGTGACCAAGGACAGCATGGTCAAAATGGTGATCAAGAATGTGGACAAGGACGAGGATGTGGGCAGCGTCGTAGTCGAAGATGTGGGCGAGGACAGCGTGGTGGTCGAGGACGTGGGCGAGGACAGCGTGGTGGTCGAGGATGTGGGCAAGGACAGTGTGGTGGTCGAGGACGTGGGCAAGGACAGCGAGATGGTCGAGGACGTGGGCGAGGACAGTGCGGTGGCTCTACCCATTTTGGACGTGGCGGAAGTCATGATAAGGGAAAAGCAAAAAGACCCACTGAGAAGGATAGTGTGCAGAAGTGGATGACTTTTGTCCACTTCATGAGCCCGGGCCTCACATGTATACCAAATGATGATGTGTGTGCGCTCTCTTTATTTGAGTTGTTCTTCGATGATTGGGCTATGGTTGCATTATCATGCTTTTAAAGAAAGATAAAAATGGAGAGAATGCGTTCTTGTACTCTCGCATATGCTGAGTCTAGGAAGACCGAGAAAAAGAAATGTTACGAGATTTTTATGAGACGATCATCGACCAAGGAAGAATTAATGGCATTTATTGGTGCCCTTATATTACTCAGTATCAACCGAGTACGGAACCATAGAAAAGCATGGAGTTGCGCCCGAGCCCAGGGGATTGTTCGACTAAGTGAATTATTAACATGCCAACGTTTCGAGCTTGTGGGATGCTTTCTTCACGTTGTGTCACCAGAGGAGGAAGAGGCTATGGAGTCAAACAGGCTCAAGAAATTGCTTCCCCTGCTAAGCCACATCACAGAGAAGTGTTTTGAGTACTATCAACCTGTTCAGCAGTTGTCAATTGATGAACGTATGGTGAAATCCAAGTCAAGATGTCACATGGTTCAATTCATGAAAGACAAACCTACAAAATGGGGATTCAAATTGTGGGTTGTAGCTGATGTCAGCGGCTACACTATAGACTTCAACATATACACTGGAAAGGCAGAGGAGTACTCGCAGTGTGGTCTTGCCAATGACGTAGTGATAAGGCTTGTTGAGCCGTTTTGGTTCCAAGGTTATGAGGCCTTTTGTGAAAATTTTTACACTAGTCCCACCCTCTTCCGAAATCTTCTTGAAGTAGGAATACGTGCTACTGGAACTTTGAGGACAAATCAGCGAGGAGTTCCTGATGGTGTTATGGAGATGAAGTTGTTTCTGCAGAGCAAAAGTATTCGTCGTGGCATTGGATTCTATTATCGAGAATGTGA
Organism: Agelas oroides; assembly: GCA_949130485.1. Classification (NCBI taxonomy): domain Eukaryota; kingdom Metazoa; phylum Porifera; class Demospongiae; order Agelasida; family Agelasidae; genus Agelas; species Agelas oroides. The sequence goes on along the minus strand of OX422196.1, from coordinate 3,793,002 downwards.
TTCGGCGAGTGTTTATGTCTGTTGGAAGGATGTGCGTGTTGTCACTATACTGTCGACTGCATACTCTGGACACTCCGAATGAAGTGTCACAAGGAGAGTTGGAAACCAGTCTGTCAATATTCCTAGGCCTCTTGCTATTGGCAAGTACAACAAATATATGGGTGGAGTCGACCTATCAGACCAGTTGCTGTCTTACCATAACATTCTACGAAAAACCGTAAGATATTGGAAGACTTTGCTCTATCACCTCATTGACGTAGCAGTGGTAAATTCTCACATTTTGTACAACTATGTCTCTGTGTACGCTGGAATGAAGCCGGTGACAGAAAACGATTTTCGTGATACCCTAGTGCTACAGATCATTGAGAAAGACGGGCGAGAGAAAAGATAGCATGTTACTCCTGGACGTCCTCCGGCTTCCAGTTGTTGAGTCAGGCACGGAAGTAAACTCTACCCAGATAAGAAGCGATGCCAATACTGCAAGATCAAGGGTACAACTAGCTGGACTCAGAGACGATGTCCAGATTGCTTGAACGAGCCAGCCTTGTGCCAGACTCAGAGTGGGATTGTCATGCTTTATGGCACCATATCCCTCGTTTGATGTGGTGAGAGGTCTTTGGTGAAGCAAGCAGCAATCAACACCTGGCGAGCAACAATCAACACCCAGTCCACAAGCATCTTCAGGCCGAGGAAGGCCCAGAGGTTCTATCAACAGGAGAAGAAGGCGTGGCATGTACCAGAGAACAGTCGCCCGAGGGCACAGTTCGTAACTCGACATGACTATGATCATTGATATCTGTTTTGTAGTTATGTCATGATGAATTTCTAACAACCAAAATACTGTAAATCCAACAGTATTAAATTTGAAAAGGAAGGCAGTACAAGTGAAGAATTGCACTGGCATTGTAATATAAATATTCATACATGGTATATACGTAGTAGTGGGCTGAAGAGATATGCTTCAGATAGTGGTGTGTGATTGTGTGTATAATTGAATGACATTGTTATATCATGGTAGTGTAGCCTCTAAGCTTTCTGTGAATACCAGATGAGACGGGTTGTCTTGTAGGATAAAGCATAAAGTAGAAGAGCGAATGACAATGGTAATTTGCAAGAAAAATATTGTTGCATCAAAGGGTTTTAAATTTTAATTAGATGACAAGTCCACGAGTGAGTTTGCAACACCCCTATAGTCTGCAGAGTCAAGAGTTGGCAGAGAAGAAGCTGATAATGGCCCATTTGTTTAAAGATGCATGCATATCAAGACAGCATGCAGGGACACCAGTCTCAATGAGGAGCAAAGCGGTGGAGCTAATGGTAACACCTGCATCAACTTTGTGTATGTGCATGTGCATGGGGTTCAGAGTAGTCTGCAGGAAAGGTCCCATCTCATAGTTTGCAGCAGTGATAGTGGACTTGTATAGCAACTGGGCTCACGGTATTTGCGAGAGATTCCTATGTGGACTATCCTAAAGTATGTAGCTGTACAACTCCATAGACTATGCCATGTGTAGAAGTTGGCATGTGAATTTTTCGTGAAGTAAACTTTTGAGAACTGAACAAAATCTGTGAAAACTGCAAAATGTTACCACTTATTAATAATTTTCTGATATACGGCATTTCCTACCTGGGCATGAGGCTAAAAACTACTCTGTATATAACATTGCAAAGGTGCATTCCGTGGAGCTGTAAATATCAAACTACAGTAAAACCTACATACCTGGAGGATGAGGCAAGATTTAAACACTTCAGAATGGAGACAATGTCCCGATACACAGTGATACGTTCTGGATAAAGAATGCAGTCTTGTACTGTAACAGCCTCCACATCAACTGAACTCTTGACACTGTTGCTCAAATCACAGCTTTCTTCAGGAAAGTTTGAAACCTGTCAGCCAAAAGAAACACATGTACACAATGTAAATGGTACATGGCACACCTGGGTAGTGTTACACAAAATGAGACAAAACTACTACTTCTATCATAATACAAGATGTCTGGTATTCTATGGATCATTTTAGTGAATTAAGATATAATGTCAAACCACTGACCTTACGAATGCCAACTAGTTGACATGCTTTAGTAAGGCAGGAATGATGGCATGCTTCTTGCCGTGAATTGTGAAGGAGCTGATAGCACTTTGCAGCTTGCAGGGCTTGGGTCACTCCTATTCCAGTGATCTCTAAAAATGGGTGTTAAAGAAATGTATCAGGCCACTTAACTAGGACCTGAAAAATAAGCCAACAAAAGTAAGATACAGTAACTTTTGTACTGGATCCATGATTTTCACAGTGAAACAGTGCAAACAGATGTTCTAAAGTGGTATTCTGGAGAAATTACCGATACTCATTATGGAAAAATTTTGCTTCTTGGTACTCAGTAATGCTCACTTAAAGTAATCCCATTGAACTTGGGAGTAGATAAGCTATTTTTTATACAGCATCATTGTCAGAGACTATACACTGGATACACTGGCAAAAGTTGTTGCAATATTGTAATATGCATACTAGAGCGTACCAACATACTTCTCTATTACGAAACCAAACGTTTATCTGCCAAGTATTTCATTTCAGCATCTGGTAAGCATACATGCATGTAGAAACTATTTTTATTAGCTTTTCAGAGGAATTCAGTCTTGATCTGATATAATGACAATATGGCCTAATGGCAATTCAAAAGCTAAGCCACCATAGTGAGTATGTCAAAACTAGTGAGAACTAAATAGAAATATGCATTACCAGAACATATCTGCAGTATAGCGTTGCTGATGGAATTGTCACAGTGTGTTTGAGCTGACAGTAGAGAAGCCCAGTCACTGTGGTGTCGATCCAGGACACAAACACTTTCCTGTACAAATGAGATGAGATTAACAGAAATGGTGGGCCGACAAAGGCCTTCCCACACTGTAATATGTATACAAATGTGCATTACATGTACTAATGTGGTAGCTAGTAACATCCCCACTTTGAAAACGATCCCACACCATGCATAATGTTGTATGCTGTATATGTACAAATACAACCTGCAATGTCAGAGCTATACCAAGAACCTAACACGGTACAACATACAAAGTATGCACATTATAAAGATGTCATTATACAATACTTGGCTGTTGAAGTGTGTTCATTTTTAAGAGTTTCAACTCATATACGTATAGCTAGCTATATAGCTATATCAGTTGTCTGAAAACATTGATTTCTTACCTCTGGCAAGATAAAGATCTCAATACCTCTGTTACGCATCGCCCTTGAGATCTCACCATGGGAAGGGTCCAGTGACAGAAACAATCTAAAAAGGGTTAATCAGTCAGTAGCTAATGTTTACGCACAACACAAGCTTTTGGTTGGGAATGACTGTCCAAAGTAAAAGTAAACACAGGAAGGAACAAATACTATCTGAGACAACATCTGCAGCAACATACCGCAGTGTTGGTACATACACTTGTGAAACATCTTGCAAGATTGTTCAGCCTGTAGCTCTGTCAGAGCCTATATAGCTCCTCAGTAAGTTGTATCAATTGTAGTCCAGTAGCAAATATGAGTTCACCTTGTGGAAAGCCAGGAAAAGTAGCACTTTCCTTTTTACTAAGACATACAGCAGTAGGCTCATTGACAATCAGGTAAGCAAGCCCGTTAGGCTAGTACTTATTCATGACTTGTCACACAAGTCGTTTTACCAGCGTTCCGTGATGTCATCATTTTCCCATAGTGGTAATACTTAATCCTATTTTTGTGTAGCGCATGTGCCAGAGTGCACATGAGAAGGATAGAATGGCATCTCGTTTGTGTTGGTTTAAAAAGGGAAAAATACAGCATAAAGTATGTTGATGAATATTATGGTGTGTGATTTCTTCAGACTACTCTTGGAGGAAAGCGCAATATCTACCATACCCGAAAACATCTTGGTCACTTCAGCCCGTCCTGACATGGTGCTAGTAGGAGAAGATGAAGTAACACTCATTGAGCTAACCATCCCTAACAACTCCATGGAGAGCATTTCTCAAGCCAGAAGTCGCAAATCGGAAAAGGAAACCAATTGGCAAGCCCTAGGTGATCTGGAAGTCAAGGGTTTTGTCTCCAACCTATATACCATAGAGATGGGATCACTCAGACACTGGCTCTACACATCACAGAGGGCTCTACTGAAAGCAGTTCCATTGCTAACTAAACAAATGATGAGGAAAATTGTGGATGAAGCAGTTCGTAAGGTCATTGGAGCCTCTCAAGTCATCTTCATGGCACGAACTGACAAAATATGGATACCATCACGTGCTCTACTCTGAACATCCTACAGAGCATCAACAGATGGAATGAGGCTATCTTAGAAAACCACTTGCTCCCATATTTGATCACAAAGTGTGCTGACCCAGTCAAGACGCATTTGCTTGGATGACTTGTCTTCTTTTGAAAGCAGTGTGGAACTTCTTATAGTACACAGTATCAACCAGTTGAAGAAAAGACAAGAAACATGTACATTAGCAAGTGAGCGAGATAGGTTAGGAGTTTCACCAGATATAAAGTTGGCATACTTGTAAAATAATAGGTGGGAGTTTGGGAAATAATGTAATTATGAGCTGAACACTTCCTTGAAACAGTATAATACTTCCCAGCATGTATGTAACCACCAGGCTGAATTACCTTCATGGGCTGAAGCATGTAAACTGGTTTTATTGGTTCAGCCGTCGTCTGCAGCGGTAGAGATGGTTTTTTCTTTGTTAGAAAATTCATTTTCACACCAACAAAGGCGTTCCCTTGAAGATTATGTTTCTTTGTCAGTAATGTTGCAGTAGAATTATTGTTAAGTTTTGTAAAGATTATCTAAAAATTTTGGATTTTTATTGAGAATAATGGGCAAGGTTAGTGAGAATAATTTGGAGAATAGAATAATGGGTAAAAAAAAAAAAGCATATTTTGTCAATCCCTATTCAGGGCATCCACAATGGCATTCAATGACAGGACTTCTTTTGGTTTCCCGAGAGGACTGGTTTGTATTCTGCTGTCTTAAGATAGTGTTGGCAACTAAAAGTCCAAATGTGCAAAACATTGGTATCAGGTGAATAAATCAGAACTCATCTGCCTGATGATTTCACCACATGCAACCACACGTGTCAGCATTTGACTTAAGGTTTGGTTTTACATTGTATGTAGTCTAAGAGATCCACATAATTTTTGACCACCTTGGAAGATTAGCAAACCATCCCAAGTGCACTGAGTGCAACCAGCGAGACAAACAGCTCGCATCACACACACACACCACCTTTAGTGACACACAAAAGGTTCCAAGAAAGTGGAATGAGTTGCTCCAGTGCTGTGAATGCAAGAGAAACCTTGTTACATACCTAGATGCCTGCTTTTTACATCAAGCTCCTGCACTTCTTCCTCTGTGCAAATAGTAGGTAGTATATCGTGTAAGGAGAAAATCATTATATTCTTGAATTAGGCAGTGGGATGGTGTGAACCATGAACACCCCTTCCAGCAGCAATTTTCCTCCCCTTTTCCTGTAGGAGTGGCAAAATGGAACTATTTCTATCGCAGAAACCCGAGTCTCGCAAAAGTTCGGAAACACGTGGAAATGTGTTCATGTTCATGTATCATCATGAGCAACTGGACACTCGCATTAGTGATGATAAACCCTTGACTCATTAAATGTTTGCGATTCTGGTTATATTTTCTTTCGTAAGATTAAAGCAAGAAATAATAATATATTCAATGTACGGCGAAAAACTAATTTGGGAGCAAGAAATGGAAAGGATGTTTTTGAGGAGTTGCTATATACAATGATGACAATAAAAGTACTGGTCGGAAGCGTGTCTGGAAACCAGCGGTCTGTGTGGGAGCCATCCAGCTAGTACCTGCTCTCCTGAAACTCCCTTGCTACCTTCTTCTCTCCTTTATATGGTGCACCATCACTGTTGCAAATAGCTCAGGGAAACTTCAGGTATTGTTTACAACTGGAAGGGCATGTAAATCCTGGTGCTATAGTATGGAGGCGTTTTTTTTGAGGCACATTGCCACTGTCTTCTTGTCTCTCTCTGTGTCAGTGAGTTGTCTACTTGCCATCGGAAAGAAGAGATTGCGTGATAGTTTCCAGCAGTGATGGGATAACTTATGTACAATAATAACTGGGAAGCTGCCTGAAGACCTTGAGAAAAATCAAAAAGATGCTCTAAGAAGTAAGAGCAAGAACTGTATTTTTTGTGATGAAAAGAAAGTTACTGACCTGCAGGTTAGTGTTTGCAACATGTAGTTCCCTTGTTAAATAATAGTTGTGGTATATATCAAGCAATCAACAAAACATGTTCTCCTTTCAGTACCATTTCCCTAGCCAACCCACCCATGAATGATCCACTGGTCAACACTAAAGTCCCCACTACTGATCTACCCATCATCGCTGAAACTCCTGTGACCACTGGATAACAGTGCCAACTGTGGGGTATACACTAGGTGTAGTACAGATTTATGACAGCTTGCATATGGGACTGTTACGATTACTCCGGCCCCCAGACCCTTCTGGCTGCGCAAGGAAGGGTCTGGGGAATAACACTCTGCCCGGAAGTGTCTTCACAATGCAAATACGGCCGTGAGTGTTGATTAGGCCTGAGCTAGCTCACCCACTGGAAATACCTTGCAAGATGTTTTAACAAGATTACGTATGTATGAACAGTCTACACGCAGACCTCGAAATTTATTCCACCCGCGTGACCGTGTGACGTCATCAAACCTGGTATGAATAAGTAATGAGCTCAACGCACGGTGAACTTTCAAACACTGCATCTCCCAGTTAGCAAGCTTAATCGAGACGATACTTATGCGACGTGTTGAGAGATCTGTCTATTGTAAGTTCATGGTGCTTTTATTTCTGCTGGGTGCTTCGTATGGTGGTAGAGGTAGCGCTTGTTCGCAAGATTCAGGTTCAGATATGGGCCATCTTTGGTTTGCTGTACAAATAGGGGCAAAGTGGAGCTACAAGACGATCGTCGCAGCGTGAGTACATTACAATCAGCAGTATAACATACTCGAGCTAGAAGAAAAAAGCTCAAATTCCACGGGAAATATGAAGCGTACCGTTTTGGAAAAAATGGCCTGCGGGATCAAACGTACAAACTGTACAGAACACACTATGAACACGCAGCCAACGCTGCCTATCTCTCCTAGCCATTTAATATAGCTTACAAAAGGTCCAATTTTCATACCTATTAAACTTTCCGAGATACGAGCGCTTTTGCGAGTGCCCTCGAGACTGCTTTCAGCGGTGAGCGATTTTCAATTATTTGTACAAATAGGGGCAGAACGTCGAAGAACTCCGTAAATTTCTGTACATGTTCGTTATCACTTTGACTGCACGCTATTCGTATAACTAAGTGCTACTAGCAGTACAAAGCAAGTTATGGCTGAGCAAAATCGTAAACTGTTCAGTAATGTGCCAGGATTTCCCCGGGAATTTCGCGGACTTTTTGCCGCAAAACTGAATTACAGCTGTATTGCAACCTGCTGTGTAATCATAGTTTACACAAACTGTACTTTTAGTTGTCTGCTTGTAATTATTAATCTGATTTTGGAGGTAGAATAAACTATATGAGAAGACTGAGGTCTGCATGTAGACTGGAAAGATCTTGCGAGTTTTATAAGAATCTTGTCTTGATTCTTGCAAGATTCTTGAATGATCTGACAAGTACTTGGTAAGAATATATACTGACTGTAAGAGCTTGTTTGTACTTAGTATGACAACAAAACCACAAATTAGCACAGTTTGGATGGTAAATAAGTTAGCTCAGTCACAGTGTACATTGCAGAACCCTGGGAGTGGTTATTCAGGGGTATTAGTAAAACCCGGAATGGAACGGAACGAACGGAACGCCCGGGAAAAATTTACGCACCGTCGTGTGACTGCTAATGTCTGGGTTCTAACTGTGTGTAGCACTCATACTGTGCCCTATAAGTTACAAAAATCATCGATGGGTAGCCAGGAAAGTTATTTGTAAAAACTTAATGACTGCATCCTGGGCAGGAAGTCAAGTGTGAGGTAACGCAGACGCGCGCCGGTAGCTAAACGCGTACGTCGACTAACTTCGCTAAACTGTTCTCTTGCTACTTGCTTTGCTGCTGGAGTCCACAGTAAATCATCTGCTCAAGGTAAGCTTTAAATTTTTTTTATTTAAATAAGCCTTCTTATCCGCTAATATATTCCTACCGTTTCTGCTCCAAGTCGAGCGTCTGTTAATCTACAGCTCGGTGGTGCAGTGCTCAGCACCGAGCTTACCCTCAATATGATTACTATCGTCTTAGACAGGAGTGCCAGCAACTATGTCCCTTCTAGGGAAACGCCGTTGCAAGAGAGAAGCCACAAAATGCCGCTACGTCAAAAGCGTGACGCTAAGGCACAAACGAGCTACTGGAGAGGGGCATACGGTAAAATGCGTGCAGCGCTAGAGGCCAGAATCAAACACAACACCTTGGAGAGTGCTTTTGTGATACTAAAAGCAGAAAGCAGGGTAGTACCTTGCTCTTAGCTATGTTCCGTTCATTCCGCTCATTCCGTTCCATTCCGAGTTTTACTAATACCCGTTATGCAGTGTGCAAATAAGGTCAAGGGGTGTGTGCACAAGGGCATTTTGCAAGCTAGATCAAAGAAAAGAGCAAGGAAGTGAGCATTAAAAAGAGCAATGTACCAAGCACAGAAGAGAGAACTGGAAAGGGAGTACTGAAGGAGACAGAAAATTGTTAATATGGAGCAAGATGTAAGCTACTATTAGGCTGTAGCATGCATACACATACAGCCATTTTTGTATGTACATGCATCTTCATTCGCAGCAACTACCGAAATGATTGTGCAGCTGCCTCATATCAATATCCTTGACATATATGTCATTAGGGACGAACTGTACTTTCATGCACTGTGTGAGGACAATATTGTCCAACTCTTATACTAGGATACTTAAAAAACCTTAGCACCTGATTTGTATCGCAGTTATTTTAGAAAACGACCAGTTCTTAGTCTTGTTCAAGTTTCAGTAGTTTAATAAGTTTCTCTAGATGTTTAGTTTTGCTTTGAATATGTAAATGCATGGAACCACTAGTCCTTTTCCGCGTACAGTTGAGAGTTTTCTCTTGTCTGTTATTCGACAAGTGATACTGCTGTGTCTGTTTTGAAGAAAAACAAACAGATTTTCGAGGTTACATGGCTAACAACACTGCTGTTCTTCATAACTGCCACTGCAAACTCATTGAATGTGTTGTGTTCTTCCACTTCAACCAGGAGTTCATCCCCGATCACTGGCGACCATACATCTTTATAAATGTGATGTCCACACACAGAGCTTTCTATTCTGTAGGAAGTTGCCATCTTGGTTGTCTGTCTCACTTGATGAAATGTTAAGTTTGGACAAATAACCCGCACTTTTTATGTTGCAGAAGGTGCGATCAGTTTACGATTAGGCCGAATCTATGCGAAATGGACATCTATGTGAAATGGACATTTATGCGAAATGTACAGAAGGGAATGTGAAAGAGGTGATTGTTGAATCTGTTTGCAACTCCAGTGGGAAGCTACGAATTGTCATTGGCACCACTGCGTTTGGAATGGGGCTCGACTGCCCCAATGTTAGGCAAATCATTTTGTGGGGTCCACCGTCTGTCGTTTATATTCAGCAAACGGGATGGAGAGGCAGAGATGGGCTTCTTTCCTGTGCACTTAGTACTACACAGAATTGCTTTGCGTAACTATACACTAAGGCATGCAGGGTCATATGGGCTTGTCTTTATAAGAAGGACTCCTACAAAGATCCTGGCACACTTCTCCACTTGCAGACTCTAATCTATTGTTCCAATGTTCCCAAAAAGCCCAGCAAGAATGTCCACGCAACTGAAGCGAGGTTAGTTTGATCACTCACCCATTTAATTGTCTTGCCTCTTTTGGAGTTGCTGTCAATGTGTTATATATTCAGTCAGGTAAGGATGACTGCTCTATTATGCATACATGCAGGTGGTTTTGGAAGGCCATATTGTCGCAGCAAACACTTTGGGATCGAATCACCAGATGATCAACCAAGCACAGTAATTGAGATTCTGAAGAAAGAAGTCAATAAACAGCCAAAGTTCCAGGAGATGATTGTAGACATGGTGAAAAAGTGTGAACCTTCCAACCTGGCCTACAGCTGTCAAACCAAGGAAGAACACCCTTAAAGATGGTGTCGATGCATATGCACAGAAGTTCTCACTCTGACACTAATATAGGCTGAATTATTTGAGGGCGCAATTTGAGAAGGTGATGGATTACGGGCGATACTATGTTGGAGATTCATGCTACTGATTTTCAAAGCAGCCAAACAAACCAACTACTCCAAGGAAGCTATTCACTCTACTGGTGCAGTACCATCCCCTCCTCTCATCACGACAGCATGCATGAATAGCTGGTATGGTCCCAGCTTGTCAACACGAAAGGAAAACCTGATAACCCCTTGTGATCTTCATCTAAATTGCACAGTGAAGGCTGCATTGGGCACTCAAAGCAACTGCCACTAACCAAATTGGAAGGTGCACAGGTCCGCTCAATGATGTATGTCAACAATTTGACAGCGTGTCTTGCCTCATTTGGAAACATTTTGGGAAACATCATCATGCTTCTTTGAAAGCCCAGCAAGAATGTCAACACAGCTGAAGATTTTATCCTGATCACTTACCCAAGAAGACGTAGTCAAAGTAGCTACAAAGCAACAAGAGGTGCAGGTTTTTTAGAACAAAAGCATCCTGCAAGCACAAGAAGTTTCCTAGTGTTACTGGTAGTCTGATCTCACGGCTGAATAAGAAGGAATATTAAGGATGGGCCAAAAATTTGACTGGATTAATTATGCAGTAGTTATAACAACTATGTAAAAGTAATTATCCGGTTTCATCGCTTCTTCTCCTTCAGAGCTGGACTCTGGCGCCCGAAGGGCAGAGGAGAGAACTGCTTCGGACGTACCATCCCCCACAGAGGTATGTTACAGCAAAAACTATATATTTTGTATATATGTATATATATACACAGTCTTGTAGACAGATTCGTTACTTACAAAAGATATCCTCGATATACGTATTTAGGAACAGCCTGGTGATGACCACATCCCGTCTTTCCCGTCTTCGGCCACCCAAAGACAAGAGGAGATGTCTACGACAGATCCACCATCTCGACATAATTCCGCCACAGAAGTACGTTGCTAAAAGTACAATCAGACTGTGTTAAGTTCAGTGTGGACAAAACTGAAGTTTACCCCAAGCCGTGAAGATAGATGTTTACGAACAATCCAAAGTTGATTTCAGCAATTTTTATCAGCACACTTTTGTGTCTCACTTGAGATGTGGTCTAGTGGATACCATTGTTACTAAAATGTGTAACACCTATATATAGGACCAGGCTTCTCAATACAAGCTTCACTTCAACCTAGCCAGCATAGTGGCCCCATGGCGGAAGAAGTGTGACTGTTGTGGTGAGGAGATGTTCTTCACTTGTTTCAGCTGTTGTGAGTTGTGTAGAAGTTGTCAACCTAGTCCAGACTTGGCCCACATTGTTTCTCATTTCGCACGCCCAAGAAGCCTTGTTTAAACTTGCAGAGGTTCTTTTACATCAAGGTGGTTTTAGGGTTGTTACTTCATTTAAGGATCACGAAAGATGCTGACTTAGCAGTAATTAAGAGGCTAATTAATTGAGCTTTGGTTATCAAGTTTCTGTGGTTCCTCTGCAGGTTCCCTCAGGTCTCTCAGGTTCCCTAGGTTCCCGTGGTTCCTCAGGTTCCCTTGGTTTCTCAAGTTCCTCAGGTTCCCGTGGATCCTCAGGTTCCTTTGGTTCCTCAGCTTCCCCTGGTTCCTCAGGTTCCCCTGGTTCCTGTGGTTCCGCAGGTTCCCTTTGTTCCTCAGATTCCCCTGGTTCCTCAGGTTCCCAAGGTTCCTGTGGTTCCTCAGGTTCCCTTGGTTCCTCAGATTCCCCAGGTTCCTGTGGTTCCTTGGGTTCCCTTTGTTCCTCAGGTTCCCTTTGTTCCTCAGGTTCCCTTTGTTCCTCAGGTTCCCTTTGTTCCTCAGGTTCCCTTGGTTCCTCAGATTCCCCTGGTTCCTCAGGTTCCCCAGGTTCCTGTGGTTTCTCAGGTTCCCTTGGTTCCTCAGGTTCACTTGGCTCCTGAGGTTCCCCAGGTTCCTGTGGTCCTGCAGGCTCCCCTGGTTCTGCAGGTTCCCCTAGTTCCACCACATTTATACCACACGATGTAAATGTTATAAAGAATCTCAGCCTTGTAATGCACTGGGCCAATGTGTCTGCTGTGCAAATCCGCATGGACAAAGATTGCAACATCCCAAAGATGGCAAAAGGGTCTGAAGAAAACTCCCCCTACAAGTCGCATGTACTTCTCATTATACAAAAAAGACATTTATCTGCAAATATTTTGTGTTCCTGTAGAGTTGAATAGAGAAGGGCCTGTGAGATTCTGCCAAGAATGCTGCAGTCAGCATCACATAGAGGTGGAGATGGAGAGCTATCTCATTTTTCCAATGGTCAGTTGCTTTGTCCAAAACTTGGTGTAGTTGAGCCTTTTTATTTATTGTTAATCATCACCTTTAAGGGTCTAGACTTGTGCAGCACACGAAATTTGATTAGGCTGGTGCACTGGTGGAGCATTGTTAACGAAGTAGTGTTAATTAGGTTATCTTGTGGCTCAGTCATTAAGCAGCAAGTAATTTGATGCTGGTACACTGGGGGTAAAGTGTTGACAATGTATACTTCTTTCTAGATGCTGTTTGTTGCAGTGGGAAAGCAGATCACTTCCTGCTATAAAGCGGCAGTATATCACATACCACTTGTGAAGAGGATCATGGATGCCTCCCCAGCAGACACAGTTTTTTCAGAACCATCAGACAATCTGCATGAAGATCCATTTGTGCCGCCTGACGTGCTTGGGTACCCTAGAATGCCGGACCCAGCACGTTGGGCAGCACCAAACATTCTCAATCGTCTCCTTGGCATTTTAAAGCTGGCAAGGACCTTGGGTGTCAACCCCATCGTAGAGCACCTCAGCAGTGCACTGGAAATTGCTCCGGAGGCTCTCAAATTGTTGAAGACTGGAGCTTTTCGAAAGAAGATTAGAGATCAGTTGAGGTGCGTTCATTTGCTCTGCTTCAAGAGCATTCTTATCAGATGCAGTAGATGTGCTATTCACCATAAAGAATGCTTGGAGTGTTCAGTTAGAACTTCATCCCCAGGACTTCCTGTTTTTGTTTTCTGTTTGTGTTCACAGTAATACACAGAAGTGGAAGAGCAGCTTTCTGTGTTATTGTAAACATAAATGGGAGGTAAAAATAGGGAGGCCACAGACTGAGGGTGGTTCACTACATGTGCCCACTTTTCATCTGCATTTTATCTTTCTTGTTCTGTTAGAATCTCCCAAATGCAGCAGTGAAAAAGACACATTTAGCTGCAGCTTTTGCGAAGGGAGCAGGATTTTGTCACCCCTTCGCAAACTTGCAGCTGTGTTACCGTGCTGCATGATGGAGGTCCACTGGCAGGTGAGGGCCCGCAAAAAACAGTGTCGCAATATAGCTGTGAGGGTCTGCAAAAACAGCCCTGGGTGCGGCTTTCCTCTAACTATTGAGGATTTCATTGCCCTGGAGCGAGCTAAAAGTAAGTCTTTTGCTATTTATTACTTTAAGCCAGATGCTTTTCTTTTAAGGAAAAAAAGGTGAGAGTTTTTCTCATGGATGAAAGAGCCTGGTAACCTTCGAGGGCCAAAGCCGTCTATTTCTGTTACGTACATTATAATGTGATCACTGCAATGTGACATGCACACGTTTTTTTAAACTGTTGGGGAGAAAGAAAAACAAAGCAAAAGTGTTTAGGTTAGGAACTACGGAAATAAGCATGGTCAACAGTCCAGATGGACCAACTTGTGGTGGCTATGCATTTTAGACTATAGCTGCTAAACACAAAAGGATGAGTCATGAGGCGATGAGCGACCTCGAAGGAGCAGTTGTGTATGCACAGTAAAAGGCTTATGAATTTTCCAGCCGGAGGAATGGCCATGCATATGGACAATTTGCAACAGACTGCAGAGCAACATTTTATTTTCTACTATAACTCCATGTACCACACAATTATTAACTTTTGTACACTTACGGCAGTTGATGCTAACCAAAAGAGCTCTCCGTCATGCCCTGCATTGATGGTATCCCGTAAGTCTTACCATCTGCCTTGGTCATCTTTCTTTTATTTTTTTTTGAATTGTGTCGTATCTTGAGTAGAGGCACTTGCTGAGCCAGTGGAAGTCAATGGTTTTGAACCCCCTAATGTTATCAGGCTATTTCTTCCAGTGCATGGAAGGAGGAAATGAGTCTGGAAAATCAAGGCTATAGACCACCCCCAGGAAAGAATACTAACTCTTGTTAACTCTTTGCACCTTGACATTGTAAGTTAGATGTTTATTAGATACAGAGAAATTATCAGTCTGAGGGTCCAAGTGCCAAGGGTTGCTTAACAGCTAGCACAGGGCATAGCCAGTGGGTAGCCTCATCCCCAGGCTTTCTCCTCATAAACACAGGGAGGAGAGAGCCTGGTAGCATCCACGGGAAAAGTTGTCAACTTCCGCCGCCTTGCACTGGTGGTAACAATCAGATCGCAGAATGAAATTACGTGTACACGTGACATTTTGTCCACTCAGTAAAAAATTGTCAACTCAAAAATGAACTTGTACCTTTATGACCAGCAGTGTATGCAACCACACCTTTTAAAAGTGATTGAGATGAAGGCCTTTCCTTCCTTCCCATCCAAATGTACCAGGCAAAGGAAGGTATATTACAAAAGGGAACGCATGCAAGTTTACGGTGAATGCAGGCTGCCAGATGATGGTCAAAGGATGATTCAATGCAATAGATGCAAGGAGTGGTAACATATCAACTGCATTCATATTTCAAAGAAGACTTTGAATAGCAAGGACTTCTGGTTGTGTCGACATTGTTAACTTTGCCGCCAATTTTTAGCCTTTTAAACCCTGAATTTTTTTTTACTTGAGATTATTTTTAACCTAGACATGCCTTTAACGTACCGTATCTCCATTTCTGTCCAAGCTGACACCAAAACTGAAGCCAACTCCACTTCCGGCCTTAGCAAGCAGACTCGTGACGTTAGCCACGCCCACTGATTAACGAGCATGCAATAGTCAGCACTCTCGATTGGTAAACAACCACTTAGAGCCCAAGAAGCCTTCCCTGCCAGAAATGAACCCCCTGAAAGGTGAGAGCAGCGTTTTCTAAGCCTGCTCATGCAGCCAGGCCGAGAATTGGCCCACCCGGTGCCAACCATGGTCTTTTCACAGTCAAGCCTAGCAGCTGCCTTGTGCACAGCACCCTGCGGGTGACCCCACCCACCTCCCCCTGTCCCACCCTTTCTGCTGATGCAGAACCTGTGCGCCAGCGCGCAGAGACTATCTTTTCTGTGCAGTGCGCAGTATGACGTTATCAAAAGTGTAGGATTTAAAGGGTTAACTGTACAGTGTTTAATAATAGTATAATACGACAAATCTCCACGCTGTCTCAAAATTAACAAAGATGTGCGCATAGATTGCTCCTAGACAGTACAGAGTGCTGAAGGAGCTAGCTACATGCATGGTCTGTATGCTCTGATCTGGTAAATCCACTGGTGAGGTTTTAACTAGCCAATTCAGTGCTGCTCTGCCTTACTTGCTCAGCCTCGCTCCACAGTGTTCTACAATCCCATACAGTAAAGCCTTGTCAGAAAGGTAATACCTCCATTGAACTTGGGAATAGTTCCATAACTTTTGGGGGATGATAGTGCTTTGTATCTAATTCTTGTCAACTATTTCGCATACAATTGGAATTGTTGAATGCGTGGAATTTTTTTAATACAGTCACTTAACCGATTATACACGAGATTAAATGAAATGCAATTAACCTCAAACGCAGAAATAGATGAACTTCACGTGACGTCAATTTTTACAAAGCTTTTTTACAATGCTTTTTCCCAAGGATTAAAGCATCAGGGAATCAGTGAAATAAGGGACAAATGAAGGCTTTCCAGTGTTATTCTGAACCTTCTGCTCACAGATATTGTTCACAGTGGAACAACTGAGCTCATACAAATACTAAATCAGCTGTGGGCAGTTGCATCAAACAACACACATGCACGCCACATGGAAACTATCATGGAAAAGAGAAGGAGCTCTGGTATAGCAACACAGCTAAAGAGGAATTTCACAGTCACTTCTGTGGATAACATTGACTTTCTTCAAAGCCATGCAGCAGTGTACAGTGGAGATCAACATTACACCTGGCATGGTGCAAGCATACAAGCAGTACAACCAAAATCCACTCTTCTGGAACTTTCTATTCAGCCAGCAATTGCAACATCCTGTCTAGCTTTCACCTGCAATTCTGAACCATCAATAAGAACCATTGCCAACTACCCTCCTCCTATTTTCACCAACCAGCACCCTCCCAGTTTTACCAACCAACACTCTGTTTCACCAACCAAACCACCAACCAACCTCCCTGTTTCATCACCACCTCAACCATTGGCAATGATAAGCAACATGCTCACCATCACAACTTTTTACTGAATGTTACAACACATCTGCGAAAGGCAGCAACTCCAAAAAGTGACAACCATTTGACTTACCAGTTTCCAAGGGTGAACTGATGAAAAGACGATGCCGATCTGAAAAAGGATCACAAAATAGTGCAGTTGACACCTCAGAGCCTTTCTTTCCACTCCTGCAAGAAATAGAAGATACTCGGCACGGACATCACACAAACACATTGCTGCCACAACTCCACGGCCATTTCATCAATAACTTCTTATCATCAGAAAGTGAAAGTGCAGTTCATGAAACACATAACCGGCAGTTGTTTGGCTGTGTAATGCTTTGGCATGCAACTGTGAGGCAGACAGATCACAATTTGTGATTAAAGGGATTCAATCATACCTGCAAGCAGCATCTGGAATGAGCCCAACACAGAAGTTCGAATACACCTACTTGCGTGTACTTGACAAGAATGCCAACAACAAGGAAGCCATTCTTGAAGTAAGTCCATGGCTCCACCATAAATTTGTGTCTTGTCAACCTAAAATGCTAGTATAGAGAGGTGTTAAGGTGGTTGGTTGCATTGCATGGTGACTTCCACACCCTTCGAAACTACCAAGAGATGCTGATGAAGGCCTACAGGGATGCTGGTCTCAAACAGCAGGCAGCTGCAAGCTGTTTTCGAGGACAAACACTAACTAGTCCACCTAAGTGCTCCAACTACAGCATCAAGTATCACCACTAGCTTTCTGTTCGAAGTCTGGGAAGTACTCTACACCTACATGTTAACCTTCCTGAAACAAAGAAAGTGCAGATCAACAGACAGCCTCCTTAAGTCTCTTTCTGAATTGACATCACATGCCCACAATCACAGCTAGGAGACTAGTCAATCAGCAACCGAAAAAGCTATGAACAATAGCCTAATGCTGTGGGGACAAAAGTTACCTATATGCTCCTCAAACAGGAAACCTTGCTTCTACCAGCTGCGTATGACACTTTCTGTGAGTGTTTTGACGAAGAAGCAGAGCAACAGAATCTTCCAGCTGAAGTGTCCTCAAATAACTTAGTTGCAAGCAATACCTGCTTAGCCACTTCAAGGCTAAGCTGGGAAAACACTTAACCTACATAACCAAAATAAAGTCAGCTGGAATTCTTGCTGTACAGAACAGGGGGTGACACTTTACTAGCTCTAACCAAAGCATTGTCCCAACATGGAAAGAACAAACAGAATGGGATTTCCTAACCTCACTGTAGCGTAAAGCACAACTGACAGCTTCGACTCACAACTGGTGCAGGTCTGCACAGAAATGAACAACAGGCTACACGTGGAAGCAAACCAGCTGATACAAGAAGACAAATCCTCACAAATTGACCTGACCACATTCAATGTAGAGAGATTCATGTCCTCCATTGATCCCAGCATTTTGAAGATGGTTGTCTTGCTTATTCGCTCCTGCTGGAGCAGCAAAAAGCCCATTAATTGTAGTTGTAATAGTAGGGGAAGCCCGGATACAGCTAAGTATCACAGACTGGATTCAAAGCTTATAGTTGTTCACCTTGGGCCGTGATGACACTTAGCTGTATCCGTGACACCAATTGGCATCTATCGCGTTTTGTGACAAATGTGTGCATGATGCCAATTAGTGACTACCGCGTATAATCAGTTAATGCACATTGGTTGTAGTGGTGGTGCCAAAGCAATCAAGAATGACATACCAGAGTTTGGTTTCTGTCTGCATTTTGGAGGCGGGACAGGGGGCATAGCAAGTAGTGCTGCCATGCACGCAACCATCGCTATGACAGTTTCTTCACCCACTGATGCAGCTGTCTTGAAGAGAAAGTGGACTGTTCCACTGGTTTAGTAATAACCAAACAATGTAACAATACTTTGTGCATTCATTGCCAGTTGCTTTAGCAACAGGCGAGTGGATGTACAGGTTGGTCAAAAGTCACTAACTGTCCAATTTTAGAGCTCAGATTTTCCCACCAAAAAAAAAGAATTCATGTGATCATGTATACTGGCGAAATGACTGATACTATTAGGCAACGCACATAAAAATGACTTGTAACTGTAACACAAAACTCTTGGAGAAAATATCAAACTTCTCCCGGATTTCCTCCTTCCTTTACTGATTTGTCATAATGCATTGGTCTCCTGACCTATTGCTATATGTATGCAAGAGAGAATGTACCTGAAGTTAGGGTGAGGAGTGACTGTGGGTACTGAATCTCCAACAATGCCTCTCCCATCGATGCTGATCACTCCATTGGGCTCTAGGAGAGGGTTGAGGCGGTCCAATACTGAAGGACTGCAGAGTGAGGCAATAAAGTGAGACAGCAATACTCAGATTCACAATGGGAAAAGTACTGGATCTACCCTGTACGTCATATCAATTAGAGTATAATGCTCAAATCTTAAAGACAATTTATACTCTCACTGCACACAGAAAGTTTGTCTTCAAAGGCAAGTTTATCATGTATTCCAAACATACTCCAGCTAAAAAAAATCTTTTAATGTACAACTTTTCACATTTCTTAGTTATATCCACACTGAAATGAGTCTAAAATTGGATTCATACCTTCATCATTATCAGAATATATACCTGCAAAAGTTGGCATTTGAAATCAGTAGCCAGTGTCCATACTCAAGTGCTTTGACAAGAACACTATCCACCCATTCAAATTGCCCAGAAGTGTCAATCTCTTGTGACTTCTTACTTAGCTCTTCTACTCGCATCATAAGGTCTGGAATGCCTGCATGATAAGTGACCAGTCGTAAAGTATTTGTCTCAATTTTAGGCAGACCTCAGTAACTTACAGTATGGTGATGGTGTGTTTAGTTGAGACAAAATGTTACTGAGTTGCTGCAGAATAGTTTTCAGCTTCTTGCACCAAACTGTCACTTCTTGTGGATTGCAATCCTGCAAACACACTAGAACAGAGATAAAACAAAATGCCTTTCTTAGCAATACTTTATTCCATTAATATTTCAACACTTAACATTTGTACAAATTTAGCCAAAAGTCAGAGAGCACTTGTCATTTAAATTATACCTGCTGGGGAGAAATCAGTTGATAGCTTCTTAGAAAGTATGTCCAGTGTTGCATACAATTCCTGGCATGCTGGGTCATCCGTCCCTTCTCTCATCAGTGATCCTTTAATGAACCTGGCCACATCCATTGCCACACTGGCTAGGTTGCTGCAGTGTCTACTGAAGTTCACCTGGTAGATCATTCAAATTTCATGTCACATTATTGGATCATCAGAAATTACAAATGTGTGGGTGAAAAAAGCTTACATTAGATTAACAGTCAGTAGAAATTTGCAAATTCTCCTGGTTTGTGTTTTAGTCTGCACATACATATGCCCATGTAATTGACATGTTCTGTTGTACATGGCAACCATACAATATCATACCTGTTCAAATCCCCCAAGCAATTCTGTTGCATCAGTATCACTGTTCATTGGGAATTCCAACAGCTTGTGTCCAGTGAGGTTAGCAAGAGTCCTCACAACTGAGCACTTACCACTACAACTTCCACCAACCTATGTATGCAAGTAAATGAGGATTCTACAAGTATGATTCCAAAGTTGTTTTGCGATAGTGCCTGTTACAACATGTAAGAATATATTTCAATTAGCCTTCTTTAACCTTTTACCCCCGATACGCGCATGCATATAAGCCATCTCGTGCCCCGAATGTTTTTCATGAAAAATGAGGAAAGAGCAGATACCTTGTTGAATCTTTGAAACAAAGCAAAATTAAGTATTATAAGTGACTTTAGTTCGAAAGTGAACTCACCGCTGAAAGTTTCTACTGTGTTGTTGGGAGCTGTTACGGACTCTAGAGGCGACGATCGACCAATTCGTGGTTGCTACGTGACTTACACTAGCATGTCGATGAACAACTTTGGCTACCCTGAAAACTACGACTTTGAACAGAGGCATGTATGCATACTCTAGATGACTAATGGGTTACTTTAGCGTGCAGGGGTAGGATGAAGAGAGAAAATAGAGAATTTTTATAAAGCAAAAACAATGCGTTTGCACTAAATTATTCTTCCCGTAGTTTACTTTGGGCGAGGCTATAGGATATACTGGAAAGGGAAAGGATAGGAAGTGCTAGCAAAATAAGATTGGTGGGTACCAGACATGGCATACACGATTATTTTCTGCGTGCAGGGTTTCATATGGGGGGGGGGGGGGGGGCATTGGGATTTCCTCCCCCCCCCCAACAAATTTGAAAATTATATTATGATGTCATAATTGCCTCAACAACTACAATAGGGAGCATAATTATAGACTTATAGCTGAATCTGACGTTTCTCGTCCTTAACTCTTTAGGGCCGAAACTGCGCATGCGCAATTATTGCGCAATGCCGAAGTTAATCTCGTGGCTAGGAAACGCGATGTAGTAGTCTGAAGATTTCGCTCTCGAGAAGACGCACGCAAGAGCTGGTCTAAAGTTGAATACACAGAAAGGTACCTACGTGATCGTAGTTTATTACTGGAGCGACAACTGGAGAGAAAACGCGGCATTAACGCCAGAAGGAGGGCTGAAACAGGACAGCGATAAAAATGGTGAGTTTGGTGCATAGGCAAGTTATTTTATTTTTAATATAAGCACTGATACGGCACATTTTGAATAAAAGAAACATACACGGTCATGATTCTAGTAGTATGTAGTATACACACACACAAAAAGAAGTGTTTAGTGCTGGGAGGAGTGCCAGAGACTGTAGCAGTCCGAGCCATCATCGAGTCCAGATAGGCAGAGGGGAGGCTGGCCTTCACATCCAGGGCAATACCAAACTGTTTCTCTCCTCTGAGTAGGGCGCCTGATTTTACAACAGTACAAACACCTAGTGCTTTTTGCTTTGCGTGGGAGATGGCTCAATAATGCTCTCTGCTGTGATGACTCTCCAGTACTAGGTAGGGGTGGCAAAGGGTGAAGTCTGCGACGACCTAGTCTCACCCTGCTGCAGTAGCTGCCTATCAGTTGGCTTGCGAGCTTCAGTCTGAAATTCTTCAGGCTTTGCTTACTGATAGGTCCAGGGCTGGTAGTAATGGCGTATCGGGACAAGATGTGGGAATTGGTCACTACTACGTCAAAGAGAAACCAAAACACGTACTTATAGAATTTTCTTGACTTGAGCCTGACGTGGTAGTATGACCGCAATTGATCACCACGATCTACCCCACCCATGTACTTGTTGTATGCAACAATGGAGCTGGGACAGTCGACTATCAGAGTTGACCCATCTTTTTGTTTCCTTTTCACAGGATGGGAGATGTCAGGGTCACTCATGGTAGACAGTGCACTGACAATCTTCTTGTCCATCCACACTGTGGCGACAATGCTCCCTGTTTGCCGAAAAAGGAACTTTCCCTTCTCAAGGCTTACCCCTCTGAGATCAACAGGAAAATTTCTGCGTGTGGTGAGGATGGTTCCACAGGCATACACCTTTCGCTGGAGGAGGGAAGAAAACAGGTCAACTGAAGTGAAAAACCTGTCACAGAAGACCTGGTGGTTGAGACCGGATATGTTACTGGTGAGTTTGTGAACCACTCTTTCACCTAGATTGTGCTCTGTTGTGGTATCAGCCTTCCCTGTGTACACTTCAAATTCACAAAAGTAGCCATTCCAGGAGTCCGCCCTTACCCACACTTTGAAGCCTCGCTTCACAGGCTTTAGTGGAACGTATTGTTTGAGGCTAGAGCGTCCCTTGAAAGGAATCATGGCCTCATCAATACTGTTCTCCCGATTTGGCCGATAGTTGTCAATGCATGCTTTGTTGATGGCATTGACAATTGGGAGAATTTTCTGAAGTCTGTGGTAGCCTTCATCCCCACGAGCAGGCAGAGCATCATTGTCAACAAAGTGCAAGTAGCGTGCGATCTCTTCGAATCGATCACGTGCGATGCGGTCTGCGATTGGTGAGTAATGAAGGGAAGGATCCTTTGCCCAGTAGTCTCGGATTTCTGGAAGCTGGTTGATGCCCATCAGAACCATAAACCCAAAGTAGGCCTTTAGCTCCTCTATGCTGGTCTTCCATTCACGTTGGTTACTGCTGGGCTGTCGGGAGGCAAACTGGGCTGCATAACGATTTGTTTCCTCGACTATTGTTGTCAGCAGCTCATCGGTAAAAAATGAGGAAAATGTCGTCATAGGGTCATCACAAATGTAGCATGATGGTCCAGGTGATCCAAGGAATGGCTCAACTGTTACTGGGGTAGGATCCTTTGACCATACATAGTCTTCCTTCTCAGTCCGTGATCGCTTTGCAGGAAGGGTCGATTGACCTTTGCCTTGCCCAGTCCTCCGCTTCCCCCTTTGACCACGCCTCGGCCGGTGCACTTTGGAGGTACCTACAAATTTATGGAAGTCTGAAATACCACTACTCTTGGTACACAATGTAAAACCCCACCTGGAGTAGTAGTAGAAGCTTGATCTACTCCCTGACTTGTGCCATCTGGCTCCTCAGTTTCACTCTCCTTGTCCGAGTCCAGTGCTGCATTAGAATGTTTGTTTTTGCCAGACACGTACGTACGTATGCTTATACTGATTCTGTAGTTCTTAGTTCCTTACACTGTCGTTCGTTTTGTTCTTCTTCTGCAGGTCCAGGGCTGGTGCAGAGCAGGCCACCGACTACTGTAGTTGTAGAATGCAAGCAGTACTCATGTTTTATTTATCATAATTTCCATTTTTGCAACCTTACCGTCGTCATCTTCATTGATCTCAATCTCATCATCAAATCCCAAGTCATCATCACTTCCATCCATAATAATTTCATCCAAAGCACTCTCCTCTCCACAAAAAAAAGCTAATCACTTCATTATCTGTGTAGTGTAAACTTGCCATACTTGCCTAAGCACTTGCTAAATCAGCCTGAGGGAAGCCCGTTATTACTGACTGTACCCTGTGTTGATAGCAGCTGCATACTACCCCCGCCAGGAAGATTGTGACTACGGTTGACCGCCTTGGTAATTGACAATGGAATGTTATGAATAATATTACCTAGCCACGTTCCACTACTTGGACTGGAGCCATGAAAGGTGAGTCTTCTACAATAATGCGGATATATCCGCTATCGTCGTTCGTGTGTACCGCAAATTGCGCGGATATATCCGCTATCGGCCCTAAAGAGTTAAATAAGTCCCTAGTTTCATTAAAATCTAGCGGGTGCACTGACGTGCCCATGCACCCTTTGCACACATCTACTTTTCCCCTTCCACGAAAAAATCCTGCATGAAACCCTGGACTGTGATACTGTAGAAAGCAACTGTTGTGATACAAGCTTATTCCACATCGGTTATAGCTGTAGATGGTCTCAAGGGTACGTCCAGATGGGGTCTTTCGTCCATGATTGGAGCAGTGGAGGCAGGCTTTTTTCCGTCCATGAAACTTCACTTCTTGATGACCAGGCAAGTTGTGCAGGGCGACTGTATTGTCTTGGGAGGTACACTTCCTCTTCTTTCCATGGTATCGCTTCCTGCCACAAAGCCTCCAATCAGTTGCTTAGCCAGCTCAAGCTTGAACTGGAACAAAGACCGTCGAGCTCTGGAAGATACAGCACGGAGAGAGAGATGTTCCAGAATGAACGTGTCACTGATAGAGACATCTAAAAAGAACCAGAGCAAGTACCTCAACCACTTTTTCCCTGGACGACCTGATGGATAGTATGACCTCATCTGGTCATTCAGGTTTACCCCACCCATACACTTATTGTATGTGGATGTCGGTGCTGGAATGTCAACATCCTTTATATGAGGAGAGGAGGATCTTTGGTTTGTTGCTGGACTGTGACTGTCTCATTGGGCTGGCAGTTTGTTGATAGGATGGCGCTGACGCTTATCGTGCCAAACTGTGACAAGCAAATTCCTTTCTGAAGTTGCCGAATCTCTTCAGGGCGAAGTTTTATGCTTGATCTTTCAACCTTGTATGGCCCGGGATACCTGTTTGCCCTCAGTGTGCCACAACCGTATATGCCGACCTTCAACAACTTCTTCAACAGAAGTGCAGAGTCGAAAAAGTTGTCGAAGTATAGGTGGCAATTGGTATTGTGGAATGGTCTGCTGATGTCGAGGACAACCCTGGCTGCCATGCTGAGTTTAGCTCACCACTGAGAGGTACTTTTCCAAGATACATGTCAAAATTGTTGACATACCCTGTTTTTGACTCGGCAATCATCCATACCTTTATCCCCCACTTTGTTGGTTTCTTTGGCATGTACTGTCGAAAGAATATTTGGCCCTTGTACTTCACCACTGCCTCATTTCTTTCACAGGAATGTAAGTGCCAGGAAATTGTGGTGACACATGTCAACCAAGGGCCACAACTTGTAGAGTGGATCGTAGTTGGGATCGCCTCTTGGTGCCTGCTACTGTGAACCCTTTAAATAAAGGTACCTATAGAAATACAAGTGAGTTTTGTAATGTGTTGCATGTCCCACTTTGTGGTTACATGCTGATGTAACCAAGCTGAGTAGTAGCTGTAGCGGGTATTGCCTCATTAGATGTTCAAAATGATCCCGTGGAAACGCACGCTGTATTCTCAGAAATTTGTCTGTTGGCCAGTAGCTGGCGATTTCTGGCTTCGAGTCAATGCCCATCAAGATGTTGACTCCAATGAATACCTTCATCTCTTCAAGTGTCATTGGATACCACTTTGTGTTGGGCTTGGACACCTGTTTCAGCTGTGCATACCGGTTGGTTTCGTCAGCAAGAAGGTCAAAGAAAGAAGGGTCCCAAAGCAGTCCAAAATGTCCAGCGGAGTAGCGTTACTCCAAGGTGGTAGACAGGACCGAGTGTTTCAGTGAAGGGCTGACTTGAATGTGTCCTAAAGTCTCTGACCACTCCACACTGATCTGTTGAATCACAGCTACAGAGAGTGAGAGAGATTAGATATCAATTTCAAATTTTCATGTATATATGAGCTTATATGCAGTGGTAGGAAGGAAGTAGGGATCAGGCATTGGTGGAGGGTTGAGATCATCAGAAAGTTGTGACCATATAGTTGTAACAACTAAGTACAATGAGTGTGAAAGATTAACATAAACAAGTGAAGCACATACCAAGTGGCGAATTTGGATCAGGTGTAGGTGGGGGATTGAATTCATCTGTGTATAGGGAGCATGTGTGTGATTTTTAGAGCTGTCACCAAACTTGAACGTGAGCAGCTGTATGCGTAATAGCTTGCTCATTCTTATGTCTAGTGGCAAGACCATATTTAACAACTCAATTCAACATTGGTGTTACACTGTTATGCTTACCTTCATCCATTCCATCTCTGACAGCAAGGGAAGCGAATCACTCTGAGGGGCTACAGATGTGGCATCACCATCACCATCTGTGCATCAATTAACTGTAAGTATCATTCTCTAAGTTTATAATGATATTTGTATTCATTTACCACTGTATGAATCCCCATCATCATCGCTCAGATCCACCTCCAAGTCAGATTCATCGCAATCAAGTACACCTTCCATGCAAGAGAAGCCAAAGTGGGCCTCAAACAGCTCCTTGTCAGCAAAGATCTTGTCCAAAGCACTACCACTGGTTGTGGAAGATGTTGGGCACGGCAAAGAGTCTAGGGACAGCTGCGTGCATGCGTACTTGACCGCTAAAGCGAAAGCACTGGATGACATGTTTACATGGAAGTTGTCTCGGTGCTGTATAAACTTTGACTTCCTTTTCCAGCAATAGTTATTATAGGACCCACCCACTAATTATATATTTTTGATACGATTAGCGCGCATATTGAGGTGTTCGGTAAGTATTGTGTCGATTCGACACCGAATCGGAGTGTGGTTGGTAAGCGTATGCATGCCTGTCTTCTCGGGCACATACAGACGCTATTGGGTTTAACGCGTTTGAAATTTTTGGGTGCATACGGGCGTTACTGGGGGTAAAGGGTTAATGTTACTATGACTAAATGCATTGCTTGGCAACAGTTGCATTGTAAAAAGAAACAATTAAATTTAGCTAGGTGCTAAAGCAGAGATGGTTAATGCATGTGTATGATTTATATCAATGCACAACACTTACAAATGTACACGTATAATGGCAAGGCTTACTCCGCTTCCCACTAGTAATGTTATTTAGCAAATTGAGTCTCTATCAACAGTATGACCCGGGCATGTCTAAGTTTGAAGAGCAAACACCATCACAATTTCACAATATCAGTACAATGTCATGCTCTATCAACATCATAATTACAGTAGAATTTTGTTATTCTTAAGCTACAAAGTGTATAGATGCTTTTTTTTTTGTTTCTGTTCGGTATGAATTGCATTTCCATAGACACATGTGAACACCATAAACTGGAGAGGTTTTACAGCCCCACAAATACCTGGACTCCATGATGCTCACTAAAAGTTACTGTTACATAGTTTATATCCAGGCAACATACCAGGATACCCATCCAACCCATCTGTACGCAGGTCATAAGAGCTTCAAGTACTGGCATCTGACAGTGTAGAGGAAGCAGCGGTGGAGCATCATCTCCCAAATCAATGTAGTTCTCCCTGTGAAGTATAGTGTGTCCAACCTGTAGGTTGAAGTCCAGACAGCAATACTACAAACTACCATAGATCGGGAAATTTTCACGTTAAAAATAATTCGCGTAAAAAATTTTCGTGGTGTTAAATTTTTGCGGTTCATTCCATCCGTGAATTATTTTTAACAGTTGACAGTTACAATATGGATGAGCGCCTGGAGTGTTCCTAGCGTTTTTTCAACAAATCTTCAAATATCACTATCCGCGAAAATTTAGACCCTCAAAAATTTAGCGCTATACGGTATGGTTGGCATCAGCTGCATGTTGGGTGTAAAATTCACGCATTACATGCTGCTAGTTTGATCACAAATCACACAAATAAGAAGCACCATCTATAATTTGCTTGCTCAGGCTCGCCACCATAATGTTCAACATTCCACTAGTATACAAGTTGTACAGACATGCATAATGTTTCCTAGATGGACAATGAACATCAAGATCTGTCTGTGGGCTTTGCTCACACTCACCACTGCAGGACAGTGATTATGTCATATACTAGCCTCACGCCTAGGCTCATACATGGGAGGAAGAGATAGAGAAGAACATACCTGCACTGTCTCCTTGGTCACTTGAAAGTATGATCCCAAAGGCAAGGGTGGAAGACAGAAATCATCTTGAGCAACTTTCAACACCTGTATGTATGCATCCAACAATTACTAGTATATAGCAGTCCTATTGTAAATATTGGCCTAGGTATGATCAACGTAAACTCACCAAATTTCGTAGATGATCACTCCTGAGTCTGCGACAATAAATAGTGTCCACAAACAATCCAGGGTTCAAGCAGGTAGGATCCTACAAGAGATTCATATAGGAGGGTACAAATACTACTACCAATGGTACCCTATCAGAATACTCTATTGTGATAATATACAAACTGTAATTGTCATTACATCATGACTGGCAGTGGACTCACATGATGTCTAAGCATAACTTCACACCATCTCAGTACATCTCTCAAGTTGAATTCCCACGGCATACCGCCACATTCCCTCTTAACCAGTGCTTCAACCTTTCAAAAATAAACATTTCAAACATGGGTTGCTGCATGGTACTCTCTAAGTGCATTACTTAGCACTTGTATACACACACATACTTTTGCATTGAAAGTGATCATTGTCAGGAGCATGCTGTGTTCAATTGATGGATAAAGAGTTGAAACAATGAACAGTAGGTCCTCAGTGCTTAACACATCCATGTAAACCTGAGAAAAAAAGAAACAGCACATCATGCAATGGCATGGCAATGCACCAAAAGAGCAATTTGAATACTATAGTCTAATTACTACTAGTAGCAGTATACCTGCCAACTAGCCACCCCAATGTATAGAGCTTTTCATTACGTGATCATAATAAACATAAATTCAATCATGCTGTCATAAGGCACTAGACACCGATAGGCCGCTTTTCTTTTCACTTCCGTACTTCCGTTTCCGTACTTCCGTTTCCGTACTTTGGTTTCTGTACTTTAATGTTTTTCACTTGCCTGGTGATGATGTCCCATGGAAAAGCTCTATAATGTATACACTGCTGTTGCTCAAAACAACCCAGCAGATAATAGCTAATAATCTAATAGCTAGCTAACTAAGAATGTGATTCACTGGACAGTTATCATAAAGCAAAAAAAAACCCACAAAATTCCTAGCTGGCTATTTTGAAGACAGAAGAGAAAGCTAGCAAATCTAAATAGTTGGAAGATTCTTGACACGGCTATATACAGAACTAGAGTGGCCTGAGGGCATGTATGAACAATCAACGAACCACATCTCCCTTATAAAACAGGCCTAGATGTTATGCAAACTCACCCACTGCGCAGGACGCATTTCGGCCAATACCAGGCCTCATCAGCTGCGCTGGGGTGACCGGGAGATGGTGACTGCCATATCATGCACAGAATGCAGTCAGGTGGCTGGCCTTATTCAAAAGTCGGTAGAGACTCCGATCTTCGAAAGCACCGTCTCTTCGTGCAGCTGTTCTTCGTGCAGCTGTCTTTCGTTCGAAGATCTTGCGTAGCGATCGTAATCATTGATCGTCACGTGTTATCGGTGCGTAAACGCATGCGTGCGCGCGCACGCATACAGAGGCGCTGGGCTGGAGGTACCAGAAGTATTAATGGCTAGTAAGGCACAATTAAAACAGTGTGAGGCAAACAGTGCGTGTTTAAAGGCTGTGTGCGTATAAATGTACTAACTGCATGTTCAGGCTGTGTTAACCCTTTACCCCCGATAGCGCCCGTATGCGCCCGGAATTTTGACAACCTTTAAACCTGATAGCACCCGTATGCGCCCGAGTTAGCTTCCGGCTATTTATCACCACAGCTGCGGTTTTTGAGTTAGTACATACTTATTATAAGCCACAGGAAGTCGATCGAAGCATAATTAGCCGGGGTGTCCCATAGGGACTTTCCCCAGAAATCGCGTTCGAAGTTTGGCTGCCGACCGTGTTGAACCTAGCATTGTCACAGAGCAGCTTGTATCCTACGCACAACTGGTTCTACAGAATTGTTTCTAGCTAATCATCTAAACAACAATGAAAACATACCTTCACTGGGAGTTTGGCCACGGATTTCCCGTCATTTCCAATGGATAGCGAGTACCCGCTCTTCATCCGTTCTGGCTTAGTCGAACTTCACTATCAACTCGTATGACTACTTCCTGAGTAAAGCAGGTTTGTTTTTGATTAAACTAACCCTAACTATCAACCTGTGAACTCAGCTAGTTTACAGGATATAACACTATGAATCATTATGATACAAAATCGCCATTTTTCAATATCTTGTCTCGTGGCTACGAGATTGATTTCTGCGCATGCACGTCGGGGGTAAAGAGTTAAACAGTAGGTAAGGCAATGCATTCAGTAATAGTGTTTTTCAGGCACCTCCCGTACTTCTGTAAAGTCCTGGGGTAGCGATGCACAAAGGTTTTGTAGGTGCTACAGAGTTTTTGGTATACGTATCCCTGTCTAAGTAATCTGGTTGTGAGTAGTTTAGATCTGTAAGCAAAATCTTGGTATGTGACTGCAGGCCATCACCACACAGTAGTGTACATCAGCAATACACACTGCTTACCTGGGTAAATCTGTTGAGAAAGGATTTGGGAAGGCCTTTTCTTCCCCCACCTTGATGTAAAGGATTCTGGCAGGCAAAGAGCCTAGTTCTCTGTTGAACCTTGAATGTCATCCCAAGTTCTGGAATATACACCTATCCAAAGAAATAAAACATCAAAAGTTCTGCAGAAGCACATTATAATGACTCTATTGAGGATGCAGTGTGTGTACCACATGCATGCACACATTTTAAGCCGCAATATCTTCTGCTTCAGACTTAATACAGTGATTAAGGCCTTCCTTCTAACACATAGCTATTAATGTATGTTCACAGCCCTTACCTCTCCCCTGTGATCCAGGCAGGCATTCAGGCCTTCTAACACAGACTGAGAAGCTAGATTCATCTGCATAGTGTGCATAAATCAATGATCACCAACAAGGTTAACCTGCCAAAGTTTCAACATGCAACTACAACAGAAATTTTTAAATGGCACTAATGGGTTCAGGTTGTCCGCACTGAAGAGATGTTTGGGTAAGGTTTCACCAGTACACTGGATCACAGCACACAGAACATGCATGCACATAGCTAGCAGGGATTGTCACTTTCTACTGCCTGTGAGTAATCAAATTATGAATGTACAAGTCCTTACATGAGAAAGCTAAGAGACGCCATGACTATTCCAGCTAATTTTTGTACACACACACTGCCTGGCCTCTTAGTGCATATCCTGATCTTGTCATGCACAGCAGTTATCATAGAGAAATAGCAGGGAAGTCACCACTCGTGCTGAATTTCGTGTTACCTTCAGCATTCTGTAAGTAGCCTAGCTTGTCTGCACAACTGGTAACCCTCATCCAGTAGATGCTGATGCTCCAGCTGCCCCCCGAAAATGACTCATATCACTGTAACACTCAAGCTTAGGCACTGGCTATATAGCAAAAGTGAAAATGTTACTTGCGGTCTGATGTTGTTCCATTAAGTAATCAAAGCTAGGGTCTCTCATAGGTCGTTTAATGAAAGTAAAGGTGGTCCTCACTTTTTGTCAAGATAGCTGGCCAGATACACACCCATCCTTCCAAAAGCAGCTACTGAGTGCTATGGTAAGCTACTGAGCTTAATGTTCAAAGCATGAAGCTAACAGGGGGCTTCTATTGCCTACTACTGCTTGTGAGCTACTGCTTTGTCTGTCAACTTGGAGTCCTCACTTGAGAACCACCTAGAAAGTCTGCAGTAAGCAATCAAATTGAATTACCTCGTCAAGAAGAATCCAGTCCCCATTCTTCAGAGCTTTGAGAAATGGTCCATCTCTCCATGCAAAGTTCATCCCTCTTCCTCCTTCAACTGGGAGATCTGAGCCAAACAGGTCACTGACATCCTGAAGAGCAATGTACAGTTTCATCATAACTTAGCCAATCATGCATACAGATAAACCCAACAGCATTCACAAGACTACACGTCATGTCACATTCAACGTACAGTGTGTTCAGACAAGTTAATCCTGGTAACTGAGTGACCACTAGCTTGTGCCAAGGCAGTCACCAGACTTGTTTTCCCAACTCCAGGGGCACCCTCCAGCAGTAGGGGCTTGCCTAACTGCATTGCTCTTAGAATCCGAAAGGCATTAGCATGGGGACCAGGGGCCTCAAGAGTGTAGGGAAGGAGGAAAGGTGAACACTCCAGAGTGCCTGAATAAAATTAAGAGCCAAATCAAGCAGTCAATATGCCCTTGGTCAAATCTATTAACAATACATATGTTCACTCAAATACAGTAATTGTATTGTCCCAGACGATCATCCATGGGGCACTCACAGCTCAAGCAACAAAATATTTTAGGGAGGGGGTGCTTGCATGGAGAAAGAGCTTGAATCCCTCTGTGCAAGTGCTCGTCCCCAACAACAAAGCACTGTTGTCGATCCTGCATTCTCAGATTGTCTAGCAAAAAGCTGAAGTTATAATACAGGTAGGTTTACTGCTGGCCGATTTGTCCAGTAAGCAGATAAGAAAGCTGCAAGAAAAATGGATGGTAGTAGTGGTGTCTGAATCTGCCAAAAGGTCATGGTGACTAAATTGCAACAGCATCAGCTCAGCAACAATACTGACAAAGTTGCTGGCAGGTCTAACCATAAGCCTTTCTAGTCACCATGCAATGCGATTGCACAACTTTGAATGGTGGGTAGTTACACAGAGGAGTCTACAAAGCCACAGAGTTGTCAAAAATGGGGAATGGGTGCTTGCAGAAAAATGGGTGCTAGCCCGGGAGCACACACAGTTTACTTGCTTTCTGCAATATGTATAAAATTACTTGTATAAAATTACTGAGAACTACTTTGACAAAACCTCGTAAAAGGTGGAGTACAATCCTGATTCTAGCTAGAATCATCATTTCATGTACTACTTTGTAAATGTACATGAAGTCTACACAGTACATCTATTTGTATCCATGATGACCATAAAACCTATGTACATACTGAAAGCATATATGTTTTTTAAAAAATGTGAAGATAACATGTTGTGAATTTGAAAATCTCCCATATAAAACCCCCTAAAGTTACAAAAAGTAAGGCCTAGCAACCTCTTTCAATGAAGAATGGTGGAATGCCAAACAATCCTTCATGGCTGCCTTCCATGTCAGAACTTCCACTGTCATCACTAGGCAGTGCAACGCCATGTCTCTCCATTAACCTCATCAGAAATTGTATAGCTTCAGTTTTTATCTTTACTCCATCTCCTGTATTTCCACAGCCCATGGCATCAAGAAACACAAGGTGAGCACCGTGGTAGAATGCTTCCTCTGGTGTAAGTTGGGGTGTCAACATGTTCATAAAGTTCACCCATGTAAGTAGGTCTCGAATACTGATGACAGAACTGCAAACGAAACAAGTTTCCAAAACACATTTCAACTCAGAGTAGCATACGGTTTGCTAACACAATAACTGCTGAGGGAAAGCTTGATTTTGTGCCAAAGGTTTATGTATTGCAGTTTAGTAACTGCATAATGCACTTACATCTTGACGCAAAGAGACGTTAGATTCTACTTGAGTGGGCTAGCTGAATGGCTGATAAATCTTAGGTGACAGAGTTGCTATAGATATGACTGCTATACTTGTAGTTGAAAATTCACCAAATGTAGAATTGTGCTGTGTAGTGCTAGTTCCTTTGTTATTACTTCTTCTGTCCTGTCCACACACTCACTTTTAGTAGAGCAGTTGGCCATCTACATATTTGATAGGCCCAGATAGAAGTGGAATATTACTGTGTTGCGTATTTGATTACATCACCACAATTGTCAAAGGTGGGGCTCAGGGCACACTTCATAGAGCCATAACTATCTACAAAGCATGCACATAAGCCTACCCCTAACACACTGTTCAGTAATACAGTGCTTCAAAAGCGGAGATTTAATCAAAATACACAATCGAATAACATTCGATTTCTATCTAGGACTGTCGCGTACATTGTTTATGTATCTTTCAGGGTATATAGTAATCAATGGTTGCTTATACTTTCCACTTTACAGTATACAGTACCTAGAAGCATGTACAGTCTGTTTCAGCCATTCAATGAAGTCCAGCATCAGAGTGCTCCAGGAAATGACTACAAAAGAGATATGTAAATAATAATCTTCATGGAATTGGCTATCTCACAAGATAAATACATACCAGAGTTTGGTGGTACCAGATCAGAAACAAGGTTGTGTTCAATGATCTTCAGATATCCTTCCTTCGCTGTAGCACTTGGGCACCAAATTTCCACAAATCGATTGCGCAAGGCAGGAGACAGCTATGGAAAATATAGCCCTATATAATTACATGTGTGATTTCCTCTGCAAGCATGCAGTTTTCCAATAATTTACTGGTCTAACATTCTATTTTCAGCAACTTTCTATTATCATGAATCTCTATCCTGTACCCGGGTTCAACTTCTGCCATAACTCAAAACCAGCAACAGTATGCTGGCTCATGTTAAGGTGTTATCTCTGTGAATAAGTGTAATTGATTGCCATTTGTTGACACATGGTCTTGCTTCAAACTTAACGAGTTCTTTTGGATGTTAATACAGAAATCTACTCTGTAACACATCACTTACTTCCTTCTTTCCATAATCTCCTCCTGGGTTCATAGTAGCCATGAATACAAACCCATCCTGTGCAACTATCTCATAGACATCTCCTCCATGCCTGCTTCTTTCAGCCACCAGTAGTGTCCTTTCCGGCTCAAGGACTGAGTTAAGACGTTCCAAGACGGCGTCTTCAGCCAGTGAGATTTCATCAATCAACACACAACTTCCACTCGTCATTGCTTGTACGACAATGCCATCTGTCCATTCAAACAGAGCTGACTTAACATCACCCTGGAATAGACATGCAAAGTAGTTACAATACAAGTCAATGCACTCTACAGTTGGACATGTGCACCTCATGTCCACAACACAGTACTCTGTTGAGCATCAAGAGCATTAACATCATTAGACAATCATTGTAACACACTACCACAAAAGTTGTATTGGCAATGTGTTAGAGCATATGTTACAAAGTGGCCAAGCCACGAGTAGTACGTGCGAAAAGATCTAACATACTTGGTAGCCATATTGTCCCAGTCCTCGTAAAGTAAGAAATCCCATGTGACTTTTAGTATGCATGTCTACTACTCACTTCTGTGTTACTCTTGTTTCTGACAGGTCTCAGTCCTCCTAGAAAATCAGCAGCCTCAGTATGCATGTGGCAGTTGATGGAGAACAAACACTTTCCAAGCAGAGATGCACACCAGTGGCAAAGAGTAGTTTTACCACACCTGTCACATGCAAAGGAGGGAACCATCAAAATGTGCACCAAGAAAAATATATCATATTCTTGTTTCCTCATCTGCATGACATGCATATTGCTTCCAGTATAACAAGCGTGATATGGAAGGCAATCTGTGCTGGGGTACGTTTTGGGTCAGGGGCTGACACTATGCTCTGAGGTAGCTGCACACTCTAACACAAAACACAGTCACATTGATTGATCTAGTCGCATGCAAAGTTTGTCCAAATCCATACCCAGTGTTTCCAACAAGTAGCACTGGTTCATCAAACTGCAAAGCTCTATGTAGCAGTACTGCCATCTTCAGTAACTCGGGGATCCACACCAGATGGTTGAACCCTTGGGGAGGGGACTGTCTCAGGAGTTGCAGGGTCTGCCTGCTTGTCAGACTACCGTCTCCTCCATCATGACCAAACAGGACTGAAGGGTTTATGGTTCTTTTAAAGTGTTTCTGGATTACTTCTTGAATTACTTCCTCGTCCAACCGGTTTCGTAGTCTTCCTCCAAGTAGCATGAATCCTGATGAGTCAATTAAAAAATGATGAGAATGGTACACAGTAAACTCCCCTTAATTGGTAACTGAGTTGTGGACACCTTGCTCTATAAAAAACATTTACTTAATGTACAATTCTGATAGGGAAAAATACGGTTCATCAACAGAAGCACGGCTGGAACTAGAGCCAGCAAGGGTTACTGTCACAACAGTAATGTTGTTGATGGTGATGCCCTCTTGTTGACCTATACTTGAAAAAAAGCCTGTATCTCCCATGCTGTAACGTACACTGTTTTCATTGGTGTCCCCCGCCATCTATGTACCAGTCCTGCCATGCATCTACATACCTTCTTCAATAATACATATCAAGTATGTAACAAGCTCTATATACCATGATGTACAGTATCTATTAAAGAAATGTTTGGAGGTTCACAAAATGGCTACAAGTACAAACACAAATTATAATGACAATGACTCTTGTTGTACACCCAGTTCATTCCTAACAGCAGCACATACCATCTTCAGCCAGATGTTGTTCCCAGTCGTAAAATGTCTCCTCAGCATTCTCAGATTTTCTGTATCTCTCAGCCCACCGAAACAGGTCACGAAGGGTAATCAGTCCATATTTGCCAGCAAA
Source organism: Agelas oroides (assembly GCA_949130485.1). Taxonomy (NCBI): domain Eukaryota; kingdom Metazoa; phylum Porifera; class Demospongiae; order Agelasida; family Agelasidae; genus Agelas; species Agelas oroides. The sequence goes on along the minus strand of OX422196.1, from coordinate 3,756,916 downwards.
TACACCCGAGTAGGATCTCCGTTGCTGTGTAATAAAAGGAAGCCGTTTGAGTACCTCCAGTACCACACAGTTTTGAATGTTCAAGACTTGTAACCCATGAAGTACTACCGCATGTTGCTTACTACAAATACACTTTACATGATGCTCATCATTACGGGGTGAGTCTAATTGAGTACATTCTATACTTAAGTCATCGGCGACAACAGTACAAGAGCATAGAATGAGTCAGTATCTCCAATTCTCAATGCTCCCACAGAATACACCCTGCTCTAGAAATGTGTCGCAGAACAGATGACACAAACTCAAATGTTCTCAACACTGTTTCTAGATTCGACTAACCTGAAGATCCTTCATAACTGCTACCATTTTCTTTGCATAAGACTGGGGCAGTTGAGACTTTTGGTGTAAGATTGTCACCAGCTCTACTGATGGAAGGTCATCAAAGTGGAGCTCAATGAAGCGATTGCGAAATGCTTGAGACAGAACCTGCAAATGACAATCACAACAAACAGTTACTGACTTCAGGAAGTGTTTGTGAGGGATAACTTATGTAGCAATTATAATTATATTTGCAATAAAACATACTTCAGATCGTACGTAGTTGCACCACATAAACATTTCCACTGAAGCTATATTAGTCTTATGAAAACATTCACTTATTAAAATATACTATTGCAGATTTACTGTATCATTTCCATACCTTCCTGCCTCCATAGAGTCCAGGTGGGTTTTGCGTTCCAAAGAGCAGAAAATGAGAATGGGCTTTCACAAGTTCTTGAGTTTCAGGAATAAAAAGCTCTCGATTATCATCCAGGACCTATGTAGAGATGGAGTCAAGTAGCCAGCATTCAATTCACCTATTGTGCTCATCACCCATGTAGAACTATAAGGGTTACTGCTTCAAGAGAGTTCAAGGAAGACAACAATTACATGTAATAATGCAGCAAATGTAACTGCATCACTCTACAACAGATTAACCAATTATACGCAGTAGACGCCAATTGGCTTCATACACATGTCACAAAGCACGATAGATGCCAACTGGCGTCATGGATACGGCTAAGCATTATCCTAGTTCAGGACGAGTAGCTATAAGCTTTGTATCCAGTGGGTTGTTAGCTTTGGGCTTCCCCTACTAATATAAGTGCATTGGTGGAGAAGTTTTTAAGGGGTGGAGCATAGTGAGCAATAGCAGCCCAGGTGGTTGTCAATCTCCTCGATCGAGAAAACATGTTAACACACGAGTTTCAGGATAACTTTGTATATTCCACAACACAACACTAAACCACTCCTTACCCTGTTGAGTGCTTCTAGAACATCAGTAGGAGCCAGGTTGAGCTCATCCAGGATAACCCAGTACCCATTCCTCATCGCATTCACAAGTACACCTGTACCAGAAACAATCACCCACAAAAGGACATAAGATTATTATTTTGCATGTACAGTGGATGCACACACGTTATACTGTCATCATCACAGAACCTCCAGTCCTCCCTTTGGTGTAAGTTGCTGAATAACATTGTCTTAATATTAATTAACTCTAAAATGGTGAATAAAAATGCCAATAAGGTAAAGTTATGATAGCCACAGCAGCCTAGTTGGTTCTCCTTCACAGGAAGGACTATGTGGACCCAAATGTGGAGCTAAGTTTGGTATCAGGACCCATAAATTCAACATGCATGGTACCCTCCAGGGCATTGTCCACGTTGCAACCTTCGATCCAATAAACCATTTGTAGATAAACAAAACTACACAAACCATGAAAACTACAAAAACCATGAAAACTTAACTCTATGAAAACTTCTAAACAAAATATAACACAAAAATGTCCTAATCCACAGTACTTATTACTCAATAATCACACCAAGAAATAGTACATCATACCTTCTTGGAAAATCAGCTGTCCCTTGCTGTTGGCAGTGTACATGCCAACATACTCTTGTAGGTCTGTGTGCTCATGGTTATTGATTCTCACACATTTGTGCCCAGTGGCTCTCGCGAGGTACTGGATCAAGCTGGTCTTGCCAGCCGAAGTTGGGCCCTGCAGAAGTACTGGGTGCTGCCTATAAACAGATGAAGGGGATATCACAGTGAGAGAAGCTACTCACAAGGAGCTCCCACTTTCATCTTTAGGCTCAATTTTCTATGTAGGGACAAAATTTACTCAAATAACTGTCTGCCCTGTGAGTTTTAAAGTGCTACACATCTGAGGTAGCAACCTTGTATTGTAAACTGAACAAGTATATCACAAGGTGTCTTTGTGTAGACAGACATAGTTAAGTTGAATGGTCCTGTTCAGAGCGTAGAGTACCACTGGACTAGAGATTTGAAGGCTGGCATCTCCATTTCCATTGCAAGTTGTCGTTCAATCAATGTGCTTGCTGTCAGCTCAAGCAGAGTGGTGGAATCAAAAGCATTTTTCCTAGGCACCTTAGTCATGGTTAAATTCAGAAACACTCAAAACAGTGCACACTTCCATGAAACTGTAGTACATGTTAGTACTGCTATACAAAACATTCTGCCATGCGTGCCCCTCACCTAGCTGAAACTGCCCTGGCCAGGTTCTTCAGGTTTCTCTTAACACTTGGTGTCAAGATATAGTCCTCCGGTGTTTGAGTGGCTTCTGATCCAGTGGGAAGCCAAAACCCTTCCACCTGCACACAGGGTTCCCGTTTTGGGCAAGACATTTTGCCAGATATGCACTTATCAGAAACTCCCAGGCAACGCTGTATCTCTGTTGTTACAAGGTGGTGATGGTCTTGACACACTTCTGTCAGAAAGCTCATACAACATCCCTAGTAGTGGTAGTGGAGACATACGTAAGTAACTGTAGTTCCTATATGGAAGGCAAACACTAACAAGTTTCAGTAACAGGCTTGGTGCAGCTTGGTGCATGAACCTGACAACAAGCAGCAATAAATTCAGTACAATTGTAGAGAATAATGGCATGGGAATGGATAAGGATAAGAGTTCAGTGATGTGTTGGCACCTATCAGAGTGTAATCCAATTGTTTTGTATGGAGCATTTATGCATCCTTGGTATGTATGTATATGTAAAACATTTGTATCACATGCATTGTAGGTCAATAAAATGTGAACCATGACTCATAATACTAGGCAGATATGAAACTGTGTGGCCAAATCACAATTACTATGTCTGTCTGTCAAGGTGAAAATTGTGTACCTCAGACAGACTAATAGCAATTTGATATTTGTACAAAAGGACCACAGTATAGGTATGAACAGTTGATAAAACATATCTCTATAAATAGGCAGACCTAGAACATTAAGTCATCTACTGTACAGGATGCATTTACCCAGCCTCTACTGTGTTGGGGTGACTGCAAGATAGTGATTGCTACATCATGCAGTCAGGTTGCTGGCCTTACAGTAATAATAGTATCTGAAGATAGCATCTCTTAATGTAGCTGTCGTTTTCATTTACAAATATCATTGTTATGAGTGTCATAATTGTCATGTGTTGTTAATGTGCACGTGTGTGTATGTGGGTGCAGAAGCTCCAGAAGTACAATTAGAGCTTGGTATAAAACGAAGCATAAAATGTGGTAAGAATGTATTCAATAGGTATGAGGTAGTATGGCCCACATCTACACACCTCATAGAGTGATCTCAAGAACATTCCACAGTGGTTGCTTGCAGCATACACCAAAGCTCTGCACAAACTTCGAAGGCTGAAAAAAGAAAAAGACACAAATTAAGAGCTTAAAACTGCTGCTTACTATTGTATATAGTACCTAAGGTTGGACAAATCCCATGTTCATTGACTATCCATGATAAGAATTAATTTACAGCACCATTTTGCATCAACATCAGGACCCAACCAGTGTGATTGTGTACTATTGGTTGTAACTTGAACTTGCTACCTCAGATAATAAACAGAGTAGGCTTCACCACACACTCTGGTACTTAAGCACACCTTGCTATAGGTGTATATTATTTGCTGAAAGTATGTTTACTTCCCAGTACACGGCATCATTCATCAAGTATGCACACGGAAATAGTGTGGACCTCACTGTTTATTAGTGTGGAAATCAGTAGTATTAGTCACAAGGTCAAAATGACAAGTACTGCTTGGCAAGCTCTTGGCAGCGACAGTGGCATAAATTTGCATAGCTAGTGTGTAACTAGGTTGTGTAACTAGGCCGTGTAACTAGGCCGTGTAACTAGGCCGTGTAACTAGGCCGTGTAACTAGGCCGTGTAACTAGGCCGTGTATAACTAGGTTGTGTAACTAGGTTGTGTAACTAGGCTCGATAGGCGATAGAAGGTTGATAAGTTCAGTGTTACAGTGTGAGTCCTTCCAGCACACAGTATACAACAAATTTTGGTGCCAAGAGTAAACCCAAAAGCAATGCATGGCTACAATGGACAAATTGACAAAACTGGATGGCATATTTTTAAATATCTTGAGCAGTTCTTTAGTATTAGTTAGAGTATGTAACCGAGGTTTCTTAGCTGTATATGGTGCGTAGTGGCAGAAGCCACTACGTGCCACAAGGGTTACTATACAGCTAAGAAATCTCGGTTACATACTCTAGCTGATTTAGAAAATTTAAGCGTGACTCTGCTGTCTGTCTAGCTAGTTCTTGCAGTTCCTTGTTCTTTGTCTAGTTGCTATTGTACTAGCTACCGCTATGACTTTTGAGCCCTTTCCTGGAGTTAGACTACGTGGTCCTCCTGTTCCTGACGATCTAAGCGGTTTGATACATAGCTGTACTGGACCTAACTGCACTTTTTGCACATGGAGGAGGGAAAATCCGATAGAGCTAGGATGGGAGAGACTACTCGAACCTGAAGAAGCCTGCTCTACTGGTTCTACACTTTGCGGAGTGGACCTAACCAGCTCACAAATGTTGGATCCATCCTGTGAGTTGTCTAGTCAACAGACCACTGACTTTTTGGCTAATTTCGACGATGAAAACTACTTCCCTCACTTCGATGCTGAATTTGAGCAAGTTTTAACGCAGGTGGAGACATCTACAAGCCAGTATGTTGCCGCTAGTACTATGTGTACGGCATCAGTCACCATGGCCTCCACTACTGTGCCCTCTACTAGCGCTAATCGTGTGTATGCATCCCCAAAGGGAAAGGCGGCTGTACAATCTGCTAGAGATGCAAGCATCCCAACAAAGACAAAGAACAAACTGAGTGGGCTGTGAAAGTGTGGAAGGAGTGGGCTCTTGCTAGGAATACTAGGCTCCTATCCGACGAGGAGCCTTTCAGTACGGCTTTTTGTGAGTTGACTGTGTCTGAAATGGATTTTCTAGGTTTATCCTAGAAGTACGCAAAAAGAACGGTGACCCATACCCCCCCAATACACTTTACCAGCTCATTTGTGGTTTGCAGCGTCAGCTACGTGAGCATGGATGTGCAGATATCAAGCTGTTTGACAACCCCTACCTCCACGGTTTTCGCTCCACACTTGATGGTGAGATGAAGCGTTTAAATGCAACTGGTAATTATTTGAACAAAAAGCAGGCACAACCTATAACCCAAGAGCAGGAAAATCGCCTCTGGGAACTTGGCTTACTGGGTGATCATAATGCTCAGGTGTTTCTTAATACAATTGTCTATCAAGTTGGCTATTTCTTTGCACTGAGGAGTGGTAACGAACACAGACGCTTACTACATTCTCCTTCTCAGATTCAGCTCCATGAGCCTCCTGGTGATCGTGCTCATTTAGTTTATCGTGAGGATATTTCAAAAACTAACCAGGGAGGTCTTACAAGCAAAAAGAAAAAACCAAAGGAAGTGTATCAATATGCTAATGAGCAAGACCCAAGGAGGTGTTTCGTACAGCTTTATAAGCTTTATAACTCTAAGTGTCCTGAAGATCGTCCTCCCCATGCTTTGTACCTCACTCCATTGTCAAAACCAAAGGGTAAGGTTTGGTATTTGAAAGTTCCAATGGGACACAACACCCTTGGCAAATTAATCAGTGAAATGATGAAAGAAGCTCGTTTCGAGGGACACTACACCAATCATTCACTACGTGTGACTTCCGCTGCCCGACTGTTTGATGCAGAGGTAGACGAACAGCTGATAATGACGAGAACCGGCCACTCCAGCACTGACGGTGTACATGCATACAAGAGGACATCTGACAAACTCAGACAACTCACTTCAGATGTGCTCAACAGTGGAAAAACAAAATGTGACCCCTGCTATCACAGAAGCAAAGCCTGAACCAGCACCAGAGCCAAAGCGTCCTCGTCATGAAGAAAAGGAAAATGCGATGGTTCCTACTTTCCAGATCACAGGAGGCACAAACATCACCATCAACATTAATTCCAATTCTTCTTGACTGAACTTCTTCAGTAGTGTAAACCTGCTGTGTTGCAATGTACTGTTTACCACTCTTATCACTAGTTGTAATAACAATTTGAGTTGTCTGGTTCAGTTCAAAGAGTTTAAGTCGATTAGCAGACTAGACTTCACACTAATAACCATATTCATGAGGTCACTAAGTCACTAGTTAGAGACCTGTGGTTAGGTCTCTAACCCAGTTAGAGACCTGGCCTGATGGTGGTTCCTACATTATGTAGGATACTCATTTAGGCTACACACATCAAAGCTTGAATATTCAAAAATTTTCTAATAGCAAATAACATTGGAAATGACGGCAAATGGTGCACAATACTGTTGAGTGTGTGGGGGTCAGGCACCTAGCAGCTTATCTGCAACCTGGCAGCCCCAGAAATGATCTATGCAAGTTATTGGTCCAGGACCATTACACCCCTCGACCATTGGCTACTGTATGTTTCAAGTTACATGCAGAAGGATGGTTAATTATGTTTTAGCCAAACTATGAAGGCTTTCCGAGCACTACTAGTTCGGGGCTATTCCCAATGATATGTTAAAACAACGTCTGATATGTGATGTCAAAGATGCTGGGTCCAAGTGCAGAATATTTGCAGCAAGCCGGACCTGATGGCTTTAAAATTCATAAAAGCCACTGAATTGGCTTGAACTGAACATAAGGGACCTACAAGAGTTACACGCACTGGCCATACTAGTGCATACTGTGCAGAAGTAGCAAAGAAGAAAGTATGTAATTGCAATTACTGCAGTGGCAAGCACACATACGTAGACTCCTGTTGTTTCAAGGACACAGAGTTCCATTATCGTTGCAGAAAGTGATATCCAGGCAAGGTCTGCCATACTGAACAACACCCTCAACAACAAAGCCAAACAAACCAGAAGTCGAGTTTGCAACACAATATGCATGGTGAGGAGGTTAACCACACCTAAAATAGTTGCGCTGTTACAAGGAAGTTGAGAATAGAAAGCCAGACAGTCTGTCTTAGTGCTGTTACACCGAGGGAATAGTCTATATTCAATAGAAAGTAAGGTTCTATAGTATCTTCAGGCCGACACTCCATAATAAAATGGTGAACAGTTTTTGGTCTCCGGTTCTGATGAGTTTTTGATGCTCAGGTTGATCTATAACCTTGAGCATGGAGCTACAAAGGACTCCAATACACAAAACGCCCATACTAGCTCCCAGTCAGTCATCATTTCTCTGCGGAGAAGGGCCAAACACCTTTGCCCGAGGCTCTACCGCCGTTCAACTAACATACTGCCCGCAAACTACTGGCTTCTGCTGCTAGCTGGTGATGTCGAGATAAACCCAGGTCCAGTGAGATTCCTTTGTACGGTGTGTCAGAAACCAGTCAAGAGAAACCAACGAGGAACAGAATGTTCAAATTGCACACATTGGACTCACGCGAAATGTGGCGGCATCTCCCCTGAAGACTGTGGCAAGCACACATACGTAGACTCCTGTTTCAAGGACAAAGAGTCCCATTATCGTTGCAGAAAGTGATGTCCAGGCAAGGTCTGCCATACTGAGCACCACCCTCAACAACAAAGCCAAACAAACCAGAAGTCGAGTTTGTAACACAATTTGCATGGTGAGGAGGTTAACCCCACCTAAAATACGTTCGTGTTGGAAATTGAGTCGAGTAAGATGAAGATGACCGTCCAGGTTAACACTTTGCACGTGGAAATTATATACACATCATGGTTTATTAATGCGGAAATTATTCTGAGGTCAAAGTGACAAGCGTTGCTTAGCAAGCCCCAGGCCTTGCCAGCTGCCTGATTTGCATATAACAAGGCTGGACTAGTTTATCTAAATTGCTGATCACCACTAGGTATATATCATAGCTTACCAGCAATTTGAAATGGCGCCGATTTTCTCATCTGTTACGTACAGCTCTGACCGACTAAGCCCTTTTCTAAGTTATTTGAAGCTAGTACTCCAGCTTTATGTGAAATCTGGAAGCCGCTTGCTCCCTATGTTGAAGAAAAAGCTTCGCTTCTCATAATTCACGAACGATCACGAACTAGCACCACCCCCTTCCGCCTTCCCTGTGGGTGATGTAAGTGGAAAGGTGTGATCTACTACTCAACAGGAAGGGATTTACCCCAAAAGCTTGCTTGGCTTCGCTTACGTACCGTGTAAACTCTCCTTCGCGTCCTAAGTGTTATTGGCCTCGTGTGCATGTGACAGGATCACGTTCCGCGTGGTTTAATTTCACAATCTGATTGGCTCCTCAAAATCTTGAGAGGTAATGGTAGACAGAAAATACACGGAAACGCTACCAGGTTCCTAAACCTCGAAATGGAGGTGGATACTGGAGCAGCTAGCTCTGTTCTGCACCTACGCAAGAGAACCAGTATAGATCAAAGGGCTACAACAGTTTCCATACACTATCAAAGTCAGACAGCAGAGCTTGAGGTGGTAATTGTGGCTGGCACAGGTCCCTGTCTACTGGGACAAGAGTGGTTACAGAAGATCAGGCTTACCCATCAGCACAGCCTTGTCTTTGTAAGCCTTGAATGGTACTCTACGCCTCAAGGGGAAGGATAAACAAGACCTTCAGCAGCTGGAAAGCATCACAACCATCAATCCAGTGCAGTTTGCAGACTGGGCAACCCCAATCGTCCCAATGATCAAGACAGATATCCCTGCAGCAACTATAAAGTCACAATCAACACCTACTCCATGCCAAGGAATGAGGACCTCCTTGTATCATCTGGTTGAGGAAAAATATTTGCAAAGCTAGACCTCACCCATGCATACCAGCAAAATTACTCCTGAATAGTCAAAGCAATATACAGTGGTAAACACTCACACTGTAGTCTTAACGGAGTTAAACGTAGTTAACAGCAGGGACTTCCGCCTGCGCGAGCCCAGCTACATCACGTGATCAGACAGTCAAGCATGTGCGTGTAAATCTGGCGCCAAGCAGTGGTAGCTACATTGTCAGCAACCGGTTCCAGTCCTCACTCAGGGCCTTCCCATAGTCCACCCGCATTAGCCTCCTAGTGTCTGGTTACGTGGTAGTCAACAGCTGGCTCTCCAAACTCATGTGAACTGAAATGTCGGTGTCAAACCCCAGGGTACCGCCGTTCTTGCCGGGACAGATTCAGCGGCTGTTGCAGTGTTTGGTGCCTCTCCCACCCCAGGACCCCTCAGTACCCCAGGATCCCTCAGTACCCCAAACTCACGTGCCGAAGATGGTTCCGCCACACCAGCCACTCTCGTGCCGGTACCAACCACCGCACCATCATCATCCAGTGAGTAAACAAGTGCATGAGTTTAGATAGACGATGACACTCCTCAGGCACCTGGCCATCTACCAGCCCCAGCAAGACTCCCCATCAGTGACATTTCTCAGTGGCTAGAGAGGTACTCGCTGATGGCCGCAGTGCTGGCCGCAGTGCTGGCCGCAGTGCTGGCCACCAGGTTCCCAGAAAAGGCTCCTGAACTATTTGCCTATCAAACCACCATTGTCTGAGCTAAGTGGAACAATGAGGGAAAGTACTGGGTCTCTTACAACAGCCAGTTCCAAAGGGAGGCACTTGCTAGGAAAGACGTGAACTGGTCCATTACAGATTCACGTCTGTACAACAAAGACTTCACCGGGAGGGCCCGTGCCATTGCGAGGTGCCCCTTCTGCTTGCAGGATGACCACACAGCTCCGTATTGCCCCAAAAACCCTGACCACCAGTTGTTTGGGTGGTTCTCACCTGTATTCTAGCACCTGCATGTCCTTAGCAACTGAGTGTGTATAAATACTGTTGTAAACCTGTCAGAAAGTGGCTTGAGAAATAGTTTGGCAAATGCTACATGGTGGCAGCGGCGAATAATCAAAGGATGGCTCAACTTCGGCTGGAACCTCCAGAACTGTTTAACTTCCATGCCTGCCCTGCTAGAAACGCAGGTTCAAACAATTTCGTAACGCATCAGGTCTGCAAAGGTAGAATCCAGTGCAGCAAGTGAGAACACTCCTCTACTGTCTCGGAGAAGAGGCAGAAGATGTCTTGACATCTACGAATGTCACTGCCGACGAGCGAAAAGTGTACGACACTGTCGTCGACAAATTCGATGCTTTCTTCAAGGTGTGACGAAACGTAATATTCAAAAGAGCCCGATTCAACCGACACAACCAGCTCGATGGCGAAACGGCGGAGCAATACATAATGGAACTCTACAGACTAGCCAAAAGTTGCGATTATTGCGATCGCAAAGACGAGATAATTCGGGACAGACTAGTTGTGGATATCCAAGACACGGTCCTATCCCAGCAACTACAGCTCGACCCCGACCTCACGCTGGACAAAGCCAAAAAGATGGTTCAACAGCGGGAAGCAGTCCACGATCAGCAGCAAGTACTCAAAGGAGTCAGCAACAAGGCACACGTCGTCGAAGAGTTGCGAATGAAAGGACGCTTCACACAGCCGAGTGGGAGCACCTCTAAGCCCAAGCGGCCACAGCAACGTCAGCCACAGAAGCACCAGAAGCAGTGCACACGATGCGGGAAAGGTCAGCATCCAAAGGACAAATGTCCAGCAAAGGAGGCTGCATGTTACCGTTGCCAGCGCAAAGGTTATTTCGGCGCGCAGTGCTTCGCCAAATCTGTTGCAGAATTGTCAAGTGACAGCTATCTAGATGTGGCGCTCCTAGACATAGTATCATTCACTCACGAGTCAGCATGGCTAGCAAAGGTAAAGCTGTGTGATCAAGATACCACCTTCAAGCTGGACACAGGAGCTGAGGTGACAGCAATCTCTGAGTAGTCTTTCAAACGCATGGAGAGCAGAAACTTGTTTCTCCCAGGAAAGCTCTGTATGGACCATCAAATCAACTGCTACAAGTAGCTGGACAGTTCCAGGGCAAGTTCTCATACAAGAACAGAACAGTGGTTCAAATGGTGTGTGTGGTGAATGGACTCAGGACTAACCTCCTAGGGTTGCCCGCCATTACTGCCCTCAATATTGTAGCCAGAGTAGATGCCACCTCAACGACAACATCCAAGGGAAACAATACACCTGAATTACGCCAAAATGTCAAGCAGGAACTGAAGTCAATCAGAGTGATGCCCAAAGTGGATGAACCAGACATCTATGCATATCCTGAGAAAACCAAAGTGATTCTCGGCCTGGCCAAAAACCAACATGCCCCACCATGGCCGGACTAGGACAAAACCTTTCCCAAGAAAGGGAGATGTGGCATAAACTGTGAATGCGTTATCAGTTAACACCTACAGTAGCGGCCAAAATAAAGTTTACATTCCGTCTTCGTTCTACTGTGTGAACCGTCTTCAAAAAACAGTGTGAAATTTTTACTACGGAAGCATAGTATGCATTGTTTCTACGGTTTCCGGACAGGCGAAACACTTACACGTTTATAACAGCTGTCAAACACTGTTTATCTTGTGATGTGTTACATTTAGGCCTACAGTCCCTCTTCCTGATGGTCCTTGTCCCATGTCGATAGCTGCTCAAGAACCAGAGATACAGTTGGCAATCGATCGATCGTCACCAAGCCCCGCCCAACAGACTTACAGCGATTGGAACCAACGTACTTCTGAAAGGTTTATCTTGATTCTTGGATATGTTTTATCTACAGGCCTTAGCTATAGGCTAGTCTTTATTCCGTGTCAATAGCTTGCTTGCGTGCGAAGATATCCTGTGTCGAAAATTATTCGTTGCGTTCGAAGCCAGTAATTGCTGAATCAGCAATCGTTCTTACGTAACAGAAGAGTCCGTTAAAAACGGAACATGACATTTCGTACCGTAGAACGACCGTAGAACGAAAACGGAACGTAAACATTATTTTGACCGCTACTGTAGGTAGTGCTTGTCATTGTTATGTAGCACCTATGTAGTCACACCTATATTCTGGCACCTGCATGTCCTTAGTGTGCATAAATACTGTTGTATACCTGTCAGAAAAGCGGCTTGAGAAATAGTAACAAGTTGCAACATTGGCAAATGCTACAGTACTTGTGTTCATAATTAGCACCTTAAAAGCTATTACATTAATGAGTATTGAATGGTGTTGTTAATTGTGTGTTGATCCACTGTTACACCAGTTTACACAAAGAAACCTTGAGTGAAAACTGAAGGCTGTTGTGTTGAATAAAAGCTTCATGTCTGACTGCCTTGGCCAAATTCACGATCACTGACGAACTAGTACCACCCCTTCCTGCCTTGCCATGGTGATGATGATAACATAAAGGGGCTTACCCCTGAGTCTCATTAAGCTCTAAACAGACCACAATTAATTGCCTAACGCAATCTGCTGAAGCTACACCACAGTCTATAAAAGAATCGGAAGATAGTATAAAATCCATTAGAAAAGATCTTGAAAAACATCAGAAGAGGCACAAGAATCTCGTACCTACATTGATGTGACAAAACGTTGTGCTGAAGACTGGGCCAAAATCATGCAAATGGAAGAAACAGCTGACGAAGATGGCAAAGAGTTGGAAACTCTCAAACGCAATTTCACATTGGTAGTCTCTGCAAACTACCAGATGTCGAAACTAGTTCCCTATTGGGGATCTTCTCCTCAGCCAGGTGCAACCTATTGTTTACAAAAGTTATCTCATGATATCCTGGGCATTGTTAACCATGCAACTTTACATGCTGCTGTATACCTGTTTGATGAGAGGGTCGGACTTAAAAATAGTGACCATACTATCTCTAGCCTAAGTGACTACATTGCAAAACTCCCACCTTGGATTCGCCGAGTCCACCTGTTTCTGGATAACTGTGTTAGTACAAACTAAAACTGGTTTGTATTGGCATGGGCAGCAGAAATGATGCAGCAAGGAAAGCTGGACTTTATTCACTTGTCATTTCTCATCGTGGGCCACACTAAGTTTGCGCCTGACCTGTTCTTTTCAAAGATACGTAGCCCAGTCATACAATCGAAGTGATGTATTCTCCACAGTGGACCTTGGAAATGTTATTTCTCACTATGCTGACCTGTAACGTGTAAATTACTTCCGCGTGCAATGAGTTAAATCACAAGATCTTATTGGCCATGGCTAGCATTCTCATTCTTACAGGTTTAATCATTTGATGTTCAATTCTCAGTTCAGTTTCACATTTTAACCGTGTATCACATTGAGCAAAATTTCCAATAACAATTTTCTATTTGTGTGTGATCCAAGACGGTAATATTTTTTTAGTGACGGTACTTCTTTAATGCTATTTCATGGTGGTATAAAGTGCCGGATCTGTAGAGTCCACTTGTGAGAGAAGTACCTTTGATCTATTCCATTTGCTAATGGGAGGCATGCTTCAGCTTGATTGCTTGCCACCTCAATTTGGTTACAAAGTCACAGCATAAATGTAGTTTAGCAGAAAAGTATGTGGGAGCACTACACTCTCAGCATCTGTATTACGGTATTACACTCCAGTCTTGGTAATGGTGTGGTTACTCTTTCTGATCTATAGGAGTATACTTCTACATAGAAATGCCCCTAATGAGGGTATTTAGACATTTATGTCTAGAAAACCCTCCAAAGACCATCGACGTGGGAGAAATCAGAAACTTCCTCGATGCTGCAGCAACAAGTACAATAGTCAAAGCAGTCTCGGCACATGAACCACTCTTTGACACACGTGGGGAATTCTCCCTTGTATGTTCTCAAAAGATGATGCAAATCTACATTATATAGCTTTAGAACAACGATCACATTTACGGAGTGTCACATTCACCAAAAACATCACAGGATTATTCCTGAACCCCTGTGTCCTACCACGTTTGTTTCGGCCGTACTAATGGTGCCTTTCAATCCATTTTTTGCATCAGGTCAAAGTAGTTTGTTGATCATGAGCAACTTTGGCAGGATGCAGACTCCTCAAATAAAAAGTGAGGCTAAGAAGCTCACAACCAGTGTACATCCAGTTCCATGTGCACTCTAGCTTCTTAGCTACTTTACTACACTAGTCTATCTCCCCATTATATAGTGTTTCAGCGTGCTCACTTTGTTGGTTTTACCAATCATGTTTTGCCACCTCTATCCAAGTGTGCTGGCAGCCCTAGTTGAAGAGCATATTCATTTTAAGATGAATATGTTTATTTATGATCTTGTAGGGAAAAGCTTTACTTCTGTGTGTCTAGCTTGCTTGTTATTGCGACACTTTGTTCACATGTAGACTGTTCATGGGGCTGGAGAGATACAAGTGAAAGAAGAGTCCAGAGAATTTATTGTAAGTTCATGAAGTGTAACCAACTCTCTTTGTGGACGTTTTGGAAATGCAGCCTCAATGAAGTCCTGTTTACCCTCTACGTCACTCACACGATAAATTATTCCAGGCCCTTTTCCACTTTTCCATATACTGTAAGAGAGGAAAAGGCGGGACCTGGAAACAAAGCTATGCATGCACAATATTCTTTTTGTTGCAACATAGTACATTTAGGGTGCCTATTATCCCTTATACCTAATGTATTCATTCTCTTTCTTTCTGAAGGTAAATGGAATCAACCTACTTAAAGTACATGCTGCAGATGAATTCGCCTATGGCTGCATGCTACTAGACACTCTATTTACACAAGCCCAGTTGAAAGAGTCAATGGTCTTCAAGTCTAAGAAAAGAGAAAAAACCGAGTCTGGATATAAAGAAAGTGGAAATGCTACTAAGTAAGTTGTCAGCTAAATACTAACACAATTCTTTCTCTACTGCACTACGTACACTTGATGCCATGATTGCCACCGATCATGTACTCTATTTAATGCACACGTGCTTAATACATGATGCCATGTACCAGGAAGGAAGTATGTGCCTAATAAATAATATGTGACCAATTTCAAGCTACTGCATGTGCATTTCCTTAGTACAGTGGAACTCTGCTTTGTGGACACCCCTCAATAGCAGACGCTCATGACCTTAACAATTAGACATGAGGTTAGCCTCCCCTACCAGCGTACAGCAAAGGAAAGCTCATAAAATGTGGACATGTTGTACTCAACAGCTCAATTATATAGTACCCAGAAATGTACTGGAAGTCCCTCAGTTAGGGATGCCTTACTATCAAGGACACAATGTTTCCACTGTACTGTATAAATTGGTCCAGACCTGCACTACAATTGAAGCAATTAGCATTACTATTTGTGCTCCACATATCTACATGCCTATTGTTAATAATAACCTTTACCTTCTATCTGCAGCGTGTGTCACCCAAAGATTTCCAGAACACAACCACAAGGAACTCATCAAGAATTTAAACCAAAAATGCAGGGATTCAGGAAAGACTGATGCTCAGTAATGGTTAAAACTATATGACATACAATCACACACTTGCATACTGTAGTGTATACTTCTTGCCGTAGCTTATAATCATTTGTACTTAGTGTTTTATAAAAGTACCTATTCAATATTAAAATTGTCAGTACCTTACGGCAGTTGAGTTACCTCATAAAGAAGCATGTAAGATTCTTGACAGAGTTTTCAAGAATCATGCAAGATTCTTAAAAAGACTTTGTAAGATTCGTAGAAGAATCATTAAGATTCTTGAAAGGACTTTCAAGAATCATGTAAGATTCTTGAAAGATTCTTACTAAGATTCTCTCGAGGATCTTGCAAGACATTTCCAGTGGGAAGCAGGAAATTAGTGATGCATGTATCATCCCCATGGATGAAAAGGGAAGAATGAACGTTTTTATTAGATTCCTCAAAAATCACTATCCCTCTATTTACATTGATGAAGAACACCAGATAAAGTCCGGCTACACAAGCTATAGAGGGAGGATTGATCTCATAATGTTGTGTAACAGTAACCAAGTTCCAGTGCTTATTGAGACAGGAGAGGAAGGAGAAGAGAGAGGAGAGAAAGGAGGAGACGAGAGGTTGGAGAAAACAAGGAGGGAGAGATGTGCATTGCTACAGATGATGAGCATGAAGAGGACACATGTGTGAAGTGCTTGATAGCAGAATCGAAGAAAGGAATGGAAAATGCGGGAACGCAAACACGAGCTGAAGCTTATGCCATGTTAGGAAATAAAATAGTTGAGAGACTCCAAAAGAGAGAGGTGGTGAATTCTGCAGTTGGCTACGGAATAGTAAATATCTCCTTCAACAATGGTGGAAATGTCACCTTTGAGAATAGTACATTACACTCAACTACTACAACAGCAGCATGGGCATTACATTATTAAACTTAACAAGCTAGTGTCACAAAGGCTGTGGGCAAACTTTAGTGGGCTGTAGGCCATGTCCGCTTTGTTTGTTCATTGTGAAGCCTGTTTATCGTGTGTAAAAACTCTGAGATTCTCTTCTGGGTTGGTACCCTCCATGACTGGCAACCAACTGAAGCCACTCAACTGTCTTTTTTCCTAACTCCACTTCTCTTAACTTGTGACAACATTATTGACCTTAGCTTATAGGTGGAACAACCATACCAAGTTTGGATATAGGCAGGAAATCTACAGTCCCAAGTTTGAATTTGCATGTTAGACAGCAGACAATGAAAAAATACTGGGAATTTTATCCCATCCGGTTTATTGTAAAGCCTGTGGGCAAGCTTGGAAGGGAGGGAGGGAGGGAGGGAGGGAGGGAGGGAGGGAGGGAGGGAGGGAGGGAGGGAGGGAGGGAGGGAGGGAGGGAGGGAGGGAGGGAGGGAGGGAGGGAAGGAAGGAGGTAGCCTCATACCCAGGCGCCTGAAAAATCGGAGAGGAGAGCCTGGTATCCACTGTTTGCGTATGTGTGAAGTCCCCTTGGTAACCTGCATACTACTGTACTACAATGTGACCCGCTGAGCGAAAACCCGGCACTTTGCGCAAATATTGAATTTGAGTTAGAGGCAATTTTATCCGTACAGGTTGTTTCCCAGTTAAACTCAGATTATTACACCAATGTGTCACAGGGGGCTTGGACTGTATCATACTGAATTATGAAGCCCGACTCTGCTACACAGGCAGGCCAGTGAAATATGGGAACGCGTTGCTATGGACAGCTTGTATGCGTTTTTCATAAAACGCAATTTTACCAGCTTCTAGTCCGTATACAGTTGTCTTTCTGTCCATAGACATAATGTAAGCCCCCGCTTTTATAACCGCTGTCTTTCCCAACTGTCTTGCCGACTTCCAAGCTGCTTTTTTACAAGAACACGTGTAAATTTACGTGACACGATAGTATACGGAGACATTAAAATTTACCATAGCAACATAAAAACATTGCATTTTCTCGAAACGTTGCGTTCCGCTTCCGCTACACATTTCGCTCTGTAGCTCGGGAACCAAGCAACCGATCGCTTCCATTTTTTTTCTGCCGCACAATTACACATTGGTATATCGATTTCCGGTGTTATCTCGATTTTCATAAAATGCGCAAAGTGCCGGGTTTTTGCTCAGCGGGTCACAACAATGTTTGCTTTTCTAGTCTCAGAATGTGTGCTGGATGGGCTGCTTCCAAATGAACGGTACGTACAACATTTGGAAACTTGTTGCACAAATACTATCGGCGATATATTCCACAGTTTTCAAACATCACTGCCCCCTTGCACAAACTAACACAGAAGGGTGAGCAATTTATCTGGAGTGATAAGTGCCAAGTAGCCTTTTTTTGACAATCTCAAGCACCTGTGTTGGTCTACCCTGATCTGTCACAAAACGCAAGCTCTTTTGTCCTACAAAGTGATGCTATTTCAAGCGGCCTCGGAGCAGTGTTAGAGCAGGATGACTGAGTTATTGGACATGCTAGCCGCACCCTGTCCAAATCTGAACAAAACTACAGTGTCATTGAAAAGGAATGTTTGGCAGTGGTACATGCAATGAAGCAATTTTGTCACTACCTCCAAGAATTTTGTCACTACCTCCAAGGCTATCCATTTCAATTGATAACAGACTTGTAACTGTACTCAAACTGCACGTGGCAATCTCTATCGTGCCCTACGGCCATCAAACTTCAGGGGTATGTCCCGGTAGTTATTTGTAATGATTGTTATCCTAGGCAGGAAGAGGTGGGGTGTAAGGGGTTGGGCGATCATCAAGATAGCCACGCGGTGAGCATGCAAGTCACGGCTCGATAGAACATCTGTTTTCTTGTTCACTGCTGCTGTTAACCTTGCTGCTGAAGAGAACAGGGCTACATTAACTCACATCAGGAGCGTTACTCCAGGTAAGTGTAAAACCAAGGCAAGATAAGCCTTCCTACTTGTACCGTTCGAGCGATATTCTTGTCGGACACTTACTTCTGTCGAAACAGCTGCTTGCTCTGATGTTCAGTACCTTAGCCCACCCTTATTACTACAGTTTCAGAGAGTCCATCCAGGGGATGGATGCTACAAAGTCTACTTGTTACTGAGGACAAAGAATACAAGGGGTAAATGCATGCCTTACCACCACAAATGTTGCAGATTGTAGCTCATAACAATTATAGTGTTCCACTATAAAAAGCCCCATCACAGTGTTAATCACAGATGACAAACAAACCCGAATAGTCAACACCAACAGACTACGTCATTGTATTCAACCAATGTAAAGTCGATCCACTAACACTAACTCATGGACCGTCCCTTAGGTCGAACACATGATTATACCTCCCCTGCATCAAGTATAAGCCTGCAATACCCTCTACATGAACAACATCCTCCAGACTATTTTTCACATTAAAGCTCAAGGACAAGTTTCATCAAGGAGTATACGACAAGCTTTGATTACAGTAGAATTCCCTGATGTCAAAGAGCACATTTACATACCTGTGTAGTAAACTCAGGCAAACCATCCAAAAGTAAGACACAGTCATGCGCTAGGCTGTATCAGTTGAGCAAAAAAACAGTCCTTTCTTTGTGGCGATTGGCAATCACGGCAGACTATCAAACTATTGGACATCTTTTCGGTGTGTCTAAGATGGCAGTATGCTTCATTGTAAAGAAGAATGTTCCGCTATAGTGGAGAGTCCGGCTACCAAGGTACATAAAGGTTTCTACTGGGGATTCATTCAAGGAATAAGTGGGGGGTTCCTCAGAGTGCTAGTGCAGTGGATTGGACTCACATTCCCATTGTCTTAAGCCTCGACCCTTCCCCACTGAAGAGAGGCATATTACCCACTGGTGGACTGATACCATTTATATATTCCCTCCCTAATATAACTATTATTTGTACTTTACACCCCTGAATTCTGTTGCTTTTCTACAGGCAATGGTGTACTATATAAGATTTGGCTGTGACGCTCTTGTACCACCGTTGGTTTTCGTGATTACTGAAGAATGGGTGCAGATAATTCTCTTTCCATTCACAAAGCGAGAAGAACGGTTGGTGAATGCTGTTCTGTTACCCAAGATATATTTCCAAGCTTCCATTGACCAACTTTAGAATTTGATATTTTGTGCACATAAGCTTGTCCTACCCCCCTGGTTGCCAGACTGTAGCATTAAGAGACTGGGAGTGAAGATGACTCAAGTTGAATGCATTTGAAGCACACACGGCAAATTCCAAATAAGTCTATGCTAGGAGTCTGATGGCAGCATGACAAGGCAGGCTGTGAGTTGCTGCAGGTGTCATGCATGAACATGCTAAGACCGGTCCTCACAGTACAAGTGTAAAGCTCAGCCATGAGTCTCGTGCCCAGCCTGCATGTGCCTCTCTGTGGGGTCTGGGGACGAGACTACTTCGCCATGCTGGTGTAGCCTAATAGCTCAGTTGTGTATAAGGACTAAGGAATTCATTAAAATGTAATTGTACATGACGTCACGGTTGGGTGCTCTGGTTGCCAAGGATAATGTATTGCTGTCTATGGAGATATGGGCGTAGCAACTTTCAAAACTCCCGCCACGCGCACACTATACCGTATGTTGTAGTTTAGCAATAAGCAAATAAAACCACAATTTTCCACGTGCATGTCGGTCTTTGTCTGAAGATGACAGAGCGAACGGTTCGAGAGATACATTGAGTAGCAATGGCCAGTGACACACGTGAAGATATTTCTGGAGCAAACCTCTCCGCACCTTACGAGAAGCATACTATATCAGCTCTATGCTGGTGGCTTCTCTGCAGAGGGATTAAGCCCCCTGCATCTTGGAGAAAACGGCAACTTATCGACAGGTAAGCTGTCTAGTGTGACTAATGTAAGTAAATTTTTGCTCGCCTCAAGTGTCAGTATTAAAGTCAACAATTTAAGTAACTCTCCCTTCACTCACAGAGTAAACCAGGCTCAGCAGGAAGGGACTGCTGTTGTTGATGTAGATGGCTCATACCTCTACAGAAAGTATAGGTCACTTACAGAAGCAGCAGTACAAGTGTCATTGCCTGCCTGCCCTTCTCTTCCACTAACTGGATGGAATCCAGTCAATGAGGAGACCTGTCAAGCTATTGCTCCCTCCAGCCCTCGTGTTACTTCAGGTAAACAGATTAGGGTTAGTTGCTTCTATACTCACTGGGTTACTTGTGTCTATACTCACTGTGATAAATGGCCTTTTTTGTTGTTGTTGTGTAGGTTTGGTGTATACCTACTTAGCGGGTCATGTTGGGCGCACTGGAGACCAAGAAGCTTTCAGAGTTTTGGCTCATGGTTATACTCATTGGTCTTCAGGTAGACTGGAGAAGATGGACGTAAATACCAACCATCCTGAATATTGCCATGTGCATTGCACAATGACACCATCGATGAAGTCTATTCCCTACCACATATATCTACTTCTCGGACGTGATGGAGAACTCACTACCATTTGTTCAGCTACATGTGAATGTGCTGCTGGGTATGTTGTATTTTATTGTTATTGATTGGCAACAGTAGCTGTACTGTATACGTTTTCTTTATCGATTGGTGACAGTGGCTGTACTGTATAAGTTTTCTTTATCGATTGGTGACAGTGGCTGTACTGTATACGTTTTCTTTATTGATTGGCGACAGTGGCTGTACTGTATAAGTTTTCTTTATTGATTGGTGACAGTGGCTGTACTGTATAAGTTTTCTTTATCGATTGGTGACAGTGGCTGTACTGTATAAGTTTTCTTTATTGATTGGTGACAGTGGCTGTACTGTATAAGTTTTCTTTATCGATTGGCGACAGTGGCTGTACTGCATAAGTTTTCTTTATCGATTGGCGACAGTGGCTGTACTGTATAAGTTTTCTTTATCGATTGGCGACAGTGGCTGTACTGCATAAGTTTTCTTTATCGATTGGCGACAGTGGCTGTACTGTATAAGTTTTCTTTATCGATTGGCGACAGTGGCTGTACTGTATAAGTTTTCTTTATTGATTGGCGACAGTAGCTGTACTGTATAAGTTTTCTTTATTGATTGGTGACAGTGGCTGTACTGTATAGGTTTTCTTTATCGATTGGCGACAGTGGCTGTACTGTATAGGTTTTCTTTATCGATTGGCGACAGTGGCTGTACTGTATAGGTTTTCTTTATCGATTGGCGACAGTGGCTGTACTGTATAGGTTTTCTTTATCGATTGGCGACAGTGGCTGTACTGTATAGGTTTTCTTTATCGATTGGCGACAGTGGCTGTACTGTATAAGTTTTCTTTATCGATTGGCGACAGTGGCTGTACTGTATAAGTTTTCTTTATCGATTGGTGACAGTGGCTGTACTGTATAAGTTTTCTTTATCGATTGGTGACAGTGGCTGTACTGTATAAGTTTTCTTTATCGATTGGTGACAGTGGCTGTACTGTATAAGTTTTCTTTATCGATTGGCGACAGTGGCTGTACTGTATAAGTTTTCTTTATCGATTGGCGACAGTGGCTGTACTGTATAAGTTTTCTTTATCGATTGGCGACAGTGGCTGTACTGTATAAGTTTTCTTTATCGATTGGTGACAGTGGCTGTACTGTATAAGTTTTCTTTATCGATTGGCGACAGTGGCTGTACTGTATAAGTTCTCTTTATCGATTGGCGACAGTGGCTGTACTGTATAAGTTTTCTTTATCGATTGGCGACAGTGGCTGTACTGTATAAGTTCTCTTTATCGATTGGCGACAGTGGCTGTACTGTATAAGTTTTCTTTATCGATTGGCGACAGTGGCTGTACTGTATAAGTTTTCTTTATCGATTGGCGACAGTGGCTGTACTGTATAAGTTTTCTTTATCGATTGGCGACAGTGGCTGTACTGTATAAGTTTTCTTTATCGATTGGCGACAGTGGCTGTACTGTATAAGTTTTCTTTATCGATTGGCGACAGTGGCTGTACTGTATAAGTTTTCTTTATCGATTGGCGACAGTGGCTGTACTGTATACGTTTTCTTTATCGATTGGTGACAGTGGCTGTACTGTATACGTTTTCTTTATCGATTGGTGACAGTGGCTGTACTGTATACGTTTTCTTTATCGATTGGTGACAGTGGCTGTACTGTATACGTTTTCTTTATCGATTGGTGACAGTGGCTGTACTGTATAAGTCCTTTATTGATTGGTGACAGTGGCTGTACTGTATAAGTTTTCTTTATTGATTGGTAACAGTGGCTGTACTGTATAAGTTTTCTTTATTGATTGGTGACAGTGGCTGTACTGTATAAGTTTTCTTTATCGATTGGTGACAGTGGCTGTACTGTATACGTTTTCTTTATCGATTGGTGACAGTGGCTGTACTGTATAAGTTTTCTTTATCGATTGGTGACAGTGGCTGTACTGTATACGTTTTCTTTACTGACTGGCAACAGTAGCTGTACTGTATGTAATAGTTATATCCCTCCCTGGGGGGTGGTCATTTTACACATTTGTGTCGGGCGTAGCCCGACACCAATGTGCAAGACCACACCCCAGGGAGGGATATAACTATTATATAACCTGTTACCTAGGCAACATCACTGTAGAAGAGAGATATGGGCAACATTCTTATATGTTGCCTAGGTAACAGGTTATATAAGTCCTTTATTGATTGGTAACAGTAGCTATACTGTATAAGTCCTTTATTGATTGGTAACAGTAGCTGTACTGTATAAGTCCTTTATTTTACTTTTCATAGGGTTCTCTGGAGAAATTATCAATCACAGTGGCTGTATTCTGCTTCCTGGTTATGACAGCTCTGCAGACGTGCATCACTCCAATTTTTTGACTACCATAAACGTGCTTAGACCGTCTTGCCTGATAGTCTCGGAACCAGACCCTCACACGCAGAGGCAAAGGAAGGTCTGGTAAAGTTACATACATAAATTCTTTATGGGATATGGCCTTCTTACAGGCTTCCTAAGCATTAATTGAAGGTGTTGATTGGGTAAAAATGTGCACGTGCTCAATTAGCTATTGTATATAGATCTCGCAAACTTTGTCGCTACCAGTAAAGATACTAGTAATGAAGTGACTGTTTCATAGTCCTTTGGCAGACAATTTAAACAGCGAAGTAGCAGGCCAGCCCAGAACTTTGGTGTTGGCTACCAAAATAAGCACAACTTTATATCCATTGTCATAAATGTCTCAGCTACATCAAGCATGAGCGCCTCCAGAGGGTTTACAACAACTACGATGGACTTACGCTGCCTCCATAACTTCCATGCGGCAAAATGACATGTACTGACTGGAGCATTTGTCATAGGATATTTTGTATCTCTATGCAAGATAGGTTGCATCCCCCCAGGATATTTGGTATCCCCCTCACACTCAGTATATTTTGAACTCCCCACGCAAAATATTTCTATAGCCTATCTTGTTCCTCCTCCTATCATGCATGTTATGATTGCCATGTTTAAAGAACGTGAAAATTATGTCAAATAAGTTTAATGGCAATGGCAGACTGCCATTTCCATACAACACGGTGATGAACTGAAAAACTTTAATCCATTTGACTCCCAGACGTTCTTTCTCACTATAGACTTTCATGACACAGCAGTACAATAACATCAAACTCCATTTTTCTTAAAATTACTAGCGTCTTCAGTTATTGTTGTGATAATAATGATAATTTTGATCAAATTAGTGTATTAGGAACACTGTATCACTGCATGGACTTTGTTAAGGGTGAGGGTCATATGCACCTCCTAGGTGCATATGATAGACAACAAATGAATCGCAGAACAGTTTGGTCTGATGAGGAGGTTGGAGATCTTATACATGTCTGGGGAGGTGTTAAAATTCAGCAAGAGCTGGATGGGGCATCAAGAAATAAGCCAATTTTTGTTGCAATCGCAAAAAAAAAATGGACAAGACAGGGTACAACAGGGATTGGCAACTGTGCTGAGCAAAAATCAAAAATCTAAATGAGAATACAGAGCAGTTAAAGGCCACAATAATGGCACCAGTAGGGGCCGCAAAATGTTCAGTGAGCTTGATGAACCTCATGGTTGCAGGCCGGCTTGCTGGAATCTTGCAATACACCAGAACTGCAGTCAGATGGTGATGGAAGCATCCTTGGGTTCCAATTCTGTGTCACTTGTTGGCTCTGCCACTCCCTAAGAAGTCGTTCCACTATTCAAGATTTGCACGTGCAAGTTAGTTTCATCCATGGCAAAGGTAACAAAATACATCATGTAACTGTTTCAGATTATGTTGTGGAAAACTCAGTTTGTGTGTAAATCTCATTTCTTGTCTCCATCTTGCACTGCATGGATGCATTATCAATTGCACAGAAGTGGTTCAGCCACCACTTAGCATTCACATGCCCGTGCACATGCTTAAACCGCACTGAAGCCGGCTTCAAAACACCTCCCAAGTGGTTTACGTAGCGGTTCACTAACTGGTTTCTAAATCAGTTTAGCACGTTAATTTACACCTGGGAGTATCCAAACCAGTTCAATAAGAACCCGCTTGGGAACCGGCTTAGGAACGGGCTTAAGTGCTATTCTATTTCACCCTGAATGTTTTCCTCTTGAGACTAGTTTTGGCCTATACACGCCTTTAACGTACCGTATCTCCATTTCTGTCCAAGCTCTGACTCCAAAACTGAACCCAAGTCCACTTCCAGCCTTAGCAAGCAGACTTGTGACCTTAACCATGCCCACTCATTAACGAACATGCAATAGTCAGCACTCTCGGTTGCCACACCCACTCAGAACCTAGAGCAGCCTTCCCTGCTTGAAATGAACTCCGAGTAGTGTTTTCTAAGCCTGTGCATGCAGCCAGGGCAAGAACTGGCCCACCCGGCCCCAACCATGGCACTTTTAAAAGCCAAGCCTAGCAGCCACCATGTGCATGTCATCCTGCGGGTGACTTGGTGTAGGGTCCTCTCCTTTTCCCTCGCTAAAGTTTAACCCTTCACTGCAACACCTATTTCTTTTGTTGCTTCAAATTACACCCCAAGATGCAACTTAAAGGACCCGCGTAAATAATATAACTAATATAAACGCAGGCCAGAGGAAGTGTTGGACTAGTTGATATTCGTTAATGGCATGGTGCACTTACCCAGGAATGAAACTTTGGTACACCAACAACTCATCCCTTCACCAGCTACAACACTGTCTCCCCTCACAGCGACTCCCGAAGCGATTTTTTCCGCTTACGTGACGTAATATACTATGTATAAAATCATTGCATGTATTGAGCGCGCTACCGTGCTTCGGGCTGGTATTACGTGTAATGCTTGCAGAGTAATAAAGCAGGTGAAGGGGTGCCTCACTATTCACAACTTGATAAACTGATGTCTGGCTCCTCCCTTGAGGGTAAAGCTTTTTTTAAGAAGCCACAAACTCTGAACTCTAAGTCTTCCTACTTCAGCTAAATTTGCAGCACAACCCCCCCATCTCTTAAGCCTTCTACTTCAGGTCTTGTAGCTAAGTAGCAGTGAACTTCTTTTTTCTAAAGCCTACTAGCAAAGATTTTACCTACATATAGCACTGAACTCTAAAGTGTTCGAACCAAGGTAAACCTGCAGCACTAACCTTCCGTGAGCATCCTTGGGGTGCGGTTACTTTGCTTGTATGTAAGTACATTGTATTATTTAAGTAGTGAAATATTGAAAATCGTGAAATTATTGTGGATTAAGCACTGTTAGCATAGGCCATACATAGGATGCACGCGCATTAGTATCCGAGAGTCGGTAGACTCTCTATGTAGGGATGGCGCTGATGTGCAACATATGCAATACTTAAGCATTCAATAATTAGATCATGTGCGCATGCGCCCATCATTTGGCAGAAGCACGAGGAAGAACGTACTCGATTCAACGTGAAGAGAAAAATCTGTTTGACAAGGTGAGTAATCAAGTTCAAATATGCCATTTTTGCCTTCTATGTATTAGTTAACACCCAGTAGAGTCTGGGATATGGGTTATACCCGAAGCAGTTTTGATAGCGAAGCCCCGAGCAGTCTACACACAGACCTCGAAATTTATTCCACCCGCGTAACCGTGTGACGTCATCAAATCTTGTATGAATAAGTAATGAGCTCATCGCACGGTGAACTTTCAAACACTGCATCTCCCAGTTAGCAAGCTTAATCGAGACGATACGTACGCAGCGTGTTGAGAGATCTGTCTACTGTAAGTTCATGGCGCTGTTATCTCTGCTGGTTGCTTCGTATGGTGGTAGAGGTAGCGCTTGCTGGCAAGACTCAAGTTCAGGTACGGGCCGGGCCATCTTTGGTTTGTGGTACAAATAGGGGCAAAGTGGAGCTACAAGACAATCGTCGCAGCGTGAGTACATTACAATCAGCAGTATAACATACTCGAGCTAGAAGAAAAAAGCTCAGATTCCACGGGAAATATGAAGCATACAATTTTGGGGAAAAATGGCCGGGCGGGATCAAACGTACAAACGGTAGAGAAAACGCTATGAACACGCAGTCAATGCTGCCTATCTCTCCTGGCCATTTAATATAGCTTACAAAAGGTCCGATTTTCATACCTATTATACTCTCCGAGATACGAGCGCTTTTGCGAGTGCCCTCGGGACCGCTTTCAGTGGTGAGCGATTTTCAATTGTTGGTACAAATAGGGGCAGAACGTCGAAAAACTCCGTAAATTTCTGTACACGTTCTTTATCACTTTGACTGCACGCTATTCATATAACTAAGTGCTACTAGCAGTACAAAGCAAGTTATGGCCGAGCAAAATCGTAAAACTGTTCAGTAATGTGCCAGGATTTTCCCGGGAATTTCGCGGACTTATTGCTGCAAAACTGAAATACAGCTGTATTGCAACCTGTTGCGTAATCATAGTTTACACAAACTGTACTTTTAGTTGTCTGCTTGTAATTACTAATCTGATTTTGGAGGTAGAATAAACTATATGAGAAGGCTGAGGTCTGCATGTAGACTGGAGGGCGCTATCAAAACTGCTGAGGGTGTAACCCTAGCCTCGTTCCCAGGCTCTTGTGCGGGGGAGGAGGAAAGAGAGCCTGGTACACACTGTTCGCACATGCGCCAAATTCCCTTGGTAACCTGCATACTACTCCGCTACACTGAAATTACGGTCAATTTCTGTTTACCTTCTGAAAGGCTGCACTGCCTGGTTATACTCCCTGTGGGATATACGTATACGGGCGGTTTTAAAGTCAAAAACAATATCGCTTTGACGGTAACGGTCTGCACTGCTTCGTTTGAGGCGATCGGTAAACTTCAAAGGGAAAGATTGCATCAGTCACGTGCCACAGCGTTTAGCTGGAATGGACAAACGCGTGGACAATTCCTGCAAGCGAAGAGCTGAGTACCTTCGTTGCTCCCTCGTCATCGTGTACACAGAGCGTGGTCAGTGGCAGGCATCTTTTATACGGGAGAAGTCGGCGTGCCTTGTGGAGGTTAGTGTAACGGAGCAGATTTTACGGAAATTTCCAAATTCCCAGAAATCCTGGTGGAACTGAGCATGCGCAAACAGTGTGTACCAGGCTCTTTTCTCCCCACTCACGCATGAGCCTGGGAACGAGGCTAGTGTAACCCATATCACAGACACTAATGTGTGTTAATTGGTTTGTCATTATGGGAAGCCATAAGATGAAAGGCAACTAGTGACGTAGCTGTGCACTGTATCGTAGCAACCAATTCAAACTGCGATTCAAACCAGTTGCGACTAGTTGTGAAGAGCCTGCACGGCGATGGCAGGAATGCATGAGCCCATAAGACACGGATTCTGTGATAGTCCAAGCTGTCTATATAGGAGAATCGTGGTGCTCCGAATGGCAGTGTTGTGCACTGGTGGACCCGCAGGCAAACGACGACGCTGACTTCAAGAACTCACCGCCGCAAAAGAAGCTGAAGCTAACGCTTGGTAAAGGGAAGGAGAAAGTTACCGCGGAACGCCGTTTCAGTGCATGCAGTGCGAGCGAACTGGAGACCGCATGTAAGGGATAACTTATACACCGGCACCCAGTGGGCATTACGTGTGTTCGACGCTTGGAGAAAGTAGACAAATCAAAATAGACGTGTGAGAAGTGTCCAGACAACTGGCTTGAGAAACCGACAATATCACTTTTGAACAAGTGGCTACCTGTGTTTGTCATCGAAGCTCGTCGAGAGGATGGCAAACGATACCCTGCTGCTACGATTAACCAACTTCTTGCTGGACTTGGGCAAGCTGCGCCTATAATTTGTCTAGGACCGCCTAAGAGGGTAATATGGCTAATATCACATAGGTGATATTAGCCATATCGCTCAGCTGTCTTGCTACATTATTACATATCCCACTGTCAGTGCCTTTCATCTTATAGCTTCCCATGTGACAATTGAGAATATTGCTGCTTATTTTTCTATTAGTGGACATCTCTCAATTATTCAGGTGCTGTCATGGCCACTTTCAAACGTTCAAAACATACCACAAAGTTCCTCACCGTTGATTAAGTAGCTTCCATTTTTGCTGACCAAAAAAGTGTTGATCTTCTCAGTGAAGTCAGTAGTTGTGAGAGTGCTGATGAAAGTTTCTGGGAGAGCAGTGCCATTGACAGTGCGAGTGTAGAAGAAAGTGACATTGAAACCGAATTCTCAGGCAGTGCACCCCCAGAACTCTATTCTGATAGTCTGGGGTGTTCTGATGGTTCCAATTGTGACGACTTCGATTTAGTGCCTCCTCGTAAGAAAGTGAAAGTTGACGAATCTGATGATGATGATAATGATGATGAAAGTGACGAAGGTAGTCACAGTAGCCAATGAGGTTCCAGCAGACATGGTGGTTGTGGCAGTCGTGGAGGTCATGGCAGTCTGGAGGTTGTGGCAGTCTGGAGGTTGTGGCAGTCGTGGAGGTCGTGGCAGTCGTGGAGGTCGTGGCAGTCGTGGAGGTCGTGGCAGTCGTGGAGGTCGTGGCGGTCGTGGAGGTCGTGGCGGTCATGGTGGTCGTGGTGGTCGTGGTGGTCACGTCACGGAGGTCGGGGAGGTCGTGGTGGTCGTGGCAGTCGTGGTGGTTGTGGGAGTCGAGGTGGTCGTGGAGGTCGTGACAGTCGTGACGGTCGTGCCAGTAGTAGTGCTGAGAGTAAGATACCAAAAGAAGCCGTAAACATAATGGAGAAGGACTCCTACAATGTTCCTGAGGCCGATTTCTGCCCTTTACGTACCGTTCCACTCAATGGGGGTACACAAAGTACGAAACCATCGCAAAGCATGGAGTGTGAGTAAGGTGCAACATCCCAGCAGACTCAAAGATCTCATGACATGTCAGCATTTTGAGCTCATTGGATGTTTTCTGCATGTCGTAACCCCTGAAGAAGAGGAGGCTGAAAATGGCAATCGCTTGAGGAAGCTTCGACCGTACCTAGATTACCTCAAAACCAATTGGCTTACATATTATCAGCCACTCCAGTGCTTGAGTGTTGACGAATGGATGGTGAAGAGCAAGGCACACTCACATATGGTACAGTATATGCGAAACAAGCCAGTGAAGTGGGGCTTTAAATTGTGGGTGTTGGCAGACACTTCTGGCTATACGATCGATTTCAACGTGTACACTGGAAAGGAAGAGAGCACAGATCATGGACTAACCTTCAAAGTAGTGGTAGATCTCATTGAGCCATTTTGGTTCCAGGGATATGAAGTATACACCAACAACTACTATTCAAGCCCCAGCTTACCAAACAGCTCGTGTATCTGGAGAAGTACAGAAGGTAACTGTACCAATACCAATTGTTGTAGCTAAGTACAACATTTCAATGGGAGGAGGAGATAAAAGTGATCAACTTTTGTCTTATCACAACGTGCTTCGCCGTACAGTGCAGTACTGGAAGATTCTCTTCTACCATGGGCTTGATGTTGCAGTAGTCAATTCATTCATCCTATACAACTTGCTGGCTTACCAGGCTGGAATGCGCACAATTACTGAAAACGATTTCAGGGATATGCTTGTATTGCAGATAATCGAAAAGTACGGTTGTGAACAGCGTGAGCCAGTTACACGTGGAAGACCTCCGAAGAGTACTTATCATGTCCACCATGGGAGCACTCCAACTTGTAATAAAGGGCATTGCTAGTATTGCAAGCTATCCAAGAAGGTAAATTTTACCCAGAGAAAATGTACAGATTGTCCTTTTTCTCCCTCTCTTTGCCAAACCTTGGAGACAGACTGTTATGCTGCTTGGCATCAGCCCTCTTTCGATGAAGTTAGAGCATTATGGCTTGACAAGCAAGAGAACAAGTCATCGTCTTCAGCTTGATCTTCTGAGACCTCCTCAGCTAGATATTCTTCACAGGTGGCATCAACTTCATCTGGAGCTTCTCAACCTCTATCTGCATCTTCTCAGATACGTTGTGGACGCCCAAAAGGATCAATAAATAAGCGACGACGAAGAGGGAACTATCAATCACAGTGACACAATGTGTCGATTGCAGTTACTGATAAAGACACTTAGTTTAGCACTCTACAATGTCTTCATATTGGTCTCAAAATACGTAATTGCTATGTGAACTATTTACCTATGAAAAGTTTGACACTGAGTTCAAGACCACTGTATGTGTCCTGATGACTCTATGCATTATACAGCATGGGTGAAAAATATTCGCGAAAATTATAATTGTGCAATGTTTTTATTAATTGCATTACTGATCTTTACCCAACACTTAATTTATACCGTTATGTATTCGTCTTTGTAGGGAAATAAAAAAAAGGTATTCATAGTGCATGTAAGTATTGTGTAAATTAAGTATCAAAGATCATTGAAACATAGAAAAGTAAATGTTGCATTGAAGGGACGAATTGATGGGGTGCACTGTAAGTGCTTCATGAGGTAAATGATTCCAAACAAAAACAGAGCTAGGTATAAACAGTTTTTTTTGTAATTTAATGCAAGTTTCTTAATTATGATTTACAAACTACAATACCAGTTTAGTAATTTAAAACCAAGTGGTTCCCCTCACTGTTGGCATCCACAATGGCAGTCGAAGGAAGTTCCTTCGACTGCCGACCTTGTGGATCTGGAAGTGTCGTATCACTTGCCTTGAAATAACGGTAGAGAGTCATTTCAGTGATGTTGATTTCCACATGTCAAGTGCCAAAAGTGAATAGGCACAGTCTCATTCTCATACCAAGGACCAAGTGCTCATGGTCTGGGAACCAGACTAGGCTTGCCATAGAAGTTTTGCAGAGCTTAATTTTAGTGGTTTGAAACGAATCTGCGAAACCACAAAATTAAGCGCCACAAAATTTGGTGCTATACATTATGTCTGTACCTATAATGTGGTTTACGTCCAGTTCCATCTTGAAGCCTGTTACGTGCCAGTTCCTTGATGGCATGGTACAACCTACAATAGATATGCAGAATAATGTAGCTAGTGAATTCACAAGGTACAGGCACTAAAAAAATCCTTTAACTCTTTACTGACCATAACGCGTTATTGCAATATTATGCGGATGACCGTAATAATCATGAACGAAGAGGTCAAGACTATGTGTTGTGTACTCCGTTCTATATCTCCAGTTGTAAACCAGCTACAGACTTCTAAATGGATAGCCCTAGGCTTTGCCTAGCTACGCTGTAGTTTTGAAGCTTACCACTGAAGTACAAGCTTGCAGATAAACGTGAACTTTTCAAACCGGAAGTCGCTATCTTCAGTCTGTTCTGATACTTGTAGCTTTGCTGTTACAGTCCTGTTCCCTTTGAATCTCCAGCAAGGTTAGAGCTTTCTTTTAACTATTAGTAGCTTTTTGTTTCATCTCTGTAGCTTGTTTACTTCTTGAGATCGGTCTCGATAAAGATGGCCTCTTCGTCTGCGATAGCATCACACGCTTCGCTATGTTCAACTTCCGGCTCATACATACACTATCACACCTCAAGTATGCACAATTTAGCTTCCGGTGGGTGTAATGAATACAGTTACTGAAGAAGAAGTCCGTAATTCACCACTACCCTCGGGAAAAGACTTGCAAACGTAAGTATGTATTCATGACGCTAAAACGCGTCATTGGTCATACGGGAACACTAGTTTCATGACGCTAAAACGCGTCATTGGTCGGTAAAGAGTTAACACGACACTCTACTAGCTAGCCCAGCAAATGTGCACAAGCAAGTTAGCAGCAGTGCTACTGTACAGTGGTAGAACCATCTCATGCATATGCACATATAACTTCAAGCAACAGGCATGACATTTCGTCCATAGAGAACATACACATTACAGCCTAGTTTCAAACCCTTGACCAGTTTGTAAACCGATTATTGATGTAGTTTAAGGGAGTTAAACATAGTTAATGTCGGGAGCCGGCTGCCGCGCGGCAACACCTGGGCCAGGCGAGGGGCCCTGCCTACCTGTTAATGCACAGGGCATGCGCAGGGGCGTGAATGAGCATGTGCTCGACGGAA
Organism: Agelas oroides; assembly: GCA_949130485.1. Classification (NCBI taxonomy): domain Eukaryota; kingdom Metazoa; phylum Porifera; class Demospongiae; order Agelasida; family Agelasidae; genus Agelas; species Agelas oroides. Next base: position 3,724,004 of record OX422196.1, on the reverse strand, counting down.
GTGACCAGAATAGTCGTGACTGCTGTTTGGCAGTGTTTGCCTGGTTGTCTACAGTTTCTACTCACCTAGCCATTCATCGTCGGGCTTCCCTTCCCCCCTTCCCCCGGAGCAGCTAGCGTGGCTCCAAGGCAACTTCTCGATCAAGCCTCCCCCGTCCACTAACGCAGATTCGGCGTCATCGTCCGCTGGGCCGACCATCGTCACGGGGGGAACATTGTCGGAGCCAATCTCGGGAACTAAACTATCCACCTTTGACTCTTGTAACAAGATTCAAATCTACGAAGACTATCGATGCCAACATAAATCTGTGGCGTTTGATATACACAGCGATATCCAATCCATCTTCTCTACACCTGGGATGGGAAAGGAACCTTTCCCAAGCAGGTTGATCACACTGCGCAGGCGTAGTTTCATCTGGTCTCTTTCAGACAACACACTTGAAAACCGGTGTATGCCGAATGCAAGTGGCTACGCCCCACGCCACACGCCGTATATCTAGGCAGGTACCTGTAAACCTTCCCGCTTAACCTTTATGGGGGATATACGTACATGCATATGCACAGTTACACAGGCCAAGCCACCAATGAAGCCCAGGAGCACCCTGTCGCACACTTACCGAAACATATGCTCACAGACCTCCCTCATACGGCCCCACAGGAGCACCCTGTCGCATACCGGCACAACCCTCCCCCACCCAGGAGCACCCTGGCGCACATGTACCCAACCTCACTCCCACCCACCACCCGGTGCATCTGGGGCACACCTCCCCGCCTCACTGGTGTCACAGCCTATTGCCCGCACAAGCTGTTGGTACAACCAAAAACATAGAGGTAACAGCTAGCCAATTACCATGCACCCGCCACAAACGGGCGTGCTGTCCCCATACTGACTTCATATTCTAACTCCCACCAACTTTCCATACAGGTCCCACGTCGGGCACCTCTACAGTAGTGACATCAGTGCTCCCCAGAATCCCCATTTTCACTCCCTCCATCTCGGGCAACCCGGGGTTGGAGCTGCTCGCCGCAGCCGCCTCTAAAGTATCAACAGGGAGCAACCCACTCCCACCCCCCACCCCCCCACCTCAGCCATCCCCACTCCTGGGCCATTCAATCCAACCGCTGCCCTGCCCACAAAGCTGGTCAAACGAATTCTAGACTTAGAGTTTGTGGAGATGGCTGACATCACTACAGACGAGGCAATCCCTAATGTTCCTGGTCGCCCACCAGCGCCAGCACGACTGCCCATTACTAACATTTCCCAATGGGTGGAACGATTTTCTCTAATGGCCGCCATCATTTGCACCAGATTTCCCCACAAGGCACCGGAGCTGCTAGCCTATCAAGCAGCGATCGTCCGCGCAGAAAGGAACTATGAAGGTATCCAATGGGTATCTTATGACCGTCGCTACCGGCAGGAAGCCCTGGCGCGGAAGGATCTCAATTGGTCGGTGCCAGATGCACCCCTCTACAATGAGGCATTTACAGGACGAGCCAAGGCGATCCGGCGCTGCTCGTTCTGCCTTCAAGACGACCATGACCAAAATACCTGCCCCCAAAATCCCCACCGCCCGTTCCTGGGGTGGCTCCCTCAAATGGGCGTATGGCCCATGCCAGTGTTTCCCCAACCGTCAGTAGCCCAACCAACAGCATCCCAGGAGATATGTAGGCGGTTAAACGAGGGCAGGTGCAACAAACAGCAACGCTGTAAATACCTCCACAGCTGTGCCACCTGCAATGGGCCACACTCACAGCTTCAATGCCCCAACCGCCCACCAGCAGGCCGCAGCCGCTCCCCTCAGTGCAGGGGCCCCGCAACACTTCCCGGCCAAGCAGCCAACTACTTCAGATAACTGAACGCATAACTCACTAGCTATCATCACTTGTTAAGATCTACCTATAACCCCAGCCAGTCACTTCATCGCAGGTCAATGATCTGTATATTTATTCTCATACCATGATTTATCCCCGCAACAATTCGTATTACATGTATAGGACGACAACTAATTGGGTGATAATGCGATTAACTTACTGACATAATTAGTCTCTCCACCTTCGGGTGTGACGGCCCGCTACGGCCACCATAGCGTTTCCATTCCTTACCAACACACAGGCTGGTCACTGTTATATGAGTACACGGCCGACATGCTGTGCCTCAATTTTGCAGACCACCCACACACAGGAACTATACTCAGTATCGACACCACTGTGTCTCGAGGCCTGGGCAGCAGCCCTAGCCTCACATCCCGATCAGGCCTTTGCTCGGTACATCTGTGATGCCCTCCGGTTCGGATTCTGGATTGGCTTCCAATTGGCTCTCCCCTAAAATCGGCTTCCTTAAACATGCTCTCCGCAACCAACCACCCGGAAGTGGTAGCCGACTACCTCCAACAGGAGCTCTCCCGCGGGAGAATGTTAGGCCCCGTCCACTCATTCCAGGGTCTCCCCCCCCCCCCCCCCCCCCCCCCCTCCATATCAACAGGCTGGGGGTTTTCCCTAAGGGACATAACACTGGGAAATGGAGGCTTATTATGGATCTATCCTTCCCACACGGGCAAAGCGTCAATGACGATATTGACCCATCACTCTGTTCACTGTCCTACACTACGGTGGACGACATAGCAGCCGTTGTCGCCCAACTTGGCACAGGTGCCCTCCTTGCCAAGGTGGATACTGAATCGGCTTATCGGCTAATTCCTGTTCATCCACAGGACCACCCACTTCAGGCCGTGCAATGGGATGGCAAAATCTATATTGATCCTATGCTTAACTTCGGGCTTCGTTCGGCCCCCAAGATCTTCAACGCAGTCACCGATGCATTGAACTGGTACCTCCAGCAGTCAGGAATCCCCCTAGTTTTTCATTACCTAGACGACTTCATTATTGTCGGCCCCCCACATTCACCACAATGCGCTCACTCGCTAGCGATCCTTGATGGGGTATTCGCCATCTTGCACATTCCTATGGCTGTCCATAAGCGCGAGGGTCCCACTACGTGTCTAGTGATCTTGGGCATTGAGATCGACACAAAAGCAGGTGAGCTATGCCTTCCGACCGACAAGCTCGAACACTTGCGCTCTCTGTTGCAGGAATGCGGAGATAAGAGGGTATGCGCGCGCAAAGAGCTTGAGTCCCTTATCTGCCTCCTCAACCATGCCTGTAAAGTGGTTAGATCCGGTAGGTCCTTCCTGCGTCGTATGATCGACTTATTGCATGCAGTGCAACCTTCACAGTCAATGATTCGTCTCAACGCAGGTTTCCGGTCAGACCTCGCTTGGTGGAACACTTTCATTGCCAAATGGAATGGGGTCTCCTTCCTTGTCCCGCACTCCACATCTCCCCCAACTGGGGATTACGTCTGATGCTTTAGGCTCATGGGGATGCGGGGCATGGCATAACCACTCCTGGTTCCAGGTACAGTGGGACAGCCGAGCCCAAGCTCTATCCATCGCCGAAAAAGAGCTTATCCCAATAATCCTCGCCCTTGCAGCTTGGGGCAGGGCATGGGCTAACCGTCAAATCATCTGCCACTGCAACAAACAGGTCATGGTCGCTTGCCTAAGGTCCAGGACCAGCAAGTGCAAAGGTGTCATGCACCTACTCCGTTGCCTGCTCTTCATTGAAGCAAGAAAGCGTTGCTACCTGCACCCTATCTACATAGATACTCACTCTAATTATCTTGCCGATGCACTCTCACATAATAATATCCCCCTCTTTCTCTCAAAGTGTCCAGATGCGGACCCACATCCCACCCCCATATCCCTCACCCTGCTGAACCTCCTCTTGGATCCCTCAGCCAATTGGACCTCTCCGTGCTGGAGCCATCTGTTCAACACTACTTTCAGAATGGACTAGCTCCGTCCATCCAAAAAACCTACCAAGCTGCCGACGGGCAAGTCTTACCTCTCAGCACTACGCAGTATGCAAATTTCTCCAGGCCTACCGGACCCTAGGGACCACTCCTCCCTCCCTGTTCTCAAAAGGGTCCAAGCCGGGATTAGTCAAGCTAGAGTATTTAGGGTTCACCACCTCGCGTACGCCTTCCAATTACAGGTCACATACTGGAGGCGATACACCACTCACTGGCAACATCAGCCAACCCAGATAAACTGGCTCTTTGGGCAGCCTCAGCATCAGCATTCTTTGGCTTCTTCTGGTTAGGTGAGCTACTACTGGACTCGCCTTCACGATTCAACCCAGCCACACATTTAGCGTGGGGGGACGTCGCAGTGGACAACCACACCAATCCCAGGATGATACAATTCCATCTGAAAGTGTCCAAATGTGATCAGTTTGGGGCGGGAGCAAATATTATCGTGGGCCGTACGGACTCCCCACTCTGCCCAGTCTCCGCTATTCTCAACTATATCGAGACCCACAGTGATAGCCTGCGGCCATTTTTTGTCGATTCCTCACGTAAAGTTCTGACAAAGCAGAAGTTCGTTAATCAGATTCGGATTATCCTGAACTCCATTCACCTGCCCCAAGACCAATACGTGGGCCATAGCTTCCGCATCGGAGCTGCTACCACAGCCGCAGCAGCAGGTGTGGCAGACTCGACAATTTAGACACTGGGTCGCTGGCACAGTGCAGCTTTTCTTCAGTATATTCACACCCCAAGGAGCACCTAGCCTCGTTGTCAGCAGTCCTGGCCAGAACTGGCAGCTCCTCGCCACCTGCTCCCAACAACTGACCCTCTAGGTAGCCTCATTCCCAGGCTCTCCCCTCGCCCCGACGAAAAATAAAAACGGAGGGGGAAAGCCTGGTACCGATTCGCACGTGATATCACAGCACGATGACGTCACAGCAATAATTACAAAAGTTGTGACGCAATTATGCAGCCACGTGATTGGCTGACTCGAACAGCTACGCTATTTCTACTGAAACAAGTGAGCTGTGACTGCGTCGGTGAGACCTCGGCACAACTCAAACAGCAGCGACGGCGGATAAGTACCCAATACGTAGGTAAGACTTTGCCTATTTACTATTGCCATGTTCCACTTTGAAAAAAATTGCTACGAGGCTATGAAGAAAGACTTTAGTTGGCTAGCGCTACACTCTGGCGTACAAAATAAAATCACAACCACATTTTAAGGCTCCAACATAGCTACAGAACAATAAACGAGTTGTAGTAACTAACTCCTGAGCTTCGCGGCTACTTCGCGGTCTTCACGTGAGTGACGTTTCAGGTTATTTAATAGTTAGTGCAAAGTCGTCGTGCCGCGATATCACGTGCGAATCGGTACCAGGCTCTCCCCCTCCGTTTTTATTTTTGTTGGGGCGAGGGGAGAGCCTGGGAACGAGGCTACCACCACTCTGTAAGCTGCATGTCTGTCATTTGCTCATGTACATGTTTGCAGTCACCAGTCAATATGTGTATTCCCTCGGTAAGAATTACTCCCACACACAAGCACAGGGGTACAGGAGCCACTCCGGGATCCTTTCAGATAACCCTAATTATAAGCATAGTACCTTAACACAGTTTTGGAGGGTGGGTTGCCCGCCAAAGCGGCCACCCCCTTTGGGCTGGCACTCGGATCCCAGGCTGAGGGTACTCGTTTGGGACTTCCCCCCAAAACACACGCCAAGGGTCAGGGTCACGTGACTGATGCAGCTGCATGCATGCTACACTATATTGCCCAAGCGCCCAGCGATATGCATGCACGCACAGAACATACATATCACATCTGGGAATTGCATGCGGGGATACACACGTGACCAGCAGTTGCGCGTACGCCGGCCCGGCTCCCGCCAAAGGATAGTGTGCTAATGAGCACTACGGGGGGTCAACCCACTACCTTAGGGGCGACCAGAGTTAAGCTGGATTTAAGACTGATCCTATGTACACACAGACAAAGATCAGGTCAATAAGTTTACAAACTGGTTAAGTTTGCAATCAGGTTGCAACATACATTTTATGTACATATGCACCAAAACTTCCACAGAGTGTATGGCCCACTTTAAACAACTCCCTACTACACAAGTACAAGTTACAGTGACATTATATTACATACCCCTCCCCCCCTTCCCAATGTTACTGTCTTGGGAAGTTTATACGTACTTGATTATGCTCTCAACAACAGTTGGGTTGGGTGAAACATCTTTCAAGTAGTTCAGAACCAGTAGCCTCAGATCCTCTGTACTTTGTAGCTCATCCACAAACAATTCTGTAAACCTAGAGACAAATACAGGGTTCTATGAAAGAGTTTAAAAACTTAGCGAAAGCTCTCCTTCAGGGGCAATGGTTAATTTTTCGAGTGACAGACTGCCAGCCACTTCCACGTGACAGATTGGGTGATTGGGTGATGGCTGAGGTCAGGCTTTAGTTACAGTTGTAGTGATCTCTAACACAGTTCAAATGTCTTGCTGTAAACTTTAAGATTGAGAAATGATTTATGCATTACCCTCTCTGAATAAAAAAATGAGTGCACTAGTGAGGTGTAACATACTTCACAAATTTGTTTCAGAAGCAGCGTCCCACTTTATCATACACTCTGGCTAGTCAGTACCAGTCTGTATATTTACTCTATTACCAGCTACACCATCTCTTGCCCTCCAGAATTGATGTACAAAAACCATTGTTTTTCAACTAAATGTCCCAGCTCACAAAAATTCTTGTGAAGATTAACCAATTTAGATGTATATACGTGTCACTATGGACAAATGCCGTCATACACAATAGATGCATATATGCATCACAGCTGCAGTTGAACTTTATCACTGTGGTTAGGTTGGGGCCACGCCTACTAATTTGTGGGGTTGGGTCTAGAAGCCCTCAAGGGGCAGAGCATAGTGAATGCCAGAAGCCACAATGATGCCACTACCAGCAGGTCACACGTATTTCAATGCTTACATAGTACAACAAGGTTGCCACTACTTGAACACCAGCTGCTTCATTCAGTTAATTGTGTACCTGGTTCTGATGCTCTGTGGTAGTGTTCTCTTGCCAATATCAGTGGCAGGGTTCATGCAGCAGAACAAGCGGAAATTTGGGTGCCTCTCCACCATCCTAGAGTCACTGCATGGTGAAAAATGATGACACTCAACATGTACGTATGTAAGCTTACAATACTATTAGGTTTACATAGTATGCTGATCAATTTGTGGAACTGACAAGTGATTGCACTTTAACTAAATGCAAGCCCTTAAAAATGTAGCACTGAGTAGCAGTACCAAGTTCAAAAGATTGCTACCTAAACATGTCCCACAGTCTTACCCTTTCTCTGCTAACAGGAAGGAGCCATCGGGTCCTTCTAAAAGACTGCTCAGACACTGAAGAGTTTCTGCTGAAGCCAGGTTGATTTCATCCAGCAGAATCCACCATCCCTGACGTACAGCCTCCACCAAAGCTCCCTACATAAGTGGGTATACATAAACAGCACAGTTCTGGTAGCAAATGAGTTGGATTTGGCAAACATTAATGTACAGTCTTGTCCTTATACACTTTCTACATTCAATACAATCCCCATGTATATAGATGGAGAAGTTTCTTGATTGTATATGGATTGCACTATTATTGTTTTCTACATGTCAGAAGGATCTGCACAGGTATTCTTTCTGGTCCTTGTTTGGCATTTGGTCACCTGGAAAAGTAAGGCTGGCAGAACGTCAGTCAGACTTATGATAATATGTGAGCAATCTGAAGGTGGCAAAAAAACCTACGTATATAACTTCTTAAATCCCAAGGTTTTGTCTACAGTGCTGTAGTGGAAAAATTTTCCAAAGTGCAGTGTCATTTTTAAAGATCTATATAGCATTACAACAGGTGATTACTCTGCAACAAATTGACTTTTGGGGGACCACTTATACGATGATACTTCAGCTCATAGGCTGAAAGATGCACAGCTCATACGCATATACATGTACTCTGACTTACTTCTACAAAAGCAAATGCAAATGTGGCTTGCGCTTTGCTCATTTGCCTCTGTAGCCTCTTCAGCTTCTCCTCCAGGATCTTCCACCGAGAAGCCAGTGACCTGCCGTCATCACCTTTGGGCCCTAAATAAGAAGCATCGTAGTGATCTGATAAAATCATCATTCTATATCCTTCAGAAATAGCTCAAAGCCTCAATTGCTATTGTAACAACGCTAACAGGCGTAATGAGTACCTGCGTATACAGGCCAAGCAGCTACTAGCTGGAACAGTGGAAGGATGGAATATTCATGTGAGATTGCTCATGCTTGGGCACACATATATGGAGGGCAAAATATGTATGGAACATTACTTTAAGCTTCAAACCCATCCGCCATGCATTTCAGCATGTTACAGTGGTTGCAAGATTACGCTTGCTCTAAAAGTGACAGTTGCGGAAGTACACATACGCATGTACACACACACACAGTTAGAAACACACACAAATACATACCCTTCAATTGACAAAAATTGGGTGAGAAGAACATATACCGTAGTGTCCCGCTAATACGCCCCCTTCGAAAATACGCCCCCCCCCCTCTTTTCCGCCAAAGTTCCTGCACAGGGTAGTTTGACTCGTTATAACGCCCCCCCGGTGAGCGTCTTCTGGAACATCAAAACTACACGTGCTTACTATACGTTGCAAGTGCGTTCAGTAAGACTATAGTAGTCGGTGAATCTTTTGTAAGTTTTGTGGCTTTTAGAAAAGCCGGTTAGATGTTCCAAGTTTTAAGCTGCTAGCTTAGCAAACAGGTTTATCAGTCTGTTAAGGTGTTTTTGTTTCCCTCTGAAGATGTACACGCACGGAACCACGAGTCCTTTCCCATCAACTTCAGAACGTCTGTCACCATTGACGATGCAAGTCATCTCGCTGCCACTCTTGTGCAAGAAATACCAGCAGACTCTGGAAATTTCCCGTGGCACATGACCAACAGTGTTGCCGTTCTTGAGGACAGCTACAGCGAAGTCGTCGTGAATGTTATTGACCTCGCGTTGAACTGGCAGCTCTTCTCCGATGTAGGGAGACCACGCAGCTTTGTAAACGTGATGTCCGCGAACAGTACTCTCGATCCTGAAAGTCGTCGCCATAGTTAGTTGATAGTGAAAGGCATTGATTTCATGGGGGGGGGGGGGGGGGGGCTTATAGTCGAGACTAATTGCATCCTCGAATATAAGCCCCCCCCCCACTTTAGGCGGGATGTAGTGTACAAAATGGGGGGGCGTATTAACGGGACACTACGGTATATGTACATGTTCATCTCATTGTTTAAACTGCCACTAAAACACATACCTTTCAGCCTCTTCAGGGCTGACTCCAGAGAGTGAGACATAAGTTTAAACAGCTTCTTCCACTGCTGCTTAGCAAAGCATACCTATGGCATTAGTATTTAGACAATAGTGACTCAGTGAAAGCATACACACATACAACATGTAGCAATATAATTCCCCCCAAGACACTACAAATACATACCTGAACGCTAGCTAGAAACTGTGCATTTTGTTTCACGGAAAATGTGGCATGAAAAAGTTGTTCAAACTCCTCTCTGACTGGAGCCACTAACTGAGACACCTGTACTGGCTTGAACCTGAGGATGAAATACAAGTGGGAATAGTAATAGCCAGACAGCACAAAAATATTTACCAATGGTTTTTACATCTGCAGAAATTATCGGTTTGTATGGTTAGGAAGGTCATAATGAGAATCTACTCGATGGAATGTCAGCCTTTATCACATGCATCACATGCATACAGTTCAGGTAGACAGAGGGTAGACTACCTGAACTGTATGCATGTGATGGATGTACTTCAGATCGACTATACAAATAATGAACAACTTCCACGTTAATACTGAGAAGAATTGTCATAAATGCTGAGATAGCCCTGCAGCAGCTACTTGTGCTCTCTGGGCAACACCTACCAATGAAATAGTGTTCCACAAACAGGCTAATAGTGTCTTTACATAATTATGATACAGTTTTCTGGCATGCAATCTCTGCTCTTCTGTGCAGTGCTGGGACCATGCTGCGCTGGTAACAGGGCAGTAACCATGCAGTGCTGGAACCATGCCGTGCTGGTAACAGGGCAGTAACCATGCAGTGCTGGAACCATGCCGTGCTGGTAACAGGGCAGTTACCATGCAGTGCTGGAACCATGCCGTGCTGGTAACAGGGCAGTAACCATGCAGTGCTGGAACCATGCCGTGCTGGTAACAGGGCAGTAACCATGCAGTGCTGGAACCATGCTACATAATAAATGTTTGTACTTCTCATTCTCAGGAATGATTAATTTGGGTGTTTGAACTCATACTGTAGTCTTGGCATTCACGTTAAATGAGGTGATGGACACATTCTTGTCATTGTTTGCACTCTGTCTAGGGATTGAGCCATGCGATAGTATGTACAGATGGCTACCAACTAAAGATATCTAGAAGATGAAGGCATGCAGTGTGGAGATGTTTGGCCAAGCAGAGGTTAGCAAATGCATTCGTATGCACAGCTGTCTTGCCCTACTTTCTGTTCATGCTGTATCATGAACTGAGGAGCGTGCAGTCATTCTGTTTTCCCCTATAAATTCATTTAACTTTGTTCTGACACTGGTTTCCAGTGCATCCATTAATCAACGCCTTTCATTTAGTGAACACTTGAGCATCTCGTTTGCATCCTTCCAGCTGAGCTTGAATGCTGCCCCCTCCTGACAATTCAATCAACTTGAGGGTATCTTTGTCACCCCATGCTGCCATTCTCCTTGATGACCATGAGTCACAAGTCACAGGTAAACAGGCAGCTGCCTGACAACCTGGTGTGGGTCGGTCTACATTTGAAGGTACCTGCTTACGATACAATATCTGTGCTTTTTATGTGCATGCTACCTGACTTGTCATGCATGGTCCCTACTTCAACTTGATGCCATCCCGACATTCTCAAAACCTGAACCTAGCAGGAGAATATTGCTGCCCTCTGCATTTTGTGAGTAGCTTGTTGGATTGTCTACACAACTATATACTAGGTCTTGGATGCACATGCTCTGGATTCCCTTTCTGATAGACTGTATTTTAAGTCCCCAAAACAGGAGCACTCATTACATAATCAATGGTAATAGTGGAAGACATGCTTTACCCTCCAAGTAGGTCAGTGCTGCCCGTCTGCTGGCTCATGTTCATCACCACAAGTTTATTCCCTGAGAGAAAAGAACAAGAATAAGGACATTTAGTACATAATTGCTTCAAGTTGGGTACAGGAACAGAACATCTAGAGTAAGAAAACTTCCCTTTGTGGAGCACAAAGGTTCCTTATGGAAATGTTCATAAGATCATGTACAAATTAAACTTTAAACTTGTAGATTTGTCAGCATAACTTCTTTCAATACATCCACCAGAAACTATTACTACATATTACACTTATGAGCCAGAAAGTTCAATGCAGTAAAGTATGTGTTTTATTGCACGGGCAGTGTTTGCCGTGTATATCAAGACCAATCTTGAAAAGTAGATAGACACAATACAATAAAAACCTACGTGAAGCTGAGCTGTAACTACACTGCTGATTTCAAAGAGAACAGACTTAAAATGGATAGAATATACCACAGGTAGCAACTTCAGTACGAATTATATAGTTGTGTTTTAGTGGTAGGCTTCAAAACTGCTCTGATAGTAAGTGAAGTATAGAACTATTGCCTTTTACCAAAAGCCTGTAGCTTGTTTCCCAAATGGAGATATCGCACACAATATGCAACACAGTCATTCTACACAATATTGCGATCCACATTATGGGCCAGAAAGTAGTAACTTAAGCTTCAATCTGCTCAATGACACTGTACAGCATCATGAAGAAATTAGCGTCAAACGTCCAATGACATCATACAATGTCATGCCGACAAAGGCCATTCTGGAGGTAGATTCACTACAGAAGTAGCTTCAACTGGCAGGTAAACATCAGTGCCAAATCGGAAGTTCTCATTCCATACTTCATGCTTTATAAAGTAAACAAAGCTGGTGTTTTCAACCATACTTTCACTGACTGGTTTGATGTATACATAGAACCATCAAGAAAAACAGGAAGGAGGTAGTTTAGGTGTAGTAGAGCTTTGATACAAGATCTTCACTGACAACATCGACAAGAATGTCAAGCCCCGAAACATGTACATACGTAGATGCACAGACAAAGTCCTTGCATTACGTTCAAATGTACAGTGTGATTCAGAAGTAAAGGATTGACTTTGGAAAGTTGTCTGATGTGTGCCCCACTGTGGGAAAAGCTTGTACGATCTCCTCCCAAGCACTGAGGACTACAACAAACTCAAAAGTTTCGCAGTTCACGCTGCACGTGTGATGGTGGAGCACATTCCATTCTTTACTGAAGACTTCAGCAGTCTTGTACAGAGACACATACCCCACCAACCCCTAGCCTCGTCCCCAGGCTCAGTTCCTCTTCTGCGTGCGGGAAGAAAGAGCCTGGTAACATTGGGGGGTTCAAACCGTTGACTTCCGGCAGCTTAGCCAGTGTGCCCCCAATCAGATTGCAGAATGAAATCACATGAAAATGTGACCTTAAATTTAATATTGCGCTGAGCATAAATACCCACGTGGAGCAAACGACGTGAATATTATGGAGGCCGCCGCGTTCGTCAAAAGCTCTTGCAGGGTGTGCGGTAGAGCCGTTGAACACAAGAACAGGAAAGCCTTGTTTTCGACTGTTGGCCGGAGGCATGCTGAGAAGAAACAGTTGAAGACGTAGCTGCTTCAAGAGTTGTGCATCATCACCTAAACCCACATTCCAAAACCCATTATTGGGAAAATGCCATTGCTGCCATTGGTATACGTGAAGGCCCAGAAGGTGATGGTGACAATGGGGACAGAATCGCAGAGCGACGGTCGGAAATATCGGGGCTTACGATCGGGCAAGATGACCTATCTGATTTCGCTTGCAAGAAATGCACAGCAGCTTTAGACAAGTTCACTCGCATACAGACTGCAGCGTTGAAAATGAAGACAGAGTTGGCTAACCAACCCCAGTGACACATACCTCACCAATATTCTCGTGACTTAATGTCACTGAAATCTGAAGTGGTAATAACGTCTTTATAGAAATATAGCATATTGCCACAGTGTTTGCATACTGTGTTGGGAGAAATGAAATGAAATGATGTAGAGTAACCAATCAACTATCGGACACCCCTCATTATCAGACAGCTGCACAACACCACAGAAGTAACAACGGCTATTGCTCTTGATCCAGTAGGTAGGTTGATGCAACTGTTACATGCACCCCAAATTTGGACTTTATAGATCAGTGGATGTGGACGCTATACCGTAAAAAAGGTCCTATAAAAAGCGAGGGAGGCAGCACTGTCCACCAAAATTGGTTTGCAGCTGCAGCTAGTCTTACTCTACACAACCTCCAATTATCAGCGATTTCTATCCTAGAGTGGAGACAGATGTCGTAAGTATGTAGATTCAAGCCATCAATAATCGGACATCGCTGCAAAAGCATCCGATAAAAAGAACTATGCTATTGAAGCTTTCATACTTCTTGCACAGTACCATGTGCTGCTGCCAATGTTCATGGTTTGCCTGGCCACATCATTAGTTGCGACCTTCATATGGAACATTTGAATAGGCTAACCAAGACAGCGATCATGAGTCTTGGAGTCAACAAATCTGAGAAAGCAATTATATGGAACACTTGAAGGCACTTTAAAGACATTTGATAAAGATAATGAGGTTCCTGCTATAAGTGGAGCACACTCAGAGTGGATCTACTGTACGAGATTTGAAAAAGATCTTGAAAAAATTCATCCATTCCAGTACATTGAAGGAAATACAAGCCATTTACACACTTACGTAAGATTTGACCTCTTGATGAACAAGCAGTTAAGGATTGGATGATTAAAATATTTGCAGAAACACAAATGCTTTAAGTTTTGTGTTTGATAATACCTCTTGTAGTTAAACATTTGTATGAATAAAAGTAACATACATACTTACATAAAAATTTTTTATAGAATTCAGAAATAGTCTGGTCATATTTCCACATTTTGGGGAAAAGGGACCTATAGCAGTTTTTAGAAACAAGAGGTCAAAGGTTAGTAATTCTCTGTATTCTACTGTTTTTATCTACAAGCCACATGCCAAGTTTGAGAGCAAGCTATGGTCCTCATGATCAGTGAGTGTTTTAGTGGATGAGTGATGGATTGCTTGTTCTTTCCAACTGAACTATGCAAAGCGTTCGAGCTCGTGAAAACTGAATACGGCTACAGTGATGATGATACAGTCATTTCTGGTGATATTCCCAAGCGCCACTGCGCAGATCACACAGTAGAAGTGAGAGCACTGCTGATAAAGACAAAGAACTTAATTTTTCTTTTTTCTGTGCAAGAGGAAGATGAAGCAGAGGAAAGGCGGGACTGATGTGAAAGGCTGTGGATGTTCACTAGGGCCCGGAAAAACAGCTTGCTCGAAATATTTTAGTCGTGAGGACATTTCAACTACACGAATGAACTGCTGGGAAATGTCCGCTACTGAGTTGGACATACTCATGCTAGCAACCTGGATGCCGCAATCTGGAGAAAATTCATGGAGTTTCTAAGAATGCAGGTCAGCTTATACCTACACCTATGGGCAATGAGGGGAGCATGAGGCATAGGGTTAGCATTGATTACTATTTCGTGGAAAGTGGGTGTCCAAATGCACTTTAATATTTGTACATGGAGTTGGACAAAAACGTTTCAAGAGCTTAGTGGCACACTTTGAGGAGCATGGCTTGGTTCCACTACATGACTAGTTGAAGTAACTGTATTTAAATCAATCATCATATTCGTTTCCTCTCAGGGACAGTCATTCGTGGTGTACTGGATTGCAATGGTGAACGCAGTATACTGCCTGCTGGGTTCAACAAAATGGCACTTACAGCAACATCTACAAGAACCCTTCGATACTCTGTGAGCCGATCCATTGGGATGTGTGACCTAGTTGCCTCCTTGCAAAAGGGACATTATGAACTATGCCAAGGCATTTTTCAAACATGTTGCAACACATTCAAAACGGTTGTTGAAGATTAAAGAAGAAAATTTTTAATATGATTAGATGATAATACATGAAAGATCATTTGGTGTTTGTGCAGACATTTTCTTCACTTCAAAGCAGAACTGGGTGAGAATATTACTGAACCTACTGATATACCAGATCTTGCCAAGTTTAGACTTGTGAATGTGTATACAAGTGTCAGAGGCCAATATCAGAAGATGGAATTCTTGATACATTCACTCGAAATAACCAGCTACGATTGTAACTGCCACTATTGCATTTGGTATGGGCGTTGACTGCACAGTTGTATGACAGATAATGCACATAGGCCCACCTGCTGATCCTGACACCTCCCACGTCACCATACACACTAGGCCTTAGCATAATGTCCCACACCTGAGCCATCAATACGAACCCTTCTCTTTACACCGGGGGCACGCCTTCCTCCAAGGGTGGTATGTCCAATTGCACCAAGGGTGGTACGCCCACCAGCTCTCCCTCGGGCCAGTTCTCCATCGAGCCAGTTCTCCATACAAGCTACCACCACTGGCCCCTTGGCCACACAATAGACCATCATTCATTACAGACCATTGGCCAACCTTTCACACTCATACCTCTTGAATGAGATGGTTGAGGTACGTAGGATCAAAGGGAAGCTGCAAACATAGAAAGCTTTGTGAAACAAATGCAAAGCATCTGACCAACCCTTGTGTCGCCGTAACCAGCTACAATGTATCCGATTAAGTTACAGCTGCTTTTGGGAGCAAATAGTTATATTGTTGTAATTGACATCTACAAAGTCTACTGGTGTGGGCATATTGGTGACAAACACAGACCAGCTATCATCAGACACAAAAGCTCCCTATAACAGCAAGTAAAACTGCATGTCCACAGCACGTAAGAGTGGCAGGGTGTGGTCCACATAGTAGCCACTACAGTGTCACGTCCAAAGACATCAATTAACAAAAAAAATTATGCATATTGGACTGCTGTCCAGAAGCACTCTTCCTCCGCTCATATTTACTCCTTACTTGGTGGACAGGTAGTGCAAGCTACATCTCGTGGTACGGGTATGGTCAGCACAGAAATTGCGTGGGTTATGCCCTCTATTATCAGACACGTGTTTCGTGATCTGGTGCGCAAGCATTGTGAGAATTTTACCTCATGCAGACAGCTGCAGCCGATTTGGACTGGATGAGGAAAGAGGACTGCTCAGTTTGAAGGTTGAGTTGTGTGTATGCGTTTGTGTACATATGTGCATACTACTATGGCGTGTGTTTGTGTGCGTGTAGACTATATTGTGACCTCAGAATAAGCTTTTCTGAATACCACCAATTTAGTCTGCGAACTTGTATTAAAATTATTATGATCCGGATTATGATCCGTACTTTTTCGTCTTTAGGTGATGCTATCCATTCTTGCACTTTGGGACCAAGTGATAACATCTCACTCAACATACAGTGTGCCAGCGTTGTCTACAGCTGCATCTGCTCGTCCATCACCGTATAAGCAATATGAGGAAAACCGTATACAATGAGCATTGAATGCAGTACGAGGTGAGCAGAGCATACAACAAGCAGTTCTTGAGTATGATGTACGCAAGTCCACCCTTGGTGACTGAGTTAGTGGGCGAGTTACCCAGGGAATATTAAGTGGCCTGAGTCGCAAAAAGAAGGAATCTCCTTCCGATCAGGTCAACCCTAGCAGTCACTCAAACTTTCGCTACTTGGCTACCCCTGTGAAAGCAAACCGTCTTGCACATTGCTACGGCAGAAAAAGCAGCATACAGAGCGACTGAAACAGAAGATAGAAAATCTGCAAGGTGTGACCATGGACAGCTCCACCTAGGTATCTAAGCAGTGTGGAGAAGGAAGAGTTTGTGAAATTTGTACTTGGTTGTGCCTCTATGGGTTATGCAAAGTCCTGTAAAGAGGTATTGGCACTTGCGCAGAGTTTAGTGGCAAATTGGGGTGTTACTAAAGCAATAACAAGTGTGTGGTGGGAGTCCTTTTGCAGAAGACATCCTAACTTGACTATTCGTTACTCAGCACCACTATCAAAAGCAAGAATGGTTGCATCAGACAGTGATGTCATCTCAAGGTATTTCAACATTCTGGAGCAAACTCTAGCTGAAAATAACCTTGAGGATAAACCCTGTCAAATGTTTAATATGGATGAAACAGGTATGCCCCTAGATCCCAAATCGTTAGGGCCATTTTTGCAAAAGGAGAGAAGAATGCTGTTGGCTTCTCTTCAGGAAACAAGTTCCAGATAACTGTAGTTGCTTGCGTCAGCGCTGCTGGGTACTGCATCCCTCCAATGGTGGTTTGGGATAGGAAGAATCTTAGTGTAGAGCTTGTAGAGGGTGAGATGCCAGGTATATTTGATGGACTTAGTGAAAATGGCTGGATGGACCAGGAGCTTTCTGATGGTCGGTTATGTCACCATTTTCTTTGCTATATTTCACCAACTCGACCGATACTGCTCCTTTTAGATGGCCATTCTTCGCATTACTCTCCAGACATCTGCTGAAGAGCAGGTTATCATTTGTGCACTTTCACCTCACACCACTCATGTCTCTCAGCCATTGGACAGAGGGTGCTTTGCTCCTCTTAAGGCTGCATGGCGTGAGGTGTGTCATCAGTACATGACAGAAAATCCAGGAAAAGTAGTTACACGCTATACTTTTTCTAGACTATTTTGCAAAGCGTGGATGAAAGCCATAACCATGACAAACATTACCTTAACGTGCCCGGGGCCTATCCTGTTAACAGGGATGTAGTTCATGTGCCTAGAAGTTCAGGTCCTCAACAATCCCTTCCAGAAGCTACTGGGCTAGCATATACACTTGTCTATAGACCTTATCCACGCAATCATTTTGTGATTACATCATTCACTTCCGGATGGCAAAAGTGCACAAATGCCATTAGCTGCTGTGTGTACGGGTGTACGTGAAAAGGAGTGAAGGGAAGTAGCGTTCGATTCTCCGAGGCCCCAAACTTGCGGAGATTGTAGGGAAAAGCTATCAAACGACAGAAATGGTAGGCAAAAGCTCGTAGTAGGAATTGTGGAAGTCAGTTCATTGCTGGTACTACCTAAGGTAGTTACAGCTGGTAAAAGCGTTTGAATGGTTTATCTACTCGATAGTGAGCTAGGATCGCTTCTGCGTCATGGGAATCCTCCCTGTACTGTTCGCCCTTTTCCATCGTACAGTTATCCGGCTGCAAAACAGAGCGTCCTTCCCTCCTTTTGCAATTTGCCATCCGGAAGTTAATGACGTAATCCTGAAATGAACGTGCGTGGATAAGGTCTATAGCTTTGCAGAGCGACCACAGTCATTGGCAGGCACCCCCTCCATTCCTGTCTTCTCAGATCAAGAACTACACTTCTTTCAAACATGATTTGAAAAAGGGTATGACATTGATAGTGATGATCGCTATAATAGATGGCTAAGGATGTATCACCCGGAGGGTTATGAACTTTGTTTTCTTGAGGATTCAAGGGTTTTGCAGCCCACCTTGAGATCTGGCACACCATCTGACGATCAATATCTTTCTGACCACTCCATTAACACACACCAGTCTCCTCCACACCAGTTTGCCCTCCTGGGTCTCAACTGCTGGTAATGGTTGCTCCAAGTCAAGTAACTGGTTTGCAGAAATTGCTAGCAAAGCCACCGCTGCGCTCCAAGCTGCCTCAGCTCAAGCTAAGTTCATCAGCAAGAGTGCTTACAAGCTGATGTCTCTTTGTAGCTAAGTCCTCTGGTTAAGTATAACCATACAACTCTCCAACGAAGATCTTCTGAATATGGCAATGGAAAAGGGCTAACTTAGACAGAGGCTTAAGGCTAAATTCAAATTTAGTCAGCTCCTTCATTCACTTAATGAACACAAACTAAAACACAGTATGGAAATGTACATGGCTTTTCAAGCGTCAAAAGCACTGGTTCCATGTACTTACCTGTTATTCCAGCCAGGTAGTTGACAGTGGCTGTCTTCCCTACCCCTGTCTCTCCCACCAGCAGGACAGGCTCATTCATCTGCACACACCGACACACACTCTCTAACAGCCTCAGAGAGCCCTGAGTATGAGCGTAACAGAGCCTAGAAGAACAAAGAAAAGCGAGACATCACACATACAACATGTCATTCTAAGGAATGTGTCCACCATCATGTAACTGCATAATATTATAAATACCGTATTTCTTCGAATAGACGCCGCCCCCAAATAGTAGCCGCACAATCTGGAACTCTGAGCGAAATAAATGGCGCCCTCGAATAGTAGCCGCGGCAACTATACGCAGCACTCGCACACATACGCAAATAACTTCTGATGACGGTCATCGGGCTAGTGCTAGGGCTGTTTGGGTTGGTACTACTTGTTTCCACGGCTGACAGCAGGACTGAGAGGCTGCGCTTACTACTGACAGTTTCTAACAGTCGTCACTGTATCGCTCGTACGTACCTTATCCAGCCGTTGTTGATATATGCAAGCTTTCCAAAGAAATAAACGCCACCCTCAAATAGTAGCCGCACCAAACGTGAAGCGAAAAAAATAGTAGCCGCGGCGTCTGATCAAAGAAATATGGCAATGAAAATTGTGATGCTAAGAATCATCGCAGACCTAGAAAGAAACAAAAATCAAATTGAGTAACGTAATTTTTCAACATCTATGTAATTAAGTTTACACTCCAATGGAATGGCTATGGTGTGCTGTGTTAATCGTACTGTGAAGAGTATATCCCTCCAAAAGCAAGTGAAGACATAAAGAGCATGAATGACAACAACAACAACAACAAAAAAGGATTTGGCAAAAGTGAATGCAAAACTGCTCTTGCACAACAATGGGTACAGTGTAAGGGCTGTGTCAATCAATCCCTATCTCTATCAAACAAACACTTGCACACTGTGCATTTGCATTTGCATGTTTGCAGCTGCAAGCCTTCTGACCGTAAAGTCTAACTTTCGCCTGTATTTATCTTAGGTTAAAAGCAAGCTATCAACACAAGATAAAGACCATTATACAGCCAAAATCTCTCAATAAAACATATCCAAGAATCAACGAAGACCTCCAAGGAATATGTTAGTTCAGAGCACTGTTAAGTTGGTGGGCGGGGTTTCAGAAACAATAAATAAATTGCCAATCGTATCTCTAGTTCTTGAAAAGCTACCAACATGGGACAAAGATTGGCGGGGAGAGAGATTCAAGGCATAAACATATAACAGCTTGGACATGGGATGCAGCTGAAGAACTCTGCATGCATCGGTGTTCAATCACGTGCATGCGTCTGTGTGCATCTGCATACAGATAATTAAACGACCGGACACGCAACTGGATCTCTGTGTCCAGATGCGTCTTTTGTTTAATGACTTTCGGGACATACTATAGCCAAGAGCAAGCACTTGATTTCTATCAGTTGAAGGAAGAACTCTCCGTGACTTTTGTTCGAATGACAAGTTGAAGCTAAAAGTTTTAAGCGGAAGCAAAACGGATGCCACTCTCTTCCAACAAGCAAGCAATGTATTTTGAATTATCTTCTTGAGCTTTTTGCAACTACTTTTATATTTTTGACAGCTGCTTTATCCATTTCCTGTGGAAGAATTAGTACAAAGATCACTAATTAATATTACTAGAGAATGCAAGGCATTGTGGGGTGAGCCTGAGCGAGTGGTTGTCGTAGTAATTTGTTATTGTTGGTCACTGTGTAATATATAAACAAAGATAAAGTACAATTTCTGGCAGAGCAAACGAGCAGCGTCCATGAAGAGGAACAGGACAATCTGGTCACCATCTTCTTTGTTTCTTTTTGTAGTGTAGGAATTGCTGGATCTCTGTGCCGTTTTTCACACTTAGCACGAACAGCTTGTCTCTCTTCTTCTTCCACCCTGGCTCTCTCTCTTTCCTCTTTCAGAGCTGCTTCTTTTGTTTTCTGTTCTTCTTCTTGCTCTAGTCTCTTCCTGATTTACGAGTTAAGAGTACGCTGTGGGCTATGGGCAGAGATGTAAAGAGAGTCAAAGCCCTTGAAGACCATGTGAAGCAGCATGAGAGTACCATCACCAAGAAAGAGTATCATCTTCACCAATTGAGGAGAGACTATTACAGACTTGAGAAAAAATACCGTCAAGTGTGTGCTGAAAATCAAAGAACTCAGCCATTTTTCGCAGGATACACGGCAGCTCTGATACAAGTTTGATGTGTGAATTCTATTTAGCATGCGCAGTACTGACTGCGTGGTTATGGCTGGTGCACGCTCGTGGTGCAGTGCACGTGTAGGTATATAATAGCCTAAGGTGTGATTGTCTGAAGTGCAATGAAGGAGCGACGATCTTCACTGTCAAATTCAACTTTCTATTCATATCATCCTCTGTGAAGCTGACACTGCGATGGCGAGCATCGGGAACAAGTGGAATTGGGAGGTTTCGGAGAGAGAAGAGGGGAAAGGCGTGTGCGTCCACGGTATCCCTGTCAACGTATCCCCAGCGAAGGAGAGTCGAAGTTCCAAGGGAGTGTTCTATTTTGAAGCAAAACTGAGTGATGGGAAACGTTCTGCTCTTGTGGTGTCGTTTGACACCTCTCATTTGGACAGCATGAAGAAGGCCGAGGTGGAGCAATCCGTGGTGGCACTAAACAACAGCACAGTTAAGAAGAGCAGCTTCAGCTCGGAGCTAGAGGTTCACTTGAAGAAGAGGTCCAAGGTTGCTGCATCACCTCACAATCTCTCTCTAGATCTGGGAGGTGCTGTGCTGCCATCTACCAGCAGAGCAACCAAGATAGCAGAGATCATGGATTTGACTGTTAATCAGGGTGTTGGAGTGGTATGAAAGATTGTGAAGGTCAATGATGTGGCTGTTGTGAGGAAGAGTGATGCAAAAGAATTGCAGAAGCAAGATATTGTGATAGGTGACGAGACTGGATCGTGCAGGCTGGTACTGTGGGAGGAGGATGTGGGTAGTTTGGAAGAGGGTAAGTCGTATCACTTGCTAGACGTGGTGGTCCGCAGGTATGGAACAGCAAAGTATCTTTCTTACTCTTCCCGAAGTTCGAAAACATTGGCAGAGGATATGAAGGACGTGAATGATGAGGACAATTCAGGAGAGGGTCGCGAAGAAAGTGGCCGAGTTTTGAAAGGTGAAATTTCTGCTATGATATCTATTGCAGAGTATGCCTGCTGTAAGTTTTGCAAGAGCAAAGTTGTGTCTGAAGACAATCTTCTTGCTGAATGCTCAAAATGCTCTGCTCTCATGAAGTTGTCTGCTGCAGTCAGACCAAGTCTGAAAAGTTTGTTGTCAGTGAAGATAGCAGTGGCCAGAAACCACTTTGTCCGCTTTCGAGCCAGTTCTCTCACAAAATGTGGATGGAGTGAGTGAGCACAGTCTATCCGTCAAGCTCATCGGAAGTTGTTCCGCTTCAACGACAGGTGTGTCGTGTTCTCTGTTCAGGATGATAACTAAATGAGCTATGAAGTGACGTAAGACTCTAGAGCTTTACTGCTGAGTGCTACTGCTATATTTACGTTTTTTTGCATTATCTTTATTTATACTCGCGTTAACAATTCGTCATTGTTGTGTTCTCTGTTGCTCCCTATGTCGTGCTACCCCCCCAAGCGTTAACAATTCGTCATTGTTGTGTTCTCTGTTGCTCCCTATGTCGTGCTACCCCCCCGCTCCTCTCTTACTATTTGTTGCTCATCCATTGTTTCTTTGATGTCAATACTTGTACGTAGCACGTGTTCTGAATGTGCATGCGCATCATGGAGGCTTCACGCACACACGATCACAAGGTCAAAATCACTGTAGTACTCGCTACTGTGGGGCTCGCTCAGGCTCACCCCAATAAACAGCTCGCACAGTTTGAATTAAAAAAAAAACAGCTGCATTTGTGGATTTTACTATTATGGCCTTATCGTAATTCCTTCACTGTATAAAAATGTTGAGCAGATGATAAGTGGTTGCTTTAGTAGCCAGCTACAACTGAGTTCAATTACTGTGGTACAGGATTTGATGTAGGTTGTACTCAATGGGAACTAGTCTGTTTTCCAATTGAATCAGTCACTTCTTTCTTCATACTTCACCAAAAAATGGTCAACCTTTGACCGTATATACAAGCGTAATTAAAGTGTACGACATAATTAAATTATGCTTGCAATTTAGCCTGTTACATCCTATGTAAGGGGGAACAGTCACATTATAGCTGGTGCCCAAAATATCAAGTCGATGGCGAAAATCACACTTAGAACTGTCCCAACTCTCCTAGCAGCAACTTCTCTACCCCTGTAACCAACTTCACAGTAGTCCCTCAACCCAAACAGCAGATGCCTTATCCAGATACGTATAACTTGCACCTATCCTCCACTGCTTCCCCAAAGGCACACCCTCACCCCTCACTAATTCCACCAGCACTGACAGACCTGCTTGTTTTCAAAGCCAGATAGGACTCAACAGAGCTGGCAAGGAACTGTTTAGAGCTACGTATCTCCAACCACCTGAGTCAAAGGACACAATAGCCTCATATGTACCATCAGCACATTGTTGCTACTTAGATTTCTGTCACAACCCCTCATACCAACCTTTCCCAGTTAGAAATGGATGCAGCACAACTTAACCTGGGGTCAAGTCTATGGTACACCATAGTGTGGAATTACTTTTTATTTACTTCTAGAACAGATAAAAGTTGCTGTAATGTGCAAGTGAACAGTGGCTCTGAGATGGCCCAATACTATAAAATTCTTGGGAAGTTCCCAACAAATTTGAAGGTGCATCTCAAAAAGTGCCATTCTAGAGTATTCCAAAAATTGCTTGTAAAGGAGAAAGAGGCAAAACTTCTGACTATCAGCAGGCCTCTGTCTCAGTGGAAGCTCTCCATGATTGAACACGACATATACCATCCTGGACACTAGTCCTTACCTTACCTCTTCCCCTCACACTGCCACATCACATCCCATGTACCTATCACCGATCCTGCTGGGCAAAGTTGCCATTCTTTATTTACCAAAAGTTGCCAAAAATGGCAACTTTTGGTGACACCAAAGTTGCCAAAAATGACTTCTGAACATAGCTCGCTATACCCCCATAGGTACTTTCAAATAATAGCGGACAACCTATTGGGCTTTCTTCTAGGAGGGTGTGCAAATTCTGTTCCAAAAGATGTGGAACTATATACATGTAAGGAAAATTTCACAACTCATCGAGCTGAATATACTAACTGATGCTGAGTTTGCAGAACAGAAATTGTTAGTCTTGAAGTTGCATTGTAAGCTTACCCACTAGCTCCTATATAAGCTGTACTGTACTCAACAAGAACCACAACCCAACAACTGCTACTTCCAACCAAGGAAGTAGTAGCCATTCAAAGCCACATTGACCATTGCTACATTCTGCAAGAGACTATAGCATCATAGTCCACTGCTGGAGACATGCTGCATGGTGTATATGCATACATCTCCAAGTCTACCTAGCATAGGCTAAACACATCCTGTGCTAGGTGCAAAGGTGTTTCTACTTGTGCAGGTATAACTTTCTTCAGGAACACTCTTTTTGTTGTGGACCGCTTTCATTGGCGAGGCCAAGTTGGATGTTCAGCTGGCTACTGCTTGAATACTTACAAACAATTGGCCATAAAGGATATCAACTCACAAGTGAATGAACAGGCAAATGCCGGTTTGCAGCGGATCCGAGGGCAGTTAGCTTACATGACCCCAGAAACTTTATGTTCACCCTAAAACTCTTTTAGCAATTAAGAATAAAAATGTACAAAGGAAACTTGATGTGTCAATACTTCATGTTTAGTTCTAGCTAGCTGCATTTTGATTGGTCGATTCCTCTATACAGAAATACCGTAGGCGCTGGTTGTTAAGCGCAGCTCTTTATTAAGCGCATAATTTTATTGAGGGTTTTACCCATCACGTGTTAGGCGCATGCGCTTAATAAACGAACAGTCACATTATAGCAGAACGTGTCGAGCAAAAAAAACGTGTCAAGTAGTGCGAAGAACGCTGGGAAGTAGGTTCGTTAGGAAGCAAAAAAGCTACACAAGAGAAGAGAAACTGAAGATAGTAAACTACTACTACGTGCCTCTGTGCCGGAGGAAGTGCCAAAACACCCACAAAAACTCTCGAGGAACATGGCCAACGACAGTAGCATCCTTGAGGAGACAGACAGCGAATTTGTCACGGTTGTTGTCCTCCTCCCGTTCCAAGGTTAGTATCTCTCCGAGAAGCGGCCACCAGATCTGCTTGTAAATGTGATGGCCACGAATGACACTCTCCAAAGTACTTGTTTGAAGCTCGGCCATGTTGAACAAGCGATATAACGGAAGCAGCAAAAGCACCGCCCAC
Source organism: Agelas oroides (assembly GCA_949130485.1). NCBI lineage: Eukaryota > Metazoa > Porifera > Demospongiae > Agelasida > Agelasidae > Agelas > Agelas oroides. The sequence goes on along the minus strand of OX422196.1, from coordinate 3,698,739 downwards.
TATTTTCACACCCATTTATTAAGCGACTATTTCTTGTTAAGCGCACACCCGCTGTTAAGCGCATATTTCCTTGCTGTCAGCTGTTATAAGCGCATGCGCTTAACAACCATATATTAAAAACTTATATTGCTATTTCTGGCTATTGTTTGCTTCACCTACGTAGTTGCCAAAAGGCAACTACTTGCTACAGGACAGAAGTTGCCATAAAAGGCAATAAATGGCTGCATAGTATTGCCAAAAATCGCAATAAAAGGATTAATCTGCATAGAGAACTTGAGCCACTCTTTTGCCATTTCTGGCAATATTTTGCAAATAGGTTTAACCTCGTTAATAAAACTAAGTTAACATTGGAAGAGGAGGGCCGGTGGGCGGGGTACCTAGCTTTGGTGCGCCTGAGCATCCGCACGGCAAACTCATTTGTGTGCTCCCAGATGCATATGCAGGAAAGAGGATCAGCTAGTACCAAGGTATCTTGCTCAATCAGTTGTCAGCCTGTTTCTGTGTAGCTCCGAGAATAAGTTGGCATCAGTGTCATGTCCGAATAAGAGCAACGCAATCTGGCCGCAAAGTCATGCGTAGGAGAAGATGGGACGGCCAACCAAGCGGGAACGTCGTCGCCCTGTGGACTCGAGCTTACAGAGGCCCACCTATCGGTGATAGCGGACAAAGTGGTTGGAAAGCTGACGGCGGCAAAGGCTGCACCCGAACGTCAAGGTGAGGAGTTAGGGGCTAGTCTCGCGGACCGCACCCTTAGGGGTGTGGTTTGTGGGACAGGTTAGCGCATGGCATTCGTGATCTGAACACCACATCGCTTACAGGACTGGTCCTGGTGGTTGGGAGCGGTCGGCTTGGGGGGCAGTCCCTCCTCCGTGTGCAGTGGCAACCGCCTACACAGTAGGCTCGCGTGTTCGGCACATTTATAGAGGTGTGATGAGCAGAGGGCTCACTCATAAAAGAAAGTGGGTGCTGGGGCCGACCTGCTTGTATGGTACAAGCAGAAGGGGGGGCTGGCCACATTGGTTGGCCCAGCTAGTTTGTACAGGGCAAGCTTAGCACAGGAAGGTCGGGCAAAGGGCCCATCAGCCTGCATTGGGCAGGCAGTAGGAGTGAGGGAGGTGCCACCGGCATTTAGCGGGGTGCTGGTTCGCACAGGGCCAGTGTGTTTGGGGACCACCTGTGGCACAGCATGGGGGAGTGCAGGGCTCCTGGTTAGATGTCCACAACCATGCCGATAGCAGGCTTGCTGGTGGCCCAAGAGGGAGTGGCTTAGCAGTCATCACAGCCAGGATAACATGTAGCCAGAAAAGGGTTGGACAAGGGTAGTCATGCAAGTCCAGGTGACTGCTGGGGGAGGGGGGGGGCAGCTTACTCCAGACTGCTGTGTCATGGGGAAGAGTTGGAGCCTGGTATGGGCTGTAGCGTCACTCAGACTGCAAGGGAGGGAGCTGGAGCTTGCGGAGGTAGTGGGTGCATTGGTGGGGGCGGGCTTATGCTACGGGTGCATTCCACTGTCATATGCAGGGGTGGTGATTGGGTAAGTACCAGATGCAAAGGCCTTGGCCTCTGTGGAGGAGTTTAAGGAATCCCTGGAAGAGGGCCTCCAGCTGGAGAAGCTGGCCGCTCCCCTAGCCGAGAAGATAAGTGTTGCCTGCCCATCCTCAGCCTGCTTTCCCCAGAAACCAGCAGTGCATCACAGGACCAAGTATTTGTTGGTGAAGGGCTACCAACTGTGCCAAAGCGTCTTTACAGCAGGATGGTAGAATGGGAGTTCGTACACCTGGCAGAGCTGCAACCACAAGGGGCATTTGAAACTCTCCAGCAGGAGCAGAAGTTACTGGTTTTGCCAGCTTGCAGCTTGCCGTCACAGATAATTGCCATTCAGATTGCCCAAGCCATAACGTTTTTACACACTGCAACACCTCTCCTTGCTCACCTGGACATCAAACCAGCAAGCAGCAATTGTAATATAATTCCAGTGGTCAACTTGTGTGTTGTGGTTTTCAATTAACCAAGGCAAGGAAGAAATCTATAAAGGACCTAAGCACATGGATTCAGTGCTTTGTGGTTTAAATTACCTGCGTGTTATGTCAAAGAAGTTCTGAGGAATCCTTCTCTCACCTTTCCAGAAGTGTAGCTGCACTCTGATGCATTGGGGTCTTGGGGGTGTGGAGCAGTGTGGGGGCCAGCATGGTTCCAAGTATCGTGGCATCGGCAACACAAGTTTGTTCTGAGTCCAATTGCCGTGAAGGAACTGCTTCCCATTATACTAGCAGCAGGAATCTGGGGTTCTCATTGGAGAGGCTGCACATACCTTTGCTGTTGTGATAATGAGGCAGTAGTCTCTGTGGTAAACTTTGGAGCATGCAGGGACAAGCAATTAGCACATCTGATGAGATGCTTGTTCTTTATAGAGGCGGATTTCAATTTTTTCCTTGGTCACAAAGCCGACATTGAAGCTGATGCCATCTCCAGGGATAATCTCCAAGCTTTCTTTGCTTCAAACCCACAGGCTCACCCACACCTGGCAGCTGTGAATCTGGCTCTCCGCAAATGCCTGACGGAGGTAAAACCCAATTGGATGTCGGTTTGTAAAAAAAAGAACAACAAATGTTAAGTAATAATACTCTCCAAAAATTGCCAAAAATTGCAATTTCTATTGACCTCAAAGTTGCCAAACATGGGCAAATGAACATACCTGCAGGCAAGTTAGAAAATTACTACCCACGCATATTAGAATCCGATTGGTTGATCTATACTGAAATGTGATTGGTTAGTTTGAAGTAATTGGCGGGACAATCCGGGGGTATAACTTCGCATCCTACGACTTATTATTTCTTTTCGGGCGTATTTAGTGGTGTTCTTTGGTGTGATTATGCTTTGGCAACTTCTGGTTCTTCAATTGGCAGTGTTGGTTTCATTCTTTGGGCAGTAGACAGTGCTTTCTCAACCTACCTGTCGACAGTGATTTACTTTCGTCCATCTCCGGGTATATAGCTATCCCAGTACCAACTTCTGTCTACTTACACAATGATCTACTACAGTCTACTGTGCAACCATGGCAACTAGGACTCAGCCTCCCATGCAGCATGGTAGCGCCAGGCCAACTTTGTAAGTTCACGCATTATCTATGGTTAACGTTTTAATTTCCTGCGTTTTTTGCTGCACTGTGTTGGAATAGTATAGCCATACTTTCACTTTCAGAAGGGTTCATAAAGCATATATAGCAGCTAGTATACAATAGAGGTTTAGTCTGTATTTCATGATTTAATAGTAGGAGATCTGCAAATTCAAGTGTAGTGAGTGTTTAATTCTAACGAATATAATGAGCGTGTTTCCTTCGTTATAATAAAAAATGGTTAGTTTATATATATATTGTGCATGCGCAAAACAAAAGCACATTTCAGTTACTAATGGCATGCGTTATATAGAACATACGTTGCTGCTACGTACGTGTGTACATGTAGTTGCTGCTACGTGTGCCATGTCACTGACATGGTGGTTCAAGATGGCAAACACTTCCACGACATCCATGTCGGATGAAGATGCATTAAAGAAAGTGAAAATTGGCGTGGAAGAGGTAGAAGAGCAAAGACTGCACTGAGAGGATGGAAGGATACTGGAATATTAGATAAACTAAGTGGTAACTACTGTGACAGTAACTGATTTCAGCGTTTTGTTAAAATCGTCATAATAAAAATTGTTTTTCCGTGAAATTGTTAAGATTTAAGAGCACATTAATATCTGGAATTACAGTATCTATAGCCAGCCTATACTGTCACATAGAGATCACTAGTATTGATCTATTAATATTATAGCTAGCTAGCTATAGTATTTTCTAATGTGCAGTCTGATCTGTTGTTAACTGTGATATATATTCCAAAATGTAAATATGGTATAACATAGAAGTTTGTATTCTGTTTCAAAATTGTTGCTGAGGGCAATTTTTATTGTTGATTTCTACAGGTTGACCGTGCTTACATTCATACCTATCTGAGGGCAACCAGCAATTACGATACTCACTGCAATGCCTGGTGTCACATCGATGACTGTGAGAGCTCTTACACGGCCTATCAAGTGAACATATGGGGGCTGCAGGCCACTGAGGCTAACAGGTCAAGTGGCAGGGACAAGGTTGCACAACAGGTCATCAACCTTGAAAATCATTTGTGGAAGGTACGTCAGATTTTGTATGTTTAGGATTTGTGTGTCCGTGTGTGAAATGTATTGCGTGTAACTGTGTTGCATATTGTTCTCCTTATTTATAGTCTCATTCCAAGAATTTCGGACGTACTATACCCAAGAGAAAGCACTTGATTTCTATCAGTTGGAGGAAGAACTTCTGTATGATATTCCAACCTGTGATTGTTGTTTGAATGACAAGTTTAAGCTAAGAAGTTTTTAAGCGGAAGCAAAACAGATGCCCCTCTCTTCAAACAAGCAAGCAATGTACTTCAAATACCGTAGAATCGGGTTATCAGGCGCACATAGATATTTAGCACACACCGCTGATTAGGCGCATGCTGTCTTCTTGACTAAATCTGTCTAGACCCTCGATAAGAAGCGCACTGCTCTAATTACACGAAAATTTGGAGCGGGCGAGGCGAAAGATTCCACAAGTGGACAAGTTAGAGCAAGCACGTGAAGGTAGTGTGAACGAGGATCACTTTGCAGATAACCAATGGGAATCACTTTAGCAAATAACCAATCAGAAGTGCGCTAGAAATGTGAAAAGGACTGTAAAAACCTCAGACATGCCACTACTTCTCATAGAATTGGTTGAATCATTCGCCATCCTCGACACGCTCATCGACTGCGAGTTTCAGTTGACTCACGACCTACGCTTTCTTTGATTGCTTCTCTTCTTCCATTCTTAAAGAATAACTTCCGTACACGACTGCCATTTGTCATTTTATAGCCACTTGACAAGCTCCTCGTAAACCGGTTCTGACCAGAGATCACTAATTAATATCATAAATAACTGGCTGCGTTTGTAAATTTTACTATTATGCCCTAACACAAAGTTTTCCTCTCTTCTAGTGAGGTCAGCAAACAAAGTTTAGTGACAACTGAAGTGTTTTACCAGTGGCATCACAACCTCAAGAGAAAGCCTAGAGCTGGAATCTTTTCAGGAAAACTTGCAAGAGGGGTACTCTTTGGGACAAGGATTTAAGGCCAGGTATTGTGTCTCTAGATTCTAAGATCTTCCTGGGTTCACAACAGCAGAGTTAGGAAAGCTAAAACTGTGTTTCTGCAATTCATGCAGTTTTGGAAGAATACAGTCGAGTTTCAGTCCTTGTAGTTGAAATGTATGGATGCACTCAACCAGTCATGCATGAAGCTCCACCAAGACAGGTCGCCACATTATCATGCACTGTGACAAGTTTTTCCTTAATCCTCACCTTCAAACTCAGGCGAAAACTGGCCATTAGAGAGACAGAGATAATTAAATGGGCCTGGGAAAACGTAGATGCAGAGGGGATTGATTTTGGGCCTCACACAGAAGAAGAGTAGAGTGACGGGAAAGCCTCAACAGAAGAGGAGAGTGATGGGAGAGCATCAACGGAAGAAGGGAGTGGTGGGAGAGCCTCAACGGAAGAGGAGAGTGATGAGAGAGCCTCAACATAAGAGGAGAGTGATGAGAGAGCCTCAACGGAAGAAGAACAAGCAGGACCGTCCCGGAGTTTGAAGTGAAGAGCATCAGGTCCTCCAAGCCTTTCGGAACCAACAACTAAAAGGTCTCAGAGGAAGGAGGAGGATGGGTATGAGGATGAGGAGAGTGATTACATCCTGGTGAGTACAAGGCCTGTTTGGTGCAGTAGAATATTTTTCTGTAAGTACGAAGCCTGTTTAGTGAATTAGAATCATTAGTCTGTGAGTGTGCAGCCTGTTTGGCGCATTTAAAATCCTGTCCACTACGAATATTTTCCAAATTTCTCCACACCATAGCTGTATTCGTGGACAACAACATAACGTTTCAAGGGCACGAGTACGTACCTTCCAGAACTCTCCTCTAACTCCTCCATTTGATGGTTTGCACATTGTGAAAAGGGCACAAGTACAGCTCCCATGGGGATCTTATATAGTGGACAGAAGAGTGGAACCCCCATCACAGGTGACTGGACAGGGTCCGAGCAAGAGAGGACAACAACATACGTTTCAAGGGTTTGAGCCCTTTTATGGTTCCCACTAGGTTGGCAGACATGGTATTGGTGATCGGCGTCCAATTGATAGTACAGAGCACCTACTTAACTATTTTAAGCACTACCTGACTGAATGTGGTGGGGAAGAGCCAATGATGGCATTGCTGAATACCTACAGGGGGGCTTTTCATTTGCCAAGCCACAAAAGAGTGGACCCCCTCACAGGGGACTGGACAGGGTCCGAGCAAGAGAGGACAACAACATACGTTTCAAGGGATTAAGCCACAAAAGAGTGGACCGCCCTCACAGGGGACTGGACTAGCCTTGTTCCCAGGCCTTCCCCGGCTCCAGTTTTTGATTGCTTGTAGTATGCAAAAACAGAGGGAGAAGGCCTGGTGAGTCTTACCACATGATCCTGCCATAAACCGGCTAGCACAGAGGAAATGATTCAGGTAAGGCTGTGTTGTGTCGTCAGATTCTTGCATTGTTGCTATGTAACATGATGTAACATGACTGGTGTGAACTAGGACTTTAATGCTGCACTACTGATGTAGGACTTTATTGGTAACATCATCTAAATACTTGACTTTAAATTGCAGCGTATTTGCCAAATATGTACACCCTGCCTCACCTGAAGCATTTGGGTATAAGTGCAGGGAGGAGAAGAAGAGGGTGATAGTTAGCTATAACAACAGGTGTCACTTGAACAATATGAAGTTAGCAAAGAAGTCCCTCCCACTACATACTTCATGCCTGCAAGTTGTGAAAAAAGGGTTACCGTTCTCATGATTCTTGTTCATCTTCGGTTTCAAGAATGACTCTCTATTTCTTGAATTCCTAAGGAAGCACACAGGTTGGTGAATGGAAAATCACTTCTTTCTACAATCCTGTACATATAAAAAGAACTGTGCTAACACGCAAAAATGGGTCTTGTCAGAGGACATGAGTACCATGTCCATGAACAGATTTGCCTAAAGGGTGGATAGGCTCAAGTGGTCGATTGGACTTTCAACAGGATTTCACCACAACAGGTTCTCCTACATAACGTTTGCACACTGCTTATTCCTTCTTCTAATCATACAATCACATTCCCCCATTTCTTACACTCCCGATTTCTTACATCAGCCACAGTTACCAACTTGCCAGACACAAAGCCACTTAAGTTGTTTGGTTGTTCTTCTCCTCAGGAAAAAAGGTCCTTTCCTTTGTAGTTGGTAGAAAATTTCCGCCCTTTCATCCCACTAACATCATCACAAACCTCACTCAAATATCTTCTAAGTCATCAACAGCATATGTCCAGTGATGAACCTCTAGTGAAGTGACACTGTAGTTCCGGAGTGCATTTGTTAACGTATCAACAAGCACTTGACTGGGTTGAAGCACAAGCAACAGGCCACTCTGCCAGTGGAAAAGTATGAATGCTCAATGCGTTGTTTTTTCACTGACAACTTCATCATCAAGGTCGTTCAATTTTGAGTTTAGCCATTTTTGTTAGCATGTGTATATCATGTGTCGTAGAGGCTCATTGCTATTGTAGATTATGGTTTTTGAGTTCTTTAGCTTGACATTGCATAGAAACAGCAACAACAGTGCAGGATGTTTCAGTTCGTGGACCTTTGTCAGCTGAATGAGGAGAGGGTACACAAAACAAGACCGATACAGACTGATATAGACATGGATTGATGACATAGGCATGAATACACAAGTAATGCACTGAGAGAGAATGGTTGAAAGGGAAGGGAAAATCAAATTCAGCTATTATCAGTCTTGTTTGTGCACCCTCTCCTCATTCAGCTGACGAAGATCCATGGACCGAAACGTCCTGCATTGTTGTTGCTGTTTCTATGCTATATCAAGTTAAAGACCTCAAAAACCATGTGTAGATCATCTGTGCACCTTCATTTACCCACCGTATAATTCTGAATACATTATTATTCAATGGTTGGTTGGTTAGCTGAAGGGTCAAGACAAAAAGGGGGCTTGAGTGCCCTGTGGTCCAGTGCTTTTTGTACTTGATAAATCATACAGCTTAGGAGTTCACTCCCTGCTATCATTTCACACATAACACACAAGTGCACATACCTCAATTCCTTTGCTTCATTTCGTGGTAAATAAGCTCTGCCTACTGTCACGGTAGTGGGAGAGATATGCAGTGATGGTTTGTGCACTGTACACAACTGCTCCACCTGAAGGACACCAATTGGTTAACCAGTTGATCAGTGGTGGCTCAATCAACAGCTTGTCTGAAGGAGTGGCCAGATTGATGGATGAAACAATGGCCGAGGGACCCAGAGTAAAGTCTCGGTTCCCTCAGAAGAGTTAATTCACGCCAAGTTGTTGGATCTTTACCAATAGTGAAAAAATGATTATCTAGTCTAGTAAAGTACATGATCAGCTGCAGATCATGTGACCACGGCTTACTCCAAGGGCCAGAACTATAGCTATTAGAGTGTGGAATCTAAAAATGGTTACAGTTGGATATCAAGTTCTCTTCTTCAATGATTACAGCAAACTTATATATGTACAAAGTCCTACATGTGTGGCAGTCCCATGTAGAAATCGAAGGTTATTCCGTCGCGTATTTCGATTGCATCGCCGCGTTTGAAGCGCCGTATTGCTGAACTTCCGTTAAGGGCAGGGCTCATACGCAGTTCATAAATGCGTGAACATCTAATGAGTCCAGGAAGCACGTATGAGCCCCGCCCTTAACGGAAGTTCAGCAATACGGCGCTTCGAACGCGGCGATGCAATCGAAATACGCGACGGAATAACCTTCGATTTCTACACGGGACTGCCACATGTGCTTTGAGTATCTATAGTGCTCCCTCAATTCCAGCATGCTACAGAAAGTGTTTGCTGAGATATGTACCTTTTCCTTTGCAATCGCTCCACAGAGAGACTTCAGTTCCAGAGCCAGAGACAGTCTGCTCTCCACAGGCAGGTGGCCACAAAAACAGTCCACCAGCTGAAGAGGGATGAAGATACCAAATGGTTAAACGGTCCAGAAGCTCCAAGCACAAAGAAACCAACTAAACTACTTGGCAAGACCAGTTTGCTAGCTCAGTATGATCTCCGGAAAATATGCCCATGGGCAATGAACTTAAGTGGCTCCTCAAAGAGGGGGGGTGGGCATATTTTTGAGAGTTGTGATATTTAAAATACACCCACCTCGTGAGCTCACACACAGTTAGTTTAGCCCTAGTTATATATATACTCCTGCAGTAATCACCAGCGGCTTCGAAGTCGAGTCCTGATGGGACACAACACTCTGAACGTCACCTTGTCACCGTGAGCATGGTGTAGCTCATGGTGCACACCGCATTAGCTACTCTTTCGCGAGACTACGGTACTTGAAAGTTTTATCCAAATCTTAATATTTGTAATAATTTCATCAGACACAAAATGATTCCTTACAGGCAACCCCAGTGAATTCTTCTGATTTCTCCTTCTCAAAACAAATTCATTATAAGAAGCCCTATGTATCTTGACCTTGAACAACGTTCAGTGCTACTGGTGAAATACACTGGTCAAATTGTACTGACTATGACTCTAGCCGCATTCCAATGGAATTCCCACCACTAGCATTTCACTGCTCATAGTAAGGGCAGGGGAGAGCATGGTGGAGTTCATCACATGAGTGACATCCCTATCTACATACATATAAAGCAGGAGTGGGGCAAAATAAAGTGGACAAAAGCTAATGAAAACGAAGCAAAAAGCAACAAATGTATGTACATATATAGACAAAAAATAAAAATAAATATCCTGTTAGTTCGTTCTCTACATTCTACTTCTTACCATGCAGGCCCAAGATAGTTCTATAAAATGTTACAAAGCTGCTCTACTGCATTTCTGCAACTTCTCTTGTGCCTCAGTTAATCCCACTTTGTCTAAGCAGACACTGGTGTAACTCGTGTAATGCTATGTACCAGATCTCCACTTCTGCTTTACAAAAAGTCAGAGGTGGAAATTTAATGGCCTGACAGTGGTGCCAGTATACCTCAAGCATCAGGTCTTCCACTGAAGATATTCGTCCATTGTACACCTGAGGAGACACTCTCTCACACAGCTTCAGCAGACACCTGTAGAATAAACACCACTTGAAACAAACAACATGACATTGCACAATACTGGCTATTAGTCAAACAGAGAAATATTCTCCAAAACAAAAGCAAATGGGATGAGTCTGAGCCAGCAGCATATGCAGAGACACGCACTTCTGGTGCTCTTGTGTTCAATCGTTTTATGGCAACTTAGTCTGAGTGGGCCTTCCCGCTCCAAGAAACCTCAGGCTATAGGGTGCAATGTGGAATGTGTGTTGTTTGGCTACTGGTTTTTCACAGTCTGTTCTGGCCCACCAGAGATACGGAGAAGAAACAAGAGGATTGAACATTGTTTGCGGAGGCAGCCGACACAAAAGAAGGCCAATTCAGGTAAAGGTAAACCCGATGAAGCAAGAGAATGTTGCCTGCAGCAGGAGAAAGACACTGGAAATGACGGTGGTCGAAGTTCGGCAGCCAAAGCTATGACTCCAAATAACGCCGCACTTCCAGGCCCCCACTCGTCCTAAGCTCCCCTTCGGACAAAGCAGTTTTCTTTACAAGCAAGAACTTGTTTGAGAATAGTAGTTTGATACTAGTTAGTACTTACTGTTAGTCTGGTATATCGACATTGGTGAGCAAAAGTGAGTCTACTGCAAGCGGTGCATTAACAGATGGCAAGTAAGACAGCAAACATTCAATATAAGCCTGTAACGAGTCTTGCTGGCAACAACAATACGCTTGCAGATTGCAAATCATCATGTGGCTATGTTTGAATGTCACATGCATTATCCAATATTCATGGCTTGTACAGGAGGAGCTGTAATCTCAGTGAAGTTATATCTGGTTGAGCTCGTGGAAGTTACCAGGCCGTTTCCCCTACAAACAACCTGGGTACTAGGCTAGTGGGACTGGGGAACCTGGATCCACTTTAGGGAAGATTGAGGCGCCATAAATCCGGGGGTGGTTTGTATGCGTTTGTTGGGACAGGCCTGAGCGAACCCCACACTAGCGTGGTCTACGGGAAAATGTGATCCACCGACTGACTGACTGACTGACTAACCAACTGACCAACCAACCAATAGTGTCTGTCCCAGTCACTTGCATACCAAAGACATAATGCGCATGAGGGGTAATTACTAAGTACATGATTGTGCATGAGGGTAAGTACACATGCTATGTAGCGCAGTGCATAGACCTGACAAGCCATGCTGTTCACAAAACGCAAAGGGCAGCAGGGTTTTGACTCAAGCATCACAGAGAAGCTGGTCTATTCAAAGGTAGCATGAGATTCTTCTGCTAGAAGGCCTATCATTTCGATGGCCACACCATTTTGCCAGTTCAGTAGCCATAGCATGCATGGCTGCATGGCGACTTACCCAGTGTAAGGTACCTCTAAAGAAAGGACAGTGAATAAGATAAAAATGTTAGCTAGGCTGTGTGCTCAAAGATTCTCGTCCTAGCTTAGTGGTCACGTGTCATGGCTTCATGTATGGGCATGCACTTCTTGGTACACAGGCTGTGGAATCAGCACTGCACTTCGCTCAGGCTGGCCCCACGATGATAAATCATCTAGGAAAGCAAGGGTCAGGTTACAACATCCCGCTTGGGCAAGTGTCAAATTTTTCTCCACCTCTACATAACATTTTTATGTAGACTCCATTAGAGTTCATCGAAGAGTGTGACAGTGCATTCAATGGTTAATTGTTGGATGTTGCTTAGCAACCAAATGTTTGAACTTGAATAACACGAAGTGGAAGGGGTGGAGGTGATAATGGGTGTGGCAGTGGGTTGCTAGGGGTAACATCCAACAAATTAGTTACATTCCCCAGACAGAACAGCATGAGCCCGAAGGGCAAATGTTGCTCCGTCTGGGGAATGTAACTATTATTTGCTATACATACATACATACCTCAGGGGTATATCCACTGATGAACAGGTCTGCACCATCCTGTCAGACAGCAATTGCAAGCTTGGATAATGAGCTTGAATTATCTGCAAATAAAAAAAGCATATTAGGCCATAACTATTTACTGGGGCGAGTCTGAGCGAGCCCCACACTAGCAGGACTGCATTGCGGAAGTGCGTGTGTATGCTTGTTTGCTTGTTTGCTTGCGACCACTTACCATAAATTGGAATTTAACGTACACGTGATTTCAAAACATGTACACGTACAAGTGTATTTTAAAATTCAAATCTGATTGTAAGTTCACACAATGGAGTCCTCACTGCCTAACTCAACGTCGATGGATCTACTGAGTGCAAGAGAGAGATTGGACCTGGAGCGAGAGGAAAGGGCTACTGCCAGACTGCAGCGTCGGTGCCAAAGAGATCGGGAGCGAAGGCGATCAGAGCAGGCCAAGCTAAGACAGGCCAGGCTAGATAGACAATGCGTACGCGACCACGAGCGTAGAACAGCGGAACAGCCCGAGGCTAGGCAGGCCAGGCGGCTAAGACAGTGCGTGCATGACCACGAGTGAAGAACATCCACGCATGCCAAGCCAGCTTGATGTTGTAGTTGTGCGCAAGGAAGGTGCAGCTGGATCACACAAGGACTTCAAAGTAAGGCGATCTTGTGTGCTGCAAGCACCGCAGTGGTTGATGGAGAACAACCCATACTTTCGTGAGATTTCTCTTGATCATGCTGCTTTGGCTCAACTGCCTGAAAATGGTGAGTTACCTGGACTGTCTGCTGTGACCTTGTCTAATGATGAAGGTGGTACTGAACCTGTTGCTGAACAAAGTGAAGAGCATGATAGTGAAGTGAGCAGTAGTTTTGTACCAGCAGCTCTTCGCCAAGCAACTGAGCAAGAAACTGTAGAGCAGGTAGTGAATGGTGAGCAGCCAGTTGCTTGGCCTCCACGTGGTGATACCCTTTTGAAGGAGTTTCATTCAGAGGGGTACATTACACTGGCTTTCCCAACTCTCTTCCCTACTGGGGCTGCGGACTTCACTGCTCCGCGCTTTGCCCCGTTGCCCTTGGTTACTACCTCAAGCATTTGATGACGTACAGTGATGGTAGGTTTGCCAGTCATCCTCGCTTCAGGTTTTTTCCCTTGATTCATGTAGGGCTGGCATGAATCTAAATCAAACATTTTGTACATTGTAGTTCTTTATACTTTTTATACTTCGGAAATCACATTTAAAAGACAGTTTTGCTGTGAATAGATGTGCATTTACTTGCTAATTGTCTCATAGGCCTATACTTTGTGCAATTTGGACCTTTGGGATCCACAACACACTCAAAATAGACTGCTAATAACTTTGTTTAATGAATAAACCAACCTGACCTCAGTACTGTGGTTAACACAGGCTTAGGGTATAATCTTGCACGGATCAGGCTTTTCCACACACACATCTTGTGACAGTCACCCTTTGCATGCCCTACACACCCCCACCACAATCAAAACGTATGCTGTTAGAATTTTTCTGTAGAAGAGCACTTCAAGTTACAATCTCATTTCTTCCAGCAGCAAAATTTGTCAAACATTCCAGCTGTTTACTGTCTCAAAGTCAAATACTATGGAAAATGATATATTAAGTGATGAGGCCCAAGATTTGCAAAATATAGAATTAAACATGTGATCAAGATTGGCAAGCAGAGTACAATAAATAGTATAGTGATCTGGTTGATTAGAAGAACTGATAGTAGAATGATGATTTGGAATCCACAACACACTCCAAATAGACTGTTAATAACGTAGAATGATGATTTGCAGGATATAACAAACTGCAATGATTAAGTGAAATGGCAACAGTCTTGCATTGTAACACATGCACACTATGCAGGCTTTGCACAAATCACAACATCACCTTTAACAGTAAAATGGTAAAGTGGTGTACACAACAGTCTCTTGCTTACTGTGGCTCCGGGTACGTCTTTGACAATCGCTGTCAACACTTCGTCAAAGATGGTAGCTCGATACGTCCTTCCATCTATCTCACTCTATAACATCACCCGGGCGACGCTGTTCGTGTTGCAGGTCGATACTTTCATTTTCGCAAAACATTTTCCACAGTCAACCAGTTCTGATAATTTTGGAGCTGCAATTTACACAGCTTAGATGTTCTTCACAGCTGAGAACTGCTTTCACAACACCTTTGACCACTGCTGCTGCTGTAAGCCGCTCATCATCACTGTCCATTTCAGCTACATCATCGATATATTGAATGGTACCTTTCTCAAGCACTGAAAGGTATTTCTTCCCCTGGAATTCTTTCACGTGCACATCTGCAACCTTGTAGCAGCGATCTTGCTGTAAACAACCAATTTTTTTCTCCCAAAGGACAATTCGGATTGTCTCAGTAGCATTGCCCACAACACATTCTTGTTTTGTTAACCCCCGCCAGCTGTCTTTGACTTGTACATGTTCCGGCATTCCAACAAGAATCACTTTCACATTTACAGTCACCGACTGCATAACCACCAAGTCCTCGAGCTCTTTGATGCGCACTTCGTTCGATGCATCAGGATCAATACAACTGAGATCGCATGGCAACTTGAATTTCTTTGGTGAAGAGACAACCTTAGATCTGCTTGCTGCAACAATCTCCAGTCCCTTGTGGAAACCACCTTCCTTTACTTGGCAGTCACTTAGTGCCACCGACGTCGCTGCATCCAGTGATGCTTATAATTGTGACCTCAGTTGCGGCTGAAACGAAACCATCCGCATCGTCTTCTTCCCGTCAGTGAGTTTTCCAGCAAAGTATTTTACTTTGGCATTTTTTTTTACTGCATTTGATTGGTGATAGTTCAGTGACAACACCATGGATTGATTGGTGATAGTTCAGTGACAACACCATGGATTGATTGGTGATAGTTCAGTGACAACACCATGGATTGATTGGTGATAGTTCAGTGACAACACCATGGATTGATTGGTGATAGTTCAGTGACAACACCATGGATTGATTGGTGATAGTTCAGTGACAATACCATGGATTGATTGGTGATAGTTCAGTGACAACACCATGGATTGATTGGTGATAGTTCAGTGACAACACCATGGATTGATTGGTGACAGTTCAGTGACAACACCATGGATTGATTGGTGATAGTTCAGTGACAATACCATGGATTGATTGGTGATAGTTCAGTGACAACACCATGGATTGATTGGTGATAGTTCAGTGACAATACCATGGATTGATTGGTGATAGTTCAGTGACAACACCATGGATTGATTGGTGATAGTTCAGTGACAACACCATGGATTGATTGGTGATAGTTCAGTGACAACACCATGGATTGATTGGTGATAGTTCAGTGACAACACCATGGATTGATTGGTGACAGTTCAGTGACAACACCATGGATTGATTGGTGATAGTTCAGTGACAACACCATGGATTGATTGGTGATAGTTCAGTGACAACACCATGGATTGATTGGTGACAGTTCAGTGACAACACCATGGATTGATTGGTGATAGTTCAGTGACAATACCATGGATTGATTGGTGATAGTTCAGTGACAACACCATGGATTGATTGGTGATAGTTCAGTGACAATACCATGGATTGATTGGTGATAGTTCAGTGACAACACCATGGATTGATTGGTGATAGTTCAGTGACAACACCATGGATTGATTGGTGACAGTTCAGTGACAACACCATGGATTGATTGGTGATAGTTCAGTGACAACACCATGGATTGATTGGTGATAGTTCAGTGACAACACCATGGATTGATTGGTGATAGTTCAGTGACAATACCATGGATTGATTGGTGATAGTTCAGTGACAACACCATGGATTGATTGGTGATAGTTCAGTGACAACACCATGGATTGATTGGTGATAGTTCAGTGACAACACCATGGATTGATTGGTGATAGTTCAGTGACAATACCATGGATTGATTGGTGATAGTTCAGTGACAATACCATGGATTGATTGGTGATAGTTCAGTGACAATACCATGGATTGATTGGTGATAGTTCAGTGACAACACCATGGATTGATTGGTGATAGTTCAGTGACAACACCATGGATTGATTGGTGATAGTTCAGTGACAACACCATGGATTGATTGGTGATAGTTCAGTGACAATACCATGGATTGATTGGTGATAGTTCAGTGACAACACCATGGATTGATTGGTGATAGTTCAGTGACAACACCATGGATTGATTGGTGATAATTCAGTGACAACACCATGGATTGATTGGTGATAGTTCAGTGACAACACCATGGATTGTCACACACTCCTGTGGAGCAAGACTTCTGCGACTTTCATTTCCTCGGCCTTACGCTTTTTCGTCGCCATAGTGAATACGACTGCATGCAGCACAGAAAACAACAACGATTTCTGTGCTGTTGGACTCACGTTTTATACCCTCCAGCTACCATCAGCGAGTAAATGATTGGTGAATTTCTACACCGGACCTCTTCATAAACGCAGCTGCAACCTGATCCGTTAATCGCCAAGTGATCCTCTTAAACACTAGACCAGAACAAGCTGATCTTTTTACCGAACCTGATCATATGAAGCAAACTGATCCTATACTGAACCTGAACAACTAAAACATCATCTCTTACTGGACCTGAACGTAAAACCTTCTGCAACCTGATTCGTCGATCTCAAAATGATGCTCTCACAGTGATCCTACACAAGACCAGAACAAGCTTATCTTTTACCGGACCTGATCGTACAAAGCAAAGTGATCCAATGCTCGACTTCAACAAACAACTAATGTTGTATTTTACCGGGTCGCAACGTAAAACCTGCCTGCTGCAATCTGATTCGTTGATCCCAAACCGATCCTCTCAAAGTGATCCTCTCAATGTGATCCTATCCTTTATCAAACCTCGATGTAACAGTAACGCAAAGTAACATTTATTGCACTCAACGCTTACATGTAATGCAGTCTACTTCATGAAAGTGTACATATAGTAAAGACCATCTGTGATTCCATTCTTTCCACATAATATTTATATACCACAAGTATAAATGTGACAGTCCCGTGTAGAAATCAAACATTATTCCGTCGCACGTCTGAAGCGCCGTACCACTAAACTTCCACTAACAACGGGGTTCATAACGCGCTTTGTCGATAGCCTCGTTCCCAGGCCTTACTCAGATTTTACACGTATTTCATACTGCAAGCGATGAACGGGAACTAGGCTACTTTGTCCATGTGTGAATATCTAACGATTCACAAAGCGCGTATGAGCCCCGCCCTTCATTAACGGAAGTTAGCACACAGTGCTTCGAACACACGGTGATCCGATCAAATACGCGATTAAACAATCTACACAGAACAGCCACAAACAGATGTCAGTAGTGACTTGGACCCTCCCACCTTGCGAACAATGGCAACAACAATGTGGTCTGCACCAACTGTAAGTTAGGTGTGAAACTCATGCATTACATGCTGCAAGTTTGATCACAAATAAGAAGCCCCATCTATAATTTGCTTGCTCAGGCTCGCCCCCACAATGTTTCACATAGCACTAGTAAATATATGTCTGTACAGTTAGAACACTACAAAGATCAACAAGTCCCATGCACACTCCCTTTGTCATCAAAGTTCTAATACAATCACTAGCTAGGTACCACATGTTGCTATGTACTAATTTCATTCACATTCTGGTTATGCCTCCTTGCATGCTGACATGTAGAGCTGGGACCAATAATCAACAAATTAAACAGGCGAAGTGTAGTGATTGAACATGGTATAAGACAGGTGCAACAAGCTGACTATGACAACATCTTCAGTTATCATGGTGTACGGTAGTACGCCATATGTAGGGATGACCCCGAAAAAAAATGGCGGCCACATTCAAAGTGCACAAATGACACGCTCGAAATGTCCGCGTTAGATAAGTCAACGGCCTCAATGAGCCATATCAGACATTATCGAGTGCTTCCATGGGCAACACGATCGTTAAATTTGCTGGAAAGCATTGCTAAGTATACCTGACATCAAGTCGCTAAAAAAGGCAAATCGTCTATCTTCTGACTTCTTCTTCTTCTTCTTCTTCTTCTTCTTTTGCTCACCACGATAGCACGACAACGGCTGAAGCTATTACAACGATTCAAACGCGAAAGATCAGCATAAATTACTGGGTATTGTACCCACCACTCATCGTTCTCAAAGAAAGAAGTCGAATTAATCGGCGATTCTCAGGTAACCCCACGCTTATGCTTGCTGCTATACGCCATTTTGTTAGAATAGAATATTCATAGCGATTACGTCAACAGAAGTTCAACAGCTACAGCACGTGAAGTTGGCATGCAGCTGCGGTTATTCTACTTCCGTAGAGAACTTGACGATGGATTGATTCACAGCAGTTGACGTACTTGTGCTGGATTTGACAAGGAACGCAGTATGCGTAACGTCCACAAGAAACGGGCGCGGGATAAGCAGAACTATCTGCGAAACAAAGAAAGCAAAAGGCAAGCGTCCCGTAACAAGTACTGGAAGAACCCGGAAAAACAAAGGGCATCTTCCCGGGCGTACTCTCTTACTAGTTATTGGAAGAACCCTGAAAAGAAAAGGGCATCTTCCCATACCCGTTATTGGGAGGACCCCGAGACCAAGAGGGCGTCCTCCCATACCCGTTATTGGGAGGACCCCGAGACCACAGTGCCTTAGAACAACCACTCACACACACATGCACATACCCAATTAGACAACAGTTACACCCATGATTCCATTGTCAAGTGGATAAGTGCAAACAGCTAACATCCTCCAGAAATCCATCAACATCAACAATAAACTACATAACAAGTCATTTCACTTGGGGTGTGGTTACACAACAACAAAAAAAAAAAAAACAGAAACAAGTCACAAAAAAGTTTGCCAAACGCAAACAAACACATGTAGGGATGAAATCCTCAAAAACCAACCAAACAAGACGGGAACGACACCACAATACTTTTACACCATCCCTACATCTTGTGCCATTTTGCCACCTGTACACAACACAAAACCCTCTACATTTGTAATTATTAGCCCACACCAACCACAAACAAACATAGTACTTCACTCCATTCAACTATCTCACAAAATAACCCATCCTTCACAAAGCATTACAAAATTACCACTACTCACTTCACAGCCACCTGTATACAAGACAACCCATATCTATCATGCTAAATAGGCATAAAACTTAACAACATAATGCACATTCCAACATACCACACACACTCACCACTCCTCACTCACTCCACACCTTCTACACACAACTTGGACCATACCTGCTACACTCAGTAGCAACCATCAACAACACAACATACTCACTATGCACAACACACCCACGCCACACCCTTCCATCTACAAGACAACCCTCTTCTACACACAACTAAAAAACAAATACAAACACACAGTTTTGGCAAAATGGCACAAGATGTAGGGATGGTGTAAAAGTATTGTGGTGTCGTTCCCGTCTTGTTTGGTTGGTTTTTGAGGATTTCATCCCTACATGTGTTTGTTTGCGTTTGGCAAACTTTTTTGTGACTTTATTATATATGCACTCTACACCTACATTTTCTAATACTACTAATACTAACTATGTTGTTGCCTAGACCTGCACCTCTAGTTAACTAAAAAGTCTACCCTATGACAGTGTTGATGAAGGAGCTAGGCACACAGCATACCACTGAATGGCTCCGACCTTCTGGTACCATTAGGAATAACACACAACTACAGGACAGTCACCATTCCATTTAAATAAAGGAATGGTAGTAGTTCGCCAGAACTGAATCTCTGATTCACCATCAATAACGACCAGTAGTAACAGCTATCACAGTCTCATGTACCTGTTTGATTTCTTCTGGGCTAAGAGGAGGGAGGTGGAGGAGGGAGGAATGTTGACGTAGGATGCTCAGGAGACCACCAAGCTGTAAGCCGTCACTCTCTGCCGCCCTGGTCACAACAACAGACAATGATGATGTGTAGTATAAACAAAGTATGTTTACTATACTGTATTTCACATATACCCACAATGGTTTGATTTGGCAATTTGGTGATAGCAGAACCAAGAAAAAAGACAATATTAATAGGCTGTATCAAAGACCAACAACCAATGGTACTGCAGTCTGTGCTATGTAACATAATCAACACACATCTTCTGGTAGATAAATGAAAAGGTTTTCTCAAACATTGGTGGTGAGGGCTTGGCACACACATACGTACATACATACACACGCAACTTTGCACAAGTGTGTAATACACCTGCATGAATAATCAATGAATCACACCCTCTGAAAAATGGCAGGCCTAGATGTTATGAAGTCACCCACTGCACAGGATGTGTTTCAGCCAATACCAGGCCCATTAGCTGTGCTGGGGTGACTGGGAGATGGAGGATGAAATCGCATGCACAAAATGCAGTCAGGTATGTGGCAGACACCCACCTCCTAGTAAGGAAGAGCATGAAGTCAGGTGCAGCCTGGAGGGGCTCAGCATACCCTGGTATCATCAACCGCCGACTCTTTACCAACGGGAGGAGTAGAGAGATCTGCAGTGGAAATGAACATTATTACATATACAGACTACTCCCTGAAGATGGCATGAATCATAAGTATGACTACATACATAATACCTGGCATATTGAGCGAGCCCCACACTTGTGAGTTCAACGGCGGAATTTCTCTGATATATGTTTATATGTATCGTATGTACGTCCAATGCACGCGTACGCTCGCCGTGTGGGGACAATATACGTGTGATCTAAAATCACGTGTGGACCTAGACACTTTTATAGTTCAGTTTATTCAGAATTTCTCGGTTTAGAGTTGTTGTAGTGAACACAGATATTCTGAATACTTCCAGAAGAGCACCAAAACTATCGCAAGATAAGGAAGACAGGCTACGACGCTGGAGAGAACGGGCTCGACATGCGGCAGAGACAGCCGAGCATTGGCAGGAAAGATTAACGAAGCACAGCCCAAAGAGAGAGATAGGGCTGGGCACTCTACCCTGACTGCCGCTGCATGAATTTGCATAAACCTTAAATAATTCTCTTAGGCCAGGCAAACTGGATTTATTGTTTCGCATCAGCCACTTACTCGATTTGCATGCGGGCGGGCGGTCATTATTCATTATTCATTACTAGCGAATGTTATATACTCTACGGTGCTACGGCCAAAAAGTGGGCGTGTCACCGCTTGGAAGGCGATAATGACAGTTGAGGCGGCAGGTCTCAGAGGAAGCGGGCGCTGATGCGAAGCAATAAATCTAGTTGGGGCGAGCGCAGCAAGCCCCACACTTGTGGTTAAAACGGAAATCTGTTTATATGTTTATATGTTTATATGGTATGTGCGTATTCCGTATATACATCCTGCCCTGTTTGTGCACGATGCAATATTTCCACACTGCCGTTGGTTCATGTAGACTCTTGCTCAAGAAGCAGGACAGAAAGGCTAGGACTTGAAAACAGTGAGGAAGGGAGATTGTCAAGGAATTTGTACGTGTAGCTATTGACAGATGCTTGGGGTTGCTTGCAATTATAAAATCTTGTATTATAAGGAAAGACATTGACTATGGGTGAAGGAGACAGTACCAAGAATAAGTTGGAGACACAGGAAACCAACAGAATATACTTGTTCGTATTATGATGTTGAACTATCATCCTTGCAACACTTGAGTCCGCCTCCAAATGCTTGGAGACCTTGTTGCCTGCACCAGTAGCCACCATTACACAGTAAAAACACAGAGGTTGTACAATGAACCCAAGATGAGCACATACCCAAGTTATATGTAATAGTTATATCATGGGTGCGAGGGATGTATCCCGAGGATGCACCCATGATATAATTATATTGTGTCACCGTCACTTCCTGGTAACTACCATAGTAACAATGACGTCAAATGGTCCAATTATCAGTTGAGCTAGCTATGGCGTCTATTGATACAGCTGTTGACAGCGACGATGACTTTCAACCGCCTCGTCCGAAAAGAAAGAAAGAAGCCCAAGGGAGGTTTGTCAGCCCTAAAAAGTGAATGGATGAGTACGAAAAGGCATTCTGTCCTCAGAACACTAAAGTCAACACTCGTTGGGCTGTCAATAACTTCAATGATTGGCAGCGTGACTATAACACACGCCATCCAGAGACACCTTGCCCTGATGATTTGCTGTTGTCTGATAGCGCTAGCGATGTAGCAAGTTGGCTTGAAAAGTATGTCTTGTCCACTCGGAAAAAGACAGGAGAACCGTACCCGTCAAAAACGGTGTACCTTTTATTGTGTGGGCTACAGCGCTACATGAAGGAGGAGAAAGTGTGTGCTATGAACATTTTCGATCGCGATGACCCTGATTTCAAGCACCTGTACTATACTTGCGATAACTACTTCCGAGAACTGCGTGCTGACGGAGTAAGGTTCCCAGAGCCGCCCAACTGAAGTTCTGACTCCAGCAGACGAAGAAAAGTTGTGGCAAACGGGGGTTCTCTCTGTTGAGACTCCTAAAGGTCTGCTAAAGGCGGTATTTTTTTACAATGGAAAGGACTTCATGTTACGCGGAGGAGCTGAACACCGTGAGCTGAAATTCTCACAGTTGACCAGGGATTTTACTAGTGATGGGTTGCTTCGTTTCACCTACACCGAGAATCGTTCTAAGAACAGATACGGAGGATTTAACCAGCTAGATATTGAAAACAAAGTCGTCGAGCAATTTCAAGATCTCCGTGCTGGTGATCATTGTCACACTTACCTTTTGCATTTGTATATTTCTAAGGTTCCAGATAAAGCTATTGAACAAGACGTTTTTTATGTACGTCCTCTTCCTAAGGTCCCTGCTGGTCCATCTGCACCATGGTTCACCTCTGTTCCGATAGGGAAGAATACACTTGGCAAAATGCTGCAAAATATGTGTGACGAAGCTGGTGTTCAGGGTAAGAAAACTAACCACTCTTTGCTGCTACTGAGTTGTTTCAAGCAGGTGTTTCAGAAAAGGTGATCCAGAATCGTAGTGGACATCGTTCCCTGGAAGGCTTACGCAAATATGAGCGCATATCTGAGCAGCAGAAGCAAAATGCTTTTTATTGGCACCTACTGTAGATCTGTCACTGCTGTGTGTTGTAGAGGAACTATAGGAACATTGGGCAGACCCTCAATAGTTGCCCTACAGCCAGAACTAAGGAGCACTGTGATCCTTAGCCTTTGTGAAGGTACAACTACAAACTGAAGTTAGCTCAACACTGCTGAGGACTAAATGATATAATCTTTGTGTGAAGTGTCCATAGACGGACATAAGGAAGGATCAAATTCAACGACTTTAATCGATTTTGTGCCATCAGATAGCTGGGCTTGAAAGTACTGGCAGTTTGTAGCACTTTTCTTGATCGTCGATAATTCAGTAACAACTCCATGCACAATTCCGTGGTCGCAGTCCTCAGGAAGGTTCGACAAATCTAGCTCTTCAAACTTTCGTTTTCCCAAGGCCATTGCTGAAACTTGTTCACATCTCTAAAATTCTGAACTGTTAAACTTCACTTTTTATACTCAATGTTCCGCGATCATGCGGCAGTGCTACATAGGTGGATGCTTTAGCTGAGTTACAAGTTGAAAGATGTCATATCAAAGGTATATTAAACAAAAGAAAGAAAGAGACGTTTAATTAATGTCTGCTCCTCTTGTTTTCTTTGGACAGAGGGATAGTTAGCAGTTCAGGTGTTAGACAGTGATGAAATGCACTGTGTTAGACAGTGATGAAATGCATTGGGCACTAAAGTGGTGCTAGGATAGCCAAATATTTGTCAAGCAAAATAATTGTTCTTGCATGCCATCTAGCAGCAATAACGTACAATACTCAATTTCTAACCGCCATATATATATAGGCTCTTTGCATGCAACCATTGAGCATCTACATGTAAGTAGAATAGTTAGTTACTATTACCCACTTCCACTGCTCATTGGCAATTTAGTGGTCACATCCACCTCTGACTGCACTACACTTCCTTGTAAGCTTGTTGCCCCTAATACTGTCCCTTGTCAGTACTGAGTATTGGTAACAGTGAGGCTCCTTACCACATCAGGAGGAGCTGCATCCACATCCTCCAGGATCACCCATCTCCCTCCAGCAACAGCCTAAGGGTGTGGAATGTCAAGTGGCAACTACCTTCATGTGATACACCATAAAGTCCAGCAACTAATGCACACAATGTTATATAGTTTTGAAGGCTTGTCTATAAGACAGAGACACATGCATTGAAGTAGCATACATGTAATAGCCTGAAACACACACAACAGAGAGGAGGTAAAAAGGCACCACATACTTTCAAGATAATAATACTTATCATAGGCACTCTAATTGAGGAGCTCCGGTCAATAAAATATATTTTGGGCAAAAAAATAGTGAAATGCAAAATTGAGCACATGGACACTTGTGACAAGACTAAGTTTCTTGTAAGGAGATGCCAGTAGGATTAACTGTGTCCGAACTCGGCTGTCAAAGAAAGCACACAAATAAGCCATCCAAAATCTTGGAGGAGCTTAGAGAGAATGTTAGAGAACATATCATGTCTTTCCCAACAAGGCAAAGCTACTACTCCAGACCCGACAGCCAAGGAAGAGGACTCTACCACTCTCCAGATCTTTCAACTGCAAACTAAGATGTATCAAATGTTTTTGGCTACGCATGATCTTGCTTATATTGCACACTAGAGAGAAGAGAGGCTCAAAGAAGCTGATTCTCCTAAAATCGAAATTAAGTTTGTTGCATCTGAACAATGTCATGATGATGTCTTTTTGAGCAAATTCAACGTTCACTTAGTAACAAAGCATGGGGTGAAAAAGGGCCTCTCACCATCATTGGGCCTCTTTTGCATTCTGAGCATGTACATTCATGGCCCAAGAACTCTCTACTGCACTTGGGAGCTCTTGTCACAGACAAAGAGAGTGGCTGAAGACAAGTTCAAAGTTGTCAGAAATGTGCAGTGTAGCCAGAGGAGTATGCAGGTTACCAAGGAATTTGCAATGTGCAAACAGTGCGCACCTTCTGATTTGTCCAGCACCTAGCAATGAGGCTAATCAAGTCCATCAGACTACAAAATGTACAACATCCCCAGTCTAGGGCAACAAGGACATCTACTTTCATTGTCTCACCTCTGTAAGGACCCCTGGCAGCCACACAAACTCTCCTGGTGTGTTGGTGCAAGTGAATGTACCCAGCAGCATCTGTAACAAACAGTACAACAGTGCAAGCTTTTGTACTTCACAAGGGGCTACAGTGTACAATGCATAAAAGCATGGTTTATTAAGTTTAACCTTTAAACCCTATAGTGCACTTTTGGTTACATCATACTGCGCACTGCACAGAAAAGATAGTCTCTGCAAGCTGGCGCGCAGGTTCTGTGTCAGTAGAAAGGGTGGAACAGGGGAGGTGAGTGGGGTCACCCCCAGGGTGCTGTGCACATGGCAGCTGGTAGGCCAATTCTCGCCCTGGCTGCATGAGCAGGCTTAGAAAATGCTATCTTTTATGGGGGTTCATTTCTGGCAGGGAAGGCTCTTGGGCTCCAAGTGGGTGTTTGCCAACTGAGAGTGCTGACTCTTGAGTGGGCATGGTTAAGGTCACAAGTCTGCTTATTTTGCCTGAAAGTGCACTTGGGTTCGTTTTTGGAGTCAGAGCTCAGACAGAAATGAAGATATGGTGCGCTACAGGCATGTGTATGCTAAAAGTAGTCTCAAGTGAAACAAATGTAGGTGTTAAAGGGTTTTAACTTAATTAATTAAAACTCATTAGGGCCTAGTTTAATAATTAACTCATTAGGGTATACTTTTATAATTAAAGGGCCAATAGTGGACATTTCGGAACAAAAGTTCTCTGCTACCTTGAAACTGGCTGCTAGACATTAAGTCGTCAGTCCTGCCTGAGTGCTTATTGAGATTTCCTTGTTCACTGGGTTATCTCAGGTAAACATACTGGTTCAACTAGAATGGTGAAATGGTGGACTTGCCTTGGTTTTATGCTTACCCTACTCCCCAGCAGTCAAGCAAGCTAGTATTTACAGGGTGAACCACTAAATGTTTAGATTCCATTTCGTTCTATGATGTTGAAACTTCCCATTCCATTTTAAAGAATCCCCCGTTCTTACCGATGGTTGCCGATTCAGCAATCATCGGCTTCCAAACACAATGGGTGTAATGTTTGAAACAACATATCTTACATCACAAGTAAGCTATCAACTTGAGACTCGATAAAGACTGATTTATAGGTGATAGAAAGTATCCTAGCAATACATTAATTGGTTCTAGGCACTATAAGTTGGTGGGTGGAGTTTGTCAATGGTCAATCGATTGCCAACCGTATCTCTGGTTCTTGAACAGCTAAAAACATGAGACAAGGACTGTCAGGAAGAGAGACTCTACGTCTAATACATATGTATCACCACTTGAACAGCATTGAACACAAGGCACAGCTGTTATAAACAATTCAAGTACTTCACCCGTCTCGAAACCATTTAAATGGTGCACACTACGCTTCCATAGCAAAACTTCACACTGTTTTTTGAAGAAAGCTCGCACAGTAGAACAATCAGAGAATAAAAATAGAATGTAAACAGCACACTTTACAACAAATGGCTACCACAATGATCGCCCTGCCCCAAGAACCTTCATTTCACTGCATTTCACTGCTATGTAATACACTATCCCATGTACCTTCCCATCTATCTGCTCTCCAAGATGAACAACAACCAGGTTGTCCCCAATGGAATATCCCCTGGCCTTGGCATATGCCTTCAGCAAGGCACTCTTCCCACATCCTCCACACCCCTCCACCATCACGCACACACCACCAGACTGAACCAGGAGGTGCAGATCATCAAGCTTCTGCCGCATGGATGCAATACTCTGTGGGAAACAAATCAATAAATACACATCACCAACAAGACCCAGCCAGATCCATACCCAGAAGTGTACACGCACATGTCATATATGAAATCACAATACATGTGTAAACACATCATTCAACAGTAACAACACACATACAAGCACTAAACAAACAACACACACATCAGTGAACCATGTTTGTCCACAGAAAAAGGTGGGCCTAGATGTTATCCCAGATGTATGCATGGCCACAGTAAGCCTGGTACATGCAAGGTGCATGTATAGGCATTGTCAAAGGCTGAGGAAGACAAAGCTCGAGCCATGAACAAAGGGTGGCAAAGCGTGCTTTCAAGGAGTTTGCAGATACTAGCAAGGTGTTGCAGCCTTCCCCAAGTGTCAAAATGGCATGGCGTAGTAATTTCACTATTGCTGTCTTTTCACTTCACTCTGCTTGCTCCTTCGCCTTCGCTCCCTTAGTGCTGCAAGGTGTTGACTGCACTCTGCTGGCCCCTTGGACTCCACTTCCTTGAGCTTGTGTTTTTCACTCCACTCTGTCTAGCTCTCTGCCTTAAGCTACATCCCATCAACCGAGAACAGACACTGCTAGATTAGTAGCCTTGTGCTAAGGCACTCAACTACAACATTACCCATTGTGCAGGACTCTTTTTAGCCAATACCAGGCCTCATGAGTGATGTCCAGGATTGTTGGCAAACCTGGACATGTATAGCATCAGGTGACCAAGAGATGGGGACACTATACCAGACATCTATCTCTTGCAACAAAAGCAGTCAGGTGTCTGGTCATATCGATATGGTGGATGAAGGTAAGGTACGTCTTACAAAACCACATACCAACACATCATGAAACAGCAACATCACCCACATAACACATTAACAGACAATTAACACACACGTACCGTATAGCGGGTTATTTCTGTGGGGTGCTAATTTTCGTTATTTTCGTGGTTAACCCAGGTGTAACGAAATTTTCCACCCACAGTGCAGCTCTGTCTACACGTGCTAACATTCGGACCGGGCAACGTTTTTTATAGCTCTTTTTCGATACTTATGCGCCCTGTTGACAGTGCCCTTGATCTGTAGGGTCCCCTTTCTCAAGCTGTCCCACGTGTGGTGATGGAGGAAGTGAACAGAGAAGTGAACAAGGCAGAAGCACGACCAAAAAACGGGGCCAGTACCTCTCGTTCAGGTATACAAGCACCAACGGAGTTCGTACTTTGTAGACGTGGTAGCCTCCCACGCAAGACTCAACACTGAAGCGTTCCATCTTTCCACTAGTCTCACGTAGCCAGACTCTTTCTGGCGAAAGTCTGGCTATACGTTCCTCGTCGAAACCAAAACCAAAAATCACATCGTGTGCAAAGTTCACATTCCGTTATCCACGAGCAAAATTATAATATCGCGTAATGAAATTTAAATCCACAAAATTAAATTCTGAGGGCCTCTTCCAGCTTTTCACGAAAATTTCTATCCACGAAAATAACCTGCTATATGGTACCTGCATATGTGAACTTACAAAAACACACATGGCATGATGGGCAGGTACATATGCATTTATACAGGACTTTTAAGGTGCACCATTTGTAACAAATTTTCAGGGCTATATTGTTTGAAATGTACATTCCAAAACTCAAAAAGGTACGCACATCTCACATTCTGATACGTACGTAGGTTTGGTATGAGAATTCTAACTGACTTTAAACCTATGTACCAGAGTTTAAATGTACGTTTGAAAAGTCAAATATCTACATTCCAGACTTTGAACCTATGTTTGAAAAGTCAAATCCTTGTTCATACCAAATCCATACATTTGTCACTTTGAAACACACAAACACAAACACGCGCCACTTTAATTAATTGCGCATGCACAGTGTAGAACATGCCATATGTCCACTGCAAATGCGGCAGATGCTAGCTTGTACAGTATGTGCCACAAAAAACGTTACACCCTAGTCGCGACTGGTGGGACAACAGTTGTAACCCTGAATCCCTTTTGAGAATGCAAAGGCGTTCATAAAAACATGGCTATCTCGACAACAGGGATGCAACCAGTGGCTCAGCACAGTAGAACCATGGTACAATGTAGTAGAATCTTGTAGAGTAAAGTAGAGCCATGGTAGAGTGTAGTAGAGACAAGTAGAGCCATGCAGATGCATGGTACAATGCAGTAGAGTCAGGTAGAGCTAAGTATAGCCATGCTGCAATGTACATTATCTAGGGAATTACAGTCCATTGAAAAATTGTGTAAAAATGAGAGCGGGGTCTCACTTCAAAGCGGCAAGATTGTCTAATAATTATGTCATTGTTAATAAAGGGTTAACAATGACACGATATCGGTAAGCTGCGCTCAGAGCTAGTGCTAGAACCGCGCTAGCGCGGTGGCGCACACACCATTTTTATAGCCGGGCACGTGCCATGTGGTCTAGTTTGTTGCTGTGATAACAGTGATAGGCTGATAGCTGGTCTTGGTGGTATGGAATGTGAGTTATCTGAGCTTTCTGAGCCAGAGGTCGCCATTGACTCCCAAGAAGAGATACGAGAAGGGAGCTGTGTTCCCAGAGCAAAGCGACTGAAAACTGCGAAGAGAGTCTACAAACAGAAATACAACAAATCGTGGGAAGACGATCCTCTGTTGAAAGGTTGGCTATCAGCAGTGAAGACAGATCCTTACAAGGCAGAGCTGCAAAGCCTGTGGGAAAGAATTGGTGGCAGGGCTATCTGAGTTGAAAAAACACGAGGTTTCAAAGAAACATCAGCAAAACATGAGCTCTGTGAAGGAAACACGACCCATCACACAAATGGTCACTCATGGTCGTCTTGTGGATCAGGTAAAGCAAGCAGAAATCAAAATAGCTGCTTTCATTGTTGAGCATAATTTGCCATTCCATGTGATAGATCACCTTTCTGACCTGGTATCGAATGCTTTTCCTGACTCTATAGAGTTCAGTAGCAAACGAACCAAAACATGCTGCATTGTTAAGCATGTGATTGCCAAGAGGTTTCGTGATGAGCTAGAAGAACTGCTAAGGCACACCTGATTATCGATGAAAGTATGGATATAGCTAGCAAAAAGCAGCTTGTGATTGTCGTCCACTTCTATTGTGATAGGGAGTTGAAGGTCAGGTCATGCTTCTTCAAATTAGTGGAAGTTACACACTGTGATGCAGATTCCATTATCCTTAATAGTTTTGAGAAGAGCAAAGTACCTACTGATAATATCATTGATCATCTGATACAACAATGTGATGTTTGGACAACACCACTCTGTTGTTACATGCTTGAAGGAGAAAATTCCACACTTGTTTGTGATGAGGTGTATTTGTCACTCTGCTCACCTGTGTGCTGCACATGCCTGTGAGAAACTGCCTAGGGCTATTGAGAATGTGGTTTGTGATGTATAGTCGTATTTCAGCCACAGCGCTAAGAGATTAGTTGAACTTCAAAAATTCCAGCACTTTGCTCAAGTTGAACCACATAAGATACTCAAGCCTGCGCAGACCCGATGGTAATCATTGCAAATGTGCGTTTCACGTATCCTTGAGCAGTGGGATGCCTTAGAGTTATTCTTTGCAGATGCAGCAGAGAAAGAGGGACTGGTAGCTGCTGAAAATGTTGTTTCAACCCTGAAGAACCCAATTGTCAAACTCTACTTTCAGTTTCATGACTGTGTACTTGCTATGTTCACCAAGTTCAACAGGCTATTTCAGAGTGAATATCCTAACCTGCATCGTCTTACCAGGGAGTTAGTTACCCTCTACAAATCCTTGTTGAGTTGCTACATGACCATGTATACATTAGATCTAGACCAATTTCCAAATTAGATCCAACATCAAAGGATCACATGGTTTCCTTGACAGCCACGAGCATGGGTCACCTTGTTGCCAGTAGCCTAGCTAAGCCAGATATCCTGGCCAGGAAAGCCAAAGTGAAAGGTTTTCTTGAACATTGCCAGCTATTCTTCATTGAAGCTGCTGTCCAGGTGAAGCAAAGATTTCCAATAAGTGATCCGATTCTTTCTTCTTTGACCTTTCTTGATCCAAGTGCCGTGTCTTCTACCCAATGCTCGGCAATTCTGGATGTTTGTTGCTTCAAAATTTCCAAACATCATTGCTCCAGATGACCTACAGAAACTCGACAGTGAGTGGCGCAAATTTTCATTCACTGATCTTCCCCCTTATATTATCGTGTTGTACTAGCATAGCTTTCAACAAGTTTCCAGCTAAACGCTGCGGCACATGAATGACGCAATCTTTCCCTTTGAAGTTCACCAATCGCCTCAAACAAAGCAATACAGACCGGTACCATCATAGCGATATTGTTTTTGACTTCAAAACCGCCCCTATGTGTCCCACAGGGAGTATAACCATGCAGTGCGGCCTTTCAGCAGGTAAACAGAAATTGACCGTAATTTTAGTGTAGCGGAGTAGTATGCAGGTTACCAAGGGAACTTGGCGCATGCGCAAACAGTGTGTACCAGGCTCTCCTTCCTCCTCCCTCGCACAAGAGCCTGGGAACGAGGTTAAGAGAGGGTTAAACGAACTCTAAAACTGACAAATGCATTGAAATTGTAAAAGAAATTGACGTATATACAAGCGGTTCTACATGTACCCTCTGCTTTTCCAGCTGTTTCCTATTTAACGTTGAGACCATCCGCCATTTTAATACCTTGGATACGGTAGAGCCCAGGTATACACAGACTCAATGTGTGTCCACCAATACTTCAGATACGGTGGACTCCGGGCATATGCAGACTCGACAAGTGTCCAGTCTATATGTAGGACGGGAAGCTGTTTACGTCAGCAAGGCAATTTTCTAGCAAAGCGACCTTCGAAAAAGCATTTATACCAGCATGCACCTTAGAAGAGACAGAAAGCGTCCCCTAAAATTTAGGGAAATGCTGAAAATCCAAGAATACGCACAAGCCCAGGAGCCCAGGATGCAGTCAAAGAGAAGATCAGTACACATCAAGATGTGCATTATGAAGTTTGGTTAGTAGCATTTACAATGAACACCAGACACCATGCAAACATACACTAAGCAGAATATGTGAAACCAAACATGATACCACTGTACTAAAAACTGTTAAATAACACCTCAGGGTCACTTTGTCCATAATTATACCGTAAAATAGCGGGGGTACGTCTTCACTGAAGACTTAGTTTCAAGAGCAGGAGCAATATGGCAGGTGAGGTCCATATAAATAAAAAGTGGAAAATACGGTGTTAAATTACTGATAATTGGATGTCCCTGTACGAGAAGCGTGGGTGCTACGTGCAAGAAACCACTTTCCCAGCATCCGTCTTCATACCTCTCTGCTGAATGAAAGACTGGAAGCTACAGCATAGTTGTGACCAGAAAGTTAGTTGCTTCAAGTTCCACTTTTTTCTGACCGCCTAATAGTATAACTTCAGGCTACTAGCTAGTATTATGAAATAATTCAGTGCATAAAAAAAGGAAGAGGTTCATTAGAATAACACATTTCCTTTTTCAGCTAGGTGCCAAATTGCACCAGAACTATTCTCAAGGTAGCTAATATCTGTGGAAGCCTTGGCTCCCACTCTTTTCATCTTCCAGTTCATAAAACATGCATGGCAGTGTGTCGAAGCAAGTTTGTTTCCAAACAGCATATAAGCAAAACCTGTAGTCTGCACGATACACACAGGATACTGATATATCCTCGCAGGCAGAATTGCAAACTAGGAGAAAAATTATTACACAATGCAACTGTTCTTCCCTGCAGGCTGGGAGAGTGTGGATGGCACTACTGTCTTTGGTAAGCTAGACTGCATAGTAATTGAATGGAGGGAAACAGCGGTTTGCCAATTCAGTGCCACATGTCTAATTAAGTTCCTAGCCAGCTTTGAGTCCATCAGTCAGTCCACTGAGTGCAATACGCAAAGACAGGTACCTTTACACGGTGACAGTAACAGTCCTGACCAGTGGTAGGCTACAGCCACATCAAGTTGTCAGCTGCTCACTCCTTAAATCTTGTATGCTGAAATGAAATCTTAAATTCCTCTTTTTCTCTTTTTCTGCATACTATCAATACTATCAGTTTAATTCTGGTTTTTGCTGATCATGTGCCTAGATATCTCTGGGGTGTTGACGGCCTTCAAATTGTGAGGTCAGCAGTAACAAATCTTGCTGGGAGGTGGAAGGACCTTGGTTTTTCCTTGGGGGCACATGCAGATGACCTAGATATCATCCTACCATGCTCTCCCAGTGACTGCTTAAGGGAGGTGCTCTTCCAGTGGCTGAGACAGAGCTACAACGTATGCACCACAATAATTAGTATCCCGTCCAACTTAGCTCATTTTATTTGTTACATAAAGTCCACTAGTTTTGTGAGTAAAGGTACAAGGTTGGTAGCCAAGGGTCAATTTTGGCACCAAATATACCGAAAGCACAGATCAGGAGTCTATATATGGTGATATTTGTTGGGTAGGAATGATTACACGTGTGGCTATTTGCTGCATGCATGAGGGAGAAAATCATCATCTTTTCCTCAATATTTATTATGTACTAAGAATACATACGCACAAGCCCAGGATGCTGAAGAGAGGAGACAAAGAGAAGCCCAGTCAAAAAGAAGGTACACATTAAGATGTGTGTTATTAACGGAAGAAGTTTGGTTAGTGTAAACACAAACCATCTGGTCCCAAGCTGCGGCAGTGTTCACTGAAATTTGTAGATGCTGTGAGGATGCCAGTAACAATAAATATGTATGTCTCTTTCTAGGCAGCTCTTATAGGCGGCATTATACTCTCAGTAGTATTGGTGGTGGAGGTATTGATGATTGTGGCCTGTACCATCTATTGTATTAAATGGGTAGGTGAGCTATAAATAGGATATGCACACTACCATCTAGGTTACTACTAGTGCAAACAGGTCCCCCCACCATGCTTGTGCATCACTATGCAATATTTCCCTCCTATTAGTATGCTTGTATATAGCTTATCTGTTTGATGCAAGTGTGATTTTACGAGATGAGTTGTGTAGGAATCAAGAGGACTTGCATTTCAATTTGAGTGATTCGATTTGAACCTTCATGGAGAAGATTGAGCGTTGACTTGATGACCACCATGCTGCTCAAATGGAGTTATTTCATCGTAACAACAGCTGCAACGCAAACAGGACCAACTTGCTTTGAAGCCAGATCAGCTGTTCAAACTACTTTCTGGAGAAAGAAGCATGGGATCGCCTCTTCACATGCCGGTGATATTTCTATCTCCCAGCCCTAGACCATCGCCGGGATTTTCAAGGAGATCGTCAGTCTCACCAGCATTAAGAAAGTCATTTCCAAAATCAACAAGTTATGTAGCTGCTTCAACCTCCATTTCTAATTTGCAGTCAACTTTTAATCTCCAAAGTAAGTTGTCCAGGAAAATCATGGACTGTGGACCATTCAAGGTGCTGGTCAGCTAGCAATCGCTCTGGCTTGTCAGTTTCTTCGGTGTCCACACACTTGTACGGTCTTCGACAACTGGCAAGTCCAGACCCCCTCTTGATGAACATAAACTTGGCAAGATGCAAGAGTTCCTGCTAAAGTCTGTGTTCCCTTCTGTCCCAGATAGTGAATTCACCATTACTTTGGAAGAACCGCAAGAAGTCTCTTAGCAACCATATCAAGCATGAATGACAAAAGTTAAAGAAACTGGCTGAACAGTAACTATTCTTTCGCAAATGTTACGTACTTGATGATGGTATGGTGCCTCCCAAGCATTTAATGTACATTCAGTATGCTTCATAATGTTGTAACAATTCACAACTTTTCCATACTAACTCAGATTTTGGGTTTCCCGCTTATTTTCAGTGTTTCAGTGACATGGTTACAGTATCCCTATGTCTGCTATACATCTGTTTGTGTATTCCAATACATGCGCAATTGAATGGAATGCAATCAACCTCAAACCTGGAAATAGATTAACTTTTGCGTAATGGCAGTTATTTAATGCTTTTATCCAAGAACTAAAGCATCAGGAAAGCCAAACGAAGCACTGCAGAGGAGCGGAAGGTAGCGTCTTTGGCTTTTCTCACTGACAATAACATATAGCTCCAAAACTGTCGTGATGTTTATGAAACCCAAGGGCCACTGTACCTTCGTAGTTAACCCTCAGGGCGCATGCGCAGCGAGGGTTACAGTACTTGGTCTGTGTGTGTGTGTGTCTGTCTGTGTGTCTGTTACTCAACATCTCACTTTTCACGTGTTTATTCGTGCCACAAACGATACTAACCTTCTCGGCGGCAGATGAAGGTCGAAATAAGCGATTTTCTCTGAAAATGCTTCGTTGCGAAGCTAGAGCATTTCCTGTATGTACGGCATACGGCTACACAATAAGTCGGCCATTTTTTTACTCCGCGGAAAACGCGCATGCGTATGAATCTGGACCACGTGGCTAGCGGCGGAGAGACGTTCATTGCGGCGAGTTCGCCATTGGCGGTAAATATGCCTCCAACAAAGGTATGCCCGCAGTGTAAAGCTGCTGTGCTTGTAAGATGGAAGACATGTGAACGCTGTGATCATGTCTTTCGATCCAAACGAAAAGCAGAGTGTAATTTGCGAGAGAAAGCTATGATAGTGTGAAATCAGCAAGGAAAGCTAAAGATAAGTTGCACAAGGCCTGTGAAAGAGCGTCAGAAATTCGTGAGCGAACTTTGCATAGGCAGGAACAAAACAGAATGTGCATGGCAAGCATGAGAGAGTCACGAGGCAGTGATCGATTTTAGTCAACACACAAGTAAAATCACATGCACTGCTGCGCTGAGGGTTTGGCACTTCAGTGCCTTTCATTAGTGTTGTGCTTCTGCTTATAGGTGTTGAGAAGAAAACATGGTCAATAAGTTGTTTTTCAGATACAAAGCTTGTAGTTATTCGCACTGGGCTGTGATAACACTTAGCCGTAGCCTCGACATCTTTAGATGTCATTTGTCATTAACGCATGTAAATTTTTGACGTATTTATCTGTCATTCGCGTATAAAGGGTTAAATGACCCCCAAACCAACTTGGTGACCATTGTACATTGTATGCATATCTAGAATGAGACAAGTGGTTGTAAGTGAAGGTAGCATTTGTCCTAGCCCCCACCCACCTTTTTGTTGCTCATTCTGTACTGATATGTTTTGATGCATTTTTAGGGTTAACCTGGTCACATTCCAAGACAAATTGCCCCACCCCCTTGAGTCTGCCAGTCTCATTCTCAGGCCAGTCAGCCAGCAGATGACCAAGCACAAAGGGTCAATGAAGTGGACAAAGGGTCAATGATCTTGTGAGTCACAGTAATATGAACAGTGAAGTTAAGAAACCCAGAAACCAACAAACAAACTGAAAGCATGTCATAAATTGACTGGGACAGGCGACAATCCTCGTAGCACTGTACATGTTCAACAAAGAAGCAACTGAACACTGCATAATTGTACATGTGCATGTACAGGCGGCATGCACAAGCGGCATTCAAATGGAATTTGTTCAAAGTTTCAGAATATTTTGTACACGCATTAGTGCAGCAGTAGTCTATATAGTTTGCCAGTAAAGTGATTTGGATATCTGGTTCTCGACTGAAGAAGGATTACTCCAATTCTGGTATGTATTTCTAAAGTCCACCACTAATTGGTACTGTATTGTTTCATACTTTGGTTGCCACCACTATCACCTATGGATACCATCCCTCCTGCATCTCAGGCAATGACGACCCTTCTCCTGAAGCTGAAAGCTCAACATGTATGGTACGTAAGCTGACCTTGGAATGCCTATTCTACCCTAAACACAGATTAGCATTAACGATCAACCACTTGTCCCTGCTGTGCACTAAATAGAAAATAATGCAAACTGCATTTAACCCTTTAACCCCTACGCGCATGCGCAGAAATCGATCGCGTGGTTACGAGAGAAGCTAATAAAAAATGGCGATTTTGTGAAGTGTTGATTCATTGCGTTATATCTTGTAAAATAGCTGAGTTCAGGCAATGATAGTCAGGCTTAGCTTAGTTGAAAACAAACCTGCTTTACTCAGAACGTAGTCAGAAGACCTGCTAATAAAGTCCGAAGAAGCTACAACGGTGGAAACGTAGGTACCCGCTGTGTACCTGAAAATGACCGATAATACACGGCAAAAGTTGGCAGACAGTTTCAGCGAAGGTACGTTTCAACTGTCTCTGACACGATTAGATAGTATATAGACGATAGAACAAGTAGCGTGTGGATATAAGCTGTACTGTGGCTAACTACGATCGGCAGGCAAACTTCGAACGCGATTTTGAGGGGAAGTCCCTATAGGACACCGCAGCTAATTATGCTTCGATCGACTTCCTGTTACACGTAATAACTAACTCCAAGTCCAAAAAGGCGCAGCGATCATGATAAATAGCGGAAGCGAAGTGCGGGCGCATTTGGCCGCTATCGGGTGTAACGGACAAGAAATTTCACGGGCGCATTTGGCCGCTATCGGGTGTAATGGGTTAAGTGGTGTTACCTAGTTATTGGATTGATACCTGGTTCATCTAAATTTTTATCGTCTACTACTAGTTTTCTCTACTCCTTTTTCATCTACTCCTGTTATGTCTACTACTCTAAACTGTGTTTTCCATGAGATTATAAAGTATGTTTAAAAAGATCTGATTTGGCCCTAGCTACCTTTATAAGCAAGTTTTTTTGTTCTTTAATTAATTAAGTTGAGTTGTTCGAGAAATGAAGACAAGAGCCAGTTCAGAAACAATTTCTATTGCAAAGACTTTAAGGACTGTGGGTGATGATGAAGAAGTAGCTGCCACCTTCCCTACCTTGAACTCTATAAGAACATCACTTTACCAGAGCTGCTGACAGAGATACCCTCCTATGCCAGAATCTGTAGATGATTTCACTGGAGACATACAACAATGCTTTTGTTCTAATGAAGGAAGTTAGCCAGAATTATGGCTTCACATTGATGCCCGCTTGGTGGCATAGTTGATCAGGTCAGCCAAAAGGGAAAAGTGAAATTCGGGACTAGTTGGCAAAAAAACATCGAGCTCATCTTCCAAGTTCCACCTTGAATACCAACATTCAAATTATAATAACCAAATCCTCCACTGAAATCTTCAGGGATTTGCCTGCTAAGTGAAAAGTAACCTGAAGGGGATCAATCAGTTTACAAACATGAAATGCTCTTTTCAGCCTATATAGCTAATATGTAGTAATTGCAGTAAATCCTTAGATGCTGAAGCTAGGCCAAGCGGGTTACAGATCTACTTACTGATTTCCATAGAACATTCCAGCTGGTTATGTTAGCGAATTTCTCGGGGGTGGCCTCGTTTCTAGAACTATGTGCTGACCAGCTTCATGTACCCATAGCTAATCTATAGAACCCTAATTCCATTAGGAAGGTGCGTGGTCTAGTCAGAGGACGCTACCATGTCCACCATGCAAACAGCAAGATATATAAGTGACACAATCAAATGCCCAGTACATGTATGTCAACACTCCATAACTTGTGCAATTCCACTTAAAGTTGATTGGGTTGAAACACCGTGCTGCAAGCAGTATATCCCCTGTGTTACAAGGACACTTCAGCCTGTATTGTTAGCCACCAACAGCTGCAAGTGCTACCGTGCGCAGTTTGTAGGACCAACATAGTTGCTGTAGGTACAATGGCAAATATGAAAGCACCAGCAAGAAACGACTCGTTTGCTGTGGAGCAGATTGCCACCCTGCATGTGCAAGATCTCTTGCCAGCAGCAAATGTCCAGTTTGTAGAACACCACTGAAGTTGAGTGACACCAGAATTCTGCAAAAAAAACTCCCCTTGCTCTCAACAAAGATGATATGGAGTGGTGCGACTACCTCGATATGAGGAAAGAGATGCACTACAATGATCTGAGACGCCAAAAAGGGTTGAGTTATGATGCATGTAGACCAGACTTGCAAGCACAGCAGAGAACTGCATCAATGGGACCTGTGTTACAAGGACATTTCAGCCTGTATTGTTAGCCACCAACAGCTGCAAGTGCTACCGTGTGCAGTTTGTAGGACCAACATAGTTGCTGTAGGTACAATGGCAAATATGAAAGTACCAGCAAGAAATGACTCGTTTGCTGTGGAGCAGATTGCCACCCTGAATGTGCAAGATCACTTGCCAGCAACAAATGCCCAGTTTGTAGAACACCACTGAAGTTGAGTGACACCAGAATTCTGCAAAAAAACTCCCCTTGCTCTCAACAAAGATGATATGGAGTGGTGCGACTACCTCGATATGAGGAAAGAGATGCACTACAATGATCTGAGACGCCAAAAAGGGTTGAGTTATGATGTATGTAGACCAGACTTGCAAGCACGGCAGAGAACTGCATCAATGGGACCTGTGTTACAAGGACATTTCAGCCTGTATTGTTAGCCACCAACAGCTGCAAGTGCTACCGTGTGCAGTTTGTAGGACCAACATAGTTGCTGTAGGTACAATGGCAAATATGAAAGCACCAGCAAGAAACGACTCGTTTGCTGTGGAGCAGATTGCCACCCTGCATGTGCAAGATCACTTGCCAGCAACAAATGCCCAGTTTGTAGAACACCACTGAAGTTGAGTGACACCAGAATTCTGCAAAAAAAAACTCCCCTTGCTCTCAACAAAGATGATATGGAGTGGTGCGACTACCTCGATATGAGGAAAGAGATGCACTACAATGATCTGAGACGCCAAAAAGGGTTGAGTTATGATGTATGTAGACCAGACTTGCAAGCACGGCAGAGAACTGCATCAATGGGACCTGTGTTACAAGGACATTTCAGCCTGTATTGTTAGCCACCAACAGCTGCAAGTGCTACCGTGTGCAGTTTGTAGGACCAACATAGTTGCTGTAGGTACAATGGCAAATATGAAAGCACCAGCAAGAAACAACTCGTTTGCTGTGGAGCAGATTGCCACCCTGCATGTGCAAGATCACTTGCCAGCAACAAATGCCCAGTTTGTAGAACACCACTGAAGTTGAGTGACACCAGAATTCTGCAAAAAACTCCCCTTGCTCTCAACAAAGATGATAAGGAGTGGTGCGACTACCTCGATATGAGGAAAGAGATGCACTACAATGATCTGAGACGCCAAAAAGGGTTGAGTTATGATGTATGTAGACCAGACTTGCAAGCACGGCAGAGAACTGCATCAATGGGACCTGTGTTACAAGGACATTTCAGCCTGTATTGTTAGCCACCAACAGCTGCAAGTGCTACCGTGTGCAGTTTGTAGGACCAACATAGTTGCTGTAGGTACAATGGCAAATACGTATGAAAGCACCAGCAAGAAACAACTCATTTGCTGTGGAGCAGATTGCCACCCTGCATGTGCAAGATCTCTTGCCAGCAGCAAATGCCCAGTTTGTAGAACACCTCTTAAGTTGAGTGGCGTCAGAATTCTGCAAAAAAAACTCCCCTTGCTCTCAACAAAGATGATATGGAGTGGTGCGACTACCTCGATATGAGGAAAGAGATGCACTACAATGATCTGAGACGCCAAAAAGGGTTGAGTTATGATGTATGTAGACCAGACTTGCAAGCACGGCAGAGAACTGCATCAATGGGACCTGTGTTACAAGGACATTTCAGCCTGTATTGTTAGCCACCAACAGCTGCAAGTGCTACCGTGCGCAGTTTGTAGGACCAACATAGTTGCTGTAGGTACAATGGCAAATATGAAAGCACCAGCAAGAAACAACTCGTTTGCTGTGGAGCAGATTGCCACCCTGCATGTGCAAGATCACTTGCCAGCAACAAATGCCCAGTTTGTAGAACACCACTGAAGTTGAGTGACACCAGAATTCTGCAAAAAACTCCCCTTGCTCTCAACAAAGATGATATGGAGTGGTGCGACTACCTCGATATGAGGAAAGAGATGCACTACAATGATCTGAGACGCCAAAAAGGGTTGAGTTATGATGTATGTAGACCAGACTTGCAAGCACGGCAGAGAACTGCATCAATGGGACCTGTGTTACAAGGACATTTCAGCCTGTATTGTTAGCCACCAACAGCTGCAAGTGCTACCGTGTGCAGTTTGTAGGACCAACATAGTTGCTGTAGGTACAATGGCAAATATGAAAGTACCAGCAAGAAATGAATCGTTTGCTGTGGAGCAGATTGCCACCCTGAATGTGCAAGATCACTTGCCAGCAACAAATGCCCAGTTTGTAGAACACCACTGAAGTTGAGTGACACCAGAATTCTGCAAAAAAACTCCCCTTGCTCTCAACAAAGATGATATGGAGTGGTGCGACTACCTCGATATGAGGAAAGAGATGCACTACAATGATCTGAGACGCCAAAAAGGGTTGAGTTATGATTAGACCAGACTTGTAAGCACGGCAGAGAACTGCATCAATGGGACCTGTGTTACAAGGAAATTTCAGCCTGTATTGTTAGCCACCAACAGCTGCAAGTGCTACCGTGTGCAGTTTGTAGGACCAACATAGTTGCTGTAGGTACAATGGCAAATATGAAAGTACCAGCAAGAAACGACCCATTTGCTGTGGAGCAGATTGCCACCCTGCATGTGCAAGATCACTTGCCAGCAACAAATGCCCAGTTTATAGAACACCACTGAAGTTGAGTGACACCAGAATTCTGCAAAAAAACTCCCCTTGCTCTCAACAAAGATGATATGGAGTGGTGCGACTACCTCGATATGAGGAAAGAGATGCACTACA
Organism: Agelas oroides; assembly: GCA_949130485.1. Taxonomy (NCBI): domain Eukaryota; kingdom Metazoa; phylum Porifera; class Demospongiae; order Agelasida; family Agelasidae; genus Agelas; species Agelas oroides. The sequence goes on along the minus strand of OX422196.1, from coordinate 3,657,094 downwards.
ATGATCTGAGACGCCAAAAAGGGTTGAGTTATGATTAGACCAGACTTGTAAGCACGGCAGAGAACTACAAGGACACTTCAGCCTGTATTGTTAGCCACCAAAAGCTGCAAGTGTTACCGTGCACAGTTTGTAGGACCAACATAGTTGCTGTAGGTACAATGGCAAATATGAAAGCACCAGCAAGAAACGACTCGTTTGCTGTGCAGCAGATTGCCACCCTGAATGTGCAAGATCTCTTGCCAGCAACAAATGCCCAGTCTGTAGAACACCACTGAAGTTGAGTGACACCAGAATTCTGCAAAAAAAACTCCCCTTGCTCTCAACAAAGATATGGAGTGGTGCGACTACCTCGATATGAGGAAAGAGATGCACTACAATGATCTGAGACGCCAAAAATGGTTGAGTTATGATTAGACCGGATTTGTAAGCACGGCAGAGAACTGCATCAATGGGAGTGAGGTATACTACATCCCGAAATCCTTGAACAAAAGACACGTCAGGACACAGAGACCCTTTTACATTAGAAGCCAGTACAGGAACATGTACAAGATTATTTTGGGTATCACGCGCATGCGCGCGAGTACGCCACGTGTGCACGTGCCAAAACATGAGACGCGTGCACAAAATACAATGACTAATTAATTTTGTAATGCACCCATGCTACCACCAGTTTTAATTGCTCGAGAACAAGCAGAAGACGGGATGGAAGGAGAGAACGCTCAAAAGAAAATCTGGAGTATCGACAATATTTTGTCGAAAAACAGCACTACCTACGGTCTACTGAAGCTCAACGACCAAAACCTCACCAGCTAGTTTCACATTCACCAGCCACTCACCCAGCTGCTCACCGAACCCCCATCGTGGTGCCAAGGCCATTCGTCAAACAGAAGCTGCCACCCCAGACCCATCCCCTACCGCTTCTAACTGGCAATCAAGAGAACTGTTTTCGAAGCGCACCGCTTACGGCTAGTCCTAGCCTACCGTTTCCAGTTGCCAACAAAGAGAACTGCCTACCTGTCAAGTCACCGTGGAAACCTTTCGAACAGCCCCCTGCCACTAGATTTCCGAAGCCACTATCCTCTGCTGAACTGGAGCAGCACTGCAAACTCTTCGTTCCAGCGAGAACCAGGATCAATAACAATAGGGCAAGTAAGGTTTTTATAGAGTGGGTAGCCTCCAGGAATGCCAATGCTGATGCTTCGATGACGATTTGCCCAACCAATCTACTGGAGAAAGTGTACCCTATCAATGTCCACGATGAATGGCTTGCAGCTTTTGTACTAGAGGTACAAAGAGCTGATGGTAAGTTATACCCTGGCACCATCAAGAACATCCTGAGTGCCATTCACAGAGTGCTGAAAGCAAACCTTGGAGCCCAGAATGTTGTCAACTTCATTGAGAGAACCTCTCAAGAAAGGTTCTACCCTTGTCTGTACGGTGCACTTGACCACCAACTGCGAATGCTCCATGCCAACGGGATAGGAGTCGAAAGGAAACGAGCTGACGTCATAATGCCTGAGACTGAGAATACACTTTGGATGAAAGGAATCCTCGGTTGCCATTCTCCGGCTTCTTTACTCAATACTGTATTTTACCTCAATGGTAAAAATTTTCACCTCAGAGGTTACCAGGAACATGCTACATTCAGATTTTCTCAAATCCGTCGCTTCACAAATCCTGACTGTTACGTGTATTACGAATATGGCTCTCAAAACCATCCTGGAGGAATTGCTGATCCAACAGAGGGAAAAATTGTTCCTATTTCAGCCACAAATACTAGTAGGTGCCATGTTGCTATACTCGACTTTTACTTTTCTAAAGTCCCGCCACTTGCCATCAAAAGTAACTCCCTTTTTTTACATGAAACCGATGCCATTTACACCCACTGGTATTAAACCTTGGTTCTGGGACGAAAACTTTCCCAAAACGAAGCTGTCTACGCTACTGAAGACTATGATGAAAGAAGCTAACATTTCTGGTAATTTTACCAACCACAGCTTACATGTTACTGGGACAACCATGTTATTTGATTCTGGAACTCCGGAAGCTATAATTCAGAAGCGTACAGGACATAGGTCTCTGTCAGCCTTATGAATGTATGAGAGAGTTACTCCTCAGCAACAAGCAATGGTTTCCAATATCCTTGCCAACACCCCATCAGCAGAGAGTGAACAAGCTAATACAAGCAAAGCTAATACAACACTCAATTCATCTGGCTGCAATGAAGAAGCTAGCACAAGTTTCAATTCGTCTGGCTATGAATTCGACCCTGATACCTCTTATTCTGCAGATGACTTGGAAGTGTTTCTAAATCTTGCGAAAATGGACATTTGAAAAAAGAAGGAACCATGGAACACTGGTTAGCTTGTACCACTTAACCCAACTTCTCATCATTTATTCACAATATCATGATCACTTATTCAGTTATGGTGACTCCAATGTCACTTGCTCAACTTTGATCACTTATTCAGTTATGGTGACTCCAATGTCACTTGCTCAACTTTGATCACTTATTCAGTTATGGTGACTCCAATGTCACTTGCTCAACTTTGATCACTTATTCAGTTTATGGGTCACTGGTAGCAGTGTCACTTCTCATCTCTTTTGATAATTTATTCAGTTTCATTCCTTAGTTACTTTATTTGCTTTCACTAAAATTGTAATTGTTTAGATATTGCCCATGAATTGTTGAACTTCTATGTACAGAGTACTCTTAAATTAACCACTAAGGTGCATTTACTACAATTAGCATCAATATGTTACAATATGTTACAAGTTTGTTGTAACAGATTACTTGAGGTACATGAGCTGTTACAACAACCACTTGCAAAGCATATGTGTGTAAGTGCAAATGATCAAAGGTCACTGCATAACTCTGGTTTAGTATTTTGTGCCTGTACACATTCACTTGAATATTTTTTGTAATAACTTTAAGTTTAGTATTTAACCACTACCTTTGCGGCATTGCCACAATGTATTTTCAAAGAGTGAATGAACGAGACAGCTTCCAGCAACAACGGATACCGAAAACGTAAGCGTACGTTTCATGGACAACGATTCTCGGTGGTGGGATGGCAAAGTGTCAGATGTCCCGTCGAAGACTGTAGTGCGGACGGGGCGCTGCAATGAAGAGGGCATGGAGGAAGCTGAGGTGCACTGGCCCGTCAAGGGGAAGGGCAAAGGAGGCATGAAAATTTGGTACTGCGTGTTACTGCCAGAGGCAGGGAAGATGGAGCAGGAGGACATCGGGCTGAAGCCTGCAAAGAGACACTACACTGCAGCTGGTAAGCAACAGCTCCGTCGTATTGTCACGTGCGAAGAACTATTAAAGCTAGCTAGCTAATTCAATTCACGTGTAATTCACATGCAATTCATGTGTTCATTCAGCTGTGCTGTTTGTGTTTTCCCACAGCCACAGGCTTCAGTACAGCTACTACATGTACAGCTACTACAAGTGCAGGGTCAGCTACGATTCTTACGCAGACCATTCCGGAGGGCTTGACAGCGCCGGAAGAGGATGCTGACAGCCCAGGCTTTTCCCGCCTGCTCAACGAGAGCATGTTCGAGATCTTCTCCAAACTGGGGATGAGTGACCTGCTCACCAGCGAAAAACAAGAACAGAAGAGCAGAGAGGAGGGGAGGGCTGCAGAAGTGGATAGTACCCAAGGTACAATGTAAATGTGTGATAGTCTGTGGTGTCATGCTACATGTACAGCTACACATACATGATAGTTTACAGTGGTTCTGGGTATATAGAACCTGCTGCTGTGTGTATGTACGTTGCTGTTTATATACCTGTTTCTCTTTCCTCCACAGAGTCTATCCAAGCAATACATTGTCTCTTTCTGCAAGTTGTAAACAGGCTTGATGCCATAGAACCAAGAATCGCTACGATAGAGCAAAACGCATTAATTTCTATACCGCCATCACCAGTACCATCGTACACGTCACCTCTCCACAACGACATGGCATTGTACTCGCCAATGACAAGGCAGGTCACTCCCTTCTCCCCTCCACCAGTGCCCATGCTTCCCCCAGGACCGAGCTACAAACATCCTTTCCCTACACATCCGGTCAGCAGTTCGCCTCTCCAGCCGCTGCATCCAGCCAGCAGATCCCCAGTTCTTCCCTCTTCAAAACCACCAGTTTCGCCAACAAAGCTTACGTTGAAGCCTGTGGACGTCGTAATATGACACAACAGCAAGCTGTTGAATCCTACAGGTATCAGGAGGCTGGCTATTGCCTTAGCACGCGAAAGTGTTTTCGCCACTGACATCATGGCCTCGAACAAGCTAACGGAAGAGGGTTTGCTGTTTATAGAACAAACGTTACGACATCTACTGCCGGGTATTTCGGACTCAGACTTCAATGATAAGTATTGGAAGCCTTCTCAAGAAGCCATAAAGAGAGCTTGTGATTGTGCGAAAGCCAGCAAGAACAGAGTGGATTGATTACAACTATTTGGTGGCGGCACAGTCGGCAGACCTGAGTGTAGGTGCCATGGCGTGCAGAAGGCAAGTGCAGAGTTGCGCCGGTAGAGGCATTAAGGCAAGTTAGCATCCTACAATGGGCAAGCCCGCATAGCTCTGCCCTGTTCAAACCGGTGGCAAGGGCGCATATCTGAAGGCTGGAGACAAGCCTGTTACAATACTTTCGCCTCGTTACCAATAAGCCTATGCAGTGGGTGGCTCTTTGCAATACATACAATGCAGGTCTGTCATACTATAGGGGGATGTGGTTCAGTGAGTGCACGTTCATACTATGTAGTGCTACATGCACATGTTGCTACACAATACAAGCAACACAATGACTTACCTCAAATGTTCCTTCTGCACTGACTCGTTCGAATGTAGCTGGCTCCCTGCAGAAGAGAAACAGTCAGTAGCTAACAGACTAGTAACAGCATGACCCCATCCACACTGACCCCATCCACACTCACCACTCCACACTCTATCAAACTCCACTGTGCTAATGAGCTATTTCTTGTCTACTGCATACCTGGCTTGTGTAGCCAGACACCCAGTCTTTTGCACAGACAGCAGACCATCTTCCTGCACATAACAAGAGTGTGAGGAACACATAAACATGCAGGAGAAAGAATCAAACATAACTTTAAATATGGTTCAACTCATCTTCATGCAGATAATAGCACTAGGAAGTACTTTAGGGGAAAAAATCAGGATTAACCCCTATGTAGCTGACACTAGAGGATTGGGAGAAAAAAATGGGGGGGGAGGGGGGGTGGGGCATGAACCCAGGAATACCCAGACGTTTTTTAACATTACTATGCTACTCGTTTCTTATTTTGCGGCAATATACACAAGGTCGGAAACGTCCATAAATGCTGTTTCCCCTGGAATTTGCTAGCCAGCATTCATTGGTTCGACAACAATGTGTCCATTAATCACACCTATAGGGATCCACTCCCACAAACCAATGTACTGCGATCTCTTTTTTTGAGATGCTGTAAGCACAAAATTCGCAAAAGTCCATGGAAAACATCACAGTATGATGGTACACGAGCTAAGGTCCACCAATGTAATCATTGCTACAAACGATGTGGCATACTTCCTATAACCATTGCAACACCATGGCTCCCTTGGCACAGTTGCAGAGGTAAACAACCTCTCACTACATCTCAGTACATCTCAGTACATCTCAGTACATCTCAGTATATCTCAGTACATCTCAGTACATCTCAGTACATCTCACTACATCTCAGTACATCTCAGTACATCTCAGTATATCTCAGTACATCTCAGTACATCTCACTACATCTCAGTACATCTCAGTACATCTCAGTATATCTCAGTACATCTCAGTACATCTCAGTCTGACAGCCATCAAACATGACTCAGTCTTACATATTTAGGTGAGCCGAACAGCAGCACCTTCCTGGATTTGCCTCAACAAAGTAGAGAATCTCATTGGCAATAATAAAATCCTGGACTCTTCTTGTCCTCCTTGTCATCCTCAGGCAAGGTTTGCTTTCTTCCTCAACCTGGCAACCTCAATTTGAAGAGATTGTTGGTTGTTCTTTGTCTTACAGTGTCTCCTTTAGATTCACTTTGAAAAAACAACTTTCGCTCTCTGGGCCCTGGGGGTTCTACCCTTAAGAATAACATTTCTACATTCTACCAACTTTACCAACACTCTCATCCTTGAATAGATGATACTGACATGATGGAGGAGTACATACATTTTTGAAGAACTTATCATACTTATCATTTTTAGCACAGTAACACTTGGAGTGACTTGGTATGTATACCCAATGTGAGATACTGGAAAGACCATCTCTCTCATTCTTACCAGAGACCTAAAGTTACTGCAGTTGATGCTTGTGCCGTTGTTGCAACCAATTAGTCTAACCTACGTAGGTGAATTGTTAACCTGCTCGGAGTCGTTAGTGGGGGGTGGGAGCAGAGCTAGTGTGGAAATGTTTCACAGGCATACGGTGCTTCTCAGGATTAATGAGACGGAGCTGACAGAAGAGGTTGCCCTCACTTACAAGCTAGTCATGACAAGTTGGAATATTATTGTTTTCCCTCACTAGCATTTAGAAACTACAGCACTACAACATTGTACACGCACATATAGAAGAGAGTAAGGAGTCACTTCTGCTATCCTTTCTAATAATGGTTCACAGCTGCAATATAGACACTTGTTTTCACTTTGAGCTCCCCAATTATTGGGTTTTAAATGACTGTTATTTCATCCTGTTATACTATAAGGTGAAGGTCCAAAGACACTCATAGCCAGCCTCATGTAGCAGAGTTGTTGGGTGAAGAAAAGCACCTACTACCAATCAGTTCTTACTCGTGTTCAGTTGCAGCATGCAGCCGAGAGCTTCAGGAAAAGAGGAAGGAAGTATCAACCAGCTCTCAATCTTATGTGGGGTGCAAATACAGTTGTCAGTGGGCTCACTAGGTGTCAGGTAGATTGCAGGCACGTAGAAGCACTTTCCATGAAGCGACCGCTTATTATAGCGGACCTACATCTGATTCACTATCTTTCATTTCCCTTTGTAGTCTGTGAATCCCCCAGACCCGGCCAACTATATGGAAGAGCTGACAGCTATTGTCAGCTTTACTGCCTGCAAGCTAGCTGTCTAGGTTGCACAAAAGCATTTCAAGAAGTCAAAGCCAGTGGATTATTTAGTGGGAAGGTAAATACCCATCAGATGTTGCTCTGAGTTGTACAGATCCCTCACTTAGCAACTGTACTTATAATGACAGGGTAAGGTAGACAGACATTCTGACCATCAATAGTCAGTCACCAGGCCAATATCATGTTTCTTGAAGAATCCAGTCTCAATAATTGCCAGGTACTAATGCAGTGACTCAGCAATGGAGGGAGACTGGCACTACTCTGGCTCCTCCAGGACGAGCAGAGGGAGCTCTCCACAGCCACAGCATGGACCAGCTTCAATCCAAGTGGCATTGACTTATAACAGAACATTACAAACTATACCTTGATTTACGTATGTAGAGAATATAGTGTATGTATTAATATCAGGTTGGCAAAGAGACTTTCTGTTGTAGGTGAGTGTAGCTTTGCCATCAGTGTAGATACATACAAAGATGATGAAAAGTGATACACTTAAGTAGCCACTGCTGTACCAGTTACACACTTCACAGTGTAAAACATTGCTTGACTCGAGATCCCTATTCATTCGATGGCATTATTCCATAAGGGTTTGCTATATATACATGTATAGATAGCATTAGTTCATGTGATACCAACCATGAACAAGCTCCAAGCCAGCAAAAGTAACATATCCAGCTGTATATTACATCAAGCATTAGTGGTGTTGAAACAAGTCCTGAGCCCAGTCTTCAAGTTTTCACAAGAAGGTTCCACTCAAGCGTACCAGACATGAGTGCGCCAGTGCATACTAACCTGCCTGTGAGATACTACTGGCATGGAGGCAAGACTTTTGGAACTCTCTACAATAGCAAACCATATCCACCACTACATTACGTACTCTTGTTCATTAACTCATTGACTATCACCAGACATTTTCAGTTAGCCTTACACGGACTTTAAACTTAAGAGATATGATGTGCAGGAGGCAGAAGTAATATTTGACTTTGACCCACTGGAAGATGACGAATTACGCCTACAAAAGGGTGAATTAGACAAGAATGACCTGAACTGGTGGGAGGATTCTGTTCTGGAATTAAACGTTCCTTTAAATCCCTCTTGTAGTACTGCCTTCTCTTGTAACTTAGTACCAGAGAGTGTGCCAGAAATGAGTGTGCTGGTGCCGTAACCTGTCAGTAAGATATTATTAGTAGGCCTGGAAGTGTCCCAAGATGGCCACAGCATTTCATACAACATATCCACTTTTGAATCAGCAGACACAGAAACAGATTAACAGTCCAGACCATCCAGTAGTGCACAGAGCGACCACAGTGGCAGGGACTGATGCGAACAGTTCAGGATGATCTTTCAAGATGTTCCCTGTGTTAACTAGAAGCCTTTGCTATCAAGCACAATTAAGGCTTGGTAATTGCATCCTCAGCCCTTTACGTACATGCAGTGTGTGCCAGCAGCTGACAAACATGATATACACAATACCAGTGGAAGATTGTGAGAGAGAACCTGAATGAGCAGATAGTACATACAACTTCATTCAAAAAAGGGGGGGTGGGCCTATTTTCGAGAGATTACAGTATGTACATGTATGTAGACGATCAATCGCATTTCCAGTTAACTCAAATGAGCAGTGACTGGCTTTAGGATCTTGGTGAAGACCCATGGGACACATGCTAGGCCGAAAGGAAGGTATTTGAATTCGTATGTGGAAAGTACACCCACCTATTTCTGCCACAGTACACGTGGATATGTAAGCGAGAAGTACCAAAGAAACAACACTGTGCAAGAGGAGGGACTAACAAATGAAGGCAGACACCATTTGCTGTTATTGCTCATAACAAAAGTGGTATTGCAGAATCACAGCAGACTAACTGCTTGTGAGGTGGGTGTGAGGTGGGCACATTTTCGAGAGATTTATCACAACTCTCAAAAATACGCCCACCCCCCTCATTGAGGTACCCCTTAAGTTCATCGCCCATGGGCATATTTTCGAGAGATTATATGACGTCCTTATCTTGTAATGTTTGACAGTATCTTCATCAGGCATACTTAACCAAGAGAAACAGCAGCCTCATTCCCAAAACACTTACACATTTATAATAGCTGCATCGTATGTCAAACGCTGTTCATCTTGTGATATGTTTTAGGCCTACAGTCTCTCTTCCTGACGGTCCTTGTCCCATGTCGATAGCTGCTCGAGAATCAGAGATACAGTTGGCACTCGATCAATCGTCAACAAGCCCCGCCCAACAGACTTATAGAGATTGGAACTAATGTATTTCTGAAAGGTTTTTCTTGATTCTTGGATATGTTCTATCTACAGGTCTTAGCTATAGGTTAGTCTTTATTCCGTGTTGATAGCTTGCTTGTGTGCGAAGATATCCTGTGTCGAAAATTATTTGTTGTGTAATCAGCAATCGTTCTTACGTAAGAACGGCGTAAAAACGGAATGGGACATTTTGTACCGTAGAACGAAAACGGAACGTAAATTTTATTTTGGCCGCTACTGTATGTAGACAAGTGTGAAAAAGGGTTTGTGTAAAGTGACTGGCGAGAAAAACTGACGTATGTGAAAGGATGGTGACACCGACAAGGAAGCACAAGTATGAAGAGGTGGACGTGTCGGAGATGGCGGTGTGCAACTCCACGATGGTACACGGTGCATTTATCGGTGAAGTGTCACCGGTGAAACATAGCCAGACGAAGACAGATGTTCGTTTCTTCTGAGGGGAAGCTTTCAGACGGGAAGAAAACGGTGCAGATGGTGTCATTCGAGCCCAAGCTAAGGGCCACAGTAGAGAAAGCATGGGAGAGTGGTGAAGCGGTGGCGGTGACAAACTGTTCTGTGCAGGAGAGTAAGAAGGGTTTGATGTAGCCTCGTACCCAGGCCGTTAATTAGGAAAAACGGCCTGGCAACTTACCCGGGTTCAAACTGTATACGGATGTGACGTCAAAAAGAATACAGCTGCACCCATACAAGCCATGAATATCGGATAATGCATGTGATATTTAATCGTAGCCACGTGACTGTTCGTAATTGTGCAAGCGCGTTGTTGTTGCCAGTAGACTCGTTACAGGCTTATATTGGATGGTTACTGTCTTACTTGTCATCTGTAGACGAACTGCTTGCAGTAGACTCGCTCTCGCTCACCGATGTCGATGTGCCCGACTGACAGTAAGTACTAAACTAGTAGTCTCGGAACCAGACCCTCGAAAAATCGAAAAGGAGGGTCTGGTATTTCGGATGGGGTGGAAGTGTACACTGCGCCCGGTATGCAGGCGCACTTCCGATTGGCTTTTGATTAACATTCTGATGTGCGTTTATTGGAATGCTAACCGCACGAGAGCCGTCTTCGCTTTTTGCTTCGTTTTAGAAAGCTGTAAACACCAAGCGGGAAAGATTAGAACGCTTTTGCGAGTATCTGGTTCAGCCGAAAGCTCTACTGGCTACGGAAGGTTCAGCAATTAATAAAATTCCTAACATTCCGCAGTGTACACTTCCACCCCAGCCGATTTACCAGACCCTCCTTTTCGATTTTTCGAGGGTCTGGTTCCGAGACTACTAAACTAGTACCTGACACTGCTACTCTCGAACAGGTCCTTTTTTATAAAGAATCCATTTTGTCCGCAGGCACTGTAGTTGTTGCACACAAGTCAGCGGAAGGAGTTCGAACAAAAGCGTCATTCCAAGCGCTAGCGGTACCGCGGGACGGGTATATTACTGTGATGCATTTATGATGCAATTAAAATTCTCTACAACTGTCACGTGAAGCGTTCTGAAATCTGATTGGTACTGACAACTCCAGTGCAGTGGAAGTCAACAGTTTGAACTCGGAGAAGTTGCCAGGCCGTTTTTCCTAATTAACGGCCTGGGTACGAGGCTAGGTTTGATGGGATGGAAAGAGTGACAGGCACGCGAACGACTGTTCTGAAATCGCCCAAAAAGTTTAGCATTGGTGATGATGTAAGGAGTGAAGCGTCTTCCCTATCTGGTTCGGTGGACGTATTGGCGATCGAAGATATAAATGGGCTTGCTGTCAATCAGCGTGTAAATGTGACGGGGAAAATTCAGTCAGTGCAACCAGCGGAAAAGGCGGAGGTCAAAAGACTGATTGTAGACTGTACAGGTGTTATCAAAGGTGTTGCCTGGGAAAAAGGCTTTGGTGATTTGGAGCCTGGTTGCAGCTATAAGCTCATGAACATTACATAAGGACCTTCAATGGTGTGAGGCACTTGTCGTTGTCTAGTAAGTCAACAATTCAAGAGGTTGGTGATGTTGGTGAAGTGGTGGAGGAGGTTGTTGATGATGGGAAAGGTGTGGTGAAGGGGGAAATCATTGGAGTGGTGGGGTGTGATAGTTACAGCAGCTGCAAGAGCTGCAAGGCGAAGGTAGTGGAGGTGTCTGAAGTGGTTGGGGAATGTTCAAAGTGTGGGGTGAAAGTGAAAATGAGTAGGTGTGCAAAGAGTGTCTCTGCACACACACCTAGCCATTGTAAGATAAAGCTGGGAAGGAATATCGAGTGACTGCTTTTAATGAGGTGGTGGACGATATATATAATTAGAGGAGTGGATGGAACCGATGTCTCTGAGAAAATCTTGCCTGTGCCAATGATGAAATTCATGATTGTTATAGTCTCTGTAAGTAAGGAAGTTTGAACTGAGCTATATAGGACCATGCATAATTAGTTTAGGAGGTATGTCTTATAAATGCTTTTTGTGTTCAGGTATACTTTGGTGTTGATTTCTTTGAAATCAATGATTACCAAGTAAAAAATTGTGTGGATGTTACACAGAGTACGGTATTATGTAGGGCCAGGATCCATGTTGTTGGCGTCAGAGTATAGCTTGGTGTCATGAGCACATCGTAGGCATTCGGATGAATTGGCTTGCAAACGAAGACTTGGGAACGACTCCTCACATGTTGCACAATAAACAAATTGTAGCTCAGCCAAATGAGTACGAAATTTAGACATCCTAGCATGCACTATGGCATCTTCTAGGTGCAGTTGATTCTCTTGTCTGCTACAGTAGCGGTCAAAATAAAGTTTACGTTCTGTCTTCGTTCTACAGTCGTTCTACTATGTGAACCGTCTTCAAAAAACGGTGTGAAATTTTTACTATGGAAGCATATTACGCATCATTTCTACGGTTTCTGGACGGGCGAAACACTTACACGTTTATAACAACTGCATCGCATGTCAAACACTGTTCATCTTGTAATATGTTTTAGGCCTACAGTCTCTCTTCCTGACGGTCCTTGTCCCATGTCGATAGCTGCTCGAGAACCAGAGATACAGTTGGCAATCGATCGATCGTCAACAAGCCCCGCCCAACAGACTTATAGCGATTGGAACCAACGTACTTCTGAAAGGTTTTTCTTGATTCTTGGATATGTTTTATCTACAGGCCTTAGCTATAGGCTAGTCTTTATTCCGTGTCGATAGCTTGCTTGCGTGCGAAGATATCCTGTGTCCAGCTTTCTGCCACTTTCAGTACAGAAAAGCGGGAGAGGGCCTGGTATCTTTTCTCACGCGAGTGACGTCAGGATGGAAAGGATGGTAGAAAGGGTTAAATTGTGTGTGGGCGCACAGGGCCCAGAACAGCAAAAAGAGCCAACGCAGCAGATAATTTACAAAACGCATCTAGCTAGCGGAGGGCAATTGTTGTATACACCAAGCATTGAGCGTGTAGTTGGTTGAACAACACTCGAAACGCAGCCTGTTCGTTCTGAAAATTTTTGCCATTTTCCAATTATGTCATGCTCACGTGAGAAAAGATACCAGGCTCTCCCCACTTTTCTGTACTGCAAGCGACAGAAAGCTGGGCGGTGCCTGGGAATGAGGCTAGCTTACTTACCCCAATAAATCCACAATGACACAAGCAAAATTGGGCTTACTGCGAATTAAACTTTTACGCTTGTGAATGCAGTTGTCTGGGTTAGCTTGAAGGGCCATGCATCAAACACAAAAACATTTTCAAGAGAATGCAAGCTCATCTGCTGCGTTTTTAATACCGTGTTTGTATTTTAACTCACCTACGTACACATTACGACAACTTTTTGAAGGAGAAACACAAACCAGGGTATTATTTTAAGAGGGGGCAAGAGGGGGCAAGAGGAGGCAAGAGGAGGCAAGAGGAGGCAAGAGGAGGCAAGAGGAGGCAAGAGGAGGCAAGAGGAGGCAAGAGGAGGCAAGAGGCAAGAGGAGGCAAGAGGAGGCAAGAGGAGGCAAGAGGAGGCAAGATGAGGCAAGAGGGGGCAAGAGGAGGCAAGAGGAGGCAAGAGGAGGCAAGAGGAGGCAAGATGAGGCAAGAGGAGGCAAGAGGAGGCAAGAGGCAAGAGGAGGCAAGAGGGGGCAAGAGGAGGCAAGAGGGGGCAAGAGGAGGCAAGAGGGGGCAAGAGGGGGAAAGAGGGGGCAAGGGGGGGAAAGAGGGGGCAAGAGAATACCAGAATCAAGTTTGAACTCACAAAACCACCACACACTTCTGACTGTACAAAATAGCCAGCCTCCAAGGTGTCTAAATAGTATTGCTTACTACTAGCTACAAGCTTAAACTTCCTTGGCATAAATTCAGCTGTATTAAACGTAATGGAAAACAAAAATTACGCGCATACATAGAAGAAATCCCCAAACAAGGTATGAACACCAAGGTACAGGACAGCAACAGTGGCAACTTTACAACTGTTCGCTTATCAGCCTTACCTGCACGCAAACAGTGAATCCACAAATAGACTCCATGTCAGATCCTCTAGTCAAGCTCAATTTCCTCCATTAGGAACGGCAACAGCTTCAGGTCAAAAAAACACAGCTGCACAGGGACATTACTTTCGGCTACACGTGTTCACTAAACCAGCACGTGCATGTACGCCGGCCGCCAAGTGTGTCTCGTTCCCAGAATCAAAATCGTCTGGGAACGAGACTGAGTGACGGGACACGCCCCCTTTCTCGTGACAGCCTTGTGGTTGCGCACGCAGAGATCACTGTCTGGTGCAGTGCTGGTGGTGCGCGCAGTTCATGAGTCTGTTAGCATCATGAATGATACTGTTCAAGTTGCGGTGCGTGTTCGACCCTTCTCCCAGAGGTAAGGTTCTGCATGCACAAATTATCATGTCGGCTATCGTAGGTAATCCTGTTGGCTATCATGAGCTACATGTATCATCGGTGATGCCAGGAGTTTCATACAACATGTAGCACTAGGCTCTAGCTATGAATTAATCCAGGCAGCACCAATAAATACGTTTTACCATCGGCCTTTCCCTTCAGATCTGAATGGATAGGGTGTTTTCTACAAAAGTGTGGGTAGCATGTGACATAACTTAGGATTTGTAGTTGGTTGGGACAGCTTTAGATCAGTAGAGTCTGCTATCTAATTCAGGGGGTGTGTTGCATTCCCCAAATATGTCAGTCTCACCATGTAAGCCGATGGTGACAATGTGCTAAACTGTGACAATGTGCTAAACTTCACAGCAATTAACTACTTTCATATAAGCAAATTATGCAACTATAACCCCCTGCTGTTCCTGTATGAAAGTGGATCAACATATCTACAATCCCAAAATGAGGGATTCGATTATGACACAGTGTGAATGAATATCGGTGGGATGAAAGTTTGAAGGTCTGGTCAGAGCATATTTATTAGTGTGCCATGGTTTGCTTACCTCTGGAATTTTTATCGAAGACTGGATGAAGTGGTGCTATAGCAGGCCTCAACTAGTCTTGCAAGCCGGACCACTTCCACTCACGCAAGCCCTAACCCTTTTTGCAGAATTCGACTAGGTCTCCACACCCTCTCTCCTGTGATACTGCATTATGCACACATGAGAGATGGTACATACACCATGATACCCTGTTCTGCATGTACAATGGAGTGTGAGTTCCATGTACTGGGGGTTTTGTACAACATTCTAAGTGGTGTTCTTTGCCCTCAGGGAGATTGACCTCGAGTCCCCAACTGTTATTGAGATGAGGGGCAAATCAACCATACTGTTTAAGGTATGTGTAGGACCCAATTGGCATATTATGTGAGGATAGCAGAGTTATTTGTTGATGTGTGGATCATGGAATAGCAGAGATGCTGCTCTCATCTAGGGATTGGGTGTGGCCTTCCTGCTACCTCCAGTTAGCAATATGGCTAACAGAGAGGGTACAGTATCACACCCTGTGGATATATATCTGATACACAGTGTTTTAGATTTTATGCCACACAAAATTATTTACAGTCCTTTCACATTGAAGTGCACTGTTTGTGTTGCACAGACTACTTCTGGTGTTGCCATTGGGGAGACCAAAGACCGGAGCAAGGAGTTTGTGTATGACCACTCATACTGGTCTGTGGAGCCACAGGACACACACTACATCTCCCAGGAACAGGTGATTGCTAACACAGGGGAGTGTAGTATGGGGGGAGTTTCTTGGCCACCAGACTTAAAATCCCAGGAAGTTGACTATGAAGTTGGCCGCACCTGGGCTACAAATTGCTTACTAAACTTTTGCTAACATGCAACATACTGTAAGCAGTGGTGTGATATTATAATTGGATTTGTGCACAGACAACTGGCAATAATTACGCTGCACATGATGTGTTTTATAAACTTTGATGTGTCCTATAGTGCACTTTGTAAACCCTATCATTGTGATCTGCTGTTGTGGGACTTCGGGAGTGACCAGTTTTGTGGCGAGGTGGTAGAGTATTTTGTATAACTTCTTAGGTACAGTTACACTCTGCTGGTCTGGTGGTATGAAGCTTTGATGTCACCTGCACTAGGAGGAAGAGAGGGTTTGGGACTAATTAACATTGTTAGCGACATGTGTACTGAATATTTACCGCCATTGCCATAGCAACAAGTGTAGTAGTGAGATGTGTGGAAGCACTCGTGGACATAATGATACCCAAGAGGGAACATTTGAGGTGTTAGCATGTCCCGGTGCAAATGTGACGTAAGAAGTATGTTGTGACCATAAATTACTCTGCAAATAGTGTAACTTGGAAAATGTCAGCCAAAACCGTGGAGGCAGGCTACCCAAAGGGGAACATCTGTATTTCTAGTCTATCAAGCCAGACCATCTTTCACCCCACTCTTTTGGAGAGGTCTAGCCCAATAGACTACTAGCCTCGTTCCCAGGCTCTCCCCGCGCAAGCGACGGAAAGCTGAGCAGGGCCTGTGAACGAGGCTAATAGACTACCATAGTCTCGCGAAAGAGTGAGTGCCTATGGGCAGAGCACCTTACAAGTCTGCCAAAGAGGGAGCGCTGTTTCAAGTGTTGCCACATTTAACCACGAAGCGCCCATGTCATGTTTACAGTGACTCAACACCCTCAAAGCAAATATTTGGACATAAAACGGAACCACGAGCGGCTTAGAAGTCAAGTCCTGACAGCACACAACACTCTGAACATGCAGCATGTTACTGTGAGTATGGTGTAGTTGGTGGAGAGCAACCACATTAGCAACATCCGTCTATGCCAAGCAACCTTGTAATAACCTTCAGTGAAATAGTTTTCTTACCTCAATGCGTAGTGCTTGAGGCTGTGCTTTTCAAAAGTCCACAAGCTTTATTAGTTACACAAGCTCACTCCACTCATTTGAGTAAACTTTGACCCTATACAGGAAATTGGGCCAAAAGTAGGGTTAGACACTCTTTCAAGGGTACTACTACTTCACATGAAGTGAATGTAGGACATTTTGGGGGCAAGCATGAGCGAGGGATGGACCACTCATACACATGTTCATACGTATTTCTGCAAACTCATCGCAACATGTATGTGTATTTTGTATGCATTCACAAGGCAGTCCACACATGCACACAAGATTTATGGGTAGAGTGCCTAGTCTCATCCCCAGAACAAAGTTTTTGGCTCGTGCCCTGTGGCCGTTTAAAAATATGGTCTGGACACCTTCACTGGGGAAACTGAGGCCTAATCATCAAGCAGATCAACATGTTGTCACATTAGCCTGGTTCCCGGCACCGAGGGAAGGGGGAAAGGAGCACCTGGTGTTTACTGTATGCATGCTCACTTGACCCAGTTTCTCCATTTTTTTCTCTGGTAGCTACACGCTGAGAAACTACCAAAACAATGCCAGTGGCACACTCTGCTTACTGAGCATTTGTAATAATGCTCCATCTGAGTTTCATTTTAAAAATTGAGCTTTCTAAATGTGAGACAGGAATCCACTGCCCCGAATGTAGTGTGGTGATCCAAACAGGAAGTCATGTCACAGCTCAGACAAACTGCTGAGGTTTTTGGTGCTGCACAGACTAGCCACTTTACCACAGATATGCAAACCACCCAAGACACAGCTCAGACTAGATGTGTGGTCTTATAAATTGTGTCATACAAAATCAATGACACTTCTGCCCCCCACCCCAACCCCCCTCCTCCAGGTGTTCAGTGACCTTGGGAAAACAGTTCTGGAATCTGCCTTTGAGGGCTATAACTCCTGTGTCTTTGCCTATGGGCAGACTGGCTCTGGCAAGACATACACTATGATGGGAACAGAGGTGAGAGAGGGTGCATGTGTGTGTGTGGATGACACCTGTTTGCTACTAGCATTGCACCCAGGACTAGTGTGTAGCAACCAGGCTAGCTAGCTAATTCTTATTACTGCTTCAGGTATATCACAGGTTCTTTAGTTATATTTGCTGCAGAAGAGTTCTTCAAGCAATACACTGCAAATACTGCACATTAACAAGTCCAGACATCACATTTTACCATCTTTGCATCAAGGTCTTCATACTATGGAGTATCTTAACATCAAGAGTGCCAGTATTGACCACAAGAAAGCTCATCATTGATGAGTGCAACATAGCAAGTGCAACCACTGGACAACATTCACACAGCAGGTGACATGGGTCTGCCTTTGTCCTTTTGCAAGGACACATACCTAAAAATATGGTCTCCTATTTGGAATGTGGGTTTCCTCGACATTGCTCTGGTGCTTCTGACTTTCTTTGCATTTATGCACTGTGGCAACCTGCTTATAGTAGTCACCGTATTGAGTTCTTAACTGACTCCGTGGGAAGTTGTGAATATCTCCCATTTAGGATAAATAAAGGAGACCTTAAGAGGTTAACACAGTAAAAGCACATGAGGCACATGTAAGTGTTGGTGCCAGCCTTTATCTTGAATCGGTGAACTGGACTACAGGACTGAACACTGGACTGGAATATGGAACCAACCTTTGACCCTAAAATTGTGCTATGTTCTTGTGCAACTTTCCTAACAGTACTTAGTCATGAAAACAGAATGATGACATTTATGTCCCAAAGTTGGTTCAGTAACAGTTCTAGATTCATCCCTAGTTCCATGGTGGCTCACCACTGAGATAAATGAGTTAAGTTTAGTGGGATTGGTGCCGGGGATCCTATTAAGGCACCACTTTGTAGTATATGCATAGTGTTAACTATGTCTTGGTGAGATGAGGCTCGTTTGCAGTTGTCACTTCCCATAAATAAATGAGATTTCAAGCTCTCTGTATCACTTTCATATGTATGTTGAACAAAACATTCAACGGAATGGTTTATGGTGACTATTGACATGACAGACTTAACCCTTTAACCACCGACGATGAGTGTACTCGTCATGCATCTTTGGCGGCATGTTACATGTATCACTTGATGCAATTCGTTTATTAAAGATTCTGTGCTAGCAGAAGGGGTGAAATTGGGGGAGGTGGGCTGGTTTAGGCATAGGGCGTCATGCACATGGCAGCTGTCTTGGCTGACTAGAGAAAGGCCTTGGTCGGCACTGGACATAAAAACGAGCATAGAAAACACTCCTCTTCCCTTGTAGAGGCTCCATTTTTTGCACTGTAGACAGTTTTCAGTTGGGACGAGATGGCACTTGTTGGAGAGCACTGACTATTGAAAGCTCGCTAATGAGTGGGTGTAGTCAGAGTCATGAACTGCCCAGAATAAATGAAAGGACCTTTGGCTCAAGTTTCCAGTGCTATGTATCTCCCAGCAGATATCAAAATACACATCAAAAAAGCATCCCTAGTCTGAAAAAGACTTCTAGAGAATATAATCAGTTAATTGGTTGTCTGCAGAATCATTCCTAGTCAACTTTCTGAGGATGCCAGGAGCCACAGTATTGGATTCTTCCAGATATAACAATCACACTATTCTCCCACTGAGCTGTGTTCTCTTTTAGGGGGGACTAAGGATCACCCCCTTACCATCACTACATACCGTATTTCTTCGAATAGACGCCGCCCTCAAATAGTAGCCGCACAATCCGAAGCTCTTGAACGAAATAAATGCCGTCCTCGAATAGTAGCCACGGCTAGTAAACGCAACACATGCACACGTGTGCGAATGATTTCTGATGATGGTCACTACGCTAGCGCTAGGACTGTTTGTGTTGTACGAGCCGTTGCCACGGCTGACAGCAGGACTGAGAGGCTGCGCGTACTCCTGACAGTGTCTAGCAACCGTCACCGTCGCACTCTTACGTACCTTATCCAGCTGTCGTTGATGTCTCCCAGCTTTCCAAAGAAATAAACACCGCCCTCGAATAGTAGCCACCCTCGAATGGTAGCCGCACAAAACGAGCAGCGAAATAAATAGTAGCCGCGGCGTCTGATCGAAGAAATACGGTATATACAACAATGTATTTGTGGTCAACTTCTTAGGGTTTTTGAGGTATTGTGTGTCTGTGCCACCCCTACTTAGAGAGTCTACCAACTCTGATACCACTATAGTTCCAGTGATAATGCAGTATTGGCAGTAATGTATGTCTCTGTAGTATCTACATACAAGTCCAAGTGTTCACGAGTGAATCAGAACACCTGTCTAGATCATCATACCCACTAGTGCATATGTGAATGCACACAAAAGACATAATTGTAACAGACTCAACAAATCATCGACCACCTCAACAAATCTCTAACCATTCAGATGTCCTTTACCTTAATGTTCAACTCTTAGACTCCCCTTAGTCTCCTGGTGCCAAATCACCCTTCATCTGCATTGGTCAACATCTCATTGTTACTCCCTCTGCAGATCTGATATGTGTTTATCATGACATCACTTCCTCTCTCAATTCTTTTTTTGACTACTAAACACATATGTACACCCTGTTAATACTTGCAGTAGAATCATGTCTCTAAGAATTGCAGCTATACGTACATATTCTGACTCAGATTCGAACCCTACACTAAATGGTTATTATTGACCTCACTTCTTGCTCAGCAATGCGTAAGTACACAAATGCTTGTACACTAAATGTTCATCTGCTCTCTTTATACAGAGTGCTCCGGGCCTGATACCAAGAATCTGCCAGGTAAGACTATCCGTTTAAGTATCTTGGTTGAAGCTTATTCAAACTGTCCATTACTGATATATAGTGTGATATTGTGTCATGCAGTAGTATAGCCTTGTACCCAGGCCGTTCGTTGGAGAAACGGCCTGGCAACTTACCCGGGTTCAAACTGTATACGGATATGACGTCAAGGAGATTACAGCTGTACCCATACAAGCCATGAATATTGGATAATGCTTTGATCGTAGCCACGTGACTGTTCGTAATCTACAAGCGCGTTGTTGTTGCCAGCAAGACTCGTTACAGGCTTACAAGTTTTATAATTTGGATGGTTGCTGTCTTACTTGTCATCTGTATGCGCACTGCTTACAGAAGACTCCCTCTCGCTCACCGATGTCGATACGCCCGACTGATAGCTATAGTAAGTACTAACTAGTACCACAATGCTACTCTCGACCAGATCCTTGCTTATAAAGAAACCGTTTTGTCCGAAGGTACTGTAGTAGTTGTACACAAGTCAGCAGAAGGAGTTCGAACAAAACCGTTGCTCCAAGCGCTAGCACTATGGGTACGTTACACTGTGATGCATTTATGACACAATTGAAATTCTACAACTGTCACGTGAAACATTCTGAAATCTGATTGGTACTGCCAACTCCAGAGCAGCGGAAGTCAACAGTTTGAACTCGGATAAGTTGCCAGGCCATTTCTCCTACGAACAGCCCGTGTACGAGGCTAGCAGTAGTAATGCTGTACAGTAGCTAGTTAATGTACACGTGATTCAGAGGAGAGATGACATGGTCACATGATAACAACAATTAACTGGCATTCCAAGGTCAAGAATCGTGGATACAAACTACAAGAATGGCTCTATGGACAAAGTCACAGTGAGGGTGATGGGCGCACAAGGTTTTCAACAAAGCTGGCAGTTAATGGCCTCTTAATTGTGACTCACCTAGCATTGAACCAGCAACTTGCAAGTTTAGCCTGCAAGGTAAGTTAGAATAACCAATTTTCAACTAACCAAATGGTTAGTCAAAAACCCTATGCACCCATCGTGACGTAGTCCATACAGCTGTTCTTGTAGCTTGTATCCACAATTCTTGCCCTTGGAATGTCATCAGACCACACTGACTGTTGCTACATTGTGATGTCATGTACTCCCTCCCCTGCACCCGACTCAAGGAGGTCACAGGTCAGAGGTCACATGACATGCTCTGGTCACAATGGCATCAGTACTGCAACTTTTCCTACAGTCCTGAATTCCCAGTGTCATCTGTATGTTGTATTTGCTCATAATCTTCCAGGGCCTTTTCTCACGGATTGCAGCAGGCAGTCTGAGAAAGGTGTCCTACAAAATAGAAGCCAGGTATGTAGTAGCTATGATTATACAGCACTGAGGGCCACTTCCATCCTTTTATTATGGCTAGGTGATCCTATACAGGCAACTGCCTGTAATATCCTGTTGTTGATTAACTGCACACTCATGAATAGTGTTATGTCATTCCATGACTCTGTCTTTGTGTGCAGCTATATGGAAATTTACAATGAAAGAGTACGGGACCTCCTGCGTCCTGGGGCTAACAGGTCACCACACAACCTAAGAGTTAGAGAGCATCCCAAGAGTGGGCCTTATGTTGAGAGTAAGTGTATCATTGTTAGATTGTGTTGTGTCACTGGATCATGACTGTACCGTGATGACGCTGTCACTGCATGATAGTGATGATCATGTGACTATATCAGAATTAGAGGAAGATGTAGCAGTGGTCAGTTGGCCCATAATTGGGGCGAGCATGAGTGAGCCCCAATTATGTGCCTATATCTTGCATACGTCGTTCCGTATGTTTTTGATGCTGTAATTTAACGCGATAGCCGTGGACCGCATGCGGGCCGTAAGTAAGATTTTTGGTTCAACTTGATTTCTCTGGCAGCCAGCTAGGTCCAAGGTGAGCTTGAAAGACAGCCAGGAAGGGCAGCCAGAGCGTATGCACCTATTGTACAAGAGATAGCAGTTGTATTGGCAGCAACATCCGGGATAGGCAGCTGGAGCATGAGTGTCTACTGCATGTACAGAAGGGCTAACAGTTGTGTAGACGGGCTGAACGCAGAAGGCAGCCGATATTCTCTTCATGGCTGGTGCATGGCGACTCCCATCTGCTATTTCTCTAAGATGCCTCAAGTAAGGACTATGCATGATAAGACAGGTTGTGTTCAGACTTAGCTAACAGCTAGCCAGAGTAGTTGGTTAGGTAGAACAATTGGCTCCATTGTATGGTACCCTCCATGACAAGCTATTCTCTGCAACCATGACAATTTTCTCTAAGCTGTTAAGTCCTTTTGCAGACAGTTGAGTGACAAACCTTGTTTAGTTACATGCCACGGCCTGTGCACTGTGATCTAATACTTCACTGGTATCACTGCAAAAACAATCTGGTTGTTTCAACCGCAGAGTGGTTACCCGTTGCAGACTAGCTAAAGAGATGGTGGTTAGTAGAGGTTCATGAGACTAATTGCATAAGGCAACCTGAGTTCAACTTACAACCACAACACACTGAAAACCCTCAGAACATCTGTGAGGGAATCACCTGCTTGCATCAAGAGCATGGAAGTTCCTTGCTGCAACTTTGAAGTGCATTTGTAAGATGAACTGGACAGCTGCCTCGGGGCTGTGTTATGCAATTAGTCTTCCATACCAAAGTAAGCCTCCATAACCCAGCTTGTATGGAACCAAGATAAACCACTCTGTGGTTAATGTTTTTGCAAAGATAAAGCCTTAGCTATATAATAGTTCAATGCCGCAGTGTATTGCTTGCTCACACTTGTCCCATAATGTTCTACATTCACTAGTTAAAATCCTAATTATATGTAGGTACATGAGGGTTTAATTGAATGACCATTTGTCAATTGTATGAAGACAACAACAAAGGAAGGAAAGGGAGAAAAGTGAATAGAAAGGGGAAGGCAATGCCACTGACCTTTTGTCAAATTTTTGTTAGATGTTGCTTAGCAACCAAAATTTCAACATACACATGTAAAGTGGGATACGTAGGTGGAGGTGATGATGGGTATGGTAGTGGGTTGCTAGGGGTAACATCCAACAAATAAGTTACATTTCCCAGCGTTCACCTTTCAGGCTTGTACTGCTCCATCTGGGGAATGCAACCATTCTGAACTAAGCAACAGCCATTGTAGCTCCACAGAAGACAGTATAAAACATTGAGTGGCGCAGTAATTCCAGAAAGCAGAGCTAAGATTGCCATTTAGGTGACTGCACATGGATTTTACCTGTTTGTCATATGAGCTGCAGTAGTTAACAAAAAAAAAACTATACTGGCTGCTTTATAGTATGCCTTCTTCTACCTGCAGATCTCAGTAGACATGTTGTATCTGACTATCAGGCCATTAGAGATCTGATGAACCTTGGAAACTCTCATAGGTTGGTGATCTATCTAGAATTTCAATGTTTGGTTAGTGTCCACATGTTCTTCACTCTGTTCTGTCTGGTATGTTAGTTCCATGCCACAAATAGTTTGTGTTTACATTGTTACATGGCATTGATCAGTTAAGTGAGTATTGTGTATTGCTTCCGTTGTGTACTTACCAGGGTCACAGCATCGACTATGATGAATGATGTCAGCAGCAGATCACATGCAATCTTTACTGTCACTTTCACCCAGGTAAATCTGGGAACCCTAGAGGTATTTATCTTGAGGCACTCACATTGAAACATTTAATTTGGTCTGCAGCATGTTATATAGATTTGTATCCTCTTCTACGGACTGAAAGCGACTCTAGCAAACTGCTCATGAGAGTACAGTAGTGTGTGTGTATTCCAAGCTGTTAGGGCCTATGAGAGTTAATTAACGTAGCAAAGGTTAGACTGAGACAGTAACAGACAGCTCCAGCAGTATTTGATCACTTCCAGTATGTGTTATGTACAGTAATGTCATGTAACGTCAGGTAGACACACAGGGGTAGTGCCTGACCATTGTTATTCAAGCTATGCATTGATCAGTCCTATGTATACCAAATAATAGGCTATATTGGAACTGCCTTAGAATTGTTTCAGCTTCCAGCCCTTAGACAGACATTACAAGGAAGTGTCTTCGTTGGATGCTGTCCCTCGTGTGTTGTCTACCTGATTTTATTTTGCATGACATCACTACACATGACAAGATCTCCCAGGCCTTCCCCCTCCGTATTTGCACACTGGAAGTGATAAAACACTGGAGGTGGTGAAGACCTGGGAACAAGGCTACTGTTGTTATTCTTCCATGTTCTCTGCGGTGATCTTTCAGGCTACCTATTCATCTGACCTTCCTTGTGAGACTGTCAGCAAGATCAACCTGGTTGACCTGGCTGGGAGGTGAGTGAAAGGATACACAGCCTGAGTGTCAGTTTCCCATGCAGAAACTTAGATAGTATTTGTATATCCATGTGTCACCCTCTCAGAATGTCATAAGTATACCAAGGTGTCACTATTGTTCTCTTGTGTACACATACTACTACAGTGAGCGTGCCAGTGCAACAGGAGCAGAGGGGATTCGACTGAAAGAGGGAGGTAGCATCAACAAGTCCCTAGTCTGTCTTGGCAATGTCATCTCAGCCCTCGGTATGTGGTACAAGAATTTATGTATCACCACTATAACTCTGTCTAGTATCAGACCAAACTATTTCACCTTGCATCGATCTAATGTGAAGTCACCTCATCTTGTCATCACTTGGCTTAATTCACTGATTTAGAAGCTTTCCTCCCCTTCTTCCTATCCCAGCTGACATGTCCTCTCGCTCCTCCCCCTCCAAGAAGCCCTACATCCCCTACAGGGACTCAGTACTGACATGGCTACTTAAGGACAGCCTCGGAGGGAACTCCAAAACCATTATGGTTGCAAGTATGTTGATTACCCTAGGTGTTGCAATAATATAGAAATAGTGTCATGTGCATACTTGTTGCAACCAAATATTACAGGTGATATACCATCAGCTAGTGCATGGTTCCACAAAGCTAACAGACATTGCTGTCCAGTCAGTTATTGTATTTACATATCGGTATAAGTTAGACATAGTTACTACATAATTATGTTGTAGCATGGAAGTAGATTCATGAAAATTGGCCACAGCTGTGCATGTGCTCAGATCAGCAGATCTTGAATATCTTGTTCAAATCACAGTAACAAATTGCTGTGCACACAATGAATAACATTAGTTAGGCTGGCTCTGTTGCTATGCCTACCAAAGTAGTGATCAGCATTAGCTAAAACATACCGCTTTACCTACCTAGTCCAGACATAGCCTGTGCATAAATGCTTATCTATGGTCCGCAAGTATATATATTCGTGGTCATTTCCCCATATCTGCACATCTGGCCTGGATTCCAAGCCACTTGCTAAGAACAGAAGCAGATAACATTGAGTAGTTATGCTATGCATGACCCATACCAAAGTCAGATATATGCTGGAACCTTAATGTACACTTGATTCAGAGGAGGGAGGATGCACTCACATGATAGCAACAATTCGTTAATGTATGGTAGACACCCTGCTACAGCTGCATGTGCTGGCCTTGAAGGTGGAGTGTGGGTTAATAGATACTGTGAAAAATGGGAAGGAGCATCATTTATCTGCTGTTCACACATGCACGGCTCCTGAGGTTTGTCTCGGGAACCTGTAAGCTTCCATAAAGTCTACTGAAGTAAAGTAGCCATAGGCAATTTCTTCTGTCTGCCTGCCACAAATCATACTGCATAGAACAAAAATGACGAAAGCACTGAGCTCCTTGCTTACTTGCACATTTGTCTAAACACTATGACTCATGAATGATGCAATCTTTGCCTTTGAAGCTTACCAACTGTCTTGAACAAGGTGATGTAGACTATTGCTATCAAAGTGATGGCAGTTCTGACTTCAAGACTTCCCAAATGGGCCTCATAGGAAGCAAAATCTATGCAGTGCGAACTTTCAGCATGTAAACCAAAATAGACTGTTATTTTAGTGTTAGATACTCAGGAAATTGAAACGGAGTGTAATGTTCCCAGCATACTACCCCATTACTAAGAACAAGGCTACAGTGTGTGTCAACTAGCACATAGTTGTTTCAGTGTGTCACCACCCTATGCACCTTCCCTTAGCTGTGTCTCCAGCTGAGTCCAGTTATGGAGAAACCCTGAGCACTCTGAGATATGCCAGCAGGGCCAAGAACATTGTGAACAAGCCAGTTGTGAATGAGGTACATACTTTCAGTTTCTGTGCAGTATATCTGAGGGTAGCCACAGTGTAGTGGCCACATTTGGTTTATACACATTCATTTAAGACCCCTGGGATGCAAAGCATTCTACATGAGAGAAGGAGACCATCTGTGTTACATGTACCCAATCATTTCCAAAGTCAGTTCTTCTGCAATAACTATTTAGTTTCGTCTGTGTGGTCCTTAAAATAATGTTTGAATTATGGTTTGTGGTCAGTTTGTCTTTGTATCTGATACACATCAGTGGTTGTCTTACTCTGTCCCCCAGGATCCGAATGTGAAACTAATACGGGAATTGAGATCAGAAATAAGAAGATTAAAGGGCATCATTACTGCTGGAGGCCTAGTGAGTTCCAGCATGTGCTAGTTAACCTACTTACCATGGTAGCCAAGACACAACTAGGACAGCCAGGCAGGCCAGAGGATGCCTTGCATGCAGGTGACAGGCATGATGCTCTCTTTTACATTTAATACCAAGTGAAAGAAGCAGTTTGTTTTAACCAGCCCTGTTTTTAGCACATGGGTACAATCGTCGGCAATTGACAGTGAGCTTTGAACTGCTGCGAAACTTCCTATAGAAACAAGGCAGCTAGGTCTTGGGCATGCATTGTAGCTATTAATATCTGTACACAGCTACTCACATATTGAGTGTAGTTGCAAATATATACATAAGCAGGTTAATATCCTCCCGGTACTGAGTGAATAACACACCTGGCTACCCTCAACTCTTTCCTCACAGTGCCTAGTCGCAGTGCATGCACCGATCCAACAATCCCCATCACCGAACCAGAGTAGCTACCCTTACACTTAATCAGTCCACTTACCTCCGCATAGTCAAGTTAGGCCAGCTCCTAAGTCCACACATTAACATTGTGTGTTTGTTGGCGGAAGTGCTCGACCAGGACCCCCTCCATACCCCTCCCACACCACGCCCTTCTTGGATTCGTGCATGTGGGAGGAGTTAATGAAGGCGGAGCCTTCCCGGCCCAAAGGGGCATAGCCCCCGACCCCACCAGCACGAACAACTAAAGAATCCCGTCAACTTTTACATGTCCAATATCAATGGCACAGTAAAGCTCCAAGTTCAACACACACACTAATAATTGTGATACCAGAATGTTCGAGTAACCTGCCAACTGGTTACGAGGAATTTTTACATATTGTAGGTAGGCCACGCTCTCCCATCTTCCCAAAGTCTTGATGATGCAATCTTCAATTCCTCTAGCAGCAGCCGTCGTAGCTGCCCCGATCCGAAACCTGTGGCCACTGTATTTAGAGGAATCGATTCCTGCCTTATCCAAACCTTCACGAACAGCGCTTACGAAGCATTGTCTAGTCAATACTCTCCCATCAGCGAACGTGAACAACGGGCCATCTGCCATTCCCCTCACACAGAGATAACTGAGCATTGCTGCTACTGGACAGAGCGATGAACCAGTCTTGCCAACAAAGAGGTCCACCCCTTTACGAAATGGGTCCGTTTTGGACTGCTTGATCGTTACACGGAGAACTGATGGGTGCTTCGAGTCATTGGCAGCTATGTCCTGTACACTAAGATGGACAGAAGGATCATAGTCCTCGCCGCTTGGCACTGTCATTTCCCCAGCTCGGAGAAATGCTAAGAAGCATAAGCACGATGCTGCCCATATCATCTTTGTGTCGTACTCATCTTTACGTGGGGACCACGCCTCCTTCAACTTGGTGAGAATTAGATATGGACAGGCGCTGTCTTTTGTCTCCTCCTTCTCCGCCTCCACCCTCTTAATCCCTCTCATTACCTGATCTAAACGTGGCCATGCGACACCTGCAAACGGATCTGTCCGACCTGAGGCTATTTGCAAATTCCGAACCGCTGACAGGTAAACTTTTATAGTGCCATGCTTGAGGTTCTGATCCGCTAGATAAGATACATACGCACATAACAAGGATTGTGTCACTGGGAGTGGAGTAAAGGCTCCATCACGACAAAACTTGAGGAACCGTTCTTGGGCGCTCTTATAGGTTCGTTGAGTTGATGGTGCTAAGCCCTTTGTAAAATAGTGCTGAACCAGACTCTCCAGTTTTCTGACATCCAATCGGGTTGATGAATGACTAGAGCAAGTATTAGCTCCGGAAGGAGCCGAGTTGGGAGTTTGGCGGCATGGTTGACCTGTTGGTGGAAAAGAGAGAGATTATTCCTGGAGAGTGCATCGGCAGCTATGTTGTCTTTCCCTAGTAGGTGCTCAGCAAACAGAATGAAGTCGTAATAGGAAAGGAAGAAGGTTAGGCACCTCATAAGGTGCATCGCTCGATTGTCCTTGCTCCTACCCGAATTAATAATCATCGATATACGCATACGAGAGTGAACAGAGTTCGGGCTCGGTGCCGTCGTTGACACTGTGTCCTGCCGGGTGCGACAAATCCACTATTAGCCTCCACTTGCCGGGCTGATGAGGCTTCGGTATAACACCGAATCTGTTAATATGCAAGGGTATGGAGCCTGCCACCAGTGGCCCAACCACGCAGCCCAGTTCACATTCTTTCTTCAGGTACTGCTCCACTATGCCAGGATTCTGAACTGCTGATAACATGTTGCACTTGGCTGCCTGGCATCTGTGGCTAGTGTAATTAAAACCGATACGGAAGCCGTCGGTGAGGCCATCTATGAGGTACTGGCAGAACTCCCTATCAGGGTATTGACACCACTGTGAACGCCATTCGGCGATGACCAAGGGGGTGTGTACCTGGCATAACATTGAGGGGAGTGGCTGCCGCAGCGAAGGAGACAGCTGACTTAGCACTCCTAGGTCGTCGAAGTAGACATATCGTCCAGCCTGTAGCGTGCTCTCCATCAAGTCACCGGTACCTGCGCAAGCTAGGCAAAGGTTACACCTTCGCTGCACACCACCACCAGCCCCGCCCTTTGTGTCTAGTTTCAGATCAGGGAATGTATCGCAGATGAAAGCAGATGGGAAACAGGGGTGATCCGATGCATTAGTGATTAATGAATACATAAGTGATCGGAGGCAGTAATGATTAAGCATAAAATAAGTGATCTGGCACCGATGATTGACAGAGCTGAACGCAACCCAACTACAACCCAACTATACAGTACTATTCTCCACAAGTCGGCGTCGCACCATCTAGACCTTCCTCACTCCCTTTGATGACTGGGAGGTCGGTTTCAGCTTGTGTAATGGATCGCCTTGTGCTCCCCTGCACACTTCGCACAGATGTGGCGGTATTCACAGTAGGGGATGGCGCAACGCCCATCATTCCACGAGAAACATATCCTGTTGCCGCGTCCTCTTCGTTCTCCTCGCTCCCCTCTACTCCTGCTCGTCTGGGCATCATCCCTGGCAGAGTCTCGGCTGGATGCCCAGTCTACTTTTACCGGAGCCAATGCACATTCAGAGGATAAGTGGTCAGTCTCCAGGCAATGCTGGCACGTCTTGCCACGTCCGTTTTGATTGGCCAAGAAGTTGACTGCATACAAAGAACTGTTCAACTTGGACCAGTCGGCAGTGGAGTTGTTGGCCACTTGCTGGCGGAAAATGGTGTCATATGTCTGCCATCCAGTTCCGCCACACCGCCTGGCCTCACGTAGCAACATGGTTTGGTAGGCCAGTAACTGCTGGGTCTTTTCCGGGCGCGTTTGCACAACGATGGAGGTGTAAATGCCGAAGCACTGTACCCAGCTCAGTATATCGGGCACCTCCCGCCGACTTTTCGCCGGTTGCCTGCTAGAGGTGCTGGCACCGTCGTCCTTGCTATGCCTCCTCTCTGTCTCCATGTTATCCCGTAGTAGCTCACCCATGTCCACAAAGTCACCCTTCTATATCTTGGCCAACTTTGCTGGGATAGGAGGCAATCCTTCACCAAGAAGGCCACCTTGGCTCCCCCCGCAGAATCCAATTGCACCTTTGACGCTGTCTCACCCACCCAAATGCTATCCGGGGGCCACCTAGCATCCATCTCCTGGTCAAACACAGGTAAATTCAGGCCTGCGACCTCCCTTTCTGTGGGTGGAGCTGGCACATCTGTGGAGAAGAGACACGAATCATAGCACGTCTGTGCTTGCCACTGGACACACTGAACTGGCCGACAGCGGCCCACACACACCCGACCACTAACGTGGTCCGCCACAACTGCCTTGCTGCCGTGTCTCCAAAGTCCCCGCTGCATTCCTGCTTCGGGAGAAATGAGGATTAAAGAAACACTCACCGGCGGGAGGAGGTCCCATAGGCCTGGTGGTGGCTTGCAGCAGGCTGGGTTCCTCTCTGAGGATCTGGCGGAGAGCTTCTCTTAGCCCCTCTTGAGTGGTGATGTCACCTGCAACTGCGTCACCGTCTCATGTGGAAGGTCTGGCCTTGTCTGTCATCGGTACTGTCGAACGTGGAACCCTTCAGGCAGGAGCAGTAAACTTGGCTGCGTTCTTGGTGAGCTGAATAGCGAAGACTGGCTCCTTCTAGGCGCTGGCCGCCTTACGTACCGTGGTGAGACAAGGGAGCCGCACCCTTGTCACGAGCAATGCGTGCAGAGGCCCATGTACCTATGCATGCGCATGCGCACACAACACACATAGTTAAGTTACCGTACCTTGGGCTGTTAACCGCGTTTAACCGCATTAAACTTCATCAAATCCTTTATTGGTTGCTGGTGAAGGGAGTACACAATGATTAGTCTATATGTATTTTTGTTAGAGCTTTCAGTGAGCCAGCTTGGAGTTAAAAGTTAGTTTGCATGGTACAAATTTTAGTCTTGGGAGGAGTAATCAGGTTCCACCTCCACCACACTACTGTATCTACATACTATGTGTATATAACTCTATGGCTATGAAATTATTACCCATGCATGCTACTTGATGTGTTAGGGCTCAGAGGAACAGTTTAGAGATCGTGCTGACAGTGTCCTCATGGTTGCTGACATTCAACGAAAAGAAGAGCAGGTATGACATACAGACAGCTGCATACCTCCTGAGGCATGGCATGTGATTGATGCTATGACTCTACATATAGATTGCAGAACTTACACGAACATGGGCTGGCAAATGGAAAGACATTCAAAAATTGATTGAGGTAAAAACTATTCCCTTCAGACAGTCTCTGTTTGCGACAGCAGTAACTGTATAACTTGTTGACACTGCATAAATAACACAGTCCACAGGTAGTAGTGGTTGCTAGGATACACATGTAAAGTGTGCAACTTCTATATACCTTTGGTTTATCGTTCTGTACTCTGTTAGTGAGAGAGGATCAATAGTTATCAGGACAGGATGTTTTCCTCAGGGAGGTGGCGGGAGAATGCAGATGCATGCAAAGGACGCATGCGCACATCAGTGCACACACTAGGGTTTTGTAGATTGTGAAATTCTGAAAGGACAAGAATTATCAGATTCACCTGTAATACATTAAGCCTATAATTATACTGTATGTATTATTGTATTGTATACCCTATTGTAGCTGTTGAGCCAATTATGACATAGTTTTTCAAATCTCTTGGGGTGGGGGGGGGGGGGGGATCCAAGTGCACCCCCCCTCCCTCTGCTGGTTATGTTAGTATTGCATGTTGCTATCCTTATACTACGAACATACATGTATTTACAGGAGCGCAACCTGGCCCTGAGCAGTGAGGGGATCAAGATGACAGTGGCATCAGAGCAACCCCACTTCATAGACATCCTGGGTACCGGGGTTGTCATCTACCACCTCCAGGTAACAAACTGTCATATTATCCAAGTAAAATCCAACGCTATAATAATGTTATGTTTCTTTCACAGGAAGGGCAGACCAGAATTGGATCAAGCAGTAGCAGCCCTAAAGCTGACATAGGTTTGTGCATACATTGTAGTCTTGTTTCCCACTTTGTCCCTCTCATTCTCTTTCCCCGAGCTTTGTAAGGGCCTAAGGATGATACCGTAGACTCTGGTTAATAAGCGTATGCGCTTATAAGTGTAAGTGGTAAGCATATATGCGCCTAATAGAGGATATGCGCTAAATAAGGGATGCAATGAAAGCCATGCCCTATAGGCGGCATAGCGCTGTGATGCAGTAGATCGTTAATAGATGCGCATTCACCTGGCGAGTATCGATGTAAAATCAGAAGACTCCATCCTCCTCAAAGAGACCGTGATTCACAGCCATTGTATATTCAAGGAGATGCAGGGCTTCACGCGTCGTACAGGAATTTATAGTACCTCGTAAGGCACGAAGGATGTGGCTTGCAAGCTTTGTATTTTTCAGAAGCAGGAAGAGCCTGTGTATCTCTTTTTTGGTTGACTTGAGGATGACCATCGATGTGCTGCTGTTCTTGATGCCATGGTTTTCACTCGATATCTCGCCGCCAGCATGCACTCTATTTAATGCACATGCGCTTAATAAATAATGCCGTGTACTAGGAAGGAATCATGCGCCTAATAAATAATATGCGCCTAATAGCAAGGTGCGTCTAACAACAAGAGTTTACGGTATATAAATGATGTGCAAAACTGAATAGAATGCTCCAGTTTTTCACTTGCAACTGTTACTGTTCCATTTGTGTAGTGTTGACAGCTGAGGATATTCAGCCTGAGCACTGCGTCGTTGAGTACGCTGATGACCAGGTGTCCTTGCATGCATGTGATGGGAAGTGCTATGTGAACCATGAGGAGGTAACACAGCAGAACAAGATTTCTCATGGTACGTAGATGGTTGGGTAACTTACATGTAATTTAATGGACTCTAATTGTCTGGCAGACATGCAAGCAGCCTGCTATACAAGGCTGAGGGATAAATTAATGGCAGTTATGTACATGTAGGTAGATAAGCTACACTGCTCACAGAATGCAGAGAGCAGCCAAGATAATGTTCACATACAGCAGAGGGCAGCAAATTTAGCTGATTTGAGTGTGCAAGTTGAATAGCTGAACGTATAGCTGCCTCAAACGTGGCAAATAAGCCTGGCTGCCTGCTCACAGACAGCATGTGAGCAGCCAAGATTCTCATCTTACCTTCATCCATTGTGTGGATGCCTCTGCCTACACACTTCTCATGCAGTACAGAAGCTGTCACAAAGCTAACATACTCGTTCAGTCATTACCCATATCAATGAAGTGTCTGTCTAGTATCCTGCCTTAATTATGAGTGTGCTGCAAGCAACAGTCCACTGTGCATTCTAGGATGTATGTATGGGAGCCCACATTCTACTTCAGTCAGTCACTTTACACAGTTGTTGTGTGGATTTCCTGATGTACAGGTGACCTGGTGCAGTTAGGAGATTTCACGGCCCTTCTGTTCAACCATCCAAAAGAGGTAAGAAGCACTGTTTCAATACTTCAAACTTGGGAAATTAGGCTACGTAATTGTGATGTTCATTGCTACATTAGTATTCATCTAAGCATATGTTTGTGGATGTACGTAGTTGAAGTAGATGCTAACAATGTAAGTGCACATTGTCACACCATCAGTGGTTATTTCCTACTTTCAGAGCTCTGGTCCAGGAGGTTCAGTGCTGTCTCCATTAGCCTTGTCAAGAAGGTAGGTTGATATGACAAGAATATAATGACCAATAAATTGCAAACCAGTCATTTTTGCAAGTTTGTCAATTCATTGACTTTAGGGCCAATGGCACTTACCACTTCCAGTTATGTCCAATTCTTATGGTTGAAAGCATGGTTATAATGTTGCCTACATCTGCCCCTACATAGGGATCCACAAGCTGAAAATATCTGCAAAAGCTATTGTAGTTAGGAGCTAAGTGTCCACATAGGATTCATTCAAAGCTTACTTTAATAGTGCGAAACATTGAATGACAGTGTTTACAAAAACTGGGTGTGACTGTTTTATAAATGAAAGGGTAGAGTGTTTGTACTGAGAATCGCCACAGTGTACTGTATTTGTTACCCTTTGAAGCACACAACATACATAAAGCCACACGATGATGTACCTTTGATTTGCTCTATTTCCATAGGAGCGTTCTGCAAGAGCAGCGTTCAGCCCTGGAGAGAGACTATGAGGAGAGAATTAAGACCGTCAAAGAAGAACTGGAGAGAAGGAACCAGGAGGAGAAGGCCCAGATGAAGCAGGAGCTTGAGGAGGTCAATAAATGGAGCCTCATCACAGGAGAGAATGACAGTGATAGTGATGACAACAACCCTGCATGCTGTCAAGTGTACAGTGATCCATACAATGTCATGCGAAGTGTTGCCTTTGTTCCAATTACCCAACAATCATTCAGCACCAGAGAAGTGATTGGAGAAGAGTCTAACACTGACTACCACAGTACTCAGGGAAGTGACTCCCCAAGTAAAGATCTAGACACTCAGAAGGAGTCTAATAGTGTTGAAGAGTGTCCAGTCTCTGAGGAGACATCCAGTACAACACCAGATGAGGTGTCCAACACAACAGCATCAATACAAGACCCTCAGTCTGAGCATGCAGCACTAAATCTAAGTTTCATCAGCAGCAACCTGACTATGTTTGACCTTGACCCCACCCTTTCAACAGTTCCACCACCAGCATCTCCTAGTCAGAACACTAAATGTGTCCATGTTCATGAGGCCGGTACTGAGCCAACTGTGGATGCATCATGTCAAATCGACAGCACTGAGCAAGAGACAGAGAATGAGCCTGACTTGGGGTAGGGAATACTGTGGTCATGACAGAAAACATGGATATGGAGACACAGTGTATTCACTTTAGATGTTGCTCCACCCTCTTAGGTTCATTGAAGCTGAGTTGGAAGATGCCAAGGGGAGACTCCTAATGCATGAGCAGGAGGGTAAGCAAGCAGAGAAACAACTGAAGGAAGCAGAGAGGAAGAAGGCTGAAGCAGTGAGGAAGAGCATGGATCTGGAAGCACTGTGTCAGCAAAGGGAGGAGTACGTGACCAAGTAGCTGACAGCTCTGTTTACACAAATGCTCATCACAACTAGATATGTACACCATCTATATTCACTGTGTTCTTTAGCTAATTTCTCTGTCATTATGTTGTACACAGAGAACAGCGGCAACTACACAAGCAGCTAAAGGAGATGGAAGTGGAACTGAAGAGGAAGGTATAGCAAAACAATTATGTAGTGGTTGGTTGTATCATGACATGAATTATTGGGGATGAACAAGCCTGTGTGAGTACCAAATTGGTATCACCTATAGTTGTGTACATAGAGAAACACACATTGTATTGACTGTACAGTCACCTCAGACACACAGTGGTTATTAATCCTAGGACAACCAAACCTAGTTAGGTTTGGGGGTAGGAAGAAAGTGGACTTCTGCATGACTTGAACAAGTCTGTGACTTTCAGCTTAATATGATGATGGTCTTGCCCACCCAAAAGTTTTTCTTGAATGACTGATGATTAATCTCCCGGTCACATTCTACTCATTATTCTCACTCAACCACTATTTGCTCAACAACTGAAATGCTACTCTTGCTTGTGCAGTTAGGTTGGGAGTGACTGTACACATGTGATTCAATTCGTTATGTCCCACTGACTACTCCCACACAGAGTTTGTTTGATGTATTGGAGGCAGAACCTAGGAAAAGATCTAATGCATTTGGTCAGAAGGAGCGACCAAGGCCCCAGATTAGACGACGGTCAAGATCTGCCCGGCCCCAATCTGCAAGGAGCATTCTCAAGGTGAAAGTGCCCAGATACTACCTGCGGGGGAGTGGTCTTAACTCCTACCACATTTTTGAGGTCAAGGTAAGGTGGTGGCATCAGGCCTTCATGCAGTAGAGGAACAGCTCATCTTTACTGTATGTACCACCATACTTTACCTTATGCAGATACAACTAGGACTTCATCAGTGGTCAGTATATAGAAGATATAGTCACTTTCAACAGTTTCATGAAGACATGAAGAGAAAGTATCCCCAGGTATGTACAGCTATAAAAGTAAATCTTTTCTAATGTGGGAGCAATTATTAAGAGCACAACAACATTTAATGTATAACTATATACAAATGTGTGCCTACTGTTCCTTAGCATAATAATAATTTGACTGTGTACGTATATATGACATGCAAGCCAAAGCTTCTTACAGAGTGCAGATGGCAGTATAAATTTGCCTGCTACTGATAGTTTCATGTGAAGCTTACAGCCATACTGGTTATGACAGCACCCAGCCTCTGCTTCCTACATTCACCTGACATCATCTCATGTGGCAGTGTCCACCCAAGCTAGTGTACTGCATGCCTGAAATGTCCCACAAAATGTATATAGACCTTATGCAATACCCTAACATAACCAAATGTAAAATGAACAGTGGACAGAAATCTGGATACTATACAGCCATTTTGAGTGGCAAGAAAGACCACAGTCTACAGAGTGTAACTATAGCAAAGCAATTTGTGAGCTCACTGAGTCAATGACACATGCAGGTAAGCTTATTCGCTTCTGTGAGCTTTAGGTCCTGTTGAAACATTGACATTCTGGATGGAAATGTAAAATTACTTCTTACGCTCACGAGAAAGAGCTCCCAAACTGCGCTCCACTGTACTTACACTCCATAGACTGCGGTCATTTTTGCCACTCAAAACAGTGGCATAGTACATATCCAGTGTTTCTTCCACTATCCGTTTCATGTTTAGTTACGTGAGGTATTGCATAAGGTCTATAGGCTTTGTTGTGTAACCACTTGCCATATATGGAATCTCTCACAGTTGCCGTTATTACCTCTACCTCGTTCCAAGTTGTTTGGATTCAAGAGTGAGGAGTTTGTTCAAGAAAGAAGGAGGGACTTAGAAGTGAGTTAGCGACTTTGCTAGTGGTGTTGAGATCCTATTAAGTGCTACACTCTCTTCCTACAAACAAGTTGAACTGATTCAGACCCTTGGGTCTAGGGATGAGGCTATTATGCTCGCTCCACAGAGCTACCGATTATTCCGGAAACTATGCCCACATATTAGTCACATCCCTACTTCTCCCCTGTATGTTCACTGTATGAGTAGCCTGATCACAGTATATAGCATACAGGAAGTGAGGGCTTTGTCAAGTAATAAAACTATAACTTGTAACACGATATCCTCCCTGGTGGTAGATTTGGCACTTGTGATATCTTGTAATATCCTTCACAACCTCCCTGTTGGTAGATTTGGGTAGGAAGGCACTTATACATGCATTGTTGTAGTGCAAGGCGAGGTTATTATCAGGTTTGTCCTGGTTACTGACAAGCAGAAGAGACAGTGATTATGTGGTGTGGTAGGAATCTAAAGAAGCTAAGCAGTCGTTCCACCAGTAACAAGCATACAGAGATCATTGAAAAATTGAAAGTTAAAACAAAGCCACATTACAATGTTCAATTAACAGTAGCTTGTCTTTCAGTAAGTTTCCAAAGTCTCTTGACAACAAATGAGAAGCTGCATGTGCCTACTTTGCCAGCGGTTTTGTAGTTCTACTATCGATTTCCAACATTTCAAGCTTCAGACTCTTACTACTTCGTATAGGGGAGCCACTGTTTACAGATGGTTCAATCATACCTTGTGCGAGAGGAGTGCAGTTTAGCTTGGCACATTTCATTTCACCCCCCTCCCTGAGCTGCAATGAAACAGGTACCATTCGAAAGCACTGGAATCAGGCTACAAAATACATGTGTGCAGAAACAGGGTCTGAGATACATGCTGTGGTTTGTGGACTAAAAGTTCAGAAACCCTGCATTTTCCATGTGGTGAGAAAGATGTCTCAAGTGTTCATAGAAGCACTTGTACTGGTACACAGAGTCTCTCTCAAGTCAAGAGCGTCTGAAATGCAGACTTAGCCATCTTGAGCAGTGGAAAAGTTATATACAGCTGCAGTGCACACTATCCCTCTAAGTCCATATGTTAAAGAGTACGTTAGCAATTATCAGACAACAGATATAATCGGACACTCAAACACGGAGAAAAAGCTGCATAAACACTCAGCAATACCACAAGACTGTAGCCGAGGTACGCAGTACCTGGTGTACCAAAAATGACGCCCCCACATATTGTTACCTGTTGACTCTAGAAGTGATAAAATGACCATCTGGAGAAAAAAAAATCAATCCTCAGATAAATGTATCTACTTTCAGACACCGTTATCTGTGCCTTCTCTGAAGCTGCTTTTGGAGCGGTTTTAGCATTGATACGATGCCCTAAGACCCCTCCAACTTGCAATCAGTTTGCGTCACAGTCACTGCTGAGAACTCAGGAGCACAGCTGAACATGGACCAGGGTCATCCAATCAATAATCGGACGGTGAAATTTGTCATTTCTTGCTGTGTTGTCTCCAAACAAGTTGAAAGTCTCTACATTATTAGAATCTAAAGGCTCTTGACTGCATGCTGGTACTTGTCCAGTTTTTGTGTGTTAAGTAGTTCTCGAGCAGATTCTTGTTTGTTGGCAAGAGACTTTTTAACTTACTGGAAAACAAGGTACTGTTAATTAAACGTTTGAATATTTGTGTACGTATATACTTTATGTTTTTGTCCATATATTGTCACCAGCGTAAAAACTGTAAGGAAACATCCCAGATCGCCTTACAACCATATAAGGTTGTAAGAGGTATGATTATAATGTGATCTGCAGTGATTCCTGAGCTTCCATAGCTTCCTACCACACACAACCACTGTCTCTTCAGTTTGTCAGTGACCAAGATAATCATTGTGTGGTTAAAACAACCAACTTCTTTTTTTTTTCAGTGAGAAAGGACCCAAAATTTCACAAAATTATCAGGTCTTGTCTGTCAACCAGTGCCCATATCTCTGCTTGTATGGAAACACTAAAGAACTGGGATCGGTATAAGGTGCAGGTGCATGCAACACTGAGAGCTGTAGCCTGCCAACCCAATTGATTGGCTTTTACCATTTGCCTTTGTGTTATTTTTTATTTGACTACGATTTTAGCAAAGTAGAGTATGTAAGTACTGCTTGGGTGCAGGACAAAGAACACAATTCTTTTGCTCTGGGAAACTTCCTCTCACTATGTCATTCATGCAGGCCAGCTTTAATAGCTTCATGGATTGTTCATGTCAAAAATGTGATCTGGTAGGCAGCCAGAAACCAAACTTCTCATGAATCTAAAATAGAGAGAGAAGAACTTGCCACCAAAACATTCTTCCCAGGCTGCAGGCACTTGCTTTGAGTCTCCATGTAGTCTATGAATGTCTCCAGGTTTGCTATCAGGATTGTTGAGGTGACTTCTTGTGCACATTCACAGCTGTTTCAGGCTTGTGCTCAGCTGGAGACACTCACCATTTGTTGTAGTGTTCCAACATGTGATCATGTGAACATCAGTTACATTTTTATTTCAATCTTCAAACAGCCAGCCATATCCATGAAACATGAGATCAATTTGATCTTGCCTCATGTGATAAAATCTCCCCCAGGCCTTTTTCTACATATATGAGCCATCAAAATTGGACCTTGTGAAGGCTTGGAAACAAAGCTGCAAAGATGCATATACACAATGCATACTTTACACTGCATACCTAGTTCTACCCACTACATGCACTAGACATCATACATGAGTATGCAAGAAGCCTTCAGTAAGCCATTTAGTACTGCAGACACTGTGAGTACTCATACTAGCTGCATGACTTGTGGAATATCCATCACCAGAGTCATTTGATTATACTCTTATTTTAATGGTCTAACTCTGTTCTCCTCACAGTGTTATCTACAGTCATTTGTTGGTGTTTGCATGAGTGTGTCTGGTAGTCCTCTGAGCGAGAGTGCTGGAAGCAAGTTAACAAAGGAGAAACTAGGAGCATTTAGCCCATTTTTTGTTTCAGGCAGTCTCCAAGCTGATGTGCTTTAGCTGATGTCTACATGTTCTTTGTCACTGGTAATGTTTTGTTGCGATGTGTGAGATCACATTTTAGCCGATTTATTTATTTGATGTATTTAGCTACTGTTGAATGTTTGTACACATTTTAATTTTTTCATGTACACCATTCATTCAAAGTATGTGAACTTTTGGTTGCAAGGAC
This sequence comes from Agelas oroides, assembly GCA_949130485.1. Lineage (NCBI taxonomy): Eukaryota > Metazoa > Porifera > Demospongiae > Agelasida > Agelasidae > Agelas > Agelas oroides. Next base: position 3,616,587 of record OX422196.1, on the reverse strand, counting down.
CTTTCACATGTCACCTATCATGTGTGTCTGAGGGGTGCTACCATCAATTAGGGTGTTTTCAAACCTGTAGTTTTAGGAAAGTTAATGGAGAAATCTCGTGTAAACAGAGATCGCAATGTTCCTCCTACGTTATACCCTGCATGCACTTTATATAAAAGAGAGATTCTTTAATTCTTGGTAAATTGTCTTCACTGATGATAAAGGGCAAACATAGCTTCACTGAGAAAATAAGTTGACACCTTGTGTTCACTGATGGCAAGGACAAATTTAATGGCCAAGATACAGGTAGGGCCAACCAAGTAACCAGAGTCAGATAGAACAAGCTCCTTGAAGGTAAGTAATGGTCAAACAGAACAGGACGAAACTGCATGATTCTGGTCTCTTACCTGCCCCGGCATTAGGGATGCATGGACAATCAACGAACCACATCTCACTTATAAAACAGGCAAAGATATTATGCAAACTCGCCATGCATGTGAACTCTTTGTGACTGGAAGAGATGGCAGTCATAGCTGCATGTGATGAAGGGTGCCCTTTTAGAGCTTGGTGATCATGTGTTTGTGCTACCAAAGAATCCTAATCTGATGCACTTCATCAGCAACCTTCCAGAATTATCAGTACTTGAGTATAAATAATGTTATAGATATACAGCTACATCTGACACTTGGCAATGCATGGTCAATCACTCTTGTGACCAGTGTAACCAGGCAGCCTTTGGTCACTTTTCTACTGCTATCATTGGAAATGTTCACATGCAGGTAGATGTATATATGCTTGCAGTTGTCTTAAAACATTTTGACAGGTAGGTATAGCCATATGCATGTGGGCACCTGTCTACCAGTTTTGTCAGACTAACTCTCATAAGATCCTAAGCGGTAGGACTGAGGCCTTCGCTTGCTGCAGACAGAGAAGTTACACAGAATGTCTGGTAACACCACTTCCCTGGTTTGGAAGTTAACTAGACAATCCCATTCATACGTATGCTTGTCCTCCAAAAAGTGAGGCATAGTCTCGGTAACTACAGCATTTTTCCTATAGGGATGGAGCACCTAGGATGGGCAACTTGCTGTACTCGCATGCATGCATGGAAGACAGATCCTTCATGAGAATATGGGAAGGAGCGATCCTACGATGTCTTGTACTGTGGGTTAACTGCTAGTATATCAACTATAGCCGTGCTGTCACTACTTGAAATATGCATGATCAGCAGAAAATCCTTGAGCCATATTCACATCTGGGTATGCTCACAATTAATTTGAAGTGATACACTCAAATCAACGTGTGGTAATCTATACCATATAAACCAACAAGTCTATAAGACTATATTTTGATAATTCACAACGAAGTTGCCATACTGGAAGTTGATATCAGGATAAGTGTAAAACCCAGACTCTGGAGTGGACTTTGGACTCTACTACTGCATACCAAAAATATGATGGGCATCCACTCTTTGTGGTAATGTACACATAGCTAAGCAATTCAGTGAATGCTGTATGATGATAAAGTAAGTTAAGAGGAAATAAACACCAATGGTTCAGAAGAGACAGGTACAGAGCCCCAATACATACAACAAAAGGCATACTAAAAGATGATGGACTACCTAAACAAATGCTTAATGAAGTCAAAATATTTGTGCAACATTTCAACCTGAAAACTTAAAAAGTGTGTAGCCAGTGGGAACTATAGGAGTTGTGGCTATTTTATTTATACTTTTAAGGTAAACAAACCACTAATCACTCTTCAAAGCAATGTTCAGTAACATCTTGAACCCCTTTCCTTGTTCTACTCTCTTGTGGTTGGAGTTCGGTGTGAAGTGCCTTCATGAGCCCACTGTCCCTGTCCAGTTTCAGCACTAGTGCTCTGAGCAGTATCCCAAGAAGGTCATCTTCCTCCTCAGCCAATGGCAGCTGCTGGTCTGCCTGGACTGTTTCAACTTGCCCTCCACTCTCAGACTGTATGCAAGACAAGACCACAGTACAATACCACTGACATAGGCAAGCTTCAATTACAATAGCTAGTTATAGGTGACATCACTGTATGAAAGAGAGGTGGGGATTATGAACATCAGCACTATTCTGGTGTGTTGCTTAGGTAAGAAACACACACACACACACACACACACACACACATGCATACATGCATATGCATCCTCACCAATGTACACAACACTGAAAAGCATTAGACTGCTCTGTGCAATAACCCTCCACCCAAACTGACACAGCAAAGTTCTAATGAAAACTATGAACAAAAAACTCTCACTGACATATTCAAATGTGGTGGAGTATTTTCTGCACACCTACAATTATCAGTGGCTACAATTTTATACTGCATACACAGTACCTGCATAATTGTGGAAAAGATGAAGTGTGCCTCCACAAGCTCCTGGTATACATCTGGCTGCTCACTGATGGAAGCCATGTCTGCAGCTGTCATACCATGCTAGGAGATAGAGCAAAATGTGAACTTTGTGTGTTTAATTGGGCTGACATTGCTACATTCATAGAATGTATGGAAACTTTGGTGGCGTCCATGTCATTGAGTTACATGACAAAGATTCCGGTAAAGCTATTTTTATACTGAGCTGACTATTGAAAGAAGGAAGTTCCATGAATTTTACACATTATGTTGCAGTTGTGTAAAGTCAATCTGTAGCTAAGTAAATTATGTAGCAAGTTGATCGTAGTTTTTAACTGCTTCTCAGGTCTAGTATGGGGAGTTGTGAGCTGACAGTAGCAACACAAGCAACAGTTAGCTGACAAGCTACATGGCATTCTCACATGCTGAGCTTGCAGCTGTGTGCAGTGTATGCCTGTAGTGCTAGAGAGTTCACCTTGTTTGTAATATCCAGCCTAGCTCCACTGGTGATCAGCTTCTTAACAATGTTCAAGTGACCTGCTTTAGCAGCTAACATCAGAGCAGTATGTCCAGTTTGCTGTAGAGATAGATATCAGTTGGACATATCCTTTGTATGCTGCTCGCAGATGAAAGCGGTCACAAGTCCACTTATAAACACACTAATCATTATCAAGTACTAAGTTATAGCCAAGGGCCAGGACTAAGATTTTATATTTCCAGCATTCTTTTTTCTAGCTTAAGCATGTTATTCTGCTGCTGATTGTACAAGCACCCACATTTGGCCCTCCATAAGTGATTTGGTAGCATCCTCCGTGTAACAACCCACCATGCATACAATTGTGCAATATTGCAAAATCCATTCATGGTTAGCCTCCTTCCAAGAATCCTGGGAATGAGGCTATTCTTGGCAGTTACAGTATTTGTGTCCCTTGTCTTAGATAGATCTCGGTGGGAATGTACCCTACAGTAAGCTTATCCTTCTATATTGTAAGTGCAAGTGGGCATATACATATAGTCTCTCTGCCGAATAGTAGAAAGCTTTCTTCCAATATTGGTGAAACCTTTGAAATGCTACTGTCAATAAACGATTTCAAACAAGAATGTGAAGTGTTGATATGTTTGTACCATGGCCCTACATAATGCTTCCATACACTATAGCTACATACCAATGCAAAGATTTCCCAGCAAACAGAACAAGTACTGTATAGCACTTCTATTTTACTGACCGGTTGTTGTAGGTTGGGATCAGCACTGTACTGGAGGAGGAGATCTACCATCTCAATGTTGCCCTCATCACACGCCAGCATCAGAGGGGTTACTCCATCCTAGCAGTAGTACAAATTTCTGTTAGTCAAGTCAACAGCACAGAAAAATGTAAGGAGCTACCCAAGAGGATATGCTACCCTGGCCAACTAATTAGTACTACTTCAGGAATACTGGGCCATGCAGTGCTAGACAAACTAACTCCTGAAGCTGGGGCAACCACTCATAGCAGCACTGACCATACTTCTCCAAGTATGGTGTGGACACCCAAAGTCCCACTGTGGGTAGGGTGACAAGTGGAGAGAGCAACTTTCTACAGTGGTGACTGGTGGAACTCAAACCTTTTTTGATCGACAGTTCAAAGGTTTTAACAACTTGGATACATTCAACCACGGGTTCCAATACTCCTTTGTGTTATAGCAGTATCTAGATCATGAATAATTTCGTGTTTCTGCCAACGTCACAAAACTTTAACACACAAATATTAGTAGCAATGACCAGTGAATCACTTTACAAGTACTGTGTGCAAGCAGAAACTAACTCCTGAAGCTGGTTCTTCTGGCAGGTTGCTATATAGTGTACCATCACCTTATGCTATAACCCAACAACAAAGAAAAAAACATTCCAAGGTATGTACATCATAGCAGTGAAATGCTTTGAGTTGCCCTACAGTTTTTTTACATGTGCCTCCAGCAGTAGGACTAAATCACTACAGTACTTCATAGTGGAGATTTTTTTGCTCAGTGTCTATCAGGATGTACACATGCATGGTGTGTGTGTACATAACAAGCTATAGAATTATTTGAATACCCTCTCTGTTTGTGTTCAGTAGGTTTTGTTGTGCTTGGAGAAATTCTGAGCAAAAAATAATTTGATGTAGATATATATCATAAAAAACATGCCCGCTGTGACTATCCTGTCATTTTAAACTGCTTCCACATCAGTTTACAAATCGGTTTATAAATGATATGCTTTAAAGTAGGACAACCTTGAATCACAAATCTCCGAGTCATGTGGACGGACGGATGGGTAATGTCTAAGTGTACACAAGGTTCACAAAAAGTTTGCTTTCTCTACCTGATAAGTGCCAAAAACTCAATTTTTGGTCCCTCAGCTAAAATAAAAATTTGCACCCTCTCCAAGGCTCCACCCCCAGCCTGACCACATCAACACACACACAAAACAAGTAAAAACTTTACGTATGGATTTGTCCTGGGACCACTTCAATTCCCAGTCTACAGGCCAAAACACACATTTGACCTCAAAAGCAGTAATTTTGGCTATGCTGGCTTTCAAGAAAAATTCGACACACCCCCACTCAAACCAGCCAAAACTGAGCCCAGTTTCAGAAAGCTCAACTCACCCCCTACAAAACTACATATGCTTTTTCCCGCTCACCTCCAGGCCAGGGAGTTATGCCCACAAACCTACTCCCTGTCATTGCCCCTAGAATGGAGCCAAGTTACACACATTCCCACTAGCATAAAATCGGCCCGAAGCCCGAAAAGTCAGCACCTTGGCCAGACAACTGTGCGATGACACCCGTCTTCCAGGATGGCTCTCTGCCTTTCCACCACACTCACAAACATTCAAGCCCACTCTGGCAAGCTTTGCACACACAAATAGCCAACCATCACATTCAACGAGCTAGAAAATCTTTTTAGTGTGTTTTTATGTGTTGGAGGATAGCATGCCAATTGGCCGTGATGCGAATGTGCAACAGTAGGAAACCTGAAGAACTCACGGGTGCAGCAGATGGCACTGAGAGCCGCAAGAAGTGTTTACTCTGTTCTGCGTATTACTGAATGCTCATTTTAAACGGGACTGGTAGTGGTAAGTTATTCACTGTATGCATGGCAACTTCTCTAAACTATCTAGCTAATGTAGGGACTTGTGCTGACAGACTGTAGAAAGTGATAATCCCTTCTAGCTTCAGACCATGGTCTGTATGCTGTGATCTGGTAATGCATGTGGAAAGGCTTATAGCTAACCAAATGATGCTGCTCTGCACTGCTCACTCAAGCTAACCCCCACAATGTTCTACATTTTCACTAGTATCACTTCAGGGGTAAAAATTGAACAACATAAACCACACCTTTAGCATAAAGTTGGGATTGGCATTAGCCTCCAGCAGTGCAGCTACGATCATTCTGGAACCTTTCCTTGTTGCTATCAGCAAGGGTGTCTGTCCATCCTGCAAAGGTAAGAATGAGTAGTTATTTCATGCAGTAGTTTCTGAGCTAAATACCCATTTCTCACTGTCTCACTGTACTTCATAAGTCATTCATGTAACTATGTGGTTAACAGTTAGTGTCATGGAAAATACTACTACTCACACTGGCCAAGACAAAGGTCATTGATCTAGTTGGTATGTTTCCACCTCCCTGCTAATTTAATTTACCACTATGTATGCACAGTTGATGTGAAAGGTCAGGTAACTGATTACTTTTTGCTGTTGGTAAATCGCTACAGCAAAAAACACGATTCAATTGCTGTTTAAAGTTAAAAAATTACAAAGTTAATAAGCTGAAGGAGATACTGTTTTCCCACAGTACTCACCATGGTCGTGTGGTTGGGGTCAGCACTGGCTTTTAGCAGCAGCTCCACACTCCTCGGGTCTTCCTTCTTGCAGGCAAATGTCAGAGCTGTTTCTCCATCCTGTTGTTGGTAAAGGCACCATAAGTACTTCTGATAGCAAAGATTCAGGCTTCCTATCTGTGGTTGTGCATGCACTACTTGAAAATTAACCCCATGCAAAGGTCCACAGGTGGTACCTGCATGCACATGTTCTTATCAGCGGCATATGTTCACATCGAGTTGTATAAAGTGTGTGATGAGGATCTCATTCCTGCATTACATTTCATAGTCCACACAGCATTGCATGAGAGTACAAGAAAGTAAGAAAAGGTCAGTCTAGTAGTGCAGTCTAGGAGCACAGTCTAGACAACCCAGGCTGGTGGGTTAACATCCATATGGAAAGCATGTATACATGCTTAAGATGCATGGTACTGATGACTGTGAGGTGTCATAAATTGCTCAATTTAGTACAGTACCAAGTGAGAAGAACGAAATAGCATTCAACTAAAATTGCAACAGCTGTGGTGCATTGTGAATAGATTGTATGGGATCATTTCAAGTTCTGAAGATACTGTGTTGTCATACATGAATTGGTGTCCTTAAACAAGATAAACCGGAGAGAGAGATTACCTGATTTTGTATGCACAAGAGGGGTTATTCGGAAAGCAAAAAGAAACCCTGGACATGCAGCCAAATGCCAAGATGACTTTTGTAGGAGAAGCAGGAGAGAAGACCTAGCTATGGTCCAGGCAACTAAACAAAACAACCCACTTTGGGTGGTAATAGGCTGGACCAGAATGGGCCTAGTTGGAAGTACCAACTGGCTTGAAAATTTTACCTTTCATTTTCAATATTCACCCATACAAAAAAGCACCAATGAAGATAAGCATTACAGCAACCACGTTGTCTTTATAAGCACCCATACAGACATAGGCCCCCACATAAAGGCATCCAGTACCATGCAAACGAAAATGAAAAGTGAATTGCTTCTTCAGCTTTTCTAAGTAGCAGCTACCTTTTGCCAGTATTCCATCTCTGATTGCAAGCAAGCTATCAAGATGCGATAAAAGCTAACATTTTGGCAAGGCCTCTGGATAAATCATAACCAGAAATTAGCATAAAAATTCTCGGGGGGCTGTTAGTTCCAAGTGCTGTACATTGGTGACAGAGGTTAGTAACAATTGATCAGCTGCTGACAGTATCTCTTGTTCTAGACAGCCATGGGACAGGGGCCAGCAGGGAGAGAAAATCTAAGACTAAAATACATCACAGTTAATACACAACTGTATGCTACCAATAATATTACATGTTCGGGTTCTTTTGAGCAAACAGTAGCCAAGTATTAATAAAATTGACACCAAACGTTTCGACATGTTATTCAGCAGTCTTCATCAGTGGTTCTACAAAGTACAGACATAAACTGGAATTGTGTGACAATTGGAAACATAAACTACAAAGGACAAATATACATAGACAGAGAACATGGAAATTCAAGAGAGTCTGTTGATTGGTTTGTTGTAAACAGGGGGCAGAAGACCAACCTCTCTGTTCATCGGCAGAGGTTGAGACTGAATGTGTCAGGCCTCAATGGCACAGTGCTAATGGGGGCAAGGGTTGGAGGCTAGGACCTCTACATCATCCCATGCTATCATGTGCATAGTGTGTATAGCATGTTCTGCTAAGGCCGAGGTCATTGTATCAGAGTTTGTGAGGGGTTGCATGTGTTCTTTCTTGCGGACGTGTAGGGTACATCCAGTCTGGCCAACATACATCATCCCACAATCCAAGCAGGGGATCCGGTATACAACACCCTTTCATTGGTTGAGGGAGACCGGATCCCAGATCTTAGTGCATCCAAACGATCCAGTCCCCCTGACCAACGAAAGGGTGTTGTATATATCACATATAACAAGTAACTGCGCAGCAAACACATCCACTACACACACTACAGTACGTCACCACACCCACCTTGTTCTGAAAGTTGACATCAGGTTTGAATCTGATGAGGACCTCAACAGTATGTGAATGACCATGATGAACAGCTATCATCAAAGCAGTAATATCATTCTGGAGGAGGAGGAGAGAAGTATGGATAGCTTTTCGTTGACTGCTATTCCCCCAAATATACATTGACACAAAGTAACCATGTCTGATGCTGAGGAAGTTACCAGTGCCCACATTAAAATATGGCAACATGGAGGTATGACAAGGATTCCGCCCCAAGTGGTACATTCTTCTAGTGATGGGACATGTGAGTGTGTAATTACTTTAGGCAGCTTTTATTGGGTTTTTGTTTTTCCCAATAGTGAACAACATATCCACTTTTACATGTAATTCATACTTTCAGTTGGTTACCAGAGCTCTACTCTATACTTTGTAGGGAAGAATACACTCCCATTTGAAAATTAGCAGTAGCTGATTATCAATGGAAAACAACACAAAAGGAGTGAACAGGGCTTATACAATGATACTGCCATACAATAGGAACAGCAGTTAGTCCAATGATTGATGTTCATTACTACAGTACAACAGTACTATGACAGAGTGTATTGGCACTTTGGTTTCAACATGATAAGAACCAATTTATTGAATGTGTAGCAATCTGTTTGCACCAGGTACAAGACATTTGTCGGTTTACCACTGTTGCCTGTGTAAACAAATAACCAAGTCTGATGACTGAGGATATAGTTTACTGTTGTATTGTGCTCATAATGGTGTTGTTGCTATGGCAACATAGAGATATGGCAGGAATTCCACCTCAAGTGGTATATTCTTACAAGTGCTTCAATGGTGAACACCAGGGTTGTAGTAATTGAGAATCCAAATGTAATGACTACGTAATGACTACAGGTTTTCAAACAGTAATTTGTAATTGTAATTTCACTTCACAACAACTGATGTAATTTGTAATGCTGAACAAAAAGCATGTAATTGTTTGCAGGGGATAGTAAAATACCAATAATTACAAGTTCAATTACAATACTGGCAAACGCAGCACACTCAGCTGACCACGTGCTGTTCAAGACATTTGGCAAGAGCGTGCTTATTTACATTAAAACCAATTCATGACTACTTCAACCAGTAATTTAACAATGTAATTGGTAATTTTGTCATTTTTCTGTAATTGTAATCATTACTTGTAAGCAACCTTGGTAATTGTAATGGGTATTAATTGACGATTCAGGCTCAAGTAATTGTAATCGATAAAACCATGCCAGAATTCAATTACTACAACCCTGGTAAACACATTTGAAAGCTAGATGTTTACAATCAAACAAGAGTGGAAAGCACCAAACGCTGTAATGGCGATACTGTCATACAGTAGTGTCTTTCGGTTGACTACAGAAACATTTCAGTAATTGATTCTCATTGCTTCAGTATTACAGTGCTGTAACAGTGTATTTGCACTTTCAAATCTTGATGTAGCATCTCTGGGATGCAAATTTCTATCTGACGCACACTTTTCGAACTTAGTCTCTGCACCGAAGTTTATGCAAACAAAGTGTGCGTGCGTGAATGGGTGGAGTTGTACCCATGAACCCTACAATGTCTTCATACAGGCATTGAGTAAAGTGAGCTATAGCTACTAATAGCAATGTTAAGTTTGCTACAGTGACTGAACTAGTGTCGTGGTTGACTAAAGCAATTGGTTAGTCAACCACTGTGCTCTAAAAAATTTTTTGTAAGTGTGAAGGGGTGGTTATTCAGAGTCACTGTACGTAGCTTCATAATCTGATGGGGTAGCTGGATCCAATTGATCTGTAGGTATGATTGTCTCGGAAGATGCTGGAATGCTACTTTCAAGTTGTCCATGGTATGGTTTGAGACGATCATAGTGGACAACAATTCTGTGTCATGATTGCTTCATCTGCTGTATCCTGTATACGACATCAGCGATCACTTTCACAAATTTATAAGGTCCTTGCCATGGGCGGTGTAACTTTCGGGAGCTTCCTTGAGCTACCGCTGGGGAATGAAGCCAAACCAGGTCACCAACACAATAGGGAGCACCTGCCACTTTCCGGTCATACAAATTCTTTTGTTGACGTTGTTGCAGGAACAGTTGAGAGCGAACACGATGGTAGGCTGCTTCCATTCTCTGTCTCATGAGGAAAGCATAGTGGCTAGGTGAGACTGATTCTTCTCCTGGTGGCATACCAAACATCACATCAATGGGAAGGTGTGCTTCGCTTCCAAACATGAGACTGAAGGGAGTTGCTCCTGTACTTTCCTGTACGCTTGTATGGTAGGCCATCATTATGAGGGGTAGTTGTAGATCCCAGTCATGTTCCTGGTCTTGTGCAGCCATATTCAAGAGTGTGTGGTTAAACCGTTGTACTAACCCATCGGACTGGGGTAGTTCTGTTTTTTAACACTCCGAGCAGTTTACAAATTTCACTAAACAGGTTGGATTCAAAATTGCGGTCCTGGTTAGTGTAGTGTGCAGATAATCAGGAGCTCTGAAACGACAGACAAAGTTGTACACAAACAGTTCTGCCACTGTGTGTGCCTCCACATTTGACATAGCAAAGGCCTCTGTCCACTTTGTAAAGTGGTCTGTGATGACTAAAACATGTCGATTACCTCTTTCTGTCTCTGCCAGTGGTCCAAGAATGTCCATGGCCACTTGTTGAAGTGGAACTCCTGGTTGGTGAAGCTGCAAAGGGGTATGGCGAGATCTTGGTAACATCTTCCGGCAAGCACAGCTATTGCAGGCTCGACACCAATCTTCAACATCTCTACATTGTCCTGGCCAATAGAATCTGCTTCACACTTTCTGCAAAGTTTTTGTGACACCAAAGTGCCCAGCTGTGGGATGGTTATGTAGTGCATCCAAAACAATAGGTATTAGCTCTTGGGGTAGAATCAATTGCAGATGCTGGTGACGGCCTCTTCCGGGAATACGTATCTTCCCATATGCAATAGAGGATACCGCCTTTTAGTACAAGCTGCTGTCGCTAGGTCCATAGCGTTTGTAGGGCATGGCTACCCTTGTGAGGGAATGTAACTGGTATTGTATCACTGGTCAACCGCTGGATAACAGGGTGTAGACTAGGGTCTGCTTGTTGCAATGTGCGCAGTTTCTCCGATGACCATGCAGGTGCCCAGCTCCAGATTTCAGGGCTATTGTTTTGCGGGAGAATTTCAGTAGCCATGATAACTGCTTCTACTGGAGTTTCTTCCAGCTTTTCCTGTAGGCCACAAAGAGCATCAGCATTGACATGCTTGCTGCCGGGACAATGCTCTACAGTGAATTGGTATTCTGCAAGTATTTCAAGCCATCGTGCTAACTGGCCTTCGGGATCCCTGAAACTCTTTAACCATTTGAGAGAGTTGTGATCGGTACGTACCATGAATGGTTTACCATATAGATAGGGACGAAAGTGACGGATTGCCCAGACCAAGGCAAGCATCTCACATCTGGTTGCACAGTAACAACGCTCAGCTTTTGTGAGTGTCCTGCTAGCAAATGCCACAACTTGGTCTTTTCCTCCAATAGTTTGGGCAAGCACTGCTCCAAGTCCACAACTACTGGCATCAGCATCCAGAATAAATGGCTCCATGAAATCTGGAAAGGCTAGGATAGGGCAGAGGTTAGCTTTTTCTTGAGAGTATCACTTCCGTTGTGTGGACTTTGGTTCTAATCTCTCTGATCATTCACCTCTAGCCTGCTCTCTTCAAGTTGATCGCTCTGTAACCCCTCCCTTCTCTGCTCCTACTCAATCCACAAAAACCCATATTGCCTGGCATGCAGCAGATTCTGACATCATTAGGTCCTATTGTGATTTAGTTTCTCACTATCTTCTGTCACTTCCTAATTCTATTAGTGACTGTTGTGATCCTCAGTGTACAGTACACTTTCCTGCACTTGACTGGTTCTGTGAAGAACTCTCACAGTGCCTTCATCATTGTGCAGTGTCAACCCTGCCCACAGTGTGTCACTCTTCCTCTGTCCCAGGGTGGAATACTGCTGCCCGTTTGTACAAGGAGAAGACTAACTTTTGGCATGCTGTTTGGAAGCAGTCTGGATCTCCTTCCTCTGGTGCTCTTCATCAGATTAAAAATTCCTCCAGATCGCGATATAAGTATGAAGTGAGATGCCTGAAGCGCCGTGAACAATTCATTAGGCGTGAAAAAATGGCTTCTCTGCTCTTGCCTCCTCCAACTCCAAAAGCTTTTGGCAACAAGTACACAGTGTGAATAAGTCTAATAAGCCACCTCCTGCATCTTCTGTTGATGGTGCCTCTGGTTCTAATCACATTTCTCAGCTGTTTTCTTCCAAGGTTGAAAGACTCTTGAATTCTCAGCCTTCCACTGGGTGTGATTCACTTCACCACTCTCTTCCATCCTCTCTTTCTGCTGACAACCTCAAAGCTATTTCTATCTCGGAAGAGTGCATAGTTGACGCCTTCTCCCATCTTAAACATGGCAAATCTGACGGTTCTACACTAATGTCAGACCATCTTATCCATGCTCTACCAGCCATCTGTTCATCACTAGCTTCTTTGTTCACTGCCATTCTTAGACATGGTTATATGCCTAAGCCAATTAGGGACTGTACCAATGTTCCCATACCCAAAGGTAATAAAGATCCCAGTTCATCTGACAACTATTGTCCCATTGCCCTTGCTCCAACTCTGAGCAAAGCTCTTGAGTGGTGCATTCTTCTTTCTTATTCTGATCATTTTCTAACCTCGGGTCTTCAGTTTGGCTTTAAGCAGAAAATGTCAACTACTCTTTGCACTGGCACTGTCAAGAATATTGTCTCTCGTTACATGCACGAAAATTCTGCTGTTTTTGCCTGCTTCCTTGATGCCTCGAAAGCATTTGATCTTGTGAATCACAAGATACTCTTTGAAAGATTATTTGAGAGGAAACTCCCTGCTCATCTTTCTATCATGGTACAAGGAGCAGCGCATGTGTGTCAGGTGGGGGAACTCTTTCTCTGATAGTTTTCCTGTCTCAAATGGTGTCAGGCAAGGTGGTGTACTTTCTCCAATTCTTTTTACCATCTACATTGATGACCTCCTAAGTGACCTATGCAAGCTTGGTGTTGGGTGTCACTGGGACTCTCTTTTTGCTGGTACTGTATGCTATGCAGATGATTTGGTTCTTCTGGCACCTTCTCCATCAGCCCTAAGGATCATGCTGAACTGCATGTTGTGAGAATTTTGCTACTATTCGCGACCTAAATATTAATCCGTCTAAGACACAGTTGATACGTTTCTCCTCTTTTCCTTCTTCCTCTTGTTCTGCCTACTTTTATTTTTGTGGTCAGCAACTTCCTTTTCTTGACACTGTCTCACATCTTGGTCATCTTCTTCATCACAATCTCAGTGATGTTCAAGATATTAACTTAAAATTGTGCGACATGGTCAGGAAGGCTAACTGTCTATTTGCTACCTTTCCAAGAGTTGGTCCACATATCTTGACTCATTTATTTCAGTCCTACTGCCTTTCTCTTTATGGCTCCGGTCTATGGTCACTTTCTTCCCCCACTCTTCAAAATATTGAAGTTGCCTTTAATAAGATTCTTCGCAGAATTTGGAGTCTCTCCCCTCGTAGTCACTTTCGTATTGTTCGTTTAGTTTCTAATCTTCACAGCCTCTTCAATGTCATCTACCGCTGTTCTAAATCTCTCCTCTTTGCTGCCTCCCACTCTGTTTGTTCGTACCGTCTTTTATGATTCCTCTCTCTACTGTTTCTCTTTCTGTGGATATAACATGTTAGGCAACCGTCATATCAAGTAGTATTACGCTGAAGACTTTATTTGTGCTGCAGTTATTAGAGCCCTACGTCATTCAGTTGCTGACTCTGATACTGAACTGATCATCCGAACCATATCGTGTGACTAGTAGCTAAATAATGTTATTTATGTATTTTTTACTACTCCTCATATTGGTGTGTTGTATATATAATAATAAATAATAATAACAGAGTGCATTGGCACTTGTTTGTTCAGATGACAACTTCTTTGTTGACTGAAGTAGTTAGTGCCTCCGGATATTCTACAATTTGAACTAGGTACAAGGCAGTTTGACATTACATATGTATGTGGGTACAATGGAGGAGGACCAACTGTCAAGTAATGACTGGTGTTACCTCATTTTGAATGTCCACAGTGGCCCCTCCCTTTAGTAGTGCCTCCACCACATGCTCATGACCCTCCTGACATGCACACATCATGGGTGTCCAGCCATCCTGAAGTGGGATGACAACAACAGGAGCTCACTCAGATGAAGAGCACGAACTAATACCCACTGGATCTAAAACAGTGGCTCATTGCTTCACAGAAATATGTACCACATGCAGAATCATCCTGTTAATTCCATAGTGACTACAGTGACTTGATAACAAAACTTCTCACACTATGGAGGCTGAAGAGTATATATTTGGCTCTAACTACCATAACAATGGAAAGTGGATGCACAGTCTGTGGTTCAATAGTTACGTTTCTAGGTTGGATGGTTGAGCAAATGAGGAAATACAGGAACCAGATTTGTGAGTAATTTAAAACACTGGCTACATGCTACACTCAGTGACCTCCACTCTCTTCCTAGTTAGGTAACATGTTGAATGTCTACTGGTATAGCTACAGTCTGAGAACAGACTAGCTGCAGTGATAAACTGGTGAAATGCACTGTAAGTTGGAGAAGAGTCACATTGCACTATTGACATAACCAGGTGGCTCTCACTGGACTTTGGAAATAACCACTGTTGCCTGTTTAAATGAACAGCACTGAAGTGCAGAACCCTTGGTGCAAGCTCTCTCTCTTTCCTCACTAATAACTCTTCCTCAGACAGTAAGGCTTTTCTTCGTTTCATTGCGTTCTCAGGCTCCCCAACAGCAGTACACCATGCTTTCCTTTTCTTCGATGCGAAGGCATGGCCACAGTCACAAACTGACTCTTCACGTGCACTACGGTATTACAGTGTGGGCATACCTTTCTCAGACCTATTGCACTCCATTGCATGCACTACGGTATTACACTGTGGGCATACCTTTCTGAACCTCTCGTAAAAGACAGTCACAAACATCTAAGTTCGACGAAAAAACCACAACACCGCATGCTCCAAGTCACGTGATCACACATTACCATTATGTATGTGTGATGGAGAGGTGCTCATAATGGTGTTGTTGCTATGGCAACATGGAGATATGACTGGAAATCCTCCTCAAGTGGTTCACTGGTAAACTGAACTCCCATTTGAAAGCTAGATTTTTAATGCAAAACAATCCAACAAGAGTGGAAAAGTACAAGAGGCTGTCATGATGGTACAGTCATACAGTAGTGCCTTTTGGCTGACTGCAGAAGCAGTTCAACGTCACATCGCACTATTGACATAACCAGGTGGCCCTTTGCTTACATATGCATATACTAGTCTACACCAACTGGTTTTGTTGATTGCACCATTTCCCACCCTCACTGAAATAGCAGTACCTTCTTCTGCAGGTCAGGCTGGGCCCCTGCTGCCAGCAGTCTCTCCACAATAGGAAGGTGACCTCTAAAGGATGCAGACATGAGAGCTGTCCAGCCAGTCTGGGAGGAGAGTGAAGGACAACAGACACTGGCCTATGATCAGCTACCATTAGATGATGTAAGCATTTCAAACAGAGTTAACTTAGCCATGCTAGTTAAAGGAAGTTGGTCAAAGCCCCAAAATTCTCAGGGACTGACTAGAATAACAGATATGGATGATTTTGAGTGGAATACAAAGGAAGGTGATGGGGCGAAAAAGGCAGATTCTAAGAGCAGCATGTAAATAGAAGTATGATAGCAGCTGATCTTCAATAGGAAACAACTCAGAGAGTGGAAAAGTATATGGTTATGCTGTCACACAGTAGTAGCAGTGGGGTATGCCTGTAGAAACATTTCCACAATTGATGTTACTCACTACAGTCCTATTACGTAGTTGTATTAGTGCTTTCAACTACTGATGACAAATACTTACGTGTTTGTCTCTGGAAATTTGTCCTCGGCACAAGGCAGTTTGCTATTTTTGACATTACATATGTATGTGGGTATAATGGAGGAGGACCTATACTGTCAAGTGATGACTGGTATTACCTCATCTTGAATGTCCACAGTGGCCCCTCCCTTTAGTAGTGTCTCCACCACATGCTCATGACCCTCCTGACATGCATACATCATGGGTGTCCAGCCATCCTGGAGTGGGACGACAACAACAGGAGCTCACTCAGATGAAGAGCACGAACTAATACCCACTGGATCTAAAATTGTTGGTTCATTGTTTCACAGAAATGTGCACCACAGAAATAAAACTTCTCACACAGTGGAAAATGGACACACAGTCTGTGGTTCCAATTATCAGTTTCTGGGTTGGATGGTTGAGCAAATTAGAAAGGACAGTAATATACGTGAGTACACAATGAACTTACATGCTACACTCAGTGACCTGCACTCTCTTCACAGTTTGGTAACATGTCCCATTCTATTCAGGGCCATAGCAAGCTGTTTAGAGGTGGTGCAGCCAAACTCATGCACGTAAGCTTGCAGCATGTAGGGGGCTCATAGATCGTTTTAGAAGTCATTTTTGGGTCTCGTTTTTGATGGTACCCATCATTCGCAGGCACGTGACAACTAATTAATTAAGGGGAAGCATAACAAGTGTTGAGTCATTATTTTATGTAATTTGTCAATACATTTGATGTGTGTGTCAAGCTCTACAGCTAAGAGTTTCCAAAGTTGAAAGTTTTGCTCTCTTGCTTTGGAGGACTGTACGCCAGGGCTTCTATTGGAGTTACATGCACTTACTCTAGCCGCCCATTCTTATGCGCTCTTGGTACAGTCTTGCCAGTGTGGTGCTTGCTCAGGCTCGCCCCAACTACTCTAAACCAAGTGGTTTTGTTGATTGCACCACTTCCCATCCCCACTAAACTAGCAGTACCTTCTTCTGCAGGTCAGGCTGGGCCCCTGCTGCCAGCAGTCTCTCCACAATAGGAAGGTGACCTCTAAAGGATGCAGACATGAGAGCTGTCCAGCCAGTCTGGGAGGAGAATGAAGGACAACAGACACTGGAATAACCACTGTTGTCAGTTTAAACAAATAATCTTGTCTGATGAGTGAGGATGTGTTACCATTGTACTGTGCTCATAATGTTGTTGCTATGGCAACATGGAGATATGACAGGAACTGAAGTGGTACATTCTTACAAGTGCTTCAGTAGTGAACACATTTGAAACAGTTTGTTGTTTGCTATCTCTGACATTACATGTGTGTGTGAGTATAATGGAGAATGGAGGAGGACCAACTGTCAAGTAATGACTGGTGTTACCTCATCTTGAATGTCCACAGCAGGGTTGTAGTAATTGAGAATCCAAATGTAATGACTACGTAATGACTACAGGTTTTCAAACAGTAATTTGTAATTGTAATTTCACTTCACAACAACTGATGTAATTTGTAATGCTGAACAAAAAGCATGTAATTGTTTGCAGGGGATAGTAAAATACCAATAATTACAAGTTCAATTACAATACTGGCAAACGCAGCACACTCAGCTGACCACGTGCTGTTCAAGACATTTCGCAAGAGCGTGCTTACATGTATTTACATTAAAACCAATTCATGACTACTTCAACCAGTAATTTAACAATGTAATTGGTAATTTTGTCATTTTTCTGTAATTGTAATCATTACTTGTAAGCAACCTTGGTAAATGTAATGGGTATTAATTGACGATTCAGGCTCAAGTAATTGTAATCGATAAAACCATGCCAGAATTCAATTACTACAACCCTGGTCCACAGTGGCCCCTCCCTTTAGTAGTGCCTCCACCACATGCTCATGACCCTCCTGACATGCACACATCATTGCTGTCCAGCCATCCTGGAGTGGGACGACAACAACAGGAGCTCACTCAGATGAAGAGCATGAACTAATACCCACTGGATCTAAAAATGGTGGTTCATTGTTTCACAGAAATGTGCACCACAGAAATAAAACTTCTCACACAGTGGAAAATGGACACACAGTCTGTGGTTCCAATTATTAGTTTCTGGGTTGGGATGGTTGAGCAAATGAGAAAGGACAGTAAGTAAGCACTGAAGTTACATTCTACACTCAGTGACCTGCACTCTCTTCACAGTTAGGTAACATGTCCCAGGGCCATAGCAAGCTGTTTAGAGGTGGTGCAGCCAAACTCATGCACGTAAGCTTGCAGCATGTAGGGGGCTCATAGATCGTTTTTGAAGTCATTTTTGGGTCTCGTTTTTGATGGTAGCCATCATTCGCAGGCACGTGACAACTAATTAATTTAGGGGAAGCATAACAAGTGTTGAGTCATTATTTTATGTAATTTGTCAACACATTTGATGTGTGTGTCAAACTCTACAGCTAAGAGTTTCCAAAGTTGAAATTTTGCTCTCTTGCTTTGGAGCACTGTACGCCAGGGCTTCTATTGGAGTTACACGCTCTTACTCTAGCCGCCCATTCTTATGCGCTCTTGACTGTACGTATTGCACACATGCATGTATATGTTTGCTTGCTTGCTTGCTTGTTTGCTTGTGGCCACTTACTGTAAATTTTAATTGAGTGCATTTAATAAATGTTTCATGAAGATTGAATGTGCTTCGTAGTCCGGTCAAAATTATTGAACTGTTACTAAAAACAGAACACTCGGCACGTGCTTAGCAACAACGGCTCATGTCTATGCCAGCTGCGCAGTATGTGTTACTATTTTTAGCAGTACCTTTACTGAAATAGCAGTACCTTCTTCTGCAGGTCAGGCTGGGCCCCTGCTGCCAGCAGTCTCTCCACAATAGGAAGGTGACCTTCAAAGGATGCAGACATGAGAGCTGTCCAGCCAGTCTGGGAGGAGAATGAAGGACAACAGACACTGGAATAACCACTGTTGTCAGTTTAAACAAATAATCTTGTCTGATGAGTGAGGATGTGTTACCATTGTACTGTGCTCATAATGGTGTTGTTGCTATGGCAACATGGAGAGATGACTGGAAATCCACCTCAAGTGGTTCACTGGTAAACTGAACTCCCGTTCAAAAGCTAGATTGTTAATGCAAAACAACCCAACAAGAGTGGAAAAGTACAAGAGGCTGTCATGATGGTACAGTCATACAGTAGTGCCTTTGGCTGACTACAGAAGCAGTTCAATGTCACATCGCACTACTGACATAACCAGGTGGCTCTTTGCTTACATATGCATATACTAGTCTACACCAACTGGTTTTGTTGATTGCACCACTTCCCACCCTCACTGAAATAGCAGTACCTTCTTCTGCAGGTCAGGCTGGGCCCCTACTGCCAGCAGTCTCTTCACAATAGGAAGGTGACCTCTAAAGGATGCAGACATGAGAGCTGTCCAGCCAGTCTGGGAGGAGAGTGAAGGACAACAGACACTGGCCTATGATCAGCTACCATTAGATGATGTAAGCATTTCAAACAGAGTTAACTTAGCCATGCTAGTTAAAGGAAGTTGGTCAAAGCCCCAAAATTCTCAGGGACTGACTAGAATAACAGATATGGATGATTTTGAGTGGAATACAAAGGAAGGTGATGGGGCGAAAAAGGCAGATTCTAAGAGCAGCATGTAAATAGAAGTATGATAGCAGCTGATCTTCAATAGGAAACAACTCAGAGAGTGGAAAAGTATATGGTTATGCTGTCACACAGTAGTAGCAGTGGGGTATGCCTGTAGAAACAGTTCCACAATTGATGTTACTCACTACAGTCCTACTACATAGTGTATTAGTGCTTTCAACTACTGATGACAAATACTTACGTGTTTGTCTCTGGAAATTTGTCCTCAGCACAAGGCAGTTTGCTATTTTTGACATTACATATGTATGTGGGTATAATGGAGGAGGACCTATACTGTCAAGTGATGACTGGTATTACCTCATCTTGAATGTCCACAGTGGCCCCTCCCTTTAGTAGTGTCTCCACCACATGCTCATGACCCTCCTGACATGCACACATCATTGCTGTCCAGCCATCCTGGAGTGGGACGACAACAACAGGAGCTCACTCAGATGAAGAGCATGAACTAATACCCACTGGATCTAAAAATGGTGGTTCATTGTTTCACAGAAATGTGCACCACAGAAATAAAACTTCTCACACAGTGGAAAATGGACACACAGTCTGTGGTTCCAATTATCAGTTTCTGGGTTGGATGGTTGAGCAAATGAGAAAGGACAGTAATATACGTGAGTACACAATGAACTTACATGCTACACTCAGTGACTTGCACTCTCATCACAGTTAGGTAACATGTCCCATTCTATTCAGGGCCATAGCAAGCTGTTTAGAGGTGGTGCAGCCAAACTCATGCACGTAAGCTTGCAGCATGTAGGGGGCTCATAGATCGTTTTTGAAGTCATTTTTGGGTCTCATTTTTGATGGTAGCCATCATTCGCAGGCACGTGACAACTAATTAATTAAGGGGAAGCATAATAAGTGTTGAGTCATTATTTTATGTAATTAATTTTGTCAACACATTTGATGTGTGTGTCAAACTCTACAGCTAAGAGTTTCCAAAGTTGAAAGTTTTGCTCTCTTGCTTTGGAGCACTGTACGCCAGGGCTTCTATTGGAGTTACACGCTCTTACTCTAGCCGCCCATTCTTATGCGCTCTTGGTACAGTCTTGCCAGTGTGGCGCTTGCTCAGGCTCGCCCCAACTACTCTAAACCAAGTGGTTTTGTTGATTGCACCACTTCCCATTCCCACTAAACTAGCAGTACCTTCTTCTGCAGGTCAGGCTGGGCCCCTGCTGCCAGCAGTCTCTCCACAATAGGAAGGTGACCTCTAAAGGATGTAGATATGAGAGCTGTCCAACCAGTCTGGGAGGAGAATGAAGGACAACAGACACTGGAATAACCACTGTTGTCAGTTTAAACAAATAATCTTGTCTGATGAGTGAGGATGTGTTACCATTGTACTGTGCTCATAATGTTGTTGCTATGGCAACATGGAGATATGACAGGAACTGAAGTGGTACATTCTTACAAGTGCTTCAGTAGTGAACACATTTGAAACAGTTTGTTGTTTGCTATCTCTGACATTACATGTGTGTGTGAGTATAATGGAGAATGGAGGAGGACCAACTGTCAAGTAATGACTGGTGTTACCTCATCTTGAATGTCCACAGTGGCCCCTCCCTTAAGTAGTGCCTCCACCACATGCTCATGACCCTCATGACAGGCATACATCATTGCTGTCCAGCCATCCTGGAGTGGGATGACAACAACAGGAGCTCACTCAGATGAAGAGCACGAACTAATACCCACTGTATCTAAAATTATTGGTTCATTGTTTCACAGAAATGTGCACCACAGAAATAAAACTTCTCACACAGTGGAAAATGGACACACAGTCTGTGGTTCCAATTATCAGTTTCTGGGTTGGATGGTTGAGCAAATGAGAAAGGACAGTAATATACGCGAGTACACAATGAACTTACATGCTAACTCAGTGACCTGCACTCTCTTCACAGTTAGGTAACATGTCCCATTCTATTCAGGGCCATAGCAAGCTGTTTAGAGGTGGTTGGTGCAGCCAAACTCATGCACATAAGCTTGCAGCATGTAGGGGGCTCATAGATCGTTTTTGAAGTCATTTTTGGGACTCGTTTTTGATGGTAGCCATCATTCGCAGGCACGTGACAACTAATTAATTAAGGGGAAGCATAACAAGTGTTGAGTCATTATTTTATGTAATTTGTCAACACATTTGATGTGTGTGTCAAGCTCTACAGCTAAGAGTTTCCAAAGTTGAAAGTTTTGCTCTCTTGCTTTGGAGCACTGTACGCCAGGGCTTCTATTGGAGTTACACGCTCTTACTCTAGCCGCCCATTCTTATGCGCTCTTGGTACAGTCTTGCCAGTGTGGCGCTTGCTCAGGCTCGCCCCAACTACTCTAAACCAAGTGGTTTTGTTGATTGCACCACTTCCCATTCCCACTAAACTAGCAGTACCTTCTTCTGCAGGTCAGGCTGGGCCCCTGCTGCCAGCAGTCTCTCCACAATAGGAAGGTGACCTCTAAAGGATGCAGACATGAGAGCTGTCCAGCCAGTCTGGGAGGAGAATGAAGGACAACAGACACTGGAATAACCACTGTTGTCAGTTTAAACAAATAATCTTGTCTGATGAGTGAGGATGTGTTACCATTGTACTGTGCTCATAAGGTGTTGTTGCTATGGCAACATGGAGATATGACAGGAACTCAAGTGGTACATTCTTACAAGTGCTTTAGCAGTGAACACATTTGAAAGAGTTTATTGTTTGCTATCTCTGACATTACATGTGTGTGTGAGTATAATGGAGAATGGAGGAGGACCTATACTGTCAAGTGATGACTGGTGTTACCTCATCTTGAATGTCCACAGTGGCCCCTCCCTTTAGTAGTGCCTCCACCACATGCTCATGACCCTCCTGACATGCACACATCATTGCTGTCCAGCCATCCTGGAGTGGGACGACAACAACAGGAGCTCACTCAGATGAAGAGCATGAACTAATACCCACTGGATCTAAAAATGGTGGTTCATTGTTTCACAGAAATGTGCACCACAGAAATAAAACTTCTCACACAGTGGAAAATGGACACACAGTCTGTGGTTCCAATTATCAGTTTCTGGGTTGGGATGGTTGAGCAAATGAGAAAGGACAGTAAGTAAGCATTGAAGTTACATTCTACACTCAGTGACCTGCACTCTCATCACAGTTAGGTAACATGTCCCAGGGCCATAGCAAGCTGTTTAGAGGTGGTGCAGCCAAACTCATGCACGTAAGCTTGCAGCATGTAGGGGGCTCATAGATCGTTTTTGAAGTCATTTTTGGGTCTCGTTTTTGATGGTAGCCATCATTCGCAGGCACGTGACAACTAATTAATTTAGGGGAAGCATAATAAGTGTTGAGTCATTATTTTATGTAATTTGTCAACACATTTGATGTGTGTGTGTCAAACTCTACAGCTAAGAGTTTCCAAAGTTGAAAGTTTTGCTCTCTTGCTTTGGAGCACTGTACACCAGGGCTTCTATTGGAGTTACACGCTCTTACTCTAGCCGCCCATTCTTATGCGCTCTTGGTACAGTCTTGCCAGTGTGGCGCTTGCTCAGGCTCGCCCCAACTACTCTAAACCAAGTGGTTTTGTTGATTGCACCACTTCCCATCCCCACTAAACTAGCAGTACCTTCTTCTGCAGGTCAGGCTGGGCCCCTGCTGCCAGCAGTCTCTCCACAATAGGAAGGTGACCTCTAAAGGATGCAGACATGAGAGCTGTCCAGCCAGTCTGGGAGGAGAGTGAAGGACAACAGACACTGGAATAACCACTGTTGCCTGTTTAAACAAATAATCTTGTCTGATGAGTGAGGATGTGTTACCATTGTACTGTGCTCATAATGGTGTTGTTGCTATGGCAACATGGAGATATGACAGGAACTCAAGTGGTACATTCTTACAAGTGCTTCAGTAGTGAACACATTTGAAACAGTTTGTTGTTTGCTATCTCTGACATTACATGTGTGTGTGAGTATAATGGAGAATGGAGGAGGACCAACTGTCAAGTAATGACTGGTGTTACCTCATCTTGAATGTCCACAGTGGCCCCTCCCTTTAGTAGTGCCTCCACCACATGCTCATGACCCTCCTGACATGCACACATCATTGCTGTCCAGCCATCCTGGAGTGGGACGACAACAACAGGAGCTCACTCAGATGAAGAGCATGAACTAATACCCACTGGATCTAAAAATGGTGGTTCATTGTTTCACAGAAATGTGCACCACAGAAATAAAACTTCTCACACAGTGGAAAATGGACACACAGTCTGTGGTTCCAATTATTAGTTTCTGGGTTGGGATGGTTGAGCAAATGAGAAAGGACAGTAAGTAAGCACTGAAGTTACATTCTACACTCAGTGACCTGCACTCTCTTCACAGTTAGGTAACATGTCCCAGGGCCATAGCAAGCTGTTTAGAGGTGGTGCAGCCAAACTCATGCACGTAAGCTTGCAGCATGTAGGGGGCTCATAGATCGTTTTTGAAGTCATTTTTGGGTCTCGTTTTTGATGGTAGCCATCATTCGCAGGCACGTGACAACTAATTAATTTAGGGGAAGCATAATAAGTGTTGAGTCATTATTATATGTAATTTGTCAACACATTTGATGTGTGTGTGTCAAACTCTACAGCTAAGAGTTTCCAAAGTTGAAAGTTTTGCTCTCTTGCTTTGGAGCACTGTACGCCAGGGCTTCTATTGGAGTTACACGCTCTCACTCTAGCCGCCCATTCTTATGCGCTCTTGACTGTACGTATTGCACACATGCATGTATATGTTTGCTTGCTTGCTTGCTTGTTTGCTTGTGGCCACTTACTGTAAATTTTAATTGAGTGCATTTAATAAATGTTTCATGAAGATTGAATGTGCTTCGTAGTCCGGTCAAAATTATTGAACTGTTACTAAAAACAGAACACTCGGCACATGCTTAGCAACAACGGCTCATGTCTATGCGCAGCTGCACAGTATGTGTTACTATTTTTAGTACGGTTCAATAATTCCGACCGGTTTCAAATTTACGTAGTTACACGCTCTTACTCTAGCCGCCCATTCTTACGCGCTCTTGATACAGTCTTGCTAGTGTGGGACTTACTCAGGCTCGCCCCAACTAGTCCATACCAACTGGTTTTGTTGACTGCACCACTTCCCACCCTCACTGAATTCACAGTACCTTCTTCTGCAGGTCAGGCTTGGCCCCCGCTGCCAGCAGTCTCTCCACAATAAAAAGGTGACCATCAAAGGATGCAGACATGAGAGCTGTCCAGCCAGTCTGGGAGGAGAGTGAACGACAACAGACACTGGAATAACCACTGTTGCCTGTTTAAATGAACAGCACTGAAGTGCAGAACCTTCGGCGCAAGCTCTCTCTCTTTCCTCACTAATAACTCTTCCTCAGACAGTAAGGCTTTTCTACGTTTCATTGTGTTCTCAGGCTCCCCAACAGCAGTACACTGCGCTTTCCTTTTTTTCAATGCGAAGGCAAGTCAGTCCCTGAGAATTTTGGGGCTTTGACCAACTTTCTTGGTTATGTCAATAGTGCGATGTGACATTGAACTGCTTCTGTAGTCAGCCAAAAGGCACTACTGTATGACTGCATGTACCATCATGACAGCCTCTTGTACTTTTCCGCTCTTGTTGGGTTGTTTTGCATTGTACTTTTCCACTGTTGTTGGGTTGTTTTGCATTAACAATCTAGCTTTCAAATGGGAGTTCAGTTTACCAGTGAACCACTTGAGGTAGATTTCCAGTCATATCTCCATGTTGCCATAGCAACAACACCTTATGAGCACAGTACAATGGTAACACATCCTCACTCATCAGACAAGATTATTTGTTAACCCTCGGCACGCATGCGCGACGAGGGTTACAGTAGTTGTCCTCTGTGTCTGTGTGTGTGTGTGTCCCCATTTTCTCTAGTCTGCCTTCTCGCGCTTTTAGGCGTCCAACGAGAGGTATCAGCGGCTACAGTGCGGAAAATGCAGTAAAACTAAAACGCCGTTTTCTCTAAAACTGCTTAGTTCAAAAGTTAGAAGCGTTATACAATTATATACCGCGACTAAGTCAGCCATTTTCTTCACGTGCAATGTTTCCGTATACCTCTCCGTAACACGTATGTAACGGTAATGTGTGATCACATGACTTGGAGCACGCGGTATTTCCGTCAAACTTAGACATTTGTGACTGTCTTTTACGAGAGGTTCAGAAAGGTATGCCCACAGTGTAATACCGTAGTGCATGCAACGGAGTGCAATAGGTCTATGCGTCTGAGAAAGGTATGCCCACACTGTAATACCGTAGTGCACGTGAAGAGTCAGTTTGTGACTGTGGCCATAGAATAACAGATATGGATGATTTTGAGTGGAATACAAAGCAAGGTGATGGGGCAAAAAAAAGCAGATTCTAAGAGCAGCATGTAAATAGAAGTATGATAGCAGCTGATCTTCAATAGGAAACAACTCAGAGAGTGGAAAAGTGTTATGCTGTCACACAGTAGTAGCAGTGGGGTATGCCTGTAGAAACAGTTCCACAATTGATCTTACTCACTACAGTCCTATTACACAGTGTATTAGTGTTTTCAACTACTACTTATGTATTTGTCTCTGGAAATTTGTCCTCGGCACAAGGCAGTTTGCTATTTTTGATATTACATGTGTATGTGGGTATAATGGAGGAGGACCTACTGTCAAGTGATGACTGGTATTACCTCTGTTTGAATGTCCACAGTGGCCCCTCTCTTTAGTAGTGCCTCCACCACATGCTCATGACCCTCCTGACATGCACACATCATTGCTGTCCAGCCATCCTGGAGTGGGATGACAACAGTTAGTCTTGTTACCAGGTGGGATATATGAAACTACACATGAAAATGGTTCCTAGTGTAGCAGACAAAACCATAATTAGCTATCGACTGAATGACTCCTGGACTATTCTAACTAGAACATTTTCTACTTATTTGTCCATTGTCCATGTCATCCACCTGAAATTCATATCACACTATAAAATGTCTATTGCATCTTCTATCTAGCTGCAACAATTCTTTGAGTCTGCTTCCTGAGTGTAACTCGGCGTGAGTGCGGGCTGGAATCTCAGCATCGTGGAGCTGGAAGCTTGGACCTACACTACCATATCTATCTTGCTTTAAGAAGAAAGAACACAGGGTAAGTAAGTGCTTTACTAGGCACCTCCAGTGTGTACCGTTCTAATTGGCACAAGAATAATCATGTACATAAAGCAACCCTTGTTCATCCACTCTACATACAACAAGTTCATGATTCCATTGTCACTAAGGTGCCACAAGCAAATTTACCTAACTTAGGCCTTTAAGAACCCTCTGTACTTGAATACATTCAAATGTTATCCTTACATTATTCTGAAGGTCAGGCTGGGCCCCCACTGCCAGTATCCTCTCCACAACCTGGAGATGACCCCAGGATGAGGCCCACATCAAGGCGGAGACACTATTCTGCAGTGGGAATCATCAGACAGAGCAAGTTAGCCTTCAACACTGGTATAGGAGTTCAAAGTGGTATTGGAAAAATATATAGTAATGAATGAATGAATGAATGAATGAATGAATGGATGGATGGATGGATGGATGAATGGATGGATAGAAACCACAAAAGTGCACGTCTGTGTCCAATGTTTTAGCGGCTTTTTTTCCCCCAGACTGAGAGGACTAAGTGACATTTGATACCACAGCTTGAAACAGTTATCATTGAAGTATCTACTGTGCAAACACTAAGGTTGAGACCTAGTCCATGGCAATTGCACAGGGCCAAACATTTGCCATCAATGAATTGGAACTACGGTGACACAGGATTTTACAGTGGCCAAACTAGCTATGTTAATATGAAGGTACTTACATTTACTAAAGATGAGAATATGTGGTTTTTTAAACCACTGCTAGCCTGAGTTACGATCAAAAATGTTGATACTTCAGTGACTACACAAACTCCATCCTGACTTGCAGCTCTGGAGACTTGAAAAAAAGGCTAAGGTAGGTACATTGTTACCAAGCTAGATCTATTAGCTACAATGTTCTGGTAGCAGACTACCAATACAGCACAGCTACACTGAGCTACAAGTCACCTAGACACTTCAGTGAAGTGAGCACTTAGCTACTGGCTTGCTGCACCACAGCACTTCCCGTGTATCCACAGTGCATGCTTTTGATGGCTTCTTTACAACACCAACCAAAGTCTCTCAAAAGGCTTTGTGCAGTGTTTTTAGCTCCTACACAATTCAGATACAGATACACAAAACATTAGTAGCAATGTAGGTTAACCAGTAAGGTTAACCAAGGTTGATACAGAGTCAGGCTATTAGGCATCCAGGGGGGCAGGCCAGCCACACTAGAGTACCCCAGGTAGGTTAGCAAGGGCTGGAGGTACAGGGACAGGTGCAAGCCCAGACTGAGTACTCTGCGCCGGTCGCACAGATGTG
This sequence comes from Agelas oroides, assembly GCA_949130485.1. Classification (NCBI taxonomy): domain Eukaryota; kingdom Metazoa; phylum Porifera; class Demospongiae; order Agelasida; family Agelasidae; genus Agelas; species Agelas oroides. The sequence goes on along the minus strand of OX422196.1, from coordinate 3,588,411 downwards.
TAGGCTTACAAGCACAGCGAGCTGGCCACACATGCATGCAGGGGCGCAATACACAGACCACATGCTTCTGAGCAGTGGGAGGGGCACGCATGCACATGGACTAATAGGTTCAGACCACGTGCTTCCAAGCAGAGGCAGCCAGGTGGCAACGTAGGCAGGGAAAATTTTCCCACCCATGCAGAGGTCCCACCCCATTTTCAGGAATCAATCACAGGCGATAGCTTGGGAAGAGCAGTAACCTCCTCCTGTTGGCTGGCTACCCCACTGCGAAGGGGCCTGGGTTTAGGCAGGGAAGACTCCTCCCTGTCTCCCCCAAGAAACAATGAACGATAGGGCTAGGATTACTGGGGGGAGGCAAGCGGGGAAACGGAGGTACATAAGCAGATAACCTTAAGCCCAAACGGGTTTAAGAGGTCCTATACCCAGAGGCCCCAAACCACCATGACCTTGACAAAGTTCAGGGCGGGAACACGGGCTAGTGGAAGCTGAAACAGGAGTATTAATGGCCATTTTCTTCCCAGCCGGGTCAATAGAAGTTGGCTGGCTTTGTTTATCATCTTGCCTCTACATGGCTTCAATTACATGTTCCACCAATTAGCACATGGAATGACTCCTACAAATGGCTATGCTTATTATTAGCAGCTGGATTGTGCACCTAACTCAGATTCCCTGTTCCCTAATCTAGCTAAGCTTCCACATTATGTGTACCACACCCCTTTGTTGTTGCCAGGCTAACAGAGGACGAAAGATGTCCCGTGTGAATGGGTAGGATCTTGTCTGCCAGTTTGAAATAGCGATACAGTGCCATCGACAGATTGAGCAAGACTAGTGCACAAAACACACGTGTGAAATTTGCACGAGTCCAAAAGTTCATGTGTTCAAATTTTTGCGGTTCTCATTTTGGGGTTCTTATTGGTTGTGGATCGCGAAAATCGCGAAAATTTGCACCTTGCAAAAGATTTGCCACTACACGGTAGCTACCAGCGTAAGGACCATTTTAAGTCTATTCAATGAGTGGTAGACCTTGGACTATTACAGTAGTTGGCAAAATTCGATTTGCAACATTTTGATGATGTCTTCAGTCAACTAAGAGAAAGGCATACATATATGTCACTCGCTTAGTTGCCTGAAGAATGTCAGTCAAATGTGATACAATGTTACAAATAAGATTAGCAAACTACCACGAAAGTCAAAGAGCACACGATAACATGACACTCAGGGAATACACCATTTCTAGTCTAGTTGTCTGGCACTAGAAGACGAAGACAACAGATACTTCATTGATTTGAATGTTCTTCACCATTTGCAAGCTCATACATGAAAGGCCTGAGCATACAACTATTCATGTCCAGCATATCTGTGGTCTTACACTTAGCACTCATGATGTAACTTGGTGTATTAAATTTATGTTTGTTGCTGAAATGCTGTCCCTGTGTGATGTGCATATGTAAAACAAAGTGCAAAGTCACTCACAGGCATGGTGGTGTCAGCATGAACTCCAGCTCTCAGGGCATCAGAAACCCCCTCAACTGACCCATCCCAAGCAGTCTCAAGGTAGCCCATCTCCTACAGGAGAGAGATGAGTCAATCCCTACTGCAGAACTGGACCGACTATGTCGCTACTGTAGTCCTATCCAAGTCTCATGCAGACCTAAATGCTACACATCCATGACTGTCTGGTATGGAGTTAGGTATTCTTTTGTTGCTGGTGTAAGAGTCACTTACCTAAATCACATGGTGCAAAAATTTCACGTATCTTGCATGGGTCTCCGAATTTAATGTACAAATATTAACACATGAAAATTTCAATTCTAAATGAGCCAAGTTTCAAGGTTAAAGTTTAAACATGAAATTTTCATGTGTACAGTATTGAGAAGTGTTTGGAATCCATCACATGATAAAGCACCAAGTCATCTCAGCGGTATGAATGTAGGGGACATAATGAATGTACTCTCATTTTGCATCCAGTGAAAGAACAGATCCTACCAATACACACAGCTAGCCTATTATCATTGCCTCAGCAGAAAACAATGTTCTGTTACATTGCATGGCAGTATGAAAGTAGAAAACATGACATATTCTTCTAGAGATCTGGCATTCATTAGAGTAAGTTAGCAATCATCGGACGACAGGTATATTCGGGCACTCAAACGCGGAGGGTAAACTGCGTAAACATTCGGCGATACTACAAGACTGTAGCTGAGGTACGTGGTACCTGGTGTACCAAAAATGATGCCCGCGCATTGTTTCCTGTTGGCGCTAGAAGCGATAAAATGGCCGTCAGAAAAACATCAATATTTGGAAAAGTGTATGTATTTTCAGACACTGTTGTTTGTGCCTTCTCTGAAGCTGCTTTTGGAGAGATTTTAGCATCGATACGATGCCCCAAGACCTCCCCAATTCGCAATATATTTTGGTAGCGGTAGCTGCTTTGAACACTCAGGGGCGCAGCTGAACATGGACCAGTCCGATTCGATCGATATCGGACAGTGAAATTTGTCATTTCTTGCTGTGTTGTCTCCAAACAAGTTGAAGTCTCCACCATATTAGCATCAGTAGAATCTACAGGCTCTTGGCTACATGCTGGTACTTGTCCGGAGTTTGTGCGTTGAGTAGTTCTCGAGATATAAACATATTTCATGTTTCTTTCCATAAACTACGCTGGTTGATTTATGTGCAGCATAAATAGGTGAGTTCAAACGATATCGTGCAATATCTCGAGAACTACTCAACGCACAAACACCGGACAAATACCAGCATGTAGCCAAGAGCCTGTAGATTCTACTGATACTAATATAGTGGAGACTTCAACTTGTTTGGAGACAACACAGCAAGAAATGACAAATTTCACCGTCCGATATCGATCGAATCGGACTGGTCCATGTTCAGCTGCGCCCCTGAGTGTTCAAAGCAGCTATCGCTACCAAAATATATTGCGAATTGGGGAGGTCTTGGGGCATCATATCGATGCTAAAATCTCTCCAAAAGCAGCTTCAGAGAAGGCACAAACAACAGTGTCTGAAATTACATACACTTTTCCGAGTATTGATGTTTTTCGGACGGCCATTTTATCGCTTCTAGCGCCAACAGGAAACAATGCACAGGTGTCATTTTTGGTACACCAGGTACCACGTACCTCAGCTACAGTCTTGTGGTATCACCGAATGTTTACGCAGTTTTCCCTCCGCGTTTGAGTGTCCGAATATACCTGTCGTCCGATGATTGCTAACTTACTCTAGTATGCAAAAATTGCACCTACCAAAATCTCCCACTATAAAGTTGTACATCTATCACCATGAGTGAGGTACAAATTTTAGTGGCTCCTTAAAAAGAAGGCTGAATGTATTTTCAAGAGTTCACTTTAATATAAGCTCATCTCACAAGCAAACATTCTAACCTTGTAGCTCTATGCACGTGATGTGTCATGCAATTGCTTAAGTAAATGATGCCCATCTAGTTCCACCTGTTTCACTGTTGCAGTACTGTCACTCCAATGCTTTCTTGTTTGATATAACAGCCTGAGCATACTATAATATTAAATAGGTGGGTGTATTTTCATGATAAAAAGACCCTTCAAAATGTCTTCATTCAAAAAAGAGGGCTAGGTTTGTTTTTGGAAGATTACGTACTATATGCCATACAGCAGGATAATCTTAGCCTAGTAACGCAAACCAAACTCCCACATGAATGTAACATACCAGGTGAGTAGGAAGCTTATAGCTTCTATCCCCAATGGAGATCTCCTTGATGTTGCAGTTGACCAAACAGCGGAGAATTCCCAGTTGGGGAGCCGTGGTGTCTCCCAGGACTGCCTGAGTGTAAGACACAAGTTCTCCTGAGATAAGCCAGAACAATCTGATGGAGCATTGTTCTTGGTGATGATCATATCGGAGGGCCACGGCCGGTAGATGCAGAAGTGAGCTGATATAGTGGTGCACTAGTGTGTACTCTTCCACAGTGAGCTTGCTGCATTCTATGACTGCGGAAATGGAGATAGTGCCAGTGGGGTTCCTTTCAGTCTTGGCTGGGACATGAGATACACCAGCTGTGAGAACACTGTGAGGTGCAGGTGGTACATCAACAGACTTCGTGGATTGAGAGTCAGATGTTGAACTGTCAGAGCTGGGTGGAGGAGGAATGACAACAGCACTAGGGTCCTTTGCGTCAAGATACTTGTCTAGCCTTTGAATCGCTTCCTTGCACTCAGAAGCTGCAACAATGGACTGAAGTAGATAATGGCTGACTTGATTAAAATAGGGAGTCATTGCACGAAAGAAGGCTCGTACAGTTTTGGCTTCTTTGTACTGTGTGGACTCCACAATGTGGATGATGTTGCCACGGCAAGATAGCACCATCAATTCCAACTTAAACTGCAACTTCTCAAGTACACCAGGCTCTTCTTCTAGTATCTTCACTAGGTCGATGAGTAGCTGGGGAAAGTCCACTGGTTCAGCATGTGCAGTGGTGGATTGGGATTTAAGCTGCTTGGCAGCAACTTCAGAATGTGCAGCTTCACTTTGATTCAATGATTGGAAGCCTGCAGAGCAGATGATCATAAGGGTCACTTTGAATGCAACTATTTTAATATTCAGACAACTACCTGATACAGTAAAAATCAACCTCACCAGCTACCATTTTGTCCAAAACAACCTCAAATACATATTCAACACACTCATCTTACACTCTTTAAGCTTGTCAGCAATGTACTCCTGCCCAGAGGTCACTGAGAGAACATCACAAAACCGATGGAAGGCTCCCACCTCTGCCCGACCTAGCAGGGAGTCCATGATCGCTACATTCTTAGCATACTTTTGTGGGTGTGAATCAGCCTTCTCCTTCTGGGATTTTGTGATCAGTTTCTGTGTGAACAACTCAGGTAGTATGTCTTCTGGAACAAGAGCCTCCACTAGAAAACTATAGTTGCTCTCCAACACACTCTTCTCCAAGCGAAGCTGTCTTGCATTATCAGAACTCATGCCTACAGAAATGGAAGATTAGCATACTGGGTTTTACAACCAAAGTGACTGGTGTGCCGTAGCAATGCAACTCTTTCAATCATGTTGATATGCGATCTACAACTATAAGTTCTTGGCAACATGCTGATGAGTGTGATGTTTGTGTTGTACCTTTTCATACTTTTCATAAATTCACTATTGTGAAGGAAACAAAAAAGTAGCAGCTGTATCTTGAGAACTACATAAACACCATGTGGTATCATTTGTTACACAATTTCTTCCCCATGTACAGTGACCAATGATTTTAGGATTTTTTGGTTCGTGGTGGGAAAATGAAGTCCAAGCATACAGACAGCATACATCTCTGGTATGAGGTAGACTGGGGAGGAGACTTGTGCACTTAACAACCCAGGCCCCACAACAGGAGTATTACCTCTAGTGTGCCACTGAACAAAGAGCTGGTTAAAAAACGAATGGGGCATCTGCTGCCTTCAAATGTCACAGAATAACCTAGGATAACCCAGGATGTCTGACTAATTCTATGTTTAAGCCTGACATATACACCAAGATGTCTGACTTAAAGGGCTGATCCGGGGATCATCCACGGATTGGCAAAGATGTCCACACATGGTGGCTCCACACTCTAACCCCGGAGGATCCCTAGTTGGCTGATCTGGGGATCATCCCTGGATTGGTGGTGATGTCCATACATGGCGGTTTCACACTCTAACTCCGGAGGATCCCTAGTTGGCTGATCCGGGGATCATCCACAGATTGGCGAAGATGTCCACACATGGTGGTTTCACACTGTAACTCCTTAGCTGACTGATCATGGGATCATTGATGTAAATGCCCATACATGGGTACATTCCAACTACAAAGGATCCTAACCCAATTTGTAGTATTGTAGATTATTTAGCTATCTACATCCATCACTAAGTAGAGAGGATAGTAGTCAATGTAATTTTGGACGAACTCCAATGATAATGATCATACAAGAACAATTGCAGCAGCAGTATCTATAGTAATCCAGCATTTCGCAGCTTTGTCTCCTCTCTTCGGTTGTGGAGGTCGCTAATGTACAGTATAAAGAACATGAAATGACTTCTGTTCATTCTCCTGGTCATTCGACTATACCAGGCACAAAGTTATCACTGACACCCCGTTTGAATGCCAAGAAGTTCTGCTCTTGGGGAAATAAAGAAGGTGCAGTAAATGCTTTCAGACAGCTGGCTAATGAAGGATTGGGAGAGGTGGAAGAGATCAAAGGAAAGAGAGGAACTAAAGTGGTAAGTGAGCTACATGGACCAGCATAGATAACAGTCCATGGGTTTGGAGTAATCTTTCAGAGCTATTTGGGTTACATCATAATGTTTGCAATAGTCGTCAGCATTATACTTACAGTGTACATGCACATATATATAGTGTACATGTCTTAAGTAGGTTTAACACTAACATCTATGCTCTACCTTCACATACAGCAGTATGTGTTTCACAAAAGGTCAATCCCTGATGATGATGAGGGAAAGCAGCAGCTGTGTCAGAAGCATATGACACTGCTATTCATGAGCCAGAGGACCCAGTTAGCATGTAAGTCATTCTCTGTTGAGTTACTTTTATAAATATGTACATGCTGTAGTGTGACACAGTGTTGATTGCTTTTCACAGGATGTCTCCTTCACCACCTGACAGTGATGATAGTTGCATAGGAGTTAGACGGTCTCCCTTAAACATGATACTCCAACTCCATTTCAGGACATTTCCAGGAACTGATGAACTCGTAACACTTACTTGGTAAGATGATATGAGTTACAACTAGCCCCATACCGAAGCCATCCCTGTGAAGTGGGGAGAGTCCTGCTATACAGTCTACCTCTTTATTCTAATACAACTGTAGATCCAATCTAGCTGACGAAATTCAGTTCTTGGAATTTTATTTATGTGTGAATCCAAAGGGAGAGAGAGTATTAGACACTCACAGCAAAGGGGTTGGAAGTTCCTGCATCTACATACCTAAGATGAAACTTGTCAAACTCATAGACACTAAAAACTATAACAAGCTAATCATTATAAAATCTTTCATTCTGTACTAGTACACCTGTTGTGCTTTTCTTGTATCCATTACAATGATAGATCCAATTTAGTGGAAGAAATTGGGTTCCTGGAATTTATACCTAATCATGTGGAAGCAGGCATTCAAATTTCTTTTTTCTTCCAGTAGTATTGGAATAAAGACGGTATTGCTTTTCATGATGTACATATGTGGCAATTGAATGGTCAGACCTAGTCTTGTACCCAGACTCATTTCTGCATGCACCCAGTCTCATTTCCTCTTAACATATGCATGGGAGGAAATGAGTCTGGTAACATTGGGAGGTTCAAACCACTGACTTCTGGTACCTGAAATCAGGTGTGTCCAATCAACACATGGATGCGTGACCATCCAAAGGCATGGTGAACAAAATATTCCATCATTGCTTGCAGTACAAAGTGAGAAGAGCAGTCACAAGGACATTGCAGGAGACAAAATGATAACAACAGCTGATAAGGCTTGAACTTTCTGTGAATAGTATTGTAAGCTTACTTGCTTTGCATACTATGCTGGTTCTCAAGTCTTGAAGTTCTCGCACTATATACAATTTAACTAAGAGTAACTAATGTTCTCTGCTGCTTTTCCCATGGTATACTTCCCCTATTGTTTTGAAACATGCGGATGTGGCCTTCCAGAAATCACGTGATAACTTTTCAAAGTGTGGTATACGTGCAAATCACATGAATAATGATGTAGTAGAAGTAAGTAAACAACTTGCCCCCCCCCCCCCCCAATGCACATTACCAGGTTCTTTACTCCACAACAAAGAGCCTGGGTGCAAGGCTACGTCAGACCTAGCTTTTAAATACAATGCACTCTTTCCTGCTATTGATTGGGAGAATAGTCCAGGATGTCCTGTCCTGTAGCTGCTTTACTATGTGTGAGACATATTAGCCCTTTCAAAGCATAGTTTTAGTTTCAATTACTACCATGGTGCTTTGGTGGAAAATCATGCTGATCATCTGAGAGATGAACGGCTAATGACACTAAACACTTGCACATTTTAAGCTGGTTCTGAAGCAGTAAATAACATCTACACACATCACACACAGCACATGATGAATGTGTTCAGCACTCCTTGCCAGATCATTTGTAAGCTGATTACATAATCATCACAGAGTCATGAGTGAGTCATTGTATTTCTCCTCACCATTACAGATCTTTGCATCAATATGATACTGCTGATGAAAGACAATCTTGCATCCAGAGAAAATTCTAATCAACTTCTATTTATTGGCTATTTATTATATTTATCCAGCATCCCTATATCATTCACCCTATTTATCCATTGCATTAACAGCAATATTATTATTCCAGCTACGATATTTTATCACCGTAACTGTTGTGTCGCTTGTTTGCATTATTTTAATATTCCTCAAACTTGGACTACTCCGTACTTGAAGTAGCTAGAGGTTGCTGAGGTATCCCAGGATCATCCTGGGATATCCTGTCCTGTGAACTTGGACTACTCCATACTTGAAGTAGCTAGGGGGTGCTGAGGGCATCCCAGGATCATCCTGGGATATCCTGGCCTATAAACTTGGACTACTCCGTACTTGAAGTAGCTAGAGGTTGCTGAGGGCATCCCAGGATCATCCTGGGATATCCTGGCCTGTGAAATTGGGCTACTCCGTCCTTGAAGTAGCTAGAGGTTGCTGAGGTATCCCAGGATCATCCTGGGATATCCTGGCCTGTGAACTTGGACTACTCCGTACTTGAAGTAGCTAGAGGTTGGTGAGAGTATCCCAGGATTGTCCTAGCTGGCCTCTACTCCGTACTTGAAGTAGCTAGGGGGTGCTGAGGGCATCCCAGGATCATCCTGGGATATCCTGGCCTATAAACTTGGATTACTCCATACTTGAAGTAGCTAGAGGTTGCTGATGTATCACAGGCCAGGATCATCCCGGCCAGTGAACTTGGACTACTCCGTACTTGAAGTAGCTAGAGGTTGGTGAGAGTATCCCTGGATCGTCCTGGGATATCCTGGCCTGTGAACTTGGACTACTCCATACTTGAAGTAGCTAGGGGGTGCTGAGGTATCCCAGGATCATCCTAGGATACTATGCTTCCTAGACTTTCCTAAGACCTTCTCGGACAATTGAAGGCAACACTGGACAAGAGTGTTTGCAAATGAGATTACAGTGGGCATAGTAGCCCACCTACACTGCCATTTTGGAGGACAATTGAAGCCAAGAACTAAACCAGCAATAGTGATGCCATTCTTGACTGCAGCAAGAAGCTTGTAGCATATATGCACTATGCATCACCATAGCCTCGTCCCCAGGCTCTCTCCTCAAAAACGAGGGGGGAGGTACCAATCAGATTGCAGAACGAAACCACGTGTACACGTGACATTTTGCCAACTCAGCAAAAAATTGTCAACTCGAAAATGAACTTGTAGCGTAGACTACACCTCGAAGGTTGGTGAAAAACAGTTTTCGAATGTGCGGAAGGGGCGCAAGTCCAGAGAGTCCAAGATCGAAGTTCGCTGTAGTTGGTTTGCGGGAGCGACTCGCTCACTAGTCTCGCGGAGCCAGACTCTCACACGAAAAGCGGAAGAGAGTCTGGTGACACTCGCATATTGAGTTGGTGTTGCCCTGTCAGCAGGTCAGTAGGTAATTAAGTGGGTGCCAACAAGTGTGCGACAGAAAAGGAAGTCATGGAAGTGACATTGAAGCCAGACTCTCAAACGGTAACTCACTTATGGTCAATTATCGCCCCCAGAAATTCCTGGGGCTGTTAGCACCAACTCAATATGCGAGTGTCACCAGACTCTCTCCCGCTTTTCGTGTGAGAGTCTGGCTCCGCGAGACTACTCGCTCACCATGCTTCGCTGCTCCGAGTTTACATGTGCAAAGTGCGTCACGGAACTCAACAGAGCTGCGGATGCCTCGAAGACGAGGAGCGAAATTGTAAATAGCTTGCGATAGTACTGATATTGCATGGGAGGTTATTAAATCACATGACAATTATTAATAAAGTGGGAGCGTCCTACATTGATCACATGAATGATGACGCGCCGGAAGTCGACAAGTTTTACCGCGGATGTTACCAGGCTCTCAGCAGCATTAAGGCATGGGCAGCTCATTAACAGTGCCTTAAATGCAAAATTTGAATAACTCAAAAGGTATGATCACATTGGCCACCAAACTTTACAGTGCACTAGAACTAATGAAATTATGAGGCCACGCCCACTAAGGTGATCACGTGACTTTTATATTGGAGCCAGTGATGGCCAAGCACCTTTCAGCCAAAAACCATTTCTAGTACCTTAGCCACCAATTTTTTTTGTTGCTAATGTGATAAAGTACATCCTCATACCATTTTTAAACTTACATCTAAAGGAAAAGAAATGGTATTTTGGCGATGTATTTTTAGGTCCGTTTTGGAAATAGTGACATCATAATTGGTCACGTGGTTACCAGAGTGGGTGTGGCAATTCCTGTTAATGAGCTACATATTCTCTCTAAATTTGGACAACGTATGCTAAGCAGAAATAAAGTTATGGAAACCTCCTACTTTTGTTTTCCACCCGTGCCTACACCTGAGCTCTCTTCTCCCCCAGTTTTTGAGGAGAAAGCCTGGGGACGAGGCTAGCATCACCATGAGCATAGTAACGCCATCTACTGGTATACTGCCATTGTAATTCCATGCTCTACAAAGAATACTTACCTTGCTCAAGGGTGTAAACATTGGTGGCAACTATCTGAGTGCTGAAGCCCCCTCTGAAGATTTCAAACTTCTGACACTACCATTAACATTTAGGCTGAAATTGACTGACTGAGGTTGTCTGTCAATCTGTAGTTGTTGCACTACCCTGGACTCAGTATATTCTGCTTGACTAGTGCTGTTTCAGTGGTGGATCTAGAAATTTCGAAAGGGGGGTTCAAGTCATTGGCGCGCTTTGCGCGGCGGATATTTTTGGGTTGCCACGCCCACTTTCGGTCACGTGAACGCATTCAAAATAAAATATAGCTGGAAGGCCGAACCGAGGGGTCCGTCACAAAAGAAATCTCGTACACTGTCCGACAGTGTTGTTTTACTTAACTATAACTTTAACTAAATACATTTTAGTATGGCCTTTTTAAAATTTAGTTAACCAAAACTACAACTAACTGAAAAATTTTTGCTAAGCTGGGAACTATAACAAGAACATACAAGAAGAAACCTGTCGGCATAGAAATCCACTGTGAAATCCAGAAATCCACTCTGAAATCCGAAATCCACGTGAAATCCAGTAGATTTCGAAATCTCGTATGCCAAGACGCGCCATGGCGGACCCCTCGGGCCGAACTGAATATCTCAAAGCAACTCTAGGCCTACACTGTAAAAAATTGGAGGTTAATTTAACCCAGAAAAGGTCATCTCAGTTGCAGTCTGGATTCATCATTCAGTTTAAAATGGGTTACCTCAGTTGCAGGATCTATACCACCTCCCACTTTTACCACAGTGTAGGGTTACAGTGTTTGTGTACTCAAAGTTCCAATATGGCATGAATACTCGCATAAAAGCACGTAAATACTGCCCAAAGGTTAGCCAATAGTGCATGAATATTTTTCAGACTCAATCCAACACTACATGAATATAGTGAGAGTTCCACCCCCTTTTGGCACAAACATGCAATAACAAATTGAATTTCATTTGCAACCCAATTCATTGTTTGCTAGAAACCTGCACTGGACAAGGGGTGTAACCCTAAACCCTGGCAAAAGTAGGTGAGCCACTGACCTAGATGAATCCAGACTGCAACTGAGATGACCTTTTCTGGGTTAAATCAACCTCCAATTTTTTACAGTGTATAGTCAAACATCTGGAGATCAGTAAGGAACTGATACGTGAATGTGTAACTGTGCCTGGTTGTTGTTGCTGCATGCCACTGCTGCATAATCATTTGATGGACTCGTGCAGTTATGTACGCAAAATACATTACTAGCCACCAAAGGGGGGTGCATTTGCACCCCCCTTATCCCCCCTAAATCCGCCACTGTGTTTGTTAGTAAAGTTCCACTGTACTTATAAGTAGCAACACTGAGCAAATTTTGTTATGAATATTAAAATTTAGCCCCCGCCCACTTGCCCCTGCCTCGCTGGATGATTGTGATGTAGCTGGTGATGGAATGAGGCAGAGTTTAGCCACATCTGAACTGAGGATTCCATCTGTGATGGCCAAACATGTACTCAACAGTGACATGTCGTTTGGTATTCTTGCATCACTTTTGATTGGAACATCAATTTTGTGGCCAATAGCAGATTTTCTTCAGCTGGCGCACGGTGACGGTTCAGCTTTTTTAGGGAAGGTTCTAGCAACCACAGCCTGATAAGCTTTTCAATCACCCAGCAGTCTGCATGGTATGCCTGATATTCTCACACATATCACAGACATCCCAGACTAAACTACTGGACTAAATACCAGACAGACCTTTAAACTTAAATATCACCTCCAGCTGATCAGATGTGATGTGATGGATATGTTTCAGGCTTGTATAAAGGTCTTTGGTACTACTGGAATACACGTGTGGACTGACACAGAGACTAAGCCATGTAGACACCTAGCTGTACTATGAAAATGGAACAAAAGTCAATTGCACCTGCCAATGCCATGCCCCAGCTAAGTTCATGTCTTTTCTTGCGATGAAAAAGCATACCATGTGTTGCTTTCTGTCTGTCACTTAATTCATGAAAGATAGCTGTCTGGATTTCCATTAATAGCAGAACGTTAGCATCCGTAAGCTATACAGTGATTTATACAGTTAGGGTGGGGTTAGGATTGGGTTAGGGCTGGTATAAATACCGTATAGCATACGGATGCTAACATTCTGTCGTTAACGGCTTGTGCTGTCTGTCATACAGCTACAACTAAGAAAGGAAAACTACAAGTTATACTATAGGTCTCCTGCATTACCACAAAGTAGCCAATTACCCCCCTTCCCCAGCATCTGTCTCAGGCCATGCAGGCTCTCTCCTCACCAAACAGTGCTGATTGGGACCAAATGCTACACCCACCTATAAACCCTCACACAGTCTGATCATGGCTTGACGAGACCCTTCAGAGTTTAGAATGAAGGGGAGAGCGCTACCATCAGTACGTTACTCACTTGACTTACCTCTCACAAAGACGAAAGTAGGCTTAGTAGCAACCAGAAAATGGAGGCCGCACCCTCTGAACACATGTTATTTCCTGAGTGGGTGGAGCTGGGCACGAGATCTGGGACTAGGGCTGAGTTGGGGTGTTCGTTGTGACAGCGTGCGAGTTGAGGAAGTTGGAAGTTCTCACTAACAGAGGTAGATGATGCTACACTGAGGTCTAAAATGTCTGTGTGCAAGGAGTGGCCGCTTCCATGTTGTTGCAACAGGAAGTGAAGGTTGTGACACCCTTCATATGGAGAGGAAGTTTCGTTTAGCACACTGCAACACCTCAGTTGTTCCTCCACTGGAATGCTGGCATGAAAAATGTAAACCTATTGTTTGCTGGATGGATGTCTTGATGTCATAATCTACCATCATCCCCATGATGAATAATTTATGCATGAAGTTTGGAGAAGAGGCGATACATTTCAACACCTGTGTAGTAGATTCCTCACTCATATGCTTCCAGTGCAAAATTACTGCAAGCAACGAAAAGCTGGGCTGGGCCTGGGGACAAGGCAAGGCCAGTACCATGTCTCATAGCTATTTCGACTATGTATATATATACTGATCATTCTGACAGTCATTATCAAGAAGCATCCACCATGATGAACAATGTCAGCAGCTGGTCACGTGCTTCACTGTCACTTTCACCCAGGTACACCTGATAGGATTGCTGCAGTATACCTTGAAGCATATGGATTGAGACATATACCTAATTTGCTGCATGTTGTGTTGTATGATTTTTCTTTGTATGTCATTATTGTACAGGAGAAGTTGAACATATTAAAGTGCATTCCCTTGAAGCATTGCTCCATCCTCTCATTATATAGGAGAAAATGACAGTGATAGTGATGACAACAACCCTGCATGTTGTCAACTGTACAGTGATCCATACAATGTAATGTGAAGTGTCGCCTTCGTTCAGCACCAGCTAGAGAAGTGATTGGAGAAGAGTCTAACACTGACTACTACAGTACACAGGGAAGTGACTCCCCAAGTAAAGATCTAGACACCCAGAAGGAGTCTAATAGTGTTGAAGAGTGTCCAGTTTATGAGGAGACATCCAATACAGCAGAACCAACAGATGAGGTGTCCAACACAACAGCATCAATACAAGACCCTCAGTCTGAGCATGCACTAAATCTAAGTTTCATCAGCAGCAACCTGACTATGTTTGACCTTGACCCCACCCTTTCAATAGCTCCACCACCAGCATCTCCTAGTCAGAACACTAAATGTGTCCATGTTCATGAGGCAAGTACTGAGCCAACTATGGATGCATCATGTCAAATCAACAACACAGAGCAAGAGACAGACAATGAACCTGACTTGAGGTAGAGAATACTGGTAGAAAATATGGATATGGAGTATTCACTTTGATGTTTCACCATCTTAGGTTCATTGAAGCTGAGTTGGAAGATGCCAAGGGGAGACTCCTAATGCATGAGGAGGAGGGTAACCTTTTGGATAACGCCAGCTACCTGACTGCATTTTGTGCATGAGATAGCAGTCCCCATCTCCCAGTCACCCCAGCCCAGCTGATGAGGCCTGGTATGTAGAAGACAGAATTCTTTAATTCTTGTAAATTGTCTTCACTGAGAAATAAGTTGACACCTTGTGTTCACTGATGGCAAGGTCAAATTTAGTGGCCAAGACACAGGTAGGTCCAACCAAGTAACCAGAGATAGAACAAGCTCCTTGCATGAAGGCAAGTAATGGTCAAACAGAGCAGGAGGAAACTGCATGATTCTGTATATATCTTATCTGCCCCACTGTGTAAGAGATGGCAGTCATAGCTGCATGTGATGAATTTTAGAGCTTTGTGATCATGTGTTCATGCTACCAAAGAATCTACCTGATGCACTTCATGATCATCAGCAACCTTCCAGAATTATCAATATATCAATATATATAATAATGTTATAGATAATGGTGTTCTTATACACAGATGACTGCATAAGCTTGTCAGGTGGGATTCTTAGCTCAGATGGTATAGGGCATCAATGTATAGGTTACAGGTTTGAGAATTAGGTCCACTTTAGTAACTAGGCTATATGCTGCCCTATAGAATTGAATTATAATTATAGTAAACCCCAAGATCCTATAAAAATCGAGGCCTTCGCTTGCTGATCAGACAGAAAAGTTACACAGAATTCCTGGTAACACCACTTCCCTGGTTTGGCAGTTAACTAGGCAATCCTATTTTGTTAATTCATACGTATGCTTGTCCTCCAAAAAGTGAGGCACAGTCTGGGTAGCTGCAGCATTTTTCCTAGGGTTCGAGCACCTAGATGGGCAGCTTGATGTACTCGCATGCATGCATGGAAGACAGATCCTTCATGAGATGTGAAAGAGCAGTCCTGCAATGTATTGTGCTAATATTCTGTAATGCAATATCCCATCATGTAGGCAAGCAGGCAGCAAAGAAAAAAGGCATAATATTGCTTTCTAGTGTGGGTTGCTAGTATATCAACTATAGCCATGCTGTCACATGCAGTGAACCCAAAACATTGAATGTGTGTCCACTGCCTTCCTCACAGAAAATCCTTGAGCCATATTCACACCTACTATGCCCACAATTCATTTGAAGTGATACAGTCATGAATACAAATCAAGGTGTGGTAATCTACCATATAAACCAACAAGTCTATAAGACTATTTGATCATTCACAATTAAGTTGCTATAAAGTAGTTGATATCAGGCTAAGTGTAAAAACTCAGACTCCAGAGTGGACTTTGGACTTTACTATTGCATACCCCAAAAATATGATAGGTACAGTTGGAAATCAGACACTGCTGTTGATGTTCTATATGGAACGGTTGACAAAGTTTGAATTCTTATGATGTTGCAGAAGGTTGTTTTGGTTATTAGCACATAGCAATTTTGCATGGTACCAATTCATGATTCACTATTGCAAAGAATTTCAGCAAGAGTGTTTTATAAAAACACAAATGTACGCATAAGCAATTGAATGCTGATGTTTAGGCCTGAGCCAAATATGCTTTTTTTTCTTGCCGATTATTCTATTCTGCAATTCTAAACTTTTCTCCCTATTATTCTTCCAAGGTATGCCTATTATTCTTTCCATATCTGTCAGTATTCTTATAATAATGGACATGAACACATATTACAGATAGGTGCAACAACGATACCACTTCATTCTCACTTGTGGAAGATGACCACAAAATATTGTACTGCTGTTGCTTCTTCAGGATCATTTTTAAATTCAGACCCTGAACTAGGGACTACAAACGTTGACACAGCTCGCTAGTGCTTGCAGCACCGCTCATAGCTACATGTACTGATAGCTGCGTGTATAGCTGCGGTTTTCTAATGCCCGCTAATGTGGTCAGGCTGTGCCTATTATTCCTAAAAATAGCACCTATTATTCTAAAAATACGCTCAATGCCAGGAAGTACCTATTATTGCCAATATTATGCCAGTATATTTGGTTCAGGCCTACTGATGTGTTCATATACAAGCAGATAAAGTAAGTTAAACACTAATGGTTCAGAAGAGAGAGGTACAGGGCCCCAATACATACAACAGTAGCAGCAGCACGAACCTACAAAGAAACTGTTCACTGCAAGCATACAGACGAGAACTTCCTTGTGCACACACCAATACCAAGATGTGTGTGCACAAAGACAGCTACATGAACTCCCCTGACACGTGACACGTCTTGCCCTGTGCATCAGGAGGTATTAAAAGATGATAAACTACCTAAACAAATGCTTACTGAAGTCAAATTATATGCATTATGTTAGTGTATTCATGCAACTTTTCAACCTGAAAGTGTGTAGCCAGTGGGAACTTGTGGCACCATTATTTACAATTTTTAAGGTAGATATACTAATCATTCTCTTCAAAGCAATGTTCAGTCACATCTTGAACCCCTTTCCTTGACCCTGTCTCTTGTGGTTGGAGTTCGGTGTGAAGTGCCTTCATGAGCTCACTGTCCCCGTCCAATTTCAACACTAGGGTGCTGAGCAGCATCCCAAAAAGGTCACCTTCCACCTCAGCACGTGACAGCTGCTGGTCTGCCTGGACTGTCTCAAATTGCCCTCCACTCTCAGACTGTATGCAAGACAAGACCACAGTAACAATACCACTGACATAGGCAAGCTTCAATTACAATAGCTAGTTATAGGTGACATCACTGTACGAAAGAGAAGTGGAGATTATGAAATTCAGCTCTATATTCTGGTGTGTTGCTTAGGTAAGAAACACACACAAATCACATACATACATGCACACACATCCTCACAAATGTACACAACATTGAAAAGCATTAGACTGCTCTGTGCAATAACCCTCCATCCAAACTCAAACAGCAAAGTTCTAAATTAAAACTATGAACAAAAAACTCTCACTGACATATTCAAATGTGGTGAGTATTTTCTGCACACCTACAATTATCAGTGGCTACAATTTTGTACCGCGTAGACAGTATACCTGCATAATTGTGGAAAAGATGAAGCTTGCCTCCACAAGCTCCTGGTATACATCTGGCTGCTCACTGATGGAAGCCATGTCTGCAGCTGTCATACCATTCTAGGAGATAGAGCACAATCTGAACTTGGTGGGATGACATTGGTACATTCATACAATGTATGAACAATCAACGAACCACATCTCCCTTATAAAACAGGCCTAGATGTTATGCAAAGTCACTCACTGCGCAGGACGTGTTTCGGCCAATACCAGGCCTCATCAGCTAGGGTGACCGGGAGATGGGGACTGCTATCTCATGCACAGAATGCAGTCAGGTGGCTGGCCTTATTCAAAATTCGGTAGAGAGTCCTCGAAATCACCGTCTCTTCATGCAGCTGTTCTTCGTGCAGCTGTCTTTCATTCGAAGATCTTACGTAGTGATCGTAATCATTGATCATCACTTGTTATCGGTGCGTAAACGTAAATGCATGCGTATGCAGTCGTTCCGCCAGTGACAAGTAAACAGGGATTATTGAAAAAAACAAAAACAGGAAGTTAAAACGCAGGTGCATTCCATCGTTTAATTAACGGAACCTTGGTTTCCGGTGAGTTTTCAAAGTCTCTTGCCAACAAGCAGGAAGCTGTAGGTGCCTACTTTGCCAGCGGTTTTATAGACCAATGAGTCTACTATCGAGATCCAACGTTTCAAGTTGCAGCTTCTTACCACTTTGCATAGGAAAGCCATTGTTTACGGATGGTTCAATCGTACGGTCTCGTGCGACAGGGGTGCAGTTTTTGGTGGCACGTTTTTGTTCGCCTCCCCTGAGCTGCATGGAACAGGTACCATTTGAAAGCACTGGAACAGGGCTACAATATATGCAGAAACTAAGCGTGTACTCGAATAACCCTCTGAGATAAGGTGCCGTTAATTAAATGATGGAATTTTTGTACGTATACACTTTCCGTTTTTTTTCAATAATCGTCTGTGTATTGTCACAGGCGGAACGACTGTATGGAAGCTTTGGTGACATCCATGACACTGAGTTATATGATAAAAGATTCCAGTAAGTGAGATAAAGCTATTTTTACTGAGCTTACTATTGAAAGACCAATTAAAGAATGTTTCATGAATTTTACACATTATGTTGCAGTTGTGTAAAGTCAATCTGTAGCTAAGTAAATTACATAGCAAGTTGATCATAGTTTTTAACTGCTTCCCAAATCTCAATACATACAAGTCAAGTATGGGAAGCTGTGAGCTGACAGTGGCAATACAAGCAACAGTTAGCTGACAAGCTACACAGCATTGTCACATGTTGAGCATGCACCTGTGTGCTAGCCTCGTTCCCAGGCCCTGCGCGCGTTCGTCGCTTGCAGTACGAAATTCGCGATCGCGCAGAGGGCCTGGGCTCGTTCATCACGTGATGCGTGCCGCAGGCGTCATTTTACGTCACACCAGATATAGCAAAATCGCTGTGTTGCAGAGATCACCACAAATGAGTTGGAAGAACCTGGAACAGGTCATGCGCGTACGGTAGACTACAATAGTCAACTCGAGCTGAAGACAAGGAGCCGAAATCCAGGTTCGACCTAGTAACACGATGTGGCCAAGGTATCTGAATATAGACGTCTACTATCCACCTAAGCATGGCAGCTTGTGCTCTTGCGCTGCCGAGACTTTTAACACTTAGGTAAGTTCCCACGCACCATTACTGTGATCTCGGGGGGCCTCTTTCAACGGTAAACAAGGCGCTAGCTCATCTATGACATCATTGATTCTAGTAGAAGGGTCGTAACGTAAGCTGCGGCACGCATCACGTGATGAACGAGCCCAGGCCCTCTGCGCGAATTTCGTACTGCAAGCGACGAACGCGCGCAGGGCCTGGGAACGAGGCTACCTGTGTGCAGTGTATGCCTGTAGTGCTCAGAGAGTTCACCTTGTCTGTAATATCCAGCCTAGCTCCATTGGTGATGAGCTTCTTAACAACATTCAGGTGACCTACTTTAGCAGCTAACATCAGAGCAGTATGTCCAGTTTGCTGTAGAGATAGATATCAGTTGGACATATCTTTTGTATAGGCCTATTGCTCGCAGATGAAAGTGGTCACAAGTCCACTTATTGCCGAGCGCATTAGCGCGAGGCTCTGAATGAGGGATCTATTCTCGCAATGTACGTGCGTGCGTACGTACGTACGTGTCGGTCACGCTTAGGAATGTCAGTTTGCGGTATCGCTTAGCCTTAGGAATGTCAATTTGAGGTCAACGCTCGCAATGTCAATTTGTGCTCACGCCCAGGCAGGATATCGGATACGTGCATTACACGACGAAGTTGGGACGACGTTTCTTGCCGACGGACGACGGGGAGGACAGCGCGACTGGCCCTTCGCAACGTACGTATTTGTGGAGCGAAGTGCACAAATGAGTGCTGAACGCAGCCGACGGCTGCCGACTCTGAGGAAAAAAAAAAGCAAAGAAGTCAGCCCACCGTAGAAAGCTAAGAGAGCGACAGAAGAACAAGAAAGAGTTCAAAGTAGAAAGCACGTATTGGAGATTGTTCACAAGCCAGGTATTTAGACTCACTCTTCACGTTACCGTTGTTTTGTACTGTTCTTTGGACTCCCACTAGACGAGCAACGCCTGACACCTGCGCCGCGCGCCCCATCCGCGCATGGCGCTTGGAGCGGCGCGAGGCATCATACGCATGCGTAGTCCTAGTAAACACACTAATCATTATCAAGTACTAAGTTTTAGCCAAGGGCCAGGACTAAGACACTATATTTCCAGCATTCTTTTTCCAGCTTAAGCAGGTTATGCTGCTGTTGATTGTACAGACAAGCACCCATGCACACCCGATTTTGACCCTCCATATGTAATTTGATAGCATCCTCTGTGTAACAACCCACCATACAATTGTGCAATATTGCAAAATCCATTCATGGTTAGCCTCCAGAATGCTGGGAAGTGAGGCTATTCTTGGCAATGTGTGCTGACTCATGTACGTATTGTGCAAGAGTCAACAAATGAGAACAACAGTTATGGTGTTTGTGTCCCTTGTCTTAGATAGATCTCGGTGGGAATGTAGCCCACAGTAAGCTTATCCTTCTGTATTGTAAGTGCAAGTGGGCATATACATATACTGTAGTGTCCCGCAAATACGCCCCCCCCCTTTTGCAACCTTAGCCTTAGTAGAAAGCGCAGGGGGGGGCTTATACGCAGGATGCGACATTTTCTCTTGCAATTACGCCCTCCCTTCCGGTGCCCCGCCCACAACTTCATGTCCAGATAGAAGAAGAGAACGCATTAATTTTGACAACTTTGCAGTTGCTATCTGGAATGATGTTATTTATACATGTGGCAGTCCCATGTAGAAATCAAAGGTTATTCTGTTGTGTATTTCGATCACATTGCTGTGATTGAAGCTGGGAGTCGCTAAGTTGACCCAACTCCATGCGGTTACGTCATCTATTGAATATCCATAACTAACCCATCGCGCGCACTTAAGGATACCGAGCCAACGAAGACAGGTGTTCACCACACTTATAAACCAGAGGGAAAAAAAAGTACCATTCCCTGGCCCCAAGCCCTAACCCTAACCCTAACCCTAACCCTAACCCTTAACCATTTAGCCAACAACAGACAACCAGCGCATCAAGTACAGCTTTCTGCAGCATGCAGTTGAGCGCATGCAGTTGTGCGCATGTGTAAGGAGCCAGTGCAAATTAATCTTTGAACCTCTGACGTCACCACATGGGGTTGGGTCAACTTAGCGACTTCCGTTTGAAGTGCCATATCGCTGAACTTCCATTAAGGGCGGGGCTCATACGTGCTTCGAAGATGCATGAATAATTGAATATCTAATGAATCTACGAAGCGCATATGAGCCCCGCCCTTAAGGGAAGTTCAGCGATATGGCACTTCAAACACAGCAATGTGATCGAAATACGCGACAGAATAACCTTCGATTTCTACACGGGACTGCCACACATAGTTGTTAGTAAATTATTTTGGTAACAGCCATATATAGTTGGGGGGGGGGGGGGGGCTTATGCACGGGAATAAAATACCTCTGCAAGACTTTGCGCTAAAAATGCAGAGGGGGGGGCTTATGCGCGAGGGGGGGCGTATTTGCGGGACACTACGGTAGTCTCTCTGCCGAATAGTAGAAAACTTTCTTCCAATATTGGGTGTCAACAGCAATTTTTAGATGTGAAACCTTTGAAATGCTACTGTCAATAAAAGATTTCAAACAAGAATGTGAAGTGTTGATATGTTTGTACCATGGACCTGCATAATGCTTCCATACACTATAACTACATACCATGCAAAGACCTCCCAGCAAACAGAACAGGTACTGTATAGTACTTATATTTTACTGACCGGTTGCTGTAGGTTGGGGTCGGCACTGTACTGGAGGAGGAGATCCACCATCTCAATGTTGCCCTCATCACATGCCAGCATCAGAGGGGTTACTCCATCCTAGCAGTAGTACAAATTTCTGTTAGTCATGTCAGCAGTACAGAAAAATGTAAGGAGCTACCCAAGAGGATATGCTACCCTGGCCAACTAATTAGTACTACTTCAGGAATACTGGGCCATGCAGTGCTAGACAAACTAACTCCTGAAGCTGGGGCAAACACTCATAGCAGCATTGACTATACCTCTCCAAGTATGGTGTGGAGACCCAAAGTCCCAGGGTGACAAGTGGAGAGAGCAACTTTCTCCAGTGGTGGCTGGTGGAACTCAAACCTTTTTTGACCGACAGTTCAAAGGTTTTAACAACTTGGATACATTCAATCACGGGTTCCAATACTCCTTTGTGTTATAGCAGTATCTAGATCATGAATAATTTCGTGTTTCTGCCAACCACACAAACAAATATTAGTTGCAATGACCAGTGAATCACTTTACAAGTACTGTGTGCATGCAGATATGAATGACTTGCACTGTGGTTCTTGTGGTAGGTTGCTATATAGTGTACCATCACCTTATGCTATAACTCAACAACAAAGAAAAAAAACATTCCAAGGTATACACACCATAGCAGTGAAATGCTTTGAGTTGCCCTACAGTTTATAAACATGTACCTCCAGCAGTAGGGCTAAATCACTACAGTACTTCATAGTGGAGATTTTTTTTTTTTGCTCAGTGTCTATCAGGATGTACACATGCATGGTGTGTGTGTACATAACAAGCTATAAAATTATATGAATACCCTCTCTGTTTGTGTTCAGTAGGTTTTGTTGTGCTTGGAGAAATTCTGAGCAAGAAATAATTTGACGATATATATCATAAAACATGCCCGCTGTGACTATCCTGTCATTTTAAACTGCTTCCACATCAGTTTACAAATCGGTTTAGGGCAACTTTGTAAATGCCCTAATATGCTTTAGAAAACCACTTCATGTTAATGGATGAAACTGCTCAGTTTAAACGGGACTGGTAGTGGTAAGTTATTCACTGTATGCATGGCAACTTCTCTAAACTATCTAGCTAATGTAGGGCGTTGTGCTGACAGACAATAGAGAGTGATAATCCCTTTTAGCCTCAGACATGATCTGCATGTGGAAAGGCTAATAGCTAACCAAATGATGCTGCTCTGCACTGCTCACTCAAGCTAACCCCCCACAATGTTCTACATTTTCACTAGTGGGTAAAAATTGAACAACATAAACCACACCTTTAGCATAAAGTTGGGATTGGCATTAGCCTCCAGCAGTGCAGCTATGATCATTCTGGAACCTTTCCTTGTTGCTATCAGCAGGGGTGTCTGTCCATCCTGCAAAGGTAAGAATGAGTACTTATTTCATGCAGTAGTTTCTGTGCTAAATACCCATTTCTCACAGTCTTGCTGTATTTTATAAGACATTCATGTAACTATGTGGTTGACAGTTAGTGTTATGGAAAATATTACTTCTCACACTGGCCAAGACAAAGGTCATGGGTATGTTTCCACCTACTTGATAACTTAATTTACCGCTAGGTACGCACAGTTGATGTGAAAAGGTCAGGTAACTGATTACTTTTTGCTCCTGGTAAATAGCTACAGCAAAAACATGATTCAATTGTTGTTTAAAGTTAAAAATTACAAAGTTAATAAGCTGAAGGAGAGGCTGTTTTCCCACAGTACTTACCATGGTCGTGTGGTTGGGGTCAGCACTGGCTTTTAGTAGCAGCTCCACACTCCTCGGGTCTTCCTTCTTGCAGGCAAATGTCAGAGCTGTTTCTCCATCCTGTTGTTGGTAAAGGCACCATAAGTACTTCTGATAGCAAAGATTCAGGCTTCCTATCTGTGGTTGTGCATGCACTGCTTGAAAATTAACCTCATGCAAAGGTCCACAGATGGTACCTGCATGCACATGCTCTTATAATCAGCGGCATATGTTCACACCCAGTTGTATAAAGTGTGTGATGAGGATCTCATTCCTGCATCACATTGCATTATCTTGCATAGTCCACACAGCATTGCATGAGAGTACAAGAAAGTAAGAAAAGGTCAGCCTAGTAGTGCAGTCCAGGAGCACAGTCTAGACAGCCCAGGCTGGTGGGTTAACATCCATATGCAAAGTATGCATACATACTTAAGATGCATGGTACTGATGACTGTGAGGTGTAATGAATTGCTCAATTTAAGTACAGTACCACGTGAGAAGAATGAAATGGCACTCAACTAAAATTGCAACAGCTGTGGTGCATTGTGAAGAGATTGTATGGCAAGTTTTGAAGATTCTGTGTTGTCATGCATGGATTTGTGCCCTCAAGATAAACCGGACAGAGAGATTACCCTGGTTTTGTATGCACAAGAGGTGTTAATCAGTCAGTCTGTTTGTGTGTCAGCATGTCAATGTTCAGTATGACCCGTACTATCGCGATGTAGTCAAACTCAGTTTATGGGCTCCAACCATCTTTTTTGCTTTCATTGGGTTGTTGTTTTCTTGCACATGTAAAATTTGGGGCGGCTGCAATAATGGCTCCTATCCAGTCTGAGTACTGTTATGGTTGGTTGTCAATTTGAGTATGCATGGTTCTGTAAATTTGAAGTGCATAGGAGTCAGTTAGTAGTTTAACCTGTAAACATAATTAATGGTTCACTTTCTGTTAAACACTAGTAGCTGATTTTGTATGCTGTAGCTACAATATATATTTTTTGGTTGCAATTATTTTGGCTAGTTTGATCTGAAAAGCATGATTTAACAACAATAAAATTGGTATTTTAGTAGCATCTATATACTTGAGTGGAAGAGGCCCAATTCTTTTAATTTGGCTGCACTTTTGTTTGATTTCAACATCATAGCCTGAGATGTATGATTGAATACACAGGCCTGCTTACACATTCTCACAACTCGGCCCATAAATTAAAGGTTAATCATTTCTCATTAAAGAGAGAGAACGAAAGAGGAGTGAAAAAAAAAAAGCCCCAGCTCAGTTACAGGTATCTAAATGTCTTGTAAAGTATTTGGAAAGCAAAAAGAAACCCTGGACATGCAGCCAAATGCCAGGATGACTGTTTGGAAGAGAAGCATGTCCAGGGTTTCTTTTTGCTTTCCAAATACTCTATAAGCTTGAAAATTTTACCTTTCATTTCAATATTCACCTATACAAAATAACCACCCATGAAGATAAGCATTACAGCAACCACATTGTGTTTATAAGCACCCATACAGACATAGGCCCCCACATAAAGGCATCCAGTACCATGCAAACGAAAATGCTTCTTCAGCTTTTCTAAGTAGCAGCTAACTTTTGCCAGTATTCTATCTCTGATTGCAAGCAAGCTATTAACATGCGATAAAAGCTAAACATTTAGGTAAGGCGTCTCGATAAATCATAACAAGAAATTTCGCATAAAAACTCGCAGGGGTTTGTTAGTTCCAAGTGCTGTACATTGGTGATAGAGGTTAGTAATAACTGATCAGCTGCTGACAGTATCTCTTGTTCTAGACAGCCATGGAACAGGAGCTAGCAGGGAGAGAAACTCTAGGACTAAAATACATCACAGCTAATACATAACTGTATGCTACCAATAATATTACATGTTTGGGTTCTTTTGAGCAAACAGTATCCAAGTTTTAAAATTGACACCCAATGTTTCGACACGCTAATCAGCAGTCTTCTTCAGTGGTATACAACATGTGCTACAAAGACCACTTAAATACACATATAAACCAGAAATGGGTGACAATTGGAAACATAAACTACAGTGACAAATTTACATAGACAGAGAACATGGAAATTCAAGAGAGTCTGTTGATTGGTTTGTTGTAAACAGGGGGCAGAAGACCAACCTCTCTGTTCATCGGCAGAGGTTGAGACTGAATGTGTCAGGCCTCAATGGCACAGTGCTAATGGGGGCGAGGGTTGGAGGCTAGGACCTCTACGTCTTCCCATGCTATCATGTGCATAGTGTCCATAGCATTTTCTGTTAAGGCCGAGGTCATTGCATCAGAGTTTGTGAGGGCTTGCATGTGTTCTTCTTGCGGACTTCTAGGGCACGCCCACTCTGGCCAACATACATCATCCCACAATCCAAGCAGGGGATCCGGTATACAATGCCCTTTCATTGGTTGAGGGGGACTGGATCCCAGATCTTAGTGCATCCCAAAGATCCAGTCCCCCTGACCAACAAAAGGGCATTTGTATATATAGATACTATCATATATAACAAGTAACTGCACAGCACACACATGCACTACATACACTACAGTATGTCAACACACCCACCTTGATCTGAAGGTTGACATCAGGTTTGAATCTGATGAGGACCTCAACAATGTGTGAATGACCATAGTAGACAGCTATCATCAAAGCAGTAACAACATCCTGGAGGAGGAGGAGGAGAGAAATATGGATACCTTTTTATTGGCTACTATTCCTCAAATAAACCCTTGCCAGTGTGACAACAAAGTAACCATGTCTGATGGCTGAGGAAGTTACCAGTGCTCACATTAGATTATGGCAACATGACAGGGGTTCCACCCCAAGTGGTACATTCTTCTAGTGATGGGACATGTGGTGTATAATTGGTTTAGGGTACACAGCTTTTATAGAGTTTTCATTTTTCACAATAGTGAACAACACATCCATTATCAATGTAATTCAGTTGATTACAAGAGCTCTACTCTATACTTTGTTGTCACTTAGGGAAGAATACACTCACATCTGAAAACTAGCAGTAGCTAATTATCAACGTAAAAGGAGTGAAAAGGGCTTACACGGTGATACTGCCATACAATAGTAGCAGCTGTCAGTCCAATGATTGATGTTCATTACTACAGTGCAGCAACACTATAACAGAGTGTATTGGCACTTAGTTTGAACATGATAAGAACCAATTTATTGAATGTGTAGCAATCTGTTTGCACTAGGTACAAGGCATTTGTTGGCCCACCACTGTGACCTGTTTACCAAAACATAACCATGTCTGATGAGTGAGGATAGGTTACTATTGTATAGTGCACATAATGATGTTGTTGCTATGGCAACATGGAGATATGACAGGAATTCCACCTCAAGTGGTGCATTCTTACAAGGGCTTCAATGGTAAACACATTTGAAAGCTAGATTTTCAATGCAAAACAATCAAACAAGAGTGGAAAAGCTGTCATGATGGTACTGTCATACAGTAGTGCCTTTTCACCTGACTACAGAAACAGTTCAGTGACTGATTCTCACTGTTTCAGTACTACAGTGTTATGTAGTGTAGTAGCACTTTGCAGTTCTGATGACAACTTCTTTGTTGTAGTGCCTCCGGGATATGCTACAATTTGTACTAGGTACAAGGCAGTTTGATAACTCTAACATTATATATGTATGTGGGTATAATGGAGGAGGACCTACTGTCAAGCTATTACCTCCTCTTGAATGTCCACAGTGGCCCCTCCCTTTAGTAGTGCCTCCACCACATGCTCATGACCCTCCTGACATGCATACATCATTGCTGTCCAACCATCCTGGAGTGGGACAACAACAACAGGAGCTCACTCAGATGAAGAGCATGAACTAATATCCACTGGATCTCACATTGTTGGCTCATTGCTTCACAGAAATGTGCACCACATGCAGAATCATCCTGTTATTAACCCTCGGCGCGCATGCGGAGCGAGGGTTACGGTACTTGGTCTGTGTGTCTGTCTGTCTGTCTGTCTGTCTGTGTGTCTGTTACTCAACATCTCACTTTATACGTGATTATTTGTGCCACAAACGATACTAACCTTCTCAGCGGCGGATGAAGGTCGAAAATTTTAAGCGATTTTCTCTGAAAATGCTTCGTTGCGAAGCTAGAGCGTTTCCTGTTGGTACGGCTAGGCCTACATGATAAGTCGGCCATTTTTTACTCCGCGGAAAACGCGCATGCGTATGAATCTGGACCACGTGGCTAGCGGCGATTTTGCTCTTGGGAGAGACGCTCTTGGCGAGTTCGATTATTGGCCATTGGCAGTAAGTATGCCTCCAACAAAGGTATGCCCGCAGTGTAAAGCTGCTGTACCTGTAAGACGGAAGACATGTGAATGCTGTGATCATGTCTTTCGATCCAAACGAAAAGCAGAGTGTAATTTGTGAGAGAAAGCTATGAAACGTATGAGATCAGTAGAATCAGATAGTGTGAGATCAGTAGAATCAGATATTGTGAAATCAGCTAGGAAAGCTAAAGATATGTTGCACAAGGTCTGTGAAAGAGCGTCAGAAACTCGTGAGTGAACTTTGTATAGGCAGGAACAAAACAGAATGCACAAAGCAAGCATGAGAGAGTCTGAAACCTTTGAGCAAACTGTGCATAGGCAGGAACAAAACAGAATGCGTATGGCAAGCATGAGAGAGTGTGCTGCGCCAAGGGTTTGGCACTTCAGTGCCTTTCATTTCCATAGTGACTACAGTGACTTGATAACAAAATTTCTCACACAATGGAGGCTGACAAGTACCTATTTGGCTCTAACTACCATAACAATGGAAAGTGAATGCACAGTCTGTGGTTCAATAGTTACGTCTCTAGGTTGGATGGTTTTGTAAATGACAAAATACAGTAATCATACACGTGAGCTAGTAGACACTGAAGTTACATGCTGCACTCAGTGACCTGCACTCTCTTCACAGTTAGGTAACAACTACATTCTGAGAACAGACTAGCTACTGATGATAAGCATGTCCTTACTGGTGAAATGCACTGTAAGTTGGACCAGAGTCACATCCCATTATTGACATAACCAGGTGGCTCCATTTCTTACTACTACTGTCAAGTAATGACTGGTACTACCTTCGTTTGAATGTCCACAGTGGCCCCTCCCTTTAGTAGTGCCTCCACCACATGCTCATGACCCTCCTGACAGGCGTACATCATTGCTGTCGAGCCATCCTGGAGTGGGACGACAACAACAGGAGCTCACTCAGATGATGAGAATGAACTAATATCAACTGGATCTAAAACAGTGCCTCATTGCTTCACAGAAATGTGCACCACATGCAGAATCATCCTGTTACTTCCACCAACAGCTGAGAGTAACTGTTAGCAATTAAAGTGACTACAATGACTATGTAAACAAAACTTCTCATACAATGGAGAATAGATTAACAATCCGTGGCTCTAAACAAAAATGATTGAGCAAATGAGAAAATACAGTAACCAGATACATGAGTAAACACTGAAGTTACATGCTGCACTCAGTGACCTCCACTCTCTTCCTAGTTAGGTAACATGTTGAATGTCTATAGTGGCACAACTACAGTCTGAGAACAGATTGGCTGTTAGTACTGTCCTTACTGGTGAAATGTACTGTAAGTTGGACAAGAGTCACATCTCATTACTGACATAACCAGGTGGCTCCATTTCTTACTACTAGTCTACAACAAGGGATTGCTCTACTTCCCACCTCCACTGAACTAGCAGTACCTTCTCCTGCAGATCAGGCTGGGCCCCTGCTGACAGAAGTCTCTCCACAATAGGAAGGTGACCTCCAGAGGATGCAGCCATAAGAGCTGTCCAGCCATCCTGGGAGGAGAGTGAAGGACAGCTGAGGCTGAACTGTTGTGTTTAACTTTGTCGGTTCACAACTGTGACTGCTTAACGAAAATCAACCATGCCTAATGGTTGAAGGTACCATTGTATTATGCTCATAATGATGTTGTTTCCATGGCAACATGGAGCTATGACAGGAATTCCAACTCAAGTGGAACAGTCATACAATTATTTCAGTGGTAAACTATTCTCATGCTTGAAAATTAGAGTATCAGCGCAACAAAATGGAAGTACAACAGGCTGTCGTGATAATAAGTCATACAATACTGCAGTTCAGTGATTGATGTTCATTACTACTGCCTGACTGCCCATTTCTACAATACATACTATTACAGTCTATATTGGCACTTTGCTGACTGATGTAATGTCTTTGGGATATACATGTACGTACTAAACTCTTCGAGAAAATACAGTAATCGCATACGTGAGCAAACACTGAGGTTACATGCTGCACTCAGTGACCTGCGCTCTCTTCCTAGTTAGGTAACAAGTTGAATGTCTATAGTGGCACAACTACAGTCTGAGTACAGATTGGCTGTTAGTGATAAGCATGTCGTTACTGGTGAAATGCACTGTAAGTTGGACAAGAGTCACACCCCATTATTGACAAAACCAGGCGGCTCTTTGCTTACATATTAGTCTATACCAAGTGATTTTGTTGATTGCATCACTTCCCACCCCCACTGAACTAGCAGTACCTTCTTCTGCAGGTTAGGCTGGGCCCCTGCTGCCAGCAGTCTCTCCACAATAGGAAGGTGACCTCTAGAGGATGCAGACATGAGAGCTGTCCAGTCAGTCTGGGAGGAGAGTCAAGGACAACACTGGACTATGGAAATAACTACTGTTGCCTGTTTAAACAAAAATAACCATGTCTGATGAGTGAAATTGATACCATTCTATTGTGCTCACAGGAGCTTACGAACACCGTGAAGTGGTGTGAAGGAGCGTTCAACTACAATACATTAGTTGATCCCATCCTCTGTTGCACACTTTATAAAGTAGCTGTATGTTCGCACCTACTTCATTAAGAAGCCAGCAGGGGGATTCTTGAGAATCCACAGTAGTCGGCAGTAGTTAACATGAGTAAGTGAAAATCATATAAGGCGTGTTTTAAAGTGTCATTCGACACAAGATGGATATGCTAGTTTGACACTCCTTCTGCACAGTGGTTCATAAGTTTCTGGTAATCATAACAGTGTTGTTGCTATGGCAACATGGAGATATCACAGGAACTCCACCTCAAGTGGTGCATTCTTACAAGTAGTTCGCTGGTATACTGAGCTCACATTTGAAAGCTAGATTTTCAATGCAAAACAACAAAACAAGAGTGAAAAAGTACAAGAGGCTGTCATGATGGTACGGTTATACAGAAGTGCTTTTCGACTGACTACTGAAACAGTTCAACGATTGATTCTCACTGCTTCAGTACTACAGTGCTGTAACAGAGTGTAGTGCACTTTGCAGTTCTGATGACCACTACCTTGTTGACTGATGTAGTGTCGCCGGGATATGCTACAATTTGTACTAGGTACAAGGCAGTTTGATATTCTGATATTTGGGTATAATGAAGGAGGACCTACTGTCAAGTGATGACTGGTATTACCTTTGTTTGAATGTCCACAGTGGCCCTTCCCTTTAGTAGTGCCTCCACCACATGCTCATGACCCTCCTGGCATGCATACATCATTGCTGTCCAGCCATCCTGAAGTGGGACGACAACAGGAGCTCACTCAGATGAAGAGCACGAACTAATACCGACTGGGTCTAAAACAGTGGCTCATTGCTGCACTGTTATTGGGGCGAGCGTGAGCGAGCCCCACACTAGTGAGTCGAATTGGAATTTTTCATATAATTATTTTGTGCCGTACGTCATTCCATAAATGCATGTTTACACTCTTTTAACACGAAACAATGCGCGCGCCGAGTACGTGCGGACAGAATATCGAAAAGAACACGTGGTCACGCATTTTGCTGTATTCTACTTTAGAGAGTTCTACTTCAGAGTTCTACTTCAGAGTTCTACTTCAGAGTTCTACTTCAGAGTTCTACTTCAGAGTTCTACTTCAGAGTTCTACTTCAGAGTTCTACTTCAGAGTTCTACTTCAGAGTTCAACTTCAGAGTTCTACTTCAGAGTTCTACTTTAGAGAGTTCTACTTCAGAGTTCTACTTCAGAGTTCTACTTCAGAGTTCTACTTCAGAGTTCTACTTCAGAGTTCTACTTCAGAGTTCTACTTCAGAGTTCTACTTCAGAGTTCAACTTCCGAGTTCAACTTCAGAGTTCTACTTCAGAGTTCCACTTCAGAGTTCTGCTTGAGAAATTTTTTATCTACTTGTATTGAACATGGACACACAGAGCACTTCTAGAAGAGCACTCAAATCACCGCAGGAGCAAGAAGACCGGCGACGGAGCAGGAACGAACGAGAGGGCTCAACGTGCGGCAGAGACGGCGCAACAGAAGAGCGAATGGTTGAGAAAGTGGAAGGAGAGGGATCGTCCCAGGCACGCTGCTCAAACTTCCAGTAAGAGACAAGCCACATTACAGCGGAAGAGCACCTGTAAGCGTGAAAGAATGGCATCAGAGACTCCTGAAGAGACGGAAGCGAGGTTACAGCGGATTAGAGATAGACACACACCATCAAACCATGCATTGACTAACTGAACTTACTTTTACTCAATTGTATAAACATAACTGAATTGCTTTTTCATACTGGTGTTAATGCTGTTGGCAAAGAGATCCGTTAGAGCAACATGATCATCCATGTAACATGAATGATGACGTGTACAATCCGCACATTTTATGCAAGTAGTCAAATTACTACTGATGTCGTTGTTCCTATAGATTGGTCAGGGTGCAAGCCATGCATGGTTGGTAAAGACAGTTTGCTCCCAGTAGAAAGCTAACAAGTGTACGTAGAATCTGATGTTGGCAGAATTGTTATGTGAGATGTATACAAGTGGGTAAAGGTGGTGCTATGAAACACTAGTGCACCATGCAACTTGCTCACGCTCGCCCCCACAATGCACTGCATTCCCCTAGTTTCTACATATATGGCTGAAAGTAACTGTTAGCAATTAAAGTTACTACAATGGCTATGAAAACAAAACTTCTCATGACAATGTTGGACACACAATCTGTGGTTCTAAACAAAAAGATTGATACAGTAAGCAGATACATGAGTAAACACTGAGGTTACATGCTGCACTCAGTGACCTCCACTCTCTTCCTAGTTAGGTAAGATGTTGAATGTCTATAGTGGCACAACTACAGTCTGAGAACAGATCGGCTGTTAGTGATAAGCATGTCCTTACTGGTGAAATGTACTGTTAGTTGGACAAGAGTCACACCCATTATTGACAAAACCAGGCGGCTCTTTGCTTACATACTAGTCTATACCAAGTGATTTTGTTGATTGCTCTACTTCCCACCTCCACTGAACTAGCAGTACCTTCTTCTGCAGGTCAGGCTGGGCCCCTGCTGCCAGCAGTCTCTCCACAATAGGAAGGTGACCTCTTGAGGATGCAGACATGAGAGCTGTCCAGCCATCCTGGGAGGAGAGTAAAGGACAACTGAGGTTGAACTGTTGTGTTTAACTTTGTCGGTTCACAACTGTGACTGCTTAATGAAAATTAACAATGCCTAACGGTTTAAGGTACCATTGTACTATGCTCATTGGGATGTTGTTGCCATGGCAACATGGAGCTATGACAGGTATTCCAACTCAAGTGGAACAGTCATACAAGTACTTCAGTGGTAAACTATTCTCATGCTTGAAAATTAGAGTATCAGCGCAACAAAATGGAAGTACAACAGGCTGTCATGATAATAACAGTCATACAATACTGCAGTTCAGTGATTGATGTTCATTACTACCACCTGACTGCCCATTTCTACAATACATACTATTACAGTCTATATTGGCACTTTGCTGACTGATGTAATGTCTTTGGGATATACGTACTAAACTCTTCAAAGTAATCAGATACGTGAGTAAACACTGAACTAGCAGTACCTTCTTCTGCAGGTCAGCCTGGGCCCCTGCTGCCAGCAGTCTCTCCACAATAGGAAGGTGACCTCTAAAGGATGCAGACATGACAGCTGTCTGGCCAGTCTGAGAGGAGAGTGAAGGACAACTGAGGCTGAACTGTTGTGTTTAACTTTGTCGGTTCACAACTGTGACTGCTTAACGAAAATCAACCATGCCTAATGGTTGAAGGTACCATTGTACTATGCTCATAATGATGTTGTTGCCATGGCAACATGGAGCTATGACAGGAATTCCAACTCAAGTGGAACAGTCATACAAGTATTTCAGTGGTAAACTATTCTCATGCTTGAAAATTAGAGTATCAGCGCAACAAAATGGAAGTACAACAGGCTGTCGTGATAATAAGTCATCAATACTGCAGTTCAGTGATTGATGTTCATTACTACCACCTGACTGCCCATTTCTACAATACATACTATTACAGTCTATATTGGCACTTTGCTGACTGATGTAATGTCTTTGGGATATACGTACTAAACTCTTCAAAGTAATCAGATACGTGAGTAAACACTGAACTAGCAGTACCTTCTTCTGCAGGTCAGCCTGGGCCCCTGCTGCCAGCAGTCTCTCCACAATAGGAAGGTGACCTCTAAAGGATGCAGACATGACAGCTGTCTGGCCAGTCTGAGAGGAGAGTGAAGGACAACTGAGGCTGAACTGTTGTGTTTAACTTTGTCGGTTCACAACTGTGACTGCTTAACGAAAATCAACCATGCCTAATGGTTGAAGGTACCATTGTACTATGCTCATAATGATGTTGTTGCCATGGCAACATGGAGCTATGACAGGAATTCCAACTCAAGTGGAACAGTCATACAATTATTTCAGTGGTAAACTATTCTCATGCTTGAAAATTAGAGTATCAGCGCAACAAAATGGAAGTACAACAGGCTGTCGTGATAATAAGTCATCAATACTGCAGTTCAGTGATTGATGTTCATTACTACCACCTGACTGCCCATTTCTACAATACATACTATTACAGTGCACTTTATTGGCTGATGTAATGTCTTTGGGATATACGTACTAAACTCTTTGTATTAGGCACAAGGTACTTTGATATCACTGACATTACATATGTATGTAGGTGTAATGGAGGAGGACCTACTGTCAAGTGATGACTGGTGTTACCTCATTTTGAATGTCCACAGTGGCCCCTCCCTTCAGTAGTGCCTCCACCACATGCTCATGACCCTCCTGACATGCAAACATCATTGCTGTCCAGCCATCCTGGAGTGGGACAATAACAGTTAGTCTTGTTACCAGGTGGGATATGAGACTACACATGAAAGTGGTTCCTAGTGTAGCAGACAAAACCATAATTGGACTACCCTAATTGGAACATTTTATAACATTTGTCCATTGTCCATGTCATGCACATGAAATTGGTATCACACTATAAAGTGTTTATTATATCTTCTATTTGGCTGCAACAATTCTTTGAGTCTGCTTCCTGAGTCTAACTCGGCGTGAGTGCGGGCTGGAATCTCGGCATTGTGGAGCTGGAAGCTTGGACCTACACTACAATATCTATCTTATTTTAAGAAGAAAGAATACAGGGTAAATGCTTTACTAGGCACCTCCAGTGTGTACCGTTCTAATTGGCACAAGAATAATACATGTACATAAAGCAACCATTCATTAGCCTAGTTCTTCCACTCTACATACAACAAGTTCATGATTCCATTGTCACTAAGGTGCCACAAGCAAATACACCTAACTTAGGCCTTTAAGAAGCCTATGTACTTGAGTACATTCAGATGTTATCCTTACATTATTCTGAAGGTCAGGCTGGGCCCCCGCTGCCAGTATTCTCTCCACAACTTGGAGATGACCCCATAACGAGGCCCACATCAAGGCCGTTACACCATTCTACAGTGGAAATTATCAGACAGAGCAAGTTGGCCTTCAACACTTGTATATGAGTGCAATGTGGTATACAAAGAAATCAAACAGTGTAAAATACTACTTCAAACGCTCCATCCTCTGAGCCTACGTACGTGTATTCTTTTCACAAGTAAATTGCTAAAGTGACTTGGAGGGGATTAGCATGATGCTCAAAATTTAAAACAGTATTTTCAGCACCAAACTCTACATTTATGGAACAAATTACAACAAAGAAAATAGTAATGACTGAATGAATGAATGGATGAATGAAAAGCCACAAAAGTGCACATGTATGTCCAATGTTTTTCCCAGCCTGAGAGGACTTACTGAAGTTTGATACCACAGCTTGAAACAGTTATTGAAGTACCGTCATTATTCGAATAGAACGGTAGATCCAATGTAGCGGAAGAAATTCAATTCTTGCGATTTTTGGTAATCCAATTATGCGAAGGTAGCTGCACTAATTATTTTCGAGTGAATCCAATTTAGTGGAAGAGCCCATTGTAGTAGACACAACGAAGTGTTCTTAGCAACAAAAAGGTGAAGTCCCTGGCAGACCGAGTGCACAAGGAAGTGTTCTTATCAAAACAACATTGTGAAGTCACTGCAGAGGCGTTGTAATGCAACCAGACTGTGTTCTTATCAAAACAAGTACGGACAATAGTCGCTGGCAGAATGATGCTCCGACGATTGAAGTTCTCAGAGCCTACTACACTTCTGGGAAAGCCTATGGTAATTTAGTACTACAGGCAACACTTCCTTGGGCGAAGAGGCCTTAGTGCGTGGCTAATGCTTTTCTTGGAAAATGTGCTCCATTACAACGATGAATCTAATCTAATGGAAGAAATTGGCTTCCTGGAAGTTTTATGAATCTAATCTAAAGGAGGCCAGATTTGAAATTGTCTAACGATTAATGACGGTATCTACTGTGCAAGCGCCAAGGTTCAGACATAATCCACGGCGATTGCACAGGGCCAAACATTTGCCATCAATGAATTGGACCTATGGTGACACAGGATTATAAAGTGGTCAAACTAGCTATCTTAATATGAAGGTACTTACATTTGCTAAAGATGAGAATATGGAATTTTCTTAAACCACTGCTAGCCTGAGTTATGATCAAAAATGTTAACACTTCAGTGGTCACACAAACTTCATCCTGACTTGCAGCTCTGGAGCCTTGTATAAGGACTAAGGCACATTGTTAACAAGCTAGATCTATTAGCTACAATGTTCTGGTAGCAGACTACCAATACAGCACAGCCACACTGAGCTACAAGTCAGTTTGACACTTCAGTGAAGTGTACACTTAGCTACTGGCTTGCTGCACTACAGCACATCCCGTGCATCCACAGTGCTTTTGATGGCAATGGCTCTTCATTACAACACCGACCAACATCTCTCAAAACGCTTTGTGCGGTTGACTTCCACACTATGTGTACCTAGTGGGCTAATTAGCTTAATGACTCCTTTATGGCAGGACAAGCTGATTTGTCCACTTGCATTCAAGCCACCTGCATCCAAGTCACCATTTTCTTTCCACTTGGGGTGCGGTTAGCCTCATAAAAAAGCACACACACACACACCAAAAAAAAAATCAAGGGACATCATTGTGTTGAACTTTTCTACTCCACATGTGCTACCACCAACATCCTTTTGCAGAACAAAAGCATCCAGGTGAGCATCCCAAATGAGATTATTATCAACAAGGCATGCCACAATCATACAAGGATTCACTAGCATGCCCTTCAGCAATGATTACTATATCAATAACACTGAGTATTTGGGGATTGCCTTTGTTAATTCCATAGTGAAGTACATCCCAATTAAGTAGCAAATGCAAAACCCAAGAACTCTGATGATTAAAGAGTAGCATTTACAAAATGCCTTTGAGAACACAGATATGAAACCTGTTTTCATCTTTTTCAAACAAGGTAGCACTAATTAGTTTGTAAGTGGTGTGCGGTTAAAATTGTGCTACTATTGTAGTAGTCACTTTTTGCATAGTCTGGTTCCCTCCAAACTACCAATAACCCACTTCAGCAGTTAGGTATCTTTCTGTGGGACTATTACTTGAATCAAACTGAGACTTTCTGAAAATAACCGAGTGACTACATGTGTGCTTTCTGCGAGTCTGTGAACCTACTAGCTACCAATGTAATGACACCATTTTAAGTCTATTCAAAGAGCAGTAGATCTTGGACAGTTGATGATGTCTTCAGGCAACTAAGAGAATGGCATACATATATGCCACTCTCTTAGTTGCCTGAAGAAGAATGTCAGTTGAATGTGATACAATGCTACAAATAAGATTTTGCAAACTACCATGCTAGTCCAAGACCTATTGTTCATTGAATATTGTATGCAGCACACGATAACATGACACTCAGGGAGTACACCATTTCTAGTCTAGTTGTCTGGCACAATTCAAGAAGTCCAGGGATTACACCATTTTTAGCTTGAAATTATGAGGTTCCTGAGAACTGAGAACTGTCCATATTTGTTTGTCACTAGAAGACAAAGACAGCAGACACTTCATTGATTTGAATGCTCTTCACCATTTGCAGTCTTGTACTTGAAAGGCCTGAGCATACGACTACTCATTTCTAGCATAACACTATACCTGTGGTCTTACATTTAGCACTGACAATGTAACTTGGTGTATTAAAGTTATGATTGTTGCTGAAATGCTGTCCCAGTGTGATGTGCATATGTATTAAAAGAAGTGGTGAGTCCAAACTACCAAAGTTCCTCACAAGAGAGGTGGTGTCAGCATGAACTCCAGCTCTCAGGGCATCAGAGACCCCTTCAACTGATCCATCCCAAGCAGCCTCAAGGTAGCCCATCTCCTATAGGAGAGATGTGAGTCAATTCTAACCTTGTAGCTCTATGCATGCGATGTGTCATGCACTTGCTTAAGCTGTCTATTTCACTGTTACAGTACTGTAACTCCAATGCTTTCTTGTTTGATATAACAGCCTGTACTACAGTATAAATCGGTGGGCGTACTTTCATGATGAAAAGACCCTTTGAAATAGCTTCAATCAAAAATAGAGGGATTGGTTTGTTTTTGGAAGATTACATACTACACACCGTACAGAAGGATAATCTCAGCCTAGTAACACAAACCACACTCCTGCATGAATGTAGCATACCAGGTGAGTAGGAAGCTTATAGCTTCTATCCCCAATGGA
This sequence comes from Agelas oroides, assembly GCA_949130485.1. Taxonomy (NCBI): domain Eukaryota; kingdom Metazoa; phylum Porifera; class Demospongiae; order Agelasida; family Agelasidae; genus Agelas; species Agelas oroides. The sequence goes on along the minus strand of OX422196.1, from coordinate 3,549,664 downwards.
GACCTCCTTGATGTTGCAGTTGACCAAACAACGAAGAATTCCCAGTTGGGGAGTCATGGTGTTTCCCAGGGCTGCCTGAGTGTATGATGCAAGTTCTCTTGAAATGAACCAGAACAATCTAATGGAGCATTGTTCCTGGTGATGATCATATCGGAGGGCTACGGCTGGTAGATGCAGAAGTGAGCTGATATGATGGTGCACTAGTGTGTACTCTTCCACAGTGAGCTTGCTGCATTCTATGTCTGCAGAAATGGAGATGGTGCCACTAGGCTTCCGCCCAGTCCTTGCTGGGACATGAGATACACCAGCTGTCAGACCACTGTGAGGTGAAGGTGGTACATCAATAGACTTTGTGGCTGGAGAACCAGATGTTGAACTGTCAGAGCTGGGTGGAGGGGGAATGACAACAGCACTAGGGTCCTTTGCGTCAAGATACTTGTCCAGCCTTTGAATTGCTTCCTTGCACTCAGAAGCCACAACAACAGATCGAAATAGATAATGGCTAACTTGATTGAAATAGGGAGTCATTGCACGAAAGAAGGCTCGTACAGTTTTGGCTTCTTTGTACTGTGTGGACTCCACAATGTGGATGATGTTGCCACAGCAAGACAGCACCATCAATTCCAACTTAAATTGCATCTTCTCAAGTACACCAGGCTCTTCTTCTAGTATCTTCACTAGGTCAATGAGTAGCTGGGGAATGTCCACCAATTCACCATGTGCAGTGGTGGATTGGGACTTGAGCTGCTTTGCAGCAATTATAGAATGTGGATCTTCACTTTGATTCAATGATTGGAAGCCTGCAGAGCAGATGATCATTAGGGTCACTTTGAATGCAACTATTTTAATGTTCAGACAACTACCTGATACAGTAAAAATTAACCTCACCAGCTACCATTTTGTCTAAAATAACCTCAAATACATATTCAACACATTCATCCTACATTCTTTAAGCTTGACAGCAATGTACTCCTGCCCAGAGGTCACTGAGAGAACATCACAAAACCGATGGAAGGCCCCCACCTCTGCCCGACCTAGCAGGGAATCCATGATTGCTACATTTTTAGCATATTTCTGTGGGTGTGAATCGGCCTTCTCCTTCTGGGATTTTGTGATCAGTTTCTGTGTGAACAACTCAGGTACTATGTCTTCTGGAACAAGAGCCTCCACTAGAAAACTGTAGTTGCTCTCCAACACACTCTTCTCCAAGCGAAGCTGTCTTGCATCATCAGAACTCATACCTACAGAAATGGAAGAATAGCATACTGGGTTTTACAACCAAGAGACTGGTGTACAATAGTAATGCAATAGTAATGCAACTGTGTTGATATGCAATCTACAACTATAAGTTCTTGGCAACATGCTGATGAGTCTGATGTTCACGTTACACCTTTTCATACTTTGCTTAAATTGACCATTGTGAAGGAAACAAAAAAGCAGCAGCTGTATCTTGAGAACTACATAAATGCCGTGTGGTATATCATTGAATTGTTACACAATAACCAATGATTTTAGGATTGTTTGGTTCTTGGTTGGAAAATGAAATGCAAGCATACAGACAGCATACATCTGTGGTAAGAGGTAGAATGGGGAGGAGACTTGTGCACTTAACAACCCAGGCCCCACAACAGGAGTATTACCTCTAGTGTGCCACTGAACAAAGAGCTGGTTAAAAAACCATGGGGTATTTGCAAATGAGATTACTGTGGGCAAGCCTCTTCTTGCTACAGTCAAGAATGGCATCAATATTGCTGGTTTAGTTCTTAGCTCAAAAATGGGTCCAGTAGTTCAGTCCAGTGATTACACTTCTGTACATTCCTACTTTTGACATGCTTCAATTTTCCTCCAAAATTTCAGTGTAGGTGGTGCTATAGCACTGGACTGAACTACTGGACCATTTTTGAGCTAAGGACTAAACCAGCAATATTGATCCCCAGTCTTGACTGTAGCAAGAAGCTTATAGGGTATGTGCACCATGTATCACCATGAGCATAGTAGCGCCATCTACTGATATACTACCATTGCAATTCCATGCTTTACAAAGAATGTTTACCTTGCTCAAGGGTGTAAACATTGGTGGTAACTATCTGAGTGCTGAAGCCCCCTCTCAAGAGTTCAAACTTCTGACACTACCATTAACATTTAGGCTGAAATTGACTGACTGAGGTTGTCTGTCAATCTGTAGTTGTTGCACTACCCTGGACTCAGTACATTCTGCTTGACTAGTTATGTTTGTTAGTAAAGTTGCACTGCACTTATAGCAACACTGAGCAAATTTTGTTATGAATATTAAAGTTTAGACCCCCCCCCCCCCCCCCCCCCCTTCCCCCCATGTATATATGTTTTCCCCCTGCCTTGCTGGATGATTGTGATGTAGCTGGTGATGGAATGAGGCACAGTTTAGTCATATCTGAACTGAGGATTCCATCAGTGATGGCCAAACATGTACTCTTGTTACTGCATGACATGTATTCTTGCATCACTTTTGATTGGAACATTAATTTTGTGGCCAATACCAAGATTTACTTCAGCTGGCGCACGGTGACAGATTCACCTTTTATAGGGAAGGTTCTAGCAACCACAGCCTGATAAGCTTTCTACTCACCCAGCAGAGTCTGCATGGTATGCCTGATATTCTCATACATATCACAGACATCCCTATTTTTCAGACTAAACTACTGGACTAAATACCAGACAGATCTTTATCACCTTATGATGGATATGTTTCACAGGTTAGTATAAAGGTCTTCAAAACTACTCACAAACGTACTGAAGTAACTGATCTTAATGGCTACACAGGTGGAATACACTTGTGGACTGACACAGAGATTAAGCCATGCAGACACTTGGTTGTACCATGAAAATGGAACAGAAGTCAATGGCACGTGCCAGTGCCATGCCCCAGCTAAGTTCATGTCATTTCTTGCGGTGAAAAAGCATACCATGTGTTGCTTTCTGTCTGTCACTCCATGAAAGATAGCAGTCTGTCATACAGCTACAACTAAGAAAGGAAAACTATACATTTTACCATAGGTCTCCTGCATTACCACACAGTAACCAATTGCCCCCCTTCCCCAGCATCTGTCTCAGGCCATGCAGGCTCTTTCCTCACTAAACAGTGCTGATTGGGACCAATGCCACACCCACCTAGCCTCGTTCCCAGGTCTACCCCGTTTTTTGTTCTTCGGTGCGCAAACCGAAGAACAAAAAACGGGGTAGGCCTGGGAACGAGGCTAACACCCACCAATAAACCCTCACACAGTCTGATCATGGCTTGACGAGACCCTTCAGAGTTTAGAATGAAGGGGAGAACGCTACCATCAGTACGTTACTCACTTGACTTACCTCTCACAAAGACGAAAGCTCGGACGAAAGTAGCAACCAGAAAATGGAGGCCGCACCCTCTGAATACATGTCATTTCCTGAGTGGGTGGAGCTGGGCACGAGATCTGGGACTAGGGCTGAGTTGGGGTGTTCGTTGTGATAGTGTGCGAGTTGAGGAAGTTGGAAGTTCTCACTAACAGAGGTAGATGATGCTACACTGAGGTCTAAAATGTCTCTGTGTACAAGGAGTGGCTGCTTCCATGTTGTTGCAACCGGAAGTGAAGGTTGTGACACCCTTCATATGGAGAGGAAGTTTCGTTTAGCACACTCCAACACCTCAGTTGTTCCTCCACTGGAATGCTGGCATGAAAAATGTAAACCTATTGTTTGCTGGATGAATGTCTTGATGTCATAATCTACCAGCATCCCCATGATGAATAATTTATGCATGAAGTTTGGAGAAGAGGCGATACATTTCAACACCTGTGTAGTAGATTCCTCACTCATATGCTTCCAGTGCAAAATTACTGCAAGCAACGAAAAGCTGGGCTGGGCCTGGGGACAAGGCAAGGCCAGCACCATGTCTCATAGCTATTGCGACTCTGTGTACTGATCATTCTGACAGTCATTATCAAGAAGCATCCACCATGATGAACAATGTCAGCAGCTGGTCACGTGCTTCACTGTCACTTTCACCCAGGTACACCTGATAGGATTGCTGCAGTATACCTTGAAGCATATGGATTGAGACATATACCTAATTCGCTGCATGTTGTGTTGTATGATTCTACCTTTCTTTGTATGTTATTAGAAGTTGAACATATTAAAGTGCATTCCCTTGAAGCATTGCTCCATCCTCTCATTATATAGGAGAAAATGACAGTGATAGTGATGACAACAACCCTGCATGCTGTTAACTGTACAACGATCCATACAATGTAATGTGAAGTGTCGTCTTCGTTCAGCACCAGCTAGAGAAGTGATTGGAGAAGAGTCTAACACCGACTACCACAGTTCACAGGGAAGTGACTCCCCAAGTAAAGATCTTGACACCCAGAAGGAGTCTAATAGTGTTGAAGAGTGTCCAGTCTCTGAGGAGACATCCAGTACAACACCAGATGAGGTGTCCGACACAACAGCATCAACACAAGACCCTCCATCTGAGCATGCAGCACTAGATCTAAGTTTCATCAGCAGCAACCTGACTATTTTTGACCTTGATCCCACCCTTTCAATAGTTCCACCACCAGCATCTCGTGGTCATGCAGGACACTAAATGTGTCACTGTTCATGAGGCAGGTACTGAGCCAACTATGGATGCATCATGTCAAATCAACAACACAGAGCAAGAGACAGAGAATGAACCTGACTTGGGGTAGGGAATACTCTGGTCATGGCAGAAAATGTGGATATGGATACAGTGTATTCACTTAGATGTTTCACCATCTTAGGTTCATTGAAGCTGAGTTGGAAGATGCCAAGGAGAGACTGCTAATGCATGAGCAGGAGGGTAAGCTAGCAGAAGAACAGCTGAGGGAAGCAGAGAGGAAGAAGGCTGAAGCAGTGAGGAAGAGCATGGATCTGGAAGCACTGTGTCAGCAAAGGGAGGAGTACGTGACCAAGTAGCTGACAGCTCTGTTTACACAAATGTTCATCACAACTAGATATGTACACCATCTATATTCACTGTGTTCTATAACTGATTTCTCTGTCATATGTTGTACACAGAGAACAGCGGCAACTACACAAGCAGCTAAAGGAGATGGAAGTGGAACTGAAGAGGAAGGTATAGCAAAACAATTATGTAATGGTTGGTTGTATATATCATGACATGAATTCTTCAAACCTGTGTGAGTACCAAATTGGTATGAGCTGTAGTTGTGTACATAGAGAAACACATATTGCAGGGCCGTAGCCATCAAATTTGGAGTGGTGAGGTTAGTGGTGTGTGCTTACGCATGCAACAGCTAGGGGAGTCTGGGGGCATGCCCCCCCAGAAAATTTTTGGAATTTAAAGGCTATGAGGTTGCTTCTGAGACCATTTTTGGGCCAAAACGATGCTTCTCGGAGGCCAGACGACAGAGTTTTACATGCATGAACATCTACCCTTTCTTCCCGTTGGGCCATATAGCACTGCATGGTTTCGACTTTCCGATCGTTCGCTAATCTCACAAGCCACACCCTTCGCAGATCGTTCGGTTGGAAGAACGGAAAATTGTTGGAAGACTCGGTCTTTCGCACTGTTCGCAGCCATTTCGTATTATGTTGCAACATGTCACCACGCTGTGTGCGTGCCATGGGCGTTTGCCGAGCATTGGCCTATTTGGCGACGCCAAGCAAGCCATGGGTGAGGGAAAAAGTGGTCCGGTTGAAACCGGACTAACCGGACCGGTGGCTACGGCCCTGTTATTGTAGTGACTGTAAAGTCACCATAAAGTCTCAGACACACAGTGGTTATTTAAGCCTAGGACAACCAAACCTGGTTAGGTTTGGGGGTAGGAAGAAAGTGGACTTCTGCATGACCTGAACAAGTCTGTGACTTTCAGCTTAATATGCTGATGGTCTTGCCTGAGAAACTCACCCTAAATGTTTTTCTTGAATGAATGATGATTATTGCCGGTCACATTCTACTCATTATTCTCACTCAACCACTATTGCTCAGCTCAACAACTGAAATGCTACTCTGCTTGTGCAGTTGGGCTGGGAATAACTGTACACATGTGATTCAATTCATTATGTCACACTGACTACTCCCACACAGAGTTTGTTTGATGTATTGGAGGCAGAACCTAGGAAAAGATCTAATGCATTTGGTCAGAAGGAGCGATTTTGGTCAGAAAGAGCGATTTTATCACATGAGGCAAGAACAAATTGATCTCATGTTTCATGAAACATGCAATTTGTTTTTGCCTCGTGATAAAATCTCCCCCGGACCTTATTCTACTTTTTACATATATGAGCCATCAAAATTGGACCTTGTGAAGGCCTGGAAACAAAGCTGCAAAGATGCGTATGCACAATGCATACTTTACACTGCATACCTAGTTCTACCCACTATATGCACTAGGCATCATACATGAGTATGCAAGAAGCCTTCAGTAAGTGAATTAGTACTGCAGACACTGTGAGTCCTCATACTAGCTGCATGACTTGTGGAATATCCATCACCAGAGTCATTTGATTATACTCTTATTTTAATGGTCTAACTCTGTTCTCCTCACAGTGTTATCTACAGTCATTTGTTGGTGTTTGCATGAGTGTGTCTGGTAGTCCTCTGAGTGAGAGTGCTGGAAGCAAGTTAACAAAGGAGAAACTAGGAACATTTAGTCTGTTCTTTGTTTCAGGCAGTCTCCAAGCTGATGTGCTTTAGCTGATGTCTACATGCTTTTTTTTGTCACTGGTAATGTTGTGTTGCGATGTGTGAGATCACATTTTAGCCGATTTATTTATTTGATGTATTTAGCTACTGTTGAATGTTTGTACACATTTCAATTTTTTCATGTACACTATTATACATTCAAAGTATGTGAACTTTTGGTTGCAAGGACCTTTCACACGTCACCTATCATGTGTGCCTGAGAGGTGCTACCATCAATTAGGGTGTTTTCAAACCTGTAGTTTTAGGAAAGTTAATGGAGAAATCTCAAGCGTAAACAGAGATCGCAATGTTCCTCCTATGTTATACCCTGCATGCACTTTATATAAAAGAGATTCTTTAATTCTTGGTAAATTGTCTTTACTGATGATAAAGGGCAAACATAGCTTCACTGAGAAAATAAGTTGACACCTTGCGTTCACTGATGGGAAGGACAAATTTAATGGCTGAGATACAGGTAGGGCCAACCAAGTAACCAGAACAAACTCCTTGAAGGCAAGTAATGATCGAACAGAACAGGATGAAACCGCATAATTCTGTCTCACCTGCCCCACTATGTGGCATTAGGGATGCATGGACAATCAACGAACCACATCTCCCTTATAAAACAGGCGTAGATGTTATGCAAAGTCAACATGCATATATGAACTCCTTGTGACTGGAAGAGATGGCAGTCATGGCTAGCTGCGTGTGATGAAGGATGCCCTTTTAGAGCTGGGTAATCATGTGTTCATGCTACCACTATTGGACCAAAGAATCCGAATCTGATGCACTTCATCAGCAACCTTCCAGAATTATCTGATAAATAATGTTATAGATATATAGCTATGTACATCTGACACTTGGCATGCAATGCATGGTCAATCACTCTTGTGACCAGTGTAACCAGGCAGCCTTTGGTCACTTTTCTACTGCTATCATTGGAAGTGTTCACAGGTATATGCTTGCAGTTGTCTTTAAAAATTTTGACAGGTAGGTATAGCCATATGCATGTGCTTGTGAACTGGGCACCTGTCTACCAGTTTTGTCAGACTAACTCTCATAAGATCCTAAGCAGTATAGGACTGAGGCCTTTGCTTGTTGATCAGACAGAAAAGTTTCACAGAATGTCTGGTAACACCACTTCCCTGGTTTGAAAGTTGACTAGATAATCCCATTCATATGCATGCTTGTCCTCCAAAAAGTGAGGCACAGTCTCGGTAACTACAGCATTTTTCCTATAGGGTTGGAGCACCTAGATGGGCAACTTGATGTACTCACATGCATGCATGGAAGACAGATCCTTCATGAGAATATGGGAAGGAGCGATCCTACGATGTCTTGTACTGTGAGTTGCTAGTACATCAACTACAGCCGTGCTCTCTGATATCAGGGTAAGTGTAAAACCCAGACTCTGGAGTGGACTTTGGACTCTACTACTGCATGCCAAAAAATATGATGGGCATACACTCTTAGTGGTAATGTACACATAGCTAAGCAATTCAGTGAATGCTGCATGATGTTCAGATAAAGTAAGTAAAAGAAGAAAATAAACAATAATGGTTCAGAAGAGACAGGTACAGAGCCCCAATGCATACAACAAAAGGCATACTAAAAGGTGATGGACTACCTAAACAAATGCTTAATGAAGTCAAAATATTTGTCCAACATTTCAACCTGAAAACTTGAAAAGTATGTAGCCAGTGGGAACTATAAGACGTGTGGCTCTTTTATTTACACTTTTAAGGTAAACAAACTACTAATCATTATCTTCAAAGCAATGTTCAGTCACATCCTGAACCCCTTTCCTTGTTCTACTCTCTTGTGGTTGGAGCTCAGTGTGAAGTGCCTTCATGAGCCCACTGTCCCTGTCCAGTTTCAGCACTAGTGCTCTGAGCAACATCCCAAGAAGGTCACCTTCCTCCTCAGCCAATGGCAGCTGCTGGTCTGCCTGGACTGTTTCAACTTGCCCTCCACTCTCAGACTGTATGCAAGACAAGACCACAGTACAATACCACTGACATATAGGCAAGCTTCAATTACAATAGCTAGTTATAGGTGACATCACTGTATGAAAGAGAGGTGGGGATTATGAACATCAGCACTATTCTGGTGTGTTGTTTAGGTAAGAAACACACACACACACACACACATCACATGCATACATGCGTATGCATCCTCACAAATGTACACAACACTGAAAAGCATTAGACTGCTGTAGTGTCTTTATGTTTCAGCGATGTTTTGGTGAGTCAGCTGTTATTTATATATCACCTTTTGGGTTCTGTACTAGTCATCTTTGTGTTTGCTCATGTGTTGCTCATGTGTTACCCCCTGTAGCTTAGCCTGTCTGTGCATGTCTAGTTACGTCATACCTTTTGTATATAAGTCAGTGTTTTCATTTTTAGTTGTAGTTGCGCTGGTTCGTGTCTTGAATAAAATACTCTTTAAAATACTATTAGTAGTACAGTTACTACAATTGGCGACGAGGGTCAAACTTCTGGCCATGGCGACACACGGAACCATCGGCGAGTATAATCACAGCAATGAGGATTGGGTATCGTACTGTGAACGATTGGAGCACTACTTTGCAGCAAACGATGTGAACGACGCTGACAAACAACGAGCCATCCTCTTGAGTGTCTGTGGGGCGACCACCTACCAGTTGATTCGTAATCTGGTCGCACCGGCCAAGTCTGTGGACAAGTCGTTTCGCGAGTTGGTGACTCTAGTGAAGGAGCACCATACGCCCCCACCGTCCGTGACCGTACAGCGGTTCAATTTCAACAGCCGCTCGCAGAAAGACGGCGAAACAGTCGCACAGTTTGTGGCCGAGTTGCGAAGGCTGTCGGAGCACTGTGCATTCCAAGACACATTGGACGACATGCTACGCGATCGCCTAGTGTGCGGCATCAAAGATTCGCGGGTGCAGCGACGCCTACTGTCAGAGACAGACGTCACTTTCAAGAAAGCGTTTGAACTTGCTCAAGCCTCGGAGGTGGCTGAGAAGAACGCTCGAGATCTCCATAAACCGACCGGAGCAGTACACGCTATTCGCACGCAGCAACCGCCCAAGAAAAATTCACCGTGCTATCGTTGCGGTGGTAAGCACTCACCACACGAGTGTCGGTTCAAAGATGCCGAATGTAGAAGTTGTGGCAAGAAGGGACACTTGGCTAGAGCGTGTCGCAGCAAACCCAAGCCGCAACAACCGAGCGGAAGCAACTCCCAGAGGGGTCGCCGACGTACCCAGACGACGCATCACCTGGGTGACACGGTGGACGAGAACGCCGAGGACACGTATTCGATGTTCAAGGTTACGACAGGAAAAACAAGAGCAACCCCGCTGATGGTGACTGTGAAAGTCAATAACAAAGACCTGCAGATGGAGGTTGACACCGGCGCCTCTGCCTCTGTCATTAGTGAGGAGAGTTACGGTAGACTATGGAAGCGCGAGGATGCCCCACCACTGCGTCCGACTGCAGTGATACTCCGCACATATACAGAAGAGAAGCTGGCTCTACTAGGGTCCATCACTGTCGACGTACAGTATCAGGAACAGAGAAGAACACTGAGTCTGTTAGTTGTGTCAGGTTCGGGACCGACGCTACTGGGTAGAGACTGGCTACTACAAATCCAGTTGGACTGGACAAACCTCAAGCACTTGGGGTCAGCACCTACGATGGAGCTGCAAGACGTATTGAACCGTCACACAGAGGTGTTCAAGGATGAACTTGGACTTGTGCATGAAAGGAATGACTGCTGAGATACACGTGGATCCTCAAGCACCTCCCCGATTTTTCAAAGCTCGGAGTGTGCCGTACGCCTTACGAGGGAAGGTGGAGCAGGAACTCGAACGACTCGAACGAGATGGCATCATCCAGCCCGTACAGTTTTCAAACTGGGCAGCGCCGATTGTGCCGGTTGTGAAGCGAGACGGAGCTGTGAGAATCTGCGGCGATTACAAAGTCACGATCAACAGAGCCACGGAGATGGACACGTACCCTCTCCCACGAATCGAAGATTTATTCGCATCGCTCGCCCGAGGCAAGATCTTCAGCAAATTGGACCTGGCGCACGCATACCAACAAATTGCATTGTCCCAAGAATCCAAACAGTACGTGGTCATTAACACACACAAAGGGCTCTATGTCTATAATAGACTGCCGTTAGGGGTAACCTGATCGATTAATGTGAACATTTTATCTAGTGGGGAGGAATGTAGTGTCTTTATGTTTCAGCGATGTTTTGGTGAGTCAGCTGTTATTTATATATCACCTTTTGGGTTCTGTACTAGTCATCTTTGTGTTTGCTCATGTGTTGCTCATGTGTTACCCCCTGTAGCTTAGCCTGTCTGTGCATGTCTAGTTACGTCATACCTTTTGTATATAAGTCAGTGTTTTCATTTTTAGTTGTAGTTGCGCTGGTTCGTGTCTTGAATAAGATACTCTTTAAAATACTATTAGTAGTACAGTTACTACAACTGCTCTGTGCAATAACCCTCCACCCAAACTCACATTGTAAAGTTCTAATGAAAACTATGAACAAAAAACTCTCACTGACATATTCAAATGTGGTGGAGTATTTTCTGCACACCTACAGTTATCAGTGGCTACAATTTTATACTGTATACACAGTACCTGCATAATTGTGGAAAAGATGAAGCTTGCCTCCACAAGCTCCTGGTATACATCTGGCTGCTCACTGATGGAAGCCATGTCTGCAGCTGTCATACCATGCTAGGAGATAGAGTGCAATCTGAACTTTGTGTGTTTAATTGGGCTGACATTGCTACATTCATACAATGTATGGAAACTTTGGTGGTGTCCATGTCATTGAGTTACATGACAAAGATTCCGGTAAAGCTATTTTTATACTGAGCTGACTATCGAAAGAAGGAAGTTCCATGAATTTTACACATTATGTTGCAGTTGTGTAAAGTCAATCTGTAGCTAAGTAAATTATGTAGCAAGTTGATCGTAGTTTTTGACTGCTTCCCAAAGGTCAATAAATACAGGTCTAGTATGGGGAGTTGTGAGCTGACACTATAGCAACACAAGCAACAGTTAGCTGACAAGCTACATGGCATTCTCACATGCTGAGCTTGCAGCTGTGTGCAGTATATGCCTGTAGTGCTAGAGAGTTCACCTTGTTTGTAATATCCAGCCTAGCTCCACTGGTGATCAGCTTCTTAACAATGTTCAAGTGACCTGCTTTAGCAGCTAACATCAGAGCAGTATGTCCAGTTTGCTGTAGAGATAGATATCAGTTGGACATATCCTTTGTATGCTGCTCGCAGATGAAAGTGGTCACAAGGTCACTTATAAACACACTAATCATTATCAAGTACTAAGTTATAGCCAAGGGCCAGGACTAAGACTTTATATTTCCAGCATTCTTTTTTCTAGCCTAAGCATGTTATTCTGCTGCTGATTGTACAAGCACCCACATTTGGCCCTCCATAAGTGATTTGGTAGCATCCTTCGTGTAACAACCCACCATACAATTGTGCAATATTGCAAAATCCATTCATGGTTAGCCTCCTTCCAAGAATCCTGGGAAATGAGGCTATTCCTGGCAGTGTGTGCTGACTCATGTACGTATTGTGCAAGAGTCAACAAATGAGAACAACAGTTACTAGGGTATTTGTGTCCCTTGTCTTAGATAGATCTCGGTGGGAATGTACCCAACAGTAAGCTTATCCTTCTATATTGTAAGTGCAAGTGGGCATATACGCCCATGGGCAATGAACTTAAGTGGCTCCTAAAAGTGGGGGGGTGGGCGTATTTTCGAGAGTTGTCATATTTCTCTCGAAAATACGCCCACCTCACACACAGTTTGTTATTTGCACATGCAGTGATTCAAGCCTCTTTTGTCATGTGCTTGCTTACGCAATAACAGCAAATGGTGTCTGCCTTCATTTGTTAGTCCCTCCTCCTGCATAGTGCTGCTTCTTCAGTGCTTCTTGCTTAACATAACAGCATGTACTGCGGCATAAATGGATGGGCGTACTTTCGAGAGAAAAGCACCCTTTGTGACTTCGTTCAAAAAAGGGGGTGGGCGTATTTTCGAGGGTGGGCTTATTTACGGAGATTACGGTAGTCTCTCTGCTGAATAGTAGAAAACTTTCTTCCAATATTGGGTGTCCACAGCAATTTTTAGATGTGAAACCTTTGAAATGCTACTGTCAATAAAACGATTTCAAACAAGAATGTGAAGTGTTGATATGTTTGTACCATGGGCCTGCATAATGCTTCCATACATTACAACTACATACCATGCAAAGACTTCCCAGCAAACAGAACAGATATAGTATAGCACTTCTATTTTACTGACCGGTTGCTGTAGGTTGGGGTCAGCACTGTACTGGAGGAGGAGATCCACCATCTCAATGTTGCCCTCATCACACGCCAGCATCAGAGGGGTTACTCCATCCTAGCAGGGGTACAGATTTCTGTTAGTCATGTCAGTAGCACAGACACTGTAGGGAACTACCCAAGAGGATATGCTACCCTGGATAACTAATTAGTACTACTTCAGGAATGCTGGGCCATGCAGTGCTAGACAAACTAACTCCTGAAGCTGGGGCAACCACTCATAGCAGCATTGACTATATTTCTCCAAGTATGGTGTGGACACCCAAAGTGCCACTGTGGGTAGGGTGACAAGTGGAGAGAGCAACTTTCTCCAGTGGTGACTGGTGGAACTCAAACCTTTTTTGATCGACAGTTCAAAGGTTTTAACAACTTGGATACATTCAACCATGGGTTCCAATACTCTTTTGTGTTATAGCAGTGTCATAGATCATGAATACTGTCGTGTTTCTGCCAACGTCACAAAACTTTAACACACAAATATTAGTAGCAATGACCAGTGAATCACTTTACAAGTACTGTGTGCATGCAGAAACTAACTCCTGAAGCTGGTTTTTCTGGCAGGTTGCTATATAGTGTACCATCACCTTATGAAGTTATGCTATAACTCAACAACAAAGAAAAAAACATTCCAAGGTATGTACATCATAGCAGTGAAATGCTTTGAGTTGCCCTACAGTTTATTAACATGTACCTCCAGCAGTAGGACTAAATCACTACAGTACTTCATAGTGGAGATTTTTTTGCTCAGTGTCTATCAAGATGTACACGTGTGGTGTGTGTGTGCATGACAAGCTATAGAATTATTTGAATACCCTCTCTGTTTGTGTTCAGTGGGTTTTGTTGTGCTTGGAGAAATTCTGAGCAAGAAATAATTTGATGTTGATATGTATCATAAAACATGCCCACTGTGACTATCCTGCCACCTTAAACTGCTTCCACATCAGTTTACAAATCGGTTTAGGGTAGTTTTGTAAATGATATGCTTCAAGGTAGGACAACCTTGAATCACGATTCACAAAAAGTTTGTACCAAACTACTTTCTCTACCTGATAAGGCCAAAAAACTCAATTTTTAGTCCCTCAGCTAAAATAAAAATTGCACCCTCTCCAAGGCTCCACCCCCAGTCTGACCACATCATCAACACACACACAAAACCAGTCTACAGGCCAAAACACACATCTGACCTCAAAAACAGTCATTTTGGCTATGCTGGCTTTCAAGAAAAATTCGACACACCCCCACTCAAACCAGCCAAAACTGAGCCCAGTTTCAGAAAGCTCAACTCACCCCCTACAAAACTACGTATGCTTTTTCCCGCTCACTTTCAGGCCAGGGAGTTATGCCCACAAACCTACTCCCTGTCATTGCCCCTAGAATGGAGCCAAGTTACACACATCCCCGCTAGCATAAAATTGGGCGGGGCCTACAAGCCCGAAAGTCAGCTTTCTACAGTACCTTGGCCAGACAACTGTGTGATGATACCCGTCTTCCAGGATGGCTCTCTGCCTTTCCACCACACTCACAAACATTCAAGCCCACTCTGGCAAGCTTTGCACACACAAATGGCCAACCATCACATTCAACGAGCTAGAAAATCTTTTTAGTGTGTTTTTTTATCTTTTATGAAAGTGCCGCCAGACCACTACAAAGGGCCGCAGGCCACATCAAAGGGACACACCCCCTTGTTGATTCCAGTTGCCGCCATGGGAAAGTGTAAACAAGCCAATGAATTTCAATTACGCCATTATGGTCACCTGACCTCATTAATTATTCATGAGCGGAATCGGCCTGATTCGCGATTCAAGGTTGTCCTACCTTTAAAACCACTTCATGTTAATGGATGAAACTGCTCATTTTAAACGGGACTGGTAGTGGTAAGTTATTCTCTGTATGCATGGCAACTTCTCTAAACTATCTAGCTAATGTAGGGACTTGTGATGACAGACAGTAGAGAGTGATAATCCCTTTTAACCTCAGACCATGGTCTGTACGCTGCGATCTGGTAATGCACGTGGAAAGGCTTATAGCTAACCAAATGATGCTGCTCTGCACTACTCATTCAAGCTAACCCCCACAATGTTCTACATTTTCAATAGTATCACTTCAGGGGTAAAAATTGAACAACATAAACCACACCTTTAGCATAAAGTTGGGATTGGCATTAGCCTCCAGCAGTGCAGCTATGATCATTCTGGAACTTTTCCTTGTTGCTATCAGCAGGGGTGTCTGTCCATCCTGCAAAGGTAAGAATGAGTACTTATTTCATGCAGTAGTTTCTGTGCTAAATACCCATTTCTCACAGTCTCACTTTATAAGTCATTTATGTAACAATGTGGTTAACAGTTAGTGTCATGGAAAATACTACTGGCCAAGACAAAGGTCATTGATCTAGTGGGTATGTTTCCACCTACTTGCTAACTTAATTTACTGCTAGGTACGCACATTTGATGTGAAAAGGTCAGGTAACTGATTCCTTTTCGCTCCTGGTGAATAGGTACAGCAAAAACATGATTCAATTGTTGTTTAAAGTCAAATTACAAAGTTAATAAGCTGAAGGAGAGACTGTTTTCCCACAGTACTCACCATGGTCATGTGGTTGGGGTCAGCACTTGCTTTTAGCAACAGCTCCACACTCCTTGGGTCTTCCTTCTTGCAGGCAAATGTCAGAGCTGTTTGTCCATCCTGTTGTTGGTAAAGGCACCATAAGTACTTCTGATAGCAAAGATTCAGGCTTCCTATCTGTGGTTGTGCATGCACTACTTGAAAATTAACCCCATGCAAAGGTCCACAGGTGGTACCTGCATGCACATGTTCTTATCAGCAGCATATGTTCACATCCAGTTGTATAAAGTGTGTGATGAGGTTCTCATTCCTTATAGGGTACGTCCAGTTGGCCAACATACATCATCCCACAATCCAAGCAGGGGATCCGGCATACAACACCCTTTCATTGGTTGAGGGAGACCGGATCCCAGATCTTAGTGCATCCAAACGATCCAGTCCCCCTGACCAACGAAAGGGTGTTGTATATATCACATATAACAAGTAACTGCACAGCAAACACATCCACTACGCACACTACAGTACGTCACCACACCCACCTTGTTCTGAAAGTTGACATCAGGTTTGAATCTGGTGAGGACCTCAACAATGTGTGAATGACCATGATGAACAGCTATCATCAAAGCAGTAATATTATCCTGGAGGGGGAGGAGAGAAGTATGGATACCTTTTTGTTGACTACTATTCCCCCAAATATACATTGACACAAAGCAACCATGTCTGATGGCTGCTACTCTATACTTTGTAGGGAAGAATATACTCCCATTTGAAAACTAGCAGTAGTTGATTATCAATGCAAAAGGAATGATACTGCCATACAATAGGAACAGCAGTTAGTCCAATGATTCATTACTACAGTACAACAGTACTATGACAGAATGTATGACACTTTGGTTTCAACATGATAAGAACCAATTTATTGCAATCTGTTTGCACAAGGTAGAAGGCATTTATCGGTTTACCACTCTTGCCTGTTTAAACAAATAACCATGTCTGATTAGTTTACTGTTGTATTGTGCTCATAATGGTGTTGTTGCTATGGCAACATAGACATATGGCAGGAATTCCACCTCAATTGGTATATTCTTACAAGTGCTTCAATGGTAAACACATTTGAAAGCTAGATGCAAAACAGTGGAAAGCACCAAAACACTGTAATGGTGATACTGTCATACAGTAGTGTCTTTCGGCTGACTACAGAAACATTTCAGTAATTGATTCTCATTGCTTCAGTATTACAGTGCTGTAACGGAGTGTATTTGCACTTTCAAATCTTGATGTAGTGTCTCTGGGATGCGAATTTCTATCTGACACACACTTTTCGAACTTAGTCTCTGCACCAAAGTTAACAAAGTGTGCATGCGTGAATGGGTGGAGTTGTACTCATGAACCCTACAATGTCTTCATACAGGCATCAAGTAAAGTGAACTATAGCTACTAATAGCAATGTTAAGTTTGCTACAGTGACTGAACTAGTGTCGTGGTTGACTAAAGCAATTGGTTAGTCAACCACTGTGCTCTAAAAAATTTTTTGTAAGTGTGAAGGGGTGGTTATTCAGAGTCACTGTACGTAGCTAGCTAGTCACAGCTAAGACAGGTCCAAATGTTTGACAATTTGGGTACTTGAGTGAGTTTAATCTCACTCCAAATGAGAGCTTGAGCGTTTGACTGTAACCTACTGGTCCATTGACCTTGAGCATAGCCAAACCTTCACTGTCTCCCGTTTTTGATTCATTGATATGCAGATAAAGCCTGAGAAATCTTATTACATGCAGTAATTTCACGCAGACAGAAGGTAGACACACAGAAGGCCCTGCTCAATGAACAACCTTCAGACCCTTCTGGCTTGTAAATTGTATGTCTGTTCAAAGGCTTTGCAAGGCAGTGTCAATGCATGTAATTCAGGAGGTCTTCTTATTCTGGATGACCTTCGCAGTGAGATTTCGTCAGATGTTTGCACTGGGGGAGATGGATAAACAACAACTGGTTCATCATCTTCATAATTTGATGGGGTAGCTGGATCCGATTGATCTGTAGGTATGATTGTCTCGGAAGATACCGGAATGCTACTTTCAAGTTGTCCATGGTATGGTTTGAGACGATCATAGTGGACAACAATTCTGCGACATGATTGCTTCATCTGCTGTATCCTGTATACGACATCAGCGATCACTTTCACAAATTTATAAGGTCCTTGCCATGGGCGGTGTAACTTTCGGGAGCTTCCTTGAGCTACCTCTGGGGAATGAAGCCAAACCAGGTCACCAACACAATAGGGAGCACCTGCCACTTTCCGGTCATACAAATTCTTTTGTTGACATTGTTGCAGGAACAGTTGAGAGTGAACACGATGGTAGGCTGCTTCCATTCTCTGTCTCATGAGGAAAGCATAGTGGCTAGGTGAGACTTATTCCTCCCCTGGTGGCATACCAAACATCACATCAATGGGAAGGTGTGCTTCCCTTCCAAACATGAAACTGAAGGGAGTTGCTCCTGTACTTTCCTGTATGCTTGTACGGTAGGCCATCATTATGAGGGGTAGCTGTAGATCCCAGTCACATTCCCGGTCTTGTGCAGCCATATTCAAGAGTGTGTGGTTAAACCATTGTACTAACTCATCGGACTGGGGATGGTAGGGGGTAGTTCTGTTTTTTAACACCCCGAGCAGTTTACAAATTTCCCTAAACAGGTTGGATTCAAAATTGCGGTCCTGGTCAGTGTGCAGATAATCAGGAGCTCCGAAACGACAGACAAAGTTGTACACAAACAGTTCTGCCACTGTGTGTGCCTCCATATTTGACATAGCAAAGGCCTCTGTCCACTTTGTAAAGTGGTCTGCGATGACTAAAACATATCGATTACCTCTTTCTGTCTCTGGCAGTGGTCCAAGAATGTCTATGGCCACTTGTTGAAGTGGAACTCCTGGTTGGTGAAGCTGCAAAGGGGTATGGCGAGATCTTGGTAACATCTTCCGGCAAGCACAGCTATTGCAGGCTCGACACCAATCTTCAACATCTCTACGTTGTCCTGGCCAATAGAATCTGCTTCACATTTTCTGCAAAGATTTTGTGACACCAAAGTGCCCAGCTGTGGGATGGTTATGTAGTGCATCTAAAACAGTAGGTATTAGCTCTTGGGGTAGAATCAATTGCAGATGCTGGTGACGGCCTCTTCCAGGAATATCTTCCCATTTGTGATAGAGGATACCGCCTTTTAGTACAAGCTGCTGTCGCTAGGTCCATAGCACTGGAGGGCATGGCTACCCTCGTGAGGGAATGTAACTGGTATTGTATCACTGGTCAACCGCTGGATAACAGGGTGTAGACTAGGGTCTGCTTGTTGCAATGTGCGCAGTTCCTCCGATGACCATGCAGGTGCCCAGCTCCAGATTTCAGGGCTATTGTTTTGCAGGAGAATTTCAGTAGCCATGATAACTGCTTCTACTGGAGTTTCTTCCAGCTTTTCCTGTAGGCCACAAAGAGCATCAGGATTGACATGCTTGCTGCCGGGACGATGCTCTACAGTGAATTGGTATTCTGCAAGTATTTCAAGCCATCGTGGTAACTGGCCTTTGGGATCCCTGAAACTCTTTAACCATTTGAGAGAGTTGTGATCGGTACGTACCATGAATGGTTTACCATATAGATAGGGACGAAAGTGACGGATTGCCCAGACCAAGGCAAGCATCTCACATCTGGTTGCACAGTAACAACGCTCAGCTTTTGTGAGTGTCCTGCTAGCAAATGCCACAGCTTGGTCTTTTCCTCCAATAGTTTGGGCAAGCACTGCTCCAAGTCCACAACTACTGGCATCAGCATCCAGAATAAATGGCTCCATGAAATCTGGAAAGGCTAGGATAGGGGCAGAGGTTAGCTTTTTCTTGAGAGTATCACTTCCGTTGTGTGGACTTTGGTTCTAATCTCTCTGATCATTCACCTCTAGCCTGCTCTCTTCAAGTTGATCGCTCTGTAACCCCTCCCTTCTCTGCTCCTACTCAATCCACAAAAACCCATATTGCCTGGCATGCAGCAGATTCTGACATCATTAGGTCCTATTGTGATTTAGTTTCTCACTATCTTCTGTCACTTCCTAATTCTATTAGTGACTGTTGTGATCCTCAGTGTACAGTACACTCTTCTGCACTCGACTGGTTCTGTGAAGAACTCTCACAGTGCCTTCATCATTGTGCAGTGTCAACCCTGCCCACAGTGTGTCACTCTTCCTCTGTCCCAGGGTGGAATACTGCTGCCCGTTTGTACAAGGAGAAGACTAACTTTTGGCATGCTGTTTGGAAGCAGGCTGGATCTCCTTCCTCTGGTGCTCTTCATCAGATTAAAAAGTCCTCCAGATCGCGATATAAGTATGAAGTGAGATGCCTGAAGCGCCGTGAACAATTCATTAGGCGTGAGAAAATGGCTGCTCTGCTCTTGCCTCCTCCAACTCCAAAAGCTTTTGGCAACAAGTACACCGTGTGAATAAGTCTAATAAGCCACCTCCTGCCTCTTCTGTTGATGGTGTCTCTGGTTCTAATCACATTTCTCAGCTGTTTTCTTCTAAGGTTGAAAGACTCTTGAATTCTCAGCCTTCCACTGGGTGTGATTCACTTCACCACTCTCTTCCATCCTCTCTTTCTGTTGACAACCTCAAAGCTATTTCTATCTCGGAAGAGTGCATAGTTGACGCCTTCTCCCATCTTAAACATGGCAAATCTGACGGTTCTACACTAATGTCAGACCATCTTATCCATGCTCTACCAGCCATCTGTTCATCACTAGCTTCTTTGTTCACTGCCATTCTTAGACATGGTTATATGCCTAAGCCAATTAGGGACTGTACCAATGTTCCCATACCCAAAGGTAATAAAGATCCCAGTTCATCTGACAACTATTGTCCCATTGCCCTTGCTCCAACTCTGAGCAAAGCTCTTGAGTGGTGCATTCTTCTTTCTTATTCTGATCATTTTCTAACCTCGGGTCTTCAGTTTGGCTTTAAGCAGAAAATGTCAACTACTCTTTGCACTGGCACTGTCAAGAATATTGTCTCTCGTTACATGCACGAAAATTCTGCTGTTTTTGCCTGCTTCCTTGATGCCTCGAAAGAATTTGATCTTGTGAATCACAAGATACTCTTTGAAAGATTATTTGAGAGGAAACTCCCTGGTCATCTTTCTATCATGGTACAAGGAGCAGCACATGTGTGTCAGGTGGGGGAACTCTTTCTCTGATAGTTTTCCTGTCTCAAATGGTGTCAGGCAAGGTGGTGTACTTTCTCCAATTCTTTTTACCATCTACATTGATGACCTCCTAAGTGACCTATGCAAGCTTGGTGTTGGGTGTCACTGGGACTCTCTTTTTGCTGGTACTGTATGCTATGCAGATGATTTGGTTCTTCTGGCACCTTCTCCATCAGCCCTAAGGATCATGCTGAACTTCAAGATATTAACTTAAAATTGTGCGACATGGTCAGGAAGGCTAACTGTCTATTTGCTACCTTTCCAAGAGTTGGTCCACATATCTTGACTCGTTTATTTCAGTCCTACTGCCTTTCTCTTTATGGCTCCGGTCTATGGTCACTTTCTTCCACCACTCTTCAAAATATTGAAGTTGCCTTTAATAAGATTCTTCGCAGAATTTGGAGTCTCTCCCCTCGTAGTCACTTTCGTATTGTTCATTTAGTTTCTAATCTTCACAGCCTCTTCAATGTCATCTACCGCTGTTCTAAATCTCTCCTCTTTGCTGCCTCCCAGTGCCCTTCTCTGTTTGCTCGTACCGTCTTTTATGATTCCTCTCTCTACTGTTTCTCTTTCTGTGGATATAACATGTTAGGCAACCGTCATATCAAGTAGTATTACGCTGAAGACTTTATTTGCGCTGCAGTTATTAGAGCCCTACGTCATTCAGTTGCTGACTCTGATACTGAACTGATCATCCGAACCATATCGTGTGACTAGTAGCTAAATAATGTTATTTATATATTTTTTACTACTCCTCATATTGGTGTGTTGTATATATAATAATAAATAATAATAGTGCTGTAACAGAGTGCATTGGCACTTGTTTGTTCAGATGACAACTTCTTTGTTGACTGAAGTAGTTAGTGCCTCCGGATATTCTACAATTTGAACTAGGTACAAGGCAGTTTGACATTACATATGTATGTGGGTATAATGGAGGAGGACCAACTGTCAAGTAATGACTGGTATTACCTCAAGTTGAATGTCCACAGTGGCCCCTCCCTTTAGTAGTGCCTCCACCACATGCTCATGACCCTCCTGACATGCACACATCATGGGTGTCCAGCCATCCTGGAGTGGGATGACAACAACAGGAGCTCACTCAGATGAAGAGCACAAACTAATACCCACTGGATCTAAAACAGTGGCTCATTGCTTCACAGAAATATGTACCACATGCAGAATCATCCTGTTAATTCCATAGTGACTACAGTGACTTGATAACAAAACTTCTCACACTATGGAGGCTGAAGAGTATATATTTGGCTCTAACTACCATAACAATGGAAAGTGGATGCACAGTCTGTGGTTCAATAGTTACATTTCTAGCAAGGGCAGAGGAACCACGGGGGCTAGGGGGGCTACAGCCCCCCTAAAGTTGGCAAAGGGGGGGCTTAGCCCCCCCAACTCTCCACTGAGTCTCCAGTCCATTGCACTATACAGACCAGACAAGACTGACTTACCTACTTAATTGTCATGGAATTTTGTCTCAGATGGCGTAAGATTGCATCTCAGAGATATATGCAAATTTCAAAATTTTTCTGGGGGAGCATGCCCCCAGACCCCCCTAAAGGCTTCTTGTTTCACCTACTGCTCAGCCCCCCTAAATCAAACTATGTTCCTCTGCCCCTGGAACTTTCTAGGTTGGATGGTTGAGCAAATGAGGAAATACAGGAACCAGATTTGTGAGTAATTTAAAACACTGGCTACATGCTACACTCAGTGACCTCCACTCTCTTCCTAGTTAGGTAACATGTTGAATGTCTACTGGTATAGCTACAGTCTGAGAACAGACTAGCTGCAGTGATAAACTGGTGAAATGCACTGTAAGTTGGAGAAGAGTCACATCGCACTATTGACATAACCAGGTGGCTCTCACTGGACTATGGAAATAACCACTGTTGCCTGTTTAAATGAACAGCACTGAAGTGCAGAACCCTTGGTGCAAGCTCTCTCTCTTTCCTCACTAATAACTCTTCCTCAGACAGTAAGGCTTTTCTTCGTTTCAATGGTAACACATCCTCACTCATCAGACAAAATTATTTGTTAACCCTCGGCACGCATGCGCGACGAGGGTTACAGTAGTTGTCCTCTGTGTCTGTGTGTGTGTGTGTGTCCCCATTTTCTCTAGTCTGCCTTCTCGCGCTTTTAGGCGTCCAATGAGAGGTATCAGCAGCTACAGCGCGGAAAATGCAGTAAAATTAAAGAGCCGTTTTCTCTAAAACTGCTTAGTTCAAAAGTTAGAAGCGTTATAAAGTTACATATTGTAATGGATGCTATTTTGCTATTTTTTAATTATCTTTGTATTCTATTAGATACTATGTTGCTATTTTGCTATTATTAAGTATTCTATTGGATGCTATTTTGCTATTATTGCTATTTTGCTACTTTTTAATATTTTTTATTCTTTTGTATCTTGCAAATATATTTGTATTCTATTTGATGCTATTTTGCTATTTTATAATATCTTTGTATTTTATTTGATGCTATTTTGCTATTATTGCTATTTTGCTATTATTCAATATCTTTGTATTCAGTGGATGCTAATTTGCTATTATTGCTATTTTGCTATTAAATATATTTGTATTCAGTGGATGCTAATTTGCTATTATTGCTATGTTGCTATTATTCAATATCTTTGTATTCTAGTGGATGGTAATTTGCTATTATTACTCACTTCCTCGCTATGTTCAGCCACTCGTGTGGGAGTTTTAAAGAAGAGCAAACAGAGGGAAGCAATGACATTGTAAAATGTCCACCCTCAGCCTACTTAACCCTAACCATGAACCTGCTTTCCTGAGTTACAATAACCTGTGAACTAACTCACGTCCTCGCTACGCTCGGCCGCTCGGTGTGGGAGTTGAAGAAGAGCAAACAGAGGGAAGCAATGACATTCTTAACTATCCACCCACCACCCCACCTAACCCTAACCACGAACCTCTTGCTTTCTGTGTGCTGCTTAGTCACAATAACTTGTCAATTGACTCACTTGTAGTACTGCTTGTCATACCTTGCTGGTTGAATCTTTGAAAATCTTATTTGCAAATCTTATTTGCTAATTTGCTATTATTGCTATGTTGCTATTATTCAATGTCTTTGTATTCTCGTGGATGGTAATTTGCTATTATTACTCACTTCCTCGCTATGTTCAGCCGCTTGTGTGGGAGTTTTAAAGAAGAGCAAACAGAGGGAAGCAATGACATTGTAAAATGTCCACCCCTCAGCCTACTTAACCCTGACCATGAACTTGCTTTCCTGAGTTACAATAACCTGTGAACTAACTCACATCCTCACTACGCTCAGCCGCTCGGTGTGGGAGTTTTAAAGAGCAAACAGAGGGAAGCAATGACATTGTAAAATGTCCACCCCTCAGCCTACTTAACCCTGACCATGAACTTGCTTTCCTGAGTTACAATAACCTGTGAACTAACTCACATCCTCACTACACTCAGCCGCTCGGTGTGGGAGTTGAAGAGCAAACACAGGGAAGCAATGACATGTAAAATGTCCACCTCCCAGCTTACCTAACCCTAACCATGAACCTGCTTTCCTGAGTTACAATAACTTGTGAACTAACTCATGTCCTCGCTACGCTCAGCCGCTTGGTGTGGATGTTACAGAATAAGAGCAAACACAGGGAAGCAATGACATCCTTAACTATCCACCCACCACCCCACGTAACCCTAACCACGAACGTCTTGCTTTCCTGAGTTACAATAACCTGTGAACTCACGTCCTCGCTACGCTCGGCCGCTCGGTGTGGGAGTTACAGAATATGAGCAAAGAGAGGGAAGCAATAACATTCTAAACTATCCACCCACCACCTCACGTAACCCTAATCATGAACCTTCTGCTTTCTGTGTGCTGCTTAGTCACAATAACCTGTCAACTAATGTCCTCGCTATGCTCAGCTGTTCGGTGTGGGAGTTGAAGAACAGCAAAACTATCCACGCACCCCCCATGTAACCCTAACCGTGAACCTCCTGCTTTGTGTGTGTTGCTTAGTCACAATAACCTGTGAACTAACTCACATCCTCACTACACTCAGCCGCTCGGTGTGGGAGTTGAAGAGCAAACACAGGGAAGCAATGACATGTAAAATGTCCACCTCCCAGCTTACCTAACCCTAACCATGAACCTGCTTTCCTGAGTTACAATAACTTGTGAACTAACTCACGTCCTCGCTACGCTCAGCCGCTTGGTGTGGATGTTACAGAATAAGAGCAAACACAGGATAAGGAATGACATTCTAAACTCTTCACCCACCACCCCCCCACCTAACCCTAACCACCCACCACCTGCTTTCTGTGTGCTGCTTAGTCACAATAACCTGTCAATTGACTCACTTTCTCGCTACGCTCAGCTGCTTGATGTGGGAGTTGAAGAAGAGCAAACAGAGAGAAACGACATTGTAAAATGTCCACCCCCCCAGCCTACCTAACCCTAACCATGAACCTGCTTTCGTGAGTTACAATAACCTGTGAACTAACTCACATCCTCGCTACGCTCGGTTGCTCGGTGTGGGAGTTAAAGAAAAGCAAACACAGGGAAGCAATGACATCGTAAAATAGCAAAACAGTATCATAAGTAGCAAATAGCAATAATAGCAAAATAGCAATAATAGAAAAATATCATCCACGTGAGTACTAAGATGTTAAATAATAGCAAAATATAATAGCAAAATAGCATCCATGCAAGTAGTAAGATGTTAAATAATAGCAAAATAGCAATAATAGCAAAATAGCATGTGAGTACTAAGATGTTAAATAATAGCAAAATAGCAATAATAGCAAAATAGCATGTGAGTACTAAGATGTTAAATAATAGCAAAATAGCAATACTAGCAAACTTACAGCATCCATGCATGTGAATACTATAATAGCAAAATAGTAATAATAGCATCCATGTGAGACATGTTAAATTTGCTATTATTGCAACTCTTGTATCAAACATCAAATAATAGCAAAATATAATGTTAGCAACGAAATGCTGCTATTTTTGCTATTATTACCCCAAATAGCCAATTCTGCACCTTAATGGATGGTACAGTCATACAGTAGTGCCTTTTGGCTGACTACAGAAGCAGTTCAATGTCACATCGCACTATTGACATAACCAGGTGGCCCTTTGCTTACATATGCATATACTAGTCTACACCAACTGGTTTTGTTGACTGCACCACTTCCCACCCTCACTGAAATAGCAGTACCTTCTTCTGCAGGTCAGGCTGGGCCCCTGCTGCCAGCAGTCTCTCCACAATAGGAAGGTGACCTTCAAAGGATGCAACCATGAGAGCTGTCTGGCCAATCTGGGAGGAGAGTGAAGGACAACAGACACTGGCCTATGATCAGCTACCATTAGATGATGTAAGCATTTCAAACAGAGTTAACTTAGCCATGCTAGTTAAAGGAAGTTGGTCAAAGCCCCAAAATTCTCAGGGACTGACTAGAATAACAGATATGGATGATTTTGAGTGGAATACAAAGGAAGGTGATGGGGCAAAAAAGGCAGATTCTAAGAGCAGCATGTAAATAGAAGTATGATAGCAGCTGATTTTCAATAGGAAACAACTCAGAGAGTGGAAAAGTATATGGTTATGCTGTCACACAGTAGTAGCAGTGGGGTATGCCTGTAGAAACATTTCCACAATTGATGTTACTCACTACAGTCCTATTACGTAGTTGTATTAGTGCTTTCAACTACTGATGACAAATACTTATGTGTTTGTCTCTGGAAATTTGTCCTCGGCACAAGGCAGTTTGCTATTTTTGACATTACATATGTATGTGTGTATAATGGAGGAGGACCTATACTGTCAAGTGATGACTGGTATTACCTTTGTTTGAATGTCCACAGTGGCCCCTCCCTTTAGTAGTGTCTCCACCACATGCTCATGACCCTCCTGACATGCATACATCATGGGTGTCCAGCCATCCTGGAGTGGGACGACAACAACAGGAGCTCACTCAGATGAAGAGCACGAACTAATACCCACTGGATCTAAAAATGGTGGTTCATTGTTTCACAGAAATGTGCACAACAGAAATAAAACTTCTCACACAGTGGAAAATGGACACACAGTCTGTGGTTCCAATTATCAGTTTCTGGGTTGGATGGTTGAGCAAATGAGAAAGGACAGTAATATACGTGAGTACACAATGAACTTACATGCTACACTCAGTGACCTGCACTCTCTTCACAGTTAGGTAACATGTCCAATTCTATTCAGGGCCATAGCAAGCTGTTTAGAGGTGGTGCAGCCAAACTCATGCACGTAAGCTTGCAGCATGTAGGGGGCTCACAGATCGTTTTTGAAGTCATTTTTGGGTCTCGTTTTTGATGGTAGCCATCATTCGCAGGCACGTGACAACTAATTAATTAAGGGGAAGCATAACAAGTGTTGAGTCATTATTTTATGTAATTAATTTTGTCAACACATTTGATGTGTGTGTCAAACTCTACAGCTAAGAGTTTCCAAGTTGAAAGTTTTGCTCTCTTGCTTTGGAGCACTGTACGCCAGGGCTTCTATTGGAGTTACACGTTCTTACTCTAGCCGCCCATTCTTATGCGCTCTTGGTACAGTCTTGCCAGTGTGGCGCTTGCTCAGGCTCGCCCCAACTACTCTAAACCAAGTGGTTTTGTTGATTGCACCACTTCCCATTCCCACTAAACTAGCAGTACCTTCTTCTGCAGGTCAGGCTGGGCCCCTGCTGCCAGAAGTCTCTCCACAATAGGAAGGTGACCTCTAAAGGATGCAGACATGAGAGCTGTCCAGCCAGTCTGGGAGGAGAATGAAGGACAACAGACACTGGAATAACCACTGTTGCCTGCTTAAAGAAATAATCTTGTCTGATGAGTGAGGATGTGTTACAATTGTACTGTGCTCATAATGTTGTTGCTATGGCAACATGGAGATATGACAGGAACTCAAGTGGTACATTCTTACAAGTGCTTCAATAGTGAACACATTTGTTGTTTGCTATCTCTGACATTACATGTGTGTGTGAGTATAATGGAGAATGGAGGAGGACCAACTGTCAAATAATGACTGGTGTTACCTCATCTTGAATGTCCACAGTGGCCCCTCCCTTTAGTAGTGCCTCCACCACATGCTCATGACCCTCCTGACATGCACACATCATTGCTGTCCAGCCATCCTGGAGTGGGACGACAACAACAGGAGCTCACTCAGATGAAGAGCATGAACTAATACCCACTGGATCTAAAAATGGTGGTTCATTGTTTCACAGAAATGTGCACTACAGAAATAAAACTTCTCACACAGTGGAAAATGGACACACAGTCTGTGGTTCCAATTATCAGTTTCTGGGTTGGATGGTTGAGCAAATGAGAAAGGACAGTAAGTAAGCACTGAAGTTACATTCTACACTCAGTGACCTGCACTCTCTTCACAGTTAGGTAACATGTCCCAGAGCCATAGCAAGCTGTTTAGAGGTGGTGCAGCCAAACTCATGCACGTAAGCTTGCAGCATGTAGGGGGCTCATAGATCGTTTTTGAAGTCATTTTTGGGTCTCGTTTTTGATGGTAGCCATCATTCGCAGGCATGTGACAACTAATTAATTTAGGGGAAGCATAATAAGTGTTGAGTCATTATTTTATGTAATTTGTCAACACATTTGATGTGTGTGTGTCAAACTCTACAGCTAAGAGTTTCCAAAGTTGAAAGTTTTGCTCTCTTGCTTTGGAGCACTGTACGCCAGGGCTTCTATTGGAGTTACACGCTCTTACTCTAGCCGCCCATTCTTATGTGCTCTTGACTGTACGTATTGCACACATGCGTGTATATGTTTGCTTGCTTGCTTGCTTGTTTGCTTGTGGCCACTTACTGTAAATTTTAATTGAGTGCATTTAATAAATGTTTCATGAAGATTGAAAGTGCTTCGTAGTCCGGTCAAAATTATTGAACTGTCACTAAAAACAGAACACTCAGCACGTGCTTAGCAACAACGGCTCATGTCTATGCGCAGCTGCGCAGTATGTGTTACTATTTTTAGTACGGTTCAATAATTCCGACCGGTTTCAAATTTACGTAGTTACACGCTCTTACTCTAGCCGCCCATTCTTACGCGCTCTTGGTACAGTCTTGCTAGTGTGGGACTTACTCAGGCTCGCCCCAACTAATCCATACCAACTGGTTTTGTTGACTGCACCACTTCCCACCCTCACTGAATTCACAGTACCTTCTTCTGCAGGTCAGGCTGGGCCCCTGCTGCCAGCAGTCTCTCCACAATGAGAAGGTGACCATCAAAGGATGCAGAAATGAGAGCTGTCCAGCCAGTCTGGGAGGAGAGTGAACGACAACAGACACTGGAATAACTACTGTTGCCTGTTTAAATGAACAGCACTGAAGTGCAGAACCTTCGGCGCAAGCTCTCTCTCTTTCCTCACTAATAACTCTTCCTCAGACAGTAAGGCTTTTCTACGTTTCATTGTGTTCTCAGGCTCCCCAACAGCAGTACACCGTGCTTTCCTTTTTTTCGATGCGAAGGCATGGCCACAGTCACAAACTGACTCTTCATGTGCACTACGGTATTACAGTGTGGGCATACCTTTCTCAGACGCATAGACCTATTGCACTCCGTTGCATGTACTACGGTATTACACTGTGGGCATACCTTTCTGAACCTCTCGTAAAAGACAGTCACAAACATCTAAGTTCGACGGAAATACCGCGTGCTCCAAGTCACGTGATCACACATTACCGTTACATACGTGTTATGGAGAGGTATAAGGAAACATTGCACGTGAAGAAAATGGCTGACTTAGTCGCGGTATATAATTTTATAACGCTTCTAACTTTAGAACTAAGCAGTTTTAGAGAAAAAGGCGTTTTAGTTTTACTGCATTTTCCACACTGTAGCCGCTGATACTTCTCGTTGGATGCCTAAAAGCGCGAGAAGGCAGACTAGAGAAAATGGGGACACACACACACACACACACACAGAGGACAACTACTGTAACCCTCGTCGCGCATGCGTGCCGAGGGTTAACAAATAATCGTGTCTGATGAGTGAGGATGTGTTACCATTGTACTGTGCTCATAATGGTGTTGTTGCTATGGCAACATGGAGATATGACTGGAAATCTACCTCAAGTGGTTCACTGGTAAACTGAACTCCCATTTGAAAGCTAGATTGTTAATGCAAAACAACCCAACAAGAGTGGAAAAGTACAATGCAAAACAACCCAACAAGAGTGGAAAAGTACAAGAGGCTGTCATGATGGTACATGCAGTCATACAGTAGTGCCTTTTGGCTGACTACAGAAGCAGTTCAATGTCACATCGCACTATTGACATAACCAAGAAAGTTGGTCAAAGCCCCAAAATTCTCAGGGACTGACTAGAATAACAGATATGGATGATTTTGAGTGGAATACAAAGGAAGGTGATGGGGCAAAAAAGGCAGATTCTAAGAGCAGCATGTAAATAGAAGTATGATAGCAGCTGATCTTCAATAGGAAACAACTCAGAGAGTGGAAAAGTATAATTATGGTTATGCTGTCACACAGTAGTAGCAGTGGGGTATGCCTGTAGAAACAGTTCCACAATTGATCTTACTCACTACAGTCCTATTACACTAGCCTCGTCCCCAGGCTCTCTCCTCAAAAATGGGGGGAGGAGAGAGCCTGGTAACATCCGCGGGAAAAGTTGTCGACTTCCGGCGCCTTGCTCTGGCGGTACCAATCAGATTGCAGAACGAAACCACGTGTACACGTGACATTATGTCCACTCAGCAAAAAATTGTCAATTCGAAAATGAACTTATAAGCGTAGACTACACCTCGAAGGTTGGTGAAAAACAGTTTTTGGATGTGCGGAAGGGGCGCAAGTCCAGAGAGTCCAAGATCGAAGTTTGCTGTAGTTGGTTTGCGGGACCGACTCGCTCACCATACTTCGCAGCTCCGAGTTTACATGTACAAAGTGCGTCACGGAACTCAACAGAGATGCCACGAAGACGAGGAGCAAAATTGTAAATAGCTTGCGCTGCTATTAGGTATAGTACCGATATTGCATGGCAGCTTATTAAATCACATGACAATTATTACTAAAGTGGGAGCGTCCTACGTTGATCACATGAATGATGATGCACCGGAAGTCGACAGCTTTTCTCGCGAATGTTACCAGGCTCTCTCCTCCCCCCATTTTTGAGGAGAGAGCCTGCGGACGAGGCTACTATTACACAGTGTATTAGTGTTTTCAACTACTACTTATGTATTTGTCTCTGGAAATTTGTCCTCGGCACAAGGCAGTTTGCTATTTTTGACATTACATGTGTATGTGGGTATAATGGAGGAGGACCTACTGTCAAGTGATGACTGGTATTACCTCTGTTTGAATGTCCACAGTGGCCCCTCTCTTTAGTAGTGCCTCCACCACATGCTCATGACCTTCCTGACATGCACACATCACTGCTGTCCAGCCATCCTGGAGTGGGATGACAACAGTTAGTCTTGTTACCAGGTGGGATATATGAAACTACACATGAAAAGGGTTCCTAGTGTAGCAGACAAAACCATAATTAGCTATCGACTGAATGACTCCTGGACTGTTCTAACTAGAACATTTTCTACTTATTTGTCCATTGTCCATGTCATCCACCTGAAATTCATATCACACTATAAAATGTCTATTGCATCTTCTATCTAGCTGCAACAATTCTTTGAGTCTGCTTCCTGAGTGTAACTCGGCGTGTGTGCGGGCTGGAATCTCAGCATCGTGAAGCTGGAAGCTTGGACCTACACTACCATATCTATCTTGCTTTAAGAAGAAAGAACACAGGGTAAGTAAGTGCTTTACTAGGCACCTCCAGTGTGTACCGTTCTAATTGGCACAAGAATAATCATGTACATAAAGCAACCATTGTTCATCCACTCTACATACAACAAGTTCATGATTCCATTGTCACTAAGGTGCCACAAGCAAATGTACCTAACTTAGGCCTTTAACTCTTTACCGACCATAGTAAATTATTGCAATATTACGTGAATGACCACACAGGAATCCCGGAAGCGGCCTAGACGACATGTTGTATACTCCATGTTATATCTCCAGTTCCAAACCAGCTACAGACTTCTGGTCAAAAACATTGGAGAACCTTAGGCTTTGCCTAGCTTCGCTGTAGTTTTGAAGCTTACCACTAAAGAACAAGCTTGGAGATAAACCCGAACTCTTTATACCGGAAGTTTCTACCTTCGGTCTACTTGGATGTTACAGTTCTGCTTCCTTTGAAATATGTAGCGAAGTTAGAGCTTTCATTTAGCTATATAGCAGGGTTGTAGTAATTGAGTTCTGGCATGGTTTTATTGATTACAATTACTTGAGCCTGAATCGTCAATTAATACCCATTACAATTACCAAGGTTGCTTACGAGTAATGATTACAATTACAGGAAAATGACAGAATTACAAATTACATTGTTAAATTACAGGTCGAAGTAGTCGTGAATTGGTAAATGTGCTGACAAAGCATGCTCTTGCCACGTCTTGAACATCAGCTGAGTGTGCTGAGTTTGCCATGTTTACACTCGAGTTAGCTACGCCAGATATCCAGTGTGAAAAAGATGTAGAGATGGAGCTTTGGCAGTCACACAACAGAACAGTTGGGAACGAGGCACCCAAGTATTGTAATTGAACTTGTAATTGGTATTTTACTACCTGCTGCAAACAATTACATGCCTTTTGTTCGGCATTACAAATTACATCAGTTGTTGTGAAGTGAAATTACAATTACAAATTACTGTGTTTGAAAACCTGTAATCATTACATAATCATTACATCTGGTTTTTCAATTACTACAACCCTGCTATATAGTGCTTTTTATCACATCTTTATAGCTTGTATACTTCTCGAGATCGGTCACGACAAACACGCCCCGGTCGATTGCGGTAGCACGACACGCTACGCTACGTTCAACTTCTGCTTCATCAAAGTACTAGTTTCAATTAAAATGTGCACGATTAGCTTCCAGTGGGTGTAATGAATACTGTTATACGCGCATGCGGTGCGTACTAAACCGCTATCTTCCGGGGGAAACACGCAAAGGCAGGTAAGTACTCGTGACGCCGTTCAGCGTCATTGGTCATACGGGAACATTAATCTCATGACGCCGTATGGCGTCATTGGTCGGTAAAGAGTTAAGAACCCTCTGTACTTGAATACATTCAGATGTTATCCTTACATTATTCTGAAAATCAGGCTTGGCCCCCGCTGCCAGTATCCTCTCCACAACCTTGAGATGACCCCAGAATGAGGCCCACATCAAGGCAGAGACACCGTTCTGCAGTGGGAATCATCAGACAGAGCAACTTTGCCTTCAACACTTGTATAGGAGTGCAAAGTGGTATTGGGAAACTATATAGTAATGAATGAATGAATGAATGAATGAATAAATGAATGAATGAATGAATGAATGAATGAATGAATGAATGAATGAATGAATGAATGAATGAATGAATGAATGGATGGATGGATGAATGGATGGATAGAAACCACAAAAGTGCACGTCTGTGTCCAATGTTTTAGCGGCTTTTTTCCCCCCAGACTGAGAGGACTTACTAAAGTTTGATACCACAGCTTGAAACAGTTATCATTGAAGTATCTACTGTGCAAACACTAAGGTTGAGACCTAATCCATGGTGATTGCACAGGGCCAAACATTTGCCATCAATGAATTGGAACTAAGGTGACACAGGATTTTACAGTGGCCAAACTAGCTATGTTAATATGAAGGTACTTACATTTACTAAAGATGAGTGGTTTTTAAACCACTGCTAGCCTGCTAAGGTAGGTACATTGTTAACAAGCTAGATCTATTAGCTACAGTGTTCTGATAGCAGACTACCAATACAGCACAGCTACACTGAGCTACAAGTCACCTAGACACTTCAGTGAAGTGAGCACTTAGCTACTGGCTTGCTGCACCACAGCACTTCCCGTGTATCCACAGTGCATGCTTTTGATGGCTTCTTTACAACACCAACCAAAGTCTCTCAAAAGGCTTTGTGCAGTGTTTTTAGCTCCTACACAATTCAGATACAGATACACAAAACATTAGTAGCAATGTAGGTTAACCAGTAAGGTTAACCAAGGTTTATACAGAGTCAGGCTATTAGGCATCCAGGGGGGCAGGCCAGCCACACTAGAGTACCCCAGGTAGCTTAGCAAGGGCTGGAGGTACAGAGACAGGTGCAAGCCCAGACTGAGTACTCTGCGCCGGTCGCACAGGTGTGTAGGCTTACAAGCACAGCAAGCTGGCCACACATGCATGCAGGGGTGCAATACACAGACCACATGCTTCTGAGCAGTGGGAGGGGCACGCATGCACATGGACTAATAGGTTCAGACCACATGCTTCCAAGCAGAGGTAGCCAGGTGGCAACATAGGCAGGGAAAATTTTCCCACCCATGCAGAGGTCCCACCCCATTTTCAGGAATCAATCACAGGCGATAGCTTGGGAAGAGCAGTAACCTCCTCCTGTTGGCTTGCTACCCCACTGCGAAGGGGCCTGGGTTTAGGCAAGGAAAACTCCGCCCTGTCTCCCCCAAGAAACAATGAACGATAGGGCTAGGATTACTGGGGGGAGGCAAGCGGGTAAACGGAGGTACATAAACAGATAACCTTAAGCCCAAACGGGTTTAAGAGGTCCTATACCCAGAGGCCCCAAACCACCATGACCTTGACAAAGTTCAGGGCGGGAACACAGGCTAGTGGAAGCTGAAACAGGAGTATTAATGGCCATTTTCTTCCCAGCCGGGTCAATAGAAGTTGGCTGGCTTTGTTTATCATCTCGCCTCTACATGGCTTCAATTACATGTTCCACCAATTAGCACATGGAATGACTCCTACAAATGGCTGTGCTTATTATTAGCAGCTGGATTGTGCACCTAACTCCGATTCCCTGTTCCCTAATCTAGCTAAGCTTCCACATTATGTGTACCACACCCCTTTATCGTTGCCAGGCTAACAGAGGACGAAAGATGTCCCGTGTGAATGGGTAGGACGTCGTCTGCCAGTTTGAAATAGCGATACATTGCCATTGACAGATTGAGCAAGACTAGTGCACAAAACACACGTGTGAAATTTGCACAAGTCCAAAAGTTCATGTGTTCAAATTTTTGCGGTTCTAATTTTCGCATTTTTGTTGTGGGTTGCAAAAATCGCGAAAATTTGGACCTTGCAAAAGATTTTCCACTATACGGTAGCTACCGAATAGACTTTAAAAAAATGGTCATGACCATTTTAAGTCTATTCAATGAGCGGTAGACCTTGGACTATTACAGTAGTTGGCAAAATTCGATTTGCAACATTTTGATGATGTCTTCAGTCAACTAAGAGAAAGGCATACATATATGCCACTCGCTTAGTTGCCTGAGGAATGTCAGTCAAATGTGATACAATGTTACAAATAAGATTAGCAAACTACCACGAAAGTCAAAGAGCACACGATAACATGACACTCAGGGAATACACCATTTCTAGTCTAGTTGTCTGGCACTAGAAGACGAAGACAACAGATACTTCATTGATTTGAATGTTCTTCACCATTTGCAAGCTCATACATGAAAGGCCTGAGCATACAACTATTCATGTCCAGCATAACACTATATCTGTGGTCTTACACTTAGCACTCATGATGTGACTTGGTGTATTAAATTTATGCTTGTTGCTGAAATGCTGTCCCTATGTGATGTGCATATGCAAAACAAGTGGTATATACGTCCAAAGTACAAATTCACTCACAGGAGAGGTGGTGTCAGCATGAACTCCAACTCTCAGGACATCAGAAACCCCCTCAACTGACCCATCCCAAGCAGTCTCAAGGTAGCCCATCTCCTACAGGAGAGAGATGAGTCAATCCCTACTGCAAAACTGGACCGACTATGTCGCTACTGCAGTCCTATCCAAGTCTCATGCAGACCTAAATACATCCATGACTGTCTGGTATGGAGTTAGGTATTCTTTTGTTGCTGGTGTAAGAGTCACTTACCTAAATCACATGGCGCAAAAATTTCACGTATCTTGCATGGGTCTCCGAATTTAACGTACAAATATTAACACATGAAAATTTCAATTCTAAATGAGCCAAGTTTCAAGGTTAAAGTTTAAACATGAAATTTTCTTGTGTACAGTATTGAGAAGTGTTTGGAATCCATCACATGATGACACACCAAGTCATCTCAGCGGTATGAGTGGAGGGGACATAATGAATGTACTCTCATTTTGCATCCAGTGAAAGAACAGATCCTACCAGAATGGCAACAGCAGCTCATACACACAGCTAGCCTATTATCATTGCCTCAGCAGAAAACAATGTTCTGTTACATTGCATGGCAGCATGAAAGTAGAAAACATGACATATTCTTCTAGAGATCTGGCATTCATTAGTATGCAAAAATTGCACCTACCAAAATCTCCCACTATAAAGTAGTACATCTATCACCATGAGTGAGGTACAAATTTTAGTGGCTCCTTAAAAAGAAGGGTGAATGTATTTTCAAGAGTTCACTTTAATATAAGCTCATCTCACAAGCAAACATTCTAACCTTGTAGCTCTATGCATGTGATGTGTCATGCACTTGCGTAAATGATGCCCATCTAGTTCCACCTGTTTCACTGTTACAGTACTGTCACTCCAATGCTTTCTTGTTTGATATAACAGCCTGAGTGTACTATAATATTAAATAGGTGGGTGTATTTTCATGATAAAAAGACCCTTCAAATTGTCCTCATTCAAAAAAGAGGGATAGGTTTGTTTTGGAAGATTACGTACTATATGCCATACAGCAGGATAATCTTAGCCTAGTAACGCAAACCAAATTCTCACATGAATGTAACATACCAGGTGAGTAGGAAGCTTATAGCTTCTATCTCCAATGGAGATCTCCTTGATGTTGCAGTTGATCAAACAGCGGAGAATTCCCAGTTGGGGAGTTGTGGTGTCTCCCAGGGCTGCCTGAGTGTAAGACACAAGTTCTCCCGAGATGAGCCAGAACAATCTGATGGAACACTGCTCCTGGTGATGATCATATCGGAGGGCTACGGCTGGTAGATGCAGAAGTGAGCTGATATAGTGGTGCACTAGTGTGTACTCTTCTACAGTGAGCTTGCTGCATTCTATGTCTGCGGAAATGGAGATAGTGCCACTGGGGTTCCTTTCAGTCTTGGCTGGGACACGAGATACACCAGCTGTGAGAACACTGTGAGGTGCAGGTGGTACATGAACAGACTTCGTGGATTGAGAGTCAGATGTTGAACTGTCAGAGCTGGGTGGAGGAGGAATGACAACAGCACTAGGGTCCTTTGCGTCAAGATACTTGTCTAGCCTTTGAATCGCTTCCTTGCACTCAGAAGCTGCAACAATGGACTGAAGTAGATAATGGCTGACTTGATTAAAATAGGGAGTCATTGCACGAAAGAAGGCTCGTACAGTTTTGGCTTCTTTGTACTGTGTGGACTCCACAATGTGGATGATGTTGCCACGGCAAGATAGCACCATCAATTCCAACTTAAACTGCATCTTCTCAAGTACACCAGGCTCTTCTTCTAGTATCTTCACTAGGTCAATGAGTAGCTGGGGAAAGTCCACTGGTTCAGCATGTGCAGTGGTGGATTGGGATTTAAGCTGCTTGGCAGCAACTTCAGAATGTGCAGCTTCACTTTGATTCAATGATTGGAAGCCTGCAGAGCAGATGATCATCAGGGTCACTTTCAATGCAACTATTTTAATATATTCAGACAACTACCTGATACAGTAAAAATCAACCTCACCAACTACCATTTTGTCCAAAACAACTTCTAATACATATTCAACACATTGATCTTACATTCTTTAAGCTTGTCAGCAATGTACTCCTGCCCAGAGGTCACTGAGAGAACATCACAAAACCGATGGAAGGCTCCCACCTCTGCCCGACCTAGCAGGGAGTCCATGATCGCTACATTCTTAGCATACTTTTGTGGGTGTGAATCAGCCTTCTCCTTCTGGGATTTTGTGATCAGTTTCTGTGTGAACAACTCAGGTAGTATGTCTTCTGGAACAAGAGCCTCCACTAGAAAACTGTAGTTGCTCTCCAACACACTCTTCTCAAGGCGAAGCTGTCTTGCTTTATCAGAACTCATGCCTACAGAAATGGAAGATTAGCATACTGGGTTTTACAACCAAAGTGACTGGTGTGCAGTAGCAATGCAACTGTTTC
The DNA here is from genome assembly GCA_949130485.1 of Agelas oroides. NCBI lineage: Eukaryota > Metazoa > Porifera > Demospongiae > Agelasida > Agelasidae > Agelas > Agelas oroides. Next base: position 3,511,596 of record OX422196.1, on the reverse strand, counting down.
AATCATGTCGATATGCAATCTAAGTTCTTGGCAACATGCTGATGAGTCTGATGTTCATGTTGCACCTTTGCTTAAATTCACTATTGTGAAGGAAACAAAAAAAAAGCAGCAGCTGTATCTTGAGAACTACATAAACGCCATGTGGTATCATTGAATTGTTACATATGTACAGTGACCAATGATTTTAGGATTTTTTGGTTCTTGGTGGGAAAATGAAGTGCAAGCATACAGATAGCATACATCTCTGGTGTGAGGTAGACTGAGGAGGAGACTTGTGCACTTAACAACCCAGGCCCCACAACAGGAGTATTACCTCTAGTGTGCCACTGAACAAAGAGCTGGTTTAAAAAACGAATGGGGCATCTGCTGCCTTCAAATGTCACAGAATAACCCAGGATAACCCAGGATGTCTGACTAATTCTATGTTTAAGCCTGACATATACACCAAGATGTCTGACTTAAAGGGCTGATCCGGGGATCATCCACGGATTGGCAAAGATGTCCACACATGGTGGCTCCACACTCTAACCCCGGAGGATCCCTAGTTGGCTGATCCGGGGATCATCCCTGGATTGGCAAAGATGTCCACACATGGTGGCTCCACACTCTAACCCCGGAGGATCCCTAGTTGGCTGATCTGGGGATCATCCCTGGATTGGTGGTGATGTCCATACATGGTGGTTTCACACTCTAACTCCGGAGGATCCCTAGTTGGCTGATCCGGGGATCATCCACAGATTGGCAAAGATGTCCACACATGGTGGTTTCACACTCTAACTCCTTAGCTGACTGATCATGGGATCATTGATGTAAATGCCCATACATGGGTACATTCCAACTACAAAGGATCCTAACCCAATTTGTAGTATTGTAGATTATTTAGCTATCTACATCCATCACTATGTAGAGAGGATAGTAGTCAATGTAATTTTGGATGAACTCCAATGATAATGATCATACAAGAACAATTGCAGCAGCAGTATCTATAGTAATCCAGCATTTCGCAGCTTTGTCTCCTCTCTTCGGTTGTGGAGGTCGCAAATGTACAGTATAAAGAACATGAAATGACTTCTGTTCATTCTCCTGGTCATTCGACTATACCAGGCACAAAGTTATCACTCACACCCTGTTTGAATGCCAAGAAGTTCTGCTCTTGGGGAAATAAAGAAGGTGCAGTAAATGCTTTCAGACAGCTGGCTAATGAAGGATTGGGAGAGGTGGAAGAGATCAAAGGAAAGAGAGGAACTAAAGTGGTAAGTGAGCTACATGGACCAGCGTAGATAACAGTCCATGGGTTTGGAGTAATCTTTCAGAGCTATTTGGGTTACATCATAATGTTTGCAATAGTCGTCAGCATTATACTTACAGTGTACATGCACATATATATAGTGTACATGTCTTAAGTAGGTTTAACATTAACATCTATGCTCTACCTTCAATGTGTTTCACAAAAGGTCAATCCCTGATGATGATGAGGGAAAGCAGCAGCTGTGTCAGAAGCATATGACACTGCTATTCATGAGCCAGAGGACCCAGTTAGCATGTAAGTCATTCTCTGTTGAGTTGCTTTTATAAATCTGTACATGCTGTAGTGTGACACAGTGTTGATTGCTTTTCACAGGATGTCTCCTCCCTTAAACATGATACTCCAACTCCATTTCAGGACATTCCCAGGAACTGATGAACTCGTAACACTTACTTGGTAAGATGATATAAATAGCCCCATACTGAAGCCATCCCTGTGAAGTGGAGGGAGTCCTGCTCTACAGTCTACCTCTTTATTCTAATACAACTGTAGATCCAATCTAGCTGAAGAAATTCAGTTCTTGGAATTTTATTTATGTGTGAATCCAAAGGGAGAGAGAGTATTAGACGCTCACAGCAAAGGGGTTGGAAGTTCCTGCGTCTACACACTTCTGGGAAAGCCTAAGATGAAACTTGTCAAACTCATAGACACTAAAAACTATAACAAGCTAATCACTATAAAATCTTTCATTCTGTACTAGTACACCTGTTGTGCTTTTCTTGTATCCATTACAATGATAGATCCAATTTAGTGGAAGAAATTGGGTTCCTGGAATTTATACCTAATCATGTGGAAGCAGGCATTGAAATGTCTTTTTTCTTCCAGTAGTATTGGAATAAAGACGGTATTGTTTTTCATGATGTATGTGGCAATTGAATGGTCAGACCTAGTCTTGTACCCAGTCTCATTTCCTCTTAACGTATGCATGGGAGGAAATGAGTCTGGTAACATTGGGAGGTTCAAACCACTGACTTCTGGCACCTGAAATCAGGTGCGTCCAATCAACACATGGATGCGTGACCATCCAAAGGCATGGTGAACAAAATATTCCATCATTGCTTGCAGTACAAAGTGATCAGAGCAGTCACAACGACATTGCAGGAGACAAAATGATAACAAAGGCTTGAACTTTCTGTGAATAATATTGTAAGCTTACTTGCTTTGCATACTATGCTGGTTCTCAAGTCTTGAAGTTCTCGCACTATATACAATTTAACTAAGAGTAACTAATGTTCTCTGCTGCTTTTCCCATGGTATACTTCCCCTATTGTTTTGAAATATGCGGATATGGCCTTCCAGAAATCACGTGATAACTTTTCAAAGTGTGGTATACCCAGTGCAAATCACATGAATAATGATGTAGTAGAAGTAAGTAAACGACTTGCCCCCCCCCCCCCATGCACATTACCAGGTTCTTTACTCCACAAGAAAGAGCCTGGGTGCAAGGCTAGGTCAGACCTAGCTTTTAAATACAATGCACTCTCTCCTGCTATTGATTGGGAGGATAGTCCAGGATGTCCTGTCCTGTAATTGCTTTACCATGTGTGAGACATATTAGCCCTTTCAAAGAATAGTTTTAGTTTCAATTACTACCATGGTGCTTTGGTGGAAAATCATGCTGATCATCTGAGAGATGAACAGCTAATGACACTAAACACTTGCACATTTTAAGCTGGTTCTGAAGCAGTAAATAACATCACACACAGCACTCCTTGCACATGATGAATGTGTTCAGCACTCTTACATAATCATAGCATCAACACAGAGTCATGAGTGAGTCATTGTATTTCTCCTCACCGTTACAGATCTTTGCATCAATATGATACTGCTGATGAAAGACAATCAAGTATCTTGCATTCAGAGAAAATTCTAATCAACTTCTATTTATTGGCTATTTATTATATTTATCCAGCATCCCTATTATATCATTCACCCTATTTATCCATTGCATTAACAGCAATAGTATTATTCCAGCTACGATATTTTATCACCGCGTAACTGTTGTGTCGCTTGTTTGCATTATATTAATATTCCTCAAACTTGGACTACTCCGTACTTGAAGTAGCTAGAGGTTGCTGAGGTATCCCAGGATCATCCTGGGATATCCTGGCCTGTGAACTTGGACTACTCCGTACTTGAAGTAGCTAGGGCATCCCAGGATCATCCTGGGATATCCTGGCCTATAAACTTGGACTACTCCGTACTTGAAGTAGCTAGAGGTTGCTGAGGGCATCCAAGGATCATCCTGGGATATCCTGGCCTGTGAAATTGGACTACTCCGTCCTTGAAGTAGCTATAGAGGTTGCTGAGGTATCCCAGGATCATCCTGGGATATCCTGGCCTGTGAACTTGGACTACTCCGTACTTGAAGTAGCTATAGAGGTTGCTGAGGCATCACAGGATCATCCTGGGATATCCTGGCCTGTGAACTTGGACTACTCCGTACTTGAAGCAGCTAGGGGGTGCTGAGGTATCCCAGGATCATCCTAGGATACTATGCTTCCTAGACTTTCCTAAGACCTTCTCAGACAATTGAAGGCAACACTGGACAAGAGTGTTTGCAAATGAGATTACAGTGGGCATAGTAGCACCACCTACACTGCCATTTTGGAGGTCAATTGAAGCGTGTCAAAAGTAGGAATGTACAGAAGTGTAATCACTGGACTGAACTACTGGACCCATTTTTGAGCCACGAACTAAACCAGCAATAGTGATGCCATTCTTGACTGCAGCAAGAAGCTTATAGCATATATGCACTATGCATCACCATGAGCATAGTAGCACAATCTACTGGTATACTGCCATTGCAATTCCATGCTTTACAAAGAATACTTACCTTGCTCAAGGGTGTAAACATTGGTGGCAACTATCTGAGTGCTGAAGCCCCCTCTCAAGATTTCAAACTTCTGACACTACCATTAATGTTTAGGCTGAAATTGACTGACTGAGGTTGTCTGTCAATCTGTAGTTGCAGTCTACACATAGACCTCAGCCTTCTCATATAGTTTATTCTAATTCTACCTCCAAAATCAGATTAGTAATTACAAGCAGACAACTAGTTTGTGTAAACTATGATTACGCAACAGGTTGCAATACAGCTGTAATTCAGTTTTGCGGCAACAAGTCCGCGAAATTCCCGGGAAAATCCTGGCACATTACTGAATAGTTTTACGATTTTGCTCAGCCATAACTTGCTTTGTACTGCTAGTAGCACTTAGTTATACGAATAGCATACAGTCAAAGTGATAAAGAACGTGTACAGAAATTTACGGAGTTTTTCGACGTTCTGCCCCAATAATTGAAAATCGCTCACCGCTGAAAGCAGTTTCGAGGGCACTCGCAAAAGCGCTCGTATCTCGGAGAGTATAATAGGTATGAAAATTGGACCTTTTGTAAGCTATATTAAATGACTAGGAGAGCTAGGCAGCGTTGACTGCGTGTTATCGCGTGTTCTGTACCGTTTGTACGTTTGATCCCGCGAGGCCAAAATCGTACGCTTCATATTTCCCGTGGAATTTGAGCTTTTTTCTTCTAGCTCAAGTATGTTATACTGCTGATTGTAATGTACTCACGCTGCGACGATAGTCTTGTAGCTCCACTTTGCCCCTATTTGTACAACAAACCGAAGATGGCCCATATCTGAACCTGAATCTTGCGAGCAAGCGCTACCTCTACCACCATACGAAGCACCCAGCAGAAATAAAAGCACCATGAACTTACAATAGACAGATCTCTCAACACGTCGCATAAGTATCGTCTCGATTAAGCTTGCTATTATTAAACTTGGAGATGTAGTGTTTGAAAGACGAGTTCACCATGCGTTGAGCTTATTACTTATTCATACTAGGTTTGATGACGTCACGCGGTCACACGGGTGGAATAAATTTCGAGGTCTGCGTGTAGACTGGTTGTTGCACTACCCTGGACTCAGTATATTCTGCTTGACTAGTGCTGTTTGTTAGTAAAGTTCCACTGCACTTATAAGTAGCAACACTGAGCAAATTTTGCTATGAATATTAAAATTTAGCCCCTGCCCACTTGCCCCTGCCTCGCTGGATGATTGTGATGTAGCTGGTGGTGGAATGATCGAGGCAGAGTTTAGCCACATCTGAACTGAGGATTCCATCTGTGATGGCCAAACATGTACTCTTGTTACCTCAACAGTGACATGTCGTTAGGTATTCTTGCATCACTTTTGATTGGAACATTAATTTTGTGGCCAATAGCAGATTTTCTTCAGCTGGCACACGGTGACAGGTTCAGCTTTTATAGGGAAGGTTCTAGCAACCACAGCCTGATAAGCTTTTCACTCACCCAGCAGAATCTGCATGGTATGCCTGTCATTCTCATACATATCACAGACATCCCAGACTAAACTACTGGACTAAATACCAGACAGACCTTTAAACTTAAATATTACCTCCAGCTGATCAGATGTGATGTGATGGATATGTTTCAGGCTTGTATAAAGGTCTTCGGTACTACTGGAATACACTTGTGGACTGACACAGAGACTAAGCCATGCAGACACCTAGCTGTACTATGAAAATGGAACAAAAGTCAATTGCACCTGCCAATGCCATGCCCCAGCTAAGTTTATGTCATTTCATTCGGTGAAAAAGCATACCATGTGTTGCTTTCTGTCTGTCACTTAATCGTCATGAAAGATAGCTGTCTGTCATACAGCTACAACTAAGAAAGGAAAACTACAAGTTTTACCTTAGGTCTCATGCATTACCACACAGTAACCAATTACCCCCCTTCCCCAGCATCTGTCTCAGGCCATGCAGGCTCTCTCCTCACCAAACAGTGCTGATTGGGACCAAATGCTACACCCACCTATAAACCCTCACACAGTCTGATCATGGCTTGATGAGACCCTTCAGAGTTTAGAATGAAGGGGAGAGCGCTACCATCAGTACGTTACTCACTTGACTTACCTCTCACAAAGACGAAAGTAGCAACCAGAAAATGGAGGCCGCACCCTCTGAACACATGTTATTTCCTGAGTGGGTGGAGCTGGGCACGAGATCTGGGACTAGGGCTGAGTTTAGTCTCGCGGAGCCAGACTCTCACACCATGTCTGAGAGTCTGGCTCGCGAGACTAGGCTGAGTTGGGGTATTCGTTGTGATAGCGTGCGAGTTGAGGAAGTTGAAGTTCTCACTAACAGAGGTAGATGATGCTACATTGAGGTCTAAAATGTCTCTGTGTGCAAGGAGTGGCCGCTTCCATGTTGTTGAAACCGAAAGTGAAGGAGAGGAAGTTCGTTTAGCACACTGCAACACCTCAGTTGTTCCCCCACTGGAATGCTGGCATGAAAAATGTAAACCTATTGTTTGCTGGATGGATGTCTTGATGTCATTGGGGCGAGCCTGAGCGAGCCCCACACTAGCGGGACTGCATTGCGGAAGTGTGTTGATACGTACGTACGTGCTTGCTTTGCGGCCATATACCGTAAATTTTAAATGCGTGTTTAAATATTTCCCGAAAATTGAAATGCTGGGCTAGCTAGCTACTACCACAGTGCAGCGTTGGCAACCGTAGCGGGACGGCTCAAGTTGAAGCGCGCACGGCACCTTACTTCTTGTTTGTCACAGCAGCTATGGACCGACCATCAATGGCAGGCTGCTCGCAGACCGTACAAAATTATACACGCCGGGTTGAGATCGCTTCAGGTAATGGTCGTGCATAAACGACACTCATAAACGTTAGCGATTCAGCTCATTTCAGAGTGACGCTTAGTCTATTCATGTGCATGTTAGCTGCTTGCTCAGGCTCGCCCCCACAATGTTCTACATTTTCTAGTAATCTACCAGCATCCCCATGATGAATAATTTATACATGAAGTTTGGAGAAGAGGCGATACATTTCAACACCTGTGTAGTAGATTCCTCACTCATATACTTCCAGTGCAAAATTACTGCAAGCAACGAAAAGCTGGGCTGGGCCTGGGGACAAGGCAAGGCCAGCACCATGTCTCATAGCTATTTCGACTCTGTATATATATACTGATCATTCTGACAGTCATTATCAAGAAGCATCCACCATGATGAACAATGTCAGCAGCTGGTCATGTGCTTCACTGTCACTTTCACCCAGGTACACCTGATAGGATTGCTGCAGTATACCTTGAAGCATATGGATTGAGAAATATACCTAATTTGCTGCATGTTGTGTTGTATGATTCTACCTTTCTTTGTATGTTATTACTGTACAGGAGAAGTTGAACATATTAAAGTGCATTCCCTTGAAGCATTGCTCCATCCTCTCATTATATAGGAGAGAATGACAGTGATAGTGATGACAACAACCCTGCATGCTGTTAACTGTACAACGATCCATACAATGTAATGTGAAGTGTCGTCTTCGTTCAGCACCAGCTAGAGAAGTGATTGGAGAAGAGTCTAACACCGACTACCACCCTTTCAATAGTTCCACCACCAGCATCTCGTGGTCATGCAGGACACTAAATGTGTCACTGTTCATGAGGCAGGTACTGAGCCAACTATGGATGCATCATGTCAAATCAACAACACAGAGCAAGAGACAGAGAATGAACCTGACTTGGGGTAGGGAATACTCTGGTCATAGCAGAAAATGTGGATATGGATACAGTGTATTCACTTAGATGTTTCACCATCTTAGGTTCATTGAAGCTGAGTTGGAGGATGCCAAGGAGAGACTCCTAATACATGAGCAGGAGGGTAAGCTAGCAGAACAGCTGAAGGAAGCAGAGAGGAAGAAGGCTGAAGCAGTGAGAAAGAGCATGGATCTGGAAGCACTGTGTCAGCAAAGGGAGGAGTGCGTGACCAAGTAGCTGACAGCTCTGTTTACACAAATGTTCATCACAACTAGATATGTACACCATCTATATTCACTGTGTTCTATAACTGATTTCTCTGTCATATGTTGTACACAGAGAACAGCGGCAACTACACAAGCAGCTAAAGGAGATGGAAGTGGAACTGAAGAGGAAGGTACAATTATGTAGTGGTTGGTTATATCATGACATGAATTATTGGGGATGAACAAGCCTGTGTGAGTACCAAATTGGTATCAGCTGTAGTTGTGTACATAGAGAAACACATATTGTAGTGACTGTACAGTCACCATAAAGTCTCAGACACACAGCGGTTATTTAATCCTAGGACAACCAAACCTAGTTAGGCTTGGGGGTAGGAAGAAAGTGGACTTCTGCATTACTTGAACAAGTCTGTGACTTTCAGCTTAATATGATGATGGTCTTGCCCACCCAAAAGTTTTTCTTGAATGACTGATGATTATTCTCCCGGTCACATTCTACTCATTATTCTCACTCAACCACTATTTGCCCAACAACTGAAATGCTACTCTTGCTTGTGCAGTTAGGTTGGGAGTGACTGTACACATGTGATTCAATTCGTTATGTCCCACTGACTACTCCCACACAGAGTTTGTTTGATGTATTGGAGGCAGAACCAAGGAAAAGATCTAATGCATTTGGTCAGAAGGAGCGACCAAGGCCCCAGATTAGACGGCGGTCAAGGTCTGCCCGGCCCCAATCTGCAAGGAGCACTCTCAAGGTGGAAGTTCCCAGATACTACCTGCGGGGGAGTGGTCTTAACTCCTACCACATCTTTGAGGTCAAGGTGAGCTGGTGGCATCAGGCCTTCACACAGTAGAGGAACAGTTCAGCAAAACTCTAGTTAATGCTATACTGTATGTACCACCATACTTGCCTTATGCAGATACAACTAGGACTTCATTGGTGGTCAGTATATAGAAGATATGGTCACTTTCAAAGCCACATTGCAATGTTCAATTAACGGTACCTTGTGTTTCAGTAAGTTTCCAAAGTCTCTTGAAAACAAATGAGAAGCTGCATGTGCCTACTTTGCCAACAGTCTTTCAGTTCTACTATCGATTTCCAACATTTCAAGCTTCAGACTCTTACTGCTTGGTATAGGGAAGCCACTGTTTACAGATGGTTCAATCATACCTCATGCTAGAGGGGTGCAGTTTAGCTTGGCACATTTCATTTCACTCCCCTCCCTGAGCTGCAATGAAACAGGTACCATTCGAAAGCACTGGAATCAGGCTAAAAAGTACATGTGTGCAGAAACAGGGTCTGAGATACATGCTGTGGTTTGTGGACTAAAAGTTCAGAAACCCTGCATTTTCCATGTGGTGAGAAAGATATCTACCAACAAAGCAAGTGTTCATAGAAGCACTTGTACCGGTACATAGAGTCCCTGTGCTCTTGTCAAGAGCGTCTGAAATGCAGACTTAGCCATCTTAAGCAGTGGAAAAGTTATATGCAGCTGCAGTGCACACTATCCCTATATGTGAAGAGTACGTTAGCAATTATCAGACAACAGATATAATCGGACACTCAAACACGGAGAAAAAGCTGCGTAAACACTCAGCAATACCACAAGACTATAGCCGAGGTACGCAGTACCTGGTGTACCAAAAATGACACCCCCACATATTGTTACCTGTTGACGCTAGAAGTGATAAAATGACCATCTGGAAAAAAATCAATCCTCGGATTAGTGTATCTACTTTCAGACACCATTATCTGTGCCTTCTCTGAAGCTGCTTTTGGAGCGGTTTTAGCATTGATATGATGCCCTAAGACCCCTCCAACTTGCTGTCAGTTTTCGTCGCAGTCGCTGCTGAGAACTCGGGAGCACAGCTGAACATGGACCAGGGTCATCCAATCAATAATCGCACGGTGATTTCTTGCTGTGTTGTCTCCAAACAAGTTGAAGTCTCTACAATATTAGAATCTAAAGGCTCTTGGCTGCATGCTGGTACTTGTCCAGTGTTTGTGTGTTAAGTAGTTCTTGAGCAGATTCTCGTTTGTTGACAAGAGACTTTTTAACTTACTGGAAAACAAGGTACTGTTTGCTATCAGGATTGTTGAGGTGACTTCTTGTGCACATTCACAGCTGTTTCAGGCTTGTGCTCAACTGGAGACACTCACCATTTGTTGTATATAGTGTTCCAACATGTGATCATGTGAACATCAGTTACATTTTTATTTCAATCTTCAAAAAGGCTGGGGAGGGGGGGAAGGGGGGGAAGGGGGGGAAGGGGGAGGGGAGGGGAAGGGGGGGAAGGGGGGAAGGGGGAGGGGAGGGGAAGGGGGGGAAGGGGGGAAGGGGGAGGGGAGGGGAAGGGGAGGGGAAGGGGAGGGGAAGGGGGGGAGGGGGAGGGGAGGGGAAGGGGGGAAGGGGAGGGGGAAGGGGGAGGGGGAAGGGGGAAGGGGGGAAGGGAGAGGGTGGAAGGGGGAAGGGGGGAAGGGAGAGGGTGGAAGGGGGAGGGGGAAGGGGGAAGGGAGAGGGTGGAAGGGGGAGGGGGAAGGGGGAGGGGGAAGGGGGAAGGGAGAGGGTGGAAGGGGGAGGGGGGAAGGGGGAAGGGAAAGGGTGGGAGGGGGAAGGGGGAAGGGAAAGGGTGGGAGGGGGAAGGGGGAGGGGAGGGGGAGGAGATTTTATCACATGAGGCAAGAACAAATTGATCTCATGTTTCATGAAACATGCAATTTGTTTTTGCCACATGATAAAATCTCCCCCGGACCTTATTCTACTTTTTACATATATGAGCTATCAAAATTGGACCTTGTGAAGGCCTGGAAACAAAGCTGCAAAGATGCGTATGCACAATGCATAGTTTACACTGCATACCTAGTTCTACCCACTACATGCACTAGGCATCATACATGAGTATGCAAGAAGCCTTCAGTAAGTGAATTAGTACTGCAGACACTGTGAGTCCTCATACTAACTGCATGACTTGTGGAATATCCATCACCAGAGTCATTTGATTATACTCTTATTATAATGGTCTAACTCTGTTCTCCTCACAGTGTTATCTACAGTCATTTGTTGGTGTTTGCATGAGTGTGTCTGGTAGTCCTCTGAGTGAGAGCCCTGGAAGCAAGTTAACAAAGGAGAAACTGGGAGCAATTAGTTCATTCTTTGTTTCAGGCAGTCTCCAAGCTGATGTGCTTTAGCTGATGTCTACACGTCTTTGTCACTGGTAATGTTTGTTGCGATGTGTGAGATCACATTTCATTTATTTGATGTATTTAGCTACTGTTGAATGTTTGTACACATTTAAATTTTTTCATGTATTCCATTCATTCAAAGTATGTGAACTTTTGGTTGCAAGGACCTTTCACACGTCACCCATCATGTGTGTCTGAGGGGTGCTACCATCAATTAGGGTGTTTTCAATCCTGTAGTTTTAGGAAAGTTAATGGAGAAATCTCATGCGTAAACAGAGATCGCAATGTTCCTCCTATGTTTCAAATAATATATCCTGCATGCACTTTTATATAAAAGAGAGATTCTTTAATTCTTGTAAATTGTCTTCACTGAGAAATAAGCTGACACCTTGTGTTCACTGATGGCAAGGACAAATTTAGTGGCCGAGATACAGGTAGGGCCAACCAAGTAACCAGAGTCAGATAGAACAATTAAACTCCTTGAAGGCAAGTAATGGTCGAACAGAACAGGATGAAACTACATGATTCTGTCTCTTATCTGTCCCACTATGTGGCATTAGGGATGCATTGACAATCAACGAACCACATCTCCCTTATAAAACAGGCATAGATGTTATGCAAAGTCACCATGCATATGAACTCCTCGTGACTGGAAGAGATGGCAGTCATGGCTAGCTGCATGTGATGAAGGATGCCTTTTTAGAGCTGGGTAATCATGCTACCACTATTGGACCAAAGAATCCTAATCTGATGCACTTCATCAGCAACCTTCCAGAATTATCAGTACTTGGGTATAAATAATGTTATAGATATATAGCTACATCTGACACTTGGCAATGGTCAATCACGCTTGTGACCAGTGTAACCAGGCAGCCTTTGGTCACTTTTCTACTGCTATCATTGGAAATGTTCACAGGTATAATTATGCTAATTGCAGTTGTCTTCAAAATGTTTGACAGGTAGGTATAGCCATATGCATGAGCTTGTGAACTGGGCCCCTGTCTACCAGTTTTGTCAGACTAACTCTCATAAGATCCTAAGCAGTAGGGCTGAGGCCTTCACTTGCTGATCAGACAGAAAAGTTACACAGAATGTCTGGTAACACCACTTCCCTGGTTTGAAAGTTGACTAGACAATCCCATTCATACGTATGCTTGTCCTCCAAAAAGTGAGGCACAGTCTCGGTAACTACAGCATTTTTCCTATAGGGTTGGGGCACCTAGATGGGCAACTTGATGTACTCGCATGCATGCATGGAAGGCAGATCCTTCATGAGAATATGCATGGGAAGGAACGATCCTACAATGTCTTGTACTGTGGGTTGCAAGTATATCAACTACAGCTATGCTGTCACAGTGAAACCAAAACATTGAAATGTGTCTACTGCTTCCCTCATGCAACTACTTCAAAGATGCACGATCAGCAGAAAATCCTTGAGCCATATTCACATCTGGGTATGCTCAGAATTCATTTGAAGTGATACACTCAAATCAACGTGTGGTAATCTATACCATATAAACCAACAAGTCTATAAGACTATTTGATAATTCACAACGAAGTTGCCATACTGGAAGTTAATATCAGGGTAAGTGTAAAACCCAGACTCTGGAGTGGACTTTGGACTCTACTACTGCATACCAAAAAATATGATGGGCATACACTCTTAGTGGTAATGTACACATAAGCAATTCAGTGAATGCTGCATGATGTTCAAATATAAGCAGATAAAGTAAGTCAGGAGAAAATAAACAATAATGGTTCAGAAGAGACAGGTACAGTGCCCCAATACATCCATACTAAAAGATGATAAACTACCTAAACAAATGCTTAATGAAGTCAAAATATTTTAGTGTATTCATGCAACATTTCAACCTGAAAAGTGTGTAGCCAGTGGGAAGTATAAGACGTGTCACGTGTGGCTCTTTTGTTTACACTTTAAGGTAAACAAACTACTAATCATTATCTTCAAAGCAATGTTCAGTAACATCTTGAACCCCTTTCCTTGACCCAGTCTCTTGTGGTTGGAGTTCGGTGTGAAGTGCCTTCATGAGCTCACTGTCCCTGTCCAGTTTCAGCACTAGGGCTCTGAGCAGCATCCCAAAATGGTCACCTTCCTCCTCAGCCCGTGGCAGCTGCTGGTCTGCCTGGACTGTTTCAAATTGCTCTCCACTCTCAGACTGTATGCAAGACAAGACCACAGTAACAATACCACTGACATACATAGGCAAGCTTCAATTACAATAACTACTTATAGGTGACATCACTGTACGAAAGAGAAGTGGAGATTATGAACATCAGCACTATTCTGGTGTGTTGCTTAGGTAAGAAACACACACTCACACACATCACATGCATACATGCATACGCATCCTCACAAATGTACACAACACTGAAAAGCATTAGACTGCTCTGTGCAATAACCCTCCACCCAAACTCACATCGTAAAGTTCTAATTAAAACTATGAACAAAAAACTCTCACTGACATATTCAAATGTGGTGGAGTATTTTCTGCACACCTATACAATTATCAGTGGCTACAATTTTATACTGCATAGACAGTACCTGCATAATTGTGGAAAAGATGAACCTTGCCTCCACAAGCTCCTGGTATACCTCTGGCTGCTCACTGATGGAAGCCATGTCTGCAGCTGTCATACCATGCTAGGAGATAAGAGCACAAACTGAACTTTGGGCTGACATTGCTACATTCATACACTGTATGGAAGCTTTCATGACATCCATTGACACTGAGTTACATGATTACAGTATTTTTACTGAACTGACTATTGAAAGTTGAATTAAAGAAAGTTCCATGAGTTTTACACATTGTGCTGCAAGTTGATGGTCGATGGTAGTTTTAACTGCTTCCCAAATCTCAATAAATACAGGGGAGCTGTGAGCTGACAGTAGCAATACAAGTAACAGTTAGTTGACAAGCTACACAGCACTGTCACATGTTGAGAGCATGCACCTGTGTGCAGTGTATGCCTGTAGTGCTGAGAGAGTTCACCTTGTCTGTAATATCCAGGCTAGCTCCACTGGTGATCAGCTTCTTAACAACATTCAAGTGACCTGCTTTAGCAGCTAGCATTATAGCAGTATGACCAGTTTGCTGTAGAGATAGATATCAATCATTTGGACATATCCTTTGTATGCTACTTACAGATGAAAGTGGTCACAAGGTCACATATAAGCACACTAATCTTGTGCCATTATAAAGTGCTTGTGTCTTAGAGATGATGATAGCTATGCAAATTGTACCTTACAAAGTTACATCTCCTGCCATTTCTTTTCTAGCTTGAGCATGTTATGCTGCTTGTCAGAGCACTTAGTAGCTACCCATACCCAAATTTGTAGTGTGCTCCATGTAACAACTCACTGTGCAATTGTGCAATGTTGCAAGTACATTCTTGGCAGTGTGTGCTGACTTGTTCCCAGGCTCTCCCCACTAAGGGGGGGGGGGTTATCCCAGGCTCTCCTTAGTGGCGAAAGTCTGGGAATGAGGCTATTCTTGGCTGTATAATGACTCATGTATGTATTGCGCAAGACTCAACAAATGCATAAGAACAACAGTTAAGTGTGCCCCTTGCTTCAAAAGATCTGTGGAATGTATACCACAGTAAGCCTACCCTTCTGTATGGCAAGTGCAAGTGGTCATGTACAGAGTCTCTCTGCCGAAGACTATAGAGAACTCTCTTCCAGTATTGGGTGTCAATAGTAATTTTTAGATCTAAAAATATTTAACGGTACTGTCAAATTTGGAGATTTCAAAGGAGGATGTGAAGTGTTGAAGCATGGTTGTACCATGGACTTGCATAGTGTTTTCATACACTGTAACTACCATGCTACATCTCCACTTCACCTCTAGATACACTAAAATCAAACATGGTGCAGGAAGCAAGCTGTGTATGTTTACTTTTATCAGTAGTCTCATAAACTTTGCACATTCCAATTTTTTTGCTACTGGGTACTATGTTGGCCAAGTGTCATGCTCATTACTCATCACAGGTTTGATAGTGGTGTAATAAAGGTCTGCATGTAGTCTGTAATTACACTGATCATGAGTAGTTTACCATTCCTTGGAAATGATATAAAACTAGAATTTCAATGCTGTTGTTTTTGCCATTTCCAGTCTGTAGTGATGTCACTGTTCTATTGTTACTGTTCTATATTTAGTTATGTATGCACGTGATTCATGAGTATTTAAGTCTGGGTTTGTACAGTTTTATCAGTCTCTCTGTAGTTCTTGCTCAGTTCTCTCAGTGTTCTCTGTCAATCTCTCTAAAGTCTCTCGTACCCAGATATTACAGTGATTGCAACTGAACCCACATTCTAGTAGTAGGTTACTACACACTCTGCATCATGCATACAATTAACAACATGAGATATTACCTGATCTAAGTGCCATGCAAAGGCTTCACAGCAAACAGTACAGGTATAGTATAGTACTTCTATTTTACTGACCGGTTGCTGTAGGTTGGGGTCAGCACTGTACTGGAGGAGGAGGTCCACCATCTCAATGTTGCCCTCATCACACGCCAGCATCAGAGGGGTTACTCCATCCTAGCAGTAGTACATATTTCTGTTAGTCACGTCAACAGCGCAGACAAATGTAAGGAGCCACCCAAGAGGATATGCTACGCTGGCCAACTGAAGCTGCGCCAAGCACTCTGCAGCACTGACTATACCTCTCCAAGTATGGTGTGGACACCCAAGGTCCCATTTGCACATCTGGAACTAAGCATAGGCAGTGTTATTGTCCATCACCAGTCTAAGTGGGATCCCCAGTTCAATATTTTACTTGGGCCTGGGTAGGGTGACAAGCCAGTGGTGAAAGCAATTTCTCCAGGGGTGACTGGTGGAACTCGAACCACTTTTGATTGACAGTTCAAGTGTTTTAACCTCTTGGACATACAGTATCGACATACAGCACTGAGTTAGAAGTGTAAAATCTGTGTCCAGCTAGAGTTCAGACTTATGATAAGTCAAGTGTACACAGCCATACATTAATGGGTTCCCATAGTGCTTTGTGTCACAGCAGTAGCCACCTTAAACTGGTTCCACATCAGTTTACAAATCAGTTTAGGGTAGCCATGTAAATGTCCTAATATGGCACTTTCTGTGAATGGATATAACAGTTTGTTTAAGTGCTCTGTGTAAATGGGCCTATATTGGCAACTAAATGTTAATGGATCCCCATAGTGCTTTGTTCTATACCTTAAACCATAAATAATTTTGTGGCTGCTGCCAATCACAAGAAGTTACAATGGCCAATGAATCACATTACAACTACTGTGTGCATGCACAACACGGAAAAAAACAAACTTACACTGCGGCTCATGTCCTCATGGTAGGTTGCTAGAGTGTACCATCCCTTTATACTAACTTGACAACAATGAGCAAAGATATTTCGAGGTACATATACTGTAGTAGTGAAATGCTTCGACTTGCGCTAGAATTTATAAACATGTTTTTCCAACAGCAGGGTTAAGTCACCGCAGTACTTCATAGCAGGAATTTTCCATTAATAGTCTGCTGGGACACTTTCCCGCTTACCACAGCTGCAAAGTGAGCTACTTCAAACGTTTTGCTGGTAGGTTTTGTTGTACTTGTCGAGCAAGAAATAACTTGGTGTTGATATTAAATCATAAAACACGCCCACTGCAACTATTCTGCCACCTTAAACTGGCTCCACATCAGTTTACAAATCAGTGCAGGGCAGCCATGTAAATGACCTAATTTGGATGAAAGTGGTCGGTTTAAACGGGCTTGGTAGTGGTAAGTTATTCTCTGTATGTGTGGCAATTTCTCTAAACTATCTAGCTAATGTAGGGACTTGTGATGAGAGATAGTAGAGAGTGATAAACCCTTCTAGCTTCCAACATGGTCTGTATGCTGTGATCTGGTAATGCATGTGGTGAAGCCTTATAGCTAACCAAAAAATGCTGCTCTGTACTGCTTGCTTAGTCTCGGCCCCACACTGTTCTACATTTTCACTAGTATCACTTCAGGGCTACAAATTGAACAACATAAACCACACCTTCAGCATAAAGTTGGGATTGGCATCAGCCTCCAGCAGTGTAGATACGATCATTCTGGAACCTTTCCTTGTTGCTATCAGCAAGGGGGTCTGTCCATCCTACAAAGGTAAGAATGAGTATAGTTATCCCATGCAGTACGTCAGTGCTAAACAGTCCAATATAACTATGTAGGTGGTTAACAGTTAGTGTCATGGAAAATATTACTTCTCACACAGGCCAAGACAAAGGTCAGTGATCTAGTGGGTATGTTTCCACCTACTTGCTAATCTAATTTACCAAACATAGACTGCTATCTATGCACAGTTGATCAGAGTAACCAATTAATTTTTGCTCCTGGTAAATAGCTACGTGATTCAAATGTTGTATAAAGTTAAGGAAACTGAAGGGAAATGGAAGGAGAGACTGTTTTCCCGTAGTACTCACATTGGTTATGTGGTTGGGGTCAGCACTGGCTTTCAGCAGCAGCTCCACACTCCTCAGGTCTTCCTTCTTGCATGCAAGTACCAGAGCTGTTTCTCCATCCTGTTGTTGGTAAAGGCACCATAAGTACTTCTGATAGCAAAGATTCAAGTATTTGTGGTTGTGCATGCACTCCTTTAAAATTGCAAGCACCTGTATTTGATGATTTCTATTATTGCGGGTATTGTGTAGCTGTGTAATACCAATGAAAATAAGCTCGTGAAAAGGTCCACAGCTAGGTGACACCTGCATGCACATGCTCTTATCAGCAGCATATGTTCACATCCAGTTGTATGAAGTGTGTGATGAGGATCTCATTCCTGCATCACGTTGCATTATCGACACAACATTGCATGAGAGTACCAGCAAGGTCAGTCTAGTAGAGCAGTCCAGGAGTACAGCCCAGGTTGGTAGGTTAAAATCCATACGAAAAGCATGTATACAAACTTAAAGTGCATGGTAGTGATGACGGTGAGGTATTGTAACCTAATTTAGTACAGTACCAAGTAAGAAGAATGAAATTGCTAAAATTGCAACAGCTGTGGCACATTGTGAATAGTTTGTATGGCAAGTTTTGAAGATCCTGTGTTGTCATGCATGCATGGATTTGTGTCCTCAAACACGAAAGATAAACCAGAGAGAGTGATTACCCTGTGTGGTGCATGCACAAGATGGTTTAACTGATCAGTCAGTTTGTGTGTCAGCATGTCCATGTGTCAGATGCAACTATTTTGGCTAGTTTGGTACAAACAGAACGACTTCTAAAAACAATGTTTTAGTAGCATCTGTATACTTGTGTGAAAATGACCCACTTCTTTGATTTGGCTTCATTTTTGTTCTACTTCAATGTCAAAGTCTGAGATATATGATTGAATACACAGGTCTGATTGCGCATTCTCACAACTCAGCCCATTAGTTGAAGGTCAATCATTCATTGTTGAAGAGAGAGAACGAAAGAAAAGCGAAATGAAAAGTCACAGCTCAATCAAAAAACACCTCTCAAAAAGGAGAGAGAAGGTGAAAAGTATAACTGTGATATAGGCAGGTAAACTCCAGGCAAAGTCTTGATTCAAACAAAGTGAAGACTTGGCACAGGCCCTGTAGAGTCTTAGAATGTACAGGTATCTAAATGCATTGTAGAGCGTTTGGAAAACAAAAAGAAGATCTGGACATGCAGCCAAATACCAGGATGACTCTTTGGAAGAGAAGCAGGAGAGAAGACCTAGCTATGGTCCAGGCAACTAAAACAAAACAATGCACTTCGGGCGTAATAGGCTGGACCAGAATTGACCTAGTTAGAAGTACCTATAAAATTTGCTCCCCCGGAACTAAATCACCTCAAAAATATGGACCCACCCATAAAATTTGTTCCCCCCTATATTGCACACTTACACGCACTGCCAGCATACAAAATGCAACTTTGTCTTGTCCCATGATTGTCTTGGAAGTTCCTAGGTGTCACTATAAAAAATAACTCATTGTAGAATAGACCTAACGTTGTTCTAAGACTTGTACGCCCTCGGCGTTCATCGCTTGCAGTACATCATCGCTTGCAGTACATCATCGCTTGCAGTACATCATCGCTTGCAGTACATCATCGCTTGCAGTACATCATCGCTTGCAGTTCGTCATCGCTTGCAGTTTGTCATCGCTTGCAGTACTGCAAGTGATAAACCCCGAGGGCACGCGAATACTGCAAGCAATGAACGCTGAGGGCACTAGTCTTGGAACGCTAATACTGCAAGTGATTAAAGCTTGTGGTGTGAGAATCTGGAAACGATGCCAGAATATAGACCATAGCAGCCTTTCTGTCTGACCATCTGACGAAAGCCTGACTGGTCCGACAAAATCTGAGCAGTTGGCAACGGTGAACATGAACAACAGCAATTAAGATGGCTGGTATTGAAGACTGGTAGAGTAGAGATCAGAAGTGCATATATTCAGTACTGTAAAAATTAATGCAGAATGCCAGTACCTAGACATGGTTCAGTGTTGCAGGTGTAGAGAGTGGTATCACATTCACCTGTTCCTGTACCTACTGCAGTCTGTAGTCATGGAGGGCAGTAGTGTAGAATGGGTCCATTACTCTTGTGTATAGGCTAATTGTTATGCCTTTGTACTTATTTAACAGTCTGTAACAGTGGTCCAAATATTTCAGTGGGGAACAAATTTTTCACGCTCTTTCTGAGAAATATGTTTCTGGGGGTCCATATTTCCCGAAAAATTGGTTCCAGGGGGAGCAACTTTTAGGGGGGAACAAATTTGTCATGACATACCAACCAATTGGTGTGAAAATTTTACCTTTCCCTTTCTTTTATCGATCTATGTGAAAAGAGATAATACTTTTTATCGAGTTAGTGTGAATAGGGACTGCATATTGCAATTTCACATACTATATTATAGGCTACCGACTTTATTACCCCGCGTGCGCGCATGCGCGAAGGGGTTAAGCAATCGGTTTTGTCCGTCTGTCAGTCCAGTGAAAATTTTTGAAATCAGCACATTTACTGGGTTAAACAATTGCTGTACACGGCAATGACATGGCAATCTAAAAAAGAATAATGTATGTGTACCTGATAGAGACCAAAGCAGTTCACTCCTCTGCATTTCCAGCTATTTTATATTTGGTATTGTCCACCATTTTGATATGGTCAACCACTTGGATACGGTGGAGACCGGGCACAGTATGCGGACTCCAAGCATGTGCGCGTTCACCAGCCTCCTCATTCCCAGGATTGCGAAAAGCTGTACGGGGGCCTGGGAACGAGACTACGCATTCATCTAGTCTCGATCTCGTGAACGACTGGGCACGTGACTACCATTTGACAGGTGAGTGAAATATGGCGTGTTATTAGTGCCGAACACTCCTATGCGGGCTTGATGAGGTTGGTCAGTTACTCTATGAAGTTGGTCAGCAAATATTTGCTGACAGCCATCAGGGGGCTGGGGGGTTTGGCAGGCTGGGCACAAGAGTAGGCCTTCAGTTGGAAAGTATAAAAATCCTTTGATGTTTCATCCCTACAACCAGCTTTAATATTATAGTGTAGATACCCTATGTAATATGATGTACACTGCATACCACAAACGTTTAATCTGTGTAATATGCAATAGTTATGGGCATGCATGGGTAACAAACAGTTCAGTTTGAATTTTGCGCGGGGTATGTCTTCTCTGAAGACCTCTAGTTTTAGATGTCCCTCAGTATGTAAAAGTGTACATTGGTCATTTGCGCCATCATTACACAGAGAGTCTGGCAAATCACTGATGTATCAATGAACTTCGTATTATATTCTTTAAACTTTTTTTTGTACATACCACGTTACCTGGTATAGACAAACTGCCCAGCTAACACATGCACTACATACACTACAGTAGGTCACCACACCCACCTTGTTCTGAAGGTTGACATCAAGCTTGCATCTGATAAGGACCTCAACAATGTGTGAATGACCATGGTAGACAGCTAGCATCAAAGCAGTAATATCATCCTGGAGGAGGAGAGATATATGGATAACTTTTCGCTGACCACCTTTCCCTCACAAATTAAAGAACATACCAAGTGTGGTGCTAGTTCAAGCTTATCTCAGACTCTTGTCGAAAGTATGGCTATGAAACTAGTTCAGGTTCACCCCATCTTTCAGTTGTTACTATTCCCATTCCCATTTGCATTCCCCCATTTGTGTGTTTTCCAGTTGCCCACATTTAATGGTACTGATAAGGCACTTGAAGTTCTCCCCCCTCCAAATGAAGCCTTGCCAAGCCAGCTCTCTTGCTTTGGAGCACTGTACGCCAGGGCTTCTATTGGAGTTACACGCTCTTACTCTAGCCGCCCATTCTTATGCGCTCTTGGTACAGTCTTGCCAGTGTGGCGCTTGCTCAGGCTCGCCCCAACTACTCTAAACCAAGTGGTTTTGTTGATTGCACCACTTCCCATCCCCACTAAACTAGCAGTACCTTCTTCTGCAGGTCAGGCTGGGCCCCTGCTGCCAGCAGTCTCTCCACAATAGGAAGGTGACCTCTAAAGGATGCAGACATGAGAGCTGTCTGGCCAGTCTGGGAGGAGAATGAAGGACAACAGACACTGGAATAACCACTGTTGTCAGTTTAAACAAACAACAATAATCTTGTCTGATGAGTGAGGATGTGTTACCATTGTACTGTGCTCATAATGTTGTTGCTATGGCAACATGGAGATATGACAGGAACTCAAGTGGTACATTCTTACAAGTGCTTCAGTAGTGAACACATTTGAAACAGTTTGTTGTTTGCTATCTCTGACATTACATGTGTGTGTGAGTATAATGGAGGAGGACCAACTGTCAAGTAATGACTGGTGTTACCTCATCTTGAATGTCCACAGTGGCCCCTCCCTTTAGTAGTGCCTCCACCACATGCTCATGACCCTCCTGACATGCAAACATCATTGCTGTCCAGCCATCCTGGAGTGGGACGACAACAACAGGAGCTCACTCAGATGAAGAGCATGAACTAATACCCACTGGATCTAAAAATGGTGGTTCATTGTTTCACAGAAATGTGCACCACAGAAATAAAACTTCTCACACAGTGGAAAATGGACACACAGTCTGTGGTTCCAATTATTAGTTTCTGGGTTGGGATGGTTGAGCAAATGAGAAAGGACAGTAAGTAAGCACTGAAGTTACATTCTACACTCAGTGACCTGCACTCTCTTCACAGTTAGGTAACATGTCCCAGGGCCATAGCAAGCTGTTTAGAGGTGGTGCAGCCAAACTCATGCACGTAAGCTTGCAGCATGTAGGGGGCTCATAGATCGTTTTTGAAGTCATTTTTGGGTCTCGTTTTTGATGGTAGCCATCATTCGCAGGCACGTGACAACTAATTAATTTAGGGGAAGCATAACAAGTGTTGAGTCATTATTTTATGTAATTTGTCAACACATTTGATGTGTGTGTGTCAAACTCTACAGCTAAGAGTTTCCAAAGTTGAAAGTTTTGCTCTCTTGCTTTGGAGCACTGTACGCCAGGGCTTCTATTGGAGTTACACGCTCTTACTCTAGCCGCCCATTCTTATGTGCTCTTGACTGTACGTATTGCACACATGCATGTATATGTTTGCTTGCTTGCTTGCTTGTTTGCTTGTGGCCACTTACTGTAAATTTTAATTGAGTGCATTTAATAAATGTTTCATGAAGATTGAATGTGCTTCGTAGTCCGGTCAAAATTATTGAACTGTTACTAAAAACAGAACACTCGGCACGTGCTTAGCAACAACGGCTCATGTCTATGCCAGCTGCGCAGTATGTGTTACTATTTTTAGCAGTACCTTTACTGAAATAGCAGTACCTTCTTCTGCAGGTCAGGCTGGGCCCCTGCTGCCAGCAGTCTCTCCACAATAGGAAAGTGACCTCTAAAGGATGTAGACATGAGAGCTGTCCAGCCAGTCTGGGAGGAGAATGAAGGACAACAGACACTGGAATAACCACTGTTGCCTGTTTAAACAAATAATCTTGTCTGATGAGTGAGGATGTGTTACCATTGTATTGTGCTCATAATGTTGTTGCTATGGCAACATGGAGATATGACAGGAAATCCACCTCAAGTGGTTCACTGGTAAACTGAACTCCCGTTCAAAAGCTAGATTGTTAATGCAAAACAACCCAACAAGAGTGGAAAAGTACAAGAGGCTGTCATGATGGTACAGTCATACAGTAGTGCCTTTGGCTGACTACAGAAGCAGTTCAATGTCACATCGCACTACTGACATAACCAGGTGGCTCTTTGCTTACATATGCATATACTAGTCTACACCAACTGGTTTTGTTGATTGCACCACTTCCCACCCTCACTGAAATAGCAGTACCTTCTTCTGCAGGTCAGGCTGGGCCCCTGCTGCCAGCAGTCTCTCCACAATAGGAAGGTGACCTCCAGAGGATGCAGACATGAGAGCTGTCCAGCCAGTCTGGGAGGAGAGTGAAGGACAACAGACACTGGCCTATGATCAGCTACCATTAGATGATGTAAGCATTTCAAACAGATTTAACTTAGCCATGCTAGTTAAAGGAAGTTGGTCAAAGCCCCAAAATTCTCAGGGACTGACTAGAATAACATATGGATGATTTTGAGTGGAATACAAAGGAAGGTGATGGGGCGAAAAAGGCAGATTCTAAGAGCAGCATGTAAATAGAAGTATGATAGCAGCTGATCTTCAATAGGAAACAACTCAGAGAGTGGAAAAGTATATGGTTATGCTGTCACACAGTAGTAGCAGTGGGGTATGCCTGTAGAAACATTTCCACAATTGATGTTACTCACTACAGTCCTATTACGTAGTTGTATTAGTGCTTTCAACTACTGATGACAAATACTTACGTGTTTGTCTCTGGAAATTTGTCCTCGGCACAAGGCAGTTTGCTATTTTTGACATTACATATGTATGTGGGTATAATGGAGGAGGACCTATACTGTCAAGTGATGACTGGTATTACCTCATCTTGAATGTCCACAGTGGCCCCTCCCTTTAGTAGTGTCTCCACCACATGCTCATGACCCTCCTGACATGCATACATCATGGGTGTCCAGCCATCCTGGAGTGGGACGACAACAACAGGAGCTCACTCAGATGAAGAGCATGAAATAACACCCACTGGATCTAAAAATGGTGGTTCATTGTTTCACAGAAATGTGCACCACAGAAATAAAACTTCTCACACAGTGGAAAATGGACACACAGTCTGTGGTTCCAATTATCAGTTTCTGGGTTGGATGGTTGAGCAAATGAGAAAGGACAGTAATATACGTGAGTACACAATGAACTTACATGCTACATTCAGTGACTTGCACTCTCATCACAGTTAGGTAACATGTCCCATTCTATTCAGGGCCATAGCAAGCTGTTTAGAGGTGGTGCAGCCAAACTCATGCACGTAAGCTTGCAGCATGTAGGGGGCTCATAGATCGTTTTTGAAGTCATTTTTGGGTCTCATTTTTGATGGTAGCCATCATTCGCAGGCACGTGACAACTAATTAATTAAGGGGAAGCATAATAAGTGTTGAGTCATTATTTTATGTAATTAATTTTGTCAACACATTTGATGTGTGTGTCAAACTCTACAGCTAAGAGTTTCCAAAGTTGAAAGTTTTGCTCTCTTGCTTTGGAGCACTGTACACCAGGGCTTCTATTGGAGTTACACGCTCTTACTCTAGCCGCCCATTCTTATGCGCTCTTGGTACAGTCTTGCCAGTGTGGCGCTTGCTCAGGCTCGCCCCAACTACTCTAAACCAAGTGGTTTTGTTGATTGCACCACTTCCCATTCCCACTAAACTAGCAGTACCTTCTTCTGCAGGTCAGGCTGGGCCCCTGCTGCCAGCAGTCTCTCCACAATAGGAAGGTGACCTCTAAAGGATGTAGACATGAGAGCTGTCCAGCCAGTCTGGGAGGAGAATGAAGGACAACAGACACTGGAATAACCACTGTTGTCAGTTTAAAGAAATAATCTTGTCTGATGAGTGAGGATGTGTTACCATTGTACTGTGCTCATAATGTTGTTGCTATGGCAACATGGAGATATGACAGGAACTCAAGTGGTACATTCTTACAAGTGCTTCAGTAGTGAACACATTTGAAACAGTTTGTTGTTTGCTATCTCTGACATTACATGTGTGTGTGAGTATAATGGAGAATGGAGGAGGACCAACTGTCAAGTAATGACTGGTGTTACCTCATCTTGAATGTCCACAGTGGCCCCTCCCTTTAGTAGTGCCTCCACCACATGCTCATGACCCTCCTGACATGCAAACATCATTGCTGTCCAGCCATCCTGGAGTGGGATGACAACAACAGGAGCTCACTCAGATGAAGAGCACGAACTAATACCCACTGTATCTAAAAATGGTGGTTCATTGTTTCACAGAAATGTGCACCACAGAAATAAAACTTCTCACACAGTGGAAAATGGACACACAGTCTGTGGTTCCAATTATCAGTTTCTGGGTTGGATGGTTGAGCAAATGAGAAAGGACAGTAATATACGCGAGTACACAATGAACTTACATGCTACACTCAGTGACCTGCACTCTCTTCACAGTTAGGTAACATGTCCCATTCTATTCAGGGCCATAGCAAGCTGTTTAGAGGTGGTTGGTGCAGCCAAACTCATGCACATAAGCTTGCAGCATGTAGGGGGCTCATAGATCGTTTTTGAAGTCATTTTTGGGACTCGTTTTTGATGGTAGCCATCATTCGCAGGCACGTGACAACTAATTAATTAAGGGGAAGCATAACAAGTGTTGAGTCATTATTTTATGTAATTTGTCAACACATTTGATGTGTGTGTCAAGCTCTACAGCAGTGGGGTATGCCTGTAGCAGTAGTAGCAGTGGGGTATGCCTGTAGAAACAGTTCCACAATTGATCTTACTCACTACAGTCCTATTACACAGTGTATTAGTGTTTTCAACTACTACTTATGTATTTGTCTCTGGAAATTTGTCCTCGGCACAAGGCAGTTTGCTATTTTTGACATTACATATGTATGTGGGTATAATGGAGGAGGACCTATACTGTCAAGTGATGACTGGTATTACCTCATCTTGAATGTCCACAGTGGCCCCTCCCTTTAGTAGTGTCTCCACCACATGCTCATGACCCTCCTGACATGCACACATCATTGCTGTCCAGCCATCCTGGAGTGGGACGACAACAACAGGAGCTCACTCAGATGAAGAGCATGAACTAATACCCACTGGATCTAAAAATGGTGGTTCATTGTTTCACAGAAATGTGCACCACAGAAATAAAACTTCTCACACAGTGGAAAATGGACACACAGTCTGTGGTTCCAATTATCAGTTTCTGGGTTGGGATGGTTGAGCAAATGAGAAAGGACAGTAAGTAAGCATTGAAGTTACATTCTACACTCAGTGACCTGCACTCTCATCACAGTTAGGTAACATGTCCCAGGGCCATAGCAAGCTGTTTAGAGGTGGTGCAGCCAAACTCATGCACGTAAGCTTGCAGCATGTAGGGGGCTCATAGATCGTTTTTGAAGTCATTTTTGGGTCTCGTTTTTGATGGTAGCCATCATTCGCAGGCACGTGACAACTAATTAATTTAGGGGAAGCATAATAAGTGTTGAGTCATTATTTTGATGTGTGTGTGTCAAACTCTACAGCTAAGAGTTTCCAAAGTTGAAAGTTTTGCTCTCTTGCTTTGGAGCACTGTACGCCAGGGCTTCTATTGGAGTTACACGCTCTTACTCTAGCCGCCCATTCTTATGCGCTCTTGGTACAGTCTTGCCAGTGTGGCGCTTGCTCAGGCTCGCCCCAACTACTCTAAACCAAGTGGTTTTGTTGATTGCACCACTTCCCATCCCCACTAAACTAGCAGTACCTTCTTCTGCAGGTCAGGCTGGGCCCCTGCTGCCAGCAGTCTCTCCACAATAGGAAGGTGACCTCTAAAGGATGCAGACATGAGAGCTGTCCAGCCAGTCTGGGAGGAGAATGAAGGACAACAGACACTGGAATAACCACTGTTGCCTGTTTAAACAAATAATCTTGTCTGATGAGTGAGGATGTGTTACCATTGTACTGTGCTCATAATGTTGTTGCTATGGCAACATGGAGATATGACAGGAACTCAAGTGGTACATTCTTACAAGTGCTTCAGTAGTGAACACATTTGAAAGAGTTTGTTGTTTGCTATCTCTGACATTACATGTGTGTGTGAGTATAATGGAGAATGGAGGAGGACCAACTGTCAAGTAATGACTGGTGTTACCTCATCTTGAATGTCCACAGTGGCCCCTCCCTTTAGTAGTGCCTCCACCACATGCTCATGACCCTCCTGACATGCACACATCATTGCTATCCAGCCATCCTGGAGTGGGACAATAACAACAGCAGTTTTGTGTTAGTCTTGTACCCATATGGGGTATGACACTGGTTGAAAGAACAGGGTATGTGCTCTACTGGGCCCCTCCAGTGTGTTCAAACTGGCACAAGAACAATCAACCTATGCACATAAAACAGGCATTCATTAGCCTAGTTCTTCCACTCTACACATGACAATTTCATCGTAATTACTATAGGCTCCTGATAATACTCCCCCTTTGAGCAAATGCCATCCCACCTCTTAACCCCCCAAGTTCTTACCTAATTTTCACCCATTTAATCACCCTGTAGTGAACATTTTCTAGGCGTCCTTTCCATGAGCTTTTGCTTTGCTCAGTCATTGAGTGTTTTCGTAAATGTGTACAAACAAAATCACTAAGCTGATTCACAGGCCACTGCCTAAGTTTTTGTTGCTTGTGGTACAAGCTTACACAAGTCATCCCCAGTCACCACTATTGCTTCCATGTCTCTAGGCTTAGTAACAACACAAGTGCCGCTGATTTTCCATAGTACACGACCAGCAAAGCTGCCATCTACTGGTATTTTATTGTCGGTATAATGTGCCTCAGTGGACCTTAAAGAAGCATGAAACTTCGATTACAACAGTACCCATATCATGAAGCAATATATTTCCAGAAGCACATGTAAGTCAGCTGTAAAAGAGAGTCTGTACATAATGAAAGTTGTAGAATTGGGGTATCTAGTACTAGGCTTTATAAATTCTATTAACAAGTGTATTTCTGGAGAATGAGGGTCAAAGTTCCATTTAGAAAGCTGCATCATCTCATTGGGAAACTAATTTGGTACTCAGAAATGGTTGTACTCGCCCTCACCTTCCAGCACATGTACTGCAAATGTTGTCTTAAGTCTCACTACTGGCAGCCAAAAAAGCCACTCAGGGTCTGTGTAATCTCTCAATCAGAAAAAACCCGAGTCGTTTTGGTAGTCATTAGGGTCCCTGTGTTTGGTTCCCAATGACAGCTCCTATTTTAGTTTCCCCTATTGTACCTCATAATACAGCTGAAGCAAGTGCTCTAAAGCATTCCTTTCTGGATTACTGCAAGTCGTTGTAAGCAGAATGACAAAATCTTGGTCAAAGAATGATAAAATGTGGGCTTGTATTCCTGATCAAGGCATAGATGATTTATAAAAGTACTGCAAGCAAAGTATACCTAACATTACTGGTCTTTTAAGGAGTCTCTGTACCCAAGTACATTCAGATGTTATCCTTACATTATCCTGAAGGTCAGGCTGGGCCCCTGCTGCCAGAATTCTCTCCACAACCTGGAGATGACCCCATACAGAAGCCCACATCAAGGCTGAGAAACCATTCTGCAGTGGGATCATCAAACAGAGCAAGTTGGCCATCAACTCTAGTATAGAAGTGCCATGTGGTAAACAAAGGAAATCCTCAGATACTGCAGTATGAATGCTACGCTGACCAAATTCTCCAAATTCAAGCCTGTATTCCTAATACCATTATTAATGGGTTGCAGTAAATTGCTCAAGTGACTTGGAAGGGATTAGAGAGCCAATTTTCAATAACTTGAGATGATGTTCAATAATTCAATACAGCAGTTTTAGAGCAACTTCACCACACTTTATATTATGGAACCAAATCATTGTGTTGAACTTTCTTCTCCCACATGTACAGTACATGTACAGTACTATCACTTGGATCTTTTTATGCTGAACAAAAACTTGCTGAGTGTTCCAAATGAGATTATTATCAATAAGACATATGCAAGAACCATATAAGAATTCACTAGCTGCTGGTCAGTAATAAAGAGACTTTTGTAGCATCTCTTATTCAGGAATCACCTTGTTAATTGTGATTTTGCCATAGTGATGTACATCTCCATTAACAGCAACACCCAACAGTTCAGATTAAATTGTAGCATTTACAAAGTAACTTTGAGTACACAGACGTTGAGTACATAAAAATTTTTGTCATCATCTCCTATGTTGTACAAAGTAGCACAAGTAAAGCAAGATTGTGCTTCTACCATAGTAGGCACTATTGGGCCTGGTTTCTTGCAAACTGCCAACAACAACTTTCAGCATGGCACCTGTAAACTCACTAACAATGTGATGCCATCATTTTAAGTCCAGTTTGTCTATCTGCAACACTAGAACCTGATTAAGCTTTCAACTTGAAAGTGTGCGGTTTCCTATGAAACACCATGCATATTCATTTGCCACTGCAAAATGAAGAGAGCAGACAGATTTGAATGCATTCACCATTTGCAGTCTCGTAAGGTCTGAGCATACAACTACTCATGTCTAGCACAACATTAGGCTTGTGGCCTTACACTTGACCCTCACAATGTACCCCTAGTGTATCAGAGTTATGAGTATTGTGGATTGTAGCTGAAATACTGTCCGTGTGTGATGTGCATATGTATAAAGAAAACGTGGTGTGTCTAAAGTACCAAAGTCCCTCACAAGAGAGGTGGTGTCAGCATGAACTCCTGTTCTCAGGGCATCAGAAACTCCTTCAACTGACCCATCCCAAGCAGCCTCAAGGTAGCCCATCTCCTACAGGAGAGATATGAGACGATCACTACTGCAGAACTGGAGTAGACTCTGATTAGTAAGCGCTTGTGGTTATAAGTGTAAGTGGTAAGCAAATATGCACCTAATAAGAGGGTATGCGCTGAATAAGGGGTGCAATAAAATCCACGCTCTACAGGCGGGCATTACTGTGATGCAGTAGATCGTTAGACGCATTTACCATGGATGTAAAATCAGAAGACTTTAGACCATGATTTGTAGCCATTGTGTGTTCAAGGAGATAAGCAGCACTCCACATGTCGTACAGGAGAAATTTTACTAGTAGTCTTGTAAGCCGCGACGGATATGGCTTGTGAAGCCAAAACTTGAGCAGTCCTACCCAAGTCATGCAGATCTAAATGCTATACTTCATGCTTGTCTGGTACTGAGTTAGGTATCCTTTTGTTGGTTTGAGATTAACGAACTTATTGAAAATAACTGACTACATGTGTAATTTCTGGAATTTTCCCCTGCATAAAGATGCCATGTCCAATGCTCTGTTGGTAACAAACTTGGTGAGTAGAGCTTCATGCAGGCTAAGTTACTAGAAACATGGTGCTACCACTTTCTGGATCAAGAACAACTGTATTTTTACCATGCAACACATGAAGACAAGGCTGCACTGTTGTGTTGATGATAACCTGTACATCTCAAGGATATGAGTGTCATAAATGTAGGTTTGATGAACAGTTGGGGGTGTCCACATAAAAAAAATACAACAAATTCATTCAACCTACTTAACATTTCAGCAATAACTTGCAACATTCAAGGCTACGGTGACTAATTTCAAGTGTTCAGCAGCAGGGTCTTGAAGCTCCCTAACAGTGCAGAAATCAAGTTGCTTCAGAGAAGGAACAGAAAATAGCATCTTGAAAATATGTGATTCTTTGCTGATTATTGATTACTTTGAATCATTATGTTTACTATGTCTAGCACTAGCAGGAATTAATACTTGAGCTTCATTTTTCAGCGGACTCCACTTTTGTTTCTGGAGTCTGCATGGCTAGTTCTCCATGTGAGTGCCTGACTATCATTAGCGTTCAAAATATTGATTGCTTACTTTGCACTTCATCTTCCAGGGTCTATGATGAGATAATTACACTGTATAGCAAAAAAAATTCGCATGGTACAAAATTTACTATGTTATACATGAAGTCTCCAACTTTGGCGATGTGAGTAGAGAGAATTCCTAAATGTGACTACAAATGGTCTCATTTTAGACAGAAATTGAAATGTGCCATCACATGATATGTGTCTTGGCAGTGTGAGTAGTGAGAACAAATAATAGTAGCTAACTACAAATAGTCTCATCCTACATCATGGCCACAGTGAAAGAATAGATCCTGTTACCATCCTTCCTGCATGGCAGTTCCTTGCCAACAAGAGCAGCCCAGATACCACACTAGATTCCTATTATTGCCTCAACAGAAAACAATGCACACTTTTGGGAGTCATATGAAGTAAAAAATTTTTGTCTAAAGGCCTTGCATTCATTTGGACCTGGTTTGCACCTACCATGATTTGCTTATGGGCAAGGAAATTCAGTGTATTCTCAAAAGGAGGTGGGGGTGTATTTTCAAGAGTTTAGAGCTATAGACTTATAGAATATTTGCTTGTGAGGTGGGCCTATATTTTCAAGTGAACTCTTGAAAATACACCCCCACCTTCCTTTTGAGGATACACTGAATTTCCTTACCCATAAGCAAATCATGGTAGGTGCAAACCTGGTCCACATGAATGAACTTTGGTAGGTCTGCGATGTCACACATCAAACTGTTGTGTTAGTCGTATAATAAAAATAGACTATAATGTTTTACAGAGAAGCGACCGATTCTTGCAGTCGAAGTGTATTGGAGTGCACGGGTTAGCATGCAGGCCTCGTTTTCTATTTAGAGCTTACTCGTTTGTAGTCTTGTTCCCAGCTCTGCGTTCCCAGATTGCATTTAGTGTGCCTGTCGTCCCACACAGAACTGCAAGTAAAGACCAAAATTTTCTAGTGGCAATTTTCGACCCAAAAGTGCCTCGGAATCGATCTCAGATGATCTGATTTCAAAAATTTCTTGAGGGAGCATGTCCCCCCCCCCCCCCCCCCCCTACCTGTTGTGTACTTACACACACAGCAATGTTTTGGCCCCCTCACTTTCAGATTCATTAAAAGAAGCCTATATGGTCATTAAAATACGTCTTTTCTGGCTGCAAATGCTTGCTGATTCACAGTCCTCCATTGTGCTTTTTCGCATCTAGGATGCACTCTTATATACAAAGGTTAGGTTCAAATGTTCATACACATCAAAAGGCATATGCGTTTGTATACAGCCGCATCATACATGCACAAACAAGTATGTTATTACATGAGTGGAAACGCAATGTCGTTTATGTTGCCTTCGGGTCAACATCAATTCCTCATGCAACATTAACAATATTGCACTTCTGCTCATGTAATAACATATACTCATAGTACGAGTAGGAGGGTGTAGATAGACTATTGCCATTGACTCCAGCATATGTTTACAGGAGATTTCTATACCAAACACAGAATTTTCTTGGTAGTGCTTACAAGCATCTCAAAGACATTGGCATTATTCGAGAACTCCAGTAGCCAAATATCTGTTAGCCCCGTTCAGCCCACGGGTCACTTAGGCTGTATAGCTGCTTGAACTTGGAGCAGGATGATAAAGAAGCTTCATTGAATTAAAGGTGGTTGTATTTTTGGAAGATTATGGTACCACGTCATATCACAAAATAATCTTAGCCCACAAATTCCATGCCACATTCAAAGGCAGCTTACCAGGTGAGTAGGAAGATTATAGCTTCTATCCCCAATGGAGACCTCCTTGATGTTGCAGTCAACCAAACAGCGGAGAATTCCCAGTTGGGGACTGGTTGTGGTGTCTCCCAGGGCTGACTGAGTGTATGATGCGAGTTCTCCCGAGATGAGCCAGAACAATCTGATGGAGCACTGCTCCTGGTGATGATCATATCGGACTGCAACAGCTGGTAGATGCAGAAGTGAGCTGATATAATGGTGCACAAGTGCGTACTGTTCCACAGTGAGCTTGCTGCATTCTATGTCTGCAGAAATGGAGATGGTGCCACTAGGCTTCTGCCCAGTCCTTTCTGGGACATGAGATACATCCGCTGTCAGACCACTGTGAGGTGTAGGTGGTACATCAACAGACTTTATGGCTGGAGAACCAGATGTTGAACTGTCAGAGCTGGGTGGAGGAGGAATGACAACAGCACTAGGGTCCTTTGAGTCAAGATACTTGTCCAGCCTTTGAATTGCTTCAGTGCACTCAGAAGCTGCAACAATGGACTGAAGTAGATAATGGCTAACTTGATTAAAATAGGGAGTCATTGCACGAAAGAAGGCTCGTACGGTTTTGGCTTCTTTGTACTGTGTGGACTCCACAATGTGGATGATGTTGCCACGGCAAGACAGCACCATCAATTCCAACTTAAATTGCATCTTCTCAAGTACACCAGGCTCTTCTTCTAGTATCTTCACTAGGTCAATGAGTAGCTGGGGAAAGTCCACTGGTTCAGCATGTACAGTGGCGGATTGGGACTTAAGCTGCTTGGCAGCAACTTCAGAATGTGGAGCTTCACTTTGATTCAATGATTGGAAGCCTGCAGAGCAGATGGTCAATAGAGTCACTTTTGAATGTATCCAATAACTCTGCAGACAACTACCTGAGTCACACACAGTAACATTCAAACTAAACAGCTACCATTTAGTCCGAAACAACATACTCAACACATTCATCTTACACTCTTTAAGCTTGTTAGCAATGATGACCAAAATTAACATGTTAGCTTACATGCTGTAAGTTTGTCAGCAATGTACTCCTGCCCAGAGGTCACTGAGAGAACATCACAAAACCGATGGAAGGCTCCCACCTCTGCTCGACCTAGCAGGGAATCCAGGATTGCTACATTTTTATCGTATTTCTGTGGGTGTGAATCTGCTTCTTCCTTCTGGGATTTTGTGATCAGTTTCTGTGCAAACAGCTCAGGTACTATGTCTTTTGGAACAATAGCCTCCACTAGAAAACTGTAGTTGCTCTCCAACACACTCCTCTCCAGGCGAAGCTGTCTTGCAGCAGTAGAATTCATGTCTGCATGAGTGGAGGGAGAGACGAATGCATGGTAGAACATTTTGTAGTGCTGAATCAGGGTTCTCGCTAGGCCTTTAGCGGATGGTTTTGCACCATTCGGTTAATTGCAGCACCATTTGGATCACTCCTTAAATCCTTGCCCACAGCAGTTACTAAAGCAGAGTGTAGAGAGGGCGTTTCATACCTGCCTATTCATTTGGAAGTAGATTTCTAGCGAGAACCCTGTGCTGAATGATTCATATTTGACATCTCTACATTAACACATCTATAACAGCAAACAGACTGTAGAGATTGCTTCTCCGTGGGTAGTCGCATGAATACTGGGAGGGTCTGGGTGATTTGATAACGACCTGATCTTCAGAGGACAAAACCAGCTCACAGGCGTAAGCCGTTTACAATTAGTGAGATTGATGCTTCAGGCAAGCCTGAGCAACTAGATCATTCATGTCAATGCTGTGGTCTGCCAGCAGCCATTTACTCTTGCTCACAGCTGAAGGGCACACGCATGAAAGTTAAATCCACTAAGTTACGCTACATAAGTGATCAGTCTAAACAAGTAAACACCTACTGTAGTCCCACTAGTGTGGGGCTTACTCAGCACTTACCCTAATAAAACATCCTATAATTTAATGCCAACTCAACTGCTAGTTAAGTTGTCTCGTACAAGTGAATGTCTACAGTTAGCATGTGGACAAGCACAGTAACTTAACAAATACAGGCATATAAACACAACTGGCAAGCCATCATCAATACCCTAAGACTTGCTGGTGGAGTTAGCAAGTTGGCCCCCTTCACCCCTCACCCTCCCCCCTACACACACACACACACACACAACACACACCAAATGTGATGCAGACCAATTGTCCTGCACACTGTGGGTGACTCAGGATAACATTGAGGCTTTTTTCAGAGAAATTTGATTCATTGATTGTTCATACAAAGAGATGTCTTATGGCAAACTAGTCACTGATCTGCGCATGCATCGCTGATCTGTTGCCATCAATTGTGCAAAGCAGACAGTCTACTCTCTGTGTAGAAAGATAATAACTGTTGACTCCTGTATATCAATCTTGGGTTTAATACCTCTGTTCTGGACCAAGAGAGTATCAACCACATGTACACAGCTGACAAGACACTGGGGGCACAATTATAACTAAACTGTTGGTGGGCAAAATTATGGCATATAGTCTTGCTGCTCTTCACTAGTGACATTTCTCAGTGTCTCTGTACTAAGTTGACTAATATACCACAGCTAGCCTCCATCAAGCTCTGAGTCTGTGTACTACAACTCTACAGGACAGCAACATAATAAGAATGGGACAACAATAAATGGGACAACAATAACTGTGTACGTAGGCACAGTTTGAATCTCAGGTTGGACCTGTTACTTTGTATGGTAAACTACTGCATTACCTATGTTAGCCTTGTTCCCAGGTCTTCCCTGCCAAATCTGGAGCCAGGGAAGGTATATAGGAATGAGGCAACAGTATGCTACAAACCAGTGAAGTGGTATTAGCAACCACCTTAATCGTAGACTTCTTCCCATACCCTCCACTTCACGCCCCATCAGAGGCAAAAATAGAAGGATCTGATAAATGGCCATTGCAGCAGGTGTAGTTTAACGTCGTACCCAGGCTCTTGCATACAAGGTTAGTGTGATGTAGCAATGTAGAAACACAACCTACAGTGGTTGACCCTGGCAATACCATCTAGGCCTATGGTTCACTGATTGTTGGTGTTAAGTAAACAAACAGCCACAGGTACAGCGCACATTGTCAATATCACTAGCAGAGCTACATGGCTTTCTGCTATTTCCCATTGTTGTGGAAGTATAATCACTGAATAGGAGCCCAGTGACCACTACTATATAGCTAAATTTGTACTGTGCACTGCATGGATCCAAAATTCCAACTGGCCGTCTACAATCACTGGACTGGACTAGTGGACTGGACTGGTGGACTGGACTGGTGGACTGACACACTAAAAATCATTTTTATGCTTTCCAATGACACTCACTCACCTGTTGGGTTGTGTGGAAGCCTTGCAGCTTTGTTTCTAGCTACATACATGGTCTCATAGCAAATAACTCACTACCATACAGTATTGATGAGGGTCTTTGTACCCAGTGATTGATGTCTTTCTCCTCTATGATGTAGTGTAGACAATCGGAACCTGACTTCAGTTCCTAAGACTTCAGATGAGGTTTGGTAGTTTGGTAAATGTTTTAGTTGTCATTACACCATACTGTACATTGTAACAAGTGTATATATACAATGAGCAATCTGATCGCATGCTCGGTGCAATACTTGTTCCTTCGTACAAGCATCATCTAGACTACCAAATGTCAGTTGTCCTGTGAGGACCAACAACATAGGATGTTGCTCCCTCAAATATTTGACTAACCGTTAGATCACTTTTGCTCCTCCCTTACCCTGACAATTTTTGGAAATGAAGCCCAGGTTATGTAGTGGTTATTGCCATCAAAAGTTTACTACTTTGGCATAAAGTCAGTCTGTCCAAGAAGAAAGCTGTTTTGGGGGTAATATTATGCATCATGCAACCCTACAGGCGAGTGAGTCTCATTAGAAAGCATAAAAATGATTTTTAGTGTCAGTCCACCAGTCCAGCCCACCAGTCCAGTTCACTAGTCCAGTCCAGTGATTGTAGACGGCCATTCCAACTTGCCTACGGTCTAGCGCTTGTTCACGGAAAGGGCTTTAAAAATAGCAAACCACACCCTCTGCAAAGGCTGGTCTCGCGTAGCCAGACTATGCAAAGACTACCGATAAGTGAGCAAAACAAGTTGCTGGTACTCACCTATAATTGATTTGCGGCTGTCTGGATGGGCTTCTTCGGTCACCGTAATATCATAGATACTATACACTGTATTATCTATGATAATATCGATCAGTAATCTACCACACCATCACCATTTTTCTCGATTTTTTTTACTGTGGAGACACGCCTCACAAGGATAGCTTATCCCGTTTGACACGCCCCCGACTTGATAACGCCCCACCCATAGATATGCAGAGGGTGCTCTTGCAACAGTGGAACCATGTATATCTACACAACAACAGCACAGTGGCAAGGCTTTAGTTGCAAACAACAGATGTTGAAGAGAAAGAGCCTAGGCCTACGATCCAGCAGAGCTGAATACTGTACATGACTGTTTCAGTGATCAGAGAGACTTTATTTATAACAGCCTTTACTCTTCTGCTGCAGGGGCTGATCCAGGAAAGGGTGGCTAGCCACTCCCCTCTTTTCCTTTCAAAAGTTTTTGTAGTTGTGCATTATGTTTGTAGGCCTACTTATTTCATTTCAAAATACTAGAGATCTAACCATACAAACAATATTTTTTTACTTTCATTTTTTATGCTTTCCACAATAATTAGTGGAAATTTAGGAAGCCTGGATCAACCTCTGTGCTAGAACCCACTTGGGGGCCCAGATTGTAAGCCCAATCCAGACATGATTCTGAGATTTCTCTTTGGTCTGCAGAAACTGTTTGCTGCACTTCAGTGCCTTGGTGCAATTCAAATTTATTACTCCCACTTCTGAATCCCACGGGGGTCATTTGTATTTTGAGGGGTCAGTACGAGTAATTGGACGGGGGGTTAGAACCATTTGGGGGCCATTGATATTTTTTGCGATTTGTTATGGTGTGTTCCAAATGGAAGATGGAATGACGTCATGATACAAGTTATCGCTGATCTATGATAGTACTTACTAACTTAGTGGTAGTTCTCTATGGCAGTTCCAGGCTCCCTTCCGAGGTATCCACCCTCCAAACTAGGCTACGCTGATCTCAGACGGTGCCACACGGAGGCATACAACTTCCTTAGTAAAGCTCTGCAGTTGGATGAGTCTGGAAGAGGTGGGTGCTCTGTAATGGTGAAGGTATCCATGTGTTAAATGAGAGAGAGGATGCGTATAGTATTTAGTTTGGTTACTAGCAGAAAGATCGCATTAAAATACTTGTTATGGGTTGATTACTGGCAGAAAAGTCACTGTAGATCGGGAGATTGACCTTTTGAAAGAAAAAGCTCGTTCTCCAGAATGGCTTTGAGTAACTACTGGAAAGTCATACAATTTTCCACGTTGAATGGTCTTCATGCAGATATTTGTATCTTATTGAGTTGGTGCATTACAAGTGGAGCACCTTGTCCTTGGCATTTTTGTTCAATGAAAGTTTGCATGGGAGAAAATTAAAATGAGCGTAACTTCCGCATACATTGAATGTGCAACTGGAAAGTGGTAACACTCAATAGAGCTTGCCGAAAGCTTCTTCCAGAATATAGATATATTGAACTTTTGCAAAGACCACAGATAGCGCTTTATGAAATGCCTGGCATCCCTATAGTAGGCTATCTTCCCACAGTTCATGTCAGCCACATACACAACTTTTATGCCAGAGAAATTTCATGATATTTGAAAGTAAGTTCTGGTCATGCTGTAGTCTTGCAAGCTACACCACTGACATCCGCTAAACATGTCTACTCCATACAACGAAGAGCACAGATCTCATTTGTCACAGCAACTTTCTTCCATGGCAACAACTCGATGGTTGCAGCATGACCAGACCCTTCGTTTCTCTATGAAGGGTGTGGCTTGCAAGACTAGTCATGCCCTTGACGGTTTTTAATATGTAACATTTCATCTTCATCAGGCACAAAAGAATTCAAAGTATTTGCTTTACTGCTGTATGTGCATGCAAACATGTGATGTGTATCATGATTTCATCCTTGTGTTGACTCACTGTCATGTGTCTATGAATATCATCAACAGGGTTGTAATCCTACCTCATGGTGGATACTCCCCCTCTCTCTTCCTCCACTCTCCTCTCCTCCTCCCTCCTCTCCTCCCTCCCCTCTTCCATCCCCTCCTCCCTCCCCTCCTCTCCTCCCTATCCTTCTCCCACCCCTCTCCTCCCTCCCCTCCCACCCCCTCCCTTCCCTTTCCCTCCCTTCCTCCCCCCCTCGCTTTTAGAAATCATTTGTACCATTTGATTCTGAATTACTGATTTTACCTTCAGGTGCTACTCTCTAGATTGCTTTGGCTAGTATGGGAAATTTGCCTTATTTTGCATAAAAACAATGGATTATTATTATGCACTACATACATGTCTCATGAGTTGTCATGGGTTGCAATTCTGCCTCATTTTCCTGGGAGCAGCACCATGGGTTGCATCCATAGTACACGTCATATAATCTCTCAAGAAGATACGTGATTGATGACTTCACCCTGGAATGCTTTACGTTGCTTTGTGCCTCATCCCCAGGCTCACACACAAGAGCCTGGGGATGAGGCTAATACCAGGGTAGACCATTGTCATCATGGGGACAAGCCTGATCAAGCTTTGTTGGCATTGGGGTATAGATGTACTGGCTGCAGTACCTGTAGGTATAAACAGGTCCCTTGAGATAAACAGACAACAATATTTTTCTACTGTGGAAAACAGTCAGGTTTCAGTTCTGAAACCTAGCATGTTTTGGACACAACGGAAGGTGGTGTTTACATGTGTAGATAGTTGTTAAGTGTAGGGTTCGGAATTTATTTGTTGTCTGAAGCTGTTTGGTGCACTACCCTGTTAGCAATCCTTGTTACTGCCCAATCACATGTAACTATCAGGCTGCATGGTGGTGTTGGTGCTCTAGTTGACGTTTAACTTGCACTATCTGGTGAGGTTTGTGTGTTGGTCTTGTGGACATGTTAGTCAACTGTATGTAGTGTTACATCAGTGATGTCATGTGTTGTCATGAAGTTTTGCACTTCTCATATGTCCACTTGGGAAGAGTTCTACCAACGGCACCTGGCCCTTCACCTTTGAGATAGTTGTGCTGTGTAAGAAAAATCAAATACCATAGCTCAGTTGTGACTAATGTCATTCCAACCTAGCATCAAAGAGCTGCGGACTCCCAAAGTGTCCTGATACAGTTACATGTACTAACATAGAGAAGCAGCTTATCAGTGGCGTGTGTATCTACTCTCCTTCCCCCATGTACCCACCACCCAGGTGACAAGGCTGAGGCCCTGGACATGTACTCCAGGGGGGTGACAGAACTGGAGAAGGGAATCAACATGCACATCACAGCGGAATGTACAAGTACTTTTTTAATGGAAATTGCAATCTGTAGATGCAGGGAGGAAATTTTAAGATCTTCCCTGTATGCAGCTATTACATAAGGAACTCCAATACAGTTATAAGCTTCTCACCTCCCACAACCACATAATACCCCATCCTCACATCATCACACTTACACATCACCACACTCACATGTCATCACACTTACCAGTCATCAATAACCATATGCCCTCACAACTTTCAACCCTCCCATCTCTCACCATCCCTCAGGAGATGAAGCCTTGAAGGTGGAGCGATTGAAGAACAAGATGACCACCAACTTGGACATGGCCAGGGAGAGGGTGTCCGATCTGTGTATGTTGATGGAGGTGTAGCCAACCTGGTGCTCAGAATTTATACTTCCTTACTCTACCCCTCCCTCCTTCCCTTCTCCTCCCCCTCCTCTCTCTCCACTCTCCCTTCCTCCCCCCTCTCACCTTCCTCTCCCCCCTTCAGTGAGTGGTGGTGAGCTGCGAGGCAACATCGGAGAGAAAGCCCCCAATGCACCCAAGCCTACCGAGTCACTCCGACACCTCTCTGTCACTCCCAGAGAACCACTCAAACATACGAAGGTACAGAAGCCAATACACTAGTTGGTGTGCGCTATCTCAGAGTCAGACATTCTAATTTAGTGAAAATGTATTGCATGCAAAATATACTGATATACCTATTCACTCACAGCTAGGATAATGTAGTGGAAGGAGACTATGGTAGTAATCAACTACCTTGTTACCTTTGTGTTTTCCTTGCACTTTGCTCATTTCAGACAATTGCTAAAACTGTATACAGGATCATAGTGGTTGCAGCCATGTCTACTACATTAATGACATTGTTTCTTTCAGATGATATAGCTCTCTTGCATGTTGATGTAAAGATTCGTGGCTTCAATTACACATCCATCTTGGTGATAAGGTTCCCTCAAAGTAGTTGCACCTTCAATAGTGATCAACGGGTGCCATGTTTCTTTCATATAATGTGACGTGTAGCAAGTTGTTCTGCAAGCTGATTTTGAGTAGACGGAACTCGTAGACCATTTCAGAACAGCTTGGGGTGCTATAAGCTATTGTGGATAGTAATATGTACATGTCTATTCAATCTGATTACATTTCTCCTTCACAGACACATGCAAACAAGCGTCGTGTAAGTATCTTCCTGGTGTTGTCACAACCTGATACAGATCTTTGATCTGACCTTCCCCTCTCCTCCCTCCTCCTCTCCCTTCTGTTCTCTCCCCTATCCCCTCCCCTACCCCCTCCTCTCCCCTCTTCTCCCCTCTAATCCCCCCTCCCCTCTTCTCCCCTCTAATCTCCCTTCCCCTCCCCTCCCCTCCCCTCCCCTCCCCTCCCCTCCCCTCCCCTCCCCTCCCCTCCCCTCCCCTCCCCTCCCCTCCCCTCCCCTCCCCTCCCATATCCTCTAGCCCTCTCCTCCCAAGACCAATGAAGTGGGGAAGTCACTTAACTTGAAGGGAGTGGACTCCAAACTAGCCCAGTCTCTCCTTGATGAGATCGTTGAGAAGTAGGTTCGTGTGCGTCTGTAGTCAAGGACAGATTTGCGTCTACTCCTAGAGTTTTGTGTGTTTGTGCGTAGGTACATACCAAGCTTGTATGGGCTTGTATGGGATTGTATATTGTACCTTAGCAATGAGCGAATTAGTGAACAAACAAGTTGATGCCTGCCTGCCTACCTGACTACAACTTCTTAGACTGCTTGAGGAGGGGGAGGAAGGGGGATGAAGAAAGGTTGCCTTAATTTCAGGACCATCAAATATTGAGGTAAAGATATGAGGCTTCCTGTTGTCCTAAGTTTGGAGCCTTTCAGAGGGAGGTGGATGTTGGTAGTATAATGTTAATACCACTTTATTTTTCTACAGTGACACCTCCATCACTTGGGACGATGTCGGTACGTATGTATGTCGCTGTCAGTACGGATTACATTGCATGTATTATTATTTGTTACTAACTAAGTAACTAAACTTGGAGATAACTGGGGGACAGTGGTTCACCAGATAGGTAACAGATCCAGCTGTCTAGAGATTGTAATTATATTCCACCATCAGCAATTCTCTTCAACACATGCACACACACACGCACGCACACACACACACACACACACACACACACACACATACACACACACACACACACACACACACATACACACACACACACACACACACCACACACACACACACACACACACACACACACACACCACACACTCTCCCCTCCCCACAGTTGGTCTTGAACTACCAAAACGGACCCTCCAAGAGATTGTCATTCTGCCAGCTTTGAGACCTGAGGTGAGTACCTTACACAGTAGGTGAATTCTCAGTCAAACCCAACCTTGCAACATGTTATTGAGGACATGCAACTGCAATTATGGGATGTATTCCATGAGGAGTGACACTACCATGCCATAAGTGCTGTCGTTGTGTTCTGTTGTATCCCTCCCTCCCTCTTTCTCTCCCACCTTTGCCTCTCTCTCTCCTCCTTTCTCTTTCTCCCCATTTATCTCCGTCCTTCCCTCTCTTCATCCCTCTCTCCATCCCTCCCTTTCTCCCTCCCTCCCTCCCTCTTCCTCTCTCTCCATCCGTCTCTCCATCCCTCCCTTTCTCCCTCCCTCTTCCTCTTTCTCCTTCCCTCTCTCTATCCCTCCTTTTCTCCCTCCCTCCTTCCCTCCCTCTTCCCCTCTCTCCTACCCTCTCTCTTCCTCTCCCTCCCTCCCTCCTTCCCCCCTTTCCTAGCTATTCACAGGTCTGAGGTCCCCTGCCAGGGGTCTGTTATTGTTTGGACCACCCGGCAATGGAAAGACCATGCTAGTGAGTAGACCCTGAGTGAGCAGTTTAGTAGAAACTACATACACCCAGTACAGTCTTGTTCTCAGGCCCCGCCCAGCTTTCTGTCAGGGGGAGCCTGAGAACGAGCTATACCCAGTAAGTACTACTGTACTCTAGATTTTCAATATGGTGAAGCAGTGACTGCTTAGTTAAAAAACTTTGTGGTTTGGGATAAACTGAAGATACTTGCTCTCTGTTTCTTCCTCACTCTTCAGGCTAAGGCAGTGGCCCATGAGTCGCAGGCCAAGTTCTTCAATATTAGTGCCTCCTCACTTACCTCAAAATGGGTGAGTGTGTGTACATGTGTGGGTGGACGGTTACGTACATATGGAATGGTTAGGAGTACATGGAGATATTGAGTGCTTGGCTATTTCCTGGCTGTGTGTCGAGTGGGGGAGCAC
Organism: Agelas oroides; assembly: GCA_949130485.1. Lineage (NCBI taxonomy): Eukaryota > Metazoa > Porifera > Demospongiae > Agelasida > Agelasidae > Agelas > Agelas oroides. The sequence continues at coordinate 3,467,897 of OX422196.1, read as the reverse complement.
CAACACCGCTGGCACATCGATGTTCAAAATTTCACACATACATAAAGTGTGAAGTTAAAACATAATGGGAGATGGGGATGGGGCATTTATGGCTTAAATGGATGGGGCATTTTATGGCTTAAATGGGTGGGGCATTTATGGCTTAAATGGATGGGGCATTTTATGGCTTAAATGGGTGGGGCATTTATGACTTAAATAGGTAGGGTATTTATGACTTAAATGGGTGGGGCATTTATGGCTCAAATGGGTGGGGCAGTTAGTTATTGTTTTTTTAGGAGATATGCTCAAAAAACACTGGTCTTCAGGGGAGTACCCTTTCCGGTCCTTGCATGACCATGGGTTTCGGTCCCTTTGAACTCCCGACCCGTGGCCTACTACAGAAAGGGCGGGACCACTCCCTGCCTAAGGCTTGCTTTGAGGAGCCCAGCTTTTGGTTGGCACATAGTGCTATATGGGCATTCACAGTGTTCAAATTACTAAACAAATTGGGGGTGGGGCTCAATGGGTGGAGTTATCATAATATTAACTAGGGGGATGGGCGAACGGTTAACGTACGGGATTCCAGCTCGCTATTGTGTCGTCTTGGTGGAGCGTCTGGGAGGCTTGTTCTTCGATGGTAGGCGCTCCAGGTACAGGACCTGTACCGAAGATACTTTCGCTGGTCATTCGGGTCTGCACTTCGGCGACTTTCTCGTGGTGAGTATAGTTGTGGGAGTGAAATATAGGGGAGGCCAAGGCCAGCTGGTTGGTTATGGTTGGTGTGTTACAATTGAAGGGTACATGTTAGCTAATTAGTTGGACTGGAGCTAGATGAGAGAAAACTGTGCTCATAGTATTACAGTGTGTATATCTCTTATCCTGCTGTACTCTTTGTCAGGTTGGTGAAGGGGAGAAGCTGGTGAAGGCTTTGTTCGCCCTGGCACGGGAGCTACAGCCAGCCATCATCTTTCTCGGTCAGCACCTGCATCACTCACTGTGTTTATCCTGGGTTGTGCTCAGTCGTATACTCAGCCCAATCCTGTTTTTTGAGAGTTGTGCTGTCTTATGTGAGAGCCAGCTTAGGATCAGGCTGCAAAATATATTCACATTACTGTCGTAAATTGCACCATAACAGCACTGTCTGCCATATTTCTCCTAATTTAGTATAGTAGGAAACAGTGTTACAGCATCACACACAATATGTACCAAAGAATGACTAAGCAGTTCAAATTTCTTCCTAAAACAACTGAGCCCTGATTTTAGCAACCGGAAACAGCGCGGCTACTGTCGTAAGCAAGGGTGGCCATAATCACTATGAGTCTGGATCCTCCCCATTGAAAACAGCCTAATTTATCAGAGGTGTAGTACATGCATGTACAGTAGCTCCTACAATTGTCTTGCATGTATCCTCACTCCCTGCAAAACAATGAGGGGGAGGGGCGGAGGAGGCGTTGGTATTTTATCACATCAGAGGTGTAGACACGTGTGGAGACTGAACCAGGCACTGACATGTAAGTACCTAAACAGCATGCTCTGGAGACTGCTACATGATTGATTGTAGGTGTTTCAAAGTAATATGCGCACTTGGGCTACTCCCTTTCGTCTTCCCACCTCTCCACTTCCCCCGGATGAGGTAGATGCACTGTTGAGTCGCAGGGGTGGTTTGTCCTTTGTCAGTGATGTGTATTTTCCCACATTTGACTGCTCGGTTTCTTGAATTGGAGCCAACACTGATCAACAACTACATTAAAAGCTAGTGCTACACAACATATGACCAAATTCCTGCTGTCAGTTGCCTAATTATCTATTGCATCAGTGCTTCTACATAATGCAGCAAAATATTAGTGCCATGTGTGTACTCGCTGCAGTCACGCCATGTGCCTACCATGTGGCTACCCTTCAGTTCTACCCATGTGCAATAAGTCATTTGACATCACATGCAATGAGGATTTTGTAGCAGAGAACCCTTGGAACACGGCTACTAAATCCTTTGTACACTGTCTATAAGAAGCACCTTCTCTACCTTTCCAGCTCACTCTGAGATTTTATTGCATTTATCATATTTCTACTAATTTAACTATATGGCACTTTTCTAACTCCATCTCACATCCCTGCCTTTTATCCCAATTCTGTTTTAGTCCGTATGTTGTAATTATTTCCTGCTGTGTCTCATAAACCTTTTCTAGCTGGTTGTGTATACTATACAAGAGACACAAAAATAGAATTTGATTGATTGATCGATTGATTGATTGATTGGTTGATCGATCAATTGGTTGATCGATCAATTGATTGATTGTAGGTGTTCCAAAGTAGTATGTAGTATCTATGTACTTGGGCTACTCCCTTTCGTCCTCCCACCTCTCCACTTCCCCAGATGAGGTGGATGCACTGTTGAGTCGCAGGGGTGAGGCTGAACATGATGCCATGAGGAGATTGAAGAATGAATTTCTGTCCTCATTTGATGGGGTGCGTACATGTATAGCTCTAGCTAGTTGCTAACTGGTTGCTACACCAAAAAGAAGTGACTATGGAATGTACAGTGGGTGTTATAATACTGCTAGTTTAGTTGGTGCTTCATTCTAGTCTCTGCCAGCATGCATGCAATAGTAGAAAACATGTTCAATGGCTTTGAATTGGTCACACAGCAGAAGGCTCCTGCAGAAAATGGGGTGTAAAAGTTTGGGGAGGGAAGGATGCTTCTAGTTTCGAATCCAAGCTTTACGTTCCGAATTTTGTCTCACAGCATTGGAGAAAAGCTGCGAGTTAAAATCCAGAACAGAAACTCTGGGTTCAAGGCTAGGATGCTTCCAGGCCCCTCTAGTCAATGTGATCATGCACACTAGGACTAGGACACTCTCATTACCTACTTCTCTGGGGAGGAAGCTGTCGGTGTGATTGCTTCACTCTGTAAGGAAAAATTTCCTAGTGGTATGATTTTAGTGTGCACACACATACACACACACACACACACACACACACACACACACACATACACACACACACACACACACACACACACACACACATACACACACACACACACACACACACACACACACACACACACACACACACACACACACACACACACACACTCCCAGATGCACACATCACAAGGAGAGAGGATCCTTGTAATGGCTGCCACTAACAGACCACATGAGATAGACGATGCTGCACTGAGGTGTGTGTGTGTGTGTGTGTGTGTGTGTGTGCACATGCACAAGGAATGGTCACTCACACAAGCACAGCTATGACCAAGGTTGCAACAAATCAATTACCAAACAATACACCACAGAAAGAAGGTAACACAAAGTTCGCAAACTAGTTTGTGAGCAGTTGTTAGTGAGCAAATGGTTCACAAACTAACAAGTCTTCAGCTACATCTACTGTAAGTCCATGAACATTTGTCAAGTGACATGTTCACGACATAGTTCACAAAGTTCATGAATGTCAAGATTGTGATAGTCTGTTGACCTTCCAGTTCACGAATAGAACAATGGTTTGTGAACTTCCCAAGCACTGTCGAAAGCTCACAAAATGTGTGCTGAAATATCCTCGTTCACAGATGCTGGGAAGAAAGAAGTAACTTGCTATAGCCCTGATACAGAGAACAAAACTGCCAAAGGAATTTGTCAAATTGTATTGTACTCACCCTCTCAGGATGACAGACAGCAATAGTTAGATATTGTCTGCAATGCATGCCTAACAAGTGTATGTCTGGAGTTGAGAATGCATCGATGGACGTCTCCTCATGTCCTACTGTTGAGCAGCTTAACAGACTGGGAAATAGGCTATGAATGCCTGGTGTTTGTTTCAGTTTGCAGATCATCACAGGCTCCCAGTGGTTTAGTGGTAGGAAAGTCTCACTAGCATTAGTCAACGTTGAATCCCAGCTTGGTTGTCTCAGATTAAATTTGTCGTCATAATCTTCACCGTGGCACATCATACGAACCCTGGGGTTAGCCTCGTTCCCAGGCCACTCCCAGATTTTAGCTCACAGCCGTGGAGAAAAATCGGGATAAAATCTGGGAGTGGCCTGGGGACGAGGCTACCCTGGGGTCGTGCCGGTTGTTATCCATGATAACTGGATACACAAATGGTACAGCCAGTAAACATGTTCCCCTTTACAGCGCAACTAAAAGGGCCTTTTTGTAACCACATTTTTAGGCACAATACAAACCTGCTTACATTAGATAGTCAGCTTGCTGATGAAAGTGCAGTGTGATACCTTGTCTGTGCAGCAAAAGTATAATATTTATGAGGGTGCTTACTCCTTGTTGAGTGTATGTGCAGAGGATGTGTGGGTGGGGTTGTGTGATGATGTGAGGGGATGATGGTGTGTAGCTGTGGGGGGTGTGATGGTATGTGGGGATGCTCACTCCAGTCCCTCTCTTAACCCTACTACATGCTCTTTGCAGGAGATTTGAGAAGAGAATATACATTCCCCTCCCTAGTGTAGAGGTGAGTGCATGTTGCATGTATGTACACACACACACACACACACACATGCACGCATGCATGCGCAAACGCGCACACACACACACACACACACACACACACGCACAAACACATACACACACGCACAAACACACACACACACGCACAAATGCACGCACATGTGCAGGCTTGCATGTGTACATACATACATACCACTGCTACATACATACATACCATCTAGCCTTGTTCCCAGGCCCCCACCCAACTTTTTGCCACTTGCAGTACAGACAAGTGGGAAGACCCTGGTATAGACATCATAATCTCACTTGTGCAATGTTTGTACATTGGCTCACAGTGGCACACAGTGGCTCAGAACGGCAAGAAGAGTGAAAATGCCAGCCAACACACCACATGTATCTAACAAGTTGACGCACCAAATGTTGAAATTCTAGTTGGTTGAACAACATGACAAACGTTGCCTTGGAACGTTTTTGGCCATTCGTTGACTACATCATGCTCACAAAAGATTATGTACCAGGCTCCCTCTGCTTTGCCGTACTGCAAGTGACAAAAAGCTGATAGGACACTAGAATGAAGCTACATACCACTGGTACATACAGTACATATTTACATATGTACATAACATGCATACATAGATACATACATTGTTTGTACATACATACGTAGCAATTGTCTAGCTGAGGTATATTTCTTGATCAACGTTTAGCATCACCTCTCAGTGCCAAGGTAGCTGTGATAACAAATATCAGGCATGTGATAGCAGGACCTTGCAGCTCCCCCCCCCCCCCCCCCCCAAGTCTCACTTGAAAACTGCTTCAGAGAAGGTTTAAGGAAACAATATCCAAGACAGCGTTTTTCAAATACAAATAGAAATTGGTGGTCAAGTACCAGAAAAATAGATTCTTGCTTCGTTATTGGAGCCAAGTGTCTGTGGGCTTAGTCTCTGTGTGGGAGCATTCAATGTTTGATGACAGCAGAACATTGGTGGCTTACTCTACATCTGGAGTGTTACATATATATATGGTGCTAGGTTACTAGCGCCATCAAGAGTTTACACATGGTGGAGTGTTACCGTACCTGTATGGTGACAAGTTACTCTGTCAAGAGCTTACTTTGCTGTGTGTTCACAATAATGTGCCTGTACATTCGCACTTACCAAATTCTGATGGTAGTTATTGCTGCAAAACAAAGGAAAGACAAACTGACGTGACTGCTGTCATCACTGTGACTCCAGTATATGTCATAGTTTAGAGCTTGGATATGAGTAGGGCCTAGCCTCATTTCAAAGCCCCAGCCCAGCTTTTCGTTTTGTAAATACTGCAAGTGACCAAAAGCTGGGCAGTTGGCATGTACTTGTAAGGTTTGACTGGATGGATACCTGTTTTATACAACTGTCTCATCCCTGCTGCAGGCAAGGAAGGCAGTGCTCCAAAACCTCCTCAAAAAACACAACAATACTATTTCAGAACCACAACTTCAGGAACTAGCAAGGTATGGACCATACCAGGAGCCCATAAACAGCATGCATGATGGTTGATAGACAGGGTAAGGAACTGTCAAGAGGTACATCGCTAGGATATACTGTCAGTATGCTAGGCATCATACACTGCACTCCTGCCTCCAGTATTTGAATGCTCATAGAGTGGGGCTTACTATAAATGGCTACACATTGCCACTGCATGGATGGTTCATTGTGTGCATGCCTAATGATCTGACCATGTAGGGAAATTGTAGGCCACTTACATGTGCCAGAATTTGTTCATTAATTTACGTTTTACCACGTTACCTCTAGAGAGTTTGTAGGTGTATTAGCATTAACGCTGCATACTTCACTAACTCCCTCAATGGCTACTGCAACCTTTTATGAATGATACTTGGCTTGCTATGTGTTTATACTTCAAATTCTGTGTTGTCATGACATTCTCCTGCCTGTCTATTTGTTTACTGATCAAGAAACCTGATGAATGCCCTTGTAAGTACCTAGTATATGTTAAGGAGGAGTTGATCATTTGTTTGCCAGTTCTTCACATCAGATGTGTAACAGTGTGGCCCACAGTGGGGTAGTGACCATCCCCTGCACGCTCACCTCTCCCCTCGCAGGTCGTGTGAGGGCTACTCAGGGAGTGATTTAACTGCCCTTGCCAAGGACGCTGCACTGGGACCCATCAGAGGTACAATGCTATGAACATACAAATCTCGAATGGATAATTGTTTATTTTACTGAAAGAATACTAGTCATTGAAAATGTAGTGTAGTGACAGATCATCGAATACTGTGATGGGAGAGTTTCATGTTTCTTATGCCACCAGTTGAGTGCTCTGTCATTGAGGAATGTGTGCTTGCATTTATCAGTGCCCAGTGGCTTGGTCAGTCTAGGGAATTAATTTAGGAACGAAGTGATGAAACCATAAAATGGAAGTTAATGTACAGGGGGAATACCGTTAAATAGTCCCTGTGGTTCAGTGCTACATTTTGAAAGTGATGAGGCAGCCTGAGAACAAGCATGAATACAATATGAGCACTGCTGAAAGCACTGTTAGCTAACTGCCACAAGTCTAACAGCATGAGTCTCATGACCTAGCCAGCATGAGTCCAATGACCCAGCCAGCATGAGTCTCATGACCCAGACAGCATGAGTCCCATGACCCAGCCACCATGAGTCTCATGACCCAGACAGCATGAGTCCCATGACCCAGCTAGCATGAGTCTCATGTCCCAGCCAGCCTGAGTCCATTGTCCAGGACACCCTTGAGGTGCATGTACCTCTGATCTGTAAGATGTCGTGGGATGGTCTAGCAGTCAGGTTAAATAACCAACTCATGTTACAGATGTCCTTGTCATGTTTAACCCTCCAGGGAAAAACACTGGATCACATAGTAATTAGCTGGGTTTCTATGGCTACCACACCCACTCACCGATATTTCTCTCTTCTGCTTTAGAATTGGACTACAAAACCCTGAAGGACATGCCTGCTAATAAGGTATGGCAACTAGGACACTTAACAATGTTATATGTGAAACAATGTTCCTACCATGTGTGGTGTGCTGCTGTGTTGTTGCTAGGTGCCCAGTAACTTGAGCCTAATTCTCAGGTCAGGTGTGAGGGTGGAGCCTGGGAGTGGGCTAAACTAAAATTTGAAGTACATATTCACACAATCATCTAGATACATAACCTAATTAGGGGTCATGCTGGAGTGAGTTCTACTTTGAACTTCTTCCTGCAAAGGAGAACTTCACACTGGTTGGTTGAACAGCAAAATTGGTCACAAAATTAGAATTCAATTTGGCGGCCAATGTCTGCAGCAGTCTATTAATTTTGGCAGAATGTCTTTGTGAGCATGATGTACACTGTGTGGGGCAAGTGGAAAATGCTGCAGTGCTGAGACCAAGGTATGGAAACAGAAGTACGGAACTGAGAAGAAAGCCACCTATTGATGTCTAGTGCTTTACTGACTCACGACTGTGTGTTTTGAGGCCTTTTAGGCAAACAGTGAATGTCTCCCAGCGCCGGATCCTGGAATCTCAGACTGCAGCGAGCATTACTTCATGGTTATGCATGATGCCACATGGCCAGACCCAACCACGATGAGTGGGCCAACCATGTGCATGGGCTCTGTGCTCCTGCTCCTGATGTTCTCGTGATAGCGATACAGATGCGAGTGTTGTCGTAGTTCTTACTGTGACTGTTCACCAGTGGCTCAACCAGTTACAGAACTAGGCTACTCCTGAGATATACTAGCAAATAGTCACCATAGTCTCAGAACGAGACCGAGACAAGACTACACTACTGTGTTATGCTAAACCACTGTGTTTATAGTGTTCACTGGAGTTCAAGAATATCATTGCTTTGAGGCAGACATCCTTCGGCTACAAGGCACAGTTGTGAGTCAGTAAGGCACTAGATACCATTAGGCGACTTATCTTCTCACTTCTGTACATCCTTTTGTTTCCATACTTTGGTTTCCAAACTTCAGTGTTTCCGTACTTGCCCTGATGTATGTTATAGCTAGATGTGTTCCTGATTTGGTGTGAATGTGCCACGGTGGGGTCTATGTTGGTGAGGCAAAAGTCATTTGAGAGGCAGGACTTCTGTTGTGGATGCCAGGCACTCAATCACATAATAATTATATACCAAACTTTAATTAGATCATGCTGAAATTAAATTTAATTTGGCAATATGTTCACACACTCACCAATCATACATTCCCCACCAAATTTTCCAGTCATAAATATGACAGTTTGTCTGTCAGACTGTATACATGCATGCCTATGTATCAGTGGTGTGACAGCTTGCTCGTGCCTTTCAGGCTCTGCCATCTGCATGTAAAGCAATTTACTTCTAGCTGCCTCATGTAGACAAGCCAGCTTTAACCACTTCAGCTTTAGTAACTGCCTGAGGAAGACAACAAGTGGCTGCATGGGAATCTTCGGGCTGCCCCAGTTATCTACAGAAGTATGCAGGTTGGTTGCCCAAACGATGGGAATCTAGAGTACCCAGCTGTGCACTTACTCCATGCACATTTTTCTTAAAACCGCACCCCAAAAGAATGGAACTGTTGTACATAGCATGTACATGTACAGCTGGGATGGTGTGACAAGTTTCACTCGCAGTCCTTATCTGAGTGTTTGCCATAGGGACTATCTAGAGACTCGCAATAGGTACACACATGCTAAGATAAACGCCATTTAATTCCCCGGTTTGGGTGCTGTTGACTGACTGACAGACTGACTGACTGACAGACTGACTGACTAACGAACAGCACAGATTGCTGAACCCTGCTTTGTGTGTATGCTATGGGTAATTACTGAGCTTCAAACTTTTTACTGTTTCTGCTCGCTACCATAAGTATTAGCTACATGAACAACTTGCAAAGCTCTGTACTGCTCAGGAAGTGCATAAGCTGTGAGCAACAATTTTCCAAGTTGTGGCTTCTCAGTCAGCTTCTGCATTGATGAAGAGAGTGGTATCTGTTACCAGCCTATTAAACATTGGAAAAATTATAGCTGCATGCTTTTGTACTGAAACAACATCCTTTTCACTTCAGGGCAAGCAACACAGTGCTGCTTTCCGAGGCTGACACTGCTAACTTAGGCTCACCCTGCATGATGCTGAGACCGTCTCCTAATGTGTTTAGTGAGATGTTCAAAGTGTTGCCTTTCTCACAGTCTGGCCAGGAACTGACAGTTTGACATGAGCCTTACTGCATTACAGTTCGATGATCTCATGTAAAAGCTCCACCTCTATTAATAATTCAAATTTGAGTGGCTATTCTTCCATAGTGTACATGAACTCTAATAGATTCTCCTCTTGCATGGTTTCTGCAGGTTCGTCCTCTTGAGTTAAAAGATTTTCACTCCTCAATGAGGCAGATCAGACCAAGCGTGTCCAGAGAACTCATACACACCCTAGAGCAGTGGAATGCTTGCTATGGAGTATCCTCATAGCTACTGTGATTCTGTTATGACTTACTGTTAGGAATGCATGCATTCCTGTACTTGTTTTATGTACATACATGTTACAATAAATTATGTAGTGTGGACTGGAACTGCAGTCTTGTAGAGAAGACACCTACCTGAGTTTACATATTCTCACCCACACTAAACGCTGTGAAAATATCAGCCTTGTAACCCAGGTTATTCATTAATATTTTCATAGCTTTTAGTGCTCATGTTCTATTCAGAATTTCAGATATGTATACGTACTTACCCTTGCTGTCTTTCTATCATCCAAGCCGAAAACCTGGGTAGCTACTTGGTAATGATATAATCTGGCATCAAGGATGCAATATGTCCTGTTCAATTAAAGAATCTCAAACAATTCCCAACCAAAATATAATATAGGTTGAAAATATACGTACTTTTGCCCACCAAGAGTTCATTACAATTTGTAATGGATTCAGATTGTGTGATTGAGTGTTATCGCGAAAAACTCTGTACCAGGACAAAAGACTGCGTGATCGTGCCCATGAGGCACTCCTCACACGATGATCTGCATCTGCCTAGTAGTCTCGCAAGCTAGCTAATTTTCCATTACGTCACGTAATTAGCCCTACTTCCGTCGACCCGGGGCATGGGTACACATATCGCGGGAAGAACGAAAAAGGTGCTCAGTGCAATTTGTATTCAATGTTGGCAACGTGTAGTCCATTGAAAGGCAATTGAATAGATCTCCATAGAAAAGTGAGTGAATGGGAGAACAGCGTCAACTATGTCCGCATCCAAGATCGTCTTTCTGAAGCTGTTACCACAGTCGCTCGATCTCGCAGCGAACCAGCATCAGTTTGCGAGCGAATTGCTCCAGTCGAGTGCAAGTGAAAAAACTGCTGTGGTGCTGTACAGAACGAAAGAAGATTTTTTCACGATCCAGGGCTACCCTTCCGTCCCGTACAAGGAGAAACACAAGAGCTGGTTGTTATTTCGGGTGAGTTTATCAGTGTGTGCTTTGCATAGTTTGTATACTGCAAGTCATGCTACCTTTGTCTGCAGTCAGTAAATAATAGCTGCATTTATTTTTATTTTTTGTTTAATAGACTGCCGTCAGGAGTCTGCTGGGTATCGCCGAAGGTGCGTCTATCTCTATTCGCTTCGCAGACTCCCCCTTTACGACAGTTAGCAACGTCGATGCAGTGCTGCAAGAGCCGAGCCACATCGTAAATCTGATTGTGTCGGTGCTAGCAACTCCAACGGATGACACGGCAGAAAGCGAGATCCTTTCGAAGCTAGTCGATGAACAAGACACGTGCGATCCCTACTGCAAGTATCGACGGCTGTTCCCTGCAAGGCGTAGCTGTAATACTGCTCGTGAGGGCGGACTGGTGCGTACCAAGTACAACTTTGCAGAGATGAACAGGCTACTCTCGCAGCTCACAGATGTCAGTTTGAGCTTGCAGCGAACGCAGCAACAGTGTGACGAGATTGCTGAGAGGTGCAGGAAGAAGGAAGAACAAGCGGGTGCCTCTGTTTCACAGCAGAAAAAAGGCAACAGCACTGAAAATAAGAAAGGAGGGGCTGTGCGTGATGGCGTGGTGGCAGGACCAGTGGCTGTGGGCGTAGCGGATGACAGCAATGTTGAGAAGCTCCTCTGTCTTGCTGAGTCCCTCACACAGCGCCTCATCCAACAACAGAAGCTAGGAGCGAATGCTGCCACAGGTGAGAGAGTAAATATACTGGTGCATATGTGATCTTAATTATTAAGAGCTGACCCATGGTTTAGCCTTTTAACTACTGAATTTTATTTGCTAGAGGTTTGTTTGGACTAGTGACACCTTTTTCCACCTGTATTTCCACTTCTGCTGTGAGTTAGCCCTGGAAACTTGAACCACAGCTTCTTCTAGCCTCGTTCCCAGGCTCTCCCCGCGCACGAACGAAAAATCGAAAGGAAAGGGGAGAGCCTGGTAAAATTTATCACGTGATAAACGTCATAGGTAGGAGAACTTAATTACATGTGGGCGAATGAATGAACTCGCCCACGCTGCATGGACAGAATACAGTTACGATAGCTTTATTGCCAACAGAATGGGACTAGATGGCACTATGCTACATTACCTGGCAGTACAGAAAGCTATGGTAAGCGTACACAGACCCATACATTCGAAAATCACGCTAACCTACTCGCTTACCTGGCAAACTGACCGCTTTACACCCCGGAGAATGGTTTTCAAGGCGCTATTAAACGCCAAGGCAGCTCTTTCCTGGGCTTGCTCAAAGTTTTCTCTGCGCTTATTGTTCGAAAAAACTGCGAGAACGGGCTCCTACTAAAACACAGCTACGTGTAACTGTCGATTATTGATCAACTACGTGCGTGGGCACATCGGCGATCCGCCTACGCTCAATTAAGTCTTCTCTACCCTTCTCTCTACCCCTACGTCACTCACGTGATAAATTATCCCAGGCCCTCTCCCGCTTTTCCATACTGCAAGCGACGGAAAGCTGGGCGGGGCCTGGGAACGAGGCTAAGCTTCTTCCACATGTCCTTTACAAGTTCATGATCCTGACCACACCCACTCATTAGCGAGCATTCAATAGTTAGGGCCCTCCGACCAGACAGTGCTCCTCCGGACTGAAAGCTGCCTAAAATGTCAGAAATAGAGCCCCTACAAGGTGAGGGGAGTGTTTTTTAGACCCGTTTGTGCAAGAAAGCAGAACAATGGCCCACCTGGCATTGAGCAGGGTTTTTCTACAGCCAGCTGCAACAGCCGCCATTCACTGTCACCCTCTGGGTGACACCCACCGACCTCCCCTCGTCTCACCCTTTCTGCTAGCACACAACCTATCTTCAAAACGGATTGCGCCAACTGACAAACATGCGGCCGAATTTCGATGACAACTACAGTCATCATTAGTAGTTAAAGGGTTACGTAATTACTTGTTGCTTACAAAAGTATGTTTTTCAAGCCAACACTAGAATGGACATTTAAAGCAGAAGTACGTTATCTGGCTTCCTGGAGGTGGAAGACCTAACTGTATTGTTGTTTATGTGTCTTGTGTAGCCCTCAACAGTTTTTGTTAGCCACCTCTGCAAGTGGCCATCTTCCTGTGGGAATGGCCAGGTTGTTTATGCCCTGCAGACATTGCACAAGTTGTGAATATCTCAATGGTCCAAAGGTATCCTTTGTTGTGTGCAGTTTGGCATGCTGTAAGAAACAGGGGGTGTACTTTAACAAAATCAACCACAGGTTGGTGTGAATCACATTGTCCTGCCAATATCTGTGCAGCACATGTAAGGTTTCAGATTAATGTGTGAGTTGCACTGTCCTTACCTGTAACAAAGACAAGCCTGAGATTGCTGCTTGTGCCCAGGCAGCTCCACACTTTCATGAGGAAAGTAGTCTGGAGTGCCAACTTAATCTCACAATCTTGTTGGTCCTTACTATAGGTCCAAGTAATTTGACTTGGTGTACTGAACCATTTCTTAGTGGGAAGAGTGTGCTTAGCTCTGAGCAAGCTGAGGGGTTTCTAGTGTGAGTAGTCATGGCTTCTCTCTTGGTTTCTTCTCACAACATTGGTATAGATTTGATTTCATTAGTGCCACTTTGCAAGCTCTAAATTAATAACCCATGAAGCCTTTATGGAGAATCCTCATTATGTACATGTAGTAAGCATAAATGGGATGTGTGCACTTCATTAAGCTCATATTTTGAGTGCATTGAATACCTGAAACAATGAACTAACTGAGTTATGCGAGCCTCTCATGTTCTGACTCCAGCTACTGTTATGTCTGCATGTGTGGCATGCATGGGAGCCACAATGGTTCGTGCTACAGACACCTAGATATGCAAGACTAGATTTGAATTTTAAAAGCACCAAGGTAGTTATGCCTTTCCCCAGATGACCATTAGTCCCAGATGTCCTGCTAACGTTTCAAACTTTCCACATGTTCTAAATCAGCAGTCCTCATTTTGCTCTGAGAGAACAATCATCACTTGAAGCCAAGTCTAATATTTGCAAGAACACGTGCTTCTCAAAAGAGTTTTAAAAGATGAGGCTTAGTACTAGAACACAATGCTGCTAATGTACCTTCTACCAGATACAGTTACCACTTTGAGTGCTAATGTGACCCAGGCTTCCTGTAGCTATGAATACTGGTGATGGTCAGTGTTTGTTTGCACTGGCAGCACGCTCAAGTGACGCTGTATGCTGTGATGTGTTGTCCTGGGCTTGTAATGGTTATGAATAGTTGATTACTGTTTACATTGGACTCACACTTTTCGATGACCTCAGTCAAGAGGCACTTTACCTCAGTGTATCTTAGGACACCAGCAAGAAAAGGGCACCTGTACTGTGAGGACTGTTTGATCCTAGGCAAACAATACATGAAGGGAACTGCAGAGAATACTCTTTCCTTTTTTTGTGGTTTAATTTTTATTAACTTGCACTTTTGGGTGTCAAAATATGCCAGCCATGGCAAATTAACTGTAGTTACTATGACTGTGCAGAGACAAAGTTCTTGGCTCTCTCAGTTGAGTAACAGGGAGTAGTACAATTAGCTCAATACTACTGAGTGGATCTCAGCTGCCTTGAAGTAGGCAACATTTGAAGAAAGAATTTTTGAATGCACTCTACTAGTGGCTTGGAATAGAAATTCTCTCATTGAAAGCCTGCACTTGTATGAGAGAATTTTGGAGCAGCACTTGATGTTTGTCTTGGTGTCAGTTCTGTGTGTCTCCATCTGAAAGCCCCATTGTGGCCCAACAGTGTTAACAACTGTACTGTACAACGAAAGGTCTTTGCTGTGATAATGGAGTATGTAATGGCATTTGTGCTTCTACATGTGTGTAGTACCGTAACAACCTGTAGAGACAGTGAATTCAAATAGGAACAACGTTTGCACGCAGCCAAATACACTGCATCATGTCTCCTGAATTGCTTCGTGCATGTGTCCTAGCATATTTCCAGCTTGTTACGTTGTAATTCTGCTGATAATTTCTGTCCTGTAAAGGGATGTGAGTTTCGTTGCTATCATAGAACACACTGGAAGTCAACAACCATCTATTAAGTCCCACCACAAGTGAAATGTTTGTGAATTCTCCTGTTCTCAGTTGTCATAGCAACTATTGTACTTGCACACAGCAGTCACCCAAACATTCAAACATAAATTCCTAGCGTTCCTTGTATCAAGAACAGTATGCGAAAACATCTCAGGATCAATAGCATAGCTCAATGAGGATGCATTAGGACAATTGCACCCTGGGTCACCTACCTGCACTCCCACTAGATTTCTCTTGCGTAGTTACCTGTTGGAAAACTACCAAATCACCTTAGCAGGCCCAACATGAATAGTGAACCAGGTGTTTAGTTTTGTGGTGCTATTAATTAACCATTATCCTATTAACACTACTTGATGGTCAGATAAGCAAGTGACTGTGGTTAGTCTGAGTACTGGGGTTTGTATAGCCCATGTAGCCACCATGTGAGCTTTATGGTATGGTAATTTTCTGCTGAACGATTCACTGAGCTCTGAGGTCTTAGGATTCTTCAAAAGTCAAAAGCTGCAGATACTTTAGTGCCAGGCGGTCTACCCAGACTAATTGTAATTGGAGCTATTCCCTTATAAGGAATGAGGCCTCTTGAACCACTTAGGCTACCCATCCTGTTTGAGTGGGAGGGAGCTGAGGTTTAGTCGGTAGTGTGTAATACTAGTCGACTTAATAATGCTAATGCTCAGTACTGCAGTTAATAGGCCAGTTAATTAATAAGGCATGTACTCATGGTTAATAGGACGGTTAATAAAATAATTAATAAGGCATGTACTCATGAGATCACTGGCTCCAGTGTTTACATTCAGAGCAATTCATTTTGCTGAGATTGACCAGAGGGCAAAGGGCCTATTGTTGCTTCCTGTGTGATCCACAAACTCTATGTCAACTCTCATGAGAAAGCAGTGGAGGCCTAGTGCTGACCGGGGAAATTCCTGTAGCAGCAGTTGATTTTGATTTAGAGTATGTGGGAATGTTATTATTGCTGTTCAAATGAGTCAGTGGGACCTAATAATCCTCTCGTGGTTAATTAGCCATGTAGTAATTTACACGAAGATGGCAGTCTCCCAAGGAGGGTGTATTGAGTGTGAGAGTGTAACCATGTATGGCTGTTGAAAAGGTGAACAGTGCAGACACCATTTTAGTGCTAGTTAATGTATGTCATCACTACTACAAATTCTGTGGGAGAAGGGGGAATTTGCACTCTTAGCCACCCTGATCTGCCTACCCACAAGCAACAAATCATTGAACTGCCCTAACACATGCACACGTACACACACACTCTATAGCCACCTCCCTCCCCACAATGAGTTGCCAGCCAAGGGACAGTCCGGGGTCTGGTGTGGTGCTTCCTGACTACCCCTGTGATGTGAGTGTGAGACCCAACTTCTCTGGAGGGGCATACGTCATGTGGAACCCTGTTAGGTGAGCTGCAATCCCCCTGTCCTCCCAACCCCTCTGCTACCTTCATGTTTACACTAGTACACCTGCACAAGTATCTGTGTATGTGTGGGTGTGTGTGTACTCAGACATGTCGAGTCATATGGCTTGTGATGGTCATATTAAGCCCAGGTTATACAGCAATAAAATGCTAGTATCCAACAATAAGATGACAATAGGGTTGGAGCAACCTTTGTATTGTACACCATACAACATCTTATTGTGTGCCACTGTTGTGAGGTGAAATAGCCAGAGACTTTATGTATATTATGACGTAGCACCGCTGTTTCCCAGTAATAGACAAGGGTCAGTTCCCTGACAACCCACTCTCCAATTGTACTCAGCCGTTTTGAATAGCTGAGATATGTATTGGTATTTTTTGACAACTGACTGTTCTATGGCACATCCCCCAGTGCTAACTTACAGCATTCTTGTATCAGCTTACCGTTTGCATTGGTATGTGACCATACCACTGCTTCACTCTTCCTTCTATTTCAAGTTCGAAATGTATCTGTTGGCTAATATTACACCTGTATTCAAACATGGCAGTATTGAATTTTCTACTGACAGAATATTATACAGTAAGGCACATTGCAGATGTAACCAACAGTTCCTTGATTGGGAGTAATTATCAGTGTCTGTTGTGGAGGGGCTTGTGCTTAGTTGCGTTGTCATGGAGATGAATGTGTCAGCAGATTGTATCGGCTCATGTGACCATTAGTCAGCTAATGTCAGAGTCCCTGCAACAAAGGAGGGAGGAACCCTGCCACATGAACTAGTTGGACAAAGATTAATAATACCCCCTCTACTATTCTGGAACAGAAAGTTGTTTTAGTGATTGATAGTTTTGGTACTAAGAATAGTGCAATGAATATTCCAATTTGTAGTTCTGTTACTAAATATAGTGCACTAATTGAAACACTAATTGAAACACCACTTTTAACTTGAAGTCAATTGAGAGTAGTGAACCACAAGTGGGTGCACTGTACACAGTAAGAGGAGATGAGAGTGGTTTGTAATATGACCAGTTATGATGTCAACAGTTAGCACATCTGTGGCTCCATTCAGTGAAAGGGAGATTGGCCAACTTTGTAGCAGCAGTGTCTGCACTTGAAATAAGCTGATTGGGAAACTTTGGCCCTGTTTGTTGTTTCATACAAATGGCCGACTCAATTTTTTTCCTGTATGAGACTAAGGTAGACCAGGGGATGTCATTAGTGAATTGAGAGTTAATAATCTGTCAAATTGGCATCTGGATAAGCCATAACAGCTATTATCTGTGGGTAGCGGAAAGTCTGACTAAGGACATTGACTGAATCATTTTCTGTTAATGGAGCATGCCTCCAGTCTGTAGTATCCCTACTGAAGTATGGTTCCACTACATTCATACATATTATCTGTGTACAAATGCTTGCAAGTTCTATGTTGTCACAACTCAAAATGTTTAGCTGCAAACCAGTGCACCTTCAGTACAGCATTGAACTGTCAGCACCATTCCTTCAGTGTTCAAGGGAATGTTGAGACTTTATCAAGTGCAACTTATCTTGTCCTTCTGATCATGCAGTCTTGATGTGCGGGATGAGAACAAAGGCCACCGTGTGCAGGGCTATGTTGTGTATGTGAATGGTCAACCAAGAGGGAGGGTGGAAGGTGCCTTGACCTCGCATGCAGAGATCCAGGGATTGGAAGGAGGGAAAGAGTACAAGATTCAAGTGGGGTGAGTGAGTGAGTGTGTGTGTGTGTGTGTGTGTGTGTGTGTGTGTGTGTGTGTGTGTGTGTGTGTGTGTGTGTGTGTGTGTGTGTGTGTGTGTGTGTGTGTGTGTGTGTGCGTGCGTGCGTGCGTGCGTGCGTGCGTGCGTGCGTGGTGGGGGATCACAACTGTTTCTCAGAATGACCTTCCTAACAGAGTTTTCTTCTCATTTACCTTTCAGTACTCTTGGGGAGCTGTGCAACTCACCTCTCTCACCTCCCATCCCATACAGGTTTGTTGTGGTGTTCATAAGTCAGTGCAGTTGGCACTGCACTCTTTGTTGCCCCAGTCACATTACTGTTTATAAGATGATGTCATTCAAAACATACGAGTTATGGAAATCACAAGGTTCAAGTGACTTTGTGTCAACCTTCTGTATGTGTGTAAGGCATTTGAATTTAACACTACTTCCTAACTGTTGCTCAGTTGCACTATTAGTGTTTCTGAGATAGTGTTGTTGGTACACCTTACATAATGTTGGCACAGGAAGTTTACAATTTCCACATTGTTTCCAACTGACAAAGGTTTATTTTAAACTCAGGCTGCATCCCCTCCGTAACTATAGGAAGTGGTTTGTACACACACAATGTGATTTTTGGGACTGTAGGAAGTAGTTTGTCAACATAGGAGATTATGGGGAAGCGATATGATTGGGAAAAAGAGGAGCTACAACTTCCCATATCCAATCTGCTTGCAGGTTTTGGGAGGGGGCTTTGATGTTTGTGAGTTCTTTCATGGTTTGCTTTTTTTAGGTTTAGAAAAGACACCACTGACAATACCTGTGTTTCCCCCTTGGTATTCACTTGGTTCTAATTTGTGGTTAGGGAAAACCACTATTCTGGATGCTGAGTTAGATAATACCCCGTAGGTGAAAGTTGTGGGAAGATTGTTGATGAAAATGAATCAGCAAAAAAAAAAAATTCATTGCCAAGAATGTGCACAAGGTGTGGGGACATGTGGGAGATGGTGAGATATGGGAGGTGGGCACATCCCATGTAAGCACAGTTAAAGATAATTTGGGAACTGTCTGTCTAGGTGGTATTAGACACCAATTGATATTTGCTATTGAACAAGTTAACTAATTTGAACTGAATCAGTATTTTGGCATGAAAAGGTGTATGTGTGTGTTGGTATCTATGGTCCAACTACACATATTAAGTGTTTATGTATGTCTGTCCAGCACTGCCAAACCCTTCTATTCAGCCTCCGGCTTAGATCATCAGATCAGACAAGAGTCAGCCCCTCATTACCTCGCTTTGTTCCCCTCTGTATGCCCAGGCATGTGGTGACTCCACGCAGGACTCACTCTGCCCTCTCTCGATGCAAATCGCAGCCCATTGCCAGCTACCACAAAGCAGCCAAGGTTGAATCTTGGCTCAAGATGAACAGCAGTGGTACAACAGCCTCAATGTCTGCTCTGGGGGACAGTCACTTCAGGTCAAACAACAACATGATAGCTGCAGACAATGGGACACACCTTCCTTTTGTAGAGGGTTCCATACATGTGCTAACCCAGCCAGCGAGTGCCACCGCCCCCACCACGACTCTGTTGGGGGACAATGAAGATACTAGAAGCACTAGTAGCAGCCACACCAGTGGCATCGTCACAGACATGCCCACCAGCCCCAAGCTCAGCCCAGCCTGCAGCTGCAAGCAGTGCATGCCATACGCTGGTACCCCCTCTCCTCAACACTCACCTTCCACACACCATCAACAGCACCACCCTCCTCCCAAGGACCACACTACCATTGGCTCTACCTCCACTCTCTCTGTCAACAACATTGATAACATGATTGATGAGCCCCTCATACTCCCAGACCACCACCGACCTTCCCGTTCCTCTCACCACCTTCCCACAGCAATCCTGGACCACCATCCACCCTCATTTTCCCCCCACCTCCTTCACCCTGCACTGAGGGTTCCTGCTATCCACAAGGGTCCCCTGCCTCCACAGAATGTCAGAGTGAAGACACAGCTCACCGGCTACTTTACTGTCTGTTGGACACCTGTCAGGTGTGGAATGCATGATCAGAAGTAGGACTGGTGCATGCCAGACATATCCCTGAGTTAGCCCAATAGCTTGGGGGAGGGGGAGGGTTAGGGTTAGCCAGTGTGATAATGGACTCAAACTGTTTTCTGTTATCATACAAATTGTAAATAGAACAGGATAATGAGTCTTCAGACAGCCCAATAAATCCCCACTTAGATTGAATTTCATTGATAAAAAATTGCCCAAAGATAAGAGTAGACCAGTCCCTATCTGGGAAAATCCAAAATTTTTTTATCAGATCCCTAAACAATTTTGGCCCTCCAGAACAAACCTTGTGCTGCCATAAGAAAAACAAACTGTGCTGTAGAGATTACCTGCCTTCTCTTCCAACCTATAGTCACCCAATTATTTTGTTGATCCTAGACTTCTTAACTAACGACCTATGATGTGTAGAACAATCACATCCCCACAACTTTCCCTTGTTTCTAGTCAATTAACCATAACTTTCCTGCAAAAGCAAATGGTTTGGCACCAAGTCAAATGAACTGCTCCACCTAACATAATAACCTAACCATCATGTGAGTAATCTATACTAAGAATGAAACAGATACCAGCCCTTTAACCGATTATACGCACTAGACGCGTATACGCGTCACCATGGAACAATGCATTATACGCGGTAGAATTTCGTTTTCACTACTCAGATCCTCGATAATGTGTCTCAGAGGTGCAAGATCATCTCACACCTTTAACAGCCATCTTGCAGCCTCTGTTGACCTCACCATCTCTGACTCTAATCTGTCGCTATGAACTAACGTCATAACTGTTGTCCACCTATCAATAACTTAGTTAAATTGGTTGCTGTTTACACTCAACTTTTCTACACCTTACATGTTTCCTTTATTATATATATATTTTTTGTGTTATGAGCTAGTCTCGTTTTTTTTTTTGTTTCAAAAAAAAAATAAAAAATTATACGCGGTAGACGCGTATACACGTCACAGCTGCAGTTGAGTTTTATCACAGCCGTAGGCTATTAGCAACAGCTTTGATATCCGGTCTGTGGTTAGGTTGGGGCCTCCCCTAGTAATATGTGGGGTTTGGTCTAGAAGCCCTCAAGGGGCGGAGCGTAGTGAACGCTGGAAGCCATGACGGTCGTCGATCGGCTCGATCGCGAAAGTCGGTTATTAGCCACGTTTTCTTCTCAACGCCTGTAAGCAGGGACACAACGCTACCTACGAAGGTGCAGCGGGCCTTAGGCTTTATACATATCAAAGCAGCTCTGTGATTGCACCTTGCTGTCAACGGGAAAAGCCAAAGACGCTACTCACAACTATCACCAAAATTACCCGCGTTTGAGGTTAATTGCATTCCAATGAACTTAGCTTGTAATCGGTTAAGCCCTATAGTGCACTTTTGGTTATGTCATACTGCCCAGAAAATATGATCTCTGTGCGTTTACGTGCAGTTTCTGCATCAGCAGAAAGGCTAGGACAGGGGGAGGTGGGTGGGGTCACCCGCAGGGTGCTGTGCACATGGCAGCTGCTAGGCTTGGCTGTAAAAGGGCCATGGTTGGCACCGGGTGGGCTAATTTCCGCCCAGGCTGCATAAACAGGCTTAGAAAACACTACTCTTACCTTGTGGAGGGCTTATTTCTGGCAGGGAAGGCTGCTTGGCTCAGTGGGTTTTTTGCCAACCAAAAGTATTGAATATTGCATGCTTGTTAATGAGTGGGCGTGATTAAGGTCACAAGTTTGCTTATTTTGCCTGAAAGTGCACTTGGGTTCAGTTTTGGAGTCAGAGCTCAGACAGAAATGAAGATATGGTACGCTACAGGCATGTGTATGCTAAAAGTAGTCTCAAGTGAAAAAAACAGCAGGTGTTAAGGGTTTTAATATTGCTATTGACACAAACTTAGATATTCAGCCATTGTACCAAGGAATAGACATTTGTCATGTTGTGAACTGCCCATCTTATTGATGACATGCTCACTCACACACACACATGCTCACACACACACATGCTCACACACACACACACATACACACACACACACACGCACGCACACACACATGCACACACACACACACACACATGCACACACACACACACACACACACACCTATTCAGACGGGATTTGCGTGGCTGCAGTAATGGTCACTATGTGCTAGGGTATCGTGTCTATCTCAATGGCAGCTCCCACATGAGTGTGGATGGCCCGATGACCTATGAGACACAGCTACAGTGTCCCACAGAGCCACTGGGTACTTCCCACCACAGAGTGCTGATTCATGTCAGGTAAGAAGCATGTGTGGGAACTGTATGTATGCATGTATGTATGTATGTATGTATGTATATATGTATGTATGTAATAGTTACATTCCCCAGATGGAGCAGCATGAGCCTAAGGGCAAATGCTGTTTCATCTGGGGAATGTAAATTATTTGTTAGGTGTTACCCCCAGCAACCCACTACTCCACCCATATGCCACATCCGTTATCACCTCCACCCATTCCACTTCATGCTGTTCAGTTTGGTTGCTAAGCAACATCCAACAAGTATGTATGTACATCTGGGACCACACCCTATGTATCAGTGTGTTTCAGGATGTGCTCTCAGTTGGTGCGGATAGGGAAATTACTGGATACTGGCAAATGCATGCAGAGGTGTTTCTTGAAAGTAGAAGGCTAGCTGGTGGTTTATGGAGTTGTCAAACCTTTCAAATGCCAAGACTAGATCAGTAGCAGGCTATACCAGGCATTCTACAGTTTACTGGAATGCAAACTCTCTTTGCTGATGCAGTGAAACTAAATGCTTTCACCTTTTGTTTGGAACAAGCCACTTAAGCATCCAACATTTCAACTGTTGTGGTACTTTCACATTTGGTTACGCTTATGGTGAGCTCCCTAGTGTTCCACATTCAACCTAACACACTAGACACCTCATGTTGTGATTTCTCAAAGGAATAAGTATTGAGTTACTGCTTGAGAGGGCTTTGCATGTGGAGGAGGAACTAGGTGTGGATTGTGCTCTGATTATGGCTTGATTTGATTATGTATGCATGTATATCATTTTGTCTCACATGCCTACAATTTATTCACTTGACAACGAGTAGTTTGGAATTACTAGTAATTGTTGAGGCTACTCCGAAAGGCTTCCATGTGGGAATAGAAAGTGAGCTTTGTGAGGCATTTTATGTATATTTGATCACATGCATATTACATATGTTTACATTGTGTAGCCATAGTATACAGGAGACACAACATCTATTGATATTTCTTTTCTGCAGGACGCGCTCCATTGCAGGGGAATCCCATCCCTCAAACACAGTTGTCTGCAACCTTCTGTGAGTACACGCCACACACACACAATTTTAGTTACCATCTTACAGCCTGGTATTTACATTTAGCTTTGTTCCTGGGCTTTCCTCTACTCCAGTTTTTAACCAATTATATGCAATAGATGCCAATCGATGCCAATGGCATCATACCTGCATATGCACAGTTAGACACCAGTTGGCATCATGGATACAGCTAAGTGTTATCACAGCCCAGGGCAAATTGCTACCAGCTAGGTATTTGGTCTGTTGAGGCTTCCCTGCTAATAAGTAGGTCGGTCTAGAAGCTAGGGTCTAGAAGCCAGGGTTGTTATCAATTGTCTAGATTGTGAAAGCAACTTATTAGCCACTAATGCCTGTAAGCAGAAGCATAACACTAACTATGGCAGTACAGCAGCCCTTGGGCTTCCTAAATTTCAAGACAGTGTTTAAGCTGTGCTTAAAAGTATGTGGGTGTCTGACTTCCCACCCCCATGTCATTAAGTTGTGTCTACCCTTGACGTCACACACATGATAAAATGTACCGGCCTCTTCCCCTTTTTATAGTGGGAACAAGGTTAATAATTCCTCAATACATGACCACAGTACTTGATCCTCTCCATATCCATATTTGTTTTTGCAGGCTGCATCAGTTTGTGGAAAGGCCCCGAAGAAGAAAAGGTAAGCTACTATCCAGGGTGTGTGACCATCCAGCTGTTACAGTAACATTGTTGGAACAATATTCCCTCAGAAATGCAACTGGATAGGCTTTTTTCTGGGTAATTTCTAGTTTGCGCATCATAAATCAATTTGCTAGGAAGGGGGATGGTCTGAGGAAGCAAAGTTGGTTCGTGTATGTAGTTAGCTGGATGATCCAGGATGGAGGGTTGGAATACATCGCCAGTGTTTAGCTGTGTCTACAGGGGAAGCTTTATTTCAAGTGACTGTTTCTCTCCTCCTTCCTATTCCTTCTACAGTTGACTCAGCCCTCTCCAGCATTGACTCTGCCATCCTCTGCCAACCAGAACCACTCCACTCTACTCAAGTCATGGCGACCGCTAGCAAAGACCACCCAGTTAGATTCAGTAAGTGAAAGTTAGGTAGTATGCCTTCTCCTTTTTGCTCTTCTTAATTCTGCCTTGATCAGTGGGCAGCATTAATTTGACGTACCACTTTTCTGTTCAGGTCCGAAGATTGAAACCTGTGTTTGATGCCAGAACTGTATAATTTGTTTGGTGGTGAACTAAGACGTGGCTGCCTGATGACCACCTTGTATTGCATGTACTGTGTGTGTGACTGCTGTCAAAGTGCCAATATTGATCACTTGATTTCTTTCTGAACAATGCTACAATATATATTTTGCATCTGACCATAAACAACGTACCTCACAAAGCACAGGACCAAGATCGTGATTTTGTAGCCTCATTCCCAGGCGCTCGAAAAAGGTTGGATAAAATTAATATAGCTTTACCATTCCTAAATTGCTTATCATACTGTTTAAAGAATTCACAGATTTGGAGTGTCACCCTCTCGAGAAATCAGAAGAGATTCACAGATTGTAATTATACTTGTGTAACTAGCTCATCATGTAGGATGGCAATGAATAAATGAATGAATAACTGATATATGATTTTTACTCTTAATTATTATTAGCTACCTTAATTCTAGTTCTGCTAATGTCTCGGGCAGGGGCTTGTTGAGGGTCTCTGGCAGGGTGAGACTGGCAGTGCCTGTCAGCACTGCTAAACATCCCATCAGCAGCATTGGAAGCCCCTCACTGTACTGTGCCTGCAGAATATCAAGTATAATCTGGTACCACCATGCTACAGGAATAATTGATGTCATGAGGTGAAAATCGAGGAAACTGAAGTCAGCAGTTGCTGGGAATCAAATGCAGGGCTCCTGGCTTGAGCTACCAGTAGTGATCTGCCTCTGTATATACTACAACTGGACTATCACAGACAGTTGTAATTCTGATGGTCATTTTAGATGATTACAGGATGTGCAACTGAGGTATGCATAGCCTTGTACCCATCATGGGTACCAGGGTAAGGCATTCAGTACCACCTGTGCAGTACATATAGAGGATTATGAGGGCTGGTGGTTGTCCAGTGGTCATAGCTCAGTGGTAGAGCACTGATAGCTCAAGTCGGGAACCCTGGATTCAATTCCTGGAAAACCATCAGCTTTACTCTATTTCACCTCATTAACATCAAAATATATTTGTTTCTGATTGAGGCAAGAATAATTCTAAGCACACTGCAGGAACTATACCTTACCATTAGCAGTGTAAGTGGGGCAATGATGCCACCAACTCGTGCAACACTACTGCACAGTCCAACACCAAGATTTCTGCAAAAGAGGATGTTTACATGTTATATGATTACGACCGGTATGTCCGTGTCTAATACCCTAGCCTCATTCCCAGGCCTCCCTCGTTTTTGTTCTTCGGTTTGTGTTCAGTCTAATACACGGAAGCAGCAGAACAGCAAAAACTGACAAAGAACAAAAACAGGGGAGGCCTGGGAACAAGGCTACAAATACCCTACCTGACTGTTGTAGGAAACAGCTCAGCAGAAAACAGGTAGATGATTGCAAATGACCCTGCCACTGCAAATTTCCCAACCAGAGCCATAACAAGCTTTACAGTACCATTACTACCTGCATGGATACACCCACCAAAAATAGTCACAAGTATTACTATATATAGCTAGCAACCTGTCCATCACATTTTAGGCCCCTAGCTGCATTCGCGTGTTGATCGAATGCCCCCCCCCCCCCCCCCCCCCCCCCCCCCCCAAAAAAAAAACAACAACAACAACAACAACAACAACACGGGTACACGCATGTTACCCATACTCTGTGCCAAAACAACGCGTGCAGTTAAACATGTATGTTGTTTCAGCACTAATGCTATTTTAACCCAACAGCAGTGACACACATGTTACAACACATATACTAGGCGGCACTGTGTTGAATTTCGGGACATTCAATAATTAACATGCGAATGTACGTAGTTTCAACACGCTCTTTTTTCAGTGCTATAGCCTTGCTCCCCAGTCTCCCCTGTTTTATCCTTTGGTTTGTTGTGAATGCAAGCTAATAAAAAAAATTTAAAAAGGGGAGGCCTGGGAACGAGGCTCGCTCCTAGGTGGAGCACCATGAAGAGACAAGCACCACTGGTACATACCTCCCACTCCCCTCCTTCTCCCTCAGAGCACTACTAGCCTTACATCACATGCTTACTTCTAACTACAGCACTCCAAAACCATGCATACAAAGTTTCACATAAGGTTTGCCTTGTCTCCAGTAACTGTTGGTAAGGAAGTGATTACAGTGGAACCCTACACCCCTCAATAGTGGACGTCCACTTATGAGAATCCCAACCATCCTTCCATTCACATCAGACAAACAATACCTAATAACGACCCCAATTTAGCAGACCCTTTTCTGCAAGATTGTCCACTGCTACACTGGACTTAAAAACTTGACATTAGATTGGCGCTGTTACTCATAGTACTAGCCTCTAGTTAGTCTTCCCCACCAGTGTGCCACATTGTGCTCAACAGCCTGATTACGCAGTACCATGCTTACCAGAAACGTACTGGAAGCCCCTGAGTTAGGGACCCCTCACTATAAGGGACAAAAATGTTGGCTCCCATTTAGGTGTCCACAAGCTACAGTAGCAGGGCTGAATACTTAACTACATCAGCCTTACACAGTAGTTCCTGCTTACCAAGCCAGTGCAGTAGGGCCCATGAAAGGCAGGCAAAACCACCAGTGAAGAGGAATGTGCCATTGGTCCACTTCCTACCCCATCTGTAGAAATAAAGTGTGCATGAGAGTACTGTTATATAGTCCATGAATTAGCTAGCTTCAAGCTGCTTTATAGCTACACTTCACTTGGAAAACTATAATAGGTTACCTAGGTTTTCAGGTTGGTTGTGCATAAAAAAAATTGAAATCTGTTTACGAATATGTGAGACTTCTGTTTCTTTTGTGTGCATTGTGAACTTCAAGAACCATCCATCAAGCAAATTCAAACTTTCTTATGGTTTTGATTCCTATAATGCCTAAAAATGGAAGGTATGTGTGTGCATGTCAGGCAATTTCATAGACAACCAATCTGAAAACCTCAGTAGCAGCCTAATTTCTCAGTCACACAATCAGCAACCAGATACCTGTCCACAAGAAAGTAGGCAACTGCAAGTGATGGAATCTCAATCAGTCCAGAGAGAGAGAAGCCAATGTAACGGTCACCTCCGAGGTTTCCCGCATTCATGGAGAGACCATAGTACACCATGCAGACGGTGAACCTTCAGACAGAGAAAACGAAAAACATAGTGGAATAGGCTCTACTTGCAGCAGCTGCTTGGTGCTGATGTAGCTGGGTTCTTACCACATGCAGAAGAGAATGATAGTCCTATGGCAGATGTTTTTGCCCCTGAACAGGTCTAGTGTGGAGCTACTCCTGCTGCTACCCTCCGACTCTGGCCTCTTTAACTCACAGGCCTGTAGAGGCTTCCTATTACCCTGTGCTATTCTCACAAGAACTGCTCTGGCCTCATCCTCATGACCATTGACCAGCAACCACCTGGGAGATTCTGGGATCACTCTGCAACATAGTAAGACAATTACTTTCTTGAAGGCGAGATTCTCAGTGGGAATGCCACCTTCAATCTCACTATTATAGTAGAGCAATGATGGTCTGGGATCATGCTTTACCAGGTTAACAGAGTGAAGGTGTCAAACTTCATACTGCAACTGCGGTTGCAGCCCAAATAGACCTTGTGAGGTGCAGCAATATACACCCAGCATGCATTTAGAGCTACTTTACTAGTTATTGCTTGCTGTGTGTATTCCTGCACCTGACAAGGCCCATTTAGGCCAAAAGCATGGTTATATGCAGAACAAAGTTTGAACACTTTTCATGATCCACCTGTTAACCTGGAGCTAAAGCAATGTAGCTCAACTATAGTGGGAGTTGAAGAACCCCTCAGATTAAAACTATTTGTGTAGTGCATAACTGTAGCAAAGTGTTGGGTATTTAGCACAGACAATCACACAGTAGAACCACAATCCATTATGAATCCACACAGTGCGTAATTCCATTGAGAAGCTCATAGTCATGGAATGTCTAGGCATTATCATACCCACCTCCACATGAGCCCCACCACAGCCCCGCTGAGTGTAGTAGCAACATAGAGGGTCCGCCAGCTCCTGATGTAGTATGCCATCACTGCCAGGAGAGGGTAACCCAGGGAGAAGAATACGTGGAACACCATTCCAGCAAAGCTACGATAGGAGGAGCCTATGACCTCCATGCACAACACATAAGAAGCTACCAGCCCGGCTGCCCCTATTGAGGTGATCATACGTAGAAAGGTAAAGATGTAGAATCCAGGAGCCACTGCACAGCCAAGACTTGACAAGCTCATGATAAAAAATCCCAGAAAGAACACCTTTCTCCTTCCAAATTTGTCAGAAAGGGTTCCAAACAGCCACATTCCCACCAGGTTTCCAATAAAGAAGACTGACTGGGAGAGGTTGGGTAGTGAGTCCTTGTCACAAATCATATCCCACTGAGTGGAAGCAGGAAAAAAAACAAAATCTAACCAGATGGAAAGTACTGGTGTTTTCTGCTATCATCCTGCTGAGATTTACTCTGGGATCACAGCTTCTGTATGTCAGAACGCAACTACCAGCAAGCTTTATTTGACTAGCTGCAAGATTTGATTTATGTCTGACCAATCTGCATTGGGACATTGTTTTGAGGGATAACCATGATGATCGAGTGCAAAGGAGGATGGCAACTGTCACATGATCACTGTCACCCTTAGAACAATATAGTCTCAAGAATCATATAGAGCAACATGTGACAAATTTGGTCTGGGAATGAGACCAGGAATGTTAGTTAAGCCAGCACAGCACAGCAGTGTGAAATATGGCTAGGTTGTGGATGTCTACTGCAAGTACTAGAACAGATAGGAAGCTTGTGAGTGGAGAGCTCTGTGAATCTTGTGACACTCTTGGAATGTGGGGAGTTCTGTCATGCTCTGTAAGTACACTTGCACTGTCTTTCTGAAACTAAAGGGTGCACTGTGTCGGGTACAGGTCTCAAATAGCTTTCCCCTTTTTAGAACTTTTCAGCCAGATTTACACTGTTTTGGCTATGGGGACAGAGTATAGTAATCTAAACACGATCACATGGAAGATCATGTGATATGTTCCACCCTCAAATGGCCGTTACTAAAACCCGGGACGGGACGAAGGTGGGACGTCCCGTCCCATCCCGCCTACTAAAATCCTGGACTGACGTGCGCATGCGTGATTTTTTTTTTTTTTTGCTACTTGGAGGTGTAAAAGAGGTCTACAGTGATGATACAGCGCTAGCTCTGAACATGGAAGATGTATTGATGATCAAGAAGTCCCTGAGAATCAGTGACGTTGTTCAAAGATTGGAGAATGCTAACAAATACAACTATATTTCAGCTCCACCCAGCAAGCCCAAAGCAAGCCAAGTCTTCTTGTAAAAGACAGATGATGCAGCAAAAGACCTGCTCAGTGACAGTGGAAACCACTGCATTAAAATGCTCAGATTTCCTCATCTATGAATGTGCAGATAATAACCACCAACTATTTCCTTTCGTATGACACCACTTTCAAGCTTGGTGATTTCTATGTCTCCCCGCTGATATTTCGACACACACTCTTCAAAGAGACACCTTGCATTCCAGCAATGTTCCTGATTCACGAGCGCGAATTTGCCGAAACACACCAGGAAATGTTCAGGGAGTGTGCAAAACACATTCCCTCTGGAAGGTGAACTGCCCCCTGGTCACAGACAAAGAAAGCGCGATTGTGAATGCGATCAAGAGCGAGCTACCAGCAGTTGCAGTACTTCACTGCTGGAACCACATTTTCAGGGACATTCGACTGTGGTGTCGCAACCATGGGGCTCCTGCTGCAGACATCTCAGTCTACTCTGAGGACATATTCCAGTTGTTTCATTCACTGACGAAGGCAGAGTATGAAAAGAAGTTACGTGAAAGGCTGGAAGGAGGCTCCACTCGACAGTTTAGTACTGTCTCTGTATCACCTGCAAGCCTTCTACTTGAATGAGACCAAGCGAGGTCTAGCTGGTCTGGGAAACTACACTGTTGCCCCAAAATACCAAGCTGCATGTCTTGACCAAGTCGCTGTGCAGTACCTTCCAACCAACTGCCCAGAAGATATCGTGAAGAGAATCAGGGAAGGAGAACGCAATGGTGAAATACCACCAGTGAAGGTGAAGAAAGAAGGTGATCCTGCAGCTGCCCATCCACAGGCGAGTGCTACCACAGCTGCCAAGCTGATTATGGGCATGTCGGTGTCTACTCAGCCAGCAAGAGGGAACCTGACTCAACTCCGGAGGAACACAAGGAGCAAAAAGGACAAGAAGAGCGGCAGGAAAAAGCCACGAGCAAAGGATGTGGAGCCTGAGGGTCAAGGTGAGATGCATGCAAGCAAACATTCTAAGTATGTATTGTATAAATTTCACTTGTCTTATGTTCTTTTACAGATGGAAATGTCTTTGACAGTGGTGCTGAAGCTCTGGGAATGTCTAAATGAAACAGACAAGCTATCTGGTAAGAAGAGACCTTGTGTACTTCTAACTGTGAGTAGTGTATAAAGATCATGGCAGCCATCACAAACGCACAAACTCAAGATCAATGGTTATGCTGGTACTTGTATTTCTTCACAGGTGGCAATGCTCCCCTCCAACATGATGACCAGAATCCTTCTCTCGATCATTCAGCCGGTGAAAGTGATCCTCCACTCGATCGTTCAGCCGGTGAAATTGATCCTCCACTCGATCGTTCAAGCAGCAATGTTGATCCTCCTCTTAATTGCTCAGCTGGTGAAATTGATCCTCCACTCGATTGCTCAGGCAGTAAAGTCGATCATCCCATCAATTGCTCAGCTGATAAGGTTGATCCTTCCCTCAATCACTCAGTTGATTCTCTTCTCAATCACTCAGCCGATGACGCTCCTCTTCTCAATCACCCAGCCGATGATGCTCCTCTTCTCAATCACCCAGCCGATGACGCTCCTCTCCTCAATCACCCAGCCGATGACGCTCCTCTTCTCAATCACCCAGCCGATGACGCTCCTCTTCTCAATCACCCAGCCGATGACGCTCCTCTTCTCAATCACCCAGCTGATGACGCTCTTCTTCTCAATCACCCAGCCGATGACGCTCCTCTTCTCAATCACCCAGCCGATGACGCTCCTCTTCTTAATCACCCAGCCGATGACGCTCCTCTTCTTAATCACCCAGCTGATGACGTTGCTCCTCTTCTAAATTGCTCAGCTGATCACTTGGCCAATGTTGATCTTCCCAATGAGATCAAAAAGAGAAACGAAGCAGCTCGGAAGTTACATGCCTCCATCAGAACAAAGGCACACAACAGAAAGAAGAAGGCTGAAAAGGTATTGATGTTGAAACATATGAAGCTAATACCACTCAGATGCAGCCAGATTGCTGGATTGAAGCACTAAACCTGCTCATTTCAGAGAAGCGAATCCTTGAATCAGAAGAGCGGCTGTCAGCACCAATCATAAATGCCAGTCAGTTCATCCTTGCCAAACAGTTTGAGAGGAAACTACATGGTGCAGGATTCCAAGATGTTAGCGGCTCTCTTACAATGAATTTCTTGATCGAGAGGGATAAATTCATTCAAATCCTGCATGAACCTCGAGGCCACTAGCTAACAATCAGCAATATTGGGGCAAAGAACTCAGAGATTTTCATGTACGATAGCTTGTACTCATCATGCAGTTCAAATGTACAGCAGCAGATAGCCTGTCTTCTGAAGGCAGAGAGGCCCAACATTGAACTTCATTTCGTGGATGTCCACATGCAAAGCGGAGGAAGTGATTGTGGAGCCTTTGCTATCGCCTACGCAACAGCCCTCTGCCTGGGAAAACTGCCTGGAAAATTTGTGTATTTGACCAGACGGTAATGAGACAACATCTACTCAAATGCCTTGAAATAAAACGTTTCACAATGTTCCCAGTTCACAGTGAGCGTAGACAAGGAGGACGAATCCGATCAAAGCAGACAATAGAACTGTACTGTCAATGTAGAATGCCCGACATTGTTGGAGAACCCATGATCAGATGCAACAAGTGCAAGGAGTGGTTCCATGGGAAGATATGTGTGTAGCTGTACCCCAGAAGGCATGGAAGACAAACGCGCCATGGTTTTGCCCAAACTGTATTTAGGGTCTTTACTAGATTTTTAATATAGCCACTGTTTATATTTACTTCATGTTCAACTATCCACATTAAACATCACTGTTTAATCTACAGTATTCACTTAGCTTCTTTTTTTTTTTCGCCTGGGCTTGATAGAGCAACAGCAGTCAGCACCATCATGCACCGTTGTCACAGTCTGCAACCGTCCCGCCTTGGTCCCGGATCCCGGGTTTTAGTAACGGGTTGGGTCAGTAGAAATTAGATTTCCATTAACGGCAGAACGTTAGCATCCATAAGCTATACAGGGATTTATATGGTTAGGGTGGGGTTAGGGTTGGGTTAGGGCTGGTATAAATACCGTATAGCATACCGATGCTAACGTTCTGTCGTTAACGGCTTGTTAGAAATTATAGGCTGGGAAATTCACTTCTAACCTGCTTGCTGGATGCTACCTTTTAGAACAAAGTTACTGACACCCAAAACTCTAGTTGTAATCACCTCTGTGACGATAGATGTAAACTCTTTTGAGTACTCGGGCACACACTTTCCTTCCTTGTAGAGTTGGCATTTGGCAGTTACTGCCGTCGTACTACTCGTTTCACCCACTCCTGTCCTGCATCCCCATCCTGGATCTACTCCAACAAAGTTGAAAATGAACACTTGGAGGCATGCAAATATTTGCACCAAAGACAGGCAGTAAAAGATTAGCTTCTGAGACGACCCAAACTCGCCGATGTGAGTCCACACCTCGTCAATTTCCATGCTTGATTCACAGCTCAGTGGTGTGTAACTTTGATGAGTTCCTGACTAGATGAAAGTACACCAAGCTACACAGCATTTCGGCGGACGTTCACACATGGCCGGCTAGCCCTTGATAACCACACCCTCTTCCGCAAAGAGCTAGAGGAAAGGGGTGTGGCCTGCAATGCTTGATTACGTTTACGCATAGATAATATATATACCCTAGGGTAGGGTATAGTATCTATGGTTTACGAATCCATGGCACAGGTGAAGCCTTTTAGCTTCTTGATAAATAGACTTGCAACTTATACGAAATACAACTGACTTGCAAACCTGGTTTTGTGCCCACCGGCAACAACCCGAGTCAGGATGAAACTGTGAAGGTAGGCTGTATATTTCCGCGGCTGTAGAAAATCTGTATTGTCTCTTTGGATTCTGTAGAAATGGTTGAACAGGTGCAATAGATACATCTTGCATGAGTTAGTAGCAGTGCAATAATAAAGGTGAAATGATATTTTAGTCGATTAAAGTTTACAAATGTGAAGACTTTGGTCTTCAAAAGGCACTGCACATTAATAATGACGAGAGGAACATCAAAGGGAACCCCTATATTAGTGTCCTATTTCTCTTCTGTTTGTTCACAGTTCTCTCCACTTGTGGTGGTAGTAGATATGTTTGCTTCAAAAGGGTTATAGGTACTGACGTCTAAGTAGCCAGCTGTCATCTCTGCAAATCCTGAGATAGATTTTACAAGAGCTGAAAAGGAGGGTCTTTCACTTGGGTCACTGTTCCAGCATGATGGAGTACCTGTGTTTCACCAGACAGCAGAAATAAACTAATGTTAACTACCATTATATTAGTAATGGCATGCAAACCTCTACATCAATGTCTGCCTTCAATTAAACTTCTGATTTCATGGACAAGCACATCAGATGCTGTAATCTTGCATGGAATGGGAACACCACTTGTCTACAACATGGTTCACTGTTTCTGGACAGACAAAAGGAGTTATAGGCTCACATTTCTTCAGGACATGCTGAGTTGGCTGGTTTGCTCAGTCTGTGCCCATTCTCCAGCAGCTAGACCAGGGAAAGAGCTAGGGTCCACTCCAGGGTAGGGGGTTTTACCACCACTAAAGATCTCCCAACAAGTGATCCCAAATGACCACTGCAATCAAGAAAATATGGAGATATACTTTGCTATACATGTAGCATTACAAACGTTGTGGAAAGTGGAATTGATGGCTGATTAAGATTTAACCCTCAGTGAGCTACCCCTGTTGCACACTAACCACATCGGTCTTTTCAGAGAAGACCCTATCCTGTAGACTCTCAAGAGCCATCCATTTGACCGGCAGCTTCATTGCAGGCCCCTGTCCCTGCCGGAAGTAGTTCCTAGCATACACATCCTCCGAGAGACCAAAATCTGCTATCTTGATCACAAAGTGGGCATCAAGCCTACATCACATGCAGGTAATAACATGCTTGAATGGACATCACAACTTTCTTGAGATCCTTAATTGCTCCCATCCTCTCCATGTGTGTATTTTCTGGCTACCTGATTTCACAGATGTGACCAGATCTCCCAGGCCCTTTCCCCTTCATATATAATACAGAAACAGAGGTGACAAAGGTCTGGAAATGATCAAGGTAAAGTGGGGTCAATGAAAATTTTGTACATCTACATCTGTTTCTCTGTAGAAGACAAAATTCTTTGTACCTATTATTGGTTTTGTATGAGTTTCATGCATGTGACCTACATACATGCAGTTCCTTGTAGCTAGATCTCTGTGGATAAAGTTCTCCTGTGTGAGGTACTCCTTGTTCACAGGCCACTCCCAGATTTTATCTCACAGCTGTGGAGAAAATCTCCCAGGAACGAGGCTAAGGTACTCCATGCCACTGGCTATCTGTGAGCACACCACAGTCAGACATTTAACTTCAAGTACCTGTAGTGTGGCCACAAGTTCAATAACATAGTGTGCAATAGTGACCTACTATTAAATTCATGATAAATTAGTAACAAATTTTAGCTGTATACTGTGATATTCAGTACTGACTATGCAGGGGTGAATATAGACTAATTATTACATATTGTATAAATTAAGTCATTGATCTCTGAAGGGTTTCCATGAAGACGAAGATGACAGATAACTTCAGCACAGATGCCATGTTGAGAGAAGACCTAGTTACTTTGTCCTTTAGAGATCAATTTTTAGATACTGAGTTCTCTTTTGCAGGAGGAGTTGAAGGAGAAGGAGAAGGAGGAGAAGGAGAAGGAGGAGGAGGAGGAGGAGGAGGAGAAGGAGGAGGAGGAGGAGGAGGAGGAGAGGGAGGAAGAAAAAGATGAGGAAGATAGGGACGGAGGGAGGTATTATTATAGTGTAACCTGCCAAGTATGACCGGTAATCTAGTACAATCTAAAAATCTCAAATTAATGTTGCATAATTTCATGTAAAATGTGTAGTGGGTAAATGGCCTTTTAGCTTCCAGTCAATGCTTCGTGAAGGACCAGCATTGATTGGTGCTACTGTCAGTCAAAACCTGCAGACAAGTCTCTCGCAGTTTTGACATGAGCTGAGGTTCAATAACACCATACTACCTTGGTGTATAGCCATATCCCTGCTTATCTGTAGCTGTAGTCTTTGTGTAAACAGTGTCACTGACTGTATGGCACAACACCTCAACATGGTCTTATTTGTATTTGTCCAACTCTGCATGTAAACTGCTGGGTGCAATTAGAACAACTAAATGGTACAGGATACATGGTAACTCCTTTCAAGCTAACAGTAAAGAACCTTGCTACTGGTCAATAACTGATAAGCAAAATGTATGAAAGTCGATAATTATAGCATTATTCAATAATTGGCATGTGAATACGTTTTGGAAGCCCTGTTCATGAGCGTGTGTACTATAACCTGTTTAAAGGAAGGTGGAACTCTTATCTGGAAGAGGTTATGCTGGTGGAAGAACCAAATTTCCAAGTCTTTCCTGGACTGAGATTTGGTTTGCCCTAATAATTGGGTATTGAGTCAAAAATGCATGGCTATTGTGAGTTTGATTGGGGTATCATCTGAAATAGAAGCTGTGGTAGGAGGATGCTTCTCAACCATCTTGGCTAAGCTCACAAAACTGAGTCATGTTTAATGTAAAACCCAACAGGCATTGAGGCTAGCTGTGAGGACATTGTTGTGATTGATGGACTCTGAACTGATTATTATTTCCTTTTTGTTATGTAATGTCATGATGTCATTATGGATATATAAGTGTATGCATCTCTCAGATTTTTAGTGTGTGTATGTATCAGATCTTGACTGTGAATGATTGCGTGCACGGCTACCACAGACATTTTGATGTTTGAGATGATAATAGAGGAAAGTGAATAGCCAGTAGTGACCCTCTCCTCTTGGATGGGGTCTGGGCACGAGACTACTTGTCGGCAGCTAGCCGCAATGAGGCAACTGATAAGGGTTGCCAGTAATGTGCACACCCTCTCAGCCCCACTGTCAGTGGCAGCAACCAGTTGTAGAACACAATGACCCTAGCACTAACTCAGTCAGCAATTGTTTGTACCATGTGTGTTCATGTACTCGCCAGCCACTGAACCCAGACACCTGGCTTGAGCCACCAGTGCTCTACTACTGAGCTATGATAACTGGACAACCACAATCTTTTATAATTATGTGCTCACACATGGTACTGAATGCCTCAGTCGTAGACCCAGCAGCCACTTACTATGTGCTGTCATATAACCTTGTTTGGGGTTTCCACTAGGAGATTAGGGTTGGCTGACTTTGCAAGGCCTGACCACTTTTTCAGAAACCAAGTTGCTGTGGCTCCCAGTTCATGCTCAAAACCTATCTATTATATATTTACCTATCTACCTCTCTATCTATCTATCTGTCTGTCTGTCTGTCTGTCTGTCTGTCTGTCTGTCTGTCTGTCAGTCCGTCCGTCCGTCCGTCCGTCCGTCCGTCCGTCCGTCCGTCCATCCATCCATCCATCCATCCATCCATCCATCCATCTATCTAACAAAGATTCAGAAAGTGTTTGAGAAGCAGTCAGAACTTAGCAGAGGTAGGAATCCACGCATTCCTACCATACAGAATGCAATATTGGCTTGCTACCAGACTAGCTATGTTGTGGGTGGCTGCAACTTAATTGCTACTGAGCATGGCAGACATGGCAGATATGGGTTGTCTTAAATGCGGAAGGCTGTGGAGTGAGCAGTGCTTAGTGCCTTGTTGATGTGTAGTTATGCATTCATTTAGTGGGTATGAATAGGCTGATGTGCATGTAGAGAGTTTTGTGGTTTGCATAGTTGGCAAAATGACACAAGATGTAGGAACGGTTTGAAAGTGTTGTGGTGTCGTTCCCATCTTGTTTGTCTGGTTTTGAGGGTTCCATCCCTACATGCGCTTGTTTTTGTTCAGAAAACGTTTTTGTGACTTGTTCCTGTTTTTTTGTTTTGTTTTGTTTTTTAGGAATGGTAAGAGAGAAGAGACGTGGGAGGGGAGGCCAAGGGGAAGATGCATGGTCTGTAAAGGATGAAAGTATAAAACATTCAGAAACAACAAACAGTCGTTGTAAATTCAAATACTTTCAAGTGAAATTGTAAAACTAACCAACAAACTTCTCTACGGAAGTAGAAACTGCTGCCCTTGCAAATTAAACAGGGCCCGTGCTATAGCCATATACACCCTCCGTAGGTTGGCAGAACACTTAGACATACAATGTACGTGTAGTAGCAAGTCAAAGCAAGCTTCACTTCGTAAATGAAGGGGAAGGTTATCTGTTAGGAACTTGAGCTCGGAAAATAACTTGCCGACATTTTGATTGAATGTTCCAGTCGTCATCACTTCACTCTACATGCAATGGCTATACTTACTATTAGGAGTTGGATTGTGCACCTAACTCTGATTCCCTGTTCCCTGTTCCACTTTTGCCCTAATCTAGCTAGACTTCTACACTGTGTGTAGCTAGTGGGTTAGCTTAATGACTTATTTATAGCAGGACAAGCTGATTTGTCCACCTGCATGTAAGCCAACTGCATTCAAGTCACTGTTTTCTACTTGGGGTGCAGTTAGCCTCGAAAAAAAGCACCAAATTAATTGTTACTGTAGCTGTGATGTCCGATATAGAAAATACTATACACATACAAATTTACCCTAGCTTTAAAGATGCAGCTTAGCAGACATAGCCTAGACTATAACCTGTGGTGGCATCTTTGATACACACATCCACTATGATACCATTCAGCATAGTGAATACCAGGTACACCACAGTACACTTTTCGTACAGCGAATCTCAGTTGTGTGTGAATCTTCCGTATGCAGTAATGAGTTTTATGTAACCTGAGCGTAGCTAGCTATCAACTGTGTCAGCTACATCTAACTTATTCCGTACACAGCATTTTGGGATTGCATACGCAACACGGAAGATTCAAACACAACTTAAGAAATCCACTGTATTGCTCACATGTACAAATTTCTTCATGCTTGTTTCCACTTAGAAGCTCACCAACTGTACTATAGCCCAACTGCCTGCACACCACTGCTGCATCGTTGTTGTCCCAAGAGTCATCACACACTGTACTCCATATCCCCCTGTTGCAGAACTCCACACGGCCATTGCTTTCAGATATACCATCAACCAGTCGCACTGTTCCTGCTACACATTCTGAATTAGATTCACAATGCATCATAATTTCATGATTTCAAGATACTGCTATAGATGTGTTGCACTACCTTGGAGGTAACAGAACATTCCAGCATTCTCTCTATTACTTATAAATCTTGTGCACATGCATACAAAATCAGAAATGGTGTTTCATGGCAACAAATGGCTAGAAGAGGATCTAGAAGGATGGAACATATCATGTTATCTTCCACGTGGTCGTGTTTAAAATACTTCAGTACAAATCGATCAAAAAACTGAACACATCTCGCTAGAAAGTATTCTCACCTAAGGCTATTTCTGACAATCAAGTGAACTCTATTTGAAACCCGTACCCGACATTCCACCTTTAGTTTCAGAAGGCAGCACTAGTGTACTCACAGAGCATGACAGAGCTCCCCACATTCCAAGAGTGTCACAAGATTCCTCCTATCTTCTCTAGTACTTACAGTATGTGTCCGTAAACTAGCCATGTTTCACACTGCTGTGCTGCGCTGACTTACAAATTATGAACACTAAAATTCCTAGCATGGTTGCCAGACAAAATTTTGGTTTCATTATAAGATTCCATATTGTGACAGCGATCATCCAACAGTCGCTTACATTCCATTCTCCCTGGGCAGCTAGTTAGTCTTGTGCTCTAGCCATCTATACACCTTCTGGTGAAAAATGTCTGGTGGTTTGATTTAAAATTTTGTTGTCACCTAAGTGCGATGGAAGTTTGCAATTTCGGTAAGAAGAGAGAACTCTAAGCATCAGTGTTCGACTCTTTCCAGACACACACATAGGCAGTTTGTGTTGATTACATTCTAGGTGCATAATTATTTTTTTGCCAGACATACCTC
Organism: Agelas oroides; assembly: GCA_949130485.1. Taxonomy (NCBI): domain Eukaryota; kingdom Metazoa; phylum Porifera; class Demospongiae; order Agelasida; family Agelasidae; genus Agelas; species Agelas oroides. Next base: position 3,427,989 of record OX422196.1, on the reverse strand, counting down.
TGTGACAAGAAATTCTAATCAATCCACCTGATGCTTTCTGCCTTGGCCATGGATTGCTGCCCTGTTAAAATATAGGGTCTGAACATCTTCACAAGAAAAAGTGGGGCCAGTTGACATCGGCAATCAGTAGTAATTGTAGGTGTTAATCGCAAACTTATCACATTTACTTCAATGAGCAATCTAATTGGTGTGACGAATGTTATATTATGCTTTATATTATACATTCAGGTTACTTGTCCTTGTGATCCAGTTGATCAAAATTGCTAAAACTTCACCTTCCATGAATCTGATTGGTTAATTAATGGTCAGTATCACATTCTATGACAACTAGCCTAAATTTTATCTCCAGTTTTTAATGCTCATTTGCAGGGTTGGTACACCATGCTTCAGATATGATGTCAGTTGTTTCTTCAGGGCTGTGCATCACATTATAATGTATGGATAGTGTGTAAACAGTAGGCAAGATGTTCTAAAGCATTTAGTGTCAGAGAAACCACTCAGCATTGCTTCTTTGCTGACGGAGAGGATTTTCTGGTTGCCCTCTAACAAAAGTTCAGATGTTGAGGGAGGTGTACCACTTGTGCAGTACATAGAGGTGTAAGACCCAGTGTTACCTGGTGATCATAGTGTAGTGGTCAGAGTGCTTGCAGGTCAAGCCAGGGGCCCTGGATTCAATTACCAGTTACTGCTTGCTTTTCACTGTCATGTGCATGCACGTAACAGTTATGATTGCTTGTATTGTAGCAACGATTCTTTGAAGGACAGCTGCATGAAGAGACACTATGTTCCAACAACCAAAAAAACACATCTCACTGAAAAAAAGGCAGTCCTGATGTTATGCAAAGTCAACCACTGCGCACAATGCATTTCAGCCAATACCATGCAGGCTTCATCAGCTGCATTGGTGTAACCAGGAGATGGAGACTGGTATCTCATGCACAAAATGCATTCAGGTGGCTGGCCTTATCCGTACGACAGTTAGAAGCTCCTCATGTATGTATTTTATATATTTACAGCCTGCAGTTTAAGCCACCCATTTCTGTTAAGTAGCTAGCACATTGAACAAAGTTCACATCACAGCTCCATTTGACTACCTTGCTGAGAACAGATCACTCCAGCATCTTCATCGTGATCACAGTTGTGGACACCAACTCCGTTGTGAGTACAATTATCAAGGTTCACCTCATCCCCTCCGCAACTCACATTATTCAGAAAGATAGGTCCAATTCCAGAACCAAAGATCCCGTCAGCATTGATTGCTACCGCATCTGCAAGTTTCAATTACAGTAAAGCATCTCTTCGTGAACATACCATAATCAATTGTGACCATGCACAACCCTGAAAACTACATAAGACTGCATAAGATGTATAGTAACCTGTTAAGTGCAGTGTTTATATTTAATACAATAATAATATTATGTAGCAAGCATGTGAAAAGAAAATTGGGTCTGAAATACATAGTTTATCTCTTACATTCTGAGGCGAGACCAAGCTGTCTGTAAACAACTATTGCATCGTTGGCATCCCAAAGGATATCACACACAGTCCCCCACTGTCCTTGGAAACACACCTCCACTCAACCCTCAAAATTGTTCCTACCTCCTACCAGCCGAATATCAGTATTGTTACAACCTGCAAGTGCAATAAACCACCAGTTTCATGATCCCTAAATGCTGAAAGATTGGCATACAGCTGGAAATATCTATGTCAAAATGAAATAAGGTACACCATGCATGTACCATAACTATGTCTAAAGGGTCAACAAAATCTATAATGGCTCTAGGTTCGTATGACCTAGTAACCAAGATACAATGTATATACTGATATGTTAGATTCAGCACACGTACAATACCTTGCTGGGAACAGATCACTCCTGCATCTTCACTGTGATCACAGTTATGAATGCCAACTCCCCTGTGAGTGCAGTCATCAAGGTTTGTCTCATCTCCTCGACATTCCACGTTATCCAAGAAGATAAGTCCAGTTCCAGGACCGGAGATGATCCTGTTGTTTGCACCTTTGAGTGCTATTGCATCTGCAAGTTGCACAACAAAAATGAAGTTGCAATCGATAAGTTGCCGATGCCCACCTCCTGTCTACCCTTGATGCTACTCATAACCATGGTAAAAAGTACCAGGCCACCTTTCATTTCGCAGCTGGTGAGTCTGGCAAAACAGAAACTACACGTAGTAATCAAGCTATAGCAAAACTTGTCCATCATAACTTACATTCTGAGGTGAGACTAAGCTGCCTGCAGGCAACACTTGCATCATTGGCATCCCAGAAGTCATCACACACCGTCCCCCATTGTCCTTGGAAGCACACCTCCACTCGACCCTCAAAATTGTTCCTACCTCCTACCAGTATTGTTGCAACCTGCACATGCAGATATATAGCGACAAAATATTTTGTCATACAGAAGTATATGACAGTAAAAGCAAATTCAGCAAATACACTACCAGTTTCATGCTCCAGGATTGGCATACAGCTAGAAATATCTATGTCAAAATGTAATAGTTTACACCATGCATGTAACAAAGGTCTAAAAGGGTCAACAAAATCCGTAATTTCTATGGCTCTAGGTTCGTATGACCTAGTAACCAAGATACAATGTATATACTGATATGTTAGATTCAGCACACGTACAATACCTTGCCATGAACAAATCACTCCTGCATCTTCATCATGATCACAGTTGTGGACACCAACTCCGTTGTGAGTACAGTCATCAAGGTTTGTCTCATTTCCTCTGCATTCCACATTATCCAAGAAGATAAGTCCAGTTCCAGGACCAGAGATGATCCTGTTGTTTGCACCTTTGAGTGCTATTGCATCTGCAAGGTGTAAAATGAAATCACACTCACTAGTAAGTCATGGCTACCTCCTGTCTATCCCTGTTGCTACACAGTCATGATTGTAATGGAAGTCAACACTGGAGCATTCAGTTGAAATGTCGGCAAGTTATTTTCCGAGCTCAAATTGGTAACAGATAACCTTCTCTTCATTTATGCAGAAGCCAACTGAGAAGCCACTGAAAGAAAGGCTCTCTTCACTTTGCAGCAGGGGAGTCGGGAAAATTTAGGTATAATCTATACATGTAGTAGTCAAGCCATAGCTAAACAGTGGTTTGTAGTGTCTACCATATAGTATGTGGGTGTATCAAGGAAGCAGTCACAGGCCATATTTTTGAAGCCATGGTATATATATCTGTGGCAACTGTGGTACAAGGATACTAGATAGTATAGAGTAGAAGGATATGCAATGATATCACATACCTGTCTATGTTATGCAATTTAACTCAGCATGGCAAAGTTGGATGGTTGATGATGTGAAATCATTTCTACGAGCTGTTCTTTGGCTTAGGAGGTATTACAAAAACTGAAACTAAGTATAGTAGGAAAAATTTGTGCTGAAATATTAAGTCTTTGTCTGTTATGCCATTTCAAGCAATTGTCAGCATGAGAGAGTTACTAGTAGCTACTGCTATAAACCCTGTAGTACTAGCTCCACTATTCATTGCTAACACCATGTTGCAGCATAGTACAAACTATAGCTTGGGAAGATACTGCTATTGCTACAAACACTTGTAACCACATGCATACTGTCTACAAGACTGGATTTTTCCCATCTTCCACTATACAATTTTGTCAATGCCATGTTGTATAGCAATAACTCCAGTACAATTTATAGCTCAAAAATGGAACTTTGGGAAGCTACAACACTACTACTGACTAAAAGTCTTGTAGTGCCACAAACATTTATTTTACCGCTTTCTACATAAACAGCTGGACTTCTCTCCGATTTTATACTGGTTCAAGCCACTTTTGTTTAGCTTTGAACAATCTAAAATGCATGACTGGTTACAAGATTCCATTAGCTAGCTTTGCCTAGTATATTAGCTGACAGTCCCACAAAGGTATTGCATGGTAAGACTGATTTTCAAGGTATAAAGTGAAACAAAGATGTACCTCAATGGCAAGTCGCATTCAGTATGGGTGATAAGAGCAGCTTTAACTTTACCAAATTCCTGCACTAGAATGCATTCAGAGATTAAGCAGCACATCAAGGGAGAGGAGAACAAGTGAGCAAGGTATCAGTCAGTGGAGAAGGTATACATTCCAAGGATACTTCATTGCATAGTTCAATCTAAGTACACAGAGCTAAGCCTCATTCTCAAGCATCTGTCGCCTCCAGTAATCTGATCGATTCCAGTATGAAAACATGGAGGCGGGTGGTCTGCGAGATCACATCATCTACTGTAATGTCGGGACCATCAGGCAGACAGAGGGTAGACACGTGGGGGACATTGTGTGGCCGCAATAATTCACATGGTGAATTGGTAAATCAGCATGCACTAGCATGGACAAAAAAACTGGAGTATGTGATATATACACTGTCCGTATGGATAGGATTGTCACACTCAGATATAGCTGTTGTATGCTAGCTACTTTCCATCCTCCACTCAGCTATAATTTACACATGATGTATTGATCTCCAAAGGCTAGTGCAGTGCTCAGGTAGTGAATAGTGAAAAGCAGAATTTTGTGAACTTATATTGAGATGCTTGGAATTCACTTTTGTACACTGTTCTGTTGGAATAGTCAGTGGTGTATCTGAGACAAATAGCTACATGTATATGTGATCTTTAAACTCAGGTGATGTAGATGTAGCAAACCAAGAAAGTGAGGAAACCTCAAACCAGATTATTAAAGTTTGCATTGAAAGTTGGAACAGATTAAGTACAAGCGAGCAATTCATAGAAAAAGTGAAGACCATAGCTAGCTTGCAGAGCATGATGCAATGGCCTCAGTGCATGTCCCTTTCGGGCCAAGTACAAGGACCCTCATGAACATATGGATGGACACATTTGCGGCAACAAGGAATGCTAATAGTATGCTGAAGTGTCTGTGAAGTAATGCAATATGCCTTCTTCCCCAACCAATGCAAACCAGGAAAACCACTTCCTCATTTCCTGTTTCTCATTTCCTTGTTCCTACTTTTAGGGTACCCCACATCATGGGCCACATGGTGGTCGGGCTAGCAGAACAAGTCATGCCTAGCAAGCTAGATGCTAGCAACAAGCTACTGATGACTACTTGACAGAGTTCTAGCTACACGAAATCCATGTGTGGAATGCATGAGACTTGAGAAGACTGACCAGATACATCTTTGCAGAGGAGAGAGGCTGGCTGGTAAATATCTATGACAAGACATTACTATAGACAGTCTAACGTTAAATGCATGGCTACAAATAAGCATTTTTTCATTGTCATGGAAATATGTAAGTTTTCAGCTGATTGATTTATAACAATTTATCGAAGTTGGTTCTTAAGTATGGAGTTCTGTGGTGGATGGCAAAGAGTTCTATCTTACACTGTGTCAGACTGAGACCAAGCTGTCTGCAGGCAACTATTGCATCATTGGCATCCCAGAAGTCATCACAGACTGTCCCCCACTGTCCTTGGTATCACACCTCCACATGGCCCTCCAAACTGTTCCTACCTCCTACCAACTGAATGTCAGTGTTGTTGCAACCTGCAAATGAAGTACAATTATTCAAGTCAGTGGCATCACTAGAAACCAGCGCATCCTCACAACAGTACAAGTCAGAAAGGCACATTGTGGAGTGCTTGAATCTTGAGTGAGTGTAAATAGCCGCTAATTTAGTAGTCCTTGCTAGCTTGAGAATGCAAAGAAGCACACTCCAGGTTGCAAAACTAAGTATAAGTAAAATTGGACTGCTTAAACAATAAGCCAGTATATACATAAGAATTCACTTAACATCCTACCAAATCCATTTATGTAACTGCAACTATACTGCAAAATCAGTAACCATATTTGGTCATCTCAGTTTCACTGTGTGCAGGAGACAATATGAAGTTCAAAGGATGCTTTCAAGAAGTCTTCCTAATACCAAGTTCCTACTGTGAAGCCCTTCCTTTTGTTAAATCAGTCTCTTATTTCAGAGATCCATTCATCATTGTTACTAAAGGGACTCTGTCACTTGTATGACCAGATCGAGTCACATGTTTGCAGTTTTAAGGTCGCTTGGAGTTCCTCCCGACTCTTATGGCAGCCTCCTGTCATCATTCCTGTTGAGCAAGCTGCCACACAAACAAGTGACGATAACTAGAGCCTAGATGGCCTGATGGAGATGGAACAGGAGATTGAGGCCAGCTAGGGAAAGGGGTATTGCCACTCCCACGAATCCCATCCAGCAAGGTAGAAAACAAATCCAAGACCAACACACAGCTGCGGCGTTGTTGTCTGAGACATCCAACTCATTTTGCTGCTACTGTCAACAAACAAACTCATCAGACACATGCAGAGTCGTAATGCAAGTTGACACACAGAAGCAGGGCCTAAGGAGATCTGGAAGGTGTCTTGTCTGTCCAAGGAGAGACTACATAGGCTGAGAATGCCACTTGAAATTTAAATGCCCCAAATATAGTGGTAGGCAACACTTTATCTGCTTGAAAACGTCAACAAGGGGTGTAGTGCAACCCTTCTCTACAGCTCATGCCTCTAACAAATCAACGGTTAATTCAGTGACTTCACTGTGTCACCCACAGAGGCCAGACTGCTCGAGCCCTCGTGTACAATCCAGGTGAACCAGATCCCCCCCTTGAAAATACAAGCAGTTGGCGATGTCGTTTTGGTTCATGATGACAAACCTCGAGGATTCTGAAAACTAGCTCGTGTGAAGACACTATAAGTGGACGTTAGAGGAGCTGTCCTCAGGGTGGCAGAAAGTGATCATTTTCCAGTACTTTGACGTCCTCTACAACGCCTCTACCCAATACAGACATTGCTGAGAGACAGCCCAAGAGGGCAGCCGTACTCAAGGCTAGGACAGAGTGAAGGCCTGGACCACATATGAAGTGACTCATGATTAGTTAATCAGTAATGTTAGATTTTTGAGTTTTGCATTTAGTTCCTGTTGACCATTTATGATGCCGAATAATCTGTTGATGGCTAATAAAAAGTTGTAAATAACAGCTAGTCGTAAGTTAAGAAGTCTCTTGCACAGGGCTCTACTGCACAACGATGCACTACATGCACTATACACACACTATTCCAGTAAACATGATCATTTACTGGATAATTGAATGCACTTTACTATACTATTCTAGTAGACATGATAATTTATGGGATAATTTCACACACTAGAAGTATAAAGGAGGAGAAGAGCATGACATCACAGCTTGTGTCCAACATTTTCATGTTGGACAAGCTACATTCCCCTCTATTGTGTCTTGTGTCAGGCTATCTTCAGCAGTGTTCAAAATGGTCACCCATGCAAACCTTCATGCACTCCTAATAAGCCTCACAGCCAAGCATGGTCATTGTGACCATGCATGCCTTGTCATGCAAATCTCCTTCTCCTCTTTCCCTTCCTCCCTCCCTTCCCTTCCTCTCTCCTCTCCCCCTCCCCTCACTCCCCTCACCTCCACTCCACACATATACACAGACACACACTCTTTCCTATTGCACACACCAGTTATAATTATAGAGGACATGTTGAAGTACGACATGAAGCACATAATTCTAAACTGCACCCCAGGATGCTCACGGAGCCTATAGAGCGCTGTTTGCTTTAGTCTTTTAGAGTCTAGTGGAGTGTAGTGCTACAGCAGTTTTCATGGTTGGTTGAGGAAATGGGACACACCCCAAATCACTCATGCATACACAATTAAATAATGACAAAATGCTGTGGTTGATGTAGCTCATGAGATTAGGCATGCAAGAGTGATCTGCTACTCTGGAGCCATTTTTATTAGTAAGGGCCACTAAACTTCCTGTGTTATTCTACCCCAGATCATGTACCTGCCATTTGATATGTCCATGTATTCCTGGTACAGGATATGTAGCTAACATTTCTAGGAAAAAATACTTTCATTTCCAGGTGTTGTACCTTGGATGTTATTCTTAGTAAGATACCTGATATATTATTTGGGTATGACGTTTATCCTGGCAAATTACCTGTAGCTAACAGAATTGACTCAATGGTGGTTTTGAGTCCTTCAATTAGGGTCAGTGCTAGTGTTGTATTAGTACACTGTTATATGAAACATGCTTGACTACACAATTATCATCATAGCTGTACAATGTACTTAGGTATTCTGTTAAACTGATGAGTCCATTAACCACAAAACAGTATGTTTAAAACGCGTTGTTGCTTTACATCTTTATTGAAGCATGGGAGTTAGCTACTTGTTTTGTATTCAAACTGAACATATATAAGTGCAACATGTAAGACATAATTACAGCCTAGACAATTAGCTTGTCACCAACTTGGCAGTAATTTCATCATGGTATAGCTAATCACACTGGAACTAGGAGTTACACTGTCCTGTGGCTGCCACAGGCTCAAATAATGATCATGACTGTGAGCTGCCAATTCACAGTCAAGACAACATTATGAACAGAAGTATGTCAACAATGTATTCAACGTATAAAAGAAACAACAACACGTACACAGATATACTATGAAACTAGTTTTCCACTGAGGACAAATATCCAATATGAAGATGAACACATACCTGAACCACCTTAGAGATTCGGTTGCCATGCACTGCAGACAAGAAGGTATGTCTGCAGAATCAAACTTACAACTTGTGCTGAATTTTTACTTTAGTCCTATATCTCCTTTGGCAAACTCTGATGAACTGTTCACACCCCTCTGGAGTGAGTTCACTGTCTGGCTCACACTGTTCATGATACACTGTGGAGTTCGTGCACATCTGTACTGCCAGTTCATCACAACACCACACTTCCGCAGCTATCATTCTCAACATTTTCATTGTACCTTCAAGGTGATTGGCATGCACTATCATACTTTGCTTGCTTTTCTCATTGTAGAAAAAAAATTGTCTCCCATTTGGAAAATACTCAGAGTTCAGTGTGTCCCAGCTAATATTTTGAGCATGGTGTCGAATACAAATGTTTAAGCCAGCCTGGTCATTCCATTTGTAGCTAGTCTGATAATTGAGCACTGACAGCCAAAGGTGCCGTGTAGCACTGTTTGATTTCATGTAGATAAACCCACCACATATGTAGCGGAAGATATTGTGAAGGAATGAATCAATGAAACTGACACCAGAACTATCAGCTTGAAACATAATGTCCTTTGACTTGGTTCTCATGTCAAGGTATTTTAGGGGATTTTGCATAAAAGTGATGTCTGCATCTGCTAGAAGAATCCGTTGACCGCATGATAACAGCTTCAGAATGAGGCGTGTTCGTTCAATTACAAGCTTCTGGTATTCTGGTTCTCCAAACACTGTTTGTTTGATATTAGAGTGTCGGTGCTCATAGCATGGCACATTCTGAAATTGTGCACAAACATGTGGCTCAAATGCAACAAGAAATAAGTTATTCTTCAGGCCAACTCTTTCTGCAGAGCATATCCAGTTTCTGGCCAAGGCTATCCATGCTGCATTTACAAACGTCACAATAATGACATCACTGGGGTTGGGTCTTGGTTTGAAATCACAAGGATGTTCTTTGATCACATTCAACAGTCTGGACTGGTTTATGGGACAGTGGAAGTAGCCACGAACTGCATGAGGGTCTACATGTCGTCTGAGACCAGTTGTTTCGATGAAGTAAAGGGAAAACTGGAGAATTACAAAGAGACAAAGCACACAGAAGATTGTCTTCACCACCCCAATCCTGGATATTTTCAAGTGGATCTGCTTAGACTGATAGTTTGACAACCTGCATGTGAGAATAAATTCTTATTTTACTTTTGGTCTATGAACCTGCAGGCCTATGGTCAGGTAAGGACTACCCTCGAAAATATACAAGCTACTTGTTCACAGCTGCTACTGTATAAAACTAAGTGTATAATAATTCTACACTGTAAAAACATTTGGGTTACTTCAACCATATTTTGGTCATCTCAGTTGCATGCCTTTTGTGTAAGTGAAACATTAGCTATGAACGTCATCAAGGGATGCTTACAATTTGAATCAAAGTGTAGTTGAGAAGCTTCTCCCTTTTGTTAGATTAGGATCATCTTGCAGATAGCCTATAAATCAGCATTTCTGGTAAGGTTTGGTGTTTCTTAGATCCTACACATCCGCCCCTGGAGGAGTTCCTTGGTTGCATGGTTATCCAGGAATGTAGCCAATTAGCTAGGCTTTCTGCAAGAAGATCCTAAGTTAACAAAAAGGAGAAGCGTCTCAACTACACTTAAGCTTTCAATCAAATTGGAAGCGTCCCTTGAAGTTTGTAAAGTGTCACGTACACAACAGGCATGCAACTGAGATGACCATAATATGGTTGAAGTAACCCAAATGTTTTTACAGTGTATGCAGGTAGCATGCACATAATGTCACATATAGTGACAAACACAAACAGTCTAGGCTGTTGCTGTGGAAACTCGGGATCCACCAGTTCAAGGTCCTAAGGAAAGCACTTGTCAGCTAATATAAGACAAACTTGATGTCTACTGAAAGGGTCTGCAGTGGCATACTATAGGAGTTTGACCCAAATGTGTGGTTGTTTGGACCCTTCTCTCAGTCTCCATTTTTGATATCAAACAGTTACACATGCATGCCCAGCAGTAGGCCTTCAAGAGAAGCCTAATACAAATTAGTATACCTATTCGCCTTCCTCCAATTTAGGCAAAGTAGTGGTGTTTCACCAACTTATTCAAATATCTTGTATCTTCGTCACACAAAAGTGGGTCCACTCACAAAAGAGTGCTCCTGCCAGTTTTTGGCTCAATTTCCTGTAGAGCATCAAATGCCCACCCATGGCTAGCCTTGTGTGAGTAAAGTTTTCAGGAGCACTATACTGGCACATATCTGAGTTAAGTAAATCATGCAAAGAGTGGATTCCAAAGTGGCTTTGCATACATGGATATAGTTCATCCAGCACTAGCTACATAATGCAAGGTGACATGATGTCATTTACAGTGTTGAATGCTGCCAGGACTTTGACTTGAGCTTTGAAGGCTGGTGGGCAGTGACGGCTCCATTGCAAGCTGCTCTTTGCCCAATACTTGCTGTCAGCTCAGCTGAATGGACAGGGTAGTGGGCATTTCACTGTAAAACGAATGTGCATGTGTGCTATTTCGTGGAAACACTTAAAGAAGTGTCCACCTGCCTCATATGTAAAGTGCTCCACTCTTGGGCACTCTTTCCCAAGACAATTTTACCATCAAAGCCACTTCAAAGTGACATGCTGAACTAGGATTGTCATTGTCTATAACATTTGTATCTACATAGAGTAGTACGTAGTTGAGTGTACCAACTGCCAATATATGGTCAAAGGCTGTGATATCGGTGTCAGAGTTGCGTGTGTACATGTCTTCATTCACCATCAAAGAGTTGATAACATATGAGCAAGGACAATTGTGTACAAAGGGCATAAGGTTGTTGAACAAGAAAGAGCCAAACAGGTAATGAAGATACACCAAATGAGGGGCTGCTATTTATGATTTTCTGGAAGCCAGAGTGCACCCTCCTCAAAGAGCCCTGACAGCCATTTATCAAAAGATCATTGATACAGATTTTGATTTGTCATTAGAAGTGTGTAGGAGTATGTCTGTGGAACATCTACAGAGACCAACGTCTAAGTAATTGTTGTTTTAATCAAAACCACAGACAATGCCAGAGCACAGCATGGGCACACTGTGTTTCAGAGAACTACTGTGCATAGAGCAGAAGCAACTAGGAGGACCGGGGGCCATGCTTAAATTTTAGATCCTCTTAGGTCGGTCCTGAGGCTATATCAAGGAGATTGGCATTGCAGTATGTCTTGAAATGGGAGGTATAAGCATGTGCAGAGTGTATAGATCTCCACTAGTGATGGCTAATGGTGAGATGAAGAGAGCAAAGGAGACTGCACCATATTCTAGAGTCTAGATACACCAGGCAGTACACAATGAGAAGGTGAAATGCCAGCCCAAGGTAAGTGAAATGCCACTTTTTGACCTAAAGTAGGCAAAACGGGAATAGAAGTGGAGTTGATGTAAGTTTACTACACTACAATCAACTGCATACACTGCAAAAAGTACTTGGTTAAAATGACCACGAGTGAAGGTTACTGCAGTTTCAGGGTTCATTGAACAGGTGATTAAAGAAATCAAAAACACAATTATTATCCATCAACCCCCTCACAATCCATCAAGCTTCAGAGACACTTGTCTGCTAGCCAACGTACACCAGTTCATATGCATCCATCTGCTGGCAATTATCTGGTTCTGAACAGGATAATAGCCAACAGATGGATGCATATGAACTGACATGTTGGCTAGCAGACATGTGTCTGTGCTAGCTCTTTGAAGCTAGATGGAATTGTGAGGGGGTTGATGGATGATAATTGTGTTTTGGAATTCCTTTAATCATACTACCCCCCCCTGTTCAATGAACCCTGAAACTGTAGTAACCATGCACTTGTGGTCATTTTAACTAAGTAGTTTTTGCAGTGTATTAATTAACAGATTTAATATTAGCCTGTCTTTTTTTAGGAAGATATGGTTCGTTGATTGTTCACATATGTGATAGTCTGATATAAAAAATTGCGCCTACAAGAGGATGGCTGTTTGGTGACATTCTCCCATTGGTGGACAACAGTACAAATGTACCTTCAGACAGCTTGTATCTATAGCTTCATGTACGGCCAATAGTTATGATGAATGGAAGCATTGTTGTACAGTTGCTGCCTGAGCCTGCCTCCCATGTTATGTCACAAACGACTTCATTGAGGGCTAAATTGTCAAAAGAAGCACTTCCATGGAGTGCTGCTTTAGGCAAACACAGCACCTACCACTCATTCTAAGAGAGTAAACTGCATGTGTGTTTATTAGCTGTTGCGATAACAAACAGAAGACATTGTGAAAACTTGTGAATACATCAACATCCTGTTTTGGTTATGCTACTTAACTCACCAGCAAAACTCCTTCTGAACACTGGCAACTTCACTGGGTAGGCCAGACATAGGCTTGGTACCTCTCTCCTGGATGTACTTCAATTTGAAGAAGTCCACCAGGTATTGCAGGGACCACCTGTACCAATGAAAGTGTAAAAACATATGCTTTATGTCTCATAATTTAACAATGACTTCATAAACTGAAAGTGCACTCTCTTGTTGAGGAGTATCACAAACAAAGGCTCTACTACTGTAAACATTGGCCTAGAGACTATAGTAGGCACAGTAAATACTGGCTGGCAGTCTTACCAGACGTGATGTAGGTATGTGACTGCTAGTGGTTAAATAGTAGATTTTCAATCATACTTAATATCGCCAGCCCAGGCTATCTAATTCACCCAAGGTCGAGTTTGCTTGCACGCTTTAAAGTAAAAGAAAACTTTCTAGAAACGTTAGTGCTTAAAGAATTAACGAGTGCGTATGTAGGATCAAAGGGCACCACTCTACCTGTGGCTATGTATGCAAGGCATGTACCTAACATAACAGAGTTTCTGCCTGAGCCTGCCTCCCATGTTGCATTACAAGCAACTTCATTGAAGGCCAATTATGTCAAAAAGAAACACCTGTGTCCTGGTACAAATGAACCAGGACACACATCTTGGTATATGCCCACTACAGAGTACACTGTAAAAACATTTGGGTTACTTCAACCATATTTTGGTCATCTCAGTTGCATGCCTGTTGTGTACGTGACACGTTACAAACTGCAAGGGATGCTTACAATTTGCTTAAGTGTAGTTGAGATGCTTCTCCTTTTTGTTCACTTAGGATCTTCTTGCAGAAAGCCTAGCTATTTGGCTACGTTCCTGGCATTTCTACCATAACCATGCAACCAAGGAACTCCTCTAGGGGCGGATGTGTAGGATCAAAGAAACACCAAACCTTACCAGAAATGCTGCTTTATAGGCCTTCTGCAAGATGATCCTAACTTAACAAAAGAGAGAAGCTTCTCAACTACACTTTGATTCAAATTGTAAGCATCCCTTGATGAAGTTCATAATGCTTCATTTACACAACAGGCATGCAACTGAGATGACCAAAATATGGTTGAAGTAACCCAAATGTTTTTACAGTGTATGTACTCATCATTTCTTCTGATATTTCTTTATGTAGTGTGGTTTGTTTATGATTACGGTCTGAGCCCATGAGTTATCACTAGTTCACTATAACAAATACAGTGCTTGTCAACCTGACAATGGGTACTTCCCAAAATGACTGACCTTAAACGGCAGTGTAGTTTGAAGTTGATTTAAACATTATATGACCCAACTTCAGTTTACCTTTCATTACATTTCTCAAATTATGAACTTCACTGTTCAATGATGGGCTTCTGAGTTTATGTGCAGCATCACTAAACTAACCAACTCCACCTAGCAGCGTAAACAATACGTCATATGGACATGTAGAGTCCAGTCCCAGGGTATTAATTGGGACATATTGGTAGATGAGTTTGTTTACTAATTGGACTTTTACGTGGTGCAGGCAGTATAAAACAAGCACCATGTCTAAAAGGCAGAGCTTAAGTGTCCCTGCTGTGCAGAATGCATGCATTTAGGCAGGCTTCGGGTAATGCATTAGCTACAACAAGGTACCATATAGATAAGGAACTCCTGAAAGTTTGTAAAGAGCCAAATTCTTGTTACCCAAATGGTTTGCAACATAGCAATCTAGCCTTGTTGCAAGGCTCTTTCCACTTGTGGAACTGCAAGCGACACAAGCCTGGGTAGGACCTGGGAACGAGGCTAATAGTAGTCAGTAGCAGTCTCATGTTTACAGCAAGTCTGGTAACTAACATAAAGATTGCCAGCTCACTCTTGTTCTGAGCACTTTATTAACCAGTAATTGATATGTACATACTAGTGATTATGTGAACATGGACATGATGTCCTAGATATGTAGTCTTTGTCAAAATTTATACTGATAGCTATTGTTCAAGTGGTGAGTTTGTCACTAAACTGAACTGACCATACTGCCAGTTCTGGGTAGTCTCGGCACAACCCCCACCCTCTTACAAGGGAGAAGAACTAAGTTCTGGATGTTCAGTACAGCTAGTGTTGCACTATTCTACGTCTAAGCGTTTGGTCATTTTTCCATATGCAGTATATAGACTATATACTAAACATCAGAGGTGTGCTTTTAAAATAAGACCTTAGCACTGCAGGCCAGTACCAAGCAGCAGTACTGTGATTCATACCAATGGAAAAGGCCACAAATTGCTGAGCATTGATCAGCATGATTATTTGTAGTGTCAGAGTAGCTCAGTTGTACATTTGTCTTGTCGCCACATCAAATCTTATTTAGTTGGGAGACTGGGTCTGGCATGAGAACAAGTATTAACTGAGCAGCCTGAAACTACCGACTCACTTGAACAACATCATGAACTTCCAGAGTTGTTGTTCAGCCTTCAGTGAACAAAGGATCTTTGACATACAATTTTCTCGCAAGTAGCCCTTTCAATTTCTGGTTCCAACCACCTGTCCTGAGTATATGGTAATCTCTTGAGTATCATATACTGTAATTTGCGCTTGCTGAATCGACGGCCGTCCCACGCGTATTGGCTTCGCCATAAGTTATTATCGGCGGAGAATTAATATAATTGCATGACGTTTGCAAATCCAGCCCCGTTCCCAGTCCTCGTACCACAGCTGTTGTCGTTTGCAGTTCAGTTAACGGTGGTGAAGGACGGCTATAATATCTGCACCCCAAGTGGAAAGGAAAGAAAAAGGATTATCAGGGCAGAAATTTAATACCATACGAGTTCAGTGTATACACGTATGAATGAATTGTGTGCATAAAGTGCTCTGCATTTTATAGCATGCCTGATGCAACCAGTGTTTGCTCAACCTGCACTCAGTGGTCTCACCTCCCTCTAATGTGTGTACATGGTTGAATGTATGCCTACATTTGGGTACAATGGGTATTGATCCACTATTTTGTTTAACTAACTTGGGGGTCATGGTGGTTGCATTCAGTCTGTGTAGTGTCTGGCTAGCTACCATCATCCTTACAAAGATAGGCCACTCCAAATGAGACTATAGTTTCCCGTCCTTCGCCCGCCCCCTCCGGAGTCTACCGCGCCATTTGACCATTATGTCCATTATTAACTGCAGCGCCGTCCAACGTACTACGCGCGCACTAGTACGCAGTACAGTAGCAAACGTAGACTCGTGTAAAAGCATTGCGCCAAAGTTGGCAGATTCGGTGGAACGATAGTAGTGTGAATGGGTTCGACAGCTCCAGGATGCGCACATTCCGACACAGTTAGATTTTATTTCGGACGAATTTATAATGAGATTCATAGTAATGGTTAATGGTAATAGACCGCCCGCCCGCATGTAAAATCACAGAAGTCAGGACGGGAAACTAAAGTCTCATTTGGAGTGGCCATAGCAAGACTGAGGCAAACATTGTGATGTTACAGACACAAGCTGAGAGGCTGGACTTGGAGACGTTTCCTTGTATAGTGAAGCAGCTACCATTTGCCAAAATTCTACTTAGTGTGAGACTGTAGGGTCTCTTGGCCTCCTAGCTACCATGGTAAATTGTTCACACCCCTCTGGAGTTAGTTCACTGTCTGGCTCACTCTGTTCATGGTACACTGTGGAGTTCATGCACATCTGTACTGCCAGTTCATCACAACACCACACTTCTGCAGCTATCATTCTCAACATTTCCATTCAGGTAGCTACCTTCAAGGTGATTGGCATGTACTAGCTATTATTGCTCTTATTGTTGAAGCCAAATGGTCAATCATTCTAATCTGTGAGTCCCAGCTGATATTGGGGCCATGTTTATGCCAGCCTAACATCTTGCTTGCAACACTATTCTTCTTTTTAACCAGCCCCTTGTAGCTAAAACCATTAGCTAGTATAGCTATGCATACCTGCAATTGAGACTGGCCTCAGCTAAACTGTGATTGGCCACCTACTATCATGCACTTTTTATTATGGGTGGCCTACACCCCTCAACAGCGGACACCCACGATATAACGGACAGTTCTGAAAGTCCCGACTGTCCTTCCGTTCACTTCAATACTTAAGCAACCCCTGAATAGCGGACACCCCGCTACTCCGTATAACCATGGTATAACGGACACTTTTCTTGGTCCCAATTGTACGCAAACAATACTCAACGACCCCGATTTAGCGGACACTCATCGACCTTTTCAGCAAGATTGTCCACCATCGCTGGAGTAGTTAACAACTTGACATTACATTAGTGCTGTTACTCGTAGTACTAGCCTCTGCATAGCCTTCCCTGCCAGCGTACAGCAAAGGAAAGCTCTGAAAACGCAGCCACGTTGTGCGATTACGCGTACCACGCCTACCGGAAATAAACCGGAAGCCCCTGAGTTTGGCTACAAGGGACAAAAGGTTGGTTCCCAATGGTGTCCGTTATAGAGAGGTTCCACTGTAAACTATGGGACTGTACACTGGGTGCAAAGACCTTCACTGTTGCTGTAGTTATCAGTTAGTTATTTGCTCTGGCTCTATGCAGGGAGTTTGCCATGCAACCCTCCAAATGAGTCAGTCTTGGGAAGCTAACATGGTCATCCTTAAGTGTGGACACCCGATGCAGAGATCAGTATAACCAAGGATCCATGCAGTAAGACTCCTTCCTTCCGGGAAAGGATATGTTTTCATGTTAATGTCATCCATTATGCAACCCTACAGGTGTGTTGTATAGTCTCATTGGAGGGCATAGCTACACAATGAATTTTGTAGTGCACAATAGGTCAGTCCACAAGTCTAGTCTACTAGTCCATTCCAGTAGCTAATTGTAGTCAAAATTGAATCATTCCTGGGTGGAGGAACTTATAGCTATACCAACAATGTATAAGTGTGCTTCAGGTTTCGCTATAGAGGCATGATTACTCCCAATCTACCACCCATTCTATACTACCATTCTAGCGCCTACTCTACCTCCACTCTGCTTGTTTTACTCATATACCTGCCTCTAAGAAAATTTTACTTGCATGAGTTTGGATAGTTTAAGCCTACTGCATGCACATGTATATGTCCCCATTTCACTTCCATTCTACTCTAGAAGGTACACTAGAATGGGCACTTAAAAGTGCACTAGAATGGACAGTCGAATGGTAGTACAATTTGCAGAAGAATGGGGCTATGTAGAGTTGGCTAGAATTTACTGAATGTGTTCAGATACACAGTATGCAGGTGAAGTACTGTTGTGTCACCAATAGTATACTCATTACAGTAGTTCATGGGGGGTGGAACTTCCCAAACTAAATCAAACCTATCCTAGAGGCACGATTCCCCTTTTTCTGCTGCATATTCTACTGCACATTTTACCTCAACTCTATACTCCCATTCTACTGCCCATTCTCTTTCTGCTCCCATTAGATCAGAAAGGTTTGTTTCTTCTAAAACACATTGAACTATGCTTATAGAACTCTTGCCTTGTGTTGGAATAAAGAGATTTTTAGATGTTTTGAGGCGAAATAGAGGAAAGTGAACTACTACTTTATGAGCCACTTAGTGGCTGCCGGGTGTGCAACTGAGGCATTTCAATACCACCTACAGAGGATTGTGAAGTTGGTGGTTGTCCGGTTGTTGTAGCTCAGTGGCAGAGCACTGGCTGCTGTGCTGGGTTTGATTCCCAGTGACTGCCGGCCTTTTCACTTCCTCTATTTCATCTCAAAACATCTAAAAATCTCTTTACACTACTCAGTTAAAGTAACCGTAGAGAGTGTTTACTCCAGTTTCATGGTTCATTGAACTGGTGAGTATAGATGGTTTCCAAATGTCAATTAAGCATCCTACTTCTGGAGGGCAAATACACGATCGAGAGGCAGCTGTACAGCAGACCTTTCACCTTGAGAGAAGCAGCTTCTTTTATCTTTCGGTACTAATGGTAAGGACTCGATGTAGCACTTACTAGCCTGTATTTTGCACACAGTGCACAAAACCCAGACCCCGACTCTTGCCCTCCGGAAGTGAAGCCACACCCCATGAAAACCATCTATATAAAATGAAGAGAATTTTAAACACTATAATCACCAACCATCACCCCCTTCAAAATTCAATTAAGAAACTAGTACAGACACTTGTCTGCTAGCTAATGCACATGTATGGTCCATCTGCTGACTATTATCTGGTTCTATAATTATGCATCACCTCCCTCACAATTCAAAACCAGGCTTTATTAAGAAACAAAGAACTACCACAGATAAGTACTGCTTGCTTCTTAATGAGATCTGATGGAATTGTGAGGGGGATGATGGATGGTGATATGTTGGTGAATTCTCTTTGCCAGTTCAGTGAACCCTGAAACTGGAGTAATCACTCATGCAGAGGTTATTTTAACTGAGTAGTTTTTGCAGTGATATTGAACCATAGTTACTTCCAGCTTGTACTAGCAAGCAAGACTAATCGTGTTTCAGAGGAGTTTCCATGCAGCTTGCTTCAAAAAAATGTAATTCAAATAAAGGCCCAGAGTCAGTAGAGTTCATATCCTTATATAACACAAATCAAAATAGATTCGAAATACAGGTCAGATCTTTACAACGCAATTCAAGTATAGGGTGTGCAATTCTAATGCTGTATTATTAAGATCAACACTGGAATTGCAAAGTTTCTCCACCGCTGTTACCCCAGGAATGTACTTTTTGATGATAACAGAAAGAGCATATCAATCATGTCCTTTTGTCCAGCTTTTGTCCAACTTTTGCATTTGGATGGTGCTCAGTTATATGTGAGTAATTAAATGTCACTGGATACCATTTGTTTTCTGGTGCATCTAGGTCAAAATCTATTATCTAAGCTTTGTGTTTTTTGCTACTAAACTCATCTCTCTAATGTCACTGCGAACATCGTTATTCTGATGCAGCTGGCAATGATCTTGAAGGATCTTCACAAATTGCTTTACACTCTTGGATCTCTTTTCTCGGTCTATGTAAGTCATTCTCAAGACACTGAATGCGAGAGTCATTGGTGACTTTGTGCTCTGACACAGAAGGTAGGTAATCCTTGTCAATCAATTATATTGGGCTGTGCATCCCTGTCCAATTCAGTGTCGGAATATTTTTGCATTGAAATGAAATACATACCATGAGTATGTGAGGTGAAAGGATTGTGAAATGCACCGCTCCATATTCCCTTGTTACATAAGGTAGACCATACTGATAATTGATGCGGCAGATTTTAACTTTGTGTACATAGTCATCATCGGCCACATGTAAAAGCAGTACAACTTCACATTTAATTCACTGTAAAAAAAAGTGGGTAGTTTTAACCCATTTTGGTTACCTCAGTTTCATACCCTTTTCCACACGATTGGACAATTTCATTAGCAAAGTATTCTCCCATGACATTTACTAATGTTCTGGAAAGTCAAATTAAGTTGTTAATCTGTTGGAATCTAAAGCAGGCAGAGGGACTCCACTGTGTTTAACAATGCAGACAATTGAAATAAAACTGAGGTAACCAAATTTAGTCAGAACAACCTTTCCTTTTTTACAGTGTTGACATTATTGCGGGGCTGAAATGCAATGTGACTACCAAGCTTCTCTACAGTTACGTCATGATTACCAAGCCTCACTGTGCTAATAGGCCTACATGTAATATATTATCCCTGGTTATGATTACCTACACTTTTCTGCACTCGGCAATAACATGACAGCTACTCCAATGCTAATCACACAATGTACCTTTATCATGGGGACATTTCAGCAATAGTGGATTGTCATAGGAAGTCTGGTAATCAGCCACTGAGACACCAGGCACAATCTCTTTAGTAATTAGCCCTCAAACTCAACTAAGTCAGGGGCTATCGGCACTATCGTCTTTTTAAGAGATATGCAAATTCAACAAAATAATCTATTATGGTATGTTGGGTGGAACATCAACACTGATAGCCCATCTCATCCTTCACCCTTACCCAAACCCTGATGAGATCAATAGCCATTCAACAAAATGAGTTGGAGAGGAACTAAGTGAATGCACGCAAGACAAACATGCACAATCTATTGAAACTAGCTACATGTACAAGTGCTAGGAGTTGATGTAAACATTCCCCTACAATATTGGTTTACTGGCACCTACCCTTAGGACATGAAATTCAAGAAAAGACATGCACCTTTATGTGAGTTTAAACCTGCCCTTCAATGCATGATTGTGACAAAGTTGTGACATCATAAATGTGCATTTGAATAGAATGGGGATGCAATGGTGGTGGAATGGGGATGAAATGGGAATGGAATGGGAATGGGATGGGAGTAGAATGGGCAGTAGAATGGACAGTAGAATGAGTAGTAGAATTGTAGTGATCACGCCTCTAAGACAGTTTTGATAGGAGGATTAACATCTACTGTTCATTCTAGCCTTATTCAACTGCCATTAAAATATCATTATTCACGAGCGCTTACTGTCGTTTACAGTAGATAACATCAAACCTCAGAGCATGGATTGTCAGCATGAAACTTATAAGTAGCTACATGTCTAGACGGAGACATATTAGTAGGAGTAGACAGAGTAGAATGGGCAGTTAAGGAAGTAGCTAGAAAGCACTGTTGACAATAGAAACCAAGCAAAACCATCAACCCTAACAGCTGCTTATTTTCCCAATACCTAAATCTTGACTCCACAAACCCTGGCAATTATAGACCTATCTTCCTCCTTCCCATCGTGAGTAAATTACTTGAGAAACACATCTGTGACCTCCTGCATGAACAGCTTGAGAGTGGGGCAGAAGTGCAGGCCATATTCTTTGACCTCCAGAAGGCATTTGATAGTGTCCCCTATTGTCTTTTGATTGAGAAACTCAAAGTCTCTAGCCACCTACTCAGGTGTGTCACTTACACAACTGAGTCCAACAAATTGATGTCCTAGGAGGGTTTCATCTCTAACTCAAGTGTACCACAGGGTTTTGGGACCATTGCTGTTATATTGATGGTTTGTTAAATATTCAGTTATCTGGGGGCAGTATTGTTCCTTTGCTGACGACCTCCTGCTCCACCACCTGATCACTTGCTGTGAAGATTTTTTGATGTGTTCAAGATGACATTGACAAGCCTTGCAGTTAGTTATCATCCCACAAGCTCTCACTGAATCCAACTCCTTGCCCATTTCCAGGAAAATACTTCCAACTCTTTCACCTAAATATATATATGTATACCCTTCATGTGAATGGATCCGAGTATCTTCTTATAGATACCTTGGTGTCTTGAATTCTTCTAACCTCTCTTGGTCTAACTGCATTAAGGATATCACCTCAAAAGCAAGGAAGCAGGCTAGACTACTATATACCACTGTTTTCATAAACATACTTCACCGGTCACCCTACATGAAAATTCTTTATGCTGCCCTCATTCATTCCCATGTGAGATATGCAGTTCCTGTGTGGGACCCACATCTCAGCAAAGATATTGACACACTGGAGTCAGCTCAGAGGTTTCTATAAAAAGTCTTGAAGCATGCATTATCCCTTTTTTTTTTTGTGATGCCTCGTGTACCTGGTACTCATATTACACTACTCTGTTACATCATTACCTAGCACAACCTATTAGGGATTGTGTTTAATTATTTGTAGTATTGTATTACTCCTGGGTACGTACTTGTCTTAGCGCCATTTATGTACCCTTTGTCATTTGACATAGATTGTTCTATGCAAAAAAATTAAAAATTAACCTGGGAGATAGGCATTTCCTGTACTGTGTAGTGTAAGATATCTTACATAAATTACCTACCTCCCAGAGTCATTGACAAGCTCATATCCAGGCCTGTGAGCTAAATAGGATACCCTACATAATATGCCTACCTCCCAGTCAATAACCTGGGTCACTGACTGGGAGGTAGACGTACATATATCCTGTAGAATCATGACCCTGATTAACATCTTGTGACTGATTAACATGATGATGAAGCATTACAGTCTGCCTGGGACATGCTTCCTCTCTGTCTTTAAAGAATTCTTCATGATCACCATCTCTTCTGCATAATCACACTCCATAGTTAAAGTACCAGTTTGTTTCCACAGTGAATGGAGATTGCTCATCAGGTATTGGAAGTCACTCTGGTTCCAACTTTGTTGAATTCTGACATTTACAGCAGAACATCTACTTATTGTGTAAGAAATCTAGCTAATTGCATGGATTTTATTAGCATTGTCTGACCATAGTCAACTTTGAACAGCCAAGGTAGAGCCTGATAGTACTCAAAGAAGAAAATTGGCCTTTACCGTACTTATTTTACTTACGGATATAACTACAATGTACTCCCAAGGTATGGCATTTATACTCAAACTTATTCTGTGTACATGTTGTGTATCAACGTACTTCACCATGGAACCTGCATATATACTTACCTGAAACAAATGCATTGACAGTTTAGAGCAGTACCTTACTTATAGGTAATTACATCTGTTGTGACTCTTATCTGTCATAACTACAGAGCATGCACAGTGCAACCACCAATGAAAAACAAATACAACTGACAATATACAATTTGTCTACAATGACATACAGAAGTACATCACAGTGGTAACAGCATGTGTCTATTGTTACTGGAATACGGAAGTTTTCATCTTTTGAACTTTCTACGGTGCACCAATCTTGAATAGATACTTGTTGCACTGCACACACAAAGTCCTAGTTAACTTTCATCTGTGTTGGATACCTTCAGGTTACCTTGTTATTGATCAATGCTCCCATGGGTATACCGGATTTCTTTGGAATCGGTGACAGAGACTATATGTCTTCTGATGATTACTCGAGAATAACTAAAGATAAGTATTGAAACATGTCAATGAGATGCTATGTCCTACCTCTGGAGCTGGATAAGAAAGTAGATAGTATGTGCTATTTCTATTCACTTTTATTCTACTGACATATTTAGTGGACAGGATGAACTAATGTGCTGGTGTATGTTTCTGATCTCTGCAGCCTGAGGGTGAGAATCTGGTGACTCTAGAGGACACAAGTGCCTCTGCAGTGCTACAGAAAGACGGCACCGTAGTCTGCACACATGAGATACTGTCACCAATAGGTTTGCTGTTACTGTGTTACTAGAACACGCAAACAAATCTGTGGCATTAGGATGACTGCAGTCCCTCAGAGCCAGTGTCAGACCCAGCCCAGGAGCAACAGATGGTATGAAGGAGTAAACAGACTAAGTGATATCATACTGGTACCAAGGTAATACATTATGTTTCCCTGTACAGTAGTACAGACCATTGACAGGTTGTTATACATGCCCAGGCATGCATCCTATTGCACCTACAATACAAATCGTATGACATGAAACACTGACACAACCCTGGCCAGCATCCAGCTACCATTCCATGTATTGATTTGCGTAAGAACAGAATCAGACCATCCAAGTGTGCACTCAGGAGTCTAAATCACACAAACTCTTGTGACTCACTGCTTCTAAGTTATACATAGGAATTAGCTTGATGAGCCTCCAGTGTGAGAAACTCTTGAGGTAAACATCAATATCAACACCATTTTGACAGCTATAGTACTATCAATTTTAGATGTATGTATGCACATCACTAAAAAGTTTCAATGTATTTTTATAACTGCATCTTTTCACATTTTACTACAACATTTGATTTCTATATTAGTCTTTATGTACTGTCCATGTGACTCTTAACAACACCATTAAGTTGTTATTAGTGCTATGTTAAGGAAGTCTTTCTGCACTTTATGTACTTTCCATGACTGTATCTTTCATGACTTGAAGAGAACTTGAAACTAAAAAAGAGTTAGTACATGGAACACAAACTTTGACTGAAGGAGTGTAACTGCAGAATTAAGGGTTAAACACCATCACACCATGACACAGAGATCCTTATGTTACACTGTTGGACTAAATGCACAGCCACGAATCCATTCTCCATTGGCTGACAGCGAGCCTCAAACCCCACGGTGGAAAGAACACATATATTTTCTACACATTACTGCTATGATGTTGCTGATCATTATGTGGCTACCAGAACTTAGGTTATTGGTACATGCACACACAACATACTTGCATTATGTACTTGCGTCCTATCTCAAGGATTAGTGAAGACCAGCTGATGTGGTACAAGGCCTCCACTGGTAGCCTCAAAATCAAGCAACTCAACCCTAAATCTCCATGCAAAGCAGATACCCCTTGCAAAGTCAGTTCGTGTGTATATGATGGTCTATATGACATCACAGAGAAGTTGTAGACATGGGTTCATGTACTTATATCTGCTACAGAATGGCAGCTATGGCTGAGGTGCAGATTGTAGTGGTACTGCAAAAACTACTCAGAACAACCTCCGAGTGGTTACTCCGGTGGTTATTTTACCAAACTAGTGACTATACTATGACACGAGCAATACCAGTCAAGCTTCAATCAGAATCAAAATCAAAGATCTGGCACAAATCCTTACACATTAGCTAATATATACCATCTGTTATGTGTTAATCTGCTATAGCTATTATCCTGTTCTGAACCAGACAATAGCCAGTAGATGGATACATAGCTAAACCCTTATAGAAGGTGTCAACTGTATGGGGTGGACCATCATAAAGGACAGCTTTTGTGGGGTTGAGGATACTATGATCTGTTAGCTGGTGGAAAGAAACCAATACCAAACTCAGAATTTTGTCAGAAGCTTCTTGGAGGCAATACACTAGCTAGGAACTTCTTCTTTAGCTAAATCAGTCTCTTTTTTTTCAGAAGACCTATTTGGGTCAGTACATTCCTGGCATTTCTACCGGCATACCTATGGAACCAAGACAATCCTCCTGTACAAGATCAAGGCAACAAGCAGCACCAAGCCTCTACCACAAATGCTGATTTATAGGTCTTCTGAAAGGAGAGACTATTAAATTCGGAGAAGTTCACATGACCTGTTTGATCTTTGATGTGTTGATGTGTTTTAACCACACAATCGTTACCCTGGTTTCAGGCAAGCTGAAGGGGACTGTTGTTTGATAACTTTGATCTTCGGTATATATGCATCACAGCAGCATTACTGGGGGCTGGGCCTCGATAATTACATAACTGTAGCTCTGAACATCCGTAAACTTCCGTAAAGTAGTAAAAAATTAAGTAAGAAACGAAAAATGGCTTATGCATGTAGAACACAGTTTGCGGGCGTTGGAGGCAGAAGTCTGTGGCAGAAAGTGTAAGAAACTAGCGGTACACTAACGTATGTGTGTGAATATAGCAAGGCTGCATAGCTAGATCTCATTTCACCTGTAGCCATCTAGTCTCGCATAACCAGACTCTGTCTCACCGAGAGTCTGGTTACGCAAGTGCGAGACTAGTAGCTATCTGCAACCTGCGGTCACAAATCCTGCGTGTCCGTTTGAATCAGTTGTGCTTGCAGCAGCTGTAGTGGCTCATTCTTTACGGTTGTGATGTAAATGGTAGCCACTGTACAAATAGATTATATTATGCCCTACCTCCCCAGTACAAGAGCCTGATTCATATTGGCGGTCTTTAAATTTGGCAGTTTGTCCCCAAATCAAGCGTAAGAAAATATTGGCGGAATATTTGGCGGTGGCACCCCACATTGTATTATGTCATCACAAACATTGTCGCTTGATGTGCTTGAACAATGCTGTGAGTTCGCAAATTATAACTGGCAACATGCTAGCGTTGAGCTAGCTATATGCACAGCTTGCGTAGAGGGGCGCCAGGTGGGGCCAAGAGTACTACTGCATGCATTATGTCATTACGTGTTGCGGGCGAAAATAATATTGGTGGATTTTAATTTGGCGGTTTCAACCCCGACCGCCTAAACGGCAAATTTAATTCCCCGTCAAATTTTCCAGCTATACTGTATATTTGGGAGGTGGATGGCCAGGTGATGAGATTAAGGTTACTTGACACTCTGATCACTATCTGAGATGCCTTCACAATTCAGACTCATGAATATGAATACAGCATATACAAGGCAATGATGACAATCAGCCTCCTCCCCAGCCCCCTCCCCAGCAGACAATCTTCTAAAAGTAGTATGTGACAAGGCACAACATATTTATCGCAGTCAGTAGATTAGTTCATTCTATTAATTGTATGTATGAAACTGATTAATAAAATAGTGTTAACTTATGTATGTACTTTTCTGTGAGATGTACCAACCAATTAGCCAGTATTACATACATGCACACTAATTCTATCCCTCTCTCCATCCAAGCACTCGAACTATCTGCACAACCCGTTCTGGTTACACCTCCCAAGTTTACAAGGCCAATGCTGCATATTTTAAGGAGAATGCTGAATATTTTAAGACTGTAAAAGAGCAACCCACTCCTGTGGAAGGAATCGTCAAAGGTAACCAACACACATCATTTTAGCATCCATGACTCAATTAACATGACTTTTCTCCTATCAAGGCTGTGTGCCTGCCTGGGTGTCAGGTAGGCTGCTCCGCAATGGTCCTGGGATGTTTGAGATTGGAGACACAAAGTACAACCACTGGTTTGATGGCCAAGCACTGCTACACAGCTTCACTATTGTCAATGGTTAGCTCACGCTTCATTAGCGTTCCTGCATCTTCCTCGCATGCTCCTGTATGGTATCTCATAGTTAAGGGACTATTAAGAATGGCTAGTGAATTGATGTGCATATCATTTGGTAATTTGTGTGAGGACCAAATTACTGTCATTATTCTAATAGAACAGTAGATCCAATCTAGCAGAAGAATTCAATTCTTGCGATTTTGTTAATCTAATTATGTGGAAGGTTGCTGCACTAATTATTTTTGAGTGAATCCAACTTAGCGGTAGAGCCCGTAGTAGTAGTATATTAGTAGATACAGCAGATTGCAAAAGTCTTGCAACAAGCAAGCTGAACAGTGGAAAACCACAATTGATTTATTGTCCTTGAACAGAGAGGAAGGTCATGCTGAGGCGGGAAAGATAATCAGATTCATACGTGGTAAATCAATTGTGGTTTTCCACTGTTCTGCTTGCGTGTTGCAAGACTTTTGCAATCTGCTGTATCACGAAGCATTCTTAGCAAAAGAAAACGGCGAAGTCATGGGCAAAACAAGTCTGTTTAGGAAGTATTCTTATCAAAACAACATTTGTGAAGTCACTGGCAGAACCATTGTAGTGTACCCAGACCATGTTCTTATCAAAACAAGTACAGACAATAGTTGCTGGCAGACAGAATGATGCTAAGTTCCCCAGAGCCTATACACCTTGAGGAAAGCCTAAGGTAATTTAGTACTGCAGGCAACTCTCCCTGGGACAAAGAGTCCTCAGTGTGTGGCTAGTGCTTTTCTTAGAAAATGTGCTTCCATTCCAGCTGTAGATTGAATCCAGCAGAAGAAATTGGGTTCCGGGAATTTTTGTGAATCTAATCTAGTGGAAGCCAGATTTGAAATTATTTAATTTCCTACCAGTCTATTAGAATAATGACAGTAATATCTTTTTGCATTATAAACTGTGCACTACTTGCTGGAGCAGAAAATGGAAATGGGCATCTTGGAGTACATTTTAGTTGACAGACATTATATTTCGCTCAGATTTTTGAGAGAAAGAAAAATGGATCGAGCAAAATCAGAAAGGGGCTGCCAGATCATCCACCCCACAGGAACGCAGTAGTCAATAGGATCCACACAATGGTCAAGTTAGATAGTTTAGTGCAGTGCCTTACTGAGGAGCAGTAGTAAGTCATATCTCACTAGCCTCAAGCCTAAGTGTTATTTTTACAGTGGTAGGCGCTACCTTACTCACATGATCTTGCCAGCAGCAGCGTAGGATCAGCCAAGGAAGAGCAATGTACTCTGTTGGTATAAATGGGCACATGCAGACACAAATGGACAAAGGCAGAACATAGTAATGGCCTTCTTCTCAGACTTGTCGGTGAAGAAGATTAGTAGGAGGAACATGGCACTCATGAATATAGTCAGAGTTGCTATCTCTGGTCTGGGAATTTCCTTATGTGAATTCTGTTTCTCAAATGTTTATCGTTGTACAACCACAGGTGGGGTCACCTACCAGAGTCGCTACTTGCGTAGTGATGCCTACCGTCGGAACATGGCTGCCAACAGGATTGTTGTGAGTGAGTTTGGAACAGCTGCCTATCCTGATCCATGCAAGACCATCTTTCAGAGGTGAGACACATGCACAAACATAATAGAGGGAGATGAAGAGATGAAGGCATGTGTATACATTATTTATGCGCCAGTGTAGCTCAACTGTTCATCTGATGTATAATTTTGATAGGCAGTAGTGCTTGTGCATGCTAGCTACTTGTGGGTAAGTGACTTATATTCAATAAAAGCAGAGCAAGGCTATGTAAAGGATGTCCTGTTTCTCATTCCACACCACCTCCTTACATGTACCACGTTCACATGAGTCTTAGTCACATAAGTGGGGTTAACTTACCTCTATTTTATTTTGTAGGATGCTGTCAGTCTTTAATGTGACTGACTTTACAGACAATGATATCGTCAATATCTATCCAATTGGGCGTGACTTTGTGGCAGCATCAGAGTCAGATTTTATCCACTCATTTGACCCTGAAACCTTGGAAACAAAGGACAGAGTAAGTGTTAGTGACAGCCACTATGACTACCATTCTGGACTGTATGTTACACACATAAATAGTTAAAACCTCACTGCAAGACTACTGAATTCATTGCAGTATGTCATTGTTCCAGCCTAATGTATGAAAGAATGAGAGTGTACTTTGGCCCTTTTTCTTGTACTTGGTGGCTTAAATAAGAAAACTAGCTGGTTATGTTAGCGCTATCAGTGGATTGCAGAGCAGTATGGTTAAAGTTACTTACGTAATGATGTATAGTAGTATTAGTGTGTTGGGCACCTTGAAATGATGGCATTACAACAATGCTGACACTGTCATGGAGATGGATTTCTTCAATTCTCCCAGATTCAGCTCTCCAAGTATGTTGCAGTGAACATGGCTACTGCTCATGCCCATTACGAGCCAGATGGGGCTACATACAACCTTGGAAGCTCCTTCACGTCTGGGGCTTGCTATAACATCATAAAAATTCATCCCAACAGTACCAATGGAGGTTGGTCAGAGACACACGTAGCAATGAACTGGGGGTTAGCACTAAAATATTGGATTGTATGTTCTACTGTGAGTGTTGGAAACATGGATGTACTGCTCTCAGTGCTGTGAAACACAATGCAGGCAAAACAGCATATGCAACGTTTTGACAATTGAGCTCGGTGTGTGGTGATCATGTGCTCAGAACACAGCATGCATACAGCACAATCACCACATGGCAAACTCACGTATACTGCCTACTTTCCACACATGCTTTGTGCTCACTGTGTATTTGCAACACACTGTTCCAGCATGCTCAGTGAGTTCACTGTGTTTGTGATCTTGCATTGAACGTATAATGTGCGTGCTGCAAAACATATTGGTTGTTTTAACCACAGAGTGGTTACCATGGTTGCAGTCAAGCTGAAGAGACAGTGGTTATGCTAGGTTTACTTTGGTATTAACGGACTAATGGCATAAGGCAACTAGAGAGGCAGCTGCCTTGATTACGCAAGCAGGTGATTCCCTCACACTCAAAATGTTAGTGGTTACTATCAGCAGGATCATGGTTGTAATATGAGCATGGAAGTTCCTGACTGCAACTTTGAAGTGTGCATTTGTAAAGCTGTTCTGAGGGTTGTCAGTGTATTATGGTAGTAAGATGAACTGGGGCGGGTTGATTATGCTTAGGGCACTTACCTTTCTGGTTGCCTTATGCCATTAGTCCATGATACCAAAGTAAACCTCAAATAACCACTGTCTCTTCAGCTTGACTGCAACCAGGGTGACCACTCTGTGGTTAAAACAACCAGTTTGTTTTTGCAGACAGTTGAAAAGGCTTACATTTACTGCATGTGCTCATGAGCACAGTAAATGTAATTCAACTGTCTGCAAAGATGAAGTGGGTGCTAGAGATACATAGCAGGCATTAGATAAATGCATTTGTAACTGGACCTTTTTTTGTGAGTAGTGTACTCAACAACTCCCACTTGCCACGTTCTGCTGATTGTGTAGGTCAGCTTAAAGCTGAAGTGGTATGCAGTATTCCAGCCAAAAGGAAGGCCAAGCCCAGCTACTACCACAGGTAATATAAGATTTTACCAAGAGCTAGATGATTCCTCTTTAATTAACACTAAACATGTACCGTAGGTCAGTATATCATTACTGCTCATTCATTCTCATGAGGATATTACCACCTTGATGCATGTCAAAACTGATAGTCCTCATCCAGTGATGACTCTTGGCACTACAGATGACTCAAACTACCCAAAATCACACTCGTAACCTCATACCGGTAGTTGGTGAAGCTTTATAGCACTACCTGACTACTGTGGTATGTGCTTATATCTTGAAAATACTGACACTCACAGTCTTGCAAGTGTGAGTCTTGCTAAAACAGACCAAACCCAGCCCTCTGTTAACAAAAGCACTGAAGCTACCTCAACTTTTTCCTGCAAAAAAGTAGGGTGGCCATTGCTACTGCTGCCACTGCTGTTTCAACAGCCCTGCACTTGGATGCACAGAGTGCACAGTTGCTGGCCATCTCTCAAGAAAAATGAGCTAAATTATTATCAGGCACTTGTGATAATTGTGAGTGGCCTGGTTTATGACTGATGGAGGTATAGAGTATGTGATGATATGTGTTTGCGTCTAATCTTTAGTTTTGGGATGACAAGCGACTACTTTGTTTTCTTGGAGCAACCCATCTACCTCAATTTGATGAGAATCTTTGTCAATACTCTACGTAGACAGCCTCCTGTAAAGGGTTTGTTCGAATATGGCAGCGAGGAAAAGGTAAATAAGTTCCTTGTTCATATGTAAGCATGAAAAATCTATTGCAGAGAAGTAGTAGCTACTGATAGTTAGAGCCACCAAGCATACCTATCCATATGTAGCACCTAGCCATCATATTTATGGCAGTGCCTCTGAATTACCCATGCAAATGCACTGACTTTCAGGTACGACTGTATGTTGTGGCCAAGAACACTGGGAAGGTGTTGAAGACCAAGTATATGTCAGCAGACACTTTCTACTCTTTTCATCATGTCAACGCCTATGAAGACAAAGGTAGTGTTGTGTGGTTGTAACCAAACAGTACCCGTGCAGAAAATGAATAGCCACTGGTTCATCCAATGCTTGCTGTCAGACAAACCATACATGATGACACACATTTGTTCTTACTGTTATGGAGCTTACATACCGTGTCATTAGCAGCTAGTTGCACATGGACTCCCATTTTTAACTTTCATTTGTGTTGGATACCTTCAGGGCACCTTGTTGTTGATCTGTGCTGCCATGGGTATCAGGATATCTATGGACTTTTTGACATTGAGACTATGCGTTCTGACAACTACCCAAGAATAATACAAGATGTAGGGTCAAAGGTCTCAGTAAGACGCTATGTCCTACCTCTGGAGCTGGACAAGAAGGTAGATAATACGCTAAATTCACTTTTGTTCTACTGAACTGAAGGTGCAATAAATGTTTCTGATCTCTGCAGCCTGAGGGTGAGAATCTGGTGACTCTGGAGGACACAAGTGCCTCTGCAGTGCTACAGAAAGATGGCACCGTAGTCTGCACACATGAGATACTGTCACCAATAGGTTTGTTGTCATTGTAGGCTATACAAGGTGAAAGGAGCATTATCCAATCCCATACTTGAAAAAAGGAGAGAAATGGCTGACCCAGATCCAACCAAGTCCTTTCTATGGCCAGCCACTACAGCAGCAATGTGTTCACTTCCCCCTCCCCACCCACCCTTTCTCCACAATGTATTGCACCAATGCAAGTGACATCATCATGATATCATTTGAAGTCATTAGTAATTAAACTTAAAATGTCAAATAATTTGATTTGTTCAAAGTATGAATGCACTCCTAGTATCTGGCATCTATACTCATCATCCTGATCAGTGCCAGCCATCTCACTGTTTGCACTATGCCCATATCAGTGATGACATAGCATCCCTATACTGCTGGTCTCATTTCTAGCAATCTCATTTCCAGACCATCTTTTTCAGCATGTGATGGTGGAATGGGGCCAGGTAAGTTTAGCAACCCCCGCCCTGAGGATTTGTGGATTTTCTGCCTTTTCAGTACACAGTCACTATCTCCCACATACCTAAAGGAGAGGGTAGTGCAATTATAATGTAATACGTTCTTTCTTGCAGCCTTTGAATTTCCTCAGATCAACTACAGACTGTTCAACGGAAAGAAGTATGGTACTGTCTACGGAGTCGCTGGCTTTTCGAGCAACAAGGAGGATGCAGTAAGTTCCCATGCTGACTGTATCAGCTATATTATACTCTCATATTATTTTAATCTCCCACCCTCAATAGCTGCTAAAGCTAGACACAAGAACAAAGCAAACAAATCTGTGGCGTGAGGACGACTGCAGTCCCTCAGAGCCAGTGTTTGTGGCAAGGCCAGGAGCAACAGAAGAGGATGACGGTAAATAAGAGATGAAGGAGTAGACAGTAGGATCTGGATGTGTGCTGGCATGTACACACTAGTCCTGATGCTGCAGGCAGTCTGAATGTTGTGAGTTTCTGCATCACTTCTTGGAGGATTGTTATGACCTCTAGAGTGTTTGAGGTACCTGTAAACACTTTCAAACACTTCTCAAGTATAAGGATCCTTTGGTGTTATTTGATGCTGAGTTTTCTTATCGCTGAGCAGGCAACTACTAGCCCTTACTCACAATCCTCTAGAACTGCAAACACTGAATGCAGCCCCAGCAACCACCCAGTATATGCATGGCTCAGGGTTCAATTCCCAGGAACTATACTCTTTTATTTGCTTGATAACAATACATTAGCGAGGCAATTAAGAGCAATGTTCCAAAAAACATCAAGCACAATTGCATTCATATCGCAGTACTTTTGTCCTTATGATTGTATCTCATATGCACACACAGGTGTCATTCTCTCCTCTGTCCTCCACAATGCTGCCGGAAGGTCTCCATTTCTCCTAGTGCTGGATGGCAGAACCTTCAAGGAGATTGCTAGAGTGGAGTTTGAGGGAGTTGACATACACAAAGACCTCCATGGTCTTTTTGCTCCTTTCTCTGGTCCACGTACCGATTAGTTTCCCCCACAGAGTTGATTTGTCACTCAGTTTGAGAGTTTGATTTGACTCTATACTGTTTAGTGTGCTGGCACCATGACATTGTGTTTTATATAACAATTTTATGCATTTTAATACTACGTTTTATGCAGTTTATTCTGAAAGGTTAAGCCAAGTTAACATGAATGAGCATGATTGGGGAACGTTCTGGCTTAATTGCATGATGTCATACAATAGATGAAGTGGCCGGGCGCTTTTGGTGTGCCAGCACTACAGTATAGGACCATGAGTTGTCTGAAACTCCCCCAGGGCCCCACCTCATAGGGAGGGAAGTCCTCAGAAATAATTCTCCACTGGGCTTAATGGCTCTGTACGTCAGAGCAATGCCCAGCGTGAGAGGTAGCTTGAGCTCAATTAGGTCAGGGTGTCAGTGTGTGCATGGGGGGATGCTGAAAAGCCAAAATAACACAGCTGCCTTTGTTTGGCTATCTGCATAATATTATATATGCATAAATAGTGAGATGTCCTTGTAGTCAACCCATGGACATATGTTGTTCAAAAGCAAACTAAGAGGAGAAAGATGAAGACCAGGAATCAAGGGACTTCTTTCTACCATCCCTGCACCTAGCCGGCTGCAGGAACCACATGGATGATCGATGGTCATGCAGGGGATGATGAAGATGACAGTCACACTATCATTTTAGTGTCTGTATAGAACCAGTTTGGCAGTGATTACACTGATTTCTGCTGGCCTCAGAACAGTTCTGAGAGCCTACATAGCTTAATTATAGAACAGTATAAAGGCTTGGGGTTCCCCCTAACACACTTAACCCCCACCTCCCACAAGTCAGTCCTGAACTGCCTCCCAGACTGCCCTATAAGTACCAGTAAATGTGGTAAACTAGGTCCATTCATAGACAGCTAGTGTCAAAGTTCTCAGGAGTATGCACAAGTCGTGCTAAGCACACCAGCATAGGATGCCCCCAAGAATTAAATAATTGTTACCCTGCTTGACAGTTTGAAGGCCTAACCACTTAAATTAGGACTAATATAGGGTGATCAGAAACACTGTAATTTTTCCAAAACCAGTGGGACCTCATATATAGCCTAGGACTTTGTCTGTTGTGCAGGCTTTCAAGAAAGTTGCAACACATTGTGGCTAATAAGCCAGTGGGACCTCATATATAGCCTAGGACTTTGTCTGTTGTGCAGGCTTTCAAGAAAGTTGCAACACATTGTGGCTAATAAGCTACAATGGTCATAAGAAGACCAGAATGAAAAGGAAGTATTGGTGTCTAGAATAGTAATGTACGTATAACCTTTTCCATGGGATAACTAGAAAGTATAGTTTGTTAGCAGTTGATTTGCTTTCAACTTCCAATTGATAATTGTATTGTTTATTGTATCTGTATTGTTTATTGTATCTATATTCAGAGTTCAGTGATGATGGATGCCATTCCTGAAAGGATGCACGCAAAGAACTCCTCTTTCCATGAGCCAGCTGATCGTCAGTTGAAACATGGACATAATGTCCATGCATTTTGCTGGACATGTTGACTCAGTCACCCTTAAGTTATAGCCTCGTTCCCAGGCCCCGTCCAGCTTTCCGTCGCTTATTACTTTACCATACTAATAAGTGACGGAAAGCTGGGCAGGGCCTGGGAACGAGGCTACTTCAGTTATATACATCTCTTCACAACACCATTAAAATAGGAAACCAAAAACTCACTCAGGATCATTAAATTTTATTCAATAATGTATCTGCCACTCAATGTGTTGATGGCACACACTGGTGGCTTTTAGGTGTGTGACTGAAGCATTCAGTACCACATGCAGTACATTTATTGAGGTTGTGAGGGCTGGTGTTTGTCAGGTGGATTCAATTTCTGGTGACTACCAGTTTTTCACTTTCCTTTATTTCACCTCATAAAATCAAACTGGTTTTTGTTTCCAAGCTGAGGTAAGATGTTTACTCGATCATCACATCCTACCAGAAAACTTAAATGTTACAGCACCCCTTTTCAGTCAGTCTGCACCTCTTTACAGCCTCTTGGTCGAATCTTACATCTGACCACATACCACTGTATTAAGTCTTCCACTCTTCCGCTCTTCAGATCCTCTACGTCTTCTTCACAGCATCTCATATTATACTCCTTCCACCATCCGAAGGTTATATGTTATCTATGCTACTACCTAGTCACCATACCTACACGCTGCATATTCCATGGCTACATTGTTAGGCCTAGCAAGAAATTACGAAGAAGTTCTCATTCCAACCTGTCAGAGTCCATCTGTCCATTCTTCCTATAAAGCCCACCCCACCTTTCTTATCCCATTTTGCTACCTTTCCCCGGCAGCACAATGTATCTATATCAAATAACACTCGCCGGATGTTCCAACACACCCAAGAAACGTTGATATGCTTCTTCTGTAATCGATATATGCATGCCCCACCCAAAAAGGAAACCGGAAGACAAACAACTCGAGCGGATGCAACTAGCGACATATTAAAACAACCTGCGACAAAGCATGTTAGGCAGTTAGCATAGTACTCTGGCACTGCAGTGCGTTGATCTAGCAGTGACAAGACAAGATGGTGAAACCAGGAACAGAAGAGCTACGACAGAACGTGTTCTCCTCCATCCACATGAGCACAATGGTGAAGAGCACACAGACCTCGATCACCTACCCCAGCTGTACTTTTTGCGGAGGTTCGCTGAACTCGAAAGGTTCTCCGAAGAGAAAGGTGTCGTTTTGTCAGCTGACCCTTTATACTAATCCCTCGGAGTCGTTTATTGTTTGGTTCAAGAAGCAAGACGAACCGAAGGGACTACTTTGGCTTAGGAGCTGTTGTGTTAGAAAAGAGCAAGCAAATACTATCGAACTGATATCGAGAGGCTGCCGTGGACGGTGTTCATACACGCTGAAATTCGCGGCTCCTTCAGTGACTGACGAGTGGTACCGTATGTTGAAACAGGAGTCCAGACGAATGCCGACAGTCGGAGACGAACTGTCCTCCGACGTAGAGTGTGACTCCGCACCACTAGATTCAATTCTGGCAGAAATGACGCCACCTTTGATCCAAGTGTACAGCGAGAATGACGAAAATGACGAGGCTGAACCCACAGATACTCTAACCCCTACTACTGTTACGCCGACGACTTCCAAATCCAAACCACCAAAAACAGTGAAGCCGAAGCACAAAGTTAAATCTAGATCTACAAGAGTCTTTTGCAATCCACTACAAGGATTAACGTGGGGTCATCGGAAGATCAGTCTCCCAGCCAGCAGCTCATACGCATCTACAACCGCCATTGTGCCCCTAGAGAGTATCGAGAACACACCCGACGACCAGGTGTCGCGATGGTCTTGGCCGCTGAAGGCGTAGATAAAATACCTTCACCTCAAGTTTTGTGACTTCCAGTATACTCAGCAAAAGAACATCAGACTTATTTATATTATCATGCAGTCATGCATGCAAATCATGACTGGGACATGACGGCACTTGGCTCTCGACACTTCAGCCCTGTGCTGCATGTAACCATGCTCAGGTTTTGTTGTTATTGTTCTGTTATGTTCTTCTGTATCATACACTCTATCTGCATGGTGCTGAGCACTTGTTTACAGTACTGTTTGTGACCGCATACTTGAAAGACCTGTACTACGAGTCTGTAAACATCATTTCATCTGTCTTGTTTGTATCTAGCTCTGTAGCAAATTCAGTACAGATCATGACCATCAGTCATATCCAAAATTCATGGCAAGAGTTTACAAAGAATGCATGTGAAAGTTATATCGCAACAAGGGAGGGTATACTTTTAAAATCGTTCTGAGGTTCTGCTTGCTATAGCTCTCATAGTGCCATACACTTTTGAAGGAGGGCTACCTGCAGTGAAAAAAATAGTGTACATGATTGTCAAGTAGGGAATAATGCACAGCTGGATAGGAATTTGAAGCCCACTTCCTATGGACAACAACATAATTGTATGGCTTCTGCTCTCAGCAGATTCCCTGTGTGTTTGCAAATTACAAGCATATTGAAAGAGTGCAAAATGCACATGTATGTTACCATTTACTGTGTGAACATGGGTAGGTACAGTTGGTATAGCCATGCTAACATATGGGGTCATTGGTGTGTGTCTAACCTTGTACCCAGGTAACGGAGGAGGGAATACTTTCACAAGGCCTAGTGTGTGTCCATCTGTGCTAAGTGTGTACAACTGAAGCTGAAATGCAGGTTGTTCAAGTGGAGCAACAGTGAGAATAGTGCTTGGCTGGACACACGCTAGTCAAGTACTACACCGCACAGTGCCATAAACTAAACACAATAGCACAAGATAGCAAAAAGATCCATAATAAGCATTCTAGCCATCACATACATAGAAGGAAAGTACATGCTGAGACTACAGTACAACACCACCCAGTAAGAGAAACAGACTGTCAGTGAGTGCTGACTTTCTGTGATAGCAATTATACAGACGTCTTACTCAATAAAACAATATTGGACCCACTGTCCATTGGATACTGTCACTATGCCACTGAGATTGACAACAAACATGTAAAGCCAACAAGTGTAAAGCATGTTTGCATGTCACAAGAGCTCTTAATTACATCTATTACAGGCTTAGCAAAACGACCTCACAGCACGTACGTCAGTGCCCCATACCCTGCCCTGTGATGTACTCCTATAAGTGCTTCATGAGGTCAACCCAAAACACCAAAGTTAGCAGGCACCACATTCCCAGTGCTTAACAAGGAGAAGAGGAAACACTAATCAATAGTTGGCTTCGCAAAGTGACAAAGCCTGACTGAAGGGTAATACCGAGGAGAAGTCAGACAGTGCAGCATACTCTATTTACGTCCCAGCAGAAACACCAACAAGGTGAATACAGACCATTAGTCAATGGTCTGCCAGCCAACAGAGCACAGTACAAACACGTTAATTTGACATGCATAAATGAGTATTTTATCTCCAGCATTATGTGCTAAACAGCTGCCTCTTGTCTGGTATGATGGCTGCCTTGTTGTCCTACCAAATTAGAATATGCCCATCCAGAGAAAGAGTACAGAAAAGTGTGTGTATGGTTTACTGTTGTGTCTCACACATGAAACATCCAACCTGGGGTCATTCCAAGCCATCAGGTGATTTCCTACTTGGAGTAGGGCATAGTGTACGTAGCACCCGCCCATCAAACCACGACCAAATTCCTCAACCAATTCCTTGTCTTGTTCATGGGTAAGATGAATAGACCTCAGGAATGAAAAACTATATACCATCTATTGTCAAGTACATATGACTTTACAACTCTTCCCATTGCCTGGCGAAGTGATCTCTTCAAGTCTGTCTGCAACAAAATTAGGCATGTCCTGTTACAACCAACGCAGCCATACCTAGCAAACTCTAAAGCACTCAACTATGGAGATACTATGTGAAGCGATGGGCCATTTTGTGCATAGCAAAGTTGTAGGTCTTTGATATTCTTGTTTTGGCAGCAACTATTTGCAATCCAGCATGATATTCATAATTTAAGCAGACTGAATCCAAAGAAGGTACATCCTTTGTTGATGCAAAAAATTGAAGTTTCCCACACCAGTTCAGAGAAATTGAAGTTTCCCACACCAGTTCAGAGGTACTATTCAGCCATTAGAGACTCTCTGACAGCTGATAACATGTTCAATACAAATACATGTACGGTAGATTGGGAAAATTCTACTGATCAATGAATAAGCGTGTGTGCAAGTCCACCCCCTCCCCCACCGAGGTAAATATCCGATTGACGACTACAGCCAGCGATACCTGGTAGTAGACTAAACGCTAGGAACGCTCCAGGCGCTCATCCGTTATTGTAACTGTCAACCGTTAAATTTTTTAAAAATTCACGGATTGAACAAAACCGTGAAAGTTTAACACTACGAAAATTTTTTTACGAGAATTATTTTTAATGTGAAAATTTCCCGATCTATGGTACACAAACTATTTAATCTCTTTGGACCAAAAACCCGTCTAGCAAGGAGTCTCCATACATTTTCAGGAAGAACAGAGCATGGTGCCCCTATTCAGGCTCATTGTGTGATCACTTGCCATGTATCCTGGTAGAGTTCACTGTACAGTTGATACAGGAACAAGCCCTACAAGGGCTACAAGCTGTACAGTAGCCACAAAGGATACACTACAATGAATTCTGGTTCACACCAGGAAGGAACAAATTAGAAGAGGAGAGTTTTGCATGGAACATGGCATCATGCAACCAAAACCAGTAGGGGGATTTGGCCGAGTATGTGTCCATGCTTGCATAGTAACAATGTAGCCTTGTTCCAAGGCTTATCGTGTATGTGACTCGTTTGTTCCATGGCTCCTGCATACCAGCTTATTGTATGTGACACCATGCAACCAAAAAGCCAGGGAGGAGCTTGGGAATGAGGCTAGTAATGATAAAGTTCATCAGACTTTCACCAGACAAATGTCTAGTAGTAGTCATGTACAAGAGTATAACAGCATCTCGGACTGGCTGAATACAATGCTGTGTAATCAGCACCATGAAGGCTGCAACGCCAATATTAGAATGCTGTGGCACTACAAACAATGTGTACTCTAGCTACTTGTGCACCTTCTGATAGTTCTTCATAAAACACTCAGATTGGGTCTTGTGCAATGTTGCTAGTCTGTCTGGTACACACGGGTAAGGTAGCAACAGTTTGAGAAAATGTACGCCTATGTGTAGCACTATCCCACTTCAAAGGAGGCTGTGAAGGCCAGAGGAGGCTGTGAAGGCCAGAGGAGGTTGTGAAGGCCAAAGGAGGTTGCGAAGGCCAGAGGAGGCTGTGAAGGCCAGAGGAGGCTGCGAAGGCCAGAGGAGGCTGCGAAGGCCAAAGGAGGCTGTGAAGGCCAAAGGAGGCTGTGAAGGCCAGAGGAGGCTGTGGAGGCCAAAGGAGGCTGTGGAGGCCAAAGGAGGCTGTGAAGGCCAAAGGAGGCTGTGAAGGCCAGAGGAGGCTGCGAAGGCCAAAGGAGGCTGTGGAGGCCAAAGGAGGTTGTGAAGGCCAAAGGAGGTTGCGAAGGCCAGAGGAGGCTGTGAAGGCCAGAGGAGGCTGCGAAGGCCAAAGGAGGCTGTGAAGGCCAAAGGAGGCTGTGAAGGCCAAAGGAGGCTGTGAAGGCCAGAGGAGGCTGTGAAGGCCAAAGGAGAGGAGTACAAACTTCTTGTTAGCCAAGTGAGTCAAGTGTTTGCCAAGTATTTAAGGATCTTCCCCTCACACAGTGGTAATTAGGGCATACCCATATATAGACTATGGTAATAGTGAAATTTGCATATTGAAGCCCAACAGAAACCTGTTCTATTTATAGAACTTCTATATATTATTTGTTTTATCAATGTATGTATGCCAACACAAGCCAGCTTTGTGGACACCTGCAGCTTCAGGTACCATACTTTAGATCACCAGATTAACAGTGATACTCTTCTCAAAGCATACCTAGAAACTACACTTACTATAGAGCTGCCAACCTTCTGACACCTGATGAGCCTCAGGACACATGACAACTTGCAGAAGTATGTGGGTTAGCATATCTATGTCCATAGGTGCTTCAACTTTCGGCAGTAATAGCTTAAGTAACCAGATAGATTTAATGTATGTATGTGTTTACATCTGGTTTCGATCCATAAACAAGTGTGTCAGTGTTTTGCATTTGTAAGAGTTATTGTTTACATAAAACGTATCCACAATGCTATCCCAGGCTCACACACATCATATATCAGCGGTACAATAAGCAGCAGGGAGGCTGATGTCTTGGCCACATAATACAACGTGCACAACCAGAACAGCCAAGGGAAAGTAAAGACTTGGTAGCTTACCACAGGCCTGTAGCTAGCACAGGGTGAGTTATAAACACCCAGCACCAACAAACTCATGGCTGTGTGGAGGCCATATCATGTAGGGTAAGTTCTAAAGCCAACTGCCGTTGTTTGATGCAAGTGAGACCAATTCCTCTGCATTCTAGAAGACTGGTTTAGCTTTGAATATCCATCACATGTTTGGGCATGTATGTATATGTCTATGTACAAAGGCTGGCAGTGACATCTTATAGCTAGTACACTCATCTCTAACATTTGGAGCACATAATAATATAGCACAGTGCTGAATCAGGTGATTTTAAATTTACACTATCTTGCTGATAAGATTCATACCTCTACGCCAGTTGATATTCAAAACGAAACAATGAGAGGCATGTGGGCCATTGTCATTCCTGGGATAACTCATGTCAGACCACTAAAATACCTCTCACAAACCACAATAGCCTACTTAAACTGTTATAAGATAGTAGACGTAAAACGAACACACACACACACACACACACACACACATACACACACACATACACACTACACACACACATACACACACACACACACACACACACACACACACACACACACTTCACTGACTACTTGTGTATGACCTAATCCATTGGTCTTCCCAATAGGGACATTGGCAGAACACATGGCATGACAGACCATCATGTGACTTTAATCAATATAATATATATAGCTACTCTCAAGCTAACCAAAGAGGAAGACTGTAGATCATGTTGTGCAACACAACGATTGATCTTGTTCTGACCATTATGAAGGTGAAGATTATTTTCACCCTAGCATGGGAAGTTGTCATTTCCCGTTCTAGTGAGCATATCCTGTACTACATAGTCTCACCAATTGTGCAACATTCCTGCCTACAGTGCATATGTGTGCAAATGCAAGTACAACACACCCAGGGTGGAAGTAGCACGCTCATCTTCTTTTGCAGTACTCCCACTAGTACACAAACAAGGTCAAGTGTAGGAGTATGGTGCTCCAAGGACGTGACTCCTACCACTGAGCCAGAAAGACTATGCAAGCCCAGGTGCAAATACAGCTGACACTGCGACACCTGCTCTATAAAGTGGCCACCACTGGAACATGTAAATTTGTGGAATGTACAGTTGAACTTGATATCTCTTTTAAGAAAACGGGACCACACACTCGCAGTCTTTCACGGGATTACACGGTACAGACACACCTTAGTTTCAAGTCAATGGTCCGGCAGATAATTGCTTCTGTTGTGTCCTTGTCCCACCATGGAAGCCCAAACACAACCCATACAACAACACAAACAAATGCACTAGACACCAAGTTATTTTCTAGAATGAAAAGGAAACCAGTATCAGAATCAAGCTCAATTCAGTGCACCGTTGTCAGAACAATTCCTTGAGCAAACTGGGGACATTCCACTCAGGAGCATCGGTCACAGTGTAAAATAGAGTGTGGGTGTGTGTAGCGGGTGGTATACATAAGCACTGCATGTGGGGCTAGTTCTAGCACACTGTAGTTAGAGGGATATTTTGTGTGTATACGTAATATGTACAGTAATCAATGCCTACCGTCCCCACAAAGTAGTAACTGTGGTATAAATGCATACTATAAATGCATACTATAAATGCATACTATAAATGCATACTATAAATGCATACTTCAGCATTGATTGAGCCACTTGTAAAACATTAACAATCCACATGACTGTTTTAAAACTCTCTGCCCAAAATGATGGACATTCTGCCCAAGATAAGACTCTCTGCCCAAGGTGACGGATTCAGCAAGCCAACATGTCGCAGGTGAGTGCATCAAGGCCATAGCACACACACACAGCCTGGCCATCATTAGGCTGTACTATAAGCTATATGGCTTCCCAAGACCAAAGAGGTAAGACTAAACAAACCTAATTCTCATTACACGTGAATGGTAAACACAATTCTTCCAGTGGAAAGGAGATTACCCTATATAAACAAAAATTATGGATATGTCTTGTGCCAAGGTCCCAGGGGAGTTAAACCAGACCCATGCTGATCTTGCAACTGTTTTTGTTCACTAATCTTTAGCACGCCTGACAAAGATCAGCAGAAATTGATCAAAACAGTGGTTGTTTTCCAGGGTTCTATCTAGGGTTTTGACTTTGGGTGGGAAGCTGCATAAAGCGTTGTTTAGGGGGGTCTGGAGCATGCTCATAGAGATAAATTTGGGATTTTAGGTCCTTCGGGATTGTTTCTGATACACTGAGAGGTAAAATCATGCCTAGAACTGTATTTTTATTATTGGAGGGGGAGAAGCTGGAGTGTTTGGGAAACTTCCACCCGCCCCTGCACTAGCCTGTTTTCTGCTGTGTCCAGTCTAGTGACAACATACACCATGGTAACAAGTCCCTCAAACAATACTGTGAGGTCCCTCACACGTGGGGGGGGGGGGGGGGGGGTAATGTGCTATGATTACACCTAGGTGTGTATAACCTATAATGGTTTGTGTATTTCAATAGAGAAAACAAAATCAAGATAAATGAACTAACAAACCAATGTAGTTGGCTTTCCTTATCCATGAACATACAGCCACTTACATGTACTTGAGGCGAACATGAGGAGACACAAACTATGTGTCGTACACTATGTGTTGTCTATGGGATTTTTGTCATCCGTACATACAAACGTATGTGTGCAATCCCTGCATATTGAGTTCGGCCACTACACTAGAGAATCTCACGGCCATGTGCAAATTAGCGCTGTAATGGGAACTAATTTCATGGCTGTTGTTGAGTGTGTAACTTTGATTTTGTTGGCTGCAGTTTTGTGTCATGGGAACAGGGGACTAGCAAGACGATTGGGACAGAAGATTGGACTGTTGGAGGGTTCCTGGGCCATCAGAAAGTTTATCATGATGTGGGTCTGTATGAGCCAAGGTGAAACTATGTCACTGGTGAATTGGTGCTTGGCACGTAACATCAAAAAGGAACAGGCCACCTCAAGTGATGACCATGCATGACAGAGACAGCCCAGGCTGCTCACAGAGGTC
Organism: Agelas oroides; assembly: GCA_949130485.1. Lineage (NCBI taxonomy): Eukaryota > Metazoa > Porifera > Demospongiae > Agelasida > Agelasidae > Agelas > Agelas oroides. The sequence goes on along the minus strand of OX422196.1, from coordinate 3,383,148 downwards.
AGCCGACATTCTTCAGAGTTTCAGAGTGCAAAACATCACATTTGGAACAAGGGGTAGCAAAGACACCGGAAGAGCATACATGATACGTATGTACTCAGTAAGGCGAACTAATTACACCCAAATACTCTGCATTCATCTAGTATTGTGCTACATGTGATGAGTGTTATAATAATTAATAAAGTCCCAGGGGGAATGAAGGCCTAATTCAACAGCATGCTCCCACCTAAATGCTAGTCAGTGAAGAGGGAGACCAGTATAGAGGGCTGAAGGCTGATGTATCCACCGTGATCTCCTGTCTAGCCTTGGCAGATTACTTCAGCACTGACCACCCTCATTCACATGGGACTGGGCACGCATTCCTTGAATTCCAAATTCGTAATCATGTGCTGCATCTGTCTGATCCCACATGTAGACAAGCATTCCAAGCATCCACCAATGGGGAAGTGTAATCAGAGCTGTATCTTCTATCACAAATGGGAGGGAACTGGCCTGATGGGTCGTACGTACGCCAGTATGGGAGGGAACTGGCCTGATGGGTTGTACACACACCAGTATGGGAGGGAACTGGCCTGATGGGTCTTACACACGCCAGTATGATTAGTTTCAAGGGTGTGTGTGTCAGCAATTGAGTTTAGGTTTATAAGTTGTCCCAAAAATAATTTGTTTGTATAGTTGATATGTCTCATGTCATGATTAATGTTCACAGCTAAGGCAAGCCGACAATCTGCCACACCCTCTCCTCTACTTGGGAGACATACCATGTTTTTAAGTACACCAACTTGAAAGCGTAAACCCTGAAACTATCCCACTGCCAACAGGTTCTAAGCTCCCAAGACAAACATACCATTGGATCAAAAACTAACCCAAGAAGATTATACAGAAGCCTAAAGTAACAAGCTGGCCCTAGTATAACCACCCAACTGTACACGATGATGCATATCCTCAGACATCCTCACAAAGTGTGCACGTTTATTTAGATATTCATATATATATCTAACTCTTCCCCTGAAGACCAGTGTTTTTGAGCATATCCCCAGAAAACAGCAACTCATTACTGTCCCACCTATAAAAGGCCCCATTCCCACATCCCATTATGTTTAACTTCACACTTTACGTGTATGCAGAAAATTGAACATTGATGTGCCAGCCAGTGATGGTGCTCCCCCACTCGGCACACAACTGCCCACAAGGATGCCAGGCCTAACCACCAATCAACGATCACCCCATACTGTATATGTAGCTCGGTTTCACAGTCACATATTTGCTCTAATATAGGATAAAAACTGAATTACGATCAAGGCATTCCCCAAGTACTTCACACATGTCCTACTCAGCCACTGATTTAGAATTTTAGACATAATACCACAAGTAATCGAAAAGTGCTATACCACCATGTATGGCACCTCTGTGCTGTAGTAGCATTGCTATGTAACAAGGCGTGCATTACATTCTGTGTAGCGCTGGCGACTGTGTTTCGGCCAACTACACTGAATATAATGCACGCCTGATAACAAATCTCAAGTGAAGCCAGCATGACAATCATCTAGGCCTACTCTTTAACAGGGAGATGTAGTTCAACGATTGTTCGTATGTGTATATTGAAATGCAGTGTGTTTACGATCTGGCTTACTGTGCTAAACAGTTTCCACCAGTTAAGTTCTAGTTCCACAGACTCCTATTGTATCCACATGTTGCACATCTGTGCTAGCTTAACTCGGACAATGTGGTTACATAATACAATTTTGCAACACCCCATATCAAATCTCAAGTGAAGCCTGTATGGCTCCATGGTTTATGCAACTATGGACCATGACAGACAAGGAAGGCAGGCAGATGGCAGAAATTATGCAGGGTGGTTGAGGTAAGGGCTATGTACAAATGACACTCATAAAATGGTGGCAGAGATTCAGCTCATGATTTCTGTGTGAACCTTACTTAGTCTGTATAGCCAAAGCAGCTGCTCCAAGTGAAGAAATTGCTGCAGTTGCATATGTACATAGCTAGCAGTAATGTAGACAAGAGCTGGGCCAAGACTGCATGTGCACTAGCAGGAGACTCTCTGTTGTCTAAGAATAGCCTACACTTGATGTTTAAAAGTCATGCAGCCATTTGTCTAGCCAGGGCGAATTAAGGTTAGCAGCCTAGGGGGCTGGGCCAAGGATCAGTCTCCCACCTCTCTGGTAACAAAGGTAGTGTGGGTGGGAGAGTATGGGACTAACCTACTGTCTGACTATTCCCAGCGGGACAATAGCATAACCACCTGGGAATGGGAAACAAAAACTAGTGCATTCAACCTTAATTGGAGATTGGAGTGACCATTTTGGGGCATATGCAGCCTTGAAGACTGGCAAATCCAACACCAAGACAGAAGAACAAGGGTGCATGCGTGTGCAACATGGTGAGTGTTTGTGCACACTGATGCTGTTGTCAACCACTCACCTAGTATGAGATTACATATTGCAGTCCTTGCGATTCGGATGTTTTGAAATGACCCCAGAATGTGAACTTTGCTGAAGAAAAAAAAACAAGCAGAGAAAAGAAAGATCAACAATGCCGGTTAATTTTGTACACATTCCAAGACAGAGACGGGTTTATGCCTACTATGAATACAGTTAACAATCAGTACACAGTCAATAGCTGTATTACATTTACATGTGACCCTTGAGGAAAAAAGAGAGAATGAGAAGTAAAGGTCACTGAAGCCGCTAGTGCAGACAATTGTCTGATAGCTCATTTTACTATGACCATGTCTGGTAATACTGCTAATGGCTCTTCACACATGAACAGACATCACATTATATTAAATTGTGAAATGTATCCATGGATCATTCACAGGTGGTAGCTAGGGAATGAGTAACACTACATGTATCATTCATGGCCGGTAGCTAGGACTGAAGGAGTAAGTAAATAAAATTATGACCCAAGTCAAGTAGCACTAAACTCTAAAGCAATAAATCTGTGGCACAATTCTGTGAGCACCTTTGGGTGTGGTCTAGACTTGATAAACACCATCTCATGGGAAACTAACATTTAAGAACAACTATAACCTTTCGTTTCATTTTCTTAAAATTAACTGTAACAGGATACCTTGAGAATGCAGTGAATACAATTATTATGGTCACACCCACTTGAGTTATTTACACATCATTTTGCATCATACACACAGCGAGCCATGAGCTGAGGTAAGCATGCAAATGCAAAAACTGAGACACAATAAATTATTAGTGTGCTGTATGTAGGTTATTGAAATCATATTGTTGAGTGCTAATGCTAGGGTAGTTTGTGGAGAATTACCAGGATTACCACTGTGGGTAGGTTAAATTGTCATAGCACAGTATGCAACTACCATGGGCAAGTACAGTGTGTTGGCAAGTGTACAAGCCCACAACACAAGGGAAACCACTCCTGCTTCCTGTTTAGTATATACTAGCAGAGTTAAGAACAGCAGTTCCTAGCTCCACTTCTACAGGCAATGGACTCGATGACACCAGGACTCAAAGAGTTATGTGCAATTGACTCAATGACACCAGGACTCAAAGAGATAATTATGTAATGGACAGAAATTATACATGCTGCAAACAAAGACCAGAGAGTGGTGAAATCTCTGTTTAACCTTTTGATGGCCTGAAACCATAGATAAATAACAACATTTAATATATAAAACTCTAAAACAATGTCCCTTTATGTCATTGTACAGAGTGACCTGTGTTGGCTGAGTGTGTAATTCGCACCGTCACGTCACACATACATGCATTGGTGGGCAATGTTACTTGTTAGTCTCTATTACTGTCAGGGACAAGGACCACCTCCGTCGACCTGGAGCTAGCCCCCTCTGTCCAGGACACAGTCTCACCCAATGCCACATAACTAACTGGCTTCTTTCTGTGCTGTGTAACACACTATACTCATTCGTTCTTGAGGGTGCAAAGTCAGCTTATGACCTACAGTAGCTAGGCAGATTATAAAGCTCCCTATACACACACACAAACACATAGATACATAGCCTCGATCTCAAGCCATTTGAAAATCAGTCAGCTTTTTGTGCTACTTAAACACATGTGCTAACCATGGATACCAGGCTGTTAGCCCAAGAAATTTGACCTGGCATGCCAGATCATTTTCCTGATGAGAGGGTGGGGTCTGGTAGAAAGCCCAGCTGCTGACAACTCTTGGCCTTCAGGGCTCTACCAGTGGAGTGGAGGTGACAGGTGGCCACGCCCGGGCCCCAGGGCTGAGTGGGCTGGTGAAAGCAGATGCAAAACTATATTTCTGCATAATTGCATCAGTGGCATCAGAAAAATGTTAATGAGCTACTTGAGGTCAAAGGTGAGCATGAAGTAACAAACCAAGTGCTAACCAGCAAACCATATTTATGAGGTCACTGGAAATAATTAATTACTCACTTTCTAATTCCATGGATTTTTAACCTTTGATCAATTGTTTTCCTTGACCATTGGTTGTTGCCATTGGGAAATACTGTTATAAAAGAGCATCTAACAAGACTAGCCCATTCCCAGGCCCTTCCCACCTCCACATGTTTGTTCAATTTACATACCACCTAGCCAACATGTTCATAAGGGAGGTTCTGGGCATGTAGATTTCCTACGGCACTTACAAATGGTAGAGTGTAGTGAAGCTAGGTGCACTTCCAAGAGGGGTTCATGTGAACATCCTTGAACCCCCCATGGGCCTATGAAACAGTTGTGTTATATTTTATCATATGACAGCGATGTTTACCAGGTGATGGGAGTGGTGGCCAATTAGTACAGCAGCCACTGGCGGAAGATGAGCTGAAGAAAAACGGCTGAGGTATATTACTTCCAGTTGTCATGTACTTCTGTAAATTCTACCTCTTCGGTTTTGGAGGTACAAGTGCTCTTGTGTGAAATGGTCGGTGCAAGAAAACCACAAAGAAAAATGGGAATATGGTACAGCCAAAGGCTAACAGTGACTTGTATAATATAGACGTCAGCTCCAGTCGGTGGTAGACCACCAGGCAGACCACCAGGCAGGTCACATGCCACATACATCACCAGATCCTAGGCATCAGTAACACCTCAAGTAATTGCAGCCAGACAACCTGGGCAGTCTCTGGAAGTAGTTTCCCTTGTAAGACCCACTAAGCACCACCTTCCATTCACTTTGAGGCAGACACAAAGAAATATGGGAGTCACTAGTCCAGAGGAGGCAGGACAAGGATAATCTCATTAGTGTGTGGTGTAATTAAGTACATGCTACTGTTACTTTGAAGTAGTAAGAAGCTAGCCCTTCACAATGACACTTGGGTGAAACTAGTGCTTTCAATTTTCACGTGTAGGTACCTGTATATAAGGACAAGTTAGCTCCTGCACAGACACACACATGCCAGCACACATACATGCACATACATACACACACACACACACAAACACACAGCATGCACACAACACATATATGTACACACACAGACACACACATACTTTACTGACCAGTGACTACTTATGCATGACCTAATCCATTGGTCACGTGACTTTGCCTTGAAACTTCCCAATAGGGACATTAGCAGAACACATGGCATGACAGATCATCATGTGACTTTAATCAAGAGTGTATTAAGGTGACTGTGATGTACTCTGCCTAACGTGTTGGCAACAGCAGAGCTTCTGAACAACAAAGTAAACTCTAAAGCAAGCAGTTGCTCTCCAAAACAGACACAACTTGGACAGAAGTAAAGGAACCAAGTTCTAATTTGGGAGCCACACATGGAATGTAGCCTTGTTCCCAGGCTCTCCCCGCTAAGGAGGGGGAGAGCCTGGTACATTTTATCATGTGTGTGGCATCAAAGGTACACACAACTTAATCACACAGGGGTGGACAAAGCCAGGCACCCACACACGTTTGAGCAAAAGCACCTTCAAGACTACTACAGTCTTCTCTTTGGGTAGATATGGCTTTAGTGTGTTACATGCACCTTTGTCTTTGCAGTCAGCGATATATAGTTGCCCACATAGAACTAGTTGATTTTTTTGAGTCAGTATCAACAACTTGGTCAGTAACGACACTAGCTTACAACACACCACAAATTGATCACAAAATTTCTTGCCATCAAGCTCATCAGGTGCCATGTCTGACACACTGAGAATTTACTAAACTGGTATATGTTGCAATTTACAGCTGCCGTAGCCAATTGTTTTCGTGCCATCATAGTTATGCATGTACTTGCTGTGATCACAGGCTCCAAGCAACAGGGGCAGACTTCTGCGCATGCTAGTCTCGTGCCCAGACTATTTTCTGCATGCAGAGGGAAAAAATAGTCTGGGAACGAGACTATGTGCATGCCCACATGCAATTAAGTCGTGTCTACCTTGTGTCCACCCTTAACGTCACACACATGATAAAATGTACCAGACTCTCCCCCTCCTTAATGGGGAGAGCCTGGGAATGAGGCTATAGATTGGCTAGTCTAGCATTACTACACAGGATGTTTTGGGGAACCAAAACCTTGGTGTTTACATCTGTGGATTTCCAGCCAAGTACACATGCAGTGGCTATACTTGTCTGCCTAATAATGGGAGAGGGCTGCTATACAAGTGCGGGACAATGTGAACCACAGTAACAACAACAGAATAATGGGCATCAATTGGAGTACTACAAACAAGGGTTACTTGACACCACAAGCAGACAGTCAGTACCAAAACAAGTGGGTATAGCAAGTCTCTCTTTTTAATGGCATTCATAGTCAGCACAGTGGATGTGTCCTCTACATAGCTAGGGTGAAGAAGGTATATTTTTGTCTCTGAGGTTTGTCTTCTCTAATTGGAAGTTTTGGTGAGGCACACACAATAGTAATCAAGGTTGGTTTAAGTACAAGTTACCAGTGGAAGGTGTTGTGGTGCGGACAGCTGCATCATAACACATATCGTGTGGGTGTGCTTGAGGGGTTCAAATATGTTTAATGAGACAGTCATTTAAACTTTCAGTGTGTCTTAAATGACTGCAATATCAATGGCATGTCTACAATACCATATCACAACCACCATGACCATCTGAACACGTTCTGCACCAATAAACCGCCGAAAGCAGATGTACATTCAAATGTACGTACTTAGAACTCCCAGGAAACCCCCAGCCGAGTATGGAGACACAGAGCCCATGATGGTATCAATACACTGGAAGAATGCAAAACAGTAAGTGTGGTTTTAGCAAGATGGCACAGCCAGACAAGACAATTTGGAAAGAGCTCACCAAGAACACATGTTGCACACAAGCAAAAATTTATGGTACTGTTACAACTAAGGCAGCACATGTTACTTCCATGTACATAGCATACTTTCAACATAATGTCAGAGAATCCAACCACATGAAAGCTCTCTTGTTATTGGTAGATGCTTCATCGTAGAGTAAGCCTGAACGAGCAGCTCGCTGTGGATTGCGTAGCTTGTTACTGCACACACCCAGACTATGCAGCTAGGCTCTCTCAGGGGGAGAACCTGGGAATGAGGCTACCATGCAGCAGGGTTGAAGTTTGGATGAAACCCAAGCTGTCTCATGCACATTTCCTTACTCAAAGGAAATACACTGTTATGGATCCAGACGACAGCTCACCATGCAGCTCCCTGCACAGCTACTGTCAAGTAGATGTATGCTAATTGAGTGTCCCCTATATCTTGCGGTTTGTCATCCCCACATGGACTTGATAGTAGGGATGCTTGTCTTCCTCTTCCACAAGATTGTCTGATTAGCCTTTTTCACCAGCTAGGAAGAACTCTGAAAACATGATCAAATTGTGCTCAACAACTTGAGCGTGTGCTGCCATGCATACTCAAAATATACTGGAAGCTCCCTAAATATATTACATAGACATTTCTCTCAGACCTGCAGCAGTGGTCCTAATGGTGTCACGCATTAGAACACTTCCACTGTAACACAATAATAGAAGACCTACAGGGCTCGCTCACGTATGCTTCGTTTATTTTATCAACTTCATCAACATAACAATATTATTTTATCCGCACAAACAAACACACATAGCTCAATTATCACCATGTAATTAAATTATCCCCAGAGGTTTGTATCCCCCACAAACAAATGTATATGACCCTATAACCGAATCAAAGTATCAGATATCTTGCAAAGTGGTGATGGTATGCCAATTGAATGGGCACTTTGCCAACAATGGGACACACGCAGGGGGCCCCTTAGGTAGCAAAGTGATTATCATACACTGTGACATGGGGACTATAGACTCTACACAAAGTGGGTATGTTTATACACTGTGACATGGGGACTATAGACTCTACACAAAGTGGGTATGTGGATTGTCAATTACTAGCCGTGGTGTCTGTCTGAAGATGTGGTAAGAATATACCATTGCAGCAGACACCCTTCCAGCCACTGCTATGTAGTTAAGCTCTGAAGGTATTGTTAACATGTACGTACACTATACACTATCCAGAGTACAACACTGAGTAGAACATGGGTACTTTTTGCTCTGAAACTGAAACAGGGCACAAAGAAAACAACCCAGTTAAATAGTGGCAATGGTATATTGTCCTTCCTGCAGCCAGTGTGTAGTGGGGGGGTGTCCCTGCAGACTGTGACAAAATTCACAGGGCTGTGGGCTATACACCCCAGTGAACAACTATAGTAGACTGTGGCAGGCTCTTCAAACATTCACAGGTTCCAGTGACAAACTTAGTATTGCTGGTATCTAGGCAACGTACCCATGGCTACAGCTGCTAACAGAGCTAACCTCATTGTATGCCCAGCCCAAGCCACTTAAGCTGCGGGCATTCATAGCCAGTCATAGCCGCCACAACACCATGAATATCATTAACTCTAGAGACAGCTGCTAAGTATGGAGCATAACAACAACAAATACATACCAGTCCCAGGGTTAATATTGAACTCTAAGTCTGTCATGTATTTCAACCCACAAGCTCAAGCACAGTATCACTAAACTTCTGTTAAGGTCAGGGTTCATATATGCTACATAGGTGTGTCAATATCTTATGCATCAACACCACTGATTACATGCGCTGTATTCTCAGAAATGCCCCAAAAATTGTAGTCATGTCTGTAAACTAAAAAGGGCTGTGTCCACAGAACACAGAACTTCCTGTTGATGATCCTCAATTCACAGTAAAGTGAAGGGCTGTATGTGTACACGTCAAAGCTAACATGTTTCGGGAGTGCTACAAATTGCAGTAGCCCACATCCTCAGAAAAGCGGGTGTGGAAGGTAAGGCAGGTATTGGAGAGAGTGACAGTATTAGAGAGAGTGCTGCGTCTCACTGCTGACCTGTGTAATGGTGTCATACCTTGGTGAACGAGTAGTGGTCGCCTCATGCCCAGACCTAAGTGTGTGTCTCCCGCTGAGAAACAATTGGGTGCACCAAGTCAAGAGGGTGGGGTCTGGGCACAAGATTACTACAGTGGATAGCTATGTTGTCACTTACCAGGTGTACCAGCACTCAGGTGTACCAGCACTCAGGTGTACCAGCACCCAGGTGTACCAGCACTCACAAGCAGCACTCACACCATTTCCAAGAACATTCCCCCTCCCTCAATGTAATAATTTTAGTAACATTTCTAAAAATAGCCACAAACTTCCCCCCAATGTGGGGTAGGAGTAGCAAGCAGTTGCCACATTTACACTCTGTATTCACTATATACCATTTCCTTCCTGGTCCTTGTGGACATGCTACACATTGTCTGCATAAGACAAAATACACATTTGTATGAGTAAACACTGATAATTGATATCATTGATACGATCACTGCCTTGTTTGCATTTCCTTCCTGGAGAATCCCACTTTCTATTTGTAAGTAGAGAGGATAATTACGCCAGTGCAATCTTATTGCAATCTTATTGGTCAGTGGAAAGTTGTTAAAGCAGTATGTAACTTGTGTGAAGACTGTATTGTAGTCTCAAGTAGCCTCGTTCTAGCAACTACTTAAGTACTAGCTTTGAGGGACAAAACCGCAGAAACGTTTGCGCAAACAAAACCCACCCCGACCCTTATACCCTACCCTTCCCCGCAGAAACAATTATTAGTCTCCTCACCAGTCTCCTCCCCAGCATAATGCACAAAAAAAAAACAGGAGAGAGCCTGGACGATTTGATTGAATGCACCTGAAGTACTATAACTAGGGGTACATGACATGCAGCAAGCCTCGCGCAAAGCAGAGCCTGGCAACTACAAACATGCAGTGAATGATATGTAGGAATGAAATTGTCAAATATAAATGAAGTAGCAAATGTAGGTGTTACTGTGTGTTTATTGAAGTTCATGTAATCTTCTTTCTTCTAAAAGTCTCTCATGTAGGCGCCATGTTCGAGAAATTGATTCCAACCGTTGAAATGACATAGGTTGGATAAGAAGTGTTGAGTTTTATATTCATTTACTTCACTTTCTTTGCTTTGCCACTATACTGAATGGGGTAGACACTAAGTGGCAGACTGCAATACCCGAGAGTCTTTGAACAGCAGCGGTTGAATGGCCTTCATGGAACACCACCGCATGACTTTCTTTCGGTAGCGTAAATCCCCACAAATAGAGTCCAGAAACTGCTGATCGCTGGAAGTCAAGCTAGATTGCTGCGCGGAGCTCGCTCAATACCATTAACCGACCGATAGAAGCTTGACTGGATGTCCACTACGAACTCGTTCGCTTGCTATCGCCATCTAGCCTCGAGGTCAAGAGCGATGGACGTCGAGCTAAAAATACCTCGCTCGATCACTTACGTATTTACTCACGCCCAGTAACAGATGAAGATCACGTGTGCCAAACTTTCGGGGGGCCCCGGGGGCCAAAACCGTGACATACATTTGACGTTCCCGGGGCCGAGACTGCAACGCGGCGCGGCTACTGAGGCACTACGTCACGATTACCAAGCCTCACTGCGCTCGTCTGCTTGTCATAATCAACGCACATGGTCAGTACTCAAGGTTACAATACAAGAAGGAGCCTGGGAGCTAGTCATGGAGCCTGGGAGCTAGTCATGGAGCCTGGGAGCTAGTCATGATGGTCATACACTATGAAACAGTGCAGCAGCAAATGATCTACATGTAACATGTTCCACCCCTGTCTATATTCCTTTGCTCATGTGGTGGCAAAAATCTTTGCTGCTGCGGTCTACATAGTTAAGGGCAGGGGTATAAAAGGATAAAAAGTACATACATGTATGTATGCAGGTGATGGTACAGTAGATGCTTGCAAAGCAACTGAATGCTCTGTGGAAATGGAGTCCATCTGCGACACTCTTGTGAAGTCAAAATATGTTTACACCACTCAGCACAGACTCTTCAGATGGGTGAGAGGTCATTGAATATGCTAATAGCGGCAGCCCATAAGTGGCACTAATTAAGTACACAAAACAGCCTACACCCACCAACAGATACATGCGTAGTGCACGGCCCAATCCAAAACACAGCAAGCTCCAGTGTGCAATACCTACGTTATACACCCCCATGTTCTTAATTTGTTCAATCATCACCGACATTTGTACAGGACATTTGTACATGGTGTATAGCCCATTTCCACGCTACACCTACTTCATGCAGTTAAGATCAGATGGCTCCCTCCCCCTCTCGCAAGCCCTCCTACCTGTACATCGCACCTTCTGCAAGAATCAAACAGGAAATACCAAGTGCTTCAGTGCTCGGATTATGTTTCAGATGTGCACTCTCCAAAGCATGCCAACTCGCCTAATTAGTCAACAGATTACATCCCTTTTCCTTGTAGGTTTAGTTACTAAGTATAGCACATCCAACCATTAGTGCTTCTAACTGCTGATAACTTCTTTTGAAGTCAATAGACCTTTACAATGTCACTTCTGACAACATCCTTGGGAGCAGGAACGCATAATGACATGAAAAAGGAAGGAAGAGTTAGAGTGTGAAATGATCACGAAAGATTTAAAACTTATTCACAGTAGGCCTGTTACTATTTAGAGAAGTACGATAGTGAATTGCCAACTTCACAAAGAATGACAGCTTGCAAACATCAAGACCTGAGCCTCACTAACAGGAGTACTTATGCTGGGGGCTGGGATTGCAGGCTTCACAGCCACACAGGAAGACCTCATGCTCCACATCTTCCTTCCACTTTTTATGTAATTCCTGTTCTCTGGGGGCCATTTCTCTCACCTTGCAGCGGCTCTATGTCTGGTGCTGAAGGCAGTTTTTAGTCTGGACATCAAAATTAAAGTTTGTCAGTACTATGGTATATGCTACCAATCAGTACATGACGCTGCAAGTACTGAGCATCAAAAGCCAACAGAACCAGGAAATTTTGCACACTAAAATGTCCTTCAAAGATATACAATTCAGAAGTGGTGAAAGTAGCAGAAAATGATGGACAGCTATGAGTATACATGTACTTTGAGGTAAGTGTTGGTTGCACCTTGTCAATGTGTGCTCGGTATGATGATCAAATATTATACCATCTACACATCAATAACAGTTCATTCATTGTAGCTGTCCAGTTGAGTGAGCTTTGTTACCATAGGCAATTCAACGTTTGTAATGATAATGGGCTTGGGAATGTATTTACGTATGCAAAACATTGTACACGTAATGTGGTTAATGTCATTATGAGTGTATAATTATCTTCGGTAACCAACAAAAGAACACGGAATTATGGGGTCAAGGAGGGAGCATGCCAGTACGAGGTGCAGAGTCCAACAATGGCAGGAAAGTGTTCCATCAGGTTGGTTGATCAACCATACACCCCACTAATGACACACCCTCTAGTTCAAAGTGCTAGGCTCTCAGATCAAACCATTTTCACCCCCTTCCCCACTGGGGCTAATTAGGTAGGACACAATAGGTCATCTAGAATGGCACACACCCACCTCTCCAGGAGAAGGATGTAAATAACATCTGCTGAAAGCTATTTCCATAACATTCCACACCAGGTGATGTCATCGGTCTGGCCCCGCCCACCTGCCTTCATTTGGTTAGCACCCACTGTAAACATGTAGTATATGACCTCACAGTCTAGACCCTCCCATAAATACTTGGAGGAGGAACTGCCAGGGGGTTGTCCTCCCGGCATGAATACCAACAGTTCAGGTGATGAATTTACTGCAAATCAACACAAATTTGCAACACGCCACATTCTAAACTTAGCATCCTACAACTTTCCAGTGGTAGCGGTCTGTTAGGTGTGCTCCACCCAATAATGACATCAACAATAAAATAGCTAGGCATGCTGTTCCATTTATCCAAAATTAATGACATACGAGTTAAGTCCACTAATTAGCACTGAGATTCTAATAACGTACAGACCACATAATTGTTGTGGTAATATTGAATGTAATGAGGCTGGTTGGACTAACACACAACTGAATGAGACTCTAACAATGTTTCAATCAGTCTGTGGTGATTGTTTTCAGCCATGTGTTAGTCCCAGCCTCATCATAGTAACTGATTCCAACTCAGCAATGCACGTAGCTCTCCTGATCTTGCTTGAGTGTGTTATGATGTATACAGACTTGGTTATTCAGGCACACATGGTGACACCCAATGTATACTCATTGCAAACAAAGGCTCATTCAACTTCCTGAGTAGTGAGTGGCTGAGTAGTGAGTACTAAGTAGTGAATGGAAAGCACTATATGATGTAGCCATAACATATACTCACTCTATACAAGGGGGGTGGCCTGATGCATACACCTGCTGACCACATCACCTGACCACCCACCCATGCCAGTATAGCAATCCACCAGACTTGCATCACCATCACCTGCATACCTTGTACTGTTTACTCCAGCATTCCTATCGAGGTTGATAAGTTCTTTAGGGTACATACATGGAGAAGGCCTCATACGCAAAGCAGAGCATGGTCACTTGTGAAGCCAAGCAAAGACTCTACTATGATTCATTGGCTAACTACTAGCTTGCTATATTACTCCATTCATACTTCTACCAAACACTGACGTCACTCAAAAGCCCTAGGGTCATTCCATGTCAAAGCTCTTTATTTAGAGGTGATGGGACTTCATTGCATATACTGAGTGCTCTTATGAGGTAAGTGCACATGTTCCCAAGCCTTCACCACCTTCTCTGATCGCATGCAGTATGCAAATAGAACACAAATGGCCTGGAAAATCTAGTCAGATGAATGGCACATCAGGCACACAGAAGATAGCTAGACACATGGGGGAGGTGGTGCCTGATGAAGGCTCTCAAGGTCCTTTCTTCTAGCATCCATCCAGGGGTTGGACGCAAGAGCGTTCACAACGTAGGTAGTATCAATACTGCTTTGTTAGAGATAGATATATACAAAAAATGTTATTATAGATGGGCACCACCCTAAGTATGTGAATACCCTCTGCCCACCTGATGTCACAGCATACGTATGACCACACTTCATGTTTTGCATAGTGTGTAAGAACCTAGAAATTGAAGGCAGCAAAAGCCTAGGAACCACTACCTATGCTCATGGAGTTAGGAATTCACTTGTTGGTGTGTTCACACATCCACCATTGTAGTATGCTGCATACCTGTAGCATTGAGCTGCATACTAGAGGGAAATCGCAATAAATTACCTTGTAACCATGGCAACTACCACTTGGTCATGCATTGGCCACATAATCATGTCTACTTTGTCATGTCACGTTTACGAGGGTCATACTGATCAAAATGCACCCCTATCGGGTAAGTATACGGTTGATTACTTGCACATCTCCCCTAATTGCCATTACATTCTGTCAAGTATTTCCGAATCCCATGGCAGTCCCAAAACCAATTTTACTGCACTTAAAGAGAAGGCCCCAAAGAACATTTAGCAAATTTGATTAAAATCAAAACATCCGTTTTTGAGAGAGCAAAGGTCAAAGTACACTAGTGATGACCTTTAACCCGAACTTTATGGGGTAATAATACCAAATGAAAGGAAATTTTATGAGCTACAAGTGGTGCAGATTGTAGGTCATAAAGTTAATCATGCTAAAGTTATGGTTGATTAAGTACCAAGGGGTAAGCCAAAATTTGGGGAAAAATTGACTTTTTGGCTGGCTGTAACTCTTATGCTGAAACTGACTATGGGTGAATGTCTCAACAGACACTACGTAAGAACCAAGTTTCGTCCAAATCCGTGAGGGTCAGGTATTTTTTGTGTTGATTTGACATGGAATGACCCCCTAGGCCTGGTTCCCAGGCCTCCCCTGTTTCTACCTTCCGTACCTTCCCCCGTTTCTACTCTAGACTAGAGACCTTGGTGTACAGTGTACTAAAAGTCTCGCAGACAAGCAAAGATCGCTTAGCTACACAGCAATGCAATGCACCAGCCAATTCACTGACTCTCAGAACTGTTTCAAGTAAGTAGTTGCTATTTTGTGACATGCAAATTGTAGGGAGTGTGGTCAAACTCCGGCCCTTTGTCACAAAAACAAAATCTCAAAAAATTTGCCCTGGTGTACCTTTTTGGCAGATTCATGAAGAATTGTACCTGTGAAAATTTGGGGTATATATTCTTGCCCTTGCTGTCATCTTTCCTTCCCCCCCACCCCCCCCCCCCCTCCACATACATGATGGACACTGAAACAAGATCCTGCAACAAATATTGCACTGCAACAGCAGCCCATGAACAAGAGTAATTAATTCCATTAACACGTTGCGCTTCAGTAGCCTCGTTCCCAGGCCACTCCCAGATTTTTTCTCGCAGCTGTGGAGAAAAGTCGGGAGAAGGCCCGGTACCATTACTACATCACAGACCGGAAATGGTGGACTCAGTTAGTACATAATGTGGACTCGGTTTCGTAATGATGGCAACGTGCCCATGCAATATGTGACCAGTTGTCGTGTGTAAATGTTGCAGTATTTTTGTTTGATTCAGAAGCTTACCAACTGTCTTGAACAAGGTGATTTAGACAGTTGCTGTCAAAGTGATGGCAGTTCTGACTTCCAAAACGTTCAAATGTGCCTCATATTATCCCCGCAGTGTGAATGGTAAGCTGAAACAGGCTGTTCATTTTACTATCTGTGGGATGGACCTCAGTTGGCTCAAGCAATGGGAGATTACTTGCACACATCACAGATATTTATAGACGCATACATGTAAATACACATACAAATATATATGTAGGCAGTAGATACAAGAGGCACACCTGTACACATAATGCAGAGGAGTGCTGGCAGCTGGAACAAATGACATTACCCTTGAAATTCAATCAGTGGCAACAAGGTGGAAGAGGACTCACTTAAATTTGCTCAAACATTCTCGGCATGAAAACTTGAAGTGTTTCTAGCACGAGGCACAACACACAAGTCTTCAAAGAATGCTACTCTCTCCCCCACAGTGCATCATGCAAACGTGGATGTCATTTCACCTGATACTAATTTCTGTGTGGGTCAGCCTCCCCTGTCAGGCCACCCCACATGACACTCCTATGGCCATGGGTACTGACAGTGTCATCGGAGCATGATTGACACTAACTGATACCTATACTTCAAATGTTAATACAATATGTGGGGTATGGACTTTGTGGGTGTGTTCATTATGTACATTAACTACAGTTGGGTTATAGTTCATACAGGTCAGTGTATCGTGGTATGTGACGTAGGTAGACACACAGATGGTGCCATCTGAGCATGATGGATACCTTATGTTTCACTCTAAAGAAATATGTGGGGTATGGAGTTTGTGGGTGTGCTCATTATGTACATTACAGTTAGGTCATTAGTTCATACAAGTCAGCACATTGTCTGACTCACCTACATGTACGTTCAAAGGTTTCTTCAAAACTGAAGTTACTGATTTAGTGGCCGTCCGAGAAAGAAATTGTTTATTATTCCATCACGTATGAGTGCATGTATATATTGAGTGCATCGCCACAATTGAAGATCACTAAACATCTGTTAAGGGCAGGGCTCATACCTGTTTTGCACATGTGGACGCATACACAGCTGATATTCATGTGTCTATAAAAAATGTATCATCCCTTCCAATAACTGAAGTTCAGCGATACAGTGTTTACACACGGTGATCCATTCAAACACATAACGGAATATATTCAATTTCCATCTGGGACTGCCACCGATGTATTGCTAACAGATTCTTTGCTGTTAAGAGGTGCCACACATCTCCTACACACCCTAGTCAAGGAGGGTGAAGCTTTGGTCTTCCAAACTCAAGGTCTAATCTATACTGTCTGAGATGCCATGCTACCATAAATGGGCGATTAACCGGTGTGACAAGCCCCAAAGGCAGCTCCTCTGAAGAAGGTTGAAATTAAGTGCTCACACTCAACGACAGATGCATAGCAACAACATGTACATGCCAGCCTTACATGTATAGTGTTTCCATGCACACTGTGCAACTGTGTGAGTCCCCTCATTCAGCTAAACATAATTAGAACATTCCTATTGACAATGTGTATCTCCCAGAGAAAGGCTTTAGACAATGATGATTTTCACTTTTAACTGTTGGAGGGATGACCCCCAGACTATTGGGAAAAACAATGCTGGTTTAGAGATTGTGCACCAGAATTGGAATGTACGTGCTAATTATATTTGGGACACATTGGGACTCCCAAGACCTATATACACATTTAGTGTAGGTTCAGTGCAGCCAAAAAAGAGGGAATTTCCCCACTCAATTCTCGGCTATAATGTCATGACCAATCAAAACCTTGTGTACTCATCATCAGTTCCGCACACTGAGCAGTCAAGATAGCTGCTGTGCAAGCAGTGTGTGTTCTGCACTAGCAGAAAGGGTGGGACAGGGAGAGATGGGTTGGTTCACTCATAGGGGAAATCATATGTTGGCTGGTGTGCTTGATGATAGTAAGGCTTTTGTTAGCCCTGGGTGGGCCATTTCTCTCCTCAAATGCACAAATAGGTTCAGAAAATGTTTCTCTCCCCTTGTAGAGGCTCCATTGTAGTTGTCGAAGCAAAGCTTCCGAGAAACCCAAAAAATCAGTGGGCGTGGTTAGATGCTGAGAGTAAAATCCCAACAGAAGTGGGTGCTGAGGGATGCACAGGCATCATAAACAACTCCAGCCACACACACACAGTGAATAACTAGAACATTGTGGGGGCGAGCCTGAGCAAGCTGGATACAGGATATTATGTCACTGATGAGTGATGTAATAGCTACATCAAGTCAATCATCCTGGCCTCCTACATGCACATCCATTTACAATTCACAGAGGGCTTTGGAAGTGCTTGCTGGTTTACTAATTTGTCATGGCATATACTGATATAACAGGATTTGTCACTATAGCCAAACTTCAAAATGCCTAAGTAGCTAAGTCCTCACCCGAGATAGCCAAGTATCACATATGCCAGCCATTTCTCCAGCCAGGGCAGCTAATGTAGCTACACATGCATGGACTAAGCTTTACGATGAAATCATGAGCTGGATTTCCGGCGTTTATGAGTGCCGTTCATGCCATACATAACTGGCTCTACCTGAAGCGACCTCAACCACTGTCCATATTTGTACCGCCTGTGAGCGGCCCGCCGTTGATGGTCGGTAGAAGCACAAACCAGAAGTAGGTTGCCACGTGTGCTTTAACTTTGCTCTGGGTCGCCGACGCTGCACTCGGGCAGTAGCACTATAGCCCTCATAACATGCTTCGTGCACGAGATCGATCTTCGTGAAATATTTGAATGCGCTCATTTAAAATTTACGGTATATGGCCACAAGCAAACAAGCACATATACACACACATTTGCGCAATGCAGTCCCGCTAGTGTGGGGCTCGCTCAGGCTCACCCCAAATATGCTATGCTGTCCCAGAGTTGGATATACCTGTTATCAGCTTTGGTGTGCTAGTGCACTGCCTTCTGTTCTGAGTTAGCAGGTGTCACATAAACCATTTTATAGCAACCAAAAGGTACAAGCTGCTCAGTACAAGTATGCAATGCATATTATGTATGACGTACAGTTCTTTGCAAAATCAAAGATCATTCTAGCACATAATTTGATTGCTTCGCTGTGTGTTTGAAGCACCGTATCACTGGAATTCTGTTAAGGGCGGAGTTCACACACATAAAGTACATGTAGATGCACAAATATATGCAACTGACCATGTATGAGTCCCACCCTTAACAAAATTCAGTGATGGGATACTTCCAAATATAGTGATGTAATTGAAATACGTCAAGGCAAAAAAGCCCCGCAAGAAGGATGAAACTTTTAGTGACAATAGGGAAGGGAAGTTTCAGTGTGTAGGCATGGCTATCCTATGAAAGGTAAGACTAAACATGATACGTCAGACTAAAGAAGAGGTAACGTAGGAAGAACCCAATCTGTAAACTTTTGCTACGGTTAATTATAACCAGTTAAACCCACGTCTGTTTTGCATTCTTGGTGACACTGATATGCATAGTCCCCATATGTGGTTTCATTAATCAATTATTGGAATTAGCAACAGAAAGATGTAGGTTGAACCCAATTTGTCAAGTTTGGTTAGCAACACTACTATATTTTTTAGTAACAGTAACTTGGTTACCCTCAGACCTGCTTCTCTGTCACAGAGACGCAATTCCTGTGTAACTGTATGGATGTACTGTTTGACAGGTATGTACAAATGTGTCAGTCTTTAGACCCTGTGCTCTACACAAGAAACTATTGTTCACACTCTATGGCTCTCACAAGTGAAACCTGCATAGTGAAATCAGTACATTTCCCAAGGGTGCTCAACCCTCCCAAAAGAAAGAGAAAGTCACTCATAACTTTCTGCATCATGTACATTCAACAGAAAAAAATATATATAACTTGGTGAAATGTTTATAAATTCATTATTTAGCAACCTGGCAGCTAATCGTGTTGATTACGAGGGTAACGGTGCATTGTGAAGTCGTAGATCATGGAACTGCGAACTTGTGGGAAAGTGTGTTCTATTTTTAGTACACACGGGAGATTCTGCCTGTTTCGAATTTTTGGCAGTTACACATGCTCTTCCTCCTCCCTCTACAATAAAAATGACCTCATCATGCGCTTTTCATCACACTGAACAAGCTCAGCGGGTTCTTATACCTGTGATATTTTGCAGTGTCGTGAAGCAGTTTATAAGCTCCCGTTCTTTCATATTCATAGAAAATATGTTCTCACTGTACTTCCACTTCACTTCTACTCCTCGGAGGGCTGACACTTCTCACAAGACTTTAATCTATGTCTTACACACATACAGTGGAGCCCCTTATACCAGCTAGACTCCCTGAATTGTGGACTTTGTGTGATTATCGATTATCTGGACAAATCTGTAACATTCCTGAACACTGGCCTATAGTACATAAATACATGTATGTACAAACCACCTGACAGATGTCCCATAAACCAGACAGATTTTCCAGTCCCACAAGTACCTACATTGTATACCATCACTCAATAATGTGGACTTGTGTCTACATGTACCACGTTTGTAAGATGATCCACTAGTGCTGCTAAATTCAAACACAGCACTGTCACTCTTAGTCTGGCCTTTCTTGCCGCAAGGGGAAGGTCTGAAATGTTCCCTGTTTGATTTAAACTGACTGATTGTGCATTGCCATGGCTACCAGTAACAAACTGGAAGCCCTAAATTATGGATGCGTCTATTTCAGACGGTGGTCCCAATGGTGTCCACTTCCAAGGGGGTTCCACTGCAGCTTCATGTGTGTACACGGTTGGTATAGCATTACATCATGATTACATTAAGTCTTTGTTCCATATATGGTAGCAATTGCAAGCGGTCACTAACACTTTTCAGTATGGTCTCTGAACACAGAATACCCACATGCTTACAGCACATGTCTACAGGGTAACTTGCTAAACAGAGCTTCATAGTCATGTCTTGCATGATCACATGTCCCAAACTGAGCATGCTGCCATGTTTACATGCACACTCTCAAATCTTGGTTGGTTCAATGCAAACGTCCTTCTTCATATGAACTGTATAGTACAATGGTGACTTTGCTAACATCTAGGCCTGCCTCTTTTCAGTGATTGAGCAGTGGTTCATTGATTGGTCATGCATGTAGGTCAGAAAGTGTCATATCACTGTCAGTACTGATGAAAGCCAAGGACCCTCCCTCCTTTACCCGTGTTCTGACATTTGGTACTGTATGCAATGATAAAGGCACCAGCCCACAGTAATTCTAGTAAGTGACCCATCTGCACTGTCTAAATGCTGTGAACCTGTGGTTACACAAAGTGGGAGAACCATATTGAACCTTGACCCACACAACAAACTACCCAGTAACATACTGTTGCGTATTTTCTCAATCAGACGCCGCGGCTACTACTTTTTTGCGGTTGCTATTGTGCGGCTACTATTTGAGGACAGCTAAAATTTGAGGGCGGTGTTTATTTCTTTGAAAAGCCCACCGATATCTGAATATAGGTGTGATACAGGTAGGCCTAGGACTATGGAGCCATTTGTGGTGCTGGGCAGACACTCGACTTCACTGCAGCTGATAGATACTAGCAGCAGTAGGTACAGCCTCTTGGTCCTGCTGCACTGCAGCTGATAGATACTAGCAGCAGTAGGTACAGCCTCTTGGTCCTGCTGTCAAACGTGAAAATAAGTTGCAGAACACAAACAGCCCTAGCACTAGCTTGTTGACTTGTCATCAGCAATCATGTTTGTTCATGTAATGTCTAAATGCTAGCCATGGCTACTATTCAAGGACAGTGTTTATTTTGCTCAGAGCTCCTGATTGTGTGGCTACTATTCAAGGGCAGTAATTATCCAAGGGTGGCATCTGATTGAAGAAATATGGCACATGTATTTAATTAACTGGATATGCAAGTCATCACATGATGAGTTGAAATGCTTAAAGTTACATGTCAGTGCATGCATGTGCACATGAACATATACTCCATCTAGCCTCATTGAACCCCAGGCTCTTGTATGAGAGAGGAGAAAAGTACTGTACACCCCGTTTTTCACTCATCTGAAAGATGCCTGCCATGAGCTACACTCTCTGGGAACAATTATGAAGGAGTAAAGTTCACTTGTCTGAAAGATGCCTGCCATGAGCTACACTCTCTGGGAACAATTATGAAGGAGTAAAGTTCACTCGTCTGAAAATGCCTGCCATGAGCTACACTCCCTGGGAACAACTATGAAGGAGTAAAGTTCACTCGTCTGAAAGATGCCTGCCATGAGCTACACTCTCTGGGAACAATTATGAAGGAGTAAAGTTCACTCGTCTGAAAGATGCCTGCCATGAGCTACACTCTCTGGGAACAATTATGAAGGAGTAAAGTTCACTCGTCTGAAAGATGCCTGCCATGAGCTACACTCTCTGGGAACAATTATGAAGGAGTAAAGTTCACTCGTCTGAAAGATGCCTGCCATGAGCTACACTCTCTGGGAACAATTATGAAGGAGTAAAGTTCACTCGTCTGAAAGATGCCTGCCATGAGCTACACTCTCTGGGAACAATTATGAAGGAGTAAAGTTCACTCGTCTGAAAGATGCCTGCCATGAGCTACACTCCCTGGGAACAATTATGAAGGAGTAAAGTTCACTCGTCTGAAAGATGCCTGCCATGAGCTACACTCTCTGGGAACAATTATGAAGGAGTAAAGTTCACTCGTCTGAAAGATGCCTGCCATGAGCTACACTCTCTGGGAACAATTATGAAGGAGTAAAGTTCACTCGTCTGAAAGATGCCTGCCATGAGCTACACTCTCTGGGAACAATTATGAAGGAGTAAAGTTCACTCGTCTGAAAGATGCCTGCCATGAGCTACACTCCCTGGGAACAATTATGAAGGAGTAAAGTTCACTCGTCTGAAAGATGCCTGCCATGAGCTACACTCTCTGGGAACAATTATGAAGGAGTAAAGTTCACTCGTCTGAAAGATGCCTGCCATGAGCTACACTCTCTGGGAACAATTATGAAGGAGTAAAGTTCACTCGTCTGAAAGATGCCTGCCATGAGCTACACTCTCTGGGAACAATTATGAAGGAGTAAAGTTCACTCGTCTGAAAGATGCCTGCCATGAGCTACACTCTCTGGGAACAATTATGAAGGAGTAAAGTTCACTCGTCTGAAAGATGCCTGCCATGAGCTACACTCTCTGGGAACAATTATGAAGGAGTAAAGTTCACTCGTCTGAAAGATGCCTGCCATGAGCTACACTCTCTGGGAACAATTATGAAGGAGTAAAGTTCACTCGTCTGAAAGATGCCTGCCATGAGCTACACTCTCTGGGAACAATTATGAAGGAGTAAAGTTCACTCGTCTGAAAGATGCCTGCCATGAGCTACACTCTCTGGGAACAATTATGAAGGAGTAAAGTTCACTCGTCTGAAAGATGCCTGCCATGAGCTACACTCTCTGGGAACAATTATGAAGGAGTAAAGTTCACTCGTCTGAAAGATGCCTGCCATGAGCTACACTCTCTGGGAACAATTATGAAGGAGTAAAGTTCACTCGTCTGAAAGATGCCTGCCATGAGCTACACTCTCTGGGAACAATTATGAAGGAGTAAAGTTCACTCGTCTGAAAATGCCTGCTATGAGCTACACTCCCTGGGAACAACTATGAAGGAGTAAAGTTCACTCGTCTGAAAATGCCTGCTATGAGCTACACTCTCTGGGAACAATTATGAAGGAGTAAAGTCCACTTGTCTGAAAGATGCCTGCCATGAGCTACACTCCCTGGGAACAATTATGAAGGAGTAAAGTTCACTCGTCTGAAAATGCCTGCCATGAGCTACACTCCCTGGGAACAACTATGAAGGAGTAAAGTTCACTTGTCTGAAAGATGCCTGCCATGAGCTACACTCTCTGGGAACAACTACGAAGGAGTAATGAAAGTACTGAACTATTCACACATAGCACACAAGTGATAATCTCTTTCCTTTGAAGCTTCTTGAAAAAGATCATGCAGATTACAACGATGGCAGTTAAGCACATGTGGCAGTCCCGGATAGAAATCTAATATTATTCTGTCGCATATATCGAGCGTATCACCGAGTTTGACGCGCTATAGCACTGAACTTCCGCTAAGGGCAGGGCTCATATGCGACGTATAAATGCATGAATATCTGATACATCTATGAAGCGCGTATGAGCCCCGCCCTTAGCGGAAACTCAGTGCTATAGCGCGTCAAACTTGGCGATGCGCTCGAAATACACGACGGAATAATATTCGATTTCTATTCGGGACTGCCACACATGTATGCCAATTTCTGAAATGCATATGTACATATACCTTGAATGAAGCATAACTCTGCAGTGTGGTCTTTCAATAGGTAAACTGAACTTGGCTAACATTTTAGTGTAGTATATGCACGTTTCCAAGGAGACCTCATGTACATGTGTATGTGTGAACAGTGTGCACATGTATACCAGATTCTTTTCTCTCCTCACACACAAGTGTGGGAATGAAGTTGGTACACGCTCCTACATACACACTGGGAGGTAGATCTTTCTACATTCAAAGCCAGCATTACATAACACGCTGGAGCACTCTGACAGATGTACAAAGAGTACAAACTTCAAACACCACAGACACCTGGCTCACCTGTCAGCCAACACTATTCTTGTCTTTGTAACATTCTCGATGGTGAACTTTGTCTTGCCCCCAGTGCCTGCTATTCTGCCTATAGCTCTTGAGAGGTGATCTCCTTTTAGTGGTTTTACTGTGGGGGAGGATACCAACAGTGACCAAAGGGAGTGGAAGATGAGAGGGAAAGGAAGAGTGTAGGGAAGGAAGGAGGGGAGGGGAGGGGAGGGGAGGGGAGGGGAGGGGAGGGGAGGGGAGGGGAGGGGAGGGGAGGGGAGGGGAGGGGAGGGGAGGGGAGGGGAGGGGAGGGAGATGGGGGGAAAGGGGAAAGGGAGAAAGGGGAGAGGGGAAAGGGAGAGGAAGGAAGAGGAGAGGGGGAAAGAGGAGGAGGGGAAGGGGAGGAGGGGAAAGGGGAGGGGAGAAAGGGGAGAGGGGAGGGGAAGGGGAGAGGGGAGAAAGGGGAGAGAGGGAAGGGGAGAGGGGAGAAAGGGGAGAAGAGGGAAGGGGAGAGGGGAGAAAGGGGAGAAGAGGGAAAGGGGAGAAGGGGAGAAGGGGAGAAGGGGGGAAGGGGAGAAGGGGGAAGGGGAGAAGGGAAAAGGGAGAAGAAGGAAAGGGAGAAGAAGGAAAGGGGAGGAGGGGAGAGGAGTGGAGGAGAAAGGAGGAGGAAGGGGGGGAGAGGAGAGAGTAGAGGGGAGGGAGAGGAGAGAGAGAGAGGGGGGAGGAAAAGAGGGGTGAGGAGAGGAAAGGGCTGAGGAGGGGAAGAGTCAGGAGACAGGAGGGGGCAGAGAGAAAAAGTGAGAAGAGGAGGAAGGAAAGAAAGGGGGAAGGAGAAAGGAGAGGGAGGATGGGGGAGGGGGAAAGGAGAGGAGAGGAGGGGAGAAGGGGAGGAGGGGGAAAAGGGAAGAGAGGAGGGAAATGGGAGAGCGGGGAGAGAGGAGAAGGAGAGGGAAGGGAGGGAGGAAAAGGAAGGAATGGAGGGAGGAAGAGTGAGAAGAGATGGTAATGGGGGCAGTAGGTAGGAGAGAGGTGGTGAAGGAGGAGAAGGGATGGGAAGGGAGGGCAAAGAAACAGAAGGGAGGGTAGGAATGGGAAGGAGTGGAGAGCTGAAAAGGGCATAAAATGTAAAGAGGAGGAGAGAGGTGAGGAAAGGGAGAGTTAAAAAGGGGAGGGGGAAAAGAGAGAGAGGGAAGGCGAGGAGGAAAGAGATAGGAAGAAAATCTCAACATTTCCATCCAGAAGCTAGCCAAGCTGCCATCTCAGCTGAGGTTGGTAACAAACTAGCAGGGTTTGCTGGGTTTCATGCAGGATTCCAGCGCCCCTCCCCCCTTTGTATGAAACCCTGGTTTGCTGGGCCCTGCAAATGCCAATAGCAGTGTACATTGCTTTGTAATTGTGTCCCTAGCTGTAGGATAATTAGGCTCCAACTGGACTGTCAGGTGCTAGTGGAGCTAGTGCAGTCCCGGCCAAGTGTGTAATACTGGAGCTAGTGCAATCCCGGCCTTGTGTATCCGATTGTACAGGAGCTAGTGCAGTCCCAGCCAAGTGTGTCCGATTGTACAGGAGCTAGTGCAGTCCCGGCCATGTGTATCCGACTGTACAGGAGCTAGTGCAGTCCTGGCCATGTTTATCTGATTGTACAGGAGCTAGTGCAGTCCCGGCCATGTTTATCTGATTGTACAGGAGCTAGTGCAGTTCTGGCCTTGTGTATCCGATTGTACAGGAGCTAGTGCAGTCCCGGCCATGTGTATCCGATTGTACAGGAGCTAGTGCAGTCCCGGCCATGTATATCCGATTGTACAGGAGCTAGTGCAGTCCCGGCCATGTTTATCTGATTGTACAGGAGCTAGTGCAGTTCTGGCCTTGTGTATCCGATTGTACAGGAGCTAGTGCAGTCCCGGCCATGTGTATCCGATTGTACAGGAGCTAGTGCAGTCCCGGCCTTGTATATCCGATTGTACAGGAGCTAGTGCAGTCCTGACCATGTATATCTGATTGTACAGGAGCTAGTGCAGTCCCGGCCATGTGTATCCGATTGTACAGGAGCTAGTGCAGTCCCGGCCATGTATATCCAATTGTACAGGAGCTAGTGCAGTCCCGGCCATGTATATCCAATTGTACAGGAGCTACTGCAGTCCCGGCCATGTGTATCCGATTGTACAGGAGCTAGTGCAGTCCCGGCCATGTATATACAATTGTACAGGAGCTAGTGCAGTCCTGACCATGTACATGTATATCTGATTGTACAGGAGCTAGTGCAGTCCCGGCCATGTATATACAATTGTACAGGAGCTAGTGCAGTCCTGGCCATGTACATGTATATCTGATTGTACAGGAGCTAGTGCAGTTCCGGCCTTGTGTATCTGATAGTACAGGAGCTAGTGCAGTCCCGGCCATGTATATACAATTGTACAGGAGCTAGTGCAGTCCCGGCCATGTATATACAATTGTACAGGAGCTAGTGCAGTCCCGGCCATGTATATCCAATTGTACAGGAGCTAGTGCAGTCCCGGCCATGTATATCCAATTGTACAGGAGCTAGTGCAGTCCCGGCCATGTGTATCCAACTGTACAGGAGCTAGTGCAGTCCCGGCCATGTATATACAATTGTACAGGAGCTAGTGCAGTCCCGGCCATGTGTATCCGATTGTACAGGAGCTAGTGCAGTCCCGGCCATGTATATCCGGTTGTACAGGAGCTAGTGCAGTCCCGGCCATGTATATCCAATTGTACAGGAGCTAGTGCAGTCCCGGCCATGTACATGTATATCTGATTGTACAGGAGCTAGTGCAGTCCCGGCCATGTATATCCGATTGTACAGGAGCTAGTGCAGTCCTGACCATGTATATCTGATTGTACAGGAGCTAGTGCAGTTCCGGCCTTGTGTATCTGATAGTACAGGAGCTAGTGCAGTCCCGGCCTTGTATATCCGATTGTACAGGAGCTAGTGCAGTTCTGGCCATGTATATACAATTGTACAGGAGCTAGTGTTCTACATCCACCCACAGAACATGTTTACTGACTGTCCATTATCAGTTCATCGGTGTTATAAACATGCAGGTTATGATATACACTGTAGTGAAGATGCAATATGTGGCAGTCCCGAATAGAAATCAAATATTATTCCGTCGCGTATTTCGAGCGCATCACCAAGTTTGACGCGCTGTAGCGCTGAGCTTCCGCTAAGGGCGGGGCTCATACGCGACGTGTAAACGCATGAATATCTGATGCGTCTATGAAGCGCGTATGAGCCCCGCCCTTAGCGGAAGCTCAGCGCTACAGCGCGTTGAGCTTGGTGATGCGCTCGAAATACGCGACGGAATAATATTCGATTTCTATCCGGGACTGCCACATATGGATGAAAACCACTGTAACCGGTTAGTGCAATATGGATGAGAACCACCGTAACCGGTTAGTGCAATATGGATGAGAACCACCGTAACCGGTTAGTGCAATATGGATGAGAACCACCGTAACCGGTTAGTGCAATATGGATGAGAACCACCGTAACCGGTTAGTGCAATATGGATGAGAACCACCGTAACCGGTTAGTGCAATATGGATGAGAACCACCGTAACCGGTTAGTGCAATATGGATGAGAACCACCGTAACCGGTTAGTGCAATATGGATGAGAACCACCGTAACCGGTTAGTGCAATATGGATGAGAACCACCGTAACCGGTTAGTGCAATATGGATGAGAACCGGTTAGTGCTCACCATCAGTGACTTCAAATGATTCCAGAAATAGGTCATCAAGTCGTACGAGCGCCAGACTGTCCTGAAGGGATATAGAAAAAAAAAAAGAAAGTCCTGTTGCAACCCCTCATAAGCAATTTACAGTAAGCCATTTTCCAAAAGATATCATACATATTTGCACCGTAAAGGAACTTTCATTGCACATAATTTTCATGTACATGGAACTTGATCAGCACCATTTTTAAGTACTGCAAGTGATGAAAAGTTGGGCGGGGCTTGGGTACAAGGCTAATCTACATGTACATGAAGTTCAGCACCACTCAGGCCTACATGTCATAATTAGAAAACGTGTCACCAGTGTTGCTGGAAGAGGATCATGCCTTATTCCCAGACTGCCATATGCTACGTCAGTAGATGTACTGAAGGGCTGCTACTAAACCAACTTACATGCATGACCACAGCTATTATGACAGTTAATTTGTATATAGCTCTCCCTCTTTCTTTGCATTATCAGTGAGGCTGAGAGAAGAGAACTTTCTTAACTTACCTCAACATTAAATCCTAACATGAATGCCTTCACAAAGTCAGCAGCTTTCTGAATTGCACCAGGGTCTGAAGTAAACTTGGAGGTCTGCAAGAAAGAAAGAAATGTAAGCACATGTAAAACAGTTGTCCATTCCTAAACCTACTCCTTCCCTCATTTCTTTGCTAGGGTTCCATCTCCTTGACTATTATGGTAGGGAGGCAGGGTCAATTCCCACTCTGTCAATTCCCAATTTGTCAACTCCCACTTCGTCAATTCCCACTTTGTCAATTCCCAATTTGTCAACTCCCACTACGTCGATTCCCACCTTGTCAACATTGACCAAATGGGAATTGACAAAGTGAGAAGTTGAAGATTAGCGAGAACACCTGGTTGGATGGTGAGCAGTTTTCTCCTGCAATGTTTGAGCAGGATGGAAACAGAACTGTATGGTGCCATTGGATGTGATGAAACAGCTGTCAATTTGCCTTCATTCCAAAGCCTTAAGTCCTTAAGTGATCATCCCTCTATTGCAGCAGGCTTCAGAGGTTCCCAATATTGTCTCAAACACGAGAAGAGATTGACTATTGACCGATACATAGTTGGTGTTGCATACAACTTATGTAGCCTTGCATAATAACTTTCACCTGTACAGTTGCTACATGTATATGGATGTGACATTTAAACCAACCAATTTTCTTTTGCAGTGTACTTCATCTCTCAAAGTGGGAATTGACAAAGTGGGAAGGTATAGGAGGCAGTAGTAGAGATCGCAGTTAGTGCTGCTCTAACAAATACGTGTGACTCTACATGTGACTCTTTCAAAGACTTGATTCATGTCACTCACAAAAACAATACCAGCACGCTTGACTTCCAAAATTATGTAATACCATGGAAGTACGATGCTTAAAGAGGGGTCTATATAAGCACCTAGGCTTGCCTTTTTTCAGGGAGACATGGCTTATTGATAGTTCATGCACTGAGTCTATACAGAGACAACCTGACTCTGGTAGGCCATCAAAGACTATTCACACAATGAATGATCTCGCTGAGCGAGCATAGAGCTTTGATGATAAAACCATAGTATATTGACTGCATCATTATTGCTCACAAAGGCTGGTCATCAGCTTGTTGATGGAATGTTGGTGCAGATCTGGGATCATTATAGAAAGTGTGGAGATCCTTAGACATCCCTTTGGGATTTGTTGGGACAAGAAGTGTTATGATGATTGTGGGCTTGTACCCATACAGATTCTGGGTACAAGGCTGTGAACAGCCGAGGAGTTCAAAGAGGTCACATAAAATCCCTGTTCATATGATATGGCTAGGGTATGTATCAAGCTGTCCCAGGAACATGTACCAGGATGCATAATAAACACTGAACATGAGACACACACGCAGACCTTGATTTCTACATTCCTGGTCTTAAGGTTCAGTCTGATCTGCAGCTTGAGGTGCTCCACAATGGGGGTGAATATCTTCATCCAGTTCTCCTTCAGGGGAGTAAAGCGATGTGGAGGAACAGGCACTCGACGAAGCTCTGGCTTCCCACCCTATATAGAAATACACTAATAATACTTGCACAACAATCTATAGACCGTAATCACTGCTACATAACCTACAGCCCATGAGAACCAGATCATGTGTAATGCAACCTGTGCTATTTGTGAAGTCATAGACCTACCGTAGGTCTATTATCTATGGTGAAATGCACCCATAGAGGGTGTGCATTCACGTCCTACAGATACATGCAGCATTGTCCCATGCCGCCATCTGGAGAGGCAAACAGTTTTCCATGGTACTGATGTACTAGCACATTGATCTTGCCACTCCAGCAATACCTCTACTAGCAGCATTCCTTTCTTGTACAGGTATCCATCAGCATAATCTACACATGTAAAGGTGAAGCCAAGTACACGTAGAACAACCTCGCCATATAACTTTCCCTTTCGCTTGCATGCCAGCACAAATGGTAGCAATGAGATTCGACACACATCCTACGCGACACTACTATAAAAGCCACAGTTGCAGGACTACAGATAACATTATGTGTAGAGTGTTTCCTGCTTGTGAACACACCAGCAATGTGGAAGCATCGACTGGGGGAAAGCTGGGTCTCTTTGGCACACTCTCCAAGCTTGCATCCTCTGCTTCCATCTCAGTGGCTCTACTTTTCCTCTTGCGTTTTCTCCTCACTTCTGAAAAATCTTCCTCTCTGTCTCCAGTTTTATTCTGACCCTCACGTTCACCTTCTAGAGCAGGTACTTCCTCCATTTCCCCTCCACTTGACTGCCTATCCAACTGTGTATTGGTCGCCATTTCCATGTGGCGGGGGCAATTTGATCTCGTGATCGCTAGCGCTTTTATGCGTCTATGACGTAATTTGTATACCACACTTCAAAAATGGCGGCAGTAGACGAGGCTAGTGTACCAAAGGAAGACTCTTCCAATACTACTATCTCTCCAATAGTGAGTCGAATTTAAGGCAAAAACTCAAGGACACTGTGTGATATTATGGGTTACCGGTACTCACTACGGGGGTTGCAGTTCTATTTAGTGCGCATCAATTTGACTGTGGCTGTAAGGAACCACATTTATTAAATAGTTATGCACCCTATGAATGAGTACTCTTCACATTGATAGCTAGTTATGTGAATTTATCCCTCTTGGCATTATTAGAATTTCTCAGGATGGCCATCCATGCTTAATGTGCTTTTACGTAACCCTTTCAGTATCATGTGCACAGAAAAAGAAGGCAACTCTTTTGTATACTTGTTCTTGGATACGTGGTCAGTTGTCACATCACACACTAGCTGATGGTAGCACTTGTATGCCCTGAACAAACGATGAACCACGTCTCTTGAAAAGGCAGGATTACACAGGACTATTGCTTAGGATGTGTTTTGGCAGCCCTCCTCTTTGTGGGTTGCTGCAACATTCACACTAGCTGCCCTGCATTTAAAGCTATCGGTCTTTCATTCATGCAGGACTGTGTGTTTGAAGGATGTAGGCTTCCAGTGTACAAGTCAACAGTGAACAAGACCATACCAAATGGGAAAGAGACAAACTCAGAGGATTGGAGTATGTTTAATATCATTTTGTTCATAGAATCTACCCACAAAGGCATGTAGTTTATGTAGCACATGTAGCAATAATTTACACGTACTAACGTTACAGCTGCACACCAACAACTGCCTAAATTAGCCATACTCTTGGTATGGAGATAGATAAAACTTTATTGCAGAGCACAGTGAAGTGTAGCGAGGCTTGGTAATCATGACATAGGCATAGCGAGGCTTGGTGGTCGTATTGCAGTCTCAGCCCCACATGTAATGTCAAACATTTTTGGCCCCCCCCCCCCCCCCCCCCCCCACAAGCTACAGGCACACCTGATCTCCATCGCTGCTGAGTAAGTGGTAGCCTTGTACCCAGGCCGATGAACAGCCTAAGTAAGCAGTTGAGCTAGCTCAAGTTTGAGAGCCCTAAGCTATACACAAACAAAATATATACAGAGAAAGGATAGTTTACTACAAGAACTACAGCATTTCAAATGGTGCTACTTCAAATTGTCTAGCCATCCTACTCCAATACTACAAACTTTAGTGTACGACCAAAAAAAGTATGAAAAGTCATATCTAATAGCAGGATCCAACATGTTTGTGTTCATCTGTTTTGTTCTACTCTCTTCAGCTCTGGCAGAAGTGGTCAGTAAAAGGAAAGTGGGAGCCAAGTGGGAGTTCTACATGCACTATGTCACCTGTGAGTAACCTGTAGCTAACGTTTGCATGTACCTGTGTAATGGGCAGTTCGGGAAGTCCCTGCTGTGTATGAGTGGTCTAGCTGGTCATTCATGCACGGCACTTACATGAAGAAACTCCACCACCATGCAGTGCCGTCTGTGACTCGGTTGTCACACAGCCATCAGACTCACAGTAAAGACTTATCTAAGTTGCCGTGTGTGCTGCAAACGCATTCAACTTGAGTCATCTTTACTCCTGCCTTCTCTGTCATGTCGATGCTACAGTCTGAGCTAAAGCGATGTCACACAAGGACATTCAACCTTTGCAAAATATTTGAATGCACTCATTTAAAAACCGGCCACAAACAAACAACCAACATCCACATGCACATATGCAATGCAGTCTTGTTAGTGTGGGGCTGACTCAGGCTTGTCCCAATAAGGGCATGGTCATTATTTATTAATTGTGCCCTAGCTGTGGCCTGTAAATCCTATTGAAAAAACACTGCTCTACTTTCACATGTACACAGACAACAAGCGTCTCGATGAGTGGGTGAGTGAGGATCGATGTGACTTGGAGCGACTGCAACTACCCAGGAAGGACTCCAAAGTCAGCAACCTTGCCAAGAACTCACGGCCATCCTCTCCCAGTCTCCACGCGGCCACATCATCTGCAGTATCCTCTCTTGACACAAAGAGATTTAATAGCCTTGCAGGCAGGAAGAGAAAGCACGACAGTGTAGAGGTGTGTGTGTGTGTGTGTGTGTGTGTGTGTGTGTGTGTGTGTGTGTGTGTGTGTGTGTGTGTGTGTGTGTGTGTGTGTGTGTGTGTGTGTGTGTGTGTGTGTGTGTGTGTGTGTGTGTGTGTGTGTGTGTGTGTGTGTGTGTGCATGCATACTACCAAAGCTCTACAAGAAAAAAGAACACAGACCAACATAGCCTTGTTTCTTATGTCTCTGCTCAGGTTTTTAGCTCAAAAAATCTGTCCAGTAGTGGTGGAGAATAAACCCATAGGGCAGAGGCCTAGGAACATGGCTAGCATCCACGTGCAATGTACACACTACATGTACCAAATCAATACCCTCTGTTCCTCCCTCCCTCCCCCTCCTTAGCCTGAATCAGCAGAGGGCAGTCCCCAGGCCCCTCCCCAAAATGGAAGCATGATGCAACACCACTCAGGCAGCCGAACTGGTCATGGTGGGGATGACGTCATAACACGGATGAAGAACATTTCTATGATTGAGCTGGGACGATACAGGATGAAACCATGGTACTTCTCCCCCTACCCAGTAGAGCTAACAACAGAGCCGATTATCTACATCTGTGAGTTCTGCCTCAAGTATGTCAAGAGCAAGAAGTGCCTGGAGAGACACTTGGTATGTGTGTTTACTATGTTGTATACAGTCAGTAGGTGCGTGTGTTGTGCAGTCATGCAGTAGATGTGGTGGTTTGTACGTAATCTTGATACATCTACTCAGTATGGTTTCATTTCATTGCCAGCCAGTAGGTTTTGTTTAACCATGTAGCTATAATACATGACACCAAAGCCAACAGGAGGATCAGTAAGGGTAAATACACCACTCTTGAGGGTAGACTAACAGGCAGCATGCTCTTCTAATCCTGCTCACAGCAGAGGAGTGACATACTGCATACATAAAGAAGCACTTTACGGTCACCAAACAAAGTTGCTCTACATGTCACATACATACATGTATACTCTAGCATTGTTGTACCGCTTTCCTTGTTCAGGCAAAGTGTACTCTCTTCCACCCTCCCGGGAATGAGATCTATAGAAAGGACTCTGTTTCATTCTTTGAGATAGACGGCAGAAAGAATAAGGTCAGGCATCAGTGTGATTGTTTCTATCATCTACACAATGTGTACTATCTGCCTTCTGCCTGTTCCTTCCCTACCTTTACCACCATCTCCACCTGCCCACCACACACACACACATAATATGCATATGCATATACATTCACACACACACACACACACACGCGCACACACACACACACGCACACACACACACACACACACACACACACACACACACACACACACACACACACACACACACACACACACACACACACACACACACACACACACACACACACACACATCAGACGTATGCCCAGCACCTCTGTCTACTGGCTAAGCTCTTTCTGGACCACAAGACACTCTACTATGACACAGACCCATTTCTCTTCTATGTCCTGACAGACTATGACTCACATGGCTTCCACATTGTAGGGTACTTCTCTAAGGTGGGCACATGTAGCCCCACTGAATCTACTGACAGTGTGTGCGATTGTTATCCATCTCTGAGGCTCCCAGGCTCATTAATGCAAACTCTCTACCATGGTGATATCATTAGTACAAGCTCTCTACCATGGTGATATCATATCACAGTATTGCTAGACAAACCCACAACTTCCCACCAATGCAATAATAATGCGAAAGTACAACAACTCACATGATTGCACTGTGCACTGTTTACAGTATACAGCCATTCTTGACTATACAAATGCAAGTGCTATGGGTGTCCTTTGAGCACTGTTCAAGGATCTTCTCGTGTAAGGACAACGAGATCAACTGTTTTCAGCTAACATTAAGAGACTAGTGACAAAGCTGTAATGGTTAACTATGTTCAATTGCTTGCACTGAAAGACTCTCTAGCTGTATAACCACCAAGCAATACATATAATAAATTGTTTATATCATACCCATAAGCACTGAGCACTTAGGTGCTGCCACACCCTTGTGCCTGTGCTTATGAATTGCTTAAATCCCTATAATAACTCATGTACATGTACATCTCTCCATGGGGAGTGATCTTGCACACTGGCATTGAGCCACACCTTGTCACCAATGTGTTAAACAACCACCCTTCAGACTGGGAAGTAACTATTGGCAAAAACATACAAGATAAGAGATAGTTTCTCATGAAATCCTATTATGAGTGTCCACTTTATCCTGGCTAAATACAAAGCTATTCATGACCATCTTCATGCATGTAAAGAGCTCTTGAAATGCTACATTTGGGGATTAGCCTCACACTCAGGCACGACCTGACCTTGGCTGGGTACGAGGCTACTATATGGGAATGTGTATCCGTATCTCTCTTCAGGAGAAAGAGAGCTCCGAGGATTACAATGTAGCGTGCATCCTGACTCTGCCTCCATACCAGAGGAAGGGATTCAGCAAGCTACTAATAGAATTCAGTGAGTCTTAGCTAGAAATAAGAATTGTTACCACAAATTTGTATCCTGCATGTGTATGGTCTGTATTGAGGAGTGACAACCAGAAGCTAATCACAAGAGAATTATTTGCCATCATTACAACAAATAGTGTAAAACCTCTAATAACAGACCCTCCGAAAAGCAGACAACCTCTGTACAGCGGACAGATCACTTGCCCCCGATTGATTTTACCATAGAACTAATACATTTCGAACCTCCGAGAAGCAGACACCTCTCAACTCCGAACAACGGACACTGATGAGCCCCAGACGTACCTTAGCAAATACAAAATTACCTCCGGAAAACGGACAGTGAAACTACACCCACCAATAGTTTTGTACATAATGCGAACGCTTGTCGACCGCTTTCGTAAGATTGTGCGCCACCGTCGCTGGATTCAATAACCGGGCATTATTAATAATATTAGCACTGCTGCTTATCGTGCTAGCCTTTCTCGCCATGGTACAGCAACGGAGTGGTCCGAAAATGCGACCTCATCGTGTTCAACAGCCTGAGCACACATTACCACGCCTACCGGAAGTATACCGAATGCCCATAACGGATACCTCCGTATATTCCAGATACGCAACTGTACTCGCAAATGAGCGGTTATGTACAAATAACAATCGAGTGTTTATTTTGTTACTGTTGTCATAATTGCAATCATTCTACTTTTTTATGCAAGTAGTATTGCTCTTGCCATCTTGCAATTGAAAAAAAACATCAAAATTGAAATATATGGACAGAATACATTATAATAATACATTTTAAAAAGACTTAAGTGCTAGTTATTTGTCTTTTAGGACTTTCCAATAGGTTTAAAAGAAAACCTCCGAGAAGAGGACAACCTCTCTACAAGGGACAAATGGCCCGTCCCCAATGTGTCCTTTGTTCGGAGGTTTTACTGTATGCTCATTCAGCCATTATGAAGCAGGTATAATTATTTACAGATTACAGTGAATTTGAAAGTAGCTGTACTACAAACATTGCTTCTTAAATTTCATGTACAATGAAATCAATACATGCTCAAAACTCATTGTCCAGCAGGTGCATGTACAATTATTTGCTGCTACTCAAACTACAAAATGAATTCGATACATGAAATCTTTATACTGTATAACAGGTACAATTGGCTGCAAATATCTCATGCAAGGTATAGTGAAAGTAAGGATACAAATTTGGGGTTAGTCCATTCTGGTTCTGTGATGCCTTTGAGTTCTGTGGTCACAATATATATACTGCCAAAGTAAGGGTTTGCACATCACAATGTGATGGTGTGATGATGAGGGAAATTATTGTTATCCTTCCACTTACAATTCTGTGGTCACTGCCAAAGTAAGCATTTGCACATCACCGTGTGATGGTGTGATGATGTTGTTAACTTACACACTCATCCACATGTAATGCATGTGTTTCTTCCCCCACCATGCATGCATGGCAGGTTATGAGCTCTCCAGAATAGAAGGGAAGCTAGGGTCTCCTGAGAAGCCCCTCTCTGACCTGGGGCTGCTCTCCTACCGTAGCTACTGGACTCAGACCATGCTAGAGATACTGGTGGGCCTGAAGGGACAGGAGGGAAACCCACCCAACATCACCATCAAGTAAAGCAGAGGGAGAAAATGTTTCCCACATTGTACTAGACATGTACTTTGCTCATTAAACGTGATCAACAAAGGAACGTTTATAGCAAACCAGCACCTAAATCCCTATTTATGGGATCACATTTTTAGATGTGTATGCTTCACTTGTAGAATGTGTAGGAAACATGTTTGCTGCACATGTAGGAATCATGTTTTCTACAAAGGAAAACATCCTACAAATTGCCCTTGCATGTGAGCTTAATTTTTAGTAGGATTTTTTTGCTTCATATATCATGTACAAAAGTGCTAGAAAAATTTCTTAAAATTTTCTTCAGCATTACAAATTTGATGATTGTACCCTCTTTGTGAACATGTGTAGGAAATTTTTCCTACACACAACATCGCCTCATTCCCAGGCACGAGGCTACACATAACATTTGACTGGGAAAATCCTGTCACATTACCATAGTTTGTCCATTGTTTATTAGGTTGGGTGACCTAAGTGTCTTTTACTACAAAGCATGTTAATGCCGTGCTGGTCCCTATAACAACTTGTATTCTGACATTAAAAATGTGCATTTGTGTAGCTGCAATGTAAATAGAATTTGATATTGTTTTATACTTGTTCTGTTAAATTGTGCAGCGAGATATGTGAACGGACGAGCATACGCAAGGAGGATGTAGTCTCCACGCTGCAGTATCTCAACTTGGTACAGTACTACAAGGGGCAGTACATCATCTGTTTGACACCTGAGGTGCTGGAGCGTCACACCCACTCCATGACAAGGAGAAAGATCAGGATTGATCCGAAGTGCATCAAATGGACCCCAAAAGACTGGAGCAAGAGGGGCAAATGGTAGACAACTGAACTGCCACGCTCACTTGAGTATACTATTGTACATATACATGAATGATGTACATACTATTTTGAGGAGACCAGAGGAGAGGGGTTAATATAGAAGATCTATAGAGAGAGAAAGATATTGGTGCCATCTATGCATGCAATAACACTTGTCATTTCCACTCTAAGAAGGGAAATGTTATGTCCAAAGATTTGCTGTTTTAGTTGCATGAATGAATAGTTGAAATGTGCAGAGATACTGCTGAGAGTTGGTAAGGAATTTATATTCCCTAGAGCACTGCAGTTCCTGGAAAGCAATACAGTATACATTACACAGTATAATCATATGAATGAATAGTTGTTTAGCTAGTAATTTACATTCTAGGATTTTGTATCCACTAAACATCTGTGCCTTGGAAGTTTATGATGCACAACAATGTACAAAACCTTGTTGATGGGATAGACTACCACAGTAAAGTTGACAAAGTTTTTTGTGTTCCGGTTCTGTTCTGTATATAGCACTTAGCACTTCCCATACTCTGCATTGCCTGATGAAGAATAGCAAATTCTATTTGAAACGTTGCACAAAAAACTTGGTCAACTTTTACTGTGGTAGTCCAACAAGTTAGATCATCCTCCACAGTACCATGGGTTTTGGACAACAATGTACGAAACAATAATTATCGACCCATTTTTGTTTTACTGTTTGCCACTTATAGAGCTAATTTTAGTCTCTGATACACAGTGTTACATTTCCAGACTAACACAAAGTTTCAAACATTTTGGGGGCCCTCCTCTGTTTCATACTCAAGTGAAGATGCATATTTTATCTTGGTACAAGACTGACAACAAAACCACTTCAGCCGCTTAAGGTACATAAGTAAGACACTCTAAGTACATATGATTTAATGTTTAGTGTGGTCACAAGTCAGACTGACTATGACACAACAAATTGTTATATCACACATGTATTCCGAGTTAGGAAGTGAAGAAGCAGGATTGTAGCCATACCAAAAAATGACTTAAGTGGTATTAAGTACTGGGATAATAGTTAATGCACAAGCAATTGTTTTGCATATCTGATTATTGGCTTGGAGGTATATATCAAGTTGTTGACCATGCATGCATTACAAGTATGCACAAATTAGACTTTAATTACTTGCAATCATTTATCACTTGGGTTACTTTCACCTTTAATATCTCAGTTTTTAGTGAAGAGTGTGCAAGATTTAGGCTATATTGGGATTGGTACACAGAAATTGCTAGGTAATTGCAATCAGCTAAAACTTCAATGGATCTGGAGGGTGCACAAAAATTCGGCTAGTTACAGATCCATAATCTTTGCCATAAACAATGCAACCAAGATAATTATTCCTCCAGGGTCAATGCAAACTTCTATAGGTCTTCTGTCAACCAAATGAAAAGTGACTTTGGATTCATGATGTGTGATGCACAATTATGCAGTCATACAATTGGAATGACCAAATTGTTTTTACAGTGTACCTACAGCAACTCTCATGTATAGCCTGCCAGTCAATAATACAATAGCAGTATAAGAAGGAGAATGTTCTGACTAGCCTCATTCCCAAGCCTTCCCCGATTTTGTTCTTCAATTCGGTCTTCCGTGTATTATACCGAACGCAAACCGCAGAACAAAGAGGGGGAGGCCTGGGAACAAGGCTATGTTATGTCCAAAGGTTCGTTGTTTTAGTTGCATGAATTGGTTTACATTTTAGAATGGTGTGGTTTAATTAAAAGTTTATTGACCAGCTGTACAAAAGTACCTACGGCATCTAACTTGGATTATTTCAATTTAGTGAAACATCGGCTTTCAATCTCTATTCCTACTGTTTGTTTGCCGTGATAGGTAGTATCACATCACATTTCCAGATCATTCATAGCAAAGTTTTATCTATATCTGTAAGCATTTTGTGGATCCTCCTCTGTTTCATACCCAGATAAAAATGTTTTCATCTGGGTACATTTAAGACTGACAGTCAGACATGCTGGAAATGCAGAAGCTTTTCAGCCACTCTCAGGTATACAAGCTAATACACTCCCAGTAACAAATGTGTAGACCTAGTGGCATATGAACACATTTAAATTTGTGAATACAATCCTCCAGGACAATGCATGCAAACTTCGAAGATTTAAATTGTGAATGTTATGTGTGAGTCATAAATCTCACTGAAACAGAACACAAATTCAGGACCAATATATCATGGCGTACGGTAGTACGCCATATGTAGGGATGACCCCGAAAAAAAATGGCCGCCACATTAAAAGTGCACAAATAACACGCTCGAAATGTCTTCGTTAGATTAGTCAAAGGCCTGTATGAGCCATATCAGGCATTATCGAGTGTTTTCATGAGCAAAAAGACTGTTAAGTTTGCTGGAAAGTATCGCTAAGCACCAGACCGGCAAGTCGCCAAAACAGACAAATCGTCTATCTTCTGACTTTCTTTCTTCTTCTTCTTCTTCTGCCTCTCACCGCGATAGCACGATAACGGCTGGAGCTTTTACAACGATTCAAACGCAAAACAACAGGATAAATCACTAGGTATTGCACCTGCCACTTATCGGTCTAAAAGAAAGAACTCAAACTTGTCGGTGATTCTCAGGTAATCTCACACTTACGCTAGCTGCTACAAGCCATTTTGCTCGAATTAAATATTACTCATAATTACGTCACCAGGGTTCAACTGAGCACGTGGTTCAGTACTTCGTAGAGAAGGTGAGAATTGAGCGTTGCAGTTTGCAAATCTGATTTCGTGGATCAGTTGACGTAGTTGTGCTGCACTTTACATCGAATGCGATATGCGTAATGTCCGCAAGAAACGAGCGCAGTACAAGCAGAACTACCTGCGAAACAAAGGGGAAAAAAGGCAATCGTCCCGTAATAATTACTGGAAGGACCCGGAGAAACACAGGGCATCTTCCCGGGCGTCCTCCCATGCCTGTTATTGGAAGGACCCTGAGACGAAAAGGGCGTCCTCCCATGCCTGCTATTGGAAGGACCCTGAGACGAAAAGGGTGTCCTCCCATGCCTGTTATTGGATGGACCCTGAGACGAAAAGGGCGTCCTCCCATACCCGTTATTGGGAGGACCCTGAGACCAAAAGGGCATCTTCCAGGGCATCCTCCCATACCCGTTATTGGGAGGACCCTGAGAAAGGAAGGGCAGCTTCCCGCGTATCCTCCCATACCCGCTATTGGGAGGACCCTGAGAAAGGAAGGGCAGCTTCCCGCGTATCCTCCCATAGTAGTTATTGGAGGAACCCTGACAAAAAAAGGGCAGCAGCTCGTATGACTAATTTGAAGGCTGCAAAAGCCAAGCTCAAGTGGTATAGACGGTACTATGCCAGCTAGTGTTTTAACCATCAAGTACTTCATATGACTTAGAACACTAGCCACTGATATTCA
This sequence comes from Agelas oroides, assembly GCA_949130485.1. NCBI lineage: Eukaryota > Metazoa > Porifera > Demospongiae > Agelasida > Agelasidae > Agelas > Agelas oroides. The sequence goes on along the minus strand of OX422196.1, from coordinate 3,341,667 downwards.
ATTTCAAGTTTTATTGTCAACTTTCACATTTCAAAGTTGCTTGTTATAGTCATTTACATGCATATAGTACACATACAATGTTTACTGCGAGTTGATGGTAGCACTTTGGCTGGTGTCTTCTTAACATCCTCCTTTTGTGTTGTGCCTGAGTCTTCATATTCCTCCAACGAAGCAAGTGGCAGCCTATTGGTAGCTTGGTATACTCAAACTCTAGTAGCACCGAGTCAACAGTGCATGGCTTCATTCCAAACTTCTGCACTAGAGGTGGCCACAGAACTGGCGGTTGTTCAGCTCCACAGACCCCTATGCGTCGTTTCAAACCCATTTAGACTATAGCTACTCACCATCAAACAGTTCTGTAATGGGGTCTTACGACTCAATACTCTGGTGACAGTCTATGGAGAGTTTTTCGGTGAACCCATTACTAGTCCACGTGAAATGAGCACAGGATTTATAAGCTTGCATGCAAAGCCTTATTAAACTCATCTGCTTTTCACTTGGTTTTTATGAGGCTTTGCTTGGACTGTACTTCTAAACCCCCCGAAGTTTGATGTTTGGATTGACGATTTCACTTCAAAGCGTTTGAATTTACGACAATTCTTAGCTCTTTCTACTATCATACTGTACACACCATGCATCTTCCCCTCGGCCTACCCTCCCATGTCACTTCTCTCTTACCATTCCTAAACCAAAAAAAAAACAAAGCAAACAAGTCACAAAAAAGTTTTCTCAATGAAAACAAGCACATGTAGGGATGGAACCCTCAAAAACCAACCAAACAAGATAGGAACAACACCACAATACTTTTACACCATCCCTACATCTTGTGCCATTTTGCCAACCACGTACACCACAAAACCCTTCAAATTTAAGTTTTTAGGGTTTGTGCTTTTAGTTTAGTTATAGTTAGTTTTTATTTAGAAAATACTTTTGGTTTAGTTTAGTTCTAGTTTCCCGGTTTTACAAAATTTTTAGTTAGTTATAGTTTCAACCACTGAAACTCTAAAACCCCTTACTAAAAGGTATTTAGTTACACTTATTGTTGAAAACAGGCTGTATTCTGTTTTAGTACAGTTACGGTTTCTTCTTGTACGTCCTTGGACGTTTTAGTTACAGCCCCCAAGTTAGCAAGAAATTTAAGTTGCACTTTTGGTTAACTAAATTTTAAAAAGGCCATACTAAAAATATTTAGTTAAAGTTATAGCTAACTAAAACAACACTGCACACCAGCTACACCCACAAACCAACAAACAACCTTTCTCCCTACAACTAGCTACCTACCCCACAAACCCTTCAAACACACCACCATGTCGTTAACTACAGACCGACCCAGTACTGCTCACACCACAGCCTTCACTTACAAGACAACCCTTACCTGCCATGCCCAGCAGCTACAAAAGCCCACAACATACGCAACCCACTCCAACATGCCACACAGACTCAGCACTGATCTTGCACCCCACAGCTTGTACATATTAAACTAGCTAACCATGCCTGCCACACTCAACCGTAACAAAGTTACAGCCACCCACAACACAACGCACTCTCCATACACAACAACGTGCACTACACACCCAGTACTGCTCGTTCCACAGGCTTCCATGCCCAAGACAACCCTTCTGTGCACACAAGTAACAAACACAATGCATAGTCGGCAAAATGGCACAAGATGTAGGGATGGTGTAAAAGTATTGTGGTGTTGTTCCTATCTTGTTTGGTTGGTTTTTGAGGGTTCCATCCCTACATGTGCTTGTTTTCATTGAGAAAACTTTTTTGTGACTTGTATACATAGATCTCCTGAAACTGAAGGAGAAGCTTCTCAACTTGAATTCAATTAGTGTTCAGACTGAGACTTATTTGGAAGCATCCCTTGAACCTCCTGTGTCTCGCACAGTAGTGCAAATGAGATGATCAAAACATGGTATATGTATGTTTTTACATGCAGTGTATACCTGCAACAAGCTAACAGTATGACAGCACGCCAGTCAATAGTCATAGCATGTCTGGTAGCTAGCAGTAGGATTGACAGCCACTATTTACAGGGTTAGTTCTTGAATTTTCTGGCAGAAAATGTTCAAACATAATTATTTCACACACGCAGTATCATGCACTAGCCAAGTGCTGCAGTCAAGTTAAGAAACTGCCATGGTTGTAAAAAATGTGGTTAGTCTAACCATATCAGTATAGGTTATCTCAGTTGCACCATTATCAGAAGTCCTAGGAATGCTTCTAAAATATAGGTTTTCTTGAAATTCCATCAAAGAGCTTCTTCTTTAGTTAGCTAAATTAGTTTCTTCCTTCAGAAGTCCTACTTCACTAGTGGTTACATTACTTCATTTCTACCATATATAACTGTGTAACCAAACCCTTTTCCAGAAATGCTAATTGATAGGTCTTCTGGAAGGAGAAGCTTCTCAATGTTTTGATTTCAAGGTCTTCCGAAGACTTGTTTAGAAGCATTCCTCTTAAACTTCATGATGTGTGTATATACACAATACACATGCAACTGAGATAACTGAAATATGGTTGAAGTAACCAAAATGTTTTTACAGTGTATATATATATATATATATATATATACTAGCTGCTACACAACTGCATGAGCCAAGAATGCCCTAGCCTCTTCCTTTTGAACATCTTTTCTGCATACATATTGATCAGAAGCCACCAGATGCAATTTACCTGCTTTAATTGCTAAACTTTACTGCATGGGTGAAGTCATACCCCATGCAGACTAGCCACAAAGAGCTGTGCATGCCTGGTTGCCCTCTGAGGCTTCCCCTTTTGGGGAAGCAAATGTGTAGTTCTCCCCATGCAGACACACCTAGTTTACAGTAGATGAAAGCATGCAAAAGTGGGGATTATTCCATACAACAAACTAGTATAGTTCTAGCTATTGTCACTACTATAAACTGCAGCACTAGTATAATCTATGGTTGGTAATTCCATACAGCATACTAGCAAGTCCTAGCAAAATTCGCAGCAGCAACTAGCACTATAATTATCCATGTTCTTAACACTACAAAAAATAAAGGGTTACTTTAACCCAGCTAGGGTTATCTCAGTTGCAGCTTCACTACCAAAAAATGTGCATACAAGCAGATCAATTAGTAATACTTTCCTTACGTAGTTGCATGTGGCTTCATTGCCAAGCAATGTGCATGCAAGCAGATCAATTACATTGTTAATAGACCTCTATTTTCAGATAATCGTACTGAAATGCGGGAAAATGTTAGCTAGTCATGTTTCTTGGACAGTATTACCTAATACTTAATTGTTTACTCCTCTGTCTGAAATTGGAGACTTAAGGCAGAAGAGTAAACAATTAAACTAGGTAATGTTATCCAGGAAACATGACTAGCTAACATTCTTGCGTATTTCACTCTGAAATTGGAGAGCTATAGTTGATCGGCTTGTGTGCGCATTTTTTTTGCAACTGAGGCAACCCAAGCTGGGTTAAAGCAACCTTTTAGTTTTTGCAGTGAATTTCATTACTATAAACTACAGCACTAGTAATTGGGTTGCAATTTACCCAGCTATAGCCACTTAGTAGTCACAGTCAACTGCTCTGATTATGGCCCTGCACAGGCCAATTCCACGCCGAGAAGCGGTGGTAACAACACGATTCATGCTAAAGAAAATGTCGTAGTTCACAGAACCATACGTAGGTGTCTGTCCACTGAGAGTAAAGAGATAGCGACTCCTGTAGCACCTCTGAAATCCAGCATGGTTGTCAAACTCAACATATTCATCCCCAATGGTGACAGTAACATGCTCTGTTATGGCATTAGAAACACGGTCAACACGCACACGACCATCAGTAGTATAATCCAAATAGCCAGGTAGCGTATTTGAATACACCAACCAATCAGTGCGCAGATTGTGAACTTCTGCTGCATTAGAAGTTTGCCCTCCATCACCTCCATAACCGTTTACAAGTGAATCTCCAATGTCGAAGTTGAATGAACTGCCACCAATAAGTGTCACATTAAAAAACAGCTCAAAACGTAGAAGACGCCTTTGTGGTTGACCTGGCAGTGGTTGTGGAAACGTTATAGTTGCAACACCCTGCTTTGCACACATTCCACTGCCTACGAACTGAGAGGACAGAGATATTCCAGATCCCGAAGCAGTGAAACTTGCCCCAGTAGTTAGGTCAGCTTCGAATATAATTTCCCCGTTTTGTCCACAGCATGCTGAGCAGTTGGCACATTGAGCTGAAGTTGGCTCACCAGCTGTCAGTTCGTTTAGCAATAAACGTATATCTTGCGTAATCTCTGACCTTACGTCTTGCCGCAGTGTCTCTTGCGAGGGACACACACCGGTGTGAGTTGAGTTTACGATTTTTACAGGATATGTCAGCACAATATTTTCTGGATTAAATTGCTGGCTCACTGCTGATTGTGGGAGCAGTGTGATGGAACTCAAAGCTACTAAGAAGGCAGTAGCAATCAACTGGAACTTCATTCTCATAGCAATCAAATAGAAGGTAGTCACCACTCTGCATTCACATAGGCCTACAGCTCGTTTGTCGTGCGATGAGTTTGCAGTTGGGTAACAGCTGTGTACACTGACATAAATTATGCTCTGCGAGGCTAACAAACTGTATAGCCCCCTTCCTATTATTTATGATCCTTGCCGTATGCAAAACAAACTGCGCATGCGCCATAGTAGATGGGCGGGACCTAGCGCGTAATTTGCGGCTACAAAAATGAATGTCTGCGTGTTATCTGAACTGTCGATGTTGTTCAAGGCCATTGTGAGCCGATGCAGAGACCTTCAAGGTGTTCACTTCACGCAGTTGAAGCTGGGGGATGAAGGTGAGCACAGCCTGGTGAGAGGCAGAATAAAATACACTGGCTCTAAACGCGATCCTCACTGGGTGGGTAGTCTTGTGGATGTACATTTACAAGAAACCTCTAAACTGGAGCTGAAAGCATTCAGGAAACACGAGAATGGAAACAAACGGGAGAACTTAACTTTAGCCCTCGTTCTCGGGTCATTTCCGCGCATTCCTGTTTGAAATTAAAATTAATCAATCAATCAATCAATCTCCGGGAACTCCGTGCATCCGCGGTTTCAAGATTGCCACTCAAAATCGCATAGTACGCTGTGTTTATTACCCTGTGTATGCATGCATGAAGTGGTTATCAGTTTTGTTAGTCCGTCTATCTATCGAGTAAAAAATCATTTAGGCCTACTGCAGCTGGGTTAAAGAATTGCTATACACAGCAATAACATGACAATCTAGAAATAGCGTATGTATACCTGATAGAGACCAATGCAGTTCCATTCTCTGCATTTCTTGCTCTTTCCTATTTAGCATTACCATTGTTTAAATATAGTCAACAATGAAGATATGTGACCACAACCCCATGTTCATTGCAAAGTATACATGTTCATTTAGGTCATACTACACTTGAAGAGCATTCATTGGAAAGGTGAATAAAACCACACTCCAAGATGCTGACAGCCAGTAAAGGCTGTGACACACTTTACTGACGTTGAAGTAACATGGGGCATATCTTCTGTGAAGTCCTCTATAGTTTTGTGTTTCACAGTGTATTACATGACATATTGCATAAAGTCTATGGCAAATCTAACACATGTCCTGATTTTGCTCAAGTCATGACTTGAAGCTAACTTGGAGTTTCATGAACTTGAGCCATCATACAACAGTTGCAACTGCAGTTGGTCAAAGGTCAACAGTCGAAGTTGCTCAAAAGCACATGTTCAACAATCAAAGCATGCTTGGAGATATAGTCAACAATTTTGTGTGTGCTCTAGTTAAAATTGCAAACTTGCATGTTCTCTTCCTATACATCCAGCCATCTCCTCTCAGCTGCAACAGGCTGACATCCTTGTTTCTGAGCCAGCTTTGATTGCAAAGCACATGTCGTCCTTGTCCAATGTCAGATGGGTCCACCTCATTTGGGCAGGTACTTCCTTTTAGTTGATAGGAATGCTCCCGTGGCCAGACCCAACCCAAAAGGAAGGTTGTAGTACACTGCCAAACAGGCATTCATACCCCAAAATAGTTGGGGTGTGTGATACAATTATAAGTGGCCATTGTTACAATTCACTTTGCACCTTGTAGCTACTTTCCTAAGTAGAACGAACAGTAGCTGTCTACTTCTAAAAATGCATGTTGTAGTGGAATAGATCGGTCTGGCCATGTGAAACCAGGCCAGGCTAACAGTTTAACTACTACCTCTTAATCAGCACTTTTCCATCCCACTTCAGCCTCTATGAACTACAATTTCAGAAATTTTTGTTGGTTTGTTTTCTTGCAGGTGTGGATAAAGTGGTATCTTCCTCCTCCCATCCTTCGTTCCTCCTCACCAGGCATGGGGGGATCTTTGGCCAGCTCATGGCTGAGTATGTGGTGGCACAGATGGTGAACTGGGAGCGCAGACTGTACAATACACATGATGACCAAAAGAAGCAAAGATGGTGGGTGAAATTTAGGGGATGAAATATTGTATGCTGCACTTCATTCATGGGAATGTGATGATCACTTTCCTTTACTATTAGAACAGTTCACATGTCAGCCTACTTAACTACAGTGGAACCCCTCTATAGCGGACACCATTGGGAACCAACATTTTGTCCTTTGTAGCGAGGTGTCCCTAACTCAGGGGCTTCTGGTATATTTCTGGTAGGCGTGGTACTGTGTAATCAGGCTGTTGAGCACAACGTGGCTACGTTTTCAGAGCTTTCCCTTGCTGTACACTTGTGGAGAAGGCTACTACTACGATTGACAGCGTTAATTTAATGTCAAGTTGTGAACTCCAGCAGCGATGGTGGACAATCGTGCTAAAAAGATCGACGAGTGTCCACTAAATTGAGGTTGTTAAGTATTGCTTGCGTACAATTGGGACCGCGAAAAATGTCCGTTATACGGAGTAGCGGGGTGTCTGCTTTTCAGGGGTTGCTTGAGTATTGAAGTGAATGGAAGGACAGTTGGGACTTTCAGAATTGTCCGTTATATCGTGGGTGTCTGCTGTTGAGGGGTGTCCGTCAAGCGCGGTTCCACTGTATTTGCTGTTACTGTTAAATGTATTATGTGCATGCATGCAGGGATCCCTCACTCTCATTGTTTGAGTATCGACCCCTGTCTACCCTCTCCATTGGCATTCTGGGTGTTGGAAGCATTGGAAGGAGGAGTAAGCAACCAACGTGCTAGAAACCAGATGTGCTATATTAATGATGAAGACACACTCTGTGCAGAGGCTGTAATTAAGAGTAGATATTCACAATATATATAATGTATATGTCATCGTATCCCATGGGACAACAAGCTATAGTCTCAACAGTGTTTGGTTGACTGCCTCTTTTTCAGTTGCAGAGGTGTGCAAGGTCCTGGGAATGACTGTCTGGGGACTTACACGTACCCCAGCCTCCGATGAAACCCGGTCTCCCCATGTAGACCAATACAGGTGTTCTGCCTCTTCCATTAGTGTAGCTAGCCCTGCATTTATCTGGTATGTGTGTGTCCCCAGGCAGTTGGATGGACTGCCAGAACTGCTGTCTAGTAGTGACTATGTGTGTAATGTTCTTCCGAGCACGGCACAGACAAGAGGGCTACTGGACGGAGACATGCTGAGACACTGTGCCAGCAAGGTAGACCCTTACTCCCGAGTATCACTGGGCGTAGTAATACACACTTGAGGTGAACCGCTCTTCTCATGTACACACACACACTCTCACACATGCACAGAAGTCAGTGTTCATCAATGTTGGTAGGGGAAACATAATCACCGAAGCCACCCTCATCCATTCCATCCAGTAAGGATGTACATATCTTACTTATCCCACTATACATGATGGTTGCCTCTTACACCTTTCAATTAGACAGGGTTGGCTAGCAGGAGCTGTGTTGGATGTATTTGAGAAGGAGCCTCTGCCAACTGACAGCAGACTGTGGAGCATGCCAGAGGTACAGTGAACACATGGTCAGTTTGTTAGTACAACAACACAACCTTACAAGTATTGTTACCACAGGTGGTGGTGACTCCACACTATGCTGCTGTGACTCCAGCTGGAGAGGTGAGGTTCCGCCTCAATTTCTGAATGTAGTTAAAACATAATAAAAGCCTCAAGTTTTATTAATATAGGATATATATATAGGACTATCCTTACTACACAAGCTTCTAATAAAGGATGTATATATAGGACTATCTTACTATGCAAATTTTATGAATGCAATGCTGGCAAAGATTCAAGCAGTGACCAGGAGCTGATATTGAGTAAACTTTACTAGCTTCCCACAAAATGTTTTACAGCAATTTTGTTTCTACAGTGATATTATCAGAATGTCAGTTTTTTCCGCTCTCGCACCAACCAAATAACAACCAGATAGTTCTCAAGTTGACATGGATATACCCAACCACACAGGACTCTACAAAATTATCAGAATGTGTAACCAAAACTTGCTCAGTTGCTACATTCAGGATGATATACAGTACTTTTTGATGTATGGGAGTAGTCCCTAATGTTGCACGAATATGGAATTCTGCCACTGTCCATCTACCCCTCGCATTTCAGTACTTGCTGAGTGACATCAAACTGGTACGAATCTGTGGCCACTCTGACAGTCTGCATTATCCTCTTGCCAGCACCTCTAGTACAAGAGCGCATAAGAACAGGCGGCTAGAGTAAGAGCATGTAACTACGTAAATTTGAAACTGGTCGGAATTATTGAACCGTTACTAAAAATAGTAACACGTACTGCGCAGCTGCGCGTAGACATAAGCCATTGTTGCTAAGCACGTGCCTAATATGCCATCTTGTTGCACAAGAGCCATAGTATGTACATACATCACTTCTTTCTCCTTCCCCAAGGCTGCAGACCTCTTTGTGGAGAATTTAAGACTGTATTTGGCTGGGAAGTCACTCAAGTATGCGGTGGACTGGGCCAGAGGGTATTGAACAGCACTATCACCAATATTTATTGATATTATTATACAATAGTATGTGATAGAAGGGCATTCAATGACAAGCATGTTCACTGACAGTAGTATTAGAAGGCTTCAGGGGGTAGGACGCACTTGTCACCCCCCCCCCCATCAAACATGCCAGTTTGGTATCCGCTTAGGCTGGATCCCTGGCAGCTCAGCCTTAAGTACTCAAACTCAGCCACTTGTCTTTATTTCTCACCTTTCTTTCTCAATGACTTTGACCAGGTTAAGGTCTGACTGTCAGGTCTGGAGCATGTTTAAAAACTGAGCTTGCTCTTCGCGCTTGTCGCATCCTGATATGAAAAGTCTTGTCGCATCATTGTTCTCAAGAACATTGCTGATATGAAAAGTCTCTCTAGTAGTGACTTCAGTTCTTTGCTGTTGCAAATGTGTTGTGCTCTCTTGATAAGGGTGTGAATGACACCTGTCTTAACATGAGGAGGGTGATATTGAAAGTGTAGATACCTACCAGTATGCATGCATTGGGTTGTGGTAAACTTGGGTCTATGTGTTTCCTTGTCTCACTCTTTATGGATGTCCCAGTGGACTAAGCTCTTTGCCACATTAACGACAGATTAGACTAGACAGGAAGGTGACAGTCAGCACTGGGAGGATATAGCTACTTAGCCTATGCATGTACTTCGTGTACCAAGAATCCTTGTGAATTTTACAAAGTGTGGTAACATGCATGACTATCAAGGATCATATCAAGCACTCTAATCCACTGTTGTTGACTTGCCAGACTGGAAGCCCCATTGTTTGTTGGATAGTGGGTGTGGGTGCCACTGGGTGGTATTCATTGAGATTGAGATGTTGGGTGATATACTGGTGAAATGTCGCTCCATGCAGCATTTTGCGTACCACTAGCTGAGAGTAAGGAAATAGTAGCTAGCTTCACTGCGATTTGCAGATTTAGGAATTGGAACAACTGAGGTTTTCCAACACTCAGGGAAGTGACCTTGACTAATGGAGATATTGAAAAGTTTCGTGAGAGATGGGGAAATCCTGTGTGCTGTACCTTTAAGCGTTTGAGCTGAGATTCCATCAGGCCCATTATACCTTTGGATGGGCCAAGGACTCGTTATGAGAAAGGTAACTTCCTCAGCTGTACAAAGGAGCTCATCTGGGAATGGGCTCTGTTAAAACAGGCTGCAGCCTGTTTTAACAGAGCCCATGAGAAGGCCAGTCTGCTCAATGAGTGTTTCTCATGAGAAACACTCATTGAGCAGACTGGCCTTCAGATTCAGCAGCAGTATCATGGTAGTGGAGTGTTGGGATGGTTGACTGCTGTTTGTCCAGGTATTTAGCTAACAGCTTTACAAATTGCTTCTTTTTTTTTTTCCCTAAGATTTAGATTTTTGAGATAAGATGACTTGGCATTCTGGATCATTTTCACATGTAGTTTCCTGAATTTGGAGTATTGTGGAGGCCTCCTGGCAGCTTAAAATGTAGCATTTCACATTCTTATGTGTCGAGTAATTCTTAATACTGTGAACAAGGTAAGCTCATGTAGCTAACCTGCTTTTTATTTCCCCCCAAAAATTGCAACTTCCCCCAAAAGATTTCTTACCCAGAGAGTTTTCTAATGCATCATGTATAGTTGCAATAATTATCTCAGAAGTCACTAAAGATCACCTCTTGAGCATCTATATTTTCAGAAAGTTTTTCTGGGGGTATCCCCCCCTAGACTCCATCATGGTGCACCTATCAATGGTATGCCCCACCTCCTAGTCTTGGGGAAGCTGAGGCATTTGCCGTAAAAAGTTTCCCACGGGTGGGACAATTGTAGATTCATGTAGCTACATAATATGAAATTACATGGCAAAACTGGCATGTGTGGATGCAGTCTCAGTGCTGTGTGTGTGTGTGTGTTCTTGAAATTTTCACTTCATACTGTTATTGTTGCCAAGTTTCTGTACTGGAACACACTTCCCCCTCCCCTCCTGGGTGTGGGGGGTGGAGGGATTTGACATGTTGTTGTGGCCCCAGGGGTGGAGCCTTGGCAACAGGAAGTATGACAAATCTCCACCCTTCTGCACCTCACCACCTAGTCTCGTGCCCAGATTACTTTTCACCGAGCAGGAGCGGGTGCAAAAAATGCAGTCTGGGAATGAGACTACTCACCACCCAAGACCAGGAGGTAGGCTTACCATTGACAGGCACATACCTAATGCGTCATGTGGCTATGGTTGCTCAGAAGTCACCCATGTGACCTATTTTAATAAGGTGGGTATGCCCCCAGACATATGCCTGACAGAGGCGGGGTTCTCTCCCAACTCGGCCACATTATAGGCGGAGCTTCCTGTCACCTTTCGCATGGCGGCTCAGAGAGAGGTAATTGTGGTCGGAGCTGGACTGAGCGGCCTGTGTGCTGCACATTTGTTGCATGCACATAACGTTCCGGTTCGGGTGCTCGAGGCGAAGGATCGTGTTGGCGGGCGAACGTTCACAGAGTCTACCTACTCCGCCGACCTCGGGGGGGCGTTTATAGGGCGTACCAAGAAGCGTTGCGTTTATCTTGCCAAGCAACTTGGAGTGAAACCGTTCCCAGTCTATAACGAAGGAAAAGGGGCTTACCATGTGAACGGAGACCTCCATCATGTTGAAGACATTGAAAAGGCCTTTTCTCCACCAAGCTGGGGCAGATTTGTGCATGCATTGAATGAAATTGACAAGCTTGGCAGTTCCATTCCATTACAGCAACCTTGGAAAGCAAATCAATCCATTGATTGGGACAGCAAGACAATGGAAGAGTGGATAGCAAAATCCACCGATGACAGAAACGTGCAGTCTTGTCTGCGTGCAATGGTGCGAACAATATTTGGTGCCGAGCCTTACGAAATGTCTATGCTGTTTTTCATGTGGTATGCACGAGCTGGTAAGGGTATTTGGGAACTTGCCACTGGTGCTCAGACTCATATGTTTCATGGAGGTGCACAGCAGTTGAGCCAAAAAATTGCAATGCAGTTGGGTGTAGGTGAGCAAGTTTTTCTCTCTCACCCTGTGATGGAAGTAGATCAGTCAAATCGTGGTGTTTGTGTCACTGCTGCAATGGGCCAAGAGTTCAAAGGATCTCACTGCATTGTAGCTGTCCCTCCGAGTGTACGTAACAACATAAGGTTCTCACCCAGATTGAATGGCCTTTATCATCAGCTTTCCCAGAGAGTGCCAATGGGTGCATACATCAAGACCTTCATGTTTTATGAAGACACATGGTGGCGCAAGAAAGGGCTAAATGGTATTGCGTTTTCAACTGACCCAGATGCAATTGTTGGGCAGACCTATGACACCACTCCCCCTGGTGGTAGTAATGCTTCCATAATGGGGTTCGTTCTGAGCAATCGAGCTCGGGAACTGCACCAGTACACCACAGATGAACGAAAGCAAATGATAAGTGAACACTACAGAAGGATGTTTGGCTGTGAAGAAGCTCTCTATCCTGTTGACTACCTGGAGATGGACTGGCTAGAAGAAGAGCTTATAGGTAAGAGGTGGAAGACAAAGAGATGTATATAGCTTAGAATGAATGCCTTAGCCATGCATGTTAGGTCTGCTGTCCATGTTGTGTGGTGTTCCGGTAGATAGTGCTTAATGTATGACTACACAGAATGTACTCCAAGTCTAGAGAGCAACAGATGTAATTTGAAACAGGCCCATATGCTTGGGGGGGGGAGGGGGGGAGGGGGAGGGTTGGGAGGTTTGGATGATCTACCCACACTTGAGTAGCAGTCCACGGGAACAGAAAGAACAAGAGAGGAAACAAACAGCTGCTAATTGCCGGGGACTTGAGCAGTTCTTACCACTAAAAAGAGGACTACAATGGGCAATGCTGGTGCTGCTAACTCTCAGTCATCTGGTGACACCCTGCCGGCTGTCTCACCTTGCACTCTTCCATATTCACTTAATACATTTGTAGACCTAGCTAGACATGGTAGAGGTTGTCTTGTGCCCAGACCCCACCCAGCTCACGCAAGGAGAAGGGGTTCAGTGTCACAAGTGGGGTAGCTCGGAGCGATCAATGAAATCTGCAGAGCAGGTTTGCTGGAGAATTCAAAGGGATGTTATGATATTCATTATCCAACACTGACCAATTTGTAATCCTACACTAACGGTTATAAGGCTTTAATACTGCGGCTTTTGACACCAGACCACTTCTCCTGTGAGCTGGGTGGGGTCTGGACACAAGACTAAGTAAGGTAGAGGATTGCTTCATCCTTGTAGACTTAAACTGGAATCCATTCTGTGCCCACAGTCCATTAAATATTGAGAGCAAGAACCCTTTCCCTCCCCATTCCAATAGCATGCGGGCCTGCTTGCAACTATTTCAATATCAAAACTGAAGACACATTTGTGAACATTGAGCACACAAGTAGCATAGCACCTATTCCCACTACCTGCCTGCCAAATTGCCATTTATGTGGAAGTGTTACAAAACTGTGTGGACCAAAACATCCAACATCTATTGGAGTAACTGTGTATATAATTTTGCAAAAATTAGCTGTGGTTCTCCCTTCCCACCACACACGCACACATATTGGAGATACATGCACACACACCAAAGATACAGACACAATGAGGATAGGTCGCAAAAGTATTGTAATAATATTACTCTATAATTGCAGGTGGAGTAGTGGGCATTACACCCCCTGGAGTCCTAGTGCCTTATGGAAAAGCGCTCTGCACCCCAGTGGGAAGGGTTCATTTTGCAGGAGCAGAGACAGCTACAGAATGGGTTGGATATCTGGATGGGGCAGTTCAGTCAGGCTGGAGGGCTGCTAAAGCCGTCCTCCGAGAAATGGGTATTGACACTGATGATCCAGAAGACAAACTTAACAGTGCGTCTTTGTAAGATACTCCACTGAACCTAATGCCAGTTTTGTTTTGTAGTTCACTGGCAGTGGTATTAAATTTAATTTGTCAACTACATTAAATTGTATAATATATTGATCATTAATTGCAAGGTGTTTGTGAATTCGGGTTCATTTTGTATTATGCATAATCTTCTTCAGCGCTCACTGTTCACAAGTGAAGTATTAACCATGCCCCAGGATGCTAACAGAAAGAGCATTAGGCTGGCGAGGTCTTGGAGTGCAAACACTTGTATTTACTTTTTCATATATAGTGCCATGGACTCTCTCTGAATGCTACGTCAGTGGAGAGAAATGGATCATCAAGAATTCTATACCAAAATGGCTATACGTGAACGTAGGCTGCATGGAAGATCATGCATAAACATTAGAGTTCACTGCAATAGACTATCTAACATAGCATAATTTATGCATGCACGGAATAAGGTCAAAGACTCAAAGGCATGCAATAGACTAAACAGCCATCATAAACTTAATTGTCTCATGGTAACTATGCAGCAGATCTAATATTTCTGGTTCTACTTATAACTTCTTAGGTGTGCCACAAGGTTAAGGTTTCATGTACATGTAGCTAGGTTCTCAATGTATATTACGCCAATAGACTTGCCAAATCAGCTACCACTGCACAACAGAAGCAAGACGAATAACTGATATTCGATGCTATCATTATAATTATGTCATATAGAGGAGAGCTTTGCTGTTGTCCAGTAGTTGTGGCTCAGTGCTCTACACTACTGGCAGCTCAAACCATGCAAGAACCCTGGGTTTGATTCACTGGCAATTACTGGCTTTTCTCTATTCTGCCTTATACCATCCAACATTTACATCAATTTACATGTGAGGCAAGGCATTGTTGGCTCCTAACAAAGTTCTGACAGTATGGACTGAGTGGCTGCCAAGTGCATGTCAGGACTGGAGCATTCTGTATACCACTTGTGCAGTATATGTTGGAAGTTGTGAGAGTTGGTGGTTGTCCGGTGGTTATGGCTCAGTGATCTTACTAGCAGCTCAACCCATGGACCCTGGAATTGGTTCGATATCTGACCAACTGCCAGTTTTTCACTAGTTCACTTTGAACATAATTCTCTCAGGGCCTAAGATTATGGGTTAGTTGCAAGTGGCTACCAATTAGTTGCAACTGCTGTAGAGTTAAGCTACTGCTGCCTCTTGTAGCTATAACCAGGCAGTGTGCAGCTATAGTAGAGTAGATTGAAAATATGTTTAAAGGAATGATTTTAGTGGTAATCTGCCCCCAAAATGGCCTCAGAAGGAATCTCAGGACATTTATACAAAATTATCCGGAGAGAATGTGCTCCCTATCCGTGCATGCTGCTTATGCATGCACCAGCTGTTCTACTGGGTTACGAGAATTACACAATACGCAAATTCAAATTCTAGGTCCTGGGCAAGATGGTGCCAATCTGGTTTAGATGCCCTCGGTTTGTATGGGTCTCTGCATGCTCACAATCTGGTTTAGATGCCCTCGGTTCATATGGGTCTCTGCATGCTCACAATCTGGTTTAGATGCCCTCGGTTCATATGGGTCTCTGCATGCTCACAATCTGGTTTAGATGCCCTCGGTTCATATGGGTCTCTGCATGCTCACAATCTGGTTTAGATGCCCTCGGTTCGTATGGGTCTCTGCATGCTTACAAACTCAAAATTTGATGTACTGAGTTTCAGACAGATGGATATGCCAGTGTGTAGCTAGCTAGCTACTTGTACCATTGTGCCAAGTTCAACCTCTCTGGAGAGAGAGCAGCCGCAGTGGTTGTCCATAGTTCCACTGATAAGGCAACCATGCCGGCATGTGTTCCATAATTATGCTGTATCTATATAACACACTATTATGGTACAGGCAACCATGTAGTGACTCACAAGTATAGATGGGGACAAATGCAGCAGTCACTATTTGAACTGAGTATAGACCACTGATGTACAAACAAGCTGTTGAATATTGCAGCGGCTGGCGCTTGCTGGTGGGTATTCACCAAAGTATCATATTCATAATCATGGTCAGGATGTCGCAATTGCTGCGTACTTCCTGCCTGAAACACGCGAGTTCAAATACATTCACGGCTTTGGTTAGATTTAGTTTGCAGAAATGGCGACTTCGAGTGATCGTCACTGTGCCTCAGTCGTGTTACGAATTGCATTGTTGAGTAGCGTTTATTGGCACATCGCTGGAGGAACTTCAGTGTGGCATGAGTGCGTACACGATCAGGTAGGCTCCCGGTAATATACCGCATGTGTCGTTTGATCGTTGCGGGAGGGAATGGTGTATCTCTCAATACCATATGGGGAATCTAGCTGCCCTACACCATCCTAATGTGGGTTATTGAGACTCGTGTTTATTCGGAAACTGCCTTCACCAGCTACTGCCGTGTCTGAGCCTGTGGCAGAGCTATGAGAGCGTGAACAACCACATTTCCCAGGATAAAAAAGGCAGGCCGAGATGAAGTTATGCAAAGACACCAACTACGCAGAGAACATGTTTCAGCCAATACTAGGCCTCATCAGCTGCACTGGGGTGACCAGGAGATGGGACTGCCATCTCATGCACAAAATACGGTCGGGTCACTGTCATGCAAGCGAAACAAACTAGCTGAGGTGTTGTTATGTATCTGAGCTGGTTGGACAGTGTAATAAGAGACTTGTAGTCAGAACCTGGTAGCTACCTAAAGTAGTTTGGTACAGCCTGTGATCGTAAGGAGTGATGGAGTGTATGTGATGGAGATGAAATATGAGGTAAAACATACACAAATAATTTTACGACCACCATGACTATACTACATATCTGTGTACGTAGGAAACAGTAGGAAGGTTTCCAAATGCAGGCCAGCTTTTACATGGTCTGTATTCTTGGTGCTCTCCCACTAATATATGGTTCATAGTGGACTAGTCCATTAATACTGTAAGTCATTTTTGCTCTAGACAAAAGAGCAATTCATAATTGAAATACCTTTATTTAATTGATTTTTTTTGACACAATTTTGTGAGGGACTACACTGGATGATTGACAGTAATCAATTCCACAACCATTATTGAGGGTATGAAATTCGTGTAAACCACTCTGTGAAATTTATACGTAACACAGAACAATTGCACATACCACATTCATAGACAATATTTCCATACTCACAAGGTTAGTATCTTGACCATGAACAATGAGTGAATGCTCTTTTACCATATATGCACATGAAGGAAATAGCAACTGTCCTTGTTGTGTGTGCTTGCGATTGTTTTTGATAACATAAGCCATCAAACGTATGAAGACTATCTTTTAATTATTTCCTCAGATTGCTTTGAAACATGTGCCTAATATTATGTCAAAAGTTGATCCTGATATGGACAGTGGTGAAACAGGTCCAGCTTTACCGGTACTCTCAAAGATACGCATTACTGTACATTATATGCAACCTTTGGATGAGGAAATTCGAGAAGAACTAACTGTTCCAGATGGACCGCTCAAGAAAGCAATACAAGTGATGAGCAACACACTTTCTGTTAAGCCATTACAACAGAACCTGGTCCTCCCAAATACATGTAATAGTCATAACAAATGTCAGCACATTCCAAACACTACATGTGGTATATTTGATGTACCAAGAAACTTTGTAGAACCAACGGAGGTATGTAATTCATCCACTGATCCTGGTACGTGTGTGGTTGTTGGTGGGCCTGGTGCAATCAACACTGACTTTCTTCTCTTTGTCGGTACTCAGCCCCATAAACGTAAGTGAAATATTATCCTTTGCAAAACTAATGATGTGTAGAACCCAGCTATTCAACTATAGCTGATTGTATCTCTCGGGGACTGCCCGCCCCAGGATATGGATAACTAACCACTATTACTTTTAACCATTATCATTGTACTTTTCAAAATTTTATCTCAATTAACAGATTGTGGAAAATCCATCTTTGCATTTTCATCGACTTGTTGGAGGAAATATCATCGACCTGTAGCGGGCTACATCAATTTCTGCACACAGGTGGGTTGTATAATACAAGTTGGAACATCTATGTTTTTTTCCCATAGCTATCTGTCCTCTTGCTTGGGTTCTTTATTTTTTCATGAACGTATGGTTTACAGAACATTGCAAAGCTCTCAGATGCTGAAAGGATTAGCACTATTTTCTTCAACCTCATTCTTCATGAGCTTTCTCATGCTCTGGGCTTCTCATATTCCATGTTGAAATAGTAAGTTCATTACAGTAGGAAATTCAGAGTATAGATTGTGTATGTATATTATCTTCTACTCCATGCATACGTGGTTCACAAATGAATAAGATCGGCACTGAATTATGCTTCCTGCACACATTTAGGAACATTTAATATTTCTTCTATTGCAGTTTTCATGATGGTAACCACAACTTGTATATACCAAATGTGACTGGAACATACAATGGCCGTACCATCATTGGACTGAACTCTACCAGGGTATGTCTGCAGACACATGCATGCATGGGTGGAGTACAACTCAGTAGTTATAAGAAGATGAACCTGAATGCATGCATCAAGAGTACAACTTGAACACTGAGTGGTGCAATCGTTCAGAGTACCACTTTATATGTGTACTGTGAGCAAAAGGCTAGGCATGAAATCCACTTCCAAGAATACTGATGCCAGTTTTGCTAAGTTGAAAAAAGTTTACTTCATATTTATGCAGTGGTTTTCTATGAATGCAGGTTCTACAAGTTGGAAGGTCATATTTTGGGTGTAGTAACTTGTCATTTGTCCCTCTGGAGAACAATGGAAAGAACGGTTCTGCACGGTAAGCTCATCAACTATCATTAGTACATGTATGCATGGATCTAAGTGTTTGTTCCGAGTTTGCTGGTTGTATAACACTATACATGTAGTGCATGAGCTTGTGGTAGCCCAATTTGACCCAAAAATCTGCATCCTGTTTGTTAATGTTGCTTTGGTCTCTCCCATACCAGCTCACACTGGGAAGCAAGAGTGTTAAATCATGAAACTATGAACGCCTTTCTTTCAAAGTAAGTAGTTACTGTCCACCTGATCTCTGCTGCATCAATTATTTGGATCCATACTAACTATGTCTATGACTATACAGTGACTATGCAGTCTTCAGCAACTTCACCCTGGCCTTCTTTGAGGACTCAGGATGGTACAAAGTGAACTACACATTCATAAACAACTATGATCAATTTGAACTACAGTGGGGACGAGGTATGTAATAACAACAACATAGGTATGAACAACAACTGTGTTCATAAACACGTCATACTCATTTAACAGAAACACTATCTCAGTAAAAACATCAAACTCATATTTCGTTTGTGCTCTTCTTGGTATGCAGGTCTGGGATGTTCATTTGTGCTTGATCCCTGCACAAATGAAACCTATCCCTACTTCTGTGACACTCACCAGGAGGCCCAGTGTACATTTGACCTGGTATCAAAGGTGAGTGGTTTTCAATAATCTATGGTCAAAACAATCATACCACAGAGAGTAAGTTCGTAGCTATGCACTCACGGCTGGCTCTGTGTTCTTTCTGTAAGCTATACTGCACATGTATATTTTTAAATGCCAGCTCAAAATTGTTTACTCATACATGGCACTGTGCTACAGTTAGAATGGTGCTAAACATGTGCCATGATATACTGTATACCACAAGAATGGATGCATTTCACAATACTAAACTCATATGCTCATTTCCTTTCTAATGACACATAAGTATGAGTACTTGGCACCACACTACAATATACATCACATATGACCTGCACATGTGTGGAGATCACTGTAGTGAGACCAGGCCACTACATACATACATATTGCACTTGTGGTTACTTGCAGTGTGTACATTCATTGCTAATGTATGCAGATAGCTGTACAACTGTACAATATATGGTCAAATTCACTATGCTGTGTGTGTGTGGAGCTTTTTGTATGCTCAGGTCGCATTTGAATTTCAACTTTCACCACTATAGGGAAGATGTAAATCTACTTTCACTTACTTTGATGGCTGTCCAGTGGTTCTTGCCAATGATAATTCTTCATGCATTTATGGAGTCAACTCACCAGGTAGGAGAAAGATCTTGGTGCATACACCGTTTACCAGACCAGAGAACACAGTAATGAGCTCTTTACTTGCAAAGGAGTACACACTAGCATGTGAAATCCTTAGAGCTCACCAAGTATACCTCAGTTGACATTATCTCAACTTCATATTATTAAGTGGTGTACAAGGAATCTTTAATCATATGTGAATAGTGTGTACCATGCTCTCTTCACTCCTGGCTCAAGTAACACTGTTTGATAGCAGTTACTGACAAGCTGAAGAGACAGTGGTTAATGAGATGTTCATTCTTGTAATGAAGACTGATAGTTGCTGAGACAACCATAGAGGAGGCAATCCTCTTTCAGCCATGACCTGCAGACAGTAACAACCTCAAACATCTGAGGGAGTCACCTACATTGCCTGAAGGGCCTTTGAAGTACGGTACTGTTGCAGCAGATGATCTGTTCCTTTGAGGTTGCTTATGCAATTAGTCTCTAAAAGCCTCTCATAACCTGCTGTCTGTACACCTTGTCTGTTACCATGGTTACTTATCAACTTGAGTGGTTACATAAAAGCAAGCTGTTTGTACTAACTTTACTATCTTGTTTTTTCTGTACATGTTGGTAGTGCAAAATGTAGCAGATGAATTCTATGGAGCAATGTCCATGTGTGTGGATGTGGCTGAAGAGACTGGAGGTCAACTAGTGCCTCAGTGCCACCATCTCGTCTTAGAGCAACACAATGAGGGACACAGCCAACAGTCACTGAACTACGGAATCTCTCTCAAAAGTACTGCATGCAACTATTAAATATTTGTGTATGGTGTTAATAACTGGGTCTTTGGTAGGTTTCTTCAGTTTTCACTTCTATCAGGGACTATCCCAGCACGTTCCTGCCAAACTGACTCACTTTATAAAAACACACATACCTTATTAATATCAACCATGATTGTAGTTTACCGGATCAAATAGAAACTTTAATTGCTGCTATGGATGATTGTTTGAAGGTCAGCAAAACAAGTATCCCACTTGTTTATCCAGCAATCAAGTCAACAATGTGAAAGTTCAGTGTACTTTCCCCAAAACAGCTCTTAATCATAAACAGTTGAAACATGAACAATGCACATACACAGCCTGTATAGCCCACACACAGTCCAGAACAATGATGTAATCCAACTTCCATTCCAGAGCATATTCCATTCCAGAGCATATTATTTTATTGCTAAAATGAGAACTAGAACTAGAGTCATGTTTTAAATATAGAAAAATTATCCAATCAAAAAGTGGGACAATATACATGCATTCTCTGTGACACAAATAGTGTGTTTGCATAGTACCACAATGGTCACATAATTATAAGGAGCTATGAAGGTCGTTGAGGGGTCTACCAGTGGGAGCTGTGAAGGTGGGTAAGGAAGGGGGTTACCAGTGGCTCCCAGAATATCCAAATGCAGTGAAGTGAATGCAACCTTCAGTATATATAGCTTTGTGTTTTGCATCCCAGTATTGTTCCATGTAGTACTATTACTAATCTACTATAAACTCTTGCTTGTTTATATCTTCCTCAGATGAAACCTACTGGTGCAATGATTCACAGATCGTTGAGAGACGACGAGGACCCATCTTGTGTCCCACATGGGAGCAGTCTACTCTGAGGGTTTCTCAGGTCCTTCACTCTCAATGCATCATGGCGTCATTGGCTCCATCTCCAGCCTCACTGTCTGCTACAGTCCCATCTCCAGCCTCCACCTCACCAACCTTCATAGCTCCCACTGGTAAACCCCTACCCTTCACAGCTTCCCTACCCACCTTCACAGCTTCCTTACCCACCTTCACAGCTTCCCTGGTAAAAACCTTACCCACCTTCACAGCTTCCCTGGTAAAAACCTTACCCACCTTCACAGCTTCCCTGGTAAAAACCTTACCCACCTTCACAGCTTCCCTGGTAAAACCTTACCCACCTTCAGCCACTGTTAAAACATGTAGGTTGCTTGCATGGAATGTATCATCTTTCCACAAACTACACTAGTGGTAACAGTGCCTGATCTCTATTAGTATGCATTACTTAGGAGGAAAGCAATTATTAGTACTCTAGACTGTTCATGTTACGTACGTGTGTACTTTGTAACATACAGAGGATGTCAAACACACTGCGTGGATAGCAGTTGGTATACTACCCATTGCAGTGCTTGCCGCTTCATTGATTCTACTAGTCGGGGTTATAATGTGTTACAAGAGGTGAGCACATGTTAGTCTTTATCTCAAACTTGAGAAGAGTAAATGCAATACTGCACACTAATTTCAAAAAATGCATTCACTTGGGATGAAGTTTAGTGGCTCCTAAAAGATAAGGTTACTTTGTGAAACTACATCCACCACGACCACAGGGAAGACTACTTCTATCCACCACACAAATGCATTCTAGCTGTGTACCAAGCGCGCATGATGACATCATTTTTATTCCACAATAAACAATCATCCCCCTTTTGTCAAACACACATCATTCTGTCGTCATGTCTCTGTCGGCAGCTGAGAATTTGGGCAGACACCTGGGAACAAAGCTACTATGTATGCAAGGTCTCAGTGAGGTCGCATGATGACTCACTCATTATGCAAATGGTGCTCCCTTCATGTGTTAATCTTTCAGTATTGCATGCCTCTCCAATGCTTCTTTGTTTGGCATGAAGGCCTTGGAATCAGAGTGGTCTAACCAAAGACAAGAGGATTCAATTGAAACTTCTGCCAGGAAAAATAATATAACATGGTATCTTACCTAGGTACAATACCATGAAATGCCAGCTACAATCAATGTCAAGTACTTTACTAGGTACATGCCACAAAATGTCCAAAATAAATTTCAGGTATCTTACCAACCACGAAATGTTGGCTACCATCAATAAATGTCAGGTATCATACCTAGAAATGTCATTACATATTCTATAGCAGGTATACATAAAACTGCCAGGTATTGAAATGTCATTTACATATTCTATAGCAGGTATACATGAAACTGCCAGGTATTGAATGTCATATACAGTATACTTTTAGAAGACAAACATTTCAGTAAAATGGTTCTCTATACATAATAATTATCAATTTTGAGCAACAAATATTCTTGTTCCTTGCTAGAAAACAGAAACGTGAACAGCTTCATGTTCATGCTGACGATGAAATGGTGTTGGACAATAGTTCAAGTGATGATGGTGAGTTGTGTGTGTGTGTGTATGTGTGTGTGTGTGTGTGTGTGTGTGTGTGTGTGTGTGCATGTGTGGATATGAGAGGGTACAAAGAGGATACATAAGAGATGCTTGGCTTGTATTATATATATTGAGGGGGTTAGCTTACTGCAAATAGGTGTGGAACAAAACAAGGCTGTGAGTCTAATCCTTATTGCCTTGTTCCACAAGAAACTTCCATGCAGTGTGTTTTTTTGCCAATCTTCAGATGTTAAATCTCTTTTCTCTGCTCTAGGCCTCAGCAGTGATGAACCATTTCTACAACCATAATCACTCTCATGCAGGTCTTAGAAAGCTTGTACCAACTGCACAAAGGCCTAAACAAATTATGCGGTCTAATTTCACTTGATTTACTAATGTGATTAAAACTTTCTGTAATAAATGAACCTCACACTGTAAAATCCACTTGTGTGCCAATGTGGGACGACAAAAAGCCTGTTTGTTCTTCTTTCAAGATTGACCGGGCTATACCCTTATAGTCAAGCCCATGAATTGTGCCTCCATGCATGAGAAAGAGAAAATGGCAAGCTAGCTGTGTATGTCGGCAAGCTAGCTGTGTATGTCGGCAAGCTAGTCTACGTATCTGTGAAATCATCTGTAACCACATCCAGTTTTCCTAAACCATTCCCGTCAATTAACTTACACGTCATGAATTCCTACACATGCACCCAAATCCTTAATGGTAGCCTTGCACCAAGGTTTAATATTAATATTGTACGCAGGCATTTTGACCCTTCATTTGCCACTTGCAGTACTCATGTTATGTGATAAGTATGGAGTTAGAAAAGGCCTTTCAAAGGTATAATTATATAAGGGCTAATGTACTGGTGCTCACACGATAAATACCATAATAATAATATTATGCAAGTTACAAAATTGATTGAAAGAGATACATTATGCAGTGGAGACAGGAGGGAGTAAGTGTGACTGCAAAGGAAATGATTCTACAATCCCTGAGTAAGCAGAGGTTCCAGTCTGATAAGGAGGGAGGTGGTGGAGGAAAGGGTGTCCACCAGATAGTGAAGCAGTTCGTGATCACGGAAGAAGGAATCAGGCTCATAAAGTCCTTGGAGGATGGGGCTCTGGGATATTAGTTCAATCCAACTGGCAAGAAAGTGATCCCTAAGTGAGAAAAGGGCATGTCATGTGGCTGTCTATGAATCAAAGGCACTGCCAGTGCTATATCTCTTGCGTAAAACACTAATCTAGATAATGATGACATGCAGGTCTGTCCAAATCAACTATAAGTCCATGATGTAGCTGACTGACTTGTTACATGTCACTAGACACATTTCCTTAATTGCTACAAAACAAAAATACAAGCTGTGGTATAAGTAGACAGAGATGGGGGATCCTGCAGAGCTAGGAAAGTGGCTCAGAACAGTTAAGGCAGCCTTAACTATACAAATCATACACCCATCAACTTTTTACATAGTAAATTTAACTGTAAATAGCTCATGAACCCATGGCAGTATGAACATGGGGTTTGCATCAATGACAACAATGATGCTCCCTGATTCTGTAAATGAAAACAATTTGTTGTCATGGCAACTAATTAACAGCAGCCGCACTCGTGTAAACAAACCGTTTGCAGCAATAAATACAGCAAAATGCGGAACTGAAGACGTAGCCTTACAGCTAAGCCACTGTAGCCACTATTACTACTGGTCATGGTCTAACAGAAACACAGTGGCATGAAACAGCAATCCTTTTTACGGCTGCTATATAATTAAAAAGAGGCGAAAATTGGGGCATGTTCGGGTAGCCCTTACCATTTAAACATTAAGGCTTTCGCAGCACAGCATTAACAGCACAAATGCCACTTGGTTATGACAACTTCAACTCCTCCTGTACACAGAAAAGCCATCAGATCTTGGTCCCAAGGCTGGCGAGTGTTCCGCATAAACCGCCAAAGACGATCGGTCATCGTCGCTCGAAATGACTTGAGCTTTACTTCTGTCTTCTGCTCGCAGAAACACGCAGCTCTCGGTCTCAGTGATATCTCTTCTGAAGTTCGGACATTCCTACTTCACAATCAGCGCTAAAACAAAGCTATACAGAAAAGACTAACGGTCAGAACAGCGATGACAAAGCTAAGAGCTTACACTCGGCAGCCATTCAATTTCCGTAAACTATTGCAATATCCTCACGTACTTCCGTGTTACGAATAATAATTTTAAGGCCGCCTTAATCGTTCTGAGGGGGTATGGGGTGGGTTTTCTCAAACACTTTTAAGATGAATTGTACATTTTAGAGTGTGGCCTGTAACTTTAACTTCACTTTTGACTCGAATGAAGTGCTCTAAATAGGGACTTGGCCTTGTACTAACTTTATAGCACACTCATGCATTAATTAATGTACATTAATATTGCCACTTACCTAAGCCCTATACAAAGAAACTGCATTGCCTGTAGGAAAGTGACGGAAAAGAATAAGATAGCTGTCACTTGTTGACATGGCAAGTCATGGCAAACAAAGGAATTTGGTACCGCCTCCAAATCAAGTGGCCACATACTACACCTACAGAAGCAGGAGACTATCTGCCACCCCACAATACCTTTTCATCTTTCCCAATGTTTGGGTTGTTTGAATTGATGCGTGGCACAGCGTTGAGAAACATCTGTCTTGCGTGTCCCTCCATTCCGGGTGAGGAGCTCCCGGTCTCAATAGATGGTTCAACACACAAAGACTCGTGGACCCTCTCCAGTAGGTCCCAGATGAAGAGTCGCTTCTGGAACTTTCGACTGCTCCGGAAGCCCAGGTGGAACACCTGGAGAGAGAGAGGGGGAGGTGGTTAATCCTTTCATATTCTCCACTTCACCCTCGTTTCTATGGTAACAGGTGGGTACTATTATTATTCTTTTCCCTTTACTGGCAGAAAGTTGTAGGTTCTGTTTCATACAGGAAGTTGTAAAATGATGTTTCCTACACTCTAAGAAGAGATTATGTTGTTACGACCAAAAATTTGTTATTTTAGCTGCATCAATGAACAGTTGAAATGTGCGGAGATACTTCTGGGAGTTGGTTAAGAATGCCTGTATTCCCTAGAGCACTGTAGCTTCTGGGGGACAATTACATATATGCTATCAACTGTAAATGAATATTTGTAGTCCATGCTCTGGGATTTTGCATTCACTAAACATCCGCACCTTGGGAGTTTAGAAGATGTTACTAAGTGACACTTGTCACTAACTCACAGTAGCTAGCATCTTATTCACATGCACAACTGAAATAGTATCCTTTGGGTCACTTACTGTGAACAGCCCTGGACTCAGTGTGAAGTTTGACAATGTGCACACTCCATCAAGAAAAAAAGAAAGCTGATTCAGACTCTCCACCAACCAATTTACAAAAACAAAGATGTTTAGTGAATGCAAAATCCCAGAGCATGGACTACAAATATTCATTTACAGATGATACCACAAGGTAATTGTCCCCCAGAAGCTACAGTGCTCTAGGGAATACAGGCATTCTTAACCAACTCCCAGAAGTATCTCTGCACATTTCAAGTGTTCATTGATGCAGCTAAAATAACAAATTTTTGGTCGTAACAACATAATCTCTTCTTAGAGTGATAAGCTACCTTATTTATAGTGTAAACTACTTAGTACTTTTACTAATAATAAACAAGGACCAATCAGGTTGGAGAACATAATGCGTGTTAGTCTGGCATTTATGGTTCACAAGAACCACCCTTGTCCTTGTGCTCCGCCCTCAGAGTTGGGTGGTTATTGACCATAAGCCCCAGATGCAGACTACCATGCATTATCTATTACATACACACTATATTATTAGTCCTTATAAGAGTCAGTCTAGAAAGTAGCCACATTGCCTCAGAAATTACTACATGCATGCGGATCAGAACTCCGGTGGTAACGAGTGATTGAATACAGTGACTTTAGGTTGTCACTAGTTGTATCAAGCAAAAAAATAATTTTGGCTATCGTCTTATGAGAGATCCCAGTGTTGCAGACTGGTAGTACAGTGCTAAATAACCAGAGCCTATGGATTGTCATGGAGTGGTAGTGAACTTACTGCTACTTCTTATTTAGACAAGCTATGGGGTTACCTTTTCCATGCATTTCACGAAGCCATTGGGTCCATGAATGAGCTGAAGCATTTCCAACTATAGTGACGTTGGGAAGAATAGCAAAACAAAATGAGTGGAGGCCATTGTTATACCTGTACAATTCAGAGTAAAACCCTATCAATTGACAGACAAAATGTTCCCGTTACATTGTACATCCATTCTTACACAGATGTCCCGATTCTTGCTCTGAGTAAGTGTCTTGATTTTCTCCACAACTGTTTTGAGACTGGACTTGATGGTTTCAGACATCAGCTCTGCATGGATCAGAAACACTATAATTTATGTCTGGTCATGTGCAGTACCATACCCCCAGTTTGTATCTCATGCTTTGCTTCTTGCATGCACTTGTTGCAACCACTTACAATGGATTGCAGCTACAGTGTACGTACATCATAGGATATGATGAACTATACTCTAGACTGGCTCCTGTCCGCTACTTACTTTCTTCCTTTTTGGTGGCTCTTCTCCTACCAGGTGAGGAAGGCAACACACTGTCCACATCTGGAGAGGGCGAAGGGGGCGTAGACCCTAATACCTGCCACACCCACATGTGCGCGCGTGCACACACACACACACATACAACACACACACACACACACACACACACACACACACACACACACACACACACACACACACACACACACACACACACACACACACACACACACACACACACACACACACACACACACACTGAAGCTATTAAACTCAGTGTATTCGTGCTACACACACATTAGTGTTACAGTTTTCCTAGAGCTCAACATTCTTCTTCTTACCAAGTGCACTCATGGTGCATGATTTGACTATGGTCTGTGGTACCCTCTCCGCCATTAGAAACCTCTCCACACTCCCATCGTCCTCCGACCGTGCAAACCAGTGACCACTGTTGAACCTGGGGTGGGGGGAATAAGTAATAAAGGAGTAGGGAGGAGAGGGTGGGGGAGGATGTGAGTATTTGAGAGGGAGTTATAATTAGGGAGCTGGGAGCATGGAGAATGGGGAGGTACATGTGTGTTTGGGAGTGGGAGGAGTATGTTGTGGTGAAGAGGAGAGGCAGGAAGATGCATGTGTTTTGAGAATCAGGAGGAGAGGGGCATGTGTTTATAAAGGGACTTAGGAGAGGGGAGAGGCATATTGTAGTGAGGGGGGGGGAAGTGTGTGTTTAGGGGAGTGAGGGGGGGGAGTGTGTGTTTATGGAGTTAAAAGTGGGTAAAGCGTTGTATGGTGGGAAGGAGGAAGAAGGGAGGGGAGGGGGCAAGTGCAACGTGTGTGATGACAGGGATGATGGATAATCACATGAGACGGAGCACATACCGGTAGGTCTGTCCTGTGGTGACGTTGTGCACCAGTACCATCTCCACAAAGAGGCTTGGAGTGAGACCAGAGTTATCATGGCCAATCCGCAGGCATGTCAGTATGCCCAAGTTGTGGCACTGGGATGGAAAATAGCAGCTTGAAGTGAACAGGCTAAATTCTTGGGTCACACAAAGGAGCAATTATTATAGGCCCGGTCCTCTTGTGCAACCCTTTCTCTCAGAGATAAATTATTTCAATTCAATTCAAATTCTAGTAGCTACATGTGACATTCCTGTGTAGAAATCACCATCTCATCTTTTGAGTGTGCCCCACTCTTAACAAAAAGTACAGCGATAGGGCATTTCAAACATAGTAATACATTCAATTATGCAATTGAATAATCTACAGAAAACGGCTACATCTACAATCTGAGTTTGAATCTGGCTTTATCAAGACACACAGTTGATCAATGAATATCAGAAACCAGCGCTCTCTGTGTTCTAGGCCTGCGCTTATTATGCGGGCATAATTTTAAGAATAATAGGGACTTCCTGTCACCGAGCATAATACGGGAATAATCGGAATAAAACGGGAATAGTTCACGTGTACACGTGTAGACATGGCGGAAACTGTTGAATTCAGCGGGGGGCAGTCGTCATCTGCTAAACTTGTGGAGTCAGATGAAGAGTCTGGAGCGCAGAGTTCAAGCAGTTCTGCTACCACAAGCAGCCTTCTGAACCGTTTGCGTTGCCGAAAGTCGTCGGAGCTGTCGCGTAAAAGGAAGGTCGATCGCAACCCGCCCATGTCATTGTAAAGTGTCTGTTTTTCTATGCATGATGCATGGGATATAACGAGAAAAATAGGGTGATGTTGTGAGAATAATTGGATAAATTGTTAGGAATTTCCAGAAAGAATAATAGGTCCAATCTTGAGCACAATAGGCTCAGGCCTACTGTGTTCAGCAATGCAGTGTTCAAGGTGTCGTTGTTCATGTTACGCTATCTGCCAAAATATACTTACTGTAATCTCGGTCTGGTACTCGCCCCGAGGTATCTCATACACTCCAGTCTTCCCACACTCCCCTGCCAGGTTGATGTAGAGGCATGCTGTACTTAGGCCAAAATGTTTCCCCTCCCCCACCACTAGAATCCGATACGTCATGGCTGGGAACAGGAAAAGAGGAGGGAAGTGAAATAATACGAACAAGCAATGTGCACACCACACTATACCTGTACATGTGCATGTGGTAACAGCCAAGTGTACATGTATATTGAGACCCACAATCGAATTCCTCTGTCCCCTCCCTCCCTTCCTTCCTCCCTTCTCCCTCCTTCCCTCCCCCCCTCCCTCCCTTCCTCCCCCCCTCCCTCCCTCCCTCCCCCCTCCCTCCATCCATCCACCCACCCACCCCTCCCCCCTCCCTCCCTTCCTCCCTCCTCCCCTCCCCTCCCCTCCCCTCCCCTCCCTCCCTCCCTCCCTCCCTCCCTCCCTCCTTTCTCCCTCCCTCCCTCCCTCCCTCCCTCCCTCCCTCCCTCCCTCCCTTCCTCCCTCCTCCCCTCCCCTCCCCTCCCCTCCCTCCCTCCCTCCCTCCCTCCCTCCCTCCCTCCCTCCCTCCCTCCCTCCCTCCCTCCCTCCCTCCCTCCCTTCCTCCCTCCTCCCCTCCCTCCCTCCCTCCCTCCTCCCCTCTCTCCCTCCCTCCTCCTTACTGGTACTGCTGAAACCAGTGGTAAAGCAGGAGAAATCTTGTGCAGTGAGGGTGAGAAGGTGGTAGAGAAACTGCTCCCTTTGCTCCTCTGTACGCAGGAACGCATACTCACGGTAGCGACGGCTGTAGTACAAGTATGTGAAAATAAATGCAAAGTTTTCTCCACCCACTATGCACTGCACACTTGCACACACACACAACACACACACACATGCACTACTCTCTCTCTCTCTCTCACACACACACACACACACACACACACTTGCAGAGGTCTTCATTGGCTAGCAGCTGAGACAGGTGTCTAGAGAGGCTCTTCTTCTCCAGAGCCAGTCTGAGGGAACAATGAACACCAGCAAAACTGGTTACTTGGTTGCTTGACTGTAGGTCTATAAATATACGTGAGCCACTGTCTGCTCACGTACATTGTATCACATGATAACTGGTAGGGTTTGTATTATCAAATATGTGGCAGTCCCGTGTAGAAATCGAAGGTTATTCCGTCGCAAATTTCGATCGCATTGCTGCCTTCGAAGCGCCGTATTGCTGAACTTCCATTAAGGGCGGGGCTCATAGGCACTTCGTAGATTCATTAGACATTCATGCATCTACGAAGCACGTATGAGCCCCACCCTTAATGGAAGTTCAGCGATACGGCGCTTCAAACACAGCAATGCGATCGAAATACACGACGGAATAACCTTCGATTTCTACACGGGACTGCCACATATTTAAGACAAGCAATCAAATCATGTCATTAAGAAATGTAAAAAGTGTCCCAAAAATGCTAAAATTACATGATTTAATACCCCCCACATAAATTAATAGCATTACGGTATTGTGCTGTGTCACTTACCTAACCCATGCTCTGGCATGGCCTACATCTGTTTTCAGTGCACGCATGTTGTGGACAATTCTGCAGAGAGAGAGGGGGGGTTAGTAGATACACTGTATGTGACATACTCAAAATAAACAAGTTTCCAGTTGTGTACAAACAAGAAAACATGGTATTGCTCCATGACGAGTAGACTAGTCTGTCAATGAGGAAGAGAGATGAATGAGAAGAGAGAAAGCTAAAAGAGGAAGCAAAAAGGGTGGGAAGAGAGAAAGGAAGGGGAGCTAGCTGGGGATTAGGATGGAGAGAGAAGAGCTAGATGGAGTGCTTGTACAACATGTTCATTACACGTATGTCATAGTAAGAATAGCAACTTTGGCTAAAGGAGCTCCATCAAGAGCGCATGATGATATCAATTTTGGACCTCATCATGCACTCTTGAGCTCTATGGATGATTATTGACTCACAGCAAGTCTGACACAAGGGAGGAGGAAGGGGGATGAAGGATGGCCTGCACACGGGCCCTCAGTTGGGGAGATTGGAACTTTCTCCGACGGAAGTGGGCCTTCAGATTCTGAGAGGAGCGGGGGCTCTCTTCAGGAGAGCCTGGGGGGAGAGAAGGAGGGAGGGACAGAGGGGAAAGAGAAAGCAGCATGGTAAGAAGGAAAGGGGAGGAAGAGAAGGAAGAAAGGGAGGAGGGGAGAGGAGGGGAAAGAGAAAGCAGCATGGGTACTATTGTAAAAAGAGTGGAGTACTGTAACAGCCCTTGGGGCACCAGTACACTGTATGTGCGTATGTTTATGTGTGTGTGTGTGTGTGTGTGCGTGTTGGGGGGGGGGGGGGGGGGGGGGGGGGGGGAGGGGGTATGGGGGGAGTATATACAGCCAACTCACCACCACTAGTGGAGAGCATGGAGAGAGAGGACATGGAAGATGTGATATGAAGGGGTGGGGATACAGGCGGTGGTGGGGCAGTGAACTCTTCTTTTCCCTTAGTCTCAGCATACGCCATTAGGTGGGCCCAGAGCGGGGACTTACTCTGGATAAAAAGGAACGAGGGAGAAGACATGCTAAATACTGTACACACATGCATGCACGCACGCGCGCACGCGCGCACGCACGCACGCACGCACGCACATACACACACACACACACACACACACACACACACACACACACACCTCTCTCTTCTTGAGCCCATGTCCCCATATCCTCTCCAGGAGGTCGCAGAGGTATGCAATGTGCGTGTTCTCCTCAATAGCATTCTGGCTGTCACCACTGCTGCCCAGCATGTGCTTCACCTGGAGACAGTCACACACACACAGATGATCACAACTTAGAGACAACAGTCAGGTCAAGAGTGATGAATGCTTGCTGTCATGGCCCAATACACATGCATTCAATACATAGCCATGCTTAGTCTCGTCCCCAGACCCCACCCTCTCACGAGGAAAAACGGTCTGGTGAACCAGGTCAAATTTCTTGGGCTAGCGCACGCTCTCACAACTGTGTAGCCTAGCAACGTTCAAAACATTATGCGCCAAACCTGCTCAAAAACGGTACAGATACCCAAGTAGAGATAAAAAAATTTCACCGTTGTAAGGGAAGTGCTACATAATAATTACCAATCACGCAATCTCATTGGTCCTTACCACTTTCTGGGAATAAGCCCAAGAAGTTTGACCAGACTGTTTCTTGTTGGGAGGCACATGCAGGCTGGGCACGAGACTAAGCCATGCTTAACACATACTGCTGAAATCAATTACCAAGTCAGACATATAGGTGCTACAGTTGGCTCCAGTAATATGGTTTCTGTTGTGCATGGATAAATTGTAGCCATCAATTCCTGAACATGGTACACACATACATGTAGCTTCATTCGTTTCATTCGTAGCCTCTCCCGTAGCCTCTCCCCAGTGGGGAGACCCTTGGAACATACACTGTCCTATACTATACACAGGACAATAATGGCTTGTTAGCTGTTTACTAAGAAACTATATGTAAGGCAATACACAGAAGGTCCACCCCACTCCACTCTCCACCCCCTCTCCACCAATCCAGTCAGTCACCCACATACCCTCTCAGCCACACCCCAGCCACACCCCCACACCCCCACACTCCCAGCCCACTCACTCTGAGTCTGCTTTCCCTCCAGAGCTGGTTGACAAACTTGGCATGACTGTGAGAGGAGAACCCACTACTGTGACTAATACTACTGCCAGAGGTCCGTAGCCGGCGAGATAACGGTCCGCCCTGCAGGAAGAGACAGAGGGATAGGAAGAAGAGGGGAAGAAGAGGGGAAGAAGAGGGAAAGAAAAGGGGAAGAAGAGGGAAAGAAAAGGGGAAGAAGAGGGGAAGAAGAGGGGAAGAAGAGGGGAAGAAGAGGGGAAGAAGAGGGAAGAAGAGGGAAAGAAGAGGGGAAGAAGAGGGAAAGAAAAGGGGAAGAAGAGGGGAAGAAGAGGGGAAGAAGAGGGGAAGAAGAGGGGAAGAAGAGGGAAGAAGAGGGGAAGAAGAGGGGAAGAAGAGGGGAAGAAGAGGGGAAGAAGAGGGGAAGAAGAGGGAAAGAAAAGGGGAAGAAGAGGGGAAGAAGAGGGAAGAAGAGGGGAAGAAGAGGGGAAGAAGAGGGAAGAAGAGGGGAAGAAGAGGGGAAGAAGAGGGGAAGAAGAGGGGAAGAAGAGGGGAAGAAGAGGGGAAGAAGAGGGGAAGAAGAGGGGAAGAAGAGGGGAAGAAGAGGGAAGAAGTGAGGAAGAAGAGGGGAAGAAGAGGGGAAGAAGAGGGAAGAAGAGGGAAGAAGTGAGGAAGAAGAGGGGAAGAAGAGGGGAAGAAGAGGGAAAGAAAAGGGGAAGAAGAGGGGAAGAAGAGGGGAAGAAGAGGGGAAGAAGAGGGGAAGAAGAGGGAAGAAGAGGGGAAGAAGAGGGGAAGAAGAGGGGAAGAAGAGGGGAAGAAGAGGGGAAGAAGAGGGGAAGAAAAGGGGAAGAAGAGGGGAAGAAGAGGGAAGAAGAGGGGAAGAAGAGGGGAAGAAGAGGGAAGAAGAGGGGAAGAAGAGGGGAAGAAGAGGGGAAGAAGAGGGGAAGAAGAGGGGAAGAAGAGGGGAAGAAGAGGGGAAGAAGAGGGGAAGAAGAGGGGAAGAAGAGGGGAAGAAGAGGGGAAGAAGAGGGAAGAAGTGAGGAAGAAGAGGGGAAGAAGAGGGGAAGAAGAGGGAAGAAGAGGGGAAGAAGAGGGGAAGAAGAGGGGAAGAAGAGGGGAAGAAGAGGGAAGAAGTGAGGAAGAAGAGGGGAAGAAGAGGGGAAGAAGAGGGAAGAAGAGGGGAAGAAGAGGGGAAGAAGAGGGAAGAAGAGGGGAAGAAGAGGGGAAGAAGAGGGGAAGAAGAGGGGAAGAAGAGGGGAAGAAGAGGGAAGAAGAGGGGAAGAAGAGGGGAAGAAGAGGGGAAGAAGAGGGGAAGAAGAGGGGAAGAAGAGGGGAAGAAGAGGGAAGAAGTGAGGAAGAAGAGGGGAAGAAGAGGGGAAGAAGAGGGAAGAAGAGGGAAGAAGTGAGGAAGAAGAGGGGAAGAAGAGGGGAAGAAGAGGGGAAGAAGAGGGGAAGAAGAGGGGAAGAAGAGGGGAAGAAGAGGGGAAGAAGAGGGAAGAAGAGGGGAAGAAGAGGGGAAGAAGAGGGGAAGAAGAGGGGAAGAAGAGGGGAAGAAGAGGGAAGAAGAGGGGAAGAAGAGGGAAGAAGAGGGAAGAAGAGGGGAAGAAGAGGGGAAGAAGAGGGGAAGAAGAGGGGAAGAAGAGGGGAAGAAGAGGGGAAGAAGAGGGGAAGAAGAGGGGAAGAAGAGGGGAAGAAGAGGGGAAGAAGAGGGGAAGAAGAGGGAAGAAGAGGGGAAGAAGAGGGAAGAAGAGGGAAGAAGAGGGGAAGAAGAGGGGAAGAAGAGGGAAGAAGAGGGGAAGAAGAGGGGAAGAAGAGGGGAAGAAGAGGGGAAGAAGAGGGAAGAAGAGGGGAAGAAGAGGGGAAGAAGAGGGGAAGAAGAGGGAAGAAGTGAGGAAGAAGAGGGGAAGAAGAGGGGAAGAAGAGGGAAGAAGAGGGAAGAAGTGAGGAAGAAGAGGGGAAGAAGAGGGAAGAAGAGGGAAGAAGTGAGGAAGAAGAGGGGAAGAAGTGAGGAAGAAGTGAGGAAGAAGAGGGGAAAAAGAAGGGAAGAGATCAAAACAATGCGAGGGAAAGGAAGTAACATGACGTGCATGCATACAGGCTTTAATCATTGCCAGGCTCTGTGCAGGGTGGTGGCCTGGGACAAAGCTATCTACTTTACTTAGCCTTGCTCCCGGTCACATGCTGGGGTATGCAGTCTGGTGCCATTATACTGATGGTACAAGCAGCTTCACACACAGTTTGTATGTGCATGTTATCTGGAAGGCGCTGGGGGATGCAGTGGGCAATGAAAGTTTCTCACAGTTTGCAGTCGGTTTGCAACATATGCATGTTATCTGGAAGGTGCTGGGGGATGCATGTTTCTCACCAGTATGGGGCTGCTGCCGGGCGGTAGTAGTATTGATGTTCCTCCAGAATTCGAGGAAGACCGGGAGATCTTGCCCTCTGTGGGCTGTCCCAAGCTCTCATCTCCTCCACCCTCCATCTGTGTGTGTGTGTGTATGTGTGTGTGTGTGTGTGTGTGTGTGTGTGTGTGTGTGTGTGTGTGTGCGTGTGCGTGTGTATGTGTGTGAGTAGTGCATGTGTGTGTGTGTGTGTGAGTAGTGTGTGTGTGTGTGTGCGTGTGTGAGTAGTGCATGTGTGTGTGTGAGTAGTGCGTGTGTGTGTGCGTGTGAGTAGTGCATGTGTGTGTGTGTGTGAGTAGTGCGTGTGTGTGTGTGTGAGTAGTGCATGTGTGTGTGTGTGTGTGAGTAGTGCGTGTGTGTGTGTGCGTGAGTAGTGCATGTGTGTGTGTGTGTGCATGTGTATGAGTAGTGCATGAGTGTGTGTGTTTGTGTGCATATGTGTGTGAGTGTGTGTAAGTAGTGTGTGTGTGTGTGAGCGTGTGTTTGTGTGTGTGTAAGTGGTGTGTGTGTGCAGGTGTGTGCAGGTGTGTGTGTGTGTGTGGGTGTGTGTGTGTGTGTTATGTGTGTGTGTGTGTGCGTGTGCATGTGTGTGTGTGTGACTGAGTAGTGTGTGTGAGGGGTACCTGGAGCAGAGACGAATCTAGTTGTGAGAACAGTCCTGGTGTGAGCTTTCTGCTGGTCCCTCCCTCACCCCCCGGCTTGGAGAGAGGGTGGGGGAGAGGGGCCGTCTCACCGATGACATCAGTCCCAGTGGTGTCACCCACTTCACTGGAGCAACCTGTGCAGAGGTGTGAGTGTGTGCGTGTGTGCGTGTGTGGGGGGAGTGTGTGAGTGTGTGTGTGCATGTGTACTTTACACTATAGCCTCCTGCAAGGACTTAATGATGGCTGGTTCTTTATTGGTGCCACTCAGCCAGGCTAGCCCCACAATGCCCTACATTTTACTAGTAGCTAATATGCTGTGCATGCTGAGTGTATGTGTGTGGGCAGTGTATCAGTAACTGCATAGAGAAGCCTCATGAGTTTGTATACACCTGTACATTCTGTAGTCTGCATGTTTATATTTTGGCCCATCATGCTAGCTTGTAACTCGCAGACTCAGCAATCAGTAAGCTTTTGTGGCAGTGCTTTCTTATTGGTTTCCTGCTCATGTTCCTCTAGTTTACTTGCACACTCAGCAAGTATCTGGTAGTAGAATCTGTAGTAGTGTTTATTTAGCCTGTACCAACATTTTAATATCAGTTGAAGTTAGCCTTGTTCCCAGGCTCTCCCCTAACCCTCCGTTTTTATTTTTCGTCGGGCCAAGGGGAGAGCCTGGGAGCGAGGCTAAGTTGAAGTGGTCTTGCTCCTTCACGAGGGTACCCATAAGAAGTCTTTCAATGTAAACTGTAACACTATTGAACAGTCTGAGCAACTTGGGGCCATTTAGCTTAGTGGTCTTTCTCCTCCTTGTTTCTTGTCCGTCCGTCCGTTCCTCCCTCCCTCCCTCCCTCCCTCCCTCCCTCCCTCCCTCCCTCCCTCCCTCCCTCCCTCCCTCCCTCCCTCCCTCCCTCTCACTTTCACTCCTGGAGCCTGGCATGGTGGGGGGCTTGGCAAGGCCACTCTTGTCCCGGTAACTCTCCACCCGGGAGTCAAACACCAACAGACTCCGTCCTGCTCTCTCAGGTTCCCAGAAAGTGACAATCTTCTCGTCAATGAACAAACTAAACATGGATGTCTCAAGAAACGCAGAGTAGAAAGGTCGAGAGCTTGTTGTCTGATCTGAGAGAAAGGCTGTCTTGTCAAAGTTCTGAAAATGCTCTCTGTTTCTCAGCCACTGGTCATAGCTCTGTTGTGGAACAATGATAAAGTTCTCGTAGTTTGCAAAGTGTTCTACGAAGTATGACGCAAAAACCTCCCTGACGGCTGTCGCAAAGCTTATCTCGGACTGCTCAGGAAGACAATCCCATTCACTCTTTGACTCATCCAAGCCTTCGTCAAGGTCAAATGCTCCCTCGGCCACTTTGCTCACAGGTGACAGAGGCGTCTTCACCCCAGCTCTGGAGGCTATGTTGAGAAGGTTGGGGATGTGGGGATTGGTCATGGCCATTTGGGTGAGCAACTTCTTCAGATCTGACCCCTGCATCTTGTCCGACAGCTCCTTCACTGTCCTGTGGAGCAAACAGAGCTGTAAATTTACATGTACACATGTATAAACAATCCACGAACCACATCTCCCTTACAAAATAGGCCTAGGTGTCACGTACGTGACTTGTTGTTTGATGACAAAATACATGCCAAGTTACAATGAGTTAACAACAACACACATGGAAAGTCTTGTGCACACATGCACGCACACATCCACACACACACACACACACACACACACAATGTTCCCCCTTCAACCCCCCCCCACACGTACTTCAATGCCTCAATGATGCTTGGTTTGGAGGGTGTAGTGTCAGGGGAGCGAGGTGCCATCGTGACATCTGCACAATCGACTACATGCTCCTGGACCACCTCAGACACACGCAGTGTGAGTCGGTCCATGTCCGGGAGAGAGGGGAGATCATCAGGACACTCCACTATACCCTCATCCACATTCACCTGGCAGAGGGAGGCCTACGAAGGAGATTCAACAGCAGTCACTCACATTGCCTTGGTATCACTACACACATACTTTTTCCTCATGCACACTGCTCTGCTCCTCCTCCCCTCCCTGCTGCTTCAACTCAGATAGCCACACCTAGCCAAAGGGGCTAATTAGTGCATTCCTAGGCAATACATTTCATTGAGTGGTGGACACCCTCTAATAAGATTGTACAGACACCTTTCGGACCCCAAAATGTCCTGATTAGCAACTTCTCCTCATTTCAGGAGAGGGAGAATAACAGAACTCTATTCTTGTACACTAAATGTAAGCCACCATCTTGGTATAGATTAGGTTATTGACAGTACATGCGATATCGATCCAAAACCCGCAAAGGTACATTGTAAGCATGTATATGGCTGTTTTAACTTGCATAACAGTGGCATTTTATGTGATTCAACACATACTAGAAGCACTATAAGCACCTCTATCCATTCACCAAGATTGCCATAGAAGCTACCGTCTCTTTGTACACCATCAGGGTAGCTGTCTTTCATATGTTTTCAAAGTGACAACGTCACATATAGAGCTCTTTATGAAGTAGGAACTCACTCAAATCACCTCTATTTCAGGGGTGTTCATTAATAGGGGTTTCACTATTACCTACAAGGGGCAGTCAGATGTCATCAGTAGAATGATTGCAACTGTGATTTTTCTCATTCGGAGGTCACCTTGATCCCTTAATCAACTCTTAAAGAGGACAAAGATTGCTTGATTCAACGGTTCAATGATACTAAGGAGAGATAGCTACCATTTTGGTCTTCGGATTACTGTAAATCAAAGCGATCAAGCACAAATTTCACCAATCAAAAATCTCAATCCCAGTCACAAAAAGTTCATATACCGGTACATGCAAGGGACTACCTCGTGTATCTAGTTATACATGTATAGTTTATGACACTACCTCGTTAGGCAGGTTGAGGTACTTGTTGTCGTTGCTGCAGTCGACCTTTAGCCCCATGATGTAGGGGACAGGGGCATCCAGGAACCCTCGCTGGGAGGCAGGGAGGATGGGCACAAACACATGCTGCCAGGTGAAGGGGAAGAGGAGAGCTGTGGCACAGTGTGCACACAGCATCAGCCTCTCATAGTCTGCAAATCAGATGAACAATACAGAGTAGTGTCAGCAGCATGCAATGTAACACAACTTTAGTATCATTGTATTAAAACTGAAACATAAGCCCTGTTTAATTTCAAGTGTGGTTTACAAACAATTTCCATTAGGCGGTTTACTTTCCCATCGAATTTGTGTTACTCTGTGTATGTAGTCACAGCACTTACATGTGGTTGTGTACATACACTCATCTTAGTTCTGAAACACACACATTCTGTACTTGTGCAAGCAAAAGTGCAGGTGTTCAAGTACAGGTAACACACACAGGTAACACACAAGAAGCCATGTATTGTAGTGCAAGGGAGGGTGGGGGGGACGAGGTGGGTAAAAGCATACCCTGCTAAAGCCGGGTGTCCCCCAGGATAAAAAATATATGCTTTGGGAGCCATCTAAAGTCACTCTGAACCCAAGCACTCATACCAGTTAATTTGAGCAATCTACTAGCACTGGAGAAAATCGTGGTTGCATACATTGGTGTGTGTGACATTGAGTGAAGGCTATTCAACGATAATTCAGAGACAACACATGCACAGATTACATGCATGGGTGGAAGCAAGGTTGGGAGCATTGTTTCAGGACTACACAGTAAGTATTTTATGCCACCAATCACCAGTAACTAATAACTGGCCAACATCAGTCATCTTTGGAGGAGCAAGGTCTTCTAGATGTGTACTTTGGGGTGAGAAGTAGAGGGGGGGGGGGGGGGGGAAACAATTCCCCGCTCCGTCAACCCCTGTAGTGCGAGCAGTGTGACACCAGCATTAACGAGACTCAGCAGATCATGATGAATGTCCTACTTTGTAACTTTGGACTTAGCAGTTTGTCAAATAAGTATAGATCAGGGTTGTAGTAATTGAATTCTGGTGTGGTTTTATTGATTACAATTACTTGAGCCTGAATCTTCAATTAATACCCATTACAATTACCAAGGTTGCTTACGAGTAATGATTACAATTACAGAAAAATGACAAAATTACAAATTACATTGTTAAATTACAGGTAGAAGTAGTCATGAATTGTAAATATGCTGACAAAGCATGCTCTTGCCACATGTCTTGAACAGCACGTGGTCAGCTGAGTGTGCTGAGTTTGCCAGTATTGTAACTGAACTTGTAATTGGTATTTTACTACCTCCTGCAAACAATTACATGCCTTTTGTTCAGCATTACAAATTACATCAATTGTTGTGAAGTGAAATTACAATTACAAATTACTGTGTTTGAAAACCTGTAATCATTACGTAGTCATTACATTCGGTTTCTCAATTACTACAACCCTGGTACAGATACACCATTTCTTTTTGAGAATGTGTCCAGCTCTTACCAGAAGACTTCACCAGCAGCTGGTGTTCTAGCAGGATGCAGGTGACCAGCTTCAGTACATTTCTCACCCCCAGCAGCTCAAAAAACTGGCGGAGGGAGTAGTCACACAGTGGGAGCTCTGACAGTGAGGGTAGTCTCCATGCTATCCTGCCAAGGGGACCTGAGGGGAGGGATAGAGGGAGGAAGGGTGGAGGGTGGAAGGATGGGTTGGAGGGAGGGAGGAGAAGGAAAGAGGGGGGAAAGGGAGGGAGGAAAGGGAGGGAGGGAGAAGAGAAAGGGAGGGAGAAGAGGGAGGGAGAAGGGGAGGGAGAAGGGGAGGGAGGGAGGGAGAGAGGGAGGAGAGGGAGGGCAGGGAGGAGAGGGAGGAGAGGGAGGAGAGGGAGGAGAGGGAGGAGAGGGAGGAGAGGGAGGAGAGGGAGGAGAGGGAGGAGAGGGAGGAGAGGGAGGAGAGGGAGGAGAGGGAGGAGAGGGAGGAGAGGGGGAAGTGATGAGAAGGAGAGAGGGAGGGAAGGAGGGAGGAGACGGAGGAAGGAAGGAACAGCAAGGGAGAAATTAAGAGAGGCAGGGAAGGAAGGAAAGGGAAGGTGGAGAGGAAGCTTGAACTAAGACCAACACAAGCCCTGCTACTCTAGAAGTATGAACACTGTACACCATACAATACAATACAGCAAACTCTTACCGGAGAACTTGACCATCTTGCCGGGGGATGGGAGGGGCACCTCATAGAGCACGTTATAGAGGTAGCTCTCCAGTGGAAGGTCTACCGCTTGTTTTCCAGTGGCAATAGCATGAAGTTGCTCCAAGAAAGCCTGACACGGCTGGACAATAGGCTTGGAGGTCACGAAACAAATGCACTTGTTTGCAAACAACTTATCATCTTGCGAACGAACAAAGTACTTCTCCTGGTCAGAATTGAGGCTAATGATCCTTCTTCTCTCTCGATAAGTAGTCTGGAGAGACTCCAAGGTGTTCAACGTCCGGGTGTCTCTTACCTCCTCATAGAATGTGAGGGCACTGCCATAAGAGTTGGTGCCATTCTCTCGTGTGATGAGGAACGAGTGAAAGAACTTGAGAGCTTCGGGTGCCACAAGATTCTTACGGAAGACAAGACCATCTGGCATACACATCTGGAAGAGGAGAGGAGAGTGTGCGTGTGTGTGACATGTCTCATATCCAAGTACTCAAATATTGTACACCTTCTAGGATTGTATGGAGACTATTGAATCTTACAGTTTTGACTGCACCCTCATCAAAGTGATTCCATGACAGTTTCTCTGGAAAGTGGGCGAGGATCCGAGGGGTATAGCAGCGGCAGAGGGGAGGAAGGGGGGAGGACATATCTGGAGGGATGGAAGGTTGTTTAATGTACACACTGTTCTCATCTCTCCCACAACAGGCACCTACACATTGCTCCATGGACCAGTTGAGCTATATACCATGTGTAAGCATCCTATACAATGCCATGTGTAAAAGAACTCAGGGAATTAACACCATAATTGAGTTGTTCCCAGTGGATTTACAGGTGCTTCACTGTTAGCATAAGTGAAGGATTAGGGTTAGATCCAGGAAATACCAGTGGCAAGCAGCCAACTTTGGTCTTCACCAGAGGAAGAAATTCATGGTCTGGTTGCCATGCACAGTGGTATTCATAGCTTGGTTGGGAATGCCAGTGCTATTTATAGCTTCCCCCACATGTCACGACTATTGACTCATGAGATGTCATATCACAAAAATGCACATAGGTTATCTCACTTCCTGTACAGTGGAAGTGAGAGTGGAAGTTGGGACACTAAAAGGAAGACACACACAACACTAAGAGGAGAAGTGATAGGGACATGATCAATCACCTGCTTGATCAGTCAACTACAACACTGCTAAGTGCAGGAAACCACCTGCCACTGTGTACACACTGCCACCGCTGCACACACTGCCACTGTGTACATACTGCCACCGCTGCACACACTGCCACTGTGTACACACACAACTTTGTTTTCACTGCTACTGTGCACATACACCAGCACTACCTAACTACACATCTACTGTAGCACTACAGTATCTGTCAGTTTCAGATTACAGTCAGTAACTAGAAAGTGTAAGGTAGTTTTAACACAATACAAAATGAAAGCCTATAATATACAGAGCTCCCCTATCTGAAGCTGAAAAATGAACTGAAGTGCTCAAATGAACATGAATTCCCTGTATCACTACTATCTGAAGATGAAAACTGAACTGAAGCGCTCCAAGAGACTTGAATCCTCCCTACTTCTTACACCAAGGGCACCATTAGTCTTGCAAGTCAGGTCTGGCTTGCAAGACTAGGGCACCATTTGTCACACTGCAGCACAATGAGCCCTTGCTAGTATCAGAAGCTGAATACTGATCTAAAGTGCTCAAACAGATCTGCAATTGACTGTGCACTTGTGGACAGTGCTATATACATCACTTACATACATAGCTTACTTGTTGGGAGTATAGCTACACCTATGGGAAGGTATTCAAAAGTTAAGCACCCATCAAATCATTCAAGTGTTTAGACAATAGCGTATAACTTTGTACATGTGTGTCCCACTGTTTCATTCTGACATCCGCTTTTTGTCAGCCTTTCATAGTGAAAGCTGGGGACAAAGTTACAATTCTCTCACACTATAGTGCATCACTATCAGGTTCGTGTACTCAACTTTGACTGTACTCAGGGTACAATAGTTCAAGCACCTTGTCCTCACATATGTAATACCAGCTGCATATATTGAAGCACACACACACACACACACACACACACACACACAGTCACACTCACTGGGCAATACATCTTGCTCCAGCTCCGCACTGTGGAGCCCACACACCACAAAGTAGTCCACTAGACGAGGCATCACTGACTGATACACACAAACACAACCTGGAAGAGAAATACCTGCCGCCAAGAGCATATACATGAAATATGCATCAACAGTTAACTATCTAGTCACAGTGCAAAGACAGTTATGTATCCATCACCCTCCTCAGAGTTACAACGTATAGCAGTATGATAAAGTACATACACAACACATTGTAGCAAGACTTAAAGAATCAATCTATCGCTCATTAGGAGTCCAAGTTCTGTGGATCATGTCAGGTTCCAACTCCATAATTGGGAGTGTGGTCACAAATCACCTGACCATATCATAGCCAAGAGACTAACCATAATAGTTAAAGCAGTAGGCCAGTATGCCCTAATCTAGCCTGGCTGTAGGATATGTTAGGGCCAGGAGACTCCATGCTCCTAACTAATTTCATGAGGGAGTTGGATATCTAAATCATTTACAGTTTGCTGCTAACAACCACTTTAGGCAAGACACAACAGCTGCTTGTAGTCAGCCTTTCGAGATCTAGCCTAGCCTGGGTACGAGGCTATTTGAGATCCTAAAACCAATCTCAGAACATCTATATAGATCCCTGGGTTTTACCCCCTCTCCAACCATCACTAAGAAAATAGATTCACTCCGCTAGGAGTCACCAGTCAGAGGTAGTTTAGTTCACGAGTTAATATCATGATCAAGTAGTTGTATGAACGTGGCTACTCCACGCACTACACTGTCTTACATGAACACGTCTTACGGTGTTACACTTGTGTATACCACAGGCAGTAGCTACATGTAACTCACCTGAAACACTACTACAGATCAACGCACTGTGATGATTGCTGTGTCCATTGATGCGGCAGTTAGTCTACTCCTAATTAGAGCCACCTATCTTTAAATCTACTTGTAGAATACCTACGGATCAGGTCCACCACTTTTTATGTACGCTCTTCAACTCAGTTCACAGTTTTCAGCTTTCATGTCGGATGATTTCACGATTTATGGCTTATAAATTATGGGTAGTGAAATTGTGTGCATTACAATGACGTATTAAAATGACAGTCTCGTCTCGTGACCTGAGGGGGTGGAGCTCAAACACGAATACCTGCGGCAAGTACAAGATGAAACCAAGCCTCCAGTCTACAGAGGCCAGGCATTTCTCCACATTGTTTGATGTTAACCTTGTACCCAGACTCCTCCCAAGAAAAACGGGTAGAGCCTCGATGGCCTGGGTAGCTACGAGGCTAGCTGTCCCAGCACATTGCTAAAGGCTAGTCTCGCAAGCCAGACCCACTTGCGGAAGTGGGTCTGGCTTGCGAGACTAGCTAAAGGCTTGGTTACATTTCTTTGTTGAAGAAAATTTCCA
Organism: Agelas oroides; assembly: GCA_949130485.1. Classification (NCBI taxonomy): domain Eukaryota; kingdom Metazoa; phylum Porifera; class Demospongiae; order Agelasida; family Agelasidae; genus Agelas; species Agelas oroides. The sequence continues at coordinate 3,296,858 of OX422196.1, read as the reverse complement.
GGGAACATGTGGTAACTTGGGGCCCGCGCACCACCCACAGTCACCATTTGGGTTCCACATATATAGACAGACTGAATTATTCCAACAGACACGCAAATATAATACAGAAAACATACAAGTGTACCTTACGTCCTCTATGTAATCATTACAGAACACATGCACTCCATATTTCATCATTTTTTTAAGGTCTAAATAATATATTACATGGTACAAGGGTAAGATGGCTATTGCACTGAAATTAATATTTAGCAAGTATAGCCTAGCATGCCTAGCTAAATATTTTTCAGAAAAATTTCATCCAGATTGGGTTAGCCATCACTTGCAGAAAGGGTATATACCAGGCACAAAGTCATGATAACAATTATAAGCCTGAGTACCATTAAATCATCCTTTCAGAGCTGATTAGAAAAATCCCTCTCATGTGCCTCCGCTATACCTTCATTTTCATATCTCAAATCATATAGAAGTTTCCATCTATCTTGCTCAAGCGCAAACTACTGGTAGTCTCTAGCTGTTGATTGAGTATAGTAGCTTTGTGGAGGTAACTAGGTTGGCTTAGAATGCAATCAATGCAGTAATGCCGTATGTTTTGTGAAGTTAGGTACATTCATTGACTGGCTAGAATAAGCTATACAATTTGTGAAATTTCGGTATTTCTGGAATAAGCATATGCAATGTATCAGTATCTAAAGTTTACAATGCATGGCATCTGTTAACTGCGGAGGAAGTCTTGCTATTGAGGCCTTGCAGTATAGTGGAAAATATTCTCAGTTTGGTAATATCTCATTCTCATGTAATGCTGCTCCATCATAACTTAGAACTAGTGAAGTACATGATTTCTGATTGTAACTATAGACTAGCTACATGCATAGTTCATAAACACTCTGCCATAGTAGATGTTAGCTATGTACAAACTTGGCTTCCTTGTGCTGGAGAAAGGATTGCCACACATGCTACAGCTAGAAGCAACACATGTAGCTGCATGTATACATGTATGATTATCATTAGTTGTGTCCCATACAGGTATGGAACTAAATGTTCTGAATGCAAGCATAGCTACTTATCACTGAGATTATATAGCTGCTCGATCACCTTGTCATTCAGCAGGATGGAGGCAAGCTACATTCATCAACATGACAAGCACCCGTACCAGCTACACCCATCCTCCTAGACTCAGTCTCACTTTCTATTCTAGCATTCTCTTGCAGCCAAACTAGAGAATGCTTGTGCACTAGTCAGTTGGATATGGATGCTGACACCGTACCTGCCCACTACACCAAGGGCAAGAGGAGGAAAAATTATATTGGCAGAAAGTCCCAGTTCTACGTTGTGATCCCTTAGCTTAGCATTAATTTTATGCCCTAACTGGGAGTTTCTGCGTTGAGCCTGGTGACAGTCATGCCTGTGGAACCAGCATGCCCACTTCACAAGATGACAAGTTTCAGACTGTAGATCTGATACTCGGGAGAACAAGAATTGCAGGCTTATTAAGTAGCTATAAACATATATATAGTTAACACAAAGCAATACCACACACATTGCATATAGCTACTAGAGTTAGCAGACAAGTTAATGTTACGGGAATTTAACTTTCATGTGTGGGTAACCATGCATTCCATCCATCTGCCAGCTAACGTATACTACATGCAAAACCTTCATAGCAATGCATGAGATCACTTGTTCCAGCTAAGATTTTTTTTTTTGCTGTGAATATGCTTGCAATGAATGATATATAATATCCAGCATATGACTGGTTAGTAGACCCCAAAGGAGAGCCAAGTTTTTGTGTATGAAATGCAGTCACAGATGCCTATGTAACAAAGCATAGCAAAAATAAATTGGAGTCATGCTTCCATGCCATACTTCAAATTTGCTTCCTACGCCTATGCATAGCACTCCACTATCTATGGCCATAGCAGCTACAGCTCTTAACTCTATTGATTTGCAGCAGTTAGCACCTGCATGCTTGACTGGTCTGTACAAGTGATGCATGCTGTTGCTAGCTAGAAAGCTGGCATACTGATTATACTTCCCAGTACCTTTACTACACACTAGACTCAGTCTAGAGGTTTAAGGATGGTGATAGATTAGTTTCGTTCCCAGACAGCATTCTTCGCGCCCGCCTTGGCGAAAAGTATAGTCTGTGCACGAGACTAGTGATAGATAGGGTGCCAATTTGCCAAACATGGGATGAGAGTTACACAGTTGTATTAATATTCATATCACTGCAGGAGCTCTGAATATGTGGGTGGAAACCCAAAATATGTAAGCTATGTCGCAAATTTTTCAGGAACAAGACACCGTACTTTACCCCGTCGTCCATGGACCGCCCGCCAGAGGTAGCTTTACATTACAAGTATCATAACGTACTATAGTCTACATCCGTCGCATGACTCGGTATTTCAGTGATTGTCTTGTCTCTCCAGCCGATTAACCTCCTCCACCCCCTTGCATCACTGGAGTGGAGAGAGTGCAGCGAGATGCCACTGGGCATGTCTGATGCTCAGGCAGTGTTATTGGGAAATAAGGTCTACATCGGAGGAGGAGTCTGTGACCTGTTTCCTGAGTCACCAGCTTCACTTTTAATCTATGACTTCACTCATGATTCATGGGACTTACTGGAGACTCCTACAGAGGGCTATGCCCTCACAGCCTACAACTGCCAACTGGTACTGGTGGGAGGTAGGGATCCCACTACTGGGAAGATCTCTAACCAGCTGTGGGTCATGGATGAGCAACAATACTGGACCCAGCCCCTCCCTCCCATGACAACAGAATGTAGTCAAGCATCTGCTGTGAGTGTGGACCACCACCTCATAGTGGCTGGGGGGTTGGATGATGAGCTTGATCAACTGGATGTGGTGCAAGTGTATGATGGCCACCAGTGGAAAAAGGTCCACCCTCTCCCCAAAGCAGGCTATTTCATGAAGTCTACTCTACTTGATGGGATCTGGTACCTGACTGGTGGTGATGAACAGGAAAAAGAAATTTTCTGTGCCTCTCTTCATTCTCTTATAGCCACCACCAGTTCAAAGAGGGTTAGACAGACATCAGTGTGGAACAAACTGCCTAATGTACCCCTTAAATGGTCTACTCCTGTTATAATTGGAAAGCAGTTGGCAACTGTTGGAGGTTACACATACAGCTCAGCCATCCATGTTTACTCCCACTCTACAAACTCCTGGGTACATGTGGAGGACTTGCCTGTTGCCTGCTACTCGACCTGCACTGTAGTGCTCCCCACAGGAGAGCTACTGGTGATTGGGGGAGAAACAGAACCAGAGACACTGTCTCAAGCATTCAGAGCAAGGATAGAGGGTGAGTGCATGCAGATTGATTTTCATATGCAGCAGAACTAGGGTGGGGGGACCTGGACCATGTGCCCCCCCTTGAAGAGATTTTGCCACATAGTGCCCCCCCCCCTTAGATATATATGAGGCGTGGTGACCTTTTTTGACTGCTTTGTAGTGAGCAATTGCTGAAGTAGTTTCAAAGTGAAGTACAAAGTAGAAACTGTTCTTGTCCAGGTCATCAATTTGTCTATAAGATGCCCACCTCGTCAGGACCGACATGTACAAGGGTTGACTACTGTGACTGAAATGCCTCGTGACGACTGAAATATATTGTGTCGAATGGCGATATTACTGCCATGTACTCTGGTCGGACTAGTGACATTTGAGTACAAATATGGCCTCAGTAGTGATCTTAGAGCACCTAATTTTAAATTTTGGGGACCCCCTGCTTCCTCCACTGCACAACTTTCCCGTGAGTGTTCCATACCCATATCTTGGCCTGTCTATACAGAACCTGGACAGCTACCTTTGTGACAGTTGCTACACATATAATGGCTATGCTATATCAAACCATAGTAGGTAGCTACATAGCTTTCTGAAAGCCACAAGCAAAATATTTCTGTGCAAGGGATGGTGATCACTTTCAGGGCCGTAGACAAGTTTTTTAGTTTGGGGGTGCTAACTTTCACTACACATCATAAGCAGTTGTGTGCTGTGGCTATGTGCTATATCCTTCAAATACAAATGCCAAAAATTTGGGGGTGCTTCAGCACCCCCAAGCACCCACTTGTCTACGGCCTTGACTTTTGTGTCAGTGATCATCAAAGAAAACTCTTAGCTCTCTTGTAGACTGTAGTTATCTAGCTAGTACTTTCGTCGGTAATACTAAGACTCTCCCATCAAACTACAGAGAGGAATGCTTAGGTCAGTCTTGTACGCTGTAGGTATATTCAACTGATATTTATACATTGTATGTGGCTAGTACTTTCGTCAGTACTTCTCTCTCACTATTATAAACCGTTCTATTCTAAACTACGGTAGAGGGCTGCTCAGGTCAAGAGGCTGGTTATTGAAGATCTGCCACACAGAGGGTCCCATACTCTTGGAGAAATGGTCACATACAGGGGTCCCCATTTTCAGAACGGGATCCCCATATTCCCAGGAAAATGGGGACCCCAGATCCCTATTCTTCCAGTAATGTATGGACCCGGGTTCGCATTTTAGGGGGTCCCCATTTTCACATGACACCGGTACCCCCCTAGCTTGTGTGTGCTTACACATGCACCATCATCAGTGCCCCACCAGTCTCAAGTATCATCCACCGCCTCTGGTTTTGATCATGTCTGTGTATACCATTTATCCACAGTAACAAATTTCCCTGAGGGTCGCCTTACCATAAGTGCACTTGATTGCTTGGAGGCAATGGCTGGCATTTCCATCTGCAACCAGCTAGCTCCAGTGTTTTGTACTATGGCTGCAGTTTTACACTTGGATCATTCCACTCTCAACTATCTCAGAACAGAAAACAATCCAGTTGAGGGATCTAGAGCCATGTTTGAGGCATGGATCTCAGGCAAGGGTTCACTCCCCCCAACTTGGAAGATGCTGTTGGAGAAACTTCACACTATTCGTTTGGGAGAGCTGGCTCAGAGGGTTGAGCACTTCTTTAACATAACACCAGTTATCTCACCATTAACATCCCCAGTAGGTTGTACATGTATAGTCATTATAGCAGGATCTTGTATAGCTGAAATGCATTCATGTGCATTCACAGTTTAGGTTTCTCTTTCCCACTAGATGTCTGAAAGCAAGAAGGAAGAGGTTGAGTTGGACATGTCTACAGTTGAAAGCAAAGAACAGCAGACCAAGCCAGATTGCAGAGATATGGCTGTCCAGAATAGTCCTGACTGTCAGGAGGTGGCTGTCCAGACATGTGGTGAAATTGCTACTGTGGAAAGCACTGGTAGGCAAAGGACTATAATTACATAGGCGTAGGAAGCAAATTTGAAGTGTAGAGGCCATGTTGTACCGCGCAAAGCGCGGCGGAGAAATGTAAAATAATTTCGCGAATTTTTTCAAAGTGTGCACCTTTAGACTACAAAATAAAGCCTTTTATCAAGGGTACACTGTAAAAAATTGGAGGTTGATTTAACCCTAAAATGGTCATCTCAGTTGCAGTCTGGATTCATCCAGGTCCAGGTGGTGGTCCACCTCCTTTTGCAAGGGTTTAGTGTTACACCCCTTGTCCAGTGAAGGTTTCTAGCAAACAATGAATTGGTTTGCAAAATCAAATTCATTTTGTGATTGCATTTTTGTCCCAAAAAGGGTGTAACTCTCGCTATATTCATGTATTATTGGATGGACTCTGAAAACTATTCATTGCACTATTGGCTAACCTTTGGGGATTATTTGTGTGCTTTTATGCAAATACTCATACCATATTGGAACTTTGAGTACGCAAAGGCTGTAACCCTACACTGTGGTAAAAGTGGGAGGTGGTATAGATCCTGCAACTGAGGTAACCCATTTTGGGTTAAATTAACCTCTAGTTTTTTCCAGTGTATAAGCATTCAGACCTTCCCAGCCGTCCAGTAAAATATTTGGAAACAGTAAGATTATACGCGTACTGACTTCGTCGTTGTTCCCAGGAGACCGCCCAGCTTTCGTCGCTTGTATACAGTAGTCTCTGTGAAAATGTGCACTAGTCTCGTACCAAGCCATCTCACTGCCAAGATTTTGATTGCTTTATTGTATACTTTAAGCGGAATTGCATGTACGCATGTAACTGCATATGAGACTGGTGCAACAAAGAGGCTGCTTGAGCTTAGGCTCGTTCCCAGGAACGAGACTAGCTTTAGCTATTACAGTAACTTTAGCAGGTTATGAATATTTATTTGCGGCCTCAAAAGTCTTTGGCCGCTACAGCCGCTACGGTTCCTACGCCACTGAATTATGTTACTTTCTATCTTGATACTTGCATCATCAAGGCACATTAATAAGAAAATTAAAGTAAGCACCCTATTTGTACCCTATAGTTCAAGGCATTGCACAGCAAGCTCTTATTGTCAAACCCTCTCCTAAAATAGTATCTGTATACATGTTCTCCTGCAGACTCCATTCGTGGAACGGAGATCATGGGAGAAGCAGAGTTCAGAGTTCTGACTCAAGGAGGCACCCTTGAGTGGAAGGGGTATGGACTGAGGCTTCATGTTCTCAAAGACAGCTTTCCAGCTGGCATGGAAGAGTGCAGGATCAACATCAAAGTGAGTATCTCAGGGCAGTTTCAGCTTCCTGAGGATTCAGATCTCCTCAGTCCTGTCTTCTGGATCTCAGCACCCTGCAAGTTCACAAAGCCTCTGACACTGGAAATGCAGCACTGTGCACTCAGAGAGGATGAGGCGGCCTTGTCTAATCTCAACTTTGTCTCCTGTAAATGCTCTCAGAAGGAACTTCCATACAGGTTGAGAAAAGTAGATGGAGGAGTGTTCACTACTCACAGCTCCTATGGTAGCATCCAGCTCAGTCACTTCTCTGGACTTGGAGTCACCGGGAGAAAGGGGATCCTGCAATCATACTGTGCACATTTGTACTACACTATGAAGGAGATGTATGATTGGAGATTCTACTTTGTCATCACACAAGATCTTGATGCAAAAATTATGGTACAGTCATACATTCCCAGCAATCATTTGATTCAGAATGCATGATCACAGCTGTGATTCTATTTGCAGGCTGTCAGAAAGCACTATGGGCACTTTGGCAGGCAGGAGGCTACTCTGCGAGTGAGATTTAAGCGCAATGAAATCACTTTGAATGTCCCTGTGGATGGAGTAATGACAAGGGAAGGCTGGAGAATAACACCTTTCTCACACCCCACTGTGAGTAAGGCATGGACCAATAATGTATTAAGTATGCACATTGAATTGCATGTACCCTTACCCCAGATCTCCAAAAAGGATGCAGATCAGTTTGAACCAGGTCAGTGGATTCCTGAGTGTCAGCTGATTGTACAGTGGGAGAGGGAGAACCAGAAACCTGTGCGACTGAGACACAAAGTGGATCTTGTTGGAGCCAAATCACCATATGACTTTATCCACCTCACCCTGAACCCAGCAAGGGAACAATGCGAAGGTAGTTCACATACAAAGGTGTTAAAAGAATGGGGAAAGAGGGGTAGCACAGGGTGCAGGCTTGGCACAGCTGTGTGGGGCAGAAAGTGTTTCCCAACTCATGTGGAAGCCTCTTTCGGCGGGCTGACTTGGCATTAAGGCCTCGGAACCAGTGAAGCTAAATAACTGCTGTGCTGCTTGGTGGTTGTATATACTTAATCTTGAAGTTGTACACTTACTTTTAAAGTATAATTTGTATTGTATAAAGTGTTGCAATGTAGAACCCCTGTATTGTTTCTACTGCCATCATCTGTGCAGTGCCCATAGCATTGGTAATCAGATGTGAAAGCTATTATGTAAATGGTAGGTGGGCTGTAAACGCTGATTGCCTATGTCATACTGCCCAGATGCTTGCATAAGAAACATTATGGGACTGTAGTGGGAAACAGGAGATCACTTGTACATGTGTACATGACCATTAAAGTCTTCAAGTATGTAGCTACTGGCATGCTCGACGACTTCACAGTACAAACATAATAATGAAAATACAGTCATGCATCATATACCTTGCATGATAATACCACAATCTGTTTACTAGTAGATTTTATATTTAATCACAGAGGCCTCAAATCTCATTTCATTTGTTCATACAAATCGGTACATGTTGCAGTCATATGCAATCAAGGTTTATAGGCTCTGGTGCATTATTGACATTCATAAACAAGGCTTACCAAGCAATATGTTTGCATTCTCCCATGCAGAATTGGTAAGGCATCAGTCAACATCCAGTGGCGGATCCATGGAGTATATTCAGGGTGAGTGAAGTATTCTAACACCAAGCAGTATTGTAGTGCCATAACAGCATGCATTCCATCAGACCTTCCTAGTAAAAGTCACAGTCGAGGTACAATCACTCCAAGAACGAGAAATGTTGTGACCAGAGTTTTGTTATTTTAGTTGCATGGATGAGCAGTTGAAATGGATGGAGATGTTCTTAATGAATTTCTTGTATTCCCTAGAGCACTGTATATACCTCCCTGGGACCAGTATATCTGCAGTAAATCAATATTTCTAATCCATACTGTGGAGATTTGGTGTTCACTAAACATCTGTACCTTGGGAGTTTGGAAGTTATCATTAACGATATTTGTAACTAACTCACAACAGTATAGCATCTTTGTGTCCCAACATTAAACTGAAACAGCTTTTGGTCACAATAACATTTCTGTTTTTACTGTGTGCATGCATGTTTTCCAATAACATGCACATAATGTACATTTTAGTTCCCACACCAGATTTGAAGGACCTGATGGACGCCCTCTACCACATGGTAGCAGACAAGTGGGAACCCATTGGTATCTACCTCCACCTCCCCATGGCCACCTTGAAGACTATTGCTGCAGAGCGCCAGCAGGACCCTCACAAGTGCCTCATTGGAATGCTAGAGGTGTGGCTGAAGAGAGTGGACCCACCTCCTGCCTGGTCTGCCATCATTGAGGCTGTGGAATTCCTGGGGGAAGAGCAGCTTGCAAGAGAACTTAAAGAGAAGTACATACTACCCACGGATTGAATGGATGCAACAATTAAGCAACAATTAATTTTTGTTTAATTTATGCAGAAATATTCATTATTCTTTGCTTATAGTCCATGCTCTATGAGACACTCAAGGACAATAATCCAAAATAGTACAAAACCAGAACATCTTTGTGTGTGAATCTCCATCATACATGAGTGAGAGCCTAGGAATGCATGAGGCTACACATACACAAGCAGTATACATTGTATAATACACCTGTAACATAGTAAGGTGGGCAAGCTAGGGTTTGAGCTATATATAATTATGTGTACAATGCTCTGGGCAGGTAAGGCAAAGTGGACACTAGCTATAGCTAAAAAAACAATCATTCATCGAACATCATTACTTAGCATACTTGTATGCTATACATACTTATGTTATACTTCATCAAGTTGAATTTATTGTCGCACTAAGCCAAAGGCATCAAATTGAACAAGTGATTATCAGTCAAATGCAAGCTCTATCTGGCCTGGAGTATGATTACAGGATTACCGGGTGGGCCACGAGACAATGGAAGAAAAGGTGTGAATGTATATTATGAGCTTGCAGGAGAGACTGGTATTGTTTGCAAGTGAGATAGTATAGAAATAAGGATTTTGTTTGATATGTAAAAACAGCATATGCAGTGCAATCGAACCAGCTAAGGAGTTTAAGTATATTAAGACAATGCAGAAGGTATACATTCCAAGAATAGTTTGAGAGTGTGCATGCATATAGTAAGGGTCCAATTTGAAGCTCATAATTTCTGAGGAGCTATCTCACAAATGCACACCACAGCGGTGCACAGATTTGCTAATTATGCACCAAACACAAGAGTATTGATCTGTCGTGGAGAAAAAAAATACAAATCAAGCTTCTTTGCTGCCCATGAGAACACGAACTTAGGCCTTCGTACTGATCACCTCAACGAAAATAATTTTTTAAATAATTTATGCAATCCGGCAGCATGCTGTGAGGGCTGCTCTGAGATGTCAGTCATTTCCCCCTACACACAGCAGCCAGATATGCATCCCTTCTCCATTATGTCATTTCCCCCTACACAGCAGCCAGATATGCATCCCTTCTCCATTATTTCGTTTCCTCCTACACAGCAGCCAGATATGCATCCCTTCTCCATTATGTCATTTCCCCCTACACACAGCAGCCAGATATGCATCCCTTCTCCATTATGTCGTTTCCCCCTACACAGCAGCCAGATATGCATCCTTCTCCATTATTCAATGCTGAGTACTTAACACTATAGAGGTTCTGCAGTGATGTCATCACCAATTTAAAATTCATAATTAGCCATTCCAAACATTTGCAGGTAATACTGATGGTCCAGCTAACTCAAATCTAAAATATGAAGGCCTAACTCCTTTCCATTGATTTTATATAAATTCTTAAAGTCAAACATTTTGCATAGGATTTGTACAGCGAGTGGCAAAATTTGCCACTCGCCATACAAGTTAATGCTAAAAGATCAAACTTTGACAATTTATATAAAATCAACTATCATTAATTTAGAATTTTCACTTGAGATTTAAGCTATTTAGACCTTCCTTATTGCCTAGAAAAATTGGCAAGACTATTAAATTAAAATTAATAAATTTAACCCTTTTGATGACATCACATGCAGAACCTCTATACTGATACTACGCAGAGGAGGTAGTGCAGGTATACGGATTTTGTATACGCACGTTACGTCTTCCGGTGATATCCGTTATGATAATCGGAGTTATGCGGTTGTCGTACAACGAAAGAGCTGTGCCAGACGGCAGATTTCGGCACCATCTGTTACAAGCTGTGTTCATGCGAACGACCTATCCTTCAAGATATGTGTATTTCAGGTGGTCAAGGGTCCACACAGCTGTTGAGACCGCTGTTACTGCTCCCGTCGGTATGTGAGAACGCTGTAAAAGCCAGGTCCAGCTTCAAGCCTCTGAAATTGGTGAGATTCAAGCGCCCATAGCGCATGAACGCAGGGTGCTATCAAGACCGGACTTGCACCAGATTAAAGATCTGTTTCTGTGCTTTCTGAAAATCCTCACATGATGGGGTGACATCCCCATTAGATTTGGAGCTATAAGCCCGTGAAGTTAACCATGTTTTGTGGTTTTGGTGCGCATGGGTAGCTTTGTCCAATCGTATCTCCTGAACCCTACCACCTATGGACATGAGACTCGAACCGTTGGATGCAGCAAAGATTGAAGTTTATAAGGGTATGTAAAAGTATTGTGACATCCCCATCAGATATGGAACTGTGAGCCCGTGAAATAAACCATTTTTCATGATTTTGATGCACACGGGTAAATGTGTGTGACTGTATCTCTTGAACCCTTCCCTCTACAGACACGAAACTTGTACCATTGGATACAGCAAAGATTGAGGTTTATAAAGACGTGTTCAAGCATAGTGACATCCCCATCACAATTGGAGCTGTGAGTCCTTGAAGTAAACCATGTTTCATGGTTCTGTACACATTGGTGACCATATCTCCTGAACCCTACAACTTAAAGACATGGAACTTGTACCGTAGGACACAGCAAGGATTGGCATTTATAAGGATGTGTTGAAGTATCGTGACATCCACATTAGATTTGGAACTGCAAGCCCATGTGTTGGTTTTGGTACATACGCATTGGTAATTCTGTGTGACCATATCTCCCGAACCCTACAAACTGTGGACGTGGAACTTGTACTGTTGGACACAGCAAGGACATGCAAAAGACTCGGCATAAACCCTAAGGAGGTGTACATTCATAATTAGTAGCCTTGAGCAAACATAATTCTTAAAACCCGGAGCATAATACATAAAATTTAGAGCATAATAATAATATATTATTATGAAGAGGCTACAATTGCTCTTGCAAAGTCATTAGTCACTAGTTGCTGACTTGACTACAACAAGAGTTCCACCTCAGCCAACGACAAATCCAGTGATCAACAGCTTGCATCTATGTCCACTGAGTCTGAGTTTTGCAGGAGTTTGTCACTTAGTCACGCAAGCCACACCCTCTGCAAAACAAAAGTGTGGCTTGTGTGACTATTTGTTGTTGTCGCCAGCGAGATTCAGATGTCTGTATTCTATTGTATATTTGACTATTTGTTGCTGTCGCCAGCGAGATTCAGATGTCTGTATTCTATTGTATATTTGACTATTTGTTGCTGTCGCCAGCGAGATTCAGATGTCTGTATTCTATTGTATATTGAAGAAAGACCAATATTTTGTGAGCATAATTTCAGCATAATCAGTACTCTTTTAGGCATAATAAGCTAAAAACTTAGGAATTGTGGAATAGCATAATTAGACAATTTTGAACATAGTGTACATCTGCTTTTAATGGCCCAAACACTTAGGATTGTTCACCTCTGAACATTTAAACTGAACTGCATTTTGTTTACTGGAACACTTTAAACGAGATAGGTATACATACTCAAGGCTAGTGATACACTGACTTAGGCTGACCCATCCGTCACCTGACATACATTTACGTCAGCATACAAGCCTGTAATATATATCAAACATCATGGTACTTTAAGCAAGAAACATCAATCTCTCATTTTGTATTACTACACTATTGAAATGCAATAGCTATCAATTTTGCTCTGACTGGAACTGAACAATGTTTGGTGATTATTATGCGTTCTTGATTGGACGCAGCAAGGACTAAGCACGATAAAGGAATTTAAGATGTTATGAGGCGAAAGTAGAGGAAAGTGAAAGGGCCGAGAGTTGAACCATCTGGCTGTCGTGGCTCAGTGGCAGAGCACTGGCAGCCCAAGCCAGAGGTGTCCTGGGTTCGGCTAAATTTCTTTATTGTGCTTAGTCCTTGCTGCGTCCAATCATAGAACCAAGAATGCATAATAAAATGTGCTCTTGTAGAAACATATTAGCTTATTAGAGTGTTCCCGAAACCAAATGCAATTCAGTGTATTGAATGCATGGATGTTCAGAGGCATACTACAAATACAAATTGCTTGCTGTATCCTACGGTACAAGTTCCACGTCCACAGTTTATAGGGTTCGGGAGATATGGTCACACAGAATTACCAATGCGTATGTACCAAAACCAACACATGGGCTTGCAGTTCCAAATCTAATGTGGATGTCACGATACTTCAACACATCCTTATAAATGCCAATCCTTGCTGTGTCCTATGGTACAAGTTCCATGTCTTTAAGTTGTAGGGTTCAGGAGATATGGTCACACAAAATTACCAATGCGTACAGAACCATGAAACATGGTTTACTTCAAGGACTCACAGCTCCAATTGTGATGGGGATGTCACTATGCTTGAACACGTCTTTATAAACCTCAATCTTTGCTGTATCCAATGGTACAAGTTTCGTGTCTGTAGAGGGAAGGGTTCAAGAGATACAGTCACACACATTTACCCGTGTGCATCAAAATCATGAAAAATGGTTTATTTCACGGGCTCACAGTTCCATATCTGATGGGGATGTCACAATACTTTTACATACCCTTATAAACTTCAATCTTTGCTGCATCCAACGGTTCGAGTCTCATGTCCATAGGTGGTAGGGTTCAGGAGATACGATTGGACAAAGCTACCCATGCGCACCAAAACCACAAAACATGGTTAACTTCACGGGCTTATAGCTCCAAATCTAATGGGGATGTCACCCCATCATGTGAGGATTTTCAGAAAGCACAGAAACAGATCTTTAATCTGGTGCAAGTCCGGTCTTGATAGCACCCTGCGTTCATGCGCTATGGGCGCTTGAATCTCACCAATTTCAGAGGCTTGAAGCTGGACCTGGCTTTTACAGCGTTCTCACATACCGACGGGAGCAGTAACAGCGGTCTCGACAGCTGTGTGGACCCTTGACCACCTAAAATACACATATCTTGAAGGATAGGTCGTTCGCATGAACACAGCTTGTAACAGATGGTGCCGAAATCTGCCGTCTGGCACAGCTCTTTCGTTGTACGACAACCGCATAACTCCGATTATCATAACGGATATCACCGGAAGACGTAACGTGCGTATACAAAATCCGTATACCTGCACTACCTCCTCTGGATACTACGCTTACTTGTTCTCTTTCCCTCGTAAAAAGAGGGTTAATTAACGATGCCCAGCTAGCTCCACCCACTCAGGAAACGATATAACAAACAACAGCGTCGGAGGGTGTGCCTCCATTTTCTGGCTGCTACTTTGGTACTACGTCTTTGTGAGAGGTAAGTTAACTAAGTAACGTACTGATGGTCACGTTCTCCCCTTCATTCTAAACTCTGAAGAGTCTCGTCAAGCCATGATCAGACTGTGTGAGGGTTTATTGGTGGGTGTAGCATTGGTCCCCATCACTGTTTGGTGAGGAGAGAGCCTGCATATGGCTTGAGACAGATGCTGGTGGAAGGGGGTAATTGGCTACTGTGTAGTTATGCATAGTCTCGCAAGCCCGACCCACTTCCGCTAGAGAAGGGAGAGGGTCTGGTGAACAGCGTATACAAGCCATGTCCCGCCGCACTGTACAGTGCGGTACAATCAGATTGCAGTATTTTGTCACATGATGCATTACGTCACTGTTTGAGTAGCAATAGCAGTCTTCAAAACGGCGAACATGAGCTAGGGCATCTTTTCCGCTGCTGCAGAAGCTGTAAAAACACTTCGACTATACTTCTCAGGGAGCGTGCTTACTCCGCAACAGGTAATTCAAGAGTGCATTATTTGAAATCTGGTTACGTCATCCAGCTAATTGCATTCCGTTGGGACACGGCTTGTATACGCAGTTCACCAGACCCTTCCCTTCTTTTGCGGAAGTGGGTCGGGCCTGCGAGACTAAGTTATGCAGGAGACTTATAGTTTTTCTTTTTAGGGGACACTTCCAAACTATTTTGAAAAAATTAATGTCATTGTTATGCTAAGGGGGGGGGGGGGAGGGGGTTAGGGCCACGACGCTAATTTTAGCATGAACTTCGAACCAAATAATATAGACTGTCCTACATGTATATCTGCCACTGTCTTCAAGTCATGGTATGAATATCAGCTACTTTTGCCATGACGCTAAGAGGGGGGGGGGGGAGGGGGTCCAAGACTTAACGTCATAATGACGCTAATTTTTAAAAAAATAGTTTGGAAGTGTCCCCTTAGTTGTAGCATGTTTGTTTATGTGGATTTGTTGTAGTATGTAGCGTAGCACTGTGGAATCATCGGTTAGCCAGTAGCCAGTAGGTCATTGGCTTGCTAGTAGCGTAATTATAGGTACTAGGACTGTAGAATGGACTTCTGTTCCATTTTCATAGTACAGCTAGGTGTCTGCATGGCTTAGTCTCTGTGTCAGTCCACAAGTGTATTCCACCTGTGTAGCCATTGAGATCAGTTACTTCAGTAAGTTTGTGAGTAGACCTTTATACAAGCCTGAAACATATACATCACATCTGATCAGCTGGAGCTTAAGCTTCATCTTGCTACAGTCAAGAATGGCATCAATATCACTATATAGTTATTTCTGGGATCAAAAATGGTTCCAGTAGTTCAGTTCAGTGATTGCACTTTATGTACATTCTTGCTTTTCACACAAAATGGCAGTGTAGGTGGTGCTACTATGCCCACTGTGATCTCATTTGCAAATGCCCCATGGGTTTTTTAACCAGCTCTTTGTTCAATTCAGTGCCGTAGCGAAGGCCGGGCCTGGCCAGGCACGTGCCCGGCCAAAGCACCATGTTCGTCCCGCTCATGTCACGCGAAGCGCGCGCGACCGCAGTGTTGTTAGACTCCCTAGAGCTAGCGTACAGCAGGTGCCCGACTATTCTTCTATTTCTGTAGACATGAGTTCTGATGCTCCAAGAAAGCTTCGCCTGGAGAGGAATGTCTTGGAGACCAACTACAGTTTTCTAGTGGAGGCTCTTGTTCCAGAAGACATACTACCTGAGTTGTTTGCACAGAAACTGATCACAAAATCCCAGAAGGAGAAGGCTGATTCACACCCACAGAAATATGCTAAAAATGTAGCAATCATGGACTCCCTTCTAGGTCGGGCAGAGGTGGGAGCCTTCCATCGGTTTTGTGATGTTCTCTCAGTGACCTCTGGGCAGGAGTACATTGCTGACAAACTTACAGCATGTAAGCTAACATGTTATCTTTGGTCATCATGCAAGTAAAATGAAATTGTTCTGTGCATTATGTATTCTGCAGGTTTCCAATCCTTGATGCAAGGTGCAACTCAGCACACTCCATTTGTTGCCAAGCCCTCCAACTCCCATTCCACCACCAATGCCACTGGTGCCAGTGATTTTCCTCAGCTCCTCATCGACCTGGTAAGGATGCTAGAAGGCAAACCTGGTGTGCTCGTAAAGATGCAGCTCATTCTGGAGTCAATGGCGCTGTCTTATGGTGGCAAACTCACCCTTATTGTCGAATCGGTGAAATACAGAGAAGCTAAAACTGTGGCCGAATTTTTTCGTTCAATGGCTTCTTATTGGAATCATATCAGTCATTACTTGCTGCGATCTGTTGTTGCTGCTTCTGAGTGCGCAGAGGCAATTCAAAGGCTGGACAAGTATCTTGACTCAAAGGACCCTAGTGCTATTGTCATTCCTCCTCCACCCAGTTCTGACAGTTCAACATCTGACTCTCTGTCCATAAAGCCTATTGACGTACCACCTGTACCTCACAGTGGTCTCACAGCTGGTGTATCTCATGTCCCAGCAAGGATTGGGCAGAACCCTAGTCACACCATCTCTATTTCCGCAGACATCGAATGCAGCAAGCTCACTGCAGAAGAGTATGACCAAGTGCACCATTATATCAGCTCACTCATGCGTCTACCAGCTGTTGCACTCAGATATGATCATCACCAGGAGCAATGCTCCATTAGATTGTTCTGGCTCATCTCAGGAGAACTTGCATCCTATGCTCAGGCAGCCCTGGGGGACGCCACAACTCCCCAACTGGGAATTCTCCGCTGTTTGGTTGAGTGCAATATCAAGGAGGTCTCCATTGAGGATAGAAGCTATAAGCTTCCTACTCACCTGGTATGTTACATTCATGTGGGAGTGTGGCATGGAATTCGTGTTACTGGGCTAAGATTATCCTATATGGTGTGGCATGTAGTACCTAAATCTCCCAAAGCAAGATGTAATCTCTCTCGGATTTTGTAAGGTTGAGTGCCTCAGGAATGCTTCAGGTTGAGCAGGTTTGCAGTTGGAGTGCTGTTAGAAGCTTCTTTGTCATCCTGTTCCAAGTTCAAGTAGCCTTACAGCCTAAGTGGCCCAGGGGTTAATGGGATATTTGGCCACTAGAGCTCTTGAATGATGCCAATGCCTTTGAGATACTTGTAAGTACTACCAAGACAATTCTGAGTGCTGTTTGGTATAGAAATCTCCTGAATGAATTTGTATACGTACGCTGGAATCATAGGTCTGATTGTAAGTGTTTTGTTATCTATACCTCCTATGTATACTGTAGTACGTACTTATTATGTCAAATAAGAAAGCAATGGAGACGCAGTACAGTGAAGGAGGTGGGACTGAAGACAGGCACCATTTGCTGCTATTGCATGACAAGAGAGGCACTTTAGAGTAATTATGTGTGCAGTACTATAGTCTTAGAATATTTACTTGTGGGGTGGGCCTATTTTCAAGTGAACTCTTGAAATATACCCACCCCTTTTTGAGAAATCCCCTTGTCCATGGTTAGATTATGGTAATCATGTAGACTGATAGGTGCAAACCTTCATCCAAACCTTCGTCCAAATGAATGTGAGACCTTTAGACAAAATTTTTTTTTTTTATGACTGCTAACAGTGTGCATCATTTTGTGTTGAGGCATAATGAAAAGCTATAGCTATGATACCTGGGCTGCTCTTGTTGGCAACAAACTGCCATGGTAACGTGATCTATTCTGTCACTGTGGCCATGATGTAAGATGAATAGTCGCATTTAGAGAAAGTCTCATCAATTTGTTCTCTGTACTCACATCTCCGAAGTTTAGAGACTTCATGTGATGGTAGCATGTGCGATTTTTTTTGCTACCGTATTTTTTCAAATAAAACGCATGATCCAATCTAGCACAAGAAATTCAATTCCAGGAATTGGATCCAACTTAGCGCAAGCTGCCACTAATTAATTTTGGGTTGATGCAATTTAGCGCAATACCAGGAATGAAGCTCTCAGTCAGTTTATTTTGTGGCAGCAAAGGGCGGTCAAGAACAATTTCCAGGAAAAAGAGCTATCCCATAAATGTTCTACTTTGATGCTTGTAAGACTTTTTTGTTGCTGCAGCTGCTACTGTCTACCATGAACCTCATTTCTGGAGAACTGAAGGCCAGGAACTCTTGCATCTCTGTGTGAACAAAAATTTTCACGTTTGAATCTATTGCAACGCAATGATTTAATCTAACGCAAGAAATTCAATTCCTGGAATTTATGGGTGGATCTAACTTAACGCATGCCCACTCAAATGATTTAATTTGCATGTGTTTTATTCGAATAAATACTGTATATGGTGTAATTGTCTCATCATAGACCCTGAAAGTAAAATAAGAAATCAATATTCAAACACCAACGATAGTCAGGCACTCACACATGGAGAACTAAGCCATGCAGACTGCAGAAACAAAGGTGGAGCCCACTCAAAATTGAAGCTCAAGTTTTAATTCCTGCTTGTGCTAGATGTAGTCAATATATAATGGTCTGAAATAATCGATAACCGACAGAGAATCACATATTTTTGAGATGCTATTTCCAGTTCCTTATCTGAAGCAGCTTGATTTCTGCACTGTTGGGAGCTTCAAGACCCTGCTGCTGAACACTTGAAATAGTCACCGTAGCTGCCTTGAATGTTGCAAGACAATGAATTTTTGGTGTGGGCACCCCAGCTGTTCATCAAGGCTACATTTATGATACTGGTATCCTTGAGATTTACAGGTTATCACCAACACAACAGTGCAAGCCTCGTCTTCATGTAGTGCATGATTCCCAAAATACAGTTGTTCTTGATCCAGAAAGTGGTAGCACCATGTTTCTAGTAACTTCGCCTGCATGAAGCTCTACTCACCAAGTTTGTTACTAACAGAGCATTGGAAATGGCATCTTTATGCAGTGGAGAATTACACATGTAGTCACTCAGTTATATTCAACAAGTCTCATTTCGATTTTTGATCTCACACCGACAAAAGGATACCTAACCCAGTACCCAGAGGAGGTAGGACGCGATCATGTGATGACGACTATTAACTGACATTCCAAGGCCAAGAAGTGTGGATGCAAGCTAAACGAACGACTATATGGACAAAGTCGCGATGGGCACAATGGGCGTACATGGTTTTCGACAAGGTTGAAGATGTTTGGCACTTAAAATGGCCTCCTGTGACTCACCTTGCGTCAAACTGGCAACTTACAAGCTTAGCCTGCGAGGTGAGTCATATCAACCAATTTTGACTAGCCAGATAGCTTCAGCTTAGTCGAAAACCCTATGCACCCGTCGTGACTTAGCCCATAGAGCAATCCTTGTAGCTTCATCCACGATTCTTGCCCTTGGAATGTCATCAGAGTGCACTAATTGTCGCTACATTGTGACGTCATGTCCTCCCTCCTCTGCCCAGTACCACACAATCATGATGTATAACATTTAGATCTGCAAGTGACTTGGGTAGGACTGCTTAAGTTTGCAATACATTTTAGATAGATATCTACTTAAGGTCTTGTTACCTGCAGGTAACAACCAGTTTCAAAGAGTAATGTGATCTACATGTAGATCTGTAGATCACATTACTCTTTGAAATCCACAGTTGGTCCAGTTCTGCTGTAATGATTGACTCATATCTCTCCTGTAGGAGATGAGCTACCTTGAGGCTGCTTGGGATGGATCAGTTGAGGGGGTTTCTGATGCCCTGAGAGCAGGAGTTCATGCTGACACCACCTCTCTTGTGAGAGACTTTGGTAGTTTGGACACACAACTTCTTTTAATACATATGCACATCACACAGGGACAGCATTCCAGCTACAATCCACAATACTCGTAACTTTAATACACCAAGTTACATCATGAGGGATACTTACACTAGACATAAGTAGTTGTATGCTCAGACCTTTCAAGTACGAGACTGCAAATGGTGAAGAGCATTCAAATCAATGAAGCGTCTGCTGTCTTCATTTTGCAGTGGCAAATATGGACAGTTCTCATGTTCCATAGGAAACCACACACTTTCAAGTCGAAAGCTTAACCAGGTTCTAGTGTTGCACATAGATAAATTGGACTTAAAAATGGTGGCATCACATTGTTAGTGAGTTTACAGGTGCCATGCTGAAGTGGGTTGTTGGCAGCTGGCCCAATAGCACCTACTATGATAGAAGCACAATCTTGCTTTACCAAAACTTGTGCTACCTTATTTGCAAAACAACAAAGGAGATGACAAAAATGTTTTTTTTTATGTACTCAACTTCTGTTGGTATTTTGTAAATGCTACAATTTAATCTGAACTATTGGGTTTTGTTGTTGTTGCTTAATTGGGATGTACATCACTATGGCAAGATCACAGTTAACAAGGTGATCCCTGAATAGGAGGTGCTACAGAACTCTCTTCATTACTGAATGGCATGCTAGTGAATTCTTATATGATTCTTGCATATGCCTTGTTGATAATAATCTAATTTGGAACACTCAGCAAGTTTTGTTCCGCAAAAGTATCCAGGTGATATTACATGTAGGAGTAGAAAAGTTCAACACAATGGCCATAAACATGGTGTAGTGAAATTGCTCTAAAACCGCCATATTGAACATCATCTCCCTAAC
Source organism: Agelas oroides (assembly GCA_949130485.1). Lineage (NCBI taxonomy): Eukaryota > Metazoa > Porifera > Demospongiae > Agelasida > Agelasidae > Agelas > Agelas oroides. The sequence continues at coordinate 3,276,138 of OX422196.1, read as the reverse complement.
TGAGTTATTGAAAATTGGCTCTCTAATTCCTTCCAAGTCACTTTGAGCAATTTACTTGTGAAAGGCAACCCAATGATAATGGTATTAGGAATACAGGCTCAAATTTGGAGAATTTGGTCAGCGTAGCATTCATACTGCAGTATCTGAGGATTTCCTTTGTTTACCACATTGCACTTCTATACAAGTGTTGATGGCCAACTTGCTCTGTTTGATGATTCCCAGAATGGTGTCTCAGCCTTGATGTGGGCCTCATTATGGGGTCATCTCCAGGTTGTGGAGAGGATACTGGCAGTGGGGGCCCAGCCTGACCTTCAGAATAATGTAAGGATAGCATCTGAATGCACTCAGGTACAGAGACTCCAGTACATTAGGTATATTTGCTTGCAGTACTTTTATAAAATGTCTGTGCCTTGATCAGGAATACAAGCTCACATTAATTTTATCATATTTGGCCATGAGATTTTGTGATTCTGCTCACAGTGACTTGCAGTATTCAGAAAGGAACGCCTTAGAGCACTTTCCTCAGCTGTAATATGTGGTGCAATAGAGGAAACTAAAAAGGGAGCTGTCACTGGGAACCGAACCAAAGGACCCTGGTTTGAGCTGTCAATGCTCTGATCAGAAATCACTCAGCATGGATTTTTCTGATTGAGAAAATTACCTAAATTCACATATCCTGAGTCACTTTTTTGGCTGCCAGTTGAGAGACTGAAGACGCAGTGTATGCGCTGCATTGTGAGGGCAAGGACAAATCATTTCTGAGTACCAAATTAGTTTTCCAGTGGGATAGTGTTCTGACTGGAACTTTGATCCTCATTCTCCAGAAATACACTTAACACTTGTTAATTTTATCAAACCTATAGACCTAGCTATCCCAAATCCACAACTTTCATTAGGTATATCTTTTACAGCTGCAAGTTTCATTTGCAGCAAGTTGCATTCCAATCAGTGTTACATGCGCTTCTGGAAATACATTGCTTCATGATATGGGTACTGCCTTTTTCATAAAGGTTCATTGACTGTCACGCACCTTATAGGGACAATGGAATACCAGAAGAATGGCAGCTTCGCTGATCACGTACTACGGAAAATCAGTGTTGGTACTAAAGGCCTAAAGGCATAGAAGCAATTTGTATTGTCAGTGGTGACTGGGGATGACCCGTGTAAGCTTGTACTGTGAGCACTGAAAACCTAGGCGGTTGCCTGCAAATGTGTGTACGTGTTTACAAAACACTCAATGACCAAAAGCTCATTGAAAGTACACCCAGAAGACACTTACTACAGGATGTTGAAACAAGTGAAAATTACCTATGTAAGAACTTGGTGGGTAAAGAGGGGGGAGGGTGTTTGCTCAAAGAAGGCATATTATCGAGAGCATATGGTAAATATAATGAATTTGCATGTAGAGTGGAAGAACAAGGCTAATGAATACCTTTCAACCAGTTGGATATGAACCACTTTCATGTGCAGTCTCATACCCCATCTGGGTACAAGACTAACGCCTAACTGCTGTTGTTGTTCCAGTGGGTATTAGTTCATGCTCATCATGAGCTCCTGTTGTTATTGTCCCACTCCAGGATGGCTGGACAGCAATGATGTATGCATGTCAGGAGGGTCATGAGCATGTGGTGGAGGCACTACTAAAGAGAGGGGCCACTGTGGATATGCAAGATGAGGTAATACCAGTCATCACTTGACAGTAGGTCCTCCTCCATTATACCCACATACATATGTAATGTCAGAGTATCAAACTGCCTTGTACCTACTCCAGAGACATTACATCAGTTAACAAACTATAGTTGTCATCAGAACTTCAAGTGCCAATACACTCTGTTACAGCACTATAATGCTGAAGCAGTGAAAATCAACTGACAAAATTAAGGCACTACTAACAAAGGAACTGTACGTATACGAGAGTATCTCCATGATAGCCTCTTGTAGTTTTCCACTCTTGTTGGATTGTTTTGCTAATACCGTATTTCTTTGAATAGATGCCGCCCTCGAATAGTCGCCGCCCTCAAATAGTAGCCGCACAATCCGAAGCTCTTGAATGAAATAAACGCTGCCCTCGAATAGTAGCCGCAGCTAGTAAACGAGGCACATGCACACGTGTGCGAATGCTTTCTGAAGACAGTCACCATGCTAGCGCTAGGACTGTTTGTGTTGTATGAGTCGTTCCCACGGCTGACAGCAGGACTGAGAGGCTGCGCATACTACTAACAGTGTCTAGCAACCGTCACTGTCTCACTTGTATATACATTATCCAGCCATCGTTGATGTCTCTGGGCTTTCCAAAGAAATAAATGCCGGCCTCGAATAGTAGCTGCACAAAATGAGCGATTTGTATCAGTGGTGACTGGGGATGACCCGTGTAAGCTTGTACTGTGAGCACTGAAAACCTAGGTGGTTGCCTGCAAATGTGTGTACGTGTTTACAAAACACTCAATGACTGAACTAAACCAAAAGCTCATTGAAAGTACACCCAGAAGACACTACGGGACGTTGAAACAAGTGAAAATTACCTATGTAAGAACTTGGTGGGTAAAGAAGGGGGAGGGCGTTTGCTCAAAGAAGGCATATTATCGCACACACTGCACCAGTTGTCTTCATGGTATTATGGTAAATATTGCATGTAGAGTGGAAGAACAAGGCTAATGAATACCTTTCAACCAGTTGGATATGAACCACTTTCATGTGCAGTCTCATACCCCATCTGGGTACAAGACTAACACCTAACTGCTGTTGTTGTTCCAGTGGGTATTAGTTCATGCTCACCATGAGCTCCTGTTGTTATTGTCCCACTCCAGGGTAGTTGGACAGCAATGATGTCTGCATGTCAGGAGGGTCATGAGCATGTAGTGGAGACACTACTAAAGGGAGGGGCCACTGTGGACATTCAAGATGAGGTAATACCAGTCATCACTTGACAGGAGGTCCTCTTCCATTATACCAACATACATATGTGATATCAAACTGCCTTGTACCTACTCCAGAGACACTACATCAGTTAACAAACTATAGTTGTCATCAGAACTTCAAGTGCCAATACACTCTGTTACAGCACTGTAGTACTGAAACAGTGAAAATCAATTTACAAAATTAAGGCACTACTACAAAGGAACTGTATACGAGAGTATCTCCATGATAGCCTCTTGTAGTTTTCCACTCTTGTTGGATTGTTTTGCTAATACCGTATTTCTTTGAATAGATGCCGCCCTCGAATAGTCGCCGCCCTCAAATAGTAGCCGCACAATCCGAAGCTCTTGAATGAAATCAACGCTGCCCTCGAATAGTAGCCGCAGCTAGTAAACGAGGCACACGCACACGTGTGCGAATGCTTTCTGAAGACAGTCACCATGCTAGCGCTAGGACTGTTTGTGTTGTACGAGTCCTTCCCACGGCTGACAGCAGGACTGAGAGGCTGCGCATACTACTAACAGCGTCTAGCAACCGTCACCGTCTCACTTGTACGTACCTTATCCAGCCATCGTTGATGTCTCTGGGCTTTCCAAAGAAATAAATGCCGGCCTCGAATAGTAGCCACACAAAATGAGCGGCGAAATAAATAGTAGCCGCGGTGTCTGATCGAAGAAATACGGTAGTTTTCAAACCTGAGTATAGTTTCCATTGAAGCATGTACTATTTGGGTTGGAATTCCTGCTATAGCTCATGTTGCCATAGCAACAACACCATTATGAACACGATACAATGGTAGCCTATCCTCACCCATCAGACGTGCTCACCCATCAGACATGGTTATTTCTTTAACTCTTTAATCACCATAGGCTATTTACTGGAGGTCTTTATAGGCTATGGATACCTTCTTTGGTCCATATTTTCACTTCTGCTTGCTTAGTGCTGGAAACTTGAGCCAAAGGCTCTTTGACGCATTCTCTGGGGGGGGAGTTGATGACCCTAACCACACCCACTCATTAGCGAGCTTTCAATGGTCAGGGGTCTCCGACCAGAGAACGCTCTGCCTGACTAAAAACTGCCTACAGATCTGGAAATGGTGCCCCTACAAGGGGAGAGGAGTGGTTTCTGCGCCCATTTGTGCTAACAAGGTGAGAAATGGTCCAGCCAGTGCCGACCAAGGCTGTTCTACATCCAGCCAAGGCAGCCGCCATGTGCACAGCATGTCTTGAATATGCCCACCCACCCACCTTTTCTGCTAGCGTATATCTTATCTTCAAAATGGATTGCGCCAACTGATAACATGCGGCCAAAGTCAGACGATGCCAAAATGCTTCACCAGTGGTTAAAGGGTTAAACAGGCAACAGTGGTTATTTCCATAGTCCAATGTTTGTTGTCCTTCACTCTCCTCCCAGGATGGCCAGACAGCTCTCATGGCTGCATCCTCTAGAGGTCACCTTCCTATTGTGGAGAGACTGCTGGCAGCAGGGGCCCAGCCTGACCTGCAAAAGAAGGTACTGCTAATTCAGTGGGGGTGGGAAGTGGTGCAATCAACAAAACCACTTGGTATAGACTAGTATGTAAGAAATGGAGCCACCTGGTTTTGTCAATAATGGGATGTGACTCTTGTCCAACTTACAGTGCATTTCGCCAGTAAGGACATGTTTATCACTAACAGCCAATCTGTTCTCAGACTGTAGTTGTACCAGTAGACATTCAACATGTTACCTAACTAGGAAGAGAGTGGACAACACTGAGTACAGCATGTAACCTCAGTGTTTACTCACGTATTGGTTACTGTATTTTCTCATTTGCTCAATCATCTTTGTTTTAGAACCACAGATGTATCCATTGTGTGAGAAGTTTTGTTTTTAAAGTCATTGTAGTCACTTTAATTATTAACAGTTGCTTTCAGCTGTCTGTGGAAATAACAGGATGATTCTGCATGTGGTGCATATTTCTGTGAAGCAATGAGCCAACAATTTTAGATCCAGTGGGTATTAGGTTCATGCTCTTCCTCTGATTGAGCTTCTGTTGTTATTGTCCCACTCCAGGATGGCTGGACAGCAATGATGTATGCATGTCATGAGGGTCATGAGCATGTGGTGGAGGCACTACTTAAGGGAGGGGCCACTGTGGATATTCAACTTGAGGTAATACCAGTCATTACTTGACAGTAGGTCCTCCTCCATTATACCCACATACATATGTATTGTCAGAAATAGCAAACTGCCTTGTACCTACGACAAATTGTAGCATATCCCGGAGGCAAATTTCTATCTGACGCATGCACCCTTTTCAAACTTAGTCTCTGCACAAAATTCATGCTAACAAACTGCGCACACATGGGTTGGTGGAGTTAAACCCTTAAGCTAGCAGGAATAGCATATAGTCCAGTGTACATGCTACCAGCTAAGGCTACCAGCTTGTGAAATTTCTGCATATGTACTAGAGCCATCCAAAAATGCCAGCAAAATAGATAAACAATCTAGATTATATTGTATCTCTGACCTTTCATGCTTTTCACAATGCTTATTGTGACTAAAGTAAGTTACATTATTCAAACAGACTAGAAATATTCTCACCCTTCAAAAAGAGAGAAAGAGTCTGGTCATACTACAACTGATGAGTTGTTGCCAAGAAACACAATTATTGTACTGCACAGCTAAACCTGTTTTGCCACCATTCCATGTGAACGGGTGCTAGCTACGTATCTACAAAAAGCATGTCTCTGATTGGTCATGGCAACATTCTCCTGTGGCGACAGCTTGATGGTTGCAGTGTGACCAAAGCCTTCCTCATTTTGAGAAGGGTGTGGTGCTAACTAGTAAAGTGGGTTCATAAGGAGTGCAGTATTCCCACTATGGCATCCTGGTCTGACTTTGAAGATCAGAAAATGTCCTTGGTTGTGAAAATCGTATCAGCAGTGTTTGTATAAAACTGCTATGCAGTTGATACTCCATTCGTTTTCACTTCAGTCAACTGTTTTCACATCTTTGAAATCAAACGATGACGGGAAGAACACTTTTCTTGTCTAATTGTTCATGTGTGTCTCCAACAGTCAAACAGAAAAGGATTACAGTTTGGTGTGACAATAGGAACTTGTACAGATTCATATAAGACATGCAGTTTTCCCAGTGAAGTGGACACAATTTCATCTGGAAGACAAACTGAGAATGCATGCCATTACACTACCTTTTTTCTCAGAATTTTCCGCCTTTGGGTAACTTTACAGAGGACTGTGGCCTGGGAGATTTTATCAGGAAGGCACAAGGATTCTCCACACCCCTCCTGTCGGCCTAGGTAGACACTGACATCTCTCATGTGGTAAAATCTCCCAGCCTGGACTTGTGTACAGACTTTAAACTATCAAGTAGCCACAGTGGTAGCCTCATCCCAGACCTTTGCCACCTCCAGAAATTTACCACTACCTACTTATATGCATATACACAGGAAGAAGGCGTGGGAGATCTCGTCACATGCAGTGATGTCATGTAACATTAGGTAGACAGAATGTAATCACACAAGGGGCAGTATTCAATCATTACAATTCATCCTTATGCTTTGTGTTGATCAGTCCCAAGTGCACCAAATTACATGCCTTGACACTCCCTTGCAAATGTTTGGCCTTTGAACAGACATACAATTTACAAGCCGGAAGGGTCTCAAGGTTGTTCATTGAGCAGGGCCTTCTGTGTGTCTACCTTCTGTCTGTCTAATCTTACATGAAATTACTGCATGTAATGAGATCTCTCAGGCTTTATCCCACTGTATTTGCATATCAATGAATCTATACTTGAGACAATGAAGATATGGAAATTTGGCTATGTTCAAGGTCAATGGGCCAATAGGTTAATTTCGTACTGTCAAACGGTCAAGCTCTCATTTGCAGGGAGATCAAACTCACTCAAGTACCCAAATGATCAAACCTTTCGACCTTTGTCTTTGCTGTGACTAGCTACAGTGACGCTGAATAACCACCCCTTCACACATAAAGAATGTTTAGAGCACAGTGGTTGACCAGAGGAGGTAGGAAGCTAGTAATTAGCGACGCGCGCGAATGTAGCAATTAGTGCTACGTGAATGACGTAATCATACAGGCTGCCATTGAGCCCCATAGTAAAAGGTGAAATCGATTTACACTACGGCGCCCTTGCTTGTTTGAAACAAAACTCGCTCAGTGGATGCTGCCAGGTGAGCTCTAGATCGACCACTATAGCTCTTCCTTATACGCAAAGCATTTGAGTGTTTCCTTGGGAATCCCCGTGAAAGATTTTGCGTGTCATAAAATGCCATAGCGGTTGATCTAGCGCTCACCTAGCAGTATCCACTGAGCGAGTTTTGTTTCAAACAAGCGAGGGCGCAGTAGTGTAAATCGATTTCACCTTTTACTCGTATGATTACGTCATTCACATAGCACTAATTGCTACCTTCGCGTGATCGCGCGCGTCGCTAATTACTAGCTTCCTACCTCCTCTGGTGGTTGACTAAGCAATTGCTTTTATCAACCACGACACTAGTTCAGTCACTGTGGGTAACTTAACATTACTATTAGTAGCTATAGCTCACCTTACTTGATGCCTGTATGAAGATAGGGTTCATGGGTACAACTCCACCCATTCACACATGCGCTGCATAAACTTCGGTGCAGAGACTAAGTTCGAAAAGGGTGCGTCAGATAGAAACTCGCATCCTGGAGACGCTACATCTGGATTTGAAAGTAGTTCACATCAGGATTTGAAAGTGCCAGTACACTCTGTTACAGCACTGCAGCACTGTAATACTGAAACAGTGAGAATTAATCATTGAACTGTTTCTGTAGTCAGCCAAAAGGCACTACTGTATAACAGTACCATCATGACAGCCTCTTGTACTTTTCCACTCTTGTTTGTTTGTTTTGCATTGAAAATCTAACTTTCAAACGGGAGTTCATTGAAGCACTTGTAAGAATGTACCACTTGAGGTAGAATTCCTGTCATATCTCCATGTTGCCATAGCAACAACACCATTCTTAGCACAATACAATGATAACCTATCCTCACCCATCAGACATTATTTGTTTAAACTGGCAACAGTGGTTATTTCAGTGTCTGTTGTCCTTCACTCTCCTCCCAGACTGGCCAGACAGCTCTCATGTCTGCATCCTTTAGAGGTCACCTTCCTATTGTGGAGAGACTGCTGGCAGCAAGGGCCCAACCCGACCTGCAGAAGAAGGTACTGCTATGTCAGTGGAGGTGGGGAGTGGTGCAATCAACAAAATCACTTGGTATAGACTAGTATGTACTTAGAGTCACCTAGTTTTGAGATGGTACCGGATGCCTCTTGCATAATTTGAAGCACACTTTGCCAGCAAAGAATGTTCTCAGATTGCTGGTGGTGAGACAGTACCATAATCTCCCAAATATAGGACCACCCTTGAAATAAGCCCACCTGTATTTGAATGAAGCTATTGCAAAGGGTGCTTTTCTCTCTCGAAAGTATGCCCACCTATTTATGCTGTAGTACTGTATTTCTTCGATCAGACACTGCGGCTACTATTTATTTCACTGCAGGTTTTTGTGTGGCCACTATTCAAGGGCGGCATTTTTTTTTTAGAAAGCCCACATAGACGTCTACGTCAATGACAGCTGGATAAGATACAGCAGATTGCAGAAGTTTTACAACAAGTATAGCGGACTAGTGGGAAACCACAATTAATTTACTGTGTATGAATCAAGAGGAAGGGTCTACGAGGGGTAGAGATAATCACATTCATATGTGGCAAATCAAAAGTGGTTTTCCACTGCTCAGCTTGTTGCAAGACTTTTGCAATCTGCTGTACAACCGGGTGATACAGTGACAACTGTTAGACGCCGTCAGTAGTACACGCAGCCTCTCAGTCCTATTGTCAGCGTGGAAATGAGTTATACAATATGAACAGACCCAATGCTAGCTTGGTGACCGTCATCAGTAACTGTTCGCACACGTGTACATGTGCCGCATACACTAACCACGGCTACTATTCGAGGGTGGTATTTATTTTGCTCAAAGCTTCTGATTGTGTGTCTACTATTCAAGGGTGGCATCTGGCAATAAAAATATCAACTCTCTAAAATACGCACGCCCGCCTCTTTGAGGCGCCACTTAAGTTCATCACCCGTGGTCGTATTTTCAGGAGATTACGAGACAAAAGGGAGGGAACAAAATTGTAACTGATCATCAGACACAGTTATTTTGTGTAAACAGGTCACACTGACAGGAAATTTCAAGTGAAATGACTCACAAGATACCATATCAGCTCCAGTGAATGCCAGGTCCATTCATAGATAGTACAATGTACTTAAAGAAGTGATTCCTGAAGGTGTAAAATTTAATTTAGGTATTCCCCCCAGACACCCTCAATTGATGTACAATGCATACCAACATCCACCTCTCTGACAATCTGTAACATTCACCATTTTCCCCTCCTTGACAATCCAGGGCCTACACTGAAGATGTTAAACACGTTATCATAGTCCAGTGTCTTATAGTGCATTTTTACCAGTAAGGACATGCTTATCACCACAGCTAAGCTGTTCTCAGACTACCTAACTAGGAAGAAAATGCAGGTCACTGAGTGTATATAGCATGTAACTTCAGTGTTTACTCACGTATCTGGTTACTGTATTATCTCATTTGCTCAATCATCTTTGTTTAGAACCACAGATTGTGCATCTAATATCTACTGTGTGAGAAGTTTGTTTTCAAAATTATACTAATTGCTAACAGTTTCTCTCAGCTAACTGTGGAAATAACAGGATGATTCTACGGTGCACGTTTCTGTGAAGCAATGAGCCACTGTTTTAGATCCAGAGAGTATTAGCCACTATTAGGTCACGTTCTTCAACTAAGTGAGCTCCTGTTGTTGTCCCACTCCAGGATGGCTTGACAGCAACGATGTTTGCATGTCAGGAGGGTCATGAGCATGTGGTGGAGGCACTACTAAAGGGAGGGGCCACTGTGGACATTCAAACAAAGGTAGTACCAGTCATCACTTGACAGTAGGTCCTCCTCCACATACCCAATATGTACTCTCAGCCTCCATTGTGTGAGAAGTTTTGTTTTTAAAGTCATTATAGTCACTGTGATTGCTAACAGTTACTCTCAGCTGTTGGTGGAAGTAACAGGGTGATTCTGTGGTACAGATTTTCATGGAGCAACGAGCCACTGTTTTAGATCCAGTGGGTATTAGTTCATGCTCTTCATCTGAGTGAGCTCCTGTTGTTATTGACCCACTCCAGAATGGCTGGACAGCAATGATGTATGCATGTCAGGAGGGTCATGAGCATGTGGTGGAGGCACTATTAAAGGGAGGGGCCACTGTGGACATTCAAGATGAGGTAATACCAGTCATCACTTGACAGTTGGTCCTCCTCCATTATACCCACATCCATACATATGTAATGTTAGAGTTATCAAACTGCCTTGTACCTAGTCCGGAATATAGAATATCCCAGAGATGCTACTTCAGAAGTTGTCATCAGAACTTCAAAGTGCCACTACACTCTGTTACAGCACTGTAGTACTGAATTACAAAATTAAAGCACTACTACAAAGGAACTGTATACGAAAGTATCTCCATGATAGCCTCTCGTAGTTTTCCAGTCTTGTTGGATTGTTTTGCTTTGAAAATCTAGTTTTCAAACCTAAGTACTACTTGGGTTGGAATTCCTGCTATAGCTCATGTTGCCATAGCAACAACACCATTATGAGCACAATACAGTGGTAACCTATCCTCACCCATCAGACATGATTATTTCTTTAACCACCATAGGCTATTTACTGGAGGTCTTTTTAGGCTATGGATACCTTCTTTGGTCCATATTTTCACTTCTGCTTAGTGCTGGAAACTTGAGCCAAAGGCTCTTCACATTCTCTGGGGGTTCATGACCCTAACCACACCCACTCATTAGCAAGCTTTCAATGGTCAGGGGTCTACAACCAGAGAACCCTCTGCCTGACTAAAAACTGCCTACAGATCTGGAAATGGTGCCCCTACAAGGGGAGAGGAGTAGTTTCTGCGCTCACTTGTGCTAACAAGGTGAGAAATGGTCCAGCCAGTGCCGACCAAGGCTGTTCTACAGCCAGCCAAGGCAGCGGCCATGTGCACAGCATGTCTTGAATATGCCCACCCACCTCCCCCTATCCCACCTTTTTTGCTAGCACAAAACCTATCTTCAAAACAGATTGCGCCAACTGATAACATGCGGCCAAAGTCAGACGATGCCAAAATGTGTCACCGGTGGTTAAAGGGTTAAACAGGCTACAGTGGTTATTTCCATGGCCCAGTGTTGTCCTTCACTCTCCTCCCAGACTGGCTGCACAGCTCTCATAGCTGCATCCTTTGGAGGTCACCTTCCTATTGTGGAGAGACTGCTGGCAGCAGGGGCCCAGCCTGACCTGCAGAAGAAGGTACGTACTGCTAGTTCAGTGGGGGTGGGAAGTGACACAATCAACAAAACTACTTGGTGTAGATTAGTATGTAAGCAAAGAGCCACCTGGTTTTGTCAATAATGGGATGTGACTCTGGTTCAACTAACATTGCATTTCATCAGTATATCACCACAGCTAAGCTGTTCTCAGACTACCTAACTAGGAAGAAAATGCAGGTCACTGAGTGCAGCATGTAACTTCAGTGTTTACTCACGTATCTGATTACTGTATTCTCTCATTTGCTCAATCATCCAACCTAGAATTTGCTCAATCATCTCTGTTTAGAACCACAGACTGTGCATCCATTTTCCATTGTGTGAGAAGTTTTGTCTCGATCTGTGGTGCACATTTCTGTGAAGCAAAGAGCCACTGTTTTAGACCCAGTGGGTATTAGCTCACATTCTTCTGAGTGAGCTCCTGTTGTTGTTGTCCCACTCCAGGATGGCTGGACAGCAATGATGGCTGCATGTCAGGAGGGTCATGAGCATGTGGTGGAGGCACTACTAAAGGGAGGGGCCACTGTGGACATTCAAGATGAGGTAATACCAGTAATTACTTGACAGTAGGTCCTCCTCCATTATACCCACATACATACGCAATGTCAGAGATATCAAACTGCCTTGTACCTAGTACAATGTGGATATGCAAACAAAGGTAATTCATTTTTGGGTTGTTTACTAGGTTTCAAACTTGAGTTCAGTTTACCATTGAAGCACTTGTAAGAATGTACCACTTGAGGTCAACAGCATGAGCACAATACATAATCCTCACCCATCAGACATGGTTATTTGTTTAAACAGACAACAGTGGTTATTTCCATAGTCCAGTGTTGTCCTTCACTCTCCTCCCAGACTGGCCAGACAGCTCTCATGTCTGCATCCTTTGAAGGTCACCTTCCTATTGTGGAGAGACTGCTGGCAGCAGGGGCCCAGCCTGACCTGCAGAAGAAGGTACTGCTAATAAGGTGGAGGTGGGAAGTGACACAATCAACAAAACCACTTGGTGTAGACTGGTATGATTGTACATAAAGTCACCTAGTTTTGTGATGGTGCTGGATGCCTTTTGCAGAAATACACTTTGCCAGCAAAGAATATTCTCAGATTGCTGGTGGTGAGACAGTACCATCCCAAAAATAGGCCCACCCTTGAAATAAGCCCACCTGTATTTGAATGAAGCTATTGCAAAGGGTGCTTTTCTCTCTCGAAAGTATGCCCACCTATTTATGCTGTAGTACTGTATTTCTTCGATCAGACACTGCGGCTACTATTTATTTTGCTGCTGGTTTTTGTGTGGCCACTATTCAAGGGCGGCGTTTAGTTCTTTGGAAAGCCCACACAGACGTCTACATCAATGACAGCTGGATAAGATACAGCAGATTGCTGATATAGCTGACTAGTGGAAAACCACAATTAATTTACTGTGTGTGAACCAAGAGGAAGGATTTGCTGAGGGGTAGAGATAATCATAGGCAATAAGCCCACCTGTATTTGAATGAAGCTATTGCTAAGGGTGCTTTTCTCTCTCGAAAGTGCGCCTACCTATTTTTTTTTCAAGCATAACTGCACCCCAAGTGGAAAGAAAACGGTGACTGGGGTGCAGGTGGTAACTGCATCCCAAGTGCAAAGTATCGGGTATAGGTGGCAGGCCATTAGAGCACAAACTTTGACTAAGAGAAAAGGTCATGGGTATGAAGGGTGTGGTAAGCAAGGGTGAAAGACAGAGGGTTAAATGAAGATATGGTCCTACTGACAACAAAGGTTGTGCCAACTGGTGAAATCAACCACTGAGCTGGTATATACATTAGCTGTTATCTAGCAACAAGTGGTTAAGTGCGAAATGTGTTCTTCACATGTATCATGGTGTACGGTAGTACGCCATATGTAGTGATGACCCCGAAGAAATGGTGGCCACATTAAAGAAATGCACAAATGACATGCTCAAAATGTCTACGTTGGATTAGTCAATGGTCTCTATAAGCCAAATCAGTCATCGAGTGCTTCCTTGAGCAACAGGACCGTTAACTTTGCTGCAAAGCATCGCTGAAGTACCAGACCGGCAAGTCACTAGAACAAGCAAATCGTCTATCTTCTGACTTTCTTTCTTCTCTCACTCTAATCAGGCTAGCATGATAACGGCTGAAGCTATAACAACGATTCAAATGGGAAAAAACCACCAGGTATTGCACTCACTACTTATTGTTGTCGTAGAACTCGAACTATTCTTCAGTGATTCTCAAGCACTCCAATGTTAATGCTTGGTGCTATACGCCATTTTGCTAGAATAATTATTCATAGCAAGTACGCCCCTCGGAAGCTCAACTGAGCATGTGTTTAGATCTAGCTTACCGTGAAAGATGAACTTCGGATGGCAACAGCCAAAGTCAGGTGGTATAGCACAAAACATAGAGAGGGGATGTATATGTTTCCAGGAGAAGTAGGTATGTATTGCTAGAGCTGCTGTAAATGAAAGTGTATGTGAGGACTCCACACTGAGCACATGTAGTTTGCAAGTGCAGCAGTTTCTACTTCCATTTAGACCGTATCTGAAGTAGTTTTGTAATCTAGTCAGTTGCTAGTCATATAACCTAGATACGAGGTATACTAGTCTTGATGGTTAAAACACTAGCTGGTACTTGCCAGCTAGTGTTCTAAATTTGCCAGCTAGTGTTAAGTTGCCAGCTAGTGTTTCAACCACCAAGTACTTCGTAGCTAGGTGGGTTATATGACTTAGAACACTAGCCACTGATATTCAATTTTTATTTTTAACTTTCACATTTCAAATTTGCTTGTTATATAGTCATTTACAACAAAAATGCGTATAGTATGCATACAATATTTACTTCGAGTTGATCATAGCATTTTGGCTGGTGTCTTCTTAACATCCTCCTTTTGTGTTGTGCCTGTGCCTGAGTCTTCATATTCCTCCAATGCAGCAAGTAGGAGCCTATTGGTAGCTTGGTATTCGAACTGCTCTAGTGCAGCTAGTAGCACTGAGTCAACTGTGCATGGCTTCATTCAAAAACTTCTGCACTAGAGGAGGCAGCCACAGAAACTGGTGGTTGTTCAGCTCCATAGATGCTGTGGTTTAAACCAATTTAAGACTATAGCTACTCACCATCAAACTGTACCTGTAATGGGGTCTTACGACTCAATACTCTGTGGTGCAGTCTATGGAGAATTTCTCGGTGAACCACTAGTAGTCCACATGAAGTGAGTGCGGGATTTATAAGCTCGCGTGCAAAGCCTCATTAAACTCATGTGCTTTGCATTTGGGTTTTAGGAGACTTTGCTTGGGCTTTTAAACCCTACAGATAAAGAAGTTTGATTTTTGGATTTACAATTTCACTTGGAAGCATTTGAATTTATGACGATTCTTAGTTCTTTGTGAACAAAAACGTTCTATACTTTACACAGCATGCATCTTCCCCTCGCCCTACCCTCCCACATCTCTTCTCTCTTACCATTCCTAATTACACCCCAAGTAGAAAGAAAGAAAAAAAAAGATCCGAGATAAAAAAGCCACAAGAGTGCTTGTACCTACCTACTATTTTAGCGTTTCTCTACCTGCCTAATGGGACTTATTCAAGCTTGATAGTACAGCTGGAAGCAGTAATCAGTACTTACATTGCAAGCGCTAAGACTGAGAGCTAATGCATGGCGACTACACGGGGCCAAACATTTGCTATCAATGAATTTGACCTACAGTGACACAGGATTTTTCAATGGCATAAAGGTAATTTTATTTCATTTTTTTTAAACAACTGCTGACCTGAGTTATGACCAAAGTGTTGACACTTCAAGTGATCACACGCACGTCATCCCGACTTGCAGCTCTGGAATCTTGTATACAGCCTACGGTAGGTACACTGACAACAAACTACATCTATTAGCTTCAAGTTTCTGGTAGCGAACTACGTCTATTAGCTAGAAATATCAACTGACAGACTGTTCAAACCAAGCGAGCACAGTCTGCAGGCACACTTTGCGGTTGATGAGCGGGGTTTGTCATGTGACCGTAAAGCTTGCTGGAGTGGGCTTGAATGTTTGTGAGTATGTTGGAAAGGCAGAGAGCCATCCTGGAAGATGGGTGTCATCACACAGTTGTCTGGCAAAGGTACTGTAGAAAGCTGACTTTTCGGGCTTGTAGGCCCCGCCTGTTTTTATGCTAGTGGGAATGTGTATAACTTAGCTCCATTCTAGGGGCAATGACAGGAAGTAGATTTGTGGACGTAACTCCATGGCCTGGAGGTGAGCGGGAAAAAGCATACCTAGTTTTGTAGGGGGTGAGTTGAGCTTTCTGAAACTGGGCTCAGTTTTGGTTGGTTTGAGTGGAGGTGTGTCAAATTTTTCTTGAAAGCCAGCATAGCCAAAATTGCTGTTTTTGAGGTCAAATGTGTGTTTTGGCTTGTAGACTGGAATTGAAGTGGTCCCAGGACAAATCCATACGTAAAGTGTTCACTTGTTTTGTGTGTGTGTAGATGATGTGGTCAGACTGGGGGTGGAGCCTTGGAGAGGGTGCATTTTAGCTGAGGGACTAAAAGAGAAAGCAGAGTGGTGCAAACCTTTTGCAAATATTGTGTACACTTTGACTTTACCCATTCATCTGTCCACACGACTCGGAGATTTGTGATTCAAGGTTGTCCTACCTTAAAACCAATTTTAGCCGTAAGCCTAAGCCTAACCCTAAGCATGCTAACCCTGAAGATGCCCTAAACTTCGTAACCCTTGCCCTAATCCTAACCCTATTTTCATTAACCTGAATCTAACTAACCCCATTTGTAGCCTCGTTCCCAGGCCCCATCCGAAAAATCGGAAAAGGGGCCTGGAAGCACTTTTGTGTGTTTTCTGTCGCTAATGTAAACATCATCAAACGTGTGCTACGGTAGGACACGCCTTAATGCAACCGTTGATGTCAGCTGACTATCATGCAAATACATGCAAGATGAAGCAAGAGTGAGTTGAACAAGCGATGCTGTAGTATGCTATCTTCCGTGTTTATCTATCCAGTTTGGATGCACGCTGTCTATACACAAATTCCGACAGATCGTCTCAGTTGATCGGGACCCAAGCCAGTCCCAACAGACGATCGGGGAGTTTGTCTCGATAACCCGTATGGATAAACAGCACTCTCTGATTTCGATCATCCACCAATCTCGCGTAAACGCGACACCACTACCGCATGTATGTAGGAGACACAGACGACGCCATCACGAGCTACTCTACCATATATTTGCATAGTCGGCACTTTTGGCCTCGTGCGCATGTGACGGGATCACGTTCCGCGTGGTTTCATTCTGCATTCTGATTGGCTCCTCAAAATTTTGAGAGGTAATGGTCGACAGAAAATACACGGAAACGCTACCAGGCCCCTTTCCTGCCTGGGGACGAGGCTACCCCATTTGAGCCCATGAATCTAATTAAAGCTCAGCACACATAGGTTAACGACCAAGTTTTTGTCATGATATGAAATTAATTAGGAGTTATGTAGCCCTCTCCAGTGACCATGAACGTCACTGGGTTCAATCAGCTGTCCAATGGGAATGTTGACTCATGTTGATCATCATGAATGTCCTTAGTGGCCTTTTTGGTGTTAGGTTGAAAAGGTGGGATGTGTTACATGGATTATTCATAAGTGTGTCCCAAGCATTTAATCCATCCTAACCGTAAGAACCCGGGATCATGGATCTCACTAACCCTATCTTGGGGCTCATGAGTGTTGTTAGTGTCCCAATTTGGGTCAATGAATCTCATTAAAGGATTGTAAACATAGCTGGAATTCAGTGTATCTGTCTCTTCATGAATATGTGATAAGCCATTTGTGATAGCCCTGTGTAGCAGTCATGAGCAGCATTACATTCGGTGACCTATTCAATGGGAAGTTTGGTTTACGTAGATCATCAAGAGTATCATTTGTAGTGTGCTGTCAGTTCATTCAGATTCCTGAATTGAAGGCTGGTGATACATTCAATATTCATAAGTTTCATATAGAAAGCAGGTTAAGGTAGGACAACCTTGAATCGTGCCAATTCCAATCATGAATAATTAATTAGATCAGGTGACCATAAGGGCACTATTGAAATTCATTGGCTTGTTTACATTTTCCCATGGCGGCAACCGGTATCAACAAGGGGAGGTGTGTCCCTTTGATGTGGCATGCGGCTCTTTGTAGTGGTCTGGCGGCACTTTCATGTGGCTGGGCAAAACTTTGAAGAAATCCAACACTTAATTACACCCCAAGTAGAAAGAAAAAAAGATCCTTGAGAAAAAGCCATAAGAGTGCTTGTACCTACCTACTATTTTAGCGTTTCACCACAAACCTGACGGGACTTACTCAAGTTTGATAGTACAGCTGGAAGCAGTAATCATTGAAGTACCTACAGTGCAAGCGCTAAGGCTGAGAGCTAACGTACGGTGACTACGCGGGACCAAAGATTTGCCATCAACGAATGCTGTGAGGTCCTAACCATTGTACTGGATTGTGTCCCTGCTTCAGGATTGATAAGCGTGTGTTTGTGTATATGTACTACTGTGCGTGAGAGTGTCCTGCTAGTATAAGCTTCATGTGCAGTTTTAATAACAAGCCTCAAACAGCTTTCCACTCTGGATTTTGTTCTGGCTTTTCTTCAAAACTGTGTGACAAAATCTGGAATGAATTCCTGGGTTCAAGGCTAGATCACGCCTTCCTTCTGCCCTATTGAGCTAGACTTCACACTGTGTGTACTGGGCTAGCTTACAAATACCACTGAGATATGTAGTTTTTGTATAGCCATGGGGATTCAAATACAGACTAGCGTATATGTGTGCGTAGCACTTACCAGTTGTTGATTGGTAATAGAAGGAAGATAAACTGATCTTCAGAGATTTGATGCTGTGACATTGATTTAGCATACTAGTTTTGCCTCTGTGTTTGAGTACTCTGTTCAGGATCTTGAGACTGAGAGCTAGTGCTAGTGAGTTAATAGCAACGCACACTGGCTCTAATGTCCACAAGGTGAAACTAGAACAAGGTACGGAAGTATATCAGTGATTACATCATAATGCCAAATCTCTGACTGCTAGCTTTGTAACCCCATGAGAATAGGACTAAGTGCTATAGTCAGGCGGCATTGATAGTTAGATTTAACATCTGGTAATGTTAATACCCTTGCCCTTTCCCTTACTCAAAATTTGTGTGCCTGCTCCCCCACTTCAAGTGTATGGAGATGATCAGCATGCTTAGTAAGAAAGAGATTTCATAGATACATAAATACATGAGGGAATATTCATAGCCTGACCTCACTGTATATGCAAGGATATGTTTAATTAACCCTTTACAGTAAAACCTCCGAACAAAGGACACATTGGGGACAGGCCAGTTGTCCCTTGTAGAGAGGTTGTCCTCTTCTCGGAGGTTTTCGTGTAAACATATTGGAAATTTCTTAAAGATGAAAAATAACACTTAACTGTATTATTATAATATATTCTGCTTCATTTTGATGTTTTTTTTTCAATAGCAAGATGGCAAGAGGAACTCTACTATCATGAGAATGATGCTTATATGAAGGACCACCGCTGCGGGTTCGGAGTACGGAGGTATCCGAATAGGCCATTCGGTATACTTCCAGTAGGCGTGGTAATCTGTGATCGGCTAGGCTGTTGAACGCCGCGCATTTTCGGACCTCTCCGTTGCTTTACGCTGACGAGAAAGGCTAGCACGATGAGCAATAGTGCTAATATAGTGCTCGGTCTTTGAATCCAGCGACGGTAGCATTACGAAAGCGGTCGACAAGTGTCCGCATTATGTGGGTGTAACTTCACTGTCCGTTTTCGGAGGTAATTTTATATTGGCTAAGGTATGTCGGGGACGGATCAGTGTCCGTTGTTCGGAGTTGAGAGGTATCCGCTTCTCGGAGGTTCGAAATGTATTAGTTCTATGGTAAAATCAATCGGGGTCAAGTGAGCCGTCCGCTGTACAGAGGTTGTCCGCTTTTCGGAGGGTTCGTTGTTAGAGGTTTTATACTGTAATGTCCATACTGCCTAAATTCGCACTTTTGACAGCCTAATATATTTTATAGCTTCTCTCCTTGAAATGCTGTTTACTCACAAACTAGCGTTACTGCTGGTAATTTGTTGTAAAATGGGTGGTCTAAGACACTGAGCATCAGGGAGAGCAGCTGTTTAGACAGAGACTGCCTGCTAGGGAAACATCAGTGGAACAGTACAAGTAGACAAAGGTAATTCGGTTTTGAAAATCTAGGTTTCAAATGTGAGTTTAGTTTACCATTGAAGCACTTGTAAGAATGTACCACTTGAGGTGGAAGCTCTGTCATATCTCCATGTTGCCATAGAAACAACTCTGTTATGATCACAATACAATAGTTACCTATTCTCACCAACCATACATGGTTATGTTTTGTTAATTAAACAGGTCACAGTGGTGAACCGACCAAAGTTAAATGCAGCAGTCATATGCAAATGCCTTGTACCTAGTGCAAATTGTGGAAACATAATTCTACATATTGGTTCTCATCATGTTGAAACTAAGGTGCCAATACACTCTGTTATTGGGGCGAGCCTGAGCGAGCCCCACACAAGCGAGACTGCATTGCGCATGAGTGTGTGTATACGTACGTACGTGCTTAAGCTTGCGGCCATATACCGTAAATTTTAAATGAAGATCGAACTTGTGTGTAAAGGGCTATTGCCAAAGTGCAGCGTCCGTGACTCGCAGTGGAGATGATTGAAGTTGAAGCATGCATGGCAACTTACTTCTGGTTTGTGCTGCTACGGATCATCAACATCAGGTTGCTCACAGGCAGTACAAATTTAATATGGACGGTCACGATGGTGGTTGAGTGGGTCGGTTTCAGGTCAGGGCCATGCATATTAAAATGGCACTCATAAACGCCATGAAATTCAGCTCATGATTTCAGTGTAAAGCTTAGTCCATGCATGTGTAGCCCAGGCTGAAGAAATGGCTGCAACTTGTTGGCATATGTACATATGCGTCATCAGGTTTGGCTTATTATGCTCATGTAACAGTAGACAGTTACAAATCCTGCTGTGTGCCATGACAAGTTAACAGTTGACATTTGAAGCAAAGCAAAAACACTTTTAAAGCCCCCTGTGAATGGTAATGGATGTGCATGTAGGAGGATAATTGACTTGATGTATTACATCACTCATCAGTGACATAATATTCTGTATCAGCTTGCTCAGGCTCGCCCCCACAATGTTCTACATTTCCTAGTGGTATTGTTGTACTGTAGTAATGAACAGCCATGATTGGACTAACTGCTGTTACTATTGTATAGCAGTATCACTGTGTAAGCCCCTTTCACTCTTCATGTGCTTTCAATTGAAAATCAGCTACAGCTAGTTTTGAAATGCATAGGTGGTGGAACTGTGGGGGCACCTGCCCCCACAAAATTCAAGGCTTGGGGGCATAGCCCCCACAATTGTCCACAGTTACGGCAGTAGCACGGCCATCCTCGTGCAACTAGATCAGTGATCCTGGCCCAAGAATATAGCTACAACAGGATAATTCCACAGACTTTACCATTCAGAAAGTTGAAATGAAACTGCTGTTTGCAGCAAAGGCAATCTTTGGTAACATGACAGTCTCCATGTGAATGTCTATAACGAACTAGAATATGCAGAATCACACATGCAAAGAACTGCATGTATGACTAAAGATCATAGTTCCACTTTGGGCCAAAAATGACCTCAGAAGTGATCCTACAGCATTCACAAACATTCTTGGGGAGCATACCTCCAGACCCCCCATAGCAGGTGCGTGCTAATGCACACGCACACGTATGTGCAGGCAAGCAGTAGTCTCACGTGGCCACACACCATTCTGTAAGGAGAGAGGGAGGGGGGGGGGGGGGGGGAGGGGGAATGTCTTCCGCTGCCGTTAAAATGTGAGTGTATCCTTCCCTTAGTGACAACAAAGTGGAGTAGAGCTCTTGTAATCAACTAAAAGTATGAATTACACGTAAAAGTGGATATGTTGTTCATTATTGGGAAAAACAGAAACTCAATGAAAGCTCTGTATCCTAAACTATTTACACACCATATGTCCCATCACTACAAGAATGTACCACTTGGGGTTGAATCCCTGCCATACCTCCATGTTGCATTAATTTAATGTGAGCACTGGTAACTTCCTCAGCCATCAGACATGGTTACTTTGTGTAAATGTCACACTGGCAAGGGTTCATTTAAAGATAGTCAGCGAAAAGGTATCCATATATCTCTCCTCCTCCAGGATGATATTACTGCTTTGATGATAGCTGTCCATCGTGGTCATTCCTACATAGTTGAGGTCCTCATCAGAATCGAACCCGATATCAACCTTCAGAACAAGGTGGGTGTGGTGACATACTGTAGTGTATGTAGTGCATGTGTTAGCTGGGCAGTTACCTGGTGTATACAACGCCCTTTTGTTGGTCAGGGGGACCGGATCTTTTGGATGCACTAAGATCTGGGATCTGGTCCCCCTAGCCTCCAACCCTTGCCGCCATTAGCACTGTGCCATTGAGGCCTGACACATTCAGTCTCAACCTCTGCCGATGAACAGAGAGGTTAGTCTGTTTACAACAGACCAATTAACAGACTCTCTTGAATTTCCATGTTCTCTGTCTATGTAAATTTGTCACTGTAGTTTATGTTTCCAATTGTCACACAATTCCAGTTTATGTCTGTATTTAAGTGATCTTTGTATACAACTGATGAAGACTGCTGAATAGCGTGTCGAAAAGCTAAGCCCTTACTTAGAAAAGCTGAAGCAGCAATTCATATGCGGATGCCTATGTCTGTATGGGTGCGTATAAAAACAATGTGGTTGCTGTAATGCTTATCTTCATGGGTGCTTATTTTATATGGGTGAATGTTGAAAATGAAAGGTAAATTGTCAAGCCAGTTGGTACTTCCAACTAGGCCCATTCTGGTCCAGCCTATTACATCCAAAGTTGGTTGTTTTGTTTAGTTGCCTGGACTGTAGCTAGGTCTTCTCTCCTGCTTCTCTTCCAAAAAGTAATCCTGGCATTTGGCTGCATGTCCAGGGTTTCTTTTTGCTTTCCAAATACTTTATAAGACATTTGCCATGGATACTTGTATATGGCTTCTCCTTGCCTTCTCTTTCAAAGACTCTACAGGGCCTGTGCCAAGTCTTCACTTTGGCTTCTGCTTCTGAATCAAGACTCTGCCTGGAGTTTAATTGGCTGTGCCTGCCACAGCTACTTTTCACCTTCCTCTCCTTTTTTTGAGAGACTCCAACTGATGTTTCTTTGATTGAGCTATGGCTTTTAATTTCCCTCTTCTTTCGTTCTCTCTTTAATGAGAAATGATTAACCTTTAATTTTCGGACTAAGTTGTGAGAATGTGTATTCAAGCCTGTGTATTCAATCATATATCACAGGCTATGATACTGAAGTCAAACAAAATGCAGTCAAATCAAAGAATTGGGCCACTTTCACACAAGTATATAAAATACCAATTTCATTATGTTTAGACATCGTTAAATCATGCTTTTCAGACCAAACTAGCCAAAATATTAGGACATGCTGACACACAAACAGACTGGTTGATTAACACCTCTTGTGCATGCACACACAGGGTAATCACTTTCTCTAGTTTATCCTATTTGAGGACACAAATCCCTGCATAACAACACAGAATCTTCAAAACTTGAAATGATCACATGCAAACTATTCATTGTTCACAACACACTGCAGCTGTTTTGCTTTTAGTTAACTTCCATTTCACTTGGTACTGTACTAGTTTACAATACCTCACAGTCATCAGTACCATGCATCTTATGTTTGTATACATGCTTTGTATATGGGTGTTAACCCACCAACCTGGGCTGTGTAGACTGTACTACTGGACTGTACTGCTAGCCTGACTTACTTTCTTGTGCTCTCATGCAATGCTGTGTGGACTATGCAAGATAATGCGATGTAATGCAGGAATGAGATTCCCATCACTTCATACAACTGGGTGTGAAACTGTGTATACTGATAAGAGCATGTGCATGCAGATACCATCTAGCTGTGGACCTTTGCATGAAGCACAGCTACACTATACCTGTATTAATAACGATTATCAAATACAGCTGGTTGCAATTTTCAAGGAGTGCATGCACAACCACAGATATTTAGGAAGCCTGAATCTTTGCTATCAGAAGAAGTACTTGTGGTGCCTTTACCAACAACAGAATGGAGAAACAGCTCTGACATTTGCCTGCAAGAAGGATGACCTGAGGAGTGTGGAGCTGCTGCTAAAAGCCAGTGCTGACCCCAACCACATAACCATGGTGAGTACTACGGGAAAACAGTATCTCCTTCCATTTCCTAACTTTCTTAATTTTTAACTTTAATCAATAATTGAATCATGTTTTTGCTGTACCAGGAGCAAAAAGTAATCAGTTACCTGACGCTTTCACATCAATTGTGCATCGATAGCAGTATCTGAATGGTAAACTAGATTAGCAAGTAGGTGGAAACATACCACTAGATCAATGACCTTTGACTTGGGCAGTGTGAGCAGTGGCGGATCTTTCGCACCTCGCTTGTGTTTAGTGTTGCCTCTCCACTCGAAATCACACAGCAATACTCCACAAGTATCTGCCATAAGATAACTGTTAACCCCCTAGTTACATAACAACTTATAAAGTACAGCGAGACTGTCAGAAATAGGTATTTAGCACAGAAACTACTGCATGGGATTTAACTACTCATTCTTCCCTTTGCAGGACGGACAGACTCCCTTGCTGATAGCAACACGGAAAGGTTCCAGAATGATCATAGCTGCACTGCTGGAGGCTAATGCCAACTCCAATTTTATGCTACAGGTGCAGTTTATGTTGTTCAATTTGGCATCCTGAAGTAATATAGTGAAAATGTAGGACAGTGTGGAGGTGAGCCTGAGTGAGCTATAAGGCTTCTGCTGCTTCACCACATGCATTACCAGATCACAGCGTACGGACCATGTCTGAGATTATCACTCTGTCAGCGCAAGTCCTTACGTTAGCTAGATAGTTAAGAGAAATTGCCACGCATACAGAGAATAGCTTACCACTACAGGCCAATTTACACAGAGCACTTAAACTGTTTTCATCTATCTATTAACATAAAAAAGTATATTTTACATAGCGGCCCTAAACTGATTTGTATACTGATATGGAACCAGTTGAACGTGGCAGAATAGTCGCAGTGGGCATGTTTTTTGATATCAACATCTTAATTATTTCTTTTCACCAAGTGCAACAAAACCTACTGAACACAAAGCAGGGAGAGTATTCAATGTGTACAGCAAAAACCTTTGAAGTAGCTCACTTTGCAGCTTTAGTAAGTGGCCAAGTATGCCAGCAGACTATTAATACAAAATCTCCATTATGAAGTGCTGTGGTGACTTAGCCGTGCTGCTAGAGATACATGTTAATAAACGTTTGGGCAACTCAAAGCGTTTCACTGCTACAGTATATGTGTCTGTGCTGTTGACATGACTAACAGAAGTGTGTACTACTGCTAGGATGGAGTAACCCCTCTGATGCTGGCATGTGATGAGGGCAACATTGAGATGGTGGACCTCCTCCTCCAGTACAGTGCTGACCCCAACCTACAGCAACCGGTCAGTAACATGTTTGATTTTAGTGTATGTAGAGGTAAAGTGGAGATGCATCATGGTAGTTGTATTGTATGAAAACACTATGCAGTTCCATGGTACAAACATACTTCAACACTTCTTATAAATCTCCAAATTTGACAAAGATTTTTACATTTAAGAATTACCATTGACACCCAATACTGGAAGAGTTCTGTAGTCTTCGGCAGAGAGACTATGTACATGACCACTTGCACTTGCCATACAGAAGGGTAGGCTTACAGTGGTATACATTCCCACTGAGGGCCTTTTTAAAGCAAGGGGCACACTTAACTGTTGTTCTCATTTGTTGAGTCTTGCACAATACATACATGAGTCATCATACACTGCAAAGGATAGCCTCGTTTCCAGACTTTTTCTGCTAAGGAGAGAGCCTGGGATAACCCTCTTATTAGCGGAGAGAGCCTGGGAACAAGTCAGCACACACTGCCAAGAATGCATTTCCAATATTGCACAGTGAGTTGTTATATGGAGCACACTACAAATTAGGTGTGGATGCTAAGTGCTCGGACAAGCAGCATAACATGCTCAAGCTAGAAAAGAAATGCAGGAGATATAACTTTGTAAGGTATAATTTGCATCATCTCTAAGACACAAGCACTTGATAATGGTATAAGATTAGTATGTTTATAAGTGGACTTGTGACCACTTTCATCTGTGAGCAATATACAAAGGATATGTCCAACTGCATGATATCTATCTCTACAGCAAACTGGACATACTGCTCTGATGTTAGCGGCTAAAGCAGGTCACTTGAACATTGTTAAGAAGCTGATCACCAGTGGAGCTAGGCTTGATATTATAAACAAGGTGAACTCTCTGAGCACTACAGGCATACACTGCACACAGCTGCATGCTCAACATGTGACACTGCTGTGTGTAGCTTGTCAGCTAACTGTTACTTGTATTGCTACTGTTAGCTCACAGCTCCCCATACTAGACTTGTATGTATTGAGATTTGGGAAGCATCCCTTGGTAGTTATAAACTCCCATCAACTTGCTGCTACATACATTTGGGTACAGATTGACTTCACGTGAATGCAACATAATGTGTATAGTATTCTTGGGACTTTCTTTATAGTCAATGCAGTAACAATAGCTTTATCTCACTTACTGGGATCTTTGCATGTCATATAACTTAGTGTGATACGTAGATGTCACCAAAGTTTCCATACATTGTATGAATGTAGCAATGTCAGCCCAATTAAACACACAAAGTTCAGATTGCGCTCTATCTCCTAGCGTGGTATGACAGCTGCAGACATGGCTTCCATCAGTGAGCAGCCAGATGTATACCAGGAGCTTGTGGAGGCAAGCTTCATCTTTTCCACAATTATGCAGGTACTAGTACACAACTGTACACTGATAATTGTAGTTGTGCAGAAAATACTCAGAATATGCCAGTGGGAGTTTTGCATTCAGAGTTTTAATTTAGATCTTTACAATGCGAGTTTTCAACTGGTGGAGGGTTATGTACATTTATGGGTATGTGTATGCATGCATGCATGTGATGTGTGTGGTTTTGTGTGTGTGTGTGTGTGTGTATTTTTGCGTAAGCAATTAACACACCAGAATGGTGTTGATGTTTATAATTTTCACTTCTCTTTCGTACATTGACGCCACCTATAAGTAGCAGGATATAACTTGAAGCTTGCATGGCTATGTCAGTGTTATTGTTACTGTGGTCTTGTCTTGCATGCAGTCTGAGAGTGGAGGAGAAGCTGAGACAGTCCAGGCAGACCAGCAGCTGCCACGGGCTGAGGAGGAAGGTGAAGGTGACCTTCTTGGGATGCTGCTCAGAGCACTAGTGCTGAAATTGGACAGGGACAGTGAGCTCATGAAGGCACTTCACACTGAACTTCAACCACAAGAGACTAGAAGAAGTAAAGGGGTTCAAGATGTGACTGAACATTGGTTTGAAGAGAGTGATTAGTAATTTTTATATTAACATTAACATTGTATATAAGAGCTAGAAGTCCTAGCCCCCATTGGTCCACACACATTCAGGTTGAAAAGTTACATGAATAATTATTATGCTAAACCTATGATTATAGGATGTGAGTGATATTGCATGCATGTATTTGACTTCAGTAAGCATTTGTGTAGGTAGTCCATCATCTTTTAGCATGCCATATTGGGACACTGTACCTCTCTCTTCTGAAGCACTGTACTTTGTCCTGGCTTACTTTATCTGCTTGTACATGAACATCAGCATTCAAACTGCTTGTGTGTACATTTGTGTTGATGTAGAACACTCTTGCTGGAATTTTTTTGCAGTAATGAATCATATGGGTTATAGTACACAAAATTGCCAACCTTCTGCAGCTATCATAAACATCAACAGCAGCTAGTATAGAGTTCATATTGTTTATACAGACATGTCTTGCCAGAAAATGAACATAAGATGGTGGTAATTGTGAATGATGAAATGGTCTTCTAGTACATTGATTTGTAATTATGACTATATCATATTTGTATACCAGTATCATTGCAATGAGTTGTGGGCATACACAGGACCTGGTGTGAATATAGCTACAAGGATTTTCTGCTAATCATCTTTCAAGCAGTTGCATGAGGAAGGCAGTGGACACACATTTCAATGTTTTGCTTTCACTGTGACAGCAAGGCTGTAGCTAGTTGATACACTATAGCAACCCACACTAGAAAACACTGCATTTTCCCTCACCTTGTCTACATGATACATTACAGAATCCAAGTTGCGCATGCCCACCTATGTGCTACAACCCTAGGTAAAATGCTGTGCCCAGACAGCAGCTCACTTTTATCGAGGACCAGCATGTGAATTTTGACAAAAAATGGAATGCTTAGTCCACTTCCAAGCCAGGAAGTGGTGTTACCAGACATTCTGTAACTTTTCTGTCTGATCATCAAGCAAAGGCACCAGTCCTGCTTCATCAGATTGTTAGATTTCCATGTCTGCTTTCGATCCTAATGCCATTAGTCACTACAGTTAGCTAGGGTTTAAAGTGGTATTTCATTGAACTGGTGCACAGGCATCCATGCATGCATCTCAAAGTTCTATAGTAAGCACCTGGTTATACCTTAATGAGTATACCCCTCATCCTATAATCATTTTCAATGACAGGAGCAGAAAACGAACCAAAGGCTGTGGTGTTAGCTAACTGTAGATGATCAATATAATTATAGCAGACACTGCTAATGGATAACTATAATGGATAATTAAGGGCAGTCACCTGCCAATTATTGTTTAAATGACATTGTAGTGTTTGTGTAATATGTTTTGTGCACGTGTGATGTAATGCAAATTGTATTAAGTCACTATCCATTAGATGAAGTGATGTGGTGTTTATATGTGTAGACCTGCGTGCCACCATGTCAAGATGCCACAGACATAAGATACATTTAGTTGCCTACTGTTCATCCCAGCACATTACGACGTGTGTGACGAGGCCTGCATGGCTTTAGTGTGTCCTGTATGCAAAGCAGGCTAAATACTACCTATAAGTCTGCCAGGGAAATATATTTATGGTTCACTTATAAAGTATAATATATTATGGTTTACTCATAAAGTATAGTAATATCCACAAGACACCCAGCTCTCAACATATGGCATATACTGTAGACTCACAGCATAATAGGCTACATCCCACTGCTAGGTTTCTATGTGCAATGACCTCCATGCAGCAATACAGCCTTTCTTTTATTGAAAGCAATCATACCATGTGTTAATGTTCCTGTGTTGTGATGGCTCATGCAATGCTGATTATTTTGTCATCTGTGATTGTGCATGTGCTTACCAGGTGGGATTTTTAGCTCAATTGAGAAATCCTCTTCACTAACTATAGGCATATATATAGGCATGCAAGAGTGATTGCCCCATAATCACTCTTATGACCAGTGCATGCAATCTTTAAAATCTATGTTGTATTGTAAAACTGCTCCAGCTCCTAGCTGTTGTATAGTTGGCTGTAGGGACCAGCCCTTTTTGCTTGTAAATTCACCTTTCTCTGTAGCTGTATTCCATTTATTATGATTGCTCACGACAAATTTTGCATAATATTATGCTCATGCAGCTCTGATCTTCACGTTTGTGGATAATTATGACACTCAAGGACAATAGTCCAAACCAGAACATCTTTATACCTGTAACATTATAGTATAACACAGTAAGGTGGACAGGCTAGGGTTTGAGCAATATAGTATAATTAATTAAACATAAGGGGCTATAATGACAGCTGCATGATCCCTGCTTGCAGCATGCAGGGTGTACAGGGCCTTGTTAGTGCAACATGCCAAGTTTTCAAAACAGTACACTGTTGTCAAGCCAGTCAAAAGGACACATCTGCAAGAAAAACAGGATTAAATACATTAAAGAGTAATGGTGAAAATAACTACAACACAAGACAGTCGGTCATCTCATGGAGCTCAGAAGTATCTTCCGGAGTGATATTACTTGAACAGTCTAGATGCTTGAGTTTCTTTCCCCCAGCCTTTTGTCTCCATGCTGTATGCAGCATCGTAAAGTGTTCCGGATCTAGAAAATTGTCAGCAATGACTAGAGCAAAATTCTCCAGTTGTGGAAGAGAAAAGATGGCATCAAAAAGCATCTCTACCTCTGAGATTGAAATAATTGGTTGTTCACCAATGCTACTTTCAGACACATCCAGATATTCTAGTGTCCCAACTGCAGCTTGCTTCTGGAGTCCACGGGCCAAACGTGGTAGGTTTCCTGTTATTCCAAGGTCACAGTTCTTTAGTGATAATCTTTTTAGCTGAGACTTCTGTAGGATTGTTTCAAAAGCCCTCTCAGTGGTCGAATTGTCATTTATGTAAGTGTTGCAGAAGTGCAAGCTTTCTGCTTCAAAATCAGGATGCTGTGCTATCAGATGGAAAATGTCAGTTTGGGGTTCCAGCGTATCAACAGCATTAGTTTCAAACACCTTAAACCTCAGCTTCTTACAGCTGAAGAGCCACTCACTCAGGGGCTTGGGAGTATTCATTTCAAGAAGGCAAAGACACTTGTAGTGGATACTTTCTTCGGGCATTACAATCTGCGCACTGTGTTCACCTGGGCTCTCTGAGCCACTAAGCTCCAATGCACCTATCACCATTCCTTGTGTACGAGTGGGCATGTTGGTAAGAAAACCACGGAAAAGCTCTTGAACAGCATGGAAAGGCATGGTGAATCCTCCAAGGCCCAAAGTATCAAAATGAGGTTGAGCTAAAAGACCAGAGAGAGAGGAATATAGCTGCAAGAATCCCTTGGGAGGCTTCCTCTTATGGTAGGGGTTCCAGCAACACAGGCTCAGAGAGGTCAGCGATTCCTGGTGTTGTATTATCTGAGACAGTTTCTCCGCTACCCCAGTACTGATCCGTCGCTCATGAGGTCTTGACTTGATAGAAAGCATGAGATGATGCAACCTATTGTAAGGAGCTGCACTACAGCTGCTACGTTCTGCAGAATGTGTGGCCTCTGTTTCAGCAAACATGTCTGCAACTGAAAGAATAATATCCTCCATGGCACGAGAGTTGCAGTCATTGATCACAAGACTCCTAAGCTGAGGCTCTTCACAAGAAAGAATGGTATCCAAGATGAAGAAAGGAACATTTACAGACTCGTGTGGAACTCCATCCTCGTAGAACAATTTCACCACTTGCACTTGACTAACCATCTTCTTCATTAAAGCTTTGTGTTCCTCTCTGGAACCCCAAAGGTCAGATGCAATAAAGTAATCACAGATGATGTGTAGCACTGTTGGGTAAATGCAACACCTTTCGACAATCAGCTTGATCAAATCAGTGGTTTTGACTTGGTCATGCATATACACTGAATAGCGAAAAGGGGCAAATCTGCCACTGTTAAGCACCCCACCACTCAATCTTCCCGCATCGCAGTTGAAGTACATTAGGGAGAAGTCCTGGATCCAGTCAGTGATGCCCAGACAGTCCTCTACAAAGAACAGGAGATCCATCAGAAACTTCAGGTGGGCATGTGGGACAACAACGTTGATGTAATTGAGTGCAAGGCCGGTGACAATTCGAAAGTAGTGCTCTTTCCATGGTACTTCATTGTGTGAGGACTCTGTCTCTTCAAATTCCTTGTCTTCCGATTCCTTAATATCACTTCCCACCCCAGGAGGTTGTCGCTTGTTGAAAATGATCTTCCAGACATCGTCCATTTCCACCCCTTCGACAAACTCGGGGGATTTTTCCAACTCACAGACGTCCACGACAGGCAAGTTACATAGAAGCTTGTGGCGCATCCTAACAGGTAGTAAAGAGAGGACTTGAACTGGGTACTCCTCCAGGCGGCACAGGAGGAAAAGGAAGCACTGGTCCTCTAAGAAAGGTGGGTTGTACGGCATTTCTTCTCAATCCGACAATCGTACCAAGACACGAGCAGCCGTTTAATATTAGCACATATCATGTGACCAATGACGC
Organism: Agelas oroides; assembly: GCA_949130485.1. NCBI lineage: Eukaryota > Metazoa > Porifera > Demospongiae > Agelasida > Agelasidae > Agelas > Agelas oroides. Next base: position 3,244,704 of record OX422196.1, on the reverse strand, counting down.
GACGAATTTCCGGTTTGCAATTTGCTGGTCGAAGGAAATAACTCAGATCCGCACACACGTTTTGGCTAATACCAGATATGCATCTCTTGAGAGCATACAGTTTTACATACATGCACGCATGAACAGTGATCATGATGTTCGACACACAGTAATATATGCTCACAGATATAAAAGTACTAAACTCAGGCTACAACAGTTGAGTGCTAGATGAAGACTTGAGTTGTTGCGAGGACACCCACAAAGTCTGTGATGAGGTACCTCGAGGAGAAGTAGAACATCAGACCAAAGAAGATAGAGATGGGGAGGGCAGGCAGTGCACGACGCACAATGCCCAGGATCAGGCTGGTCAGACACAGACCCTACATCAGAACAAAGGAAGACACATGGATGAACTAGGTTCTATAAATCAGAGTTAGTTGTCACTCACAATGAGAATGGCAACAAAGCATGATGAAATGATGACCCAGTCTCCGTTGCTGTCATGTGCAGCTCTGCCCACCAAGATACTATAGAATATAAAGTCTCCAAGACCTAGCTTGAACCCTCGGGCTGTGTGTGTGTGTGTGTGTGTGTGTGTGTGTGTGTGTGTGTGTGTGTGTGTGTGTGTGTGTGTGTGTGTGTGTGTGTGATTAGAGGGAAGGGGGAGGGTACGAGTATAAGTGTGAGTAAATTGCTCGATATACAAGACAATATGGCTAGATATTGCACAAGTGTGCAGCCATATTTTCTTGAGCCGCAGGCAAGTGAAAATACAGCACAAGAGTCCAATATCGTATTGTCTTCTCTAATACTACCTTACTTTTGTAGTACCTAGAAGATTGACAGTTACTACGCATGCGCGGTACAAAGGTCGATACCACATGCATCTTTAGTGAGCTACAGGCTACTGGCCGGTTTCTAGCTTTAAACGCTGGTAGCACGCTTACCGATCCCTCTACCAGCGGAAGAAAGTACCATAACTTGTAAACAAAGCCGTCTTCATCCGTAATGAAAGCTTATCCGTTGTTTGGGCAGAGGCTACTAGTGGATTCCAATTAGAGCACATGCCACGGTTGGTATGCAGTGCATGTCCTGAGGGTTATGAAATGTAAACTATGAAATATGAGAAACTGGTAGGGGTAATACTATGGGTGTCTATCTATACTAGGTATAAATGCATAGGCATATCCACAAAAGCTTTTGCCATAGAAACTTGACAAAATGCTTCAATCTGTGGGTCTTCCACCAAGTCACATGTTTTTGAGACATACCAGTAGTGGTCAACTGTATAATCCACCATGGACTTCTACACGCCACACATAGATACCCACCCTCATCATGGATAATATATACCTTGGAATCGGATTGCGATTTTGATGCACATCCGCGTTTCACACAAAGTGTAGTGGGAATGGCTGTGACTGTTATAAACCACTATTTCTAATGTGGTACAGCATTGAAAAGCAGCTTGTAGCATCAAAAAATTGATTGGTAAGTACCAATTTTGTATAAACACAAGCGTTCAATACTTACTAGTACTGTAGTTGGCCTTCGAGACAGTGCTAGTCTTGTGAATCATGCCCTTCCTCCAAAATAGACGGCCTAGTCTCGTTCCCAGCAGCTAAGTAGAAGCACCAAATATCTTTAACCCAACAGCACTTACCAAACCTTGGAAACTTCCGGTAAAATAGGCTAAGTAGTCTCACAAACAATAGTAATGCAAGGCATATGTGAAGGAAAAAATTATCTTTAAGGTCACAACCTAACTATTTGACCAAGGAGCTATCATTCTATACGCACATCTCTTTCTTGAACTTTATGGTGTATGTTCTGTATATTCAGCGTTTTTATTATGCTGTCTAAGTCCCACCCACAATACATCACCTAGAGTTACAATGGGTAACTGCCAATAAAATTATATAAAGAGACAGCAGGAAGCAAATCTAACATACACGTAGAAAAACCCCCCTGATGAACACTGCCTATCCTGTCTTCGCCACACGCACAACACGGAGCCGCACACACAACTATTACAATACGGTAGTATGCAATCACGTGAGTTGTTTCTAATCCCGTTCCGTAGATATATATTATCTATGCCCTCATCAACAAGACTACACTGCCCATACCTACATCCTTGTAATGTTGCTACTTAGTATACATGGTAGACATGACTCTTGGCTGAAATAAATCCTGATGTGCCCTTACGCTCTTCATCCTCCTCCTCCTCCTCGTTCTGCGGGGGCTGCCTCCTCCCACCTAGTTCCTCTGCCCTTCTTCCTCCTTCCGTCCTTGTTGGGGACTGGTGCCTCTGGTCAGGGTTCTCCTGAGAACGAACCATCTCTCGAGCAGCTACCTGCCGGTCTGTCTCTGTGTCTGTATCACTGGAGGAGCTCCCATTAGCTGGGTAGAAGTAGGTACATGCAGGGGGAGGGGAGAGAGGGGGAAGAGATTCGCAGGTCATAAAGTTACAGCTATATCAAGAAAACAGCATGTAAAGGCTGACAGCCTTACTAAAGACTTATTCAGAAGCAACTTGTGCTTGCCTATGTTTGTTGGTATGAAAGACAGACTAGATAGGTTGGTAAAGGAAGAGCTTATTGGGTTGTTACTTCCCACTGAATCATTGGCTAACCAATTCATGTGATAACAACCACAGCACAGCATGTAGTCATAAACGAATAAGCAGCCACAAGGGGGAAAGTCTGATTGGTAAGTAACACTTCAACCTTCCTCACCTGTGGCTGAACTCTTCTTGTGTGGTCTTCCTTTGGGCATCTTGCCTCTGCTGCCACCCTTACTGTCATCTCTGTCAGCCATCCCAACTATCCACACCATTGTGGCTGTGGGGGAGTGGCATGTGTGTGTGTGTGTGTGCATGCATCCAAATTTACCCCCCAGAATTAGAGCTTAAGAAAACTACAGAGAGCCATGACAGCTGTTCCTACCTGGATCTTAACATTAATGTCCTGAATGGTAAGTTTTGCACAGACTTGTATGATAAGAGGGATGCCTTCAACTTTTCAATAGTCAATTTTCCACACATGGATAGCAACATACCCTCAAAACCAGCATACGGAGTAGTAATTTCTCGATATTTGAGGATATGTTGTAATTACCAAGATTTTGTTTACAGATCTAAACTACTCACAATCAGATTACTTAGACAGGGATACGTATACCAAAAACTCTGTAGCACCTACAAGACCTTTGTGCATCGCTACCCCAGGACTTTACAGAAGTACGGGAGGTGCCTGAAAAACATTATTACTGAATGCATTGCCATAGCTACTGTTTAACGCAGCCTGAACATGCAGTTTACTTGGCTTGGCACATTTATGCACACACAGCCTTTAAACACGCACTGTTTGCCTTACACTGTTTGCCTTGTGCCTTATTAACAATACTTCCGGTACCTCCAGTGCCTCTGTATGCGCGCGCGCGCACGCACGCGTCGATAACATGTGACGATCAATCGCTACGTAAGATCTTCGAACGAAAGACAGCTGCACGAAGAACAGCTGCACGAAGAGACGGTGCTTTCGAGGAGTCTCTACCGACTTTTGAATAAGGCCAGCCACCTGACTGCATTCTGTGCATGAGATAGCAGTCCCCATCTCCCGGTCACCCCAGCGCAGCTGATGAGGCCTGGTATTGGCCGAAACGCGTCCTGCGCAGTGGGTGACTTTGCATAACATCTAGGCCTGTTTTATAAGGGAGATGTGGTTCGTTGATTGTTCATGCATGCATGCGTATGTGTGTGCATAGAGTGTAATTATTACACCCCAAGATGCAACTTAAAAGGACCCTCGTAATATAATATAAATAACAATATAATACACAGGCCAGAGGAAGCGTTGGACATCCAATCTGAGTTGATATTCGTTAATGGCATGGTGCACTTACCCCAGGAATGAAACTTTGGTATACCAAAAACTCTCCCTTCACCAGCTACACCACTGTCACCCCTCACAGCGACTCCCGAAGCGATTGTTCCGCTTACGTGACGTCACACGTTCAATATACCTACGTATAAAATCATTGCGTGTATTGAGCGCGCTACCGCGCTTTGGGTATGCTCGTAACGCGCGAGTGTGAAGGCGTGCTCAGCTATTCACGATTGACTGACTCCTCCCTTAAGGGTAAAGCTTTTTAAGAAGCCACAAACTCTGAACTCTAAGGCTTCCTACTTCAAGTAGATTTGCAGCACAAAATCCAGGTCTTGTAGCTCAATAGAATCTTCCCTAAAGCCTACTAACAAAGATTTCACCTACGTATAGCACTGAACTCTAAAGTGTTCGAGCCAAGGTAAACCTGCAGCACTAACTTCCGTGAGCATCTTGGGGTGCGGTTACTTTGCTCGATGTAAGTGAGGTTAAGGAACTAGCAGCTATACAATAATTATTCATATAAGCAATCAGTTCATAGACCTGCATAGTAACATCATTGTCAAACAAAAAGCAAGGTTAACAAACGCAGTACTAGAGTGCCACTATAGCCCTAGCCTTGTCCCCAGGCTCTCTCCTCAAAACCGGGGGGGGGAGGAGAGAGCCTGGTAACATCCGCGGGAAAAGCTGTCGACTTCCGGCGCATCATCATTCATGTGATCTACGTAGGACGCTCTCACTTTAGTAATAATTGTCATGTGATTTAATAAGCTGTCATGCAATATAGGTACTATACCCGGTAGCAGCGCAAGCTATTTGCAATTTCGCTCCTTGTCTTCGAGGCATTTGCAGCTCTGTTGAGTTCCGTGACGCACTTTGCACATGTAAACTCGGAGCAGCGAAGTACGGTGAGCGAGTCGGTCCCGCAAACCAACTACAGCGAACTTCGATCTTGGACTCTCTGGGCTTGCGCCTCTTCCGCATATCCGAAAACTGTTTTTCACCAACCTTTGAGGTGTAGTCTACGCTTACAAGTTCATTTTCGAGTTGACAATTTTTTGCTGAGTGGACAAAATGTCACGTGTACATGTGGTTTCATTCTGCAATCTGATTGGTACCGCCAGAGCAAGGCGGCGGAAGTCGACAACTTTTCCCGCGGATGTTACCAGGCTCTCTCCTCCCCCCCGTTTTTGAGGAGAGAGCCTGGGGACGAGGCTACTATAGCCCATGCACGTCAAGATGAATCCAAGACCTTGCTGCATTGTGAGAAAGAGAATCAGTTTGTGCTATATAACAGGAAGTTGTGTAAGTCATGCACAGTGACGAAGAAGATGACAAAGTGAAGAGCAGCGGAGTTGGAGAAGACTCGTCAGGTGACCTAACTGTGACAATCCAAGTGGCTGAACACTCTACTTCATAACACCATTCTTCTCTGCTAAATTTACTTACACCCTAATGGCACATGCCTCCTACAAAGTTTGATTATGCAAAGGCATGGACAGTGACATAACATTACACAGTACAACCTACATGAGTAGATGAGGGCTGGGAAGATCTGCTCATTTCTCTCTCGAGCAGTCTCCACTAACACTCGGAGAGGACCCTTGGGACAGAGCACTGCAAATAGGTCTGGATAGTTTCAGGTTGAAAGGGAAGGAGGAAGAGGGGGGAAGGGAGGAGGGAGGAAGGAAGGAGGGGAAAGAAGGAGGGGGGAAGGGAGGAGGGGGGAAGGGAGGAGGGGGGAAGGAAGGAGGGGAAGAAGGAGGGGAAGAAGGAGGGGAAGGGGGGCAATTGTAGCAGTATAATATATTTGTGAGCAGGGGATCATAGGCAGGAGAGCAGCAAGGAGAAGAAAACAGCAGGGAGGCATTCCATACCATATATGGAGATGGCAGCTAAGAGAAGCCAGGTGGTCCAGTCAGGTAGATATTTCAGGAATCTAGTAGCCTGCAGGGACAAGGGATGTGCTGAGCATGGATTTGAGGAAGGCTACGAGGAGGGAGGTTTGTGTCCTCCCCCTGTAGCTGCCTTCAATGGCTCAAAAGCTTTCCTTTCACAAATGAAAATCTGTCACAACGTAAGTCGTTACTCGCATGACAAACTGAACCTGCCTGAGTATCACTGTACACAGCTACACTCTGACAGTTCAGTGCTGCTCCTGTGACACAATGCAGGTATTGGGCTTTTATAGAGCCCAGACACTAATAATTGGCATGGGCGAAAACGACGAGAAAACAGGCACACTAGGAGAATGGGGGTGCTAACAAGAGAACAGCAAGCTTCAATGAATGGATACTATTTCTGCATACCTGGTTCATAAGCATAGCTAGGTGCATACTTCTTGCGCAATCATGCAAATATAGTCCACAGTCAAATTGTATGATCATGAGCAACACCTTTACAGCCTCTTAGAGATGGCCATTGGAAGGGGTGTGGTTTGTTAGGAGTGTTTATAATACATGGTGCACTGCGTGCTCTCACCACAAGTGCGCTGACGAGGATGAGGTATGCTTGCTGGAGGCGCAGTGGGCCCTTCCAGTGGATCACAATGAGCCCCATCACGCCAAAGTTCCACATCCAGAAGGAGAAGGAGAACCAGTCCGCAGCTAGATTGTGTACCATCAGGATCTCACTGAAGTGTGTGTGTGTGTGTGTGTGTGTGTGTGTGAGTGAGTTTGCATGCATAGTGGGTGAGTGTGTACAGTATGATAGGACAGGATGTATTCCTTACATGAAGTAGAGGGACGAGAAGATGAAGAGTAAACTGCCTGATGCGAGAAACAGCCACACCTGAATTGCCTGTGGATCAGAGACACTACAGTGAAGCAAATACACTATGACTGCACACACCCATACATAGTACAGCATGCAGTGGCATAGCCAGGACACAGCCGATGCTAGGGCACAGCATGAGCACACTACGCTTGTGGGAATTTCAGCACAAAATGAAGAAACAAACTTGGGGGATCTGGGAGGATGCTCCCCCAGAACATTTTGGAATTTTTGAGCTTCCCAGGTCGGTTCTGAGGCTATTTCAGGCCATACCGTCGTCTTGAATCAGGAGCACTCCCACTATGCCAGATTTGTGCGTGGTGTAAAGTCACCACATTACTCACGGTATACTCGCGTGCAGTGAGATTAGGGGAACGTATGAGACTTTGCTATAATAACTAAGTCTTGTACGCTCCCCGATCTCACTGCACGCGATTTCTGAGGATACAGATAGCTAACTGCGCTGCTATATTCAAGACCTTGTGTGTTTTTAGCACCCGATTGATATCGCGGTCGACAACGGCACTTTCGGCATCGATAATTTGCAAGCGCGCCTGCAGTTGGTGGGACACAGCCTCCGGTTGCTGGGGTACGAGTGCAAGAGACAGTCTAACTTGATAAACTACTCCATTTCTCTGCTTCTGTTTGGCCTGCTCTCCCTCCCTCACCTTAGCCTTATTAGCAGGCCTTCCCATCATCCAGTTTTTGATCACCACCAGTATGAAAAAAACTGGACAGTGGGAAGGCCTGGGAATGAGGCTACCTCACCCTATAGCATCGATACTTGAACAGCAGCACCAGTACGATGGTCATCACCACCACAATGGCTACCACAACAAGTGCATTGACCAGGGCAAACAGAAAGGTCTGACCCCCACTGGTAGCCTCATCCTCTCTGAATGGAACGTAGATGCTAGTAGAGAGGAAAAAATGAGAATGTGTATGTGCATAACATATATATAGTGCGTTAGTATTTTCTTGGATACCACACATAAAGCATTTCATCCCAGACATATAGCTGTACACACCTTATACACATTAGTTTCTAAAAGTAGGTTGTAGGTACCAGAAAAAAGCCACCAGCTACCGTATTGTTTAAAGCTTTGTCCTTGGTTGAATACTTTTCATGGAAACAACTGTACTTGGACAGGAACCCACTTTGTTTGATTACTGTACACACCCTCCACTTCCCTCCACCCTCCCACCTCCTCCCCCCCCCCCCCCCTCTACTCACAAGTACACATTGTTCTGAAGCTGGTTAAGAGCAACACTGAGTTCAAACACCACCACAACAGCCATACAGATAGTCACTGGCACAATCAGCTGGATTATCTGCTTTGCACCATGCCGCAGGGCAGACTGGAACAGACAAGACAGAAAAGTAGCTATGAATGTCACTACACCAAGTATCATGTATAATGTATGAATGTGCACACCTCAAATGCCTCTGATCCTTCCTCCTCATCTTCCCCTATAGCAGGCAGAAGATTAAGTAACTTTTGACAGCAATACTTGAGCCCACACCTACACAGGATAAATGAAACATCAAATGAATCAATGATCATATGGCAAGTTTTTAGGTGACACACGTTATCTCTCCCCTCTCTCCCTCATTAGCACTCCTCTCGCCAGCTGGTTCTTGCTCCTCCTCTTCCTCCTCCTCTGTGGGTTGCCCCCTCCTCCTTCTCCTACCTCCACCCTCTCTCTCCCCAGGACTTGAACCAGCACGTTCCACCTGTACTCCATTCTCCTCCTCTACCTCTTCCTTATCATCCATTTCTACCCTCTGTGTGAGTGTTGGCATGGGAGAAGGGATAAAGAAGCATGAACAAAATCATGAAAAATTAAGGGCAGTCAACACTCTGACTACAGTTTTGGATCTCTAGATAAAGTGAATCCCCGTCTCCCTGGGCCTCTCTTTCCCGGCTGAGGGCAGTTTGTGCCAACAGGAAATAAATACCGGTGTCTCTCCGTCGGAGGCGTAGGCAGTGCCGCCGTCCTCCTCCCCGGGATCCCGGCGCAACAGACCAGTCCGTTCTGATAAAGAAGGAGAATCGCTCGGCTCTGGTGCAGCAGCGAAAGACATCTCCCTCAGCGTCGACAGGACTGTGACTAGTGTGAGTCTGTGTACCGCTAGCCAGTGTGTCTGTGTAACTTTCGTGTCACTTGACTATCACATGACCGAAGGTGACGCGCGATCTTCCGTTACGTATTATATTCTAAGGGACTTCCCAAGGGATTTCCCTACGCTCAGGTGATTGTAATGTCGGCGTTTGGCTGAGTGCGCGCGCTAAACAAGCGATAAAGAAAGCCATAGTAAGTTCATATGTGCTTACGTATTACACAGGACCAGTGAAAAATAAAATTAAAAATCAAGCACCTTGAACCAAGTGACCCTGTTGGCTAACTAACTTCCATAGTCTCGCGGAGCCAGACTCTCACACGAAAAGCGGGAGAGAGTCTGGTGACACTCGCATAGTGAGTTGGTGTTGCACTGTCAGCAAGTCAGTAGATAATTAAGTAGGTGCGAACAAGTGTGCGATTGACAGGGAAGTCATGGAAGTGACATTGAAGCCAGACCTTCACAAACTTTGCCGCTCTAACCTACTTATGGTCAATTATCGCCCACAGAAATTCCGTGGCCTATTAGCAGAGTCTGGCTCCGCGAGACTATAACTTCCATGACTTAGGACCTGGCACCAAGTAGTCTCGTTCCCATGTAGTCTGGGCATGAGACTAGTCACCAAATAGTTGCGGTCCCTGGTCCGTTGACTCCAAAGCAATTTGGCCCCAGGCAATATGCTCCAGAGTAGCTGTTCTCCCAGGGACACTTACTCTGGAGTAACTGATCCCCCACCCAACCCCTCAAATAGTCTAGTTCCCAGACCGCATTTCCCGCTCGGCGAAAAGCCCTCAACTGGAGTTTGAACTTGGGTCTAGATGTCCACTCAGGCCCAAGTATAGTCTACACACATAGATTAAAATTGTACAGGTATCATTTAACTTATTCACATGGATGGCAAAATTTGCCATCCATGTGAAAAAGTTAAAATGCTAAAAGTTCGAGCAGTACGGTCCAATCATTGAAGCTATGATGAAGCCATCTGGTTGCAGGAGGCATGAATGGGACTGCATCTGTGGCACAAAATCACACACAAATGTATTTTAGAACACTTTTTTCACTTTATTGGAGCACAAAGCCAGGTAGAATGCACGGAACATTGATCACATGTGGAGGAAGATAAGCCACTATTTGTTGCATATTAGTTTCTCATCCCCCATCCGCACACTTTTTTGGGACCCACTTTGCTAGCTCATTATCGCCATTATTGTGTACTTTTTGATCTTACGCTCTGTATATATCGGTAATGCTGAGTTGCATGTCAATGTGGAACTACTCAGCGCACTGTAAGCCAGCTAAAATATGTCTCCTCCCCAAAAACATTGGAGCACTCACCCCACAGATCACAGGGGGTGTGGCCTCTCAAGTCCAGGAGCCAAACTTTTCTTGTAGTTGACAAATAATGGTATAATGTAATGGCCGCCTGCCCACATGAACTTTAGAGAAAGTCCCTGATGAGAAACTAATATACAACAAATAGTGGCCAAAGGAGAAGAAACCTGGCTAACTTACAGTCACTAAATTCACCTTTACTTCCTCCCACTCGGTTGTTCATAGCATGTATGAAAGCCACCTTTTCCTCAGCTCCCATGCACGTTGTATAGTAGGGTATCACTTGTATTTGCAGCGCGTGGGTTGCCTCGTCTCCCCTAGGCGAGCGAAAAAAGCTGGGTGGGGGCTGTAGCTAATTTGTGAATCAACACAGTGAATACAAATCAATACAGTGAATACGAATCAAGCTACGAACCTAGCTACGAAAATTGTGAGAAGAGTTCAAAATAGTTGTAAGAGTAAGTTTAAAAAAAAGCAGTTCTGAACTTTCAAATAGCTCCTTTGGTAGGATGTCCTGGAACAAAGTGTCAGAGAGGGGACTGGTACAGCTCTGGTAGGGACATTGCAAGTGGCCCACTAGTCTCGTACCCAGGGGTCTGGGTACGAGACTAGTGGCCCACCTGACCCTCACCTATACACACACACACAGAAAGAGTAGCCCCCATTGTATATAGGCAAACCTCATTCAAATAGGTAATGAGGTGACTGTAGCTATAGAGTGCAATGTAAAGCTTAAATTAGACCACGCTTACCTGGAGTGTGTGAGGGTTAAATACAAGACATACGTAGGGTTAAACACATATATATACCTATTAGTGGAGTTAAATATAGCTATATGGTGTATGCAAGCTACATACTAGTATTTAACTTGTGTGTCAAAACCACGGATAATACACTACTTGCATGGATTGGAAAACGCTTCCGTAATCTATATGTAACGGAGATTCGATCCTTGATAAGGGAGTAAGTCATATACGGAGCCTACGTTGCGCATCATAGTCAAGCAAGTCGAATTGTTTGTGTTAGATTATTAGGTAGAAACGAATCTGCGAAGTGTTTGATACAGAATCACAAAGGGTAGGGTTCAATTTATTTTATAGCTGATGTTTTCTTCGTAAAAGCCTTTATGGACATGGATATGCCCAATCTCACAAAGTGTGTGGCTTGCAGCACAATTTATCAATGTTTCAAAGAAGCACCAGTCAGCTAATAACACGATTTGTAGTGTCGTCTTTGTTATTCTGTATAGAATACGTTGAAGAGCTCTCTCTAGACGGAGATAGTGTAACACAAACGTGTAAGGTGAATGATTTTGGCAGATTTACGTTACATTAATGCTCCATGAACTTTAGAAGATGCACTCAGATGATGCACTGGCTGTGTTTGATCAAGGATATTTTATTACTAGTAATAAAGTATCCTTGATTTGATAAAGTAACGATAATCATGCGGAGCTTGTGCAGCGTCTCGACTGGTTTTTAAGCAGTTTTTTTAGCACAGTCTCCATAATTTTGTTCCGTGACAGCTCTTAACAAGGATTGCATCACTAATTTTACTGGGTATAAGCCATTTCTTCTTTTCTGACATTTATGAATCAGTGCGCTAGCTGTTGTTGTAAGAACTGATCCTCACTTGTACACATTTACTTCTAAAACGGGACGGCACAAGGCTTACTTGCCCTGTTTCCCTTACTCCACAGGACTCCCGCCCTTCACAGACTTCCTACCCAATATAGGAATAGTTCTAGAGCGTCAACATGGCTAAAGCTACCACTTGTGCAAAACAAATTGCACTCTCTAGTTCGCTACCTTCCACCAGTGAACTAGATGAAGATGGGAGAGAAATGGTATGTGCAATGTTTTCAATACAGTCACCATATATGGCTACGAATACTGACTGTATTAAAAAGCTAACTGTATGGCAACAAGTTGTCATACAGTTAGCTTTTGTTTATGTACACTATGTGTGCTTAGTGTACCATAACTTTGCCTTGCGCTGCATTAGCCAATCTTTATTTTATAGCCTTGTTTCCAGTGAGAAACCATCAGGGAATGAAGCTATACTTAATACCGCTTGTATAACTGTAGATATAGTTTCGAGTGTAGCATTTATAAGTCAGGATTATTGTGCAGTTTCAAAAGTGTATAACAATGAAGAATCTCATTTACAGATAGAAACAGCTAGCTGGCCTGAAACCCTTGGGCCCATACACTATACATGCAAACACATTTTCATATTCTATTGTCTGTTTTAACTACTTTTGCACACAGTAAGTTAACATTTTACGTTATTTGCCACAAGTAGTATCAAATTTCCCCCCCATTTTAAACTCACTTGCTCACTGAGGATGACAGTGTAGTGCATGTGAACTGTGCTCCTTAGTGATCTTCAGCATCAAAGCGCTTCATTGTCACAGTAGTTTCCACAGGTGTGTGAAGCAACCAAGGTGTCTTGTGCATCATCTCAGAAAGCTTCTTGAGCAAAGCATGCTTTGTTTTTGTTCAATACCAAGTGGTGTGGTTTTGTGTGTGCATGGATACCCAGATATATTTGAGGTGTGCAGTAGCAAATTTTGCTATGAATTTAGTAATCCAGATACATGTACATACACATATGTACACACATACATTCATGCATAATACATATTCCTGTACATACTAGCCTTGTATCCAGGTTCCTCCCTATTCTGAGGAGGAGCCTGGGTGCAAGGCTATACATACACAGCAATGTATTGTGGGGTGTAAAAAATGAAAGCTCATAGTGATGATAAAAACAAGTAAATGGTACTACAATATTTGCATGTGCATGCAAAAGCCTTACCATCTGTTAAGCGTATATTACAGATGGTTCTTTTCAAGTAATTCTCAATGTTGCTGTCCCATTTGTCCACCCCTTGTGGTTTTGGTTTGGATAGGAGTAGAATACAATGGTACATCAAAGGTGTATTAGCTCTTGAAGTGACGGAATAGTACTCGGACAACAACTGTCTTGTAAATACAACACCTGGTAGCAAGCTAGAAGGATATTTTAGCATGTAGTGTTTGTATAGGTTAGTAAGATCAACACGAGCACCTCCAAAATAATGATAATTCTGATGTGCACTAATTGTGTTTATACAGTATTGTACAAGTTTATTAGCAATTACACATGCACACAAATTTGAGATCTCTCACGTGAGACAAGGTGATTTTGAGTGAATTTATTACATTTTTACAACTCATTTAGTTCCTTTTCTAATATTATTTGAATACTTTACTAACTAAGATACCAGCTAGAATTGACCACTACCAGAGGCGTAGCCAGAACACAGCCAATGCCAGGGCACGTACAGCATGGGCACACTACGTTTGTGAGAACTTCTGTGCAAAATGCAGAAGCAGCTTGAGGGGTCTGGGAGCATGCTCCCCCAAAAAATTTTGGGCTTCCCAGGTCGATTCTGAGGCTATTTTAGGCCATACCATCACCTCGAATCAAGAACACTTTGACCATGTCTTTGGTACAAACCTATCCGCAGTGTAAAGTCACTTTATTACTTACGGCAAACTCACATACATTGAGATCAGGGGAGCATACGAGACCTTGTTATTCTGAGGATACAGATAGCTATACTGCGCAGCTCGATTTCAACACCTTTATCCATTTGTAGCGTCTGATTCTTGATTGACAACGGTACATTTGGCGCCAATAATTTTCAGGCGCACCTGCACCGGTGGGGTACCGTCTCTACTTGCTAGGGCACTTGCCACAACATGTGTTAGATGCTCCATGTATGCCTTCTTAAATAGACTCCAAACAAAGATGTAATCAGTATACTTACAAATTACCGTAGAGTTTAAAGCCCTGCTGTATGCAGAGAAATGATTAAGTTGTGTCTGTACAGGTGCTACAAGTGCCACTTGATGACATGCTGCATAGCAAATCTCCCACTCTAATCTCCCTTGCAACACTGTGGATCAACGTCCTCCTCCAAAAGGTAGTGAAAATCAAACACTGGTCCTGGGCTTATGCCCTTTGCATTCTAAACAACGAAGCTGCCAACGTAACTTTTGATGAGTTGTTCAGGGAAAGTATTCAAAGCTCACAAAGTGACATAGCTACTCTAGTGTTTTCAAATGTTCTTCAGAATGAGTCATTGCAAGATGAGCTTTCTAACTTTCTGAAAAACATTGCTCAGAAATGCCTTAGAGAAGGCACCCTACAATTGTTACACAAGCTGAGAAACTTGAACTTAACTGTTTCTTCGTGTGTGTTGGATGGCTCACAATTAAAATTTGAATTTGAATCCTTGATGAAAGGTAGCTATGATAGAGTGCTACAAGTTTATACAACTCCAGACAGCCCAGATGATCCTCCACACCTCACAGCATGTCTCACTATTTCCACTGATGTGTCAGATGAGACAGGTACTACAGCCTACTTGAAAATTGAAAGAAATGACAAAACCAAAGACATTCAAAGTACTGATGCTATACCTCGCCACCTAACACCAACCTTGGATACTGGTGCTATGCCTCACCACCTAACACCAACCTTGGATACTGGTGCTATACCTCACCACCTAACACCAACCTTGGATACTGGTGCTATACCTCACCACCTAACACCAACCTTGGATACTGGTGCTATGCCTCACCACCTAACACCAACCATGGATACTGGTGCTACACCTCACCACTTCACACAAACCCCAGACGCTCTTGTTCCAGTACAGAAATTACATTCTTTTGCACCTGTTTCAGAAACTAGTGAGACATGGATTGATAGCTCACCTTCAAGAACACATACCATACAAGAAGAATGTGAGGAAGCTCAACTGTACTTCCAGGAACTTGCTAGCAAGGGCAGATCCATCAGGATACTGGTCACTGGTCAGATTCATCAGGGAAAGTCAAAACTAGTGAATAGCCTGATTGGTAAAAAGATGGCAAAGGAAGGTGATGAAGTTGCTGGGCCACACCCTACGACACATAATATTGAGAGCTTCACAGAAAACATTAATGGTGTTCAAGTAACACTGGTTGATATGCCTGGGTTTAGTGACCTCAAAGTATCAGACCAAAACACCAACTCTGAGATTGGGCATAAAATTAGTGAAGAACCCATTGATTTGATATTATTCTGTGTGAGAATGGATAGAAAACTAGAGAGGAAAGATTATGAAATGATGCAAAATTTGACTCAAATGTTTGGACAGTCCATGTGGGAGCATACAGTTTTTGTACTCACATTTGCAAACAAACTTAAGGATAACCCAACCGAATTTGCACAAAAGCAGGCAGAGTGGGATAAGATGCTCCATGAGTATACACAGATTGAGGAAGGAGTTCCAGCTGATAGAGTTGAACAAATCCCCAATCTTGTCGCAGGAAATGAAGAAGAAAACCTTCCAGGCTATGAAAGTTGGTTCAGTCAGTTTTGGGTAACAGCATTTAAACGTGCCAAAGATAGTTCCAAGGAAGACCTGTGTCAATATTTGGGCTACTCTCGTGACGGTGACAGTGATTGTGAAAATGAGTGTAGCAATATAGAATCCTCAAAGTGTACTAGGTCACAGAGAACTGAATACCGTGAAGAGGAAATGATTAATAGGAGGAAAAAGAAAGAAGCAAGAAGTGCACAGGTGGCAGTACAAGAACAAGGATTCTCATTTCCGTCTGAAATGGTGTCTATTGCTTGTATGGTTGACTTCACCCATGTGTACAGGAACTCTCTTGTAACAGGCCACACACAACATAACAGTAAAGTTTTGGGTTTTTATCAAACAAAAGGCATACCCTTCGCCGAAACATCAAGTAACTCAACTTCAGATGAGATAACTGATATTATTTCTTCACCTGCAACTGAGACACTACTCTGTGTATCTGCAGACCCTTCTTTATGCCCCCAGCTCGAATCCTCAACAGCTAAACTGATTACCCACAAACAAGTCTCTAGTGTATCCCTCAGGTTGCTGGATGCAGACTCTGAAAAGGAAATAACTGCAAAGCTGGCTTGCATGGAAAAAGCTGTAAACTGCTTCTATTACTCTCAGATGTTGAAAGCATTAAAGTTTGGAAAGGTGAATTTCTCACTTCCAGCTGAAGTTGTCATGGCAACTCAGTTCGAAACTGCACTTGCTTGCAACAAACTTGATAAGTATAGCCAGGTGGCCAAACATCTTGTAAGTCTTAAAATTATTGCTGCGCAAACTTGTGGAAATGAGCCCATTGCCCGTGACTTTACATCTAGAAAACTGGCTGCACAATATAATAAACCAACCACATTATCTGTAAACCTTTCACCTCCCTCACTTCACACAGGTGAACAACTCGTAAGCTCCACAGAACAGAAAGCTCTGCTTGATTCTTCTGCTCTGGAGACCTTCACCTGTCCCTTACATGTTAATTTGCTGGTCCAAAAGAATGTGGAACAAACTAAAACACTCAGTGATGCCTTTGTTGTCTTAGACATTGTGGGACTTTTATCCAATGGTATAACCTATATCTTTGTACATTACTTGGAGAAGACCCCATTCCGCAATATTTGTTGTGTCCAGGACTTCTCAGGACACACACCATTGCACCATGCTATTGGAGCAAAAAATGCCACTACAGGTGTGGTCATGAGATTTGCCACACATAAATTGGTTCTGAACCCTGAAAACTTACCTTCCATAGTGCTGTTATTTGAACACAAGCTCTGGTCAATTATATGTACTCTTGAACATCCGATAACAAGTTGTGCTGCTAAGATCCTACAAGAGGTCATTTTTCAAACTATGATGAAAATTAGAGGAAATAGTTTCGTTCCTCACCTTTGCCTTCAAGGGCATTACAGTCCAGATCTTGACCTGAACTTGAGTGAATCAAGATCAAATCCCACTAATATACTGTCTCGATGTGATGGATCATCAACACCTCTCTCGACTGTGGATACATCTTCTGGATCATTTTCAGGTGGTGACATGACTTCACTGGAAGCTGATGAGTCAGATGGTTCTGGAGGAACTTTATCTATAACTAAGCATCCTACTAGACAATCACATAGTACAGTGCTAAAGCTTAAGGCAGCAATTCCAGTCGTAAAACATGTTGCTGCCAAACGAAAGAAGAGTTCAGTGGCTGTTCTGTATCAATGTCCAGGCTACTCTAGTGACGAGAGTGATCATACAAATGAGCGTAGCCGCAAAAAATTCTCAACGTTCACCATTGCACAGAGAGCAGCTAGAACTAAAAGAAGAGAGGTGTACCATGAGGACAGTGATTCAGAAAGTGAAACAGAAACTGAGGACTTCTCTGTTCAAATACGGAATACAGAGGATATTATACATGTGTGTGACATGGACAAAGAGCTTACGTTTTCATTTCCTTGTGATACAAAGCTCATACTGCAAGGCACCGCTTTACAAATTTCCAATTTCATTGATTGTTCATTTAACAGTAGCACTTCAGACTCAAGAGTCTCTGCAGAACTGCATCATGCTGTCAAGCATCAGTGCTTCCAATCGGTCAGGAATATCCTTACATGTGATGGAGGTGAGGATCAAATTTATATGATGGATGAAGACAGACACACTCCACTTGAGATTGCATCACAAAGCAAAGATTTTAAAATATTACTGGAAGGTTTGATATGTTCACAAGTATCTCCTGTAACTCTGCAACAGTGTTCTAGTTGCCAGCTAATAACTCTCCTAGCCTCCATTATTAAAGTGCTCTCAAAATTAGAAGTAGACATTGACAGCTCTACTCTCCATTGGGCCATGGTGGGTTGCCAGCACTGGGAGATCCCAAGGGTTGTGTATGCAACATCTACAACTGTTCCTACCATGTTACTACCACTCTGGCCCAACAGTAAGCAACTGTTGATGTGTCGTGGAGGAAGTAGGAAGAAAGTCACCAATGAGTTATCAGTAAAAGAAGAACAGGGCATCCCATCTTGGTCTGAAATGGTGTCTGTTGCTCATAGACCAAATGGGAATTCTCTGGTAGTAGATCTCTCACTGACTCAAAACAAGTGGGAGTTAAACCAACCAACAGTTACTACCAGTACTGCTCCCACACTCACAGACTCACTGTATCAAAAATGTTCACAGCAACCATTTTATGAAACTGCAGGCCCATCTACTTCCCCCCAAATCATGCCAAACTCTTCTTTAATTGAATCCTCTACAGCTGAACTAGTTACTGATGAATGTGTTCCTGAACAAGAGCCATTGAGTATGTGGCATGCTTACATTGAGAATGCTGCAAACTGCCTTGATGCTGGCTATTACTCTCAGATGTTAGAATTATTAAAGTTTGGAAAGATGCCTTTCTCATTCCCTGCTAATGTTGTCATGGCAACTCAGTTTGGATGTGCACTTGCTTACTACAAACTTGGCAAGTATAGTGAAGCAACCAAACATTTTGAGAGTCTGAAAGCAATTGCTGCATCAACACAGAGCAGTGGAAATGAGTCTATTGCCAGTGTTTACTTGGGTGACATTGAATTTACAGAGTCTAGATACACAGAAGCTATTGAACATTACTCTCATGCCTTAAAACTGCACAGGGATGATATTTCTAATGTTGGCAAAGAGTACCGGCTTATTGTTCCTACTTTCTCAGCCATATCAGTCAAGCTAGGTTCAGCCTTCAGGAATGCTTCAAAGGTAAAAGATGCAATGCATGCCTACAGACAAGCCATAGCCACAACTAACTCTAAAAAGGACAAGCTCTCAGCTCACATGAGCTTAGGGAACCTACTAAAGAGTATGGGAGATGATGCAAATGCCTTGGTAGAGTATGAACTTTCAATTGAGTTGTCAGAAGAGTTGAAAGATTATGTTTCCCTCAGTTTGGCAAATGGAAATATGGGAATTGCCTACCTAGGACTCTACAGGCGAGACAAAGTTTTCTATCACTTAGAGAAGGCACTAGACCTGACACTAGTGCATGAGCCAACCCCACTAGCCATCGGCAAAGCCTACAACAATCTGGGAGCAGCTTATCAGGCCCTGAATGAGCTAGACCAAGCAGAGGAATACTATGACTTAGCTCTCAGCCAAGCCATTTATGGCAATGATCTTCCTGGGCAAGCCAGAGCGTATGGCAACATTGGAAATGTTCTGATGCTGAGAAAGGACTATGAGAGAGCCATACCACAGTACACTGAAGTCCTGCATCTCTCAAGAGACAGGTTCACTTTCTTCACTGCCTTGTGCAGCAGAGGTTGTTCCTATTACGAGTGGGCTGAAAGCAAGAAGACAACTCTACCTCACATAATTAGATCTTCTCTTGATGGTTCTGATTTTGAGAACTGTGAAGTTGAACATCAGCCATCATTCAAATCCCTTCCCAACGGCATCCTGAAGTATTATCAACTTGGGAGACAAGACTTGGAGCTAGTTGTAAAGTACTGTGAAGAAGCATTTGAAAACATCAAGGGATCTTCCAAAGGCCTGACACTGTCAGTATCTCCCTTTGAGACCAACTCAAGGATCTTCCATTGCCTTCAGGACTGCCTTGTCAACCTGGGGGAGTGGGAGAAGGCTCTTGTTGTTGCAGAGCAGAATAGAACCAGAGCACTTGGTGAGTTGCTGGTGAAGAAGAAGGGATCAACAATCAACCACCCAGTAGCTGCTCCCCTCAATCTTCAGGATATCACATATATTGTGCAATCCCAACACTCAGTGATAGTGTATCTCTCACACACTGGAGCCAGACTGCTGGGATGGGTCCTAGCCCCGACATCTGATGACAAACCCTCAGTGGACATGTTTGAGGTACCTCTAGAAGATGACCAATGTGAAGGGAAGTCATTTGACTACAATCTTAGGTATGGCCTGACAGAGGAACTGGTGGAGAGAAACTTTGAACTGTCCAGTGCAGTTGACTACAAGTCAAACGGGAATAAACCAGTTAGAAAGCTGTACAAACTGATTGGCAAGCCACTGATTGAGGTTTTGAATGGACTAAAGAACCCTCACTCAACCTCTGGTGTACATGAGATAGTCATCATTCCAGACAGTTACACAAACCTACCATTTTCCTGCCTTCTTGATGAAGAAGACAAATTTCTGGGAGATAACCACAGTTTCAGGATCATGCCATCACTTCTGACGATGGGTATTGTTAACCAACTTTCTTCTATTGTTGTCCAAATGCCTGCAGACAGTCAGAACATATGTGTGGTAGGAAACCCAACAATCCCATCATTTACATACAATGGTGATGAGTGGAGTCTTGGAAAGCTTCCATTTGCCACACAACAGGCTGAGTGTGTGGCAAACATCCTCAAAACTGCTCCAATTCTTCATAAGCAGGCAACCAAAGATGTTGTCCTAATGAGAATCACGAATGCTAAGGTGGTTCACATAGCTACCCATGGCAGTGCATCGGCTGGCTTCCTAGCATTTTCAGGTGAATGTTCTTCTAGAAATGGAGAAGCTCTTGAAGCAAACAACATTCTACTTCACCCCGAGGACATCGAGAAACTGAGCATTTCCCCAGCCCTTGTGGTTCTCCACAGTTGTGATAGTGGAAGGGGGACAGTGAAAGCCAATGGAATTCTTGACCTGGCTCGGGCCTTCATCTTTGCTGGTGCCCAGGCAGTTCTCACCACCCTTTGGAGTGTGCCAGATGAATCTGCCTCTGTCTTCATGCTGTTCTTTTACCAGTACCTAATGGATGGATTGAAGGCATCACTAGCCCTCCATAAGGCCACCCTCAGTCTGAGATGTTTCAGCAAGTACTCCCAATACATCCACTGGGGTGGGTATGAACTCACTGGTAAGTTCACAATCTGTAAATACAAACATACTGTGCAAGTAGTTCATCATTCTTCCCCCTATTCCCTTTCTCTCTCTCAGGGAAGGAGATCCAATTTGACATTACAGAGCCCAGCACTGCAGCAACCCTTGAAGCAAAACTTGGCAAGAGCAGTGTGTTCCCTCGACTAAAGGTGGTCCAACAGCTGGAGTCAGCCTTCCTCAAAGATCCCCATACTCCCTCTGATGTGCAGGTATCGTGTATGCTGTATGAGACAAATTTACAACATCTTTCCCTTGTGGAAATTATTATTCTAACCCCTAATATAGTACTGAGAAAATCATGAGTTTGTATTACCTACAGATCTTGACGGGTTCCCCTGGAGTGAAACCTTCAGAGCCTCTGGTTGACTTCATTTACTCCTTCCATGATGTATTCAAAGGAGGGATCTTCTGGGTCAATGGCAGGCAGCAAGAGCTGATTGACTCCAGTGTAGTTTACATCAGACAGGTATGTTCAACAAGCTAGGTAACCTCATACACCATGCACTTGTCATACATAATACAATCATTTCTGCAGGCAACTGAGACTGTACCTACTACATTACAAAGTCTTCCTGTCCTTGTTGTTCTCGACCATATTGATCAAATGCCATGGTTTTCTGACTTCTCGACATCGCTCATGGACCTCTTGAGATGCCCATGCACACACATCGTGGCTATCTCTAAGACCTATGCACCTCCTAATGCTCTGCTGAGGGAGATTGACCACAAGCTCTTAAGAGGCTGCAAAGTAATTGATGTGAAGCCTCTGTCAATGATGCATACCACTCAGCGAATTATTCACACCATATTAAGTGCTCACCACTTTGTTCCCAACGATGAAGATCAGAAAATCCTTGAGAAACTTGCACAATTCACATCTGGATCCCCTGCCCTCATTGATGTGATAGCAGCATTATTCCTCTCACAGATGGAGCATGACTCTCAGAATGCATCTCAAGACACTCATGACACACTCGTAAATTTCAATTACCTACTGTTACTGGATGAGGTGGGACCTTACACAAAGCCAGTCACTGTTGTTGGGCATGAACCTCCAAAGAGGGCAGCAAGTGAAAGAGAAATGTCCAAGAATGTCCATAACAACATTGACTCTGTCAGACCTCCTGACCAGGACTCTTGGCGTACCAATTCCCCCTATGACTCATGGCAAGCCGTGACCACTCTCATAGACCAGTGCAGTCTCAATGCAGAAGAGAAGCTGCTGCTGTTTGCAGTATCCATGTGTAGCTGCACCCCCATCCCCATGGGTGTGGTCACAGAGGTCTCATCAATGATCTTGCAAGCTTCTCAGAAACCATGCATTTCAACAAACTTACATTCAAAACTCTTCCAGATGCAGCTAGTGAAGAGATACCCAGTTCCAGTCATTCTGCACCCCTCACTGGGTGTTCAGCAGCCATCTACTGAGCCAGAGATAGTCTATGTCCCACAGCACATTGCTCAAGCCATTTGGAAAGACACGATGTCACCCGTAGACAAAGTTGTAGCACTTAGCACCATGTACAAGGCGTTGTGTACTTTGGCAGATAACCAGGGTAGTACTGAGATGGGATTCCTCAAAGGGCTCAGCTCTCTCCTCATGGACATGTACGAATTTAACTATGAGCTGATGGGCAAGCAAGGCTATAAGGAGGTCTACAAGCTCTACCTTCGCTTTCACACTCGAAGGGAAGAAAAGTCCGAGGAATTAGCTACAGCAAAATCTGATATAACACAGCCTCATGTCTCCCACTTTTGAAACTTTTCAGTAATTACTTTTCTCCACTAGTTGTTAATACAAGTGAGTGCTCTTGTAGTTAGCAAACTAATTGTTTGATTTTGCACAATTATGGTACATGTTTTGAGACTGCATCCATACTTTTTTACTCATGATATGTAACTACACATACTATACTTAGTAGTTTTTTGTTATATAGTGGCTTGTGCTGTTACATTGACCCAGAATATTTGGTAGTACATTTTCTTCCTTTTGAGTTAAGTTTTCATGGTGCTTATTTTTGTTTGAAACTGTTATATATACAGATGATATATATATATAATCAAAAGTTTCCATGTGATTGTTAGCCTCGTTCCTAGGCATTCCCATGTTGTCCACTTACAGAGGTACATGGGGAGGAGTTGATCTGCTCCAGTTGGGTTCTATAGCCACAGTTCACAACAGTTGCCATGTACAATTATGACACAGTACCATGTCTCTACTTCACACTACATGACTCTACTACATTCTACCATGGCTGTACTTGACTCTACTACACTCTACCATGACTCTACTTGGCTCTACGTGACTCTACCACACTCTTCCGTGGCTCTACTTGGCTCTACTTGACTCTACTATACTCTACGATGGCTCTACTTGGCTCTACTTGACTCTACTACACTATATCATTGCTAAACCTGGCTCTACTTGTCTCTACTACACTCTACCTTGGCTCTACTACATCCTACCATGGATCCACGTGACTCTACTTGACTCTCCTACACTCTACCATTGCTCTACCTTGCTCTACTACATTCTACCATGGCTCTACTTGACTCTACATGACTCTACTACATTCTACCATGGCTCTACTTGTCTCTACTTGACTCTACTACACTCTACCATGGCTCTACTTGGCTCTACTTGAGTCCACTACACTCTACTTTGACTCTACTTGGCTCTACTTGACTCTACTACACTCTACCATGGCTCAAATTGGTTCTACTTGACTCTACTACACTCTACCATGGCTCTACCTTGCTCTACTACATTCTACCATGGCTCTACTTGACACTACATGATTCTACTAGATGCTACCATGGCTCTTCTTGACTCTACTTGACTCTCCTACACTCTACCGTTGCTCTACTTAGCTCTACTACACTCTACCATAGCTCTACTTGGCTCTACTTGACTTTACTACACTCTACCATGTCTCTACTTGTCTCTACTTGACTGTACTACACTCTACCATGTCTCTACTACATTCTACCATGGCTCCACGTGACTCTACTTGACTCTACTACATTCTACGATAGCTCTACTTGACTCTGTATACCTTTACTACATTCTACCATGGCTCTACTTGACTCTACTTGACTGTACTACACTCTACGTTGGCTCTACTACATTCTACCATGTCTCCACGTGACTCTACTTGACTCTACTGCATTCTACCATGGCTCTACCTGGCTCTACTACATTCTACCATGGCTCTACTTGGCTCTACATGACTCTACTACATGCTACCGTGGGTCTACGTGGCTCTACCTGACTCTACTACACTCTACCATGGCTCTACTCCATAGTACCATGTGTCTACTTCACACTATATGACTCTACTACATTCTACCATGGCTCTACTTGACTCTACTTGACTCTACTACACTCTACCATGACTCTACTTGGCTCTACGTGACTCTACCACACTTTACCGTGGCTCTACTTGGCTCTACTTGACTCTACTATACTCTACGATGGCTCTACTTGTCTCTACTTGACTCTACTACACTATATCATTGCTAGACCTGGCTCTACTTGTCTCTACTACACTCAACCTTGGCTCTACTACATCCTACCATGGATCCATGTGACTCTACTTGACTCTCCTACACTCTACCATTGCTCTACCTGGCTCTACTACATTCTACCATGGCTCTACTTGATTCTACATGACTCTACTACATTCTACCATGGCTCTACTTGTCTCTACTTGACTCTACTACACTCTACCATGGCTCTACTTGGCTCTACTTGAGTCCACTACACTCTACCTTGACTCTACTTGGCTGTACTTGACTCTACTACACTCTACCATGGCTCTACTCCATTGTACCATGGCTCTACTTGACACTACATGACTCTACTACATTCTACCATGGCTCTACTTGGCTCTACTACACTCGACGATGGCTCTACTTGGCTCTACTTATCTCTACTACACTATATCATTGCTAGACCTGACTCTACTTGTCTCTACTACACTCTACCTTTGCCCTACTACATCCTACCATGGATCCACGTCACTCTACTTCACTCTCCTACACTCTACCATGGCTCTACCTTGCTCTACTACATTCTACCATGGCTCTACTTGACTCTACATTACTCTACTACATTCTACAATGGCTCTACTTGACTCTACTTGACTCTACTACACTCTACCCTGGCTCTACTTGGCTCTACTTGAGTCCACTACATTCTACCTTGGCTCTACTTGACTTTACTACACTCTACCATGGCTCTACTCCATTGTATATCATGGCTCTACTTCACACTACATGACTCTACTACATTCTACCATGGCTCTACTTGACTCTACTACACTCTACCATGGCTCTACTACATTCTACCATGGCTCCACGTGACTCTACTGCATTCTACCATAGCTCTACTTGACTCTGTATGCCTCTACTACATTCTACCATGGTTCTACTTCACTCTACTTGACTCTACAACATTCTGCCATGCCTCTACTTGACTCTACTTGACTGTACTACACTCTACCTTTGCTCTACTACATTCTAACATGGCTCCACGTGAATCTACTCGACTCTACTACACACTACCATGGCTCTACTTGGCTCTACTTGATTCTACTGCACTCTACCATGTCTCTACTACATTCTACCATGGCTCCACATGACTCTACGTGACTCTACTGCATTCTACCATAGCTCTACTTGACTCTGTATGCCTCTACTACATTCTACCATGGCTCTACTTGATTCTACTTGACTCTACTACTTTCTGCCATGGCTCTACTTGACTCTACTTGACTGTACTATACTCTACCTTTGCTCTACTACATTCTACCATGGCTCCACGTGACTCTACTTGACTCTACTGCATTCTACCATGGCTTTACCTGGTTCTACTACATTCTATCATGGCTCTACTTGGCTCTACATGACTCTACTACATACTACCTTGGCTCTACGTGGCTCTACCTGACACTACTACACTCTACCATGGCTCTACTCCATAGTACCATGTCTCTACTTGACACTACATGACTCTACTACATTCTACCATGGCTCTACTTGGCTCTACTAGACTCTACTACACTATATCATTGCTAGACCTCGCTCTCCTTGTCCCTACTACACTCTACCTTTGCTCTACTACATCCTACCATGGATCCACGCGACTCTACTTGACTCTCCTACACTCTACCATGGCTCTACCTTGCTCTACTACATTCTACCATGGCTCTACTTGACTCTACATGACTCTACTACATTCTACCATGGCTCTACTTGACTCTACTTGACTCTACTGCACTCTACCCTGGCTCTACTTGGCTCTACTTGAGTCCACTACATTCTACCTTGGCTCTACTTGGCTCTTCTTCACTTTGCTACACTCTACCATGGCTCTACTCCATTGTATATCATGGCTCTACTTCACACTACATGACTCTACTACATTCTACCATGGCTCTACTTCACTCTACTACACTCTACCATGGCTCTACTACATTCTACCATGGCTCCACGTGACTCTACGTGACTCTACTGCATTCGACCTTAGCTCTACTTGACTCTGTATGTCTCTACTACATTCTACCATGGTTCTACTTGACTCTACTTGACTCTACTACATTCTTCCATGGCTCTACTTGACTCTACTTGACTCTACTTGACTGTACTACACTCTACCTTGGCTCTACTACATTCTACCATGGCTCCACGTGACTCTACTTTACTCTACTGCATTCTACCATGGCTCTACCTGGCTCTACTACATTCTACCATAGCTCTACTTGACACTACATGATTGTAGTAGATGCTACCATGGCTCTTCTTGACTCTACTTGACTCTCCTACACTCTACCGTTGCTCTACTTGGCTCTACTACACTCTACCATAGATCTACTTGGCTCTACTTGACTTTACTACACTCTACCATGTCTCTACTTGACTGTACTACACTCTACCATGTCTCTACTACATTCTACCATGGCTCCACGTGACTCTACTTGACTCTGTATACCTCTACTACATTCTACCATGGCTCTACTTGACTCTGCTTGACTGTACTACACTCTACGTTGGCTCTACTACATTCTACCATGTCTCCACGTGACTCTACTTGACTCTACTGCATTCTACCATGGCTCTACCTGGCTCTACTACATTCTACCATGGCTCTACTTGGCTCTACATGACTCTACTACATGCTACCGTGGGTCTACGTGGCTCTACCTGACTCTACTACACTCTACCATGGCTCTACTCCATAGTACCATGTCTCTACTTCACACTACATGACTTTACTACATTCTACCATGGCTCTACTTGACTCTACTTAACTCTACTACACTCTACCATGACTCTACTTGGCTCAACGTGACTCTACCACACTCTACCGTGGCTCTACTTGGGTCTACTTGATTTCCTACTATACTCTACGATGGCTCTACTTGGCTCTACTTGACTCTACTACACTATATCATTTCTAGACCTGGCTCTACTTGTCTCTACTACACTCAACCTTGGCTCTACTACATCCTACCATGGATCCATGTGACTCTACTTGACTCTCCTACACTCTACCATTGCTCTACCTTGCTCTACTACATTCTACCATGGCTCTACTTGACTCTACATGACTCTACAACATTCTACCATGGTTCTACTTTTCTCTACTTCACTCTACTACACACTACCATGACTCTCCTTGGCTCTACTTGACTCCACTACACTCTACCTTGACTCTACTTGGCTCTACTTGACTCTACTACACTCTACCATGGCTCTACTCCATTGTACCATGGCTCTACTTGACACTACATGACTCTACTACATTCTACCATGGCTCTACTTGGCTCTACTACACTCGACGATGGCTCTACTTGGCTCTACTTATCTCTACTACACTATATCATTGCTACACCTGACTCTACTTGTCTCTACTACACTCTACCTTTGCCCTACTACATCCTACCATGGATCCACGTGACTCTACTTGACTCTCCTACACTCTACCATGGCTCTACCCTGCTCTACTACATTCTACCATGGCTCTACTTGACTCTACATGAGTCTACTACATTCTACCATGGCACTACTTGACTCTACTTGACTCTAGTACACTCTACCCTGGCTCTACTTGGCTCTACTTGAGTCCACTACATTCTACCTTAGCTCTACTTGGCTCTACTTGACTTTACTACACTCTACCATGGCTCTACTCCATTGTATATCATGGCTCTACTTCACACTACATGACTCTACTACATTCTACCATGGCTCTACTACATTCTACCATGGCTCCACATGACTCTACGTGACTCTACTGCATTCTACCATAGCTCTACTTGATTCTGTATGCCTCTACTACATTCTACCATGGCTCTACTTGATTCTACTTGACTCTACTCCTTTTGCCATGGCTCTACTTGACTCTACATGACTGTACTACACTCTACCTTTGCTCTACTACATTCTAACATCGCTCCACGTGACTCTACTTGACTCTACTACACACTACCATGGCTCTACCTTGCTCTACTACATTCTACCATGGCTCTACTTGGCACTACATTATTCTACTAAAAGCTAGCAATGCTCTTCTTGACTCTACTTGACTCTCCTACACTCTACCATTGGTCTACTTGGCTCTACTACACTCTACCATGGCTCTACTAGGCTCTACTTGACTCTACTACACTCTACCATGGCTCTACTTGTCTCTACTTGACTGTACACCACTCTACCATGTCTCTACTACATTCTGCCATGGCTCCACGTGACTCTACTTGACTCTACTACATTCTACGATAGCTCTACTTGACTCTGTATCCCTCTACTACATTCTACCATGGCTATACTTGACTCTACTTGACTGTACTACACTCTACCTTGGCTCTACTACATTCTACCATGGCTCCACGTGACTCTACTTAACTGTACTGCATTCTACCATGGCTCTACCTGGCTCTACTACATTCTATCATGGCACTACTTGGCTCTACATGACTCTACTACATACTACCGTGGCTCTACGTGGCTCTACCTGACTCTACTACACTCTACCATGGCTCTACTCCATAGTACCATGTCTCTACTTGACACTACATGACTCTACTACATTCTACCATGGCTCTACTTGGCTCTACTTGACTCTACTACACTCTACCATGACTCTACTTGGCTCTACGTGACTCTACCACACTCTACCGTCACTCTACTTGGCTCTACTTGACACTACTAACCTCTACCACGGCTCTACTCCATTGTACCATGGCTCTACTTGACACTACATGACTCTACTACATTCTACCATGGCTCTACTTGGCTCTACTACACTCTACGATGGCTCTACTTGGCTCTACTTGGCTCTACTACACTATATCATTGCTAGACCTGACTCTACTTGTCTCTACTACACTCTACCTTTGCTCTACTACATCCTACCATGGATCCACGCGACTCTACTTGACTCTCCTACACTCTACCATGGTTCTCACTTGCTCTACTACATTCTTCCATGGCTCTACTTGACTCTACATGACTCTACTACATTCTACCATGGCTCTACTTGACTCTACTTGACTCTACTACACTCTACCCTGGCTCTACTTGGCTCTACTTCAGTCCACTACATTCTTCCTTGGCTCTACTTGGCTCTACTTCACTTTACTACACTCTACCATGGCTCTACTCCATTGTATATCATGGCTCTACTTCACACTACATGACTCTACTACATTCTACCATGGCTCTACTTCACTCTACTACACTCTACCATGGCTCAAATTGGCTCTACTCAACTCTACTACACTCTACCATGGCTCTACTACATTCTACCATGGCTCCACGTGACTCTACGTGACTCTACTGCATTCTACCATAGCTCTACTTCACTCTGTATGCCTCTACTACATTCTACCATGGTTCTACTTGACTCTACTTGACTCTACTACATTCTGCCATGGCTCTACTTGACTCTACTTGACTGTACTACACTCTACCTTGGCTCTACTACATTCTAACGTGGTTCCACGTGACTCTACTTGACTCTACTACACACTACCATGGCTCTACCTTGCTCTACTACATTCTACCATGGCTCTACTTGACACTACATGATTCTAGTAGATGCTACCATGGTTCTTCTTGACTCTACTTGACTCTCCTACACTCTACCGTTGCTCTACTTGGCTCTACTACACTCTACCATAGCTCTACTTGGCTCTACTTGACTTTACTACACTCTACCATGTCTCTACTTGTCTCTACTTGACTGTACTAGACTCTACCATGTCTCTACTACATTCTACCATGGCTCCACGTGACTCTACTTGACTCTACTACATTCTACGATAGCTCTACTTGACTCTGTATACCTCTACTACATTCTACCATGGCTCTACTTGCCTCTACTTGACTGTACTACACTCTACGTTGGCTCTACTTCATTCTACCATGTCTCCACGTGACTCTACTTGACTCTACTGCATTCTACCATGGCTCTACCTGGCTCTACTACATTCTACCATGGCTCTACTTGGCTCTATATGACTCTACTACATGCTACCGTGGGTCTACGTGGCTCTACCTAACTCTACTACACTCTACCATGGCTCTACTCCATAGTACCATGTCTCTACTTGACACTCCACGACTCTACTACATTCTATCCTTGCTGTACTTGGCTCTACTTGACTCTACTACACTCTACCATGACTCTACTTGGCTCTACGTGACTCTACCACACTCTACCGTGGCTCTACTTTGCTCTACTTGACTCTACTATACTCTACCATGGCTCTACTCCATTGTACCATGGCTCTACTTGACACTACATGACTCTACTACATTCTACCATGGCTCTACTTGGCTCTACTACACTCTACGATGGCTCTACTTGGCTCTACTTGACTCTACTACACTATGTCATTGCTAGACCTGGCTCTGCTTGTCTCTACTACACTCTACCTTTGCTCTACTACATCCTACGATGGATCCACGCGACTCTACTTGACTCTCCTACACTCTACCATGGCTCTACCTTGCTCTACTACATTCTACCATGGCTCTACTTGACTCTACATGACTCTACTATATTCTACCATGGCTCTACTTGACTCTACTTTTCTCTACTACACTCTACCCTGGCTATCATTGCTAGACCTGACTCTACTTGTCTCTACTACACTCTACCTTTGCTCTACTACATCCTACCATGGATCCACGCGACTCTACTTGACTCTCCTACACTCTACCATGGCTCTAACTTGCTCTACTACATTCTTCCATGGCTCTACTTGACTCTACATGACTCTACTACATTCTACCATGGCTCTACTTGACTCTACTTGACTCTACTACACTCTACCCTGGCTCTACTTGGCTCTACTTCAGTCCACTACATTCTTCCTTGGCTCTACTTGGCTCTACTTCACTTTACTACACTCTACCATGGCTCTACTCCATTGTATATCATGGCTCTACTTCACACTACATGACTCTACTACATTCTACCATGGCTCTACTTCACTCTACTACACTCTACCATGGCTCAAATTGGCTCTACTCAACTCTACTACACTCTACCATGGCTCTACTACATTCTACCATGGCTCCACGTGACTCTACGTGACTCTACTGCATTCTACCATAGCTCTACTTCACTCTGTATGCCTCTACTACATTCTACCATGGTTCTACTTGACTCTACTTGACTCTACTACATTCTGCCATGGCTCTACTTGACTCTACTTGACTGTACTACACTCTACCTTGGCTCTACTACATTCTAACGTGGTTCCACGTGACTCTACTTGACTCTACTACACACTACCATGGCTCTACCTTGCTCTACTACATTCTACCATGGCTCTACTTGACACTACATGATTCTAGTAGATGCTACCATGGCTCTTCTTGACTCTACTTGACTCTCCTACACTCTACCGTTGCTCTACTTGGCTCTACTACACTCTACCATAGCTCTACTTGGCTCTACTTGACTTTACTACACTCTACCATGTCTCTACTTGTCTCTACTTGACTGTACTAGACTCTACCATGTCTCTACTACATTCTACCATGGCTCCACGTGACTCTACTTGACTCTACTACATTCTACGATAGCTCTACTTGACT
This sequence comes from Agelas oroides, assembly GCA_949130485.1. Lineage (NCBI taxonomy): Eukaryota > Metazoa > Porifera > Demospongiae > Agelasida > Agelasidae > Agelas > Agelas oroides. The sequence goes on along the minus strand of OX422196.1, from coordinate 3,212,726 downwards.
CTGTATACCTCTACTACATTCTACCATGGCTCTACTTGACTGTACTACACTCTACGTTGGCTCTACTTCATTCTACCATGTCTCCACGTGACTCTACTTGACTCTACTGCATTCTACCATGGCTCTACTTGGCTCTATATGACTCTACTACATGCTACCGTGGGTCTACGTGGCTCTACCTGACTCTACTACACTCTACCATGGCTCTACTCCATAGTACCATGTCTCTACTTGACACTCCACGACTCTACTACATTCTATCCTTGCTGTACTTGGCTCTACTTGACTCTACTACACTCTACCATGACTCTACTTGGCTCTACGTGACTCTACCACACTCTACCGTGGCTCTACTTTGCTCTACTTGACTCTACTATACTCTACCATGGCTCTACTCCATTGTACCATGGCTCTACTTGACACTACATGACTCTACTACATTCTACCATGGCTCTACTTGGCTCTACTACACTCTACGATGGCTCTACTTGGCTCTACTTGACTCTACTACACTATGTCATTGCTAGACCTGGCTCTACTTGTCTCTACTACACTCTACCTTTGCTCTACTACATCCTACGATGGATCCACGCGATTCTACTTGAATCTCCTACACTCTACCATGGCTCTACCTTGCTCTACTACATTCTACCATGGCTCTACTTGACTCTACATGACTCTACTACATTCTACCATGGCTCTACTTGACTCTACTTTTCTCTACTACACTCTACCCTGGCTCTACTTGGCTCTACTTGAGTCCACTACATTCTACCTTGGCTCTACTTGGCTCTACTTCACTTTACTACACTCTACCATGGCTCTACTCCATTGTATATCATGACTCTACTTCACACTACATGACTCTACTACATTCTACCATGGCTCTACTTGACTCTACTTGACTCTACTACACTCTACCCTGGCTCTACTTGGCTCTACTTCAGTCCACTACATTCTTCCTTGGCTCTACATTGCTCTACTTCACTTTACTACACTCTACGATGGCTCTACTCCATTGTATATCATGGCTGTACTTCACACTACATGACACTACTACATTCTACCATGGCTCTACTTCACTCTACTACACTCTACCATGGCTCAAATTGGCTCTACTCGACTCTACTACACTCTACCATGGCTCTACTACATTCTACCATGGCTCCACGTGACTCTACGTGACTCTACTGCATTCTACCATAGCTCTACTTGACTCTGTATGCCTCTACTACATTCTACCATGGTTCTACTTGACTCTACTTGACTCTACTACATTCTGCCATGGCTCTACTTGACTCTACTTGACTGTACTACACTCTACCTTGGCTCTACTACATTCTAACGTGGCTCCACGTGACTCTACTTGACTCTACTACACACTACCATGGCTCTACCTTGCTCTACTACATTCTACCATGGCTCTACTTGACACTACATGATTCTAGTAGATGCTACCATGGCTCTTCTTAACTCTATTTGACTCTCCTACACACTACCGTTGCTCTACTTGGCTCTACTACACTCTACCATAGCTCTACTTGGCTCTACTTGACTTTACTACACTCTACCATGTCTCTACTTGTCTCTACTTGACTGTACTAGACCCTACCATCTCTCTACTACATTCTACCATGGCTCCACGTGACTCTACTTGACTCTACTACATTCTACGATAGCTCTACTTGACTCTGTATACCTCTACTACATTCTACCATGGCTCTACTTGCCTCTACTTGACTGTACTACACTCTACGTTAGCTCTACTTCATTCTACCATGTCTCCACGTGACTCTACTTGACTCTACTGCATTCTACCATGGCTCTACCTGGCTCTACTACATTCTACCATGGCTCTACTTGGCTCTATATGACTCTACTACATGCTACCGTGGGTCTACGTGGCTCTACCTGACTCTACTACACTCTACCATGGCTCTACTCCATAGTACCATGTCTCTACTTGACACTACACGACTCTACTACATTCTATCCTGGCTCTACTTGGCTCTACTTGACTCTACTACACTCTACCATGACTCTACTTGGCTCTACGTGACTCTACCACACTCTACCGTGGCTCTACTTTGCTCTACTTGACTCTACTATACTCTACCATGGCTCTACTCCATTGTACCATGGCTCTACTTGACACTACATGACTCTACTACATTCTACCATGGCTCTACTTGGCTCTACTACACTCTACGATGGCTCTACTTGACTCTACTTGACTCTACTACACTATTTCATTGCTAGACCTGGCTCTACTTGTCTCTACTACACTCTACCTTTGCTCTACTACATCCTACGATGGATCCACGCGACTCTACTTGACTCTCCTACACTCTACCATGGCTCTACCTTGCTCTACTACATTCTACCATGGCTCTACTTGACTCTACATGACTGTACTACATTCTACCATGGCTCTACTTGACTCTACTTTTCTCTACTGCACTCTACCCTGGCTCTACTTGGCTCTACTTGAGTCCACTACATTCTACCTTGGCTCTACTTGGCTCTACTTCACTTTACTACACTCTACCATGGCTATACTCCATTGTATATCATGGCTCTACTTCACACTACATGACTCTACTACATTCTACCATGGCTCTACTTGACTCTACTTGACTGTACTACACTCTACGTTGGCTCTACTACATTCTACCATGTCTCCACGTGACTCTACTTGACTCTAATGCATTCTACCATGGCTCTACCTGGCTATACTACATTCTACCATGGCTCTACTTGGCTCTACATGACTCTACTACATGCTACCGTGGTTCTACGTGGCTCTACCTGACTCTACTACACTCTACCATGGCTCTACTCCATACTACCATGTCTCTACTTGACACTACATGACTCTACTACATTCTACCATCGCTCTACTTGGCTCTACTTGACTCTACTACACTATATCATTGCTAGACCTGGCTCTACTTGTCTCTACTACACTCTACCTTGGCTCTACTACATCCTACCATGGATCCACGTGACTCTACTTGACTCTCCTACACTCTACCATGGCTCTACCTTGCTCTACTACATTCTACTAATGCTCTACTTGACTCTACATGACTCTACTACATTCAACCATGGCTCTACTTGTCTCTACTTGACTCTACTGCACTCTACCATGGCTCTACTTGGCTCTACTTGAGTCCACTACACTCTACCTTGGCTCTACTTTGCTCTACTTGACTCTACTACACTCTACTACATTCTACCAATGCTCTACTTGACTCTACATGACTCTACTACATTCTACCATGGCTCTACTTGTCTCTGCTTGACTCTACTACACTCTACCATGGCTCTACTTGGCTCTACTTGAGTCCACTACACTCTACCTTGGCTCTACTTTGCTCTACTTGACTCTACTACACTCTACCATGGCTCTACTCCATTGTACCATGGCACTACTTGACACTACATGACTCTACTACATTCTACCATGGCTCTACTTGGCTCTACTACACTCTACGATGGCTCTACTTGGCTCTACTTGGCTCTACTACACTATATCATTGCTAGACCTGGCTCTACTTGTCTCTACTACACTCTACCTTTGCTCTACTACATCCTACCATGGATCCACGTGACTCTACTTGACTCTCCTACACTCTACCCTGGCTCTACTTTCTCTACTACACTCTACCATGGCTCAAATTGGCTCTACTTGACTCTACTACACTCTACCATGGCTCTATTACATTCTACCATGGCTCCACGTGACTCTACGTGACTCTACTGCATTCTAACATAGCTCTACTTGACTCTGTATGCCTCTACTACATTCTACCATGGTTCTACTTGACTCTACTTGACTCTACTACATTCTGCCATTGCTCTACTTGACTCTACTTGACTGTACTACACTCTACCTTGGCTCTACTACATTCTAACGTTGCTCCACGTGACTCTACTTGACTCTACTACACACTACCATGGCTCTTCCTTGCTCTACTACATTCTACCATGGCTCCACTTGACACTACATGATTCTACTATATGCTACCATGGCTCTTCTTGGCTCTACTTGACTCTCCTACACTCTACCGTTGCTCTACTTGGCTCTACTACACTCTACCATAGCTCTACTTGGCTCTACTTGACTTTACTACACTCTACCATGGCTCAAATTAGCTCTACTTGACTCTACTACATACTACCGTGGCTCTACTTGGCTCTACCTGACTCTACTACACACTACCATGGCTCTACTCCATAGTACCATATCTCTACTTGACCCTACATGACTCTACTACATTCTACCATGGCTCTACTTTGCTCTACTTGACTCTACTACACTCTACCATAGCTCTACTCCATTGTACCATGGCTCTACTTGACACTACCTGCCTCTACTACATTCTTCCATGGCTCTACTTGGCTCTACTACACTCTACGATGGCTCTACTTGGCTCTACTTGACTCTACTACACTATATCATTGCTAGACCTGGCTCTACTTGTCTCTACTACACTCTACCTTTGCTCTACTACATCCTACCATGGATCCACGCGACTCTACTTGACTCTCCTACAGTCTACCATGGCTCTACCTTGCTCTACTACATTCTACCACGGCTGTACTTCACTCTACATGACTCTACTACATTCTACCATGGCTCTACTTGACTCTACTTGACTCTACTACACTCTACCCTGGCTCTACTTGGCTCTACTTGAGTCCACTACATTCTACCTTGGCTCTACTTGGCTCTACTTCACTTTACTACACTCTACCATGGCTCTACTCCATTGTATATCATGGCTCTACTTCACACTACATGACTCTACTACATTCTACCATGACTCTACTTCACTCTACTACACTCTACCATGGCTCAATTTGGCTCTACTACACTCTACCATGGCTCTACTACATTCTACCATGGCTCCAAGTGACTCTACGTGACTCTAATGCATTCTGCCATAGCTCTACTTGATTCTGTATCCCTCTACTACATTCTACCATGGTTCTACTTGACTCTACTTGACTCTACTACATTCTGCCATGGCTCTACTTGACTCTACTTGACTGTACTACACTCTACCTTGGCTCTACTTCATTCTACCATTGCTCCACGTGACTCTACTTGACTCTACTAATCACTACCAAGGCTCTACCTTGCTCTACTCCATTCTACCGTGGCTCTACTTGGCGCTACATGATTCTACTAGATGCTACCATGGCTCTTCTTGACTCTACTTGACTCTCCTACACTCTACCATTGCTCTACTTGGCTCTACTACACTCTACCATAGCTCTACTTGGCTCTACTTGACTTTACTACACTCTAACATGTCTCTACTTGTCTCTACTTGACTATACTACACTCTACCATGTATCTACTACATTCTACCATGGGTCCACATGAGTCTACTTGACTCTACTACATTCTACGATAGCTCTACTTGACTCTGTATACCTCTACTACATTCTACCATGGCTCTACTTGACTCTACTTGACTGTACTACACTCTACGATGACTCTACTACATTCTACCATGTCTCCACGTGACTCTACTTGACTCTACTGCATTCTACCATGGCTCTACCTGGCTCTACTACATTCTACCATGGCTCTACTTGGCTCTACATGACTCTACTACATTCTACCCTGGGTCTACGTGGCTCTACCTGACTCTCGTACACTCTACCATGGCTCTACTCCATAGTACCATGTCTCTACTTGACACTACATGACTCTACCACACTCTACCGTGGCTCTACTTGGCTTTACTTGACTCTACTATACTCTACGATGGCTCTACTTGGCTCTACTTGACTCTACTACATTGCTAGACCTGTCTCTACTTCTCTCTACTACACACTACCTTTGCTCTACTACATCCTACCATGGATCCACGCGGCTGTACTTGACTCTCCTACACTCTACCATGGCTCTACCTTGCTCTACTACATTCTACCATGGCTCTACTTGACTCTACTTGACTCTACTACACTGTACCCTGGCTCTACTTGGCTCTACTTGAGTCCACTACATTCTACCTTGGCTCTACTTGGCTCTACTTCATTTTACTACACTCTACCATGGCTCTACTCCATTGTATATCATGGCTCTACTTCACACTACATGACTCTACTACATTCTACCATGGCTCTACTTCACTCTACTATACTCTACCATGGCTCAAATTGGCTCTACTTGCCTCTACTACACTCTACCATGGCTCTACTACATTCTACCATGGCTCCACATGACTCTACGTGACTCTACTGCATTCTACCATAGCTCTACTTGACTCTGTATGCCTCTACTACATTCTACCATGGTTCTACTTGACTCTACTTGACTCTACTACATTCTGCCATGCCTCTACTTCACTCTACTTGACTGTACTACACTCTACCTTGGCTCTACTACATTCTAACGTGGCTCCATGTGACTCCACTTGACTCTACTACACACTACCATGGCTCTACCTTGCTCTACTACATTCTACCATGGCTCTACTTGACACTACATGATTCTACTAGATGCTACCATGGCTCTTCTTGACTCTACTTGACTCTCCTACACTCTACCGTTGCTCTACTTAGCTCTACTACACTCTACCATAGCTCTACCTGGCTCTACTTGACTTTACTACACTCTACCATGGCTCTACTTGTCTCTACTTGACTGTACTACACTCTACCATGTCTCTACTACATTCTACCATGGCTCCACGTGACTCTACACTTGACTGTACTACATTCTACGATAGCTCTACTTGACTCTGTATACCTCTACTACATTCTACCATGGCTCTACTTGACTCTACTTGACTGTACTACACTCTACGTTGGCTCTACTACATTCTACCATGTCTCCATGTGACTCTGCTTGACTCTACTGCATTCTACCATGGCTCTACCTTGCTCTACTACTTTCTACCATGGCTCTACTTGACACTACATGATTCTACTAGACGCTACCATAGCTCTTCTTCACTCTCCTACACTCTACCGTTGCTCTACTTGGCTCTACTACACTCTACCATAGCTCTACTTGGCTCTACTTGACTTTACTAAACTCTAACATGTCTCTACTTGTCTCTACTTGACTGTACTACACTCTACCATGTATCTACTACATTCTACCATGGCTCCACATGACTCTACGTGACTCTACTGCATTCTACCATACCTCTACTTGACTCTATATGCCTCTACTACATTCTACCATGGTTCTACTTGACTCTACTTGACTCTACTACATTCTGCCATGGCTCTACTTGACTCTACTTGACTCTACTACATTCTGCCATGGCTCTACTTCACTCTACTTGACTGTACTACACTCTACCTTGGCTCTACTACATTCTAACGTGGCTCAACGTGACTCTACTTGACTGTACTACACACTACCATGGCTCTACCTTCCTCTACTACATTCTACCATGGCTCTACTTGACACTACATGATTCTACTAGATGCTACCATGGCTCTTCTTGACTCTACTTGACTCTCCTACACACTACCGTTGCTCTACTTGGCTCTACTACACTCTACCATAGCTCTACTTGGCTCTACTTGACTTTACTACACTCTACCATGGCTCTACTTGTCTCTACTTGACTGTACTACACTCTACCATGTCTCTACTACATTCTACCATGGCTCCACGTGACTCTACACTTGACTCTACTACATTCTACGATAGCTCTACTTGACTCTGTATACCTCTACTACATTCTACCATGGCTCTACTTGACTCTACTTGACTGTACTACACTCTACGTTGGCTCTACTACATTCTACCATGTCTCCACGTGACTCTACTTGACTCTACTGCATTCTACCATGGCTCTACATGGCTCTACTACATTCTACCATGGCTCTACTTGGCTCTACATGACTCTACTACATGCTTCCGTGGGTCTACGTGGCTCTACCTGACTCTACTACACTCTACCATGGCTCTACTCCATTGTACCATGTCTCTACTTGACACTACATGACTCTACTACATTCTACCATGGCTCTCCTTGACTCTACTTGACTCTACTCTCTTCTACACTCTACCATGACTCTACTTGGCTCTACGTGACTCTACAACACTCTACCGTGGCTCTACTTGGCTCTACTTGACTCTACTACACTCTACCGTAGCTCTACTCCATTGTATATCATGGCTCTACTTCACACTACATGACTCTACTACATTCTACCATGGCTCTACTTGACTCTACTACACTCTACCATGGCTTTACTCCATTGTATATCATGGCTCTACTTCACACTACATGACTCTACTACATTCTACCATGGCTCTACTTGACTCTACTACACTCTACCATGGCTCAACTTGGCTGTACTTGACTCTACTACACTCTACCATGGCTCTACTCCATTGTACCATGGCTCTACTTGACACTACATGATTCTACTGAATTCTACCATGGGTCTTTTTGACTCTACTTGACTTTCCTACACTCTACGATTGTTCTACTTAACTCTACTATACTCTACCATCGCTCTACTTGGCTCTACTTGACTCTACTACACTCTACCATGGCACTACTTGGCTCTACTTGACTCTACTACACTCTACCATGTCTCTACTACATTCTACCATGGCTCTGCGTGACTCTACGTGACTCTACTACATTCTACCATAGCTCTACTTGACTCTGTATGCTTCTACTGCATTCTACCCTGGCTCTACTTGACGCTACTTGACTGTACTACATTCTGTCATGGCTCTACTTGACTCTACTTGACTGTACTACACTCTACCTTGGCTCTACTTCATTCTACCATGGCTCCACGTGACTCAACTTGACTCTACTGTATTCTACCATGGCTCTACCTGGCTCTACTACATTCTACCATGGCTCTACTTAGTACTACATGAATCTACTACATGCTACCGTGGCTCTACTTGGCTCTACATGACTCTACTATACTCTACCATCGCTCTACTCCATTGTACCATGGCTGTACTTCACACTACATGACTCTACTACATTCTACCATGGCTCTACTTGGCTTTACTACACTCTACCATGGCTCTACTTGGCTCTACTTGACTCTACTACACTCTACCATGGCTCTACTTGGCTCTACTTGACTTTACTACACTCTACCATGTCTCTACTACAATCTACCATGGCTCCACGTGACTCTACGAGACTCTAGTACATTCTACCATAGCTCTACTTGACTCCGTATGCCTCTACTACATTCTACCATGGCTCTACTTGACGCTACTTGCATCTACTACATTCTATCATGGCTCTACTTGACTCTACTTGACTGTGCTACACTCTACCTTGGCTCTACTTCATTCTACCATGGCTCTACCTGGCTCTACTACATTCTACCATGGCTCTACTTGGTACTACATGACTCTACTACATGCTACCGTGGCTCTACTTGGCTCTACATGACTCTACTACACTCTACCATGGCTCTACTCCATTGTACCATAGCTGTACTTCACACTACATGACTCTACTACATTCTACCATGGCTGTACTTCACTCTACTACACTCTACGATGGCTCTACTTGGCTCTACTTGACTCTACTACACTATACCATTGCTAGTCCTGGCTCTACTTGTCTACTACACTCTATCTTGGTGCTGCTACACCGTACCATGGATCCACGTGACTCTACTTGACTCTACTGCACTCTACCATGGCTCTACCTGGCTCTACTACATTCTACCATGGCTCTACTTTGATCTACTTGAGTCCACTACACTCTACCTTGGCTCTACTTGGCTCTACTTGACTCTACTAAACTCTACCATGACTCTACTTGGCTCTATTTGACTCTACTACAGTTTACCATAGCTCTACATGGATCTACTTGACTCTACTACATTCTACCATAGTTGTACTTGTCTCTATATGACTCTACTGCATTCTACGATGGCTCTACTTCACTCTGTACACCTCTACTGCATTCTACCATGGCTCTTCTTGACTCTACATGACTCTACTACATTCTACCATGGCTCTACTTGACTCTACTTGACTCTACTACACTCTACCATGACTCTACGTGGCTCTACGTGACTCTACCACACTCTACCTTGGCTCTGCTTGGCTCTACTTGACTCTACTACACTCTACCGTGGCTCTACTCCATTGTATATCATGGCTCTGCTTCACACTACATGACTCTACTACATTCTACCATGGCTCTACTTGACTCTACTACACTCTACCATGGCTCTTCTCCATTGTATATCATGGCTCTACTTCACACTACATGAATCTACTACATTCTACCATGGCTCTACTTGACTCTACTACACTCTACCATGGCTGTACTTGACTCTACTACACTCTACCATGGCTCTACTCCATTGTACCGTGGCTCTACTTTACACTACATGATTCTACTGAATTCTACCATGGCTCTTCTTGACTCTACTTGACTTTCCTACACTCTACCATTGTTTTACTTGACTCTACTACACTCTACCATGGCTCTACTTGGCTCTAGTTGACTGTACTACACTCTACCATGGCACTACTTGGCTCTACGTGACTCTACTACACTCTACCATGTCTCTACTGCATTCTTCCATGGCTCCACGTGACTCTACGTGACTCTACTACGTTTTACCATAGCTCTACTTGACTCTGTATGCCTCTACTACATTCTACCATGGCTCTGCTTGATGCTACTTGACTCTACTGCATTCTGTCATGGCTCTACTTGACTCTACTTGACTGTACTACACTCTATCTTGGCTCTACTTCATTCAGCCATGGCTCCACGTGACTCTACTTGACTCTACTGCATTCTACCATGGCTCTACCTGGCTCTACTACATTCTACCATGGCTCTACTTGGTACTACATGAATCTACTACATGCTACCGTGGCTCTACTTGGCTCTACATGACTCTACTACACTCTACCATGGCTCTACTCCATTGTACCATAGCTGTACTTCACACTATACATGACTCTACTACATTCTACCATGGCTCTACTTGGCTCTACTACACTCTACCATGGCTCTACTTGGCTCTACTTCACTCTACTACACTCTACCATGGCACTACTTGGCTCTACTTGACTCTACTACACTCTTCCATGTCTCTACTACATTCTACCATGGCTCCACATGACTCTACGTGACTCTACTACATTCTACCATAGCTCTACTTGACTCTGTATGCCTCTACTACATTCTACCATGGCTCTACTTGACGCTACTTGAATCTACTACATTCTGTCATGGCTCTACTTGACTCTACATGACTGTACTACACTCTACCTTGGCTCTACTTCATTCTACCATGGCTCCACGTGACTCTACTTGACTCTACTGCACTCTACCATGGCTCTACCTGGCTATACTACATTCTACCATGGCTCTACTTTGATCTACTTGAGTCCACTACACTCTACCTTGGCTCTACTTGGCTCTACTTGACTCTACTAAACTCTACCATGACTCTACTTGGCTCTATTTGACTCTACTACAGTCTATCATGACTCTACATAGATCTACTTGACTCTACTACATTCTACCATAGTTCTACTTGTCTCTATATGACTCTACTGCATTCTACCATGGCTCTACTTGACTCTGTATGCCTGTACTGCATTCTACCATTGCTCTTCTTGACTCTACTTGACTCTCCTACACTCTCTCATTGCTCTCCTTGACTCTACTTGGCTCTAGTACACTCTACCATGGCTCTACTTTGCTCTACTTGACTCTACTACACTCTACTATGGCTCTACTTGACTCTACTTGACTCTACTACATTCTGCTATGGCTCTACTTGACTCTAGTTGACCGTAGTACACTCTACCTTGGCTCTCCTCCATTGTACCATGGCTCTACTTGACACTACATGACTCTACCCCATTCTACCATTGTTCTACTTGACTCTACTACACTCTACGATGCCTCTACTTGGCTCTACTTGACTGTACTATACTATATCATTGCTAGACCTGGCTCTACTTGTCTCTACTACACTCTACCTTGGCTCTACTACATCATACCATGGATCCACGTGACTCTACGTGATTCTACTACACTCTACCATGGTTCTACCTGGTTCTACTACATTCTACCATGGCTCTACTTGACTGTACATGACTCTACTACATTCTACCATGGCTCTATTTGACTCTACTTGACTCTACTTCACTCTACCATGGCTCTACTTGGCTCTACTTGAGTCCACTACACCCTACCTTGGCTCTACTTTGTTCTATATGACTGTACTACACTCTACCATGGCTTTACCTGGCTCTACTTGACTCTACTACACTCTACCATGTCTCTACTACATTCTACCATGGCTCCACGGGACTCTACGTGACTCTACTGAATTCTACCATAGTTCTACTAGGCTCTGTATGCCTCTACTACATTCTACCATGGCTCTACTTGACTCTACTTGATTCTACTTGACTGTACTACACTGTACCTTGGCTCTACTACATTCTCCCATAGATCAACGTGACTCTACTTGATTCTGCTGCATTCTACCATGACTCTACCTGGCTCTACTTGAGTGCACTACACTCTACCTTGGCTCTACTTGGCTCTACTTGACTCTACTACACTCTACCATGGCTCTTCTCCATTGTACCAAGGCTCTACTTGACACTACATGACTCTACTACATTCTACCATGGCTCTACTTGACTCTACTACATTCTACCATGGCACTACTTGGCTCTACTTGACTCTACTACACTCTACCATGTTTCTACTACATTCTACCATTGCTCAACGTGACTCTACGTGACTCTACTACATTCTACCATAGCTATACTTGACTCTGTATGCCTCTACTACATTCTACCATGGCTCTACTTGACGCTACTTGGCTCTACTACATTCTGTCATGGCTCTACTTGACTCTACTTGACTGTACTACACTCTACCTTGGCTCTACTTCATTCTACCTTGCCTCAACGTGACTCTATTGACTCTACTGCATTCTACCATGGCTCTACCTGGCTCTTCTACATTCTACCATGGCTCTACTCGGTACCACATGAATCTACTACATGCTTCCGTGGCTCTACTTGGCTCTACATGACTCTACTACACTCTACCATGGATCTACTCCATTGTACCATGGCTGTACTTCACACTACATGACTCCACTACATTCTACCATGGCTCTACTTGGCTCTACCACACTCTACCATGGCACTACCTGGCTCTACTTGCCTCTACTACACTCTACCATGTCTCTACTACATTCTACCATGGCTCCACGTGACTCTACGTGACTCAACTACATTCTACCATAGCTCTACTTGACTCTGTATGCCTATACTACATTCAACCATGGCTCTACTTGACGCTACTTGAATCTACTACATTCTGTCATTGCTCTACTTGACTCTACTTGACTGTACTACACTCTACCTTGGCTCTACTACATTCTACCATGGCTCCACGGCACTCCACTTGACTCTGCTGCATTCTACCATGGCTCTACCTGGCTCTACTACATTCTACCATGGATCTACTTGGATCTACATGACTCTACTGCACTATATCATTGCTAGACCTGGCTCTACTTGTCTCTACTACACCCTACCTTGGCTCTACTACATCCTACCATGGATCCACGTGACTCTACTTGACTCTCCTACACTCTACCATGGCTCTACCTTGCTCTACTACATTCTACCACGGCTGTACTTCACTCTTCCTTGGCTCTACTACATTCTACCATGGCTCTACTTGTGTCTACTTGACTCTACTACACTCTACCATGGCTCTACTTTGCTCTACTTGAGTCCACTACACTCTACCTTGGCTCTACTTGGCTCTACTTGACTCTACTACACTCTATGATGGCTCTACTCCATTGTATGTCGTGGCTCTACTTCACACTACATGACTCTACTACATTCTACCATGGCTCTACTTGACTCTACTACACTCTACCATGTCTCTACTCCATTGTATATCATGGCTCTACTTCACATTGCATGACTCTACTACATTTTACCATGGCTCTACTTGACTCTACTACACTCTACCATGGCTCTACTCCATTGTACCGTGGCTCTACTTGTCACTATATGATTCTACTCAATTCTACCTTGGCTCTTCTTGACTCTACTTGACTTTCCTCCAGTCTACCATTGTTCTACTTGACTCTACTACACTCTACCATGGCTCTACTTGGTTCTACTTGACTCTACTACACTCTACCATGGCACTACTTGGCTCTACATGACTCTGCTACATTCTACCTTGTCTCTACTACATTCTACCATGGCTCCACGTGACTCTACGTCACTCTACTACATTCTACCATAGCTCTACTTGACTTTGTATGCCTCTACTACATTCTACCATGGCTCTACTTGACGCTACTTGACTGTACTACACTCTACCTTGGCTCTACTTCATTCTACCATGGCTCCACGTGACTCTACTTGACTCTACTGCATTCTACCATGGCTCTACCTGGCTCTACTACATTCTACCATGGCTCTACTTGGTACTACATGAATCTAGTACATGCTACTGTGGCTCTACTTGGCTCTACATCACTCTACTACACTCTACCATGGCTCTACTTGACTCTACTACATTGTGCTATGGCTCTACTACACTCTAGTTGACTGTACTACACTCTACCTTGGCTCTACTCCATTGTACCATGGGTCTACTTGACACTACATGACTCTACCCCATTCTACCATGGTTCTACTTGACTCTACTACACTCTACGATGCCTCTACTTAGCTCTACTTGACTGTACTATACTATATCATTGCTAGACCTGGCTCTACTTGTCTCTACTACACTCTACCTTGGCTCTACTAGATTATACCATGGATCCACATGACTCTACGTGATTCTACTGCACTCTGCCATGGTTCTACCTGGTTCTACTACATTCTACCATGGCTCTACTTGACTCTACATGACTCTACTACATTCTACCATGGCTCTATTTGACTCTACTTCACTCTACTTCACTCTACCATGGCACTACTTGGCTCTACTTGAGTCCACTACACCCTACCTTGGCTCTACTTCGCTCTATATGACTGTACTACACTCTACCATGGCTTTACCTGGCTCTACTTGACTCTACCACACTCTACCATGTCTCTACTACATTCTACCATGGATCCACGGGACTCTACGTGACTCTACTGAATTCTACCATAGTTCTACTTGACTCTGTATGCATCTACTACATTTTACCATGGCTCTACTTGACTCTACTTGATTCTACTTGACTGTACTACACTCTACCTTGGCTCTACTACATTCTACCATAGATCCACGTGACTCTACTTGACTCTGCTGCATTCTACCATGACTCTACCTGGCTCTACTTGAGTGCACTACACTGTACCTTGGCTCTACTTGGCTCTACTTGACTCTACTACACTCTACCATGGCTCTACTTGGCTCTAAATGACTCTACTACATACTACCGTGGCTCTACTTGACTCTACTACACTCTACCATGGCTATACTCCATTGTACCAAGGCTCTACTTGACACTACATGACTCTACTACATTCTACCATGGCTCTACTTGACTCTACTACATTCTACCATGGCACTACTTGGCTCTGTATGCCTCTACTACATTCTACCGTGGCTCTACTTGACGCTACTTGACTCTACTACATTCTGTCATGGCTCTACTTGACTCTACGTGACTGTACTACACTCTACCTTGGCTCTACTTCATTCTACCATGCCTCAACGTGACTCTACTTGACTCTACTGCATTCTACCATGGCTCTACCTGGCTCTACTACATTCTACCATGGCTCTACTTGGATCTACTACATGCTTCCATGGCTCTACTTGGCTCTAAATGACTCTACTACACTCTACCATGGATCTACTCCATTGTACCATGGCTGTACTTCACACTACATGACTCTACTACATTCTACCATGGCTCTACTTGGCTCTACTACACTCTACCATGGCACTACTTGGCTCTACTTGACACTACTACACACTACCATGTCTCTACTACATTCTACCATGGCTCCACGTGACTCTACGTGACTCTACTACATTCTACCATAGCTCTACGTGACTCTGTATGCCTCTACTACATTCTACCATGGCTCTACTTGACGCTACTTGAATGTACTACATTCTGTCATGGCTCTACTTGACTCTACTTGACTGTACTACACTCTACCTTGGCTCTACTACATTCTACCATGGCTCCACGTGACTGTACTTGACTCTGCTGCATTCTACCATGGCTCTACCTGGCTCTACTACATTCTACCATGGCTCTACTTGGCTCTACATGACTCTACTACACTATGTAATTGCTAGACCTGGCTCTACTTGTCTCTACTACACTCTACCTTGGCTCTACTACATCCTACCATGGATCCACGTGACTCTGCTTTACTCTCCTACACTCTACCATGGCTCTACCATGTCTCTACTACATTCTATCATGGCTCCACGTGACTCTACGTGTCTCTAGTACATTCTACCATGGCTCTATTTGTCTCTACTTGACTCTACTACACTCTACCATGGCTCTACTTTGCTCTACTTGAGTCCACTACACTCTACCTTGGCTCTACTTGGCTCTACTTGACACTACTACACTCTACTATGGCTGTACTCCATTGTATATCATGGCTCTACTTCACACTATATGACTCTACTACATTCTACCATGGCTCTACTTCACTCTACTACACTCTACCATGGCTCAACTTGGCTATACTTGACTCTACTACACTCTACCATGCCTCTACTCCATTGTACCGTGGCTCTACTTGATACTACATGATTCTACTGAATTCTACAATGGCTCTTCTTGACTCTACTTGACTGTCTTATAGTCCACCATTGTTCTACTTGACTCTACTACACTCTACCATGGCTCTACTTGGCTCTACTTGACTCTACTACACTCTACCATGGCACTACTTGGCTCTACTTGACTCTGATACATTCTACCTTGTCTCTACTACATTCTACCTTGGCTCCACGTGACTCTACGTGACTCTACTACATTCTACCATAGCTCTACTTTACTCTGTATGCCTCTACTACATTCTACCATGGCTCTACTTGACTCTACTTGACTGTACTACACTCTACCATGGCTCTACTTCATTCCACCATGACTCCACGTCACTGTACTTGACTCTGCTGCATTCTACCATGGCTCTACCTGGCTCTACTACATTTTACCATGGCTCTACTTGACGCTACTTGAGTCTACTACATTCTGTCATGGCTCTACTTGACTCTACTTGACTGTTCTACACTCTACCTTGACTCTACTTCATTCTCCCATGCCTCCACGTGACTCTACTTGACTCTACTACATTCTACCATGGCTCTACCTGGCTCTACTACATTCTACCATGCCTCTACTTGGTACTACATAACTCGACTACATGCTATCGTGGCTCTACTTGACTCTACTACACTATACCATTGCTAGTCCTGGCTCTACTTGTCTACTTCACTCTATCTTGGTGCTGCTACATCGTACCATGGATCCACATGACTCTACAAGACACTACTGCACTCTACCACGGCTCTACCTGGCTGTACTACATTCTACCATGGCTCTACTTTGATCTACTTGAGTCCACTACACTCTACCTTGACTCTACTTGGCTCTACTTGACTCTACTACACTCTACCATGTCTCTACTACATTCTACCATGGCTCCACGTGACTCTGTATGCCTCTACTACATTCTACCATGGCTCTACTTGACGCTACTTGCATCTACTACATTCTGTCATGGCTGTACTTTACTCTACTTCACTGTACTACACTCTACCTTGGCTCTACTACATTCTACCATGGCTCCACGTGACTCTACTTGACTCTGCTGCATTCTAGCATGGCTCTACCTGGCTCTACTACATTCTACCATGGCTCTACTTGGCTCTACATGACTCTACTACACTATACGATTGCTAGACCTGGCTCTACTTGTCTCTACTACACTCTACCTTGGCTCTACTACATCCTACCATGGATCCATGTGACTATACTTGACTCTCCTATATTCTACCATGGCTCTACTTGACTCTTCATCACTCTACTACACTATATCATTGCTAGACCTGGCTCTACTTGTCTCTACTACACTCTACCTTGGCTCTACTACATCCTACCATGGATCCACGTGACTCTACTTGACTCTCCTACACTCTTCCATGGCTCTACCTTGCTCTACAACATTCTACCATGGCTCTACTTGACTCTACATGACTCTACTACATTCTACCATGGCTCTACTTGTCTCTACTTGACTCTACTACACTCTACCATGGCTCTACTTTGCTCTACTTGAGTCCACTACACTCTACCTTGGCTCTACTTGGCTCTTCTTGACTCTACTACACTCTACCATGGCTCTACTCCATTGTATATCATGGCTCTACTTCACACTACATGACTCTACTACATTCTACCATGACTCTACTTGACTCTACTACACTCTACCATGCCTCAACTTGGCTGTACTTGACTCTCCTACACTCTACCATGGCTCTACTCCATTCTACCGTGGCTCTACTTGACACTACATGATTCTACTGAATTCTACCATGGCTCTTCTTCACTCTACTTGACTTTCCTACACTCTACCATTGTTCTACTTAACTCTACTACACTCTACCATCGCTCTACTTGGCTCTACTTGACTCTACTACACTCTACCATGGCATTACTTGGCTCTACTTGACTCTACTATACTCTACCATGTCTCTACTACATTCTACCTTGGCACCACATGACTCTACGTGACTCTACTACATTCTGCCGTAGCTCTACTTGACTCTGTATGCCTCTACTACATTCTACCATGGCTCTACTTGACGCTACTTGACTGTACTACACTCTACCTTCGCTCTACTTCATTCTACCATGGCTCCAGGTGACTCTACTTGACTCTACTCCATTCTACCATGCATGGCTCTACCTCGCTCTACTTGGTACTACATGAATCTACTACATGCTACCGTGGCTCTACTTGGCTCTAAATGACTCTACTACACTCTACCATGGCTCTACTCCATTGTACCATAGCTGTACTTCACACTACATGACTCTACTACATTCTACCATGGCTCTACTTGGCTATACTACACTCTACCATGGCTCTACTTGGCTCTACTTGACTCTACTCCACTCTACCATGGCACTACTTGGCTCTACTTGACTTAACTACACTCTACCATGTCTCTACTACATTCTACCATGGCTCCACGTCACTCTACGTGACTCTACTACATTCTACCATAGCTCTACTTGTCTCTGTATGCCTCTACTACATTCTACCATGGCTCTACTTGACGCTACTTTCATCTACTACATTCTGTCATGGCTGTACTTAACTCTACTTGACTGTACTACACTCTACCTTGGCTCTACTACATTCTACCTTGGCTCCACGTGACTCTACTTGACACTCCTGCATTCTACCATGGCTCTACCTGGCTCTACTACATTCTACCATGGCTCTACTTGGCTCTACATGACTCTACTACACTATATCATTGCTAGACCTGGCTCTACTTGTCTCTACTACACTCTACCTTGGCTCTACTACATCCTACCACGGTTCTACGTGACTATACTTGACTCTCCTACATTCTACCATGGCTCTACTTGGCTCTACATGACTCTACTACACAATATCATTGCTAGACCTGGCTCTACTTGACTCTACTACACTCTATCTTGGCTCTACTACATCCTACCATGGATCCACGTGACTCTACTTGACTCTCCTACACTCTTCCATGGCTCTACCTTGCTCTACAAAATTCTACCATGGCTCTACTTGACTCTACATGACTCTACTACATTCTACCATGGCTCTACTTGTCTCTACTTGACTCTACTACACTCTACCATGGCTCTACTTTGCTCTACTTGAGTCCACTACACTCTACCTTGGCTCTACTTGGCTCTTCTTGACTCTACTACACTCTACCATGGCTCTACTCCATTGTATATCATGGCTCTACTTCACACTACATGACTCTACTACATTCTACCATGACTCTACTTGACTCTACTACACTCTACCATGCCTCAACTTGGCTGTACTTGACTCTACTACACTCTACCTTGGCTCTACTCCATTCTACCGTGGCTCTACTTGACACTACATGATTCTACTGAATTCTACCATGGCTCTTCTTCACTCTACTTGACTTTCCTACACTCTTCCATTGTTCTACTTAACTCTACTACACTCTACCATGGCTCTACTTGGCTCTACTTGACTCTACTACACTCTACCATGGCATTACTTGGCTCTACTTGACTCTACTATACTCCACCATGTCTCTACTACATTCTACCATGGCGCCACATGACTCTACGTGACTCTACTACATTCTACCGTAGCTCTACTTGACTCTGTCTGCCTCTACTACATTCTACCATGGCTCTACTTGACGCTACTTGACTGTACTACACTCTACCTTGGCTCTACTTCATTCTTCCATGGCTCCAGGTGACTCTACTTGACTCTACTCCATTCTACCATGCATGGCTCTACCTCGCTCTACTTGGTACTACATGAATCTACTACATGCTACCGTGGCTCTACTTAGCTCTACATGACTCTACTCCACTCTACCATGGCTCTACTCCATTGTACCATGGCTGTCCTTTACACTACATGACTCTACTACATTCTACCATGGCTTTACTTGGCTCTACTACACTCTACCATGGCTCTACTTGGCTCTACTTGACTCTACTACACTCTACCATGCCACTACTTGGCTATACTTGACTCTACTACACTCTACCATGTCTCTACTACATTCTACCATGGCTCCACGTGACTCTACTGCATTCTACCATAGCCCTACTTGACTCTGTATGCCTCTACTACATTCTACCATGGCTCTACTTGACGCTACTTGACTCTACTACATTCTGTCATGGCTCTACTTGACTCTACTCGACTGTACTACACTCTACCTTGGCTCTACTTCATTCTACCATGGCTCCACGTGACTCTACTTGACTCTACTGCATTCTACCATGGCTCTACCTGGCTCTACTACATTCTACCATGGCTCTACTTGGTACTACATGACTCTACTACATGCTACCGTGGCTCTACTTGGCTCTACATGACTCTACTACACTCTACCATGGCTCTACTCCATTGTACCATAGCTGTACTTCACACTACATGACTCTACTACATTCTACCATGGCTCTACTTGGCTCTACTCCACTCTACCATGGCTCTACTTGGCTCTACTTGACTCTACTCCACTCTACCATTGCATTACTTGGCTCTACTTGACTTAACTACACTCTACCATGTCTCTACTACATTCTACCATGGCTCCACGTGACTCTACGTGACTCTACTACATTCTACCTTAGCTCTACTTGCCTCTGTATGCCTCTACTACATTCTACCATGGCTCTACTTCACGCTACTTGATTCTACTACATTCTGTCATGGCTCTACTTGAATCTACTTGACGTTCCTACACTCTACCATTGTTCTACTTAACTCTACTACACTCTACCATGGCTCTACTTGGCTCTACTTGACTCTACTACACCGTGGCTCTACTTGACTCTACTACACTATACCATTGCTAGTCCTGGCTCTACTTGTCTACTACACTCTATCTTGGTGCTGCTATATCTTACCATGGATCCACGTGACTCTACTTGGCTCTACTACACTCTACCACGGCTCTACCTGGCTCTACTACATTCTACCATGGCTCTACTTTGATCTACTTGAGTCCACTACACTCTACCTTGGCTCTACTTGGCTCTACTTGACTCTACTACACTCTACCATGTCTCTACTACATTCTACCATGGCTCCACGTGACTATACGTGACTCTACTACATTCTACCATAGCTCTACTTGACTCTGTATGCCTCTGCTACATTCTACCATGGCTCTACTTGACGCTACTTGCATCTACTACATTCTGTCATGGCTCTACTTAACTCTACTTGACTGTACTACACTCTACCTTGGCTCTACTACATTCTACCATGGCTCCACGTGACTCTACTTGACACTGCTGCATTCTACCATGGCTCTACCTGGCTCTACTACATTCTACCATGGCTCTACTTGGCTCTACATGACTCTACTACACTATATCATTGCTAGACCTGGCTCTACTTGTCTCTACTACACTCTACCTTGGCTCTACTACATCCTACCACGGTTCCACGTGACTATACTTGACTCTCCTACATTCTACCATGGCTCTACTTGGCTCTACATGACTCTACTACACTATATCATTGCTAGACCTGGCTCTACTTGACTCTACTACACTCTACCTTGGCTCTACTACATCCTACCATGGATCCACGTGACTATACTTGACTCTCCTACATTCTACCATGGCTCTACTTGGCTCTACATCACTCTACTACACTATATCATTGCTAGACCTGGTTCTACTTGTCTCTACTACACTCTACCTTGGCTCTACTACATCCTACCATGGATCCACGTGACTCTACTTGACTCTCCTACACTCTACCATGGCTCTACCTTGCTCTACAACATTCTACCATGGCTCTACTTGACTATACATGACTCTACTACACTCTACCATGGCTCTACTTGTCTCTACTTGACTCTACTACACTCTACCATGGCTCTACTTTGCTCTACTTGAGTCCACTACACTCTACCTTGGCTCTACTTGGCTCTTCTTGACTCTACTACACTCTACCATGGCTCTACTCCATTGTATATAATGGCTCTACTTCACACTACATGACTCTACTACATTCTACCATGGCTCTACTTGACTCTACTACACTCTACCATGGCTCTACTCCATTGTATATCATGGCTCTACTTCACACTACATGACTCTAATACATTCTACCATGGCTCTACTTGACTCTACTACACTCTACCATGCCTCAACTTGGCTGTACTTGACTCTACTACACTCTACCATGGCTCTACTCCATTATACCATGGCTATACTTGGCACTACATGATTCTACTGAATTCTACCATGGCTCTTCTTGACTCTACTTGACTTTCCTACACTCTACCATTGTTCTACTTAACTCTACTACACTCTACCATGGCTCTACTTGGCTCTACTTGAACCTACTACACTCTACCATGGCATTACTTGGCTCTACTTGACTCTACTACACTCCACAATGTCTCTACTACATTCTACCATGGCGCCAAATGACTCTACGTGACTCTACTACATTCTACCATAGCTCTACTTGACTCTGTATGCCTCTACTACATTCTCCCATGGCTCTACTTGATGCTACTTGACTGTACCACACTCTACCTTGGCTCTACTTCATTCTACCATGGCTCCACGTGACTCTACTTGACTCTACTGCATTCTACCATGCATGGCTCTACCTGACTCTACTTGGTACTACATGAATCTACTACATGCTACCGTGGCTCTACTTGGCTCTACATGACTCTACTACACTCTACCATGGCTCTACTCCATTGTACCATGGCTGTCCTTTACACTACATGACTCTACTGCATTCTACCATGGCTCTACTTGGCTCTACTTGACTCTACTACACTCTACCATGGCATTACTTGGCTCTACTTGACTCTACTACACTCTACGTCTGTACTACATTCTACCATGGCGCCACATGACTCTACGTGACTCTACTACATTCTACCATAGCTCTACTTGACTCTCTTTGCCTCTACTACATTCTACCATGGCTCTACTTGACGCTACTTGACTGTACTACACTCTACCTTGGCTCTACTTCATTCTACCATGGCTCCACGTGACTCTACTTGACTCTACTGCATTCTACCATGCATGGCTCTACCTGGCTCTACTTGGTACTACATGAATCTACTACATGCTACCGTGGCTCTACTTGGCTGTACATGACTCTACTACACTCTACCATGGCTCTACTCCATTGTACCATGGCTGTACTTCCCACTACATGACTCTACTACATTCAACCATGGCTCTACTTGGCTCTACTACACTCTACCATGGCTCTACTTGGCTCTACTTGACTCTACTACACTCTACCATGCCGCTACTTGGCTCTACTTGACTCTACTACACTCTACCATGTCTCTACTACATTCTACCATGGCTCCACGTGACTCTACTGCATTCTGCCATAGCTCTACTTGACTTTGTATGCCTCTACTACATTCTACCATGGCTCTACTTGATGCTACTTGAATCTACTACATTCTGTCATGGCTCTACTTGACTCTACTTGACTGTACTACACTCTACCTTGGCTCTACTTCATTCTACCATGGCTCCACGTGACTCTACTTGACTCTACTGCATTCTACCATGGCTCTACCTGGCTCTACTACATTCTACCATGGTACTACATGACTCTACTACATCCTACCGTGGCTCTACTTGGCTATACATGACTCTACTACACTCTCCCATGGCTCTACTCCATTGTACCATAGCTGTACTTCACACTACATGACTCTACTACATTCCACCATGGTTCTGCTTAACTCTACTACAATCTACGATGGCTCTACTTGGCTCTACTTGACTCTCCTACACTATACCATTGCTAGTCCTGGCTCTACTTGTCTACTACACTCTATCTTGGTGCTGCTACATCGTACCATGGATCCACGTGACTCTACTTGACTCTACTGCACTGTACCATGGCTCTACCTGGCTCTACTACATTCTACCATGGCTCTACTTTGATCTACTTGAGTCCACTACACTCTACCTTGGCTCTACTTGGCTCTACTTGACTCTACTAACCTCTACCATGACTCTACTTGACTCTATTTGACTCTACTACATTCTACCATGGCTCTACATGGATCTACTTGACTCTACTACATTCTACCATAGTTCTATTTGTCTCTATATGACTCTACTGCATTCTACCATAGCTCTACTTGACTCTGTATGCCACTACTGCATTCTACCATGGCTCTTCTTGACTCTACTTGACTCTCCTACACTCTCTCATTGCTCTCCTTGACTCTACTTGGCTCTACTACACTCTACCACGGCTCTACTTGGCTCTACTTGACTCTACTACACTCTACCATGGCTCTACTTGACTCTACTTGACTCTACTACATTCTGCTATGGCTCTACTTGACTCTACTTGACTGTACTACACTCTACCTTTGCTCTACTCCATTGTACCATGGCTCTACTTGACACTACATGACTCTACTACATTCTACCATGGTTTTACTTGACTCTACTACACTCTACGATGCCTCTACTTGGCTCTACTTGACTCTACTACACTATATGATTGCTAGACCTGGGTCTACTTGTCTCTACTACACTCTACCTTGGCTCTACTATATCAAACCATGGATCACGTGACTCTACGTGATTCTACTACACTCTACCATGGTTCTACCTGGTTCTACTACATTCTACCATGGCTCTACTTGACTCTACATGACTCTACTACATTCTACCATGGCTCTATTTCACTCTACTTGACTCTACTTCACTCTACCATGGCTGTGCTTGGCTCTACTTGAGTCCACTACACACTACCTTGGCTCTACTTGGCTCTACGTGACTGTACTACACTCTACCATGGATTTACCTGGCTCTACTTGACTCTACTACACTCTAGCATGTCTCTACTACATTGTACCATGGCTCCACGGGACTCTACGTGACTCTATTGCATTCTACCATAGTTCTACTTCGCTCTCTATGCCTCTACTACATTCTACCATGGCTCTACTTCACTCTACTTGATTCTACTTGACTGTGCTACACTCTACCTTCGCTCTACTACATTCTACCATAAATCCACGTGACTCTACTTGACTCTGCTGCATTCTACCATGACACTACCTGGCTCTACTTGAGTGCTCTGCAGTCTACCTTGGCTCTACTTGGCTCTACTTGACTCTACTACACTCTACCATGGCTCTACTTGGCTCTACATGACTCTACTACATGCTACCGTGGCTCTACTTGACTCTACTACACTCTACCATGGCTCTACTCCATTGTACCAAGGCTCTACTTGACACTACATGACTCTACTACATTCTACCATGGCTCTACATGACTCTACTACACTCTACGATGGCTCTACTTGTCTCTACTTGACTCTACTTATATCATTGCTAGACCTGGCTCTACCTGTCTCTACTACACTCTTCCTTGGCTCTACTATATCCTACCATGGATCCACGTGACCGTACTTGACTCTCCTACACTCTACCATGGCTCTATCTTGCTCTACTACATTCTACCATGGCTCTACTTGGCTCTACTTGACTCTACTACACCCTACCGTGGCTCTACTTGGCTCTACTTGAGTCCACCGCACTCTACTTTGGCTCTACTTGGCTCTACTTCACTCTAGTACACTCTAACATGGCTCTACTCCATTGTATATCATGGCTCTACTTGACACTACATGACTCTACTACATTCTACCTTGACTCTACTTGACTCTACTACACTCTACCATGGCTCTACATGGCTCTACTTGAGACCACTACACCCTACCTTGGCTCTACTTGGTTCTACGTTACTCTACTACACTCTACTATGGTTCTACTTGGCTCTACTTGACTCTACTACACTCTACCATGTCTCTACTACATTCTACCATGGCTCAACGTGACTCTATGTGACTCTACTGCATTCTACCATAGCTCTACTTGACTCTGTATGCCTCTACTACATTCTACCATGGCTCTACTTGACTCTACTTGACTCTACTACATTGAGCCATGGCTCTACTTGACTCTACTTGATTGTACTACACTCTACATTGGCTCTACTACATTCTAACATGGCTCCACGTAACTCTACTTTACTGTACTACACACTACCATGGCTCTACTTGACACTATATGATTCTACTAAATGCTACATGGCTCTTCTTGACTCTACTTGACTCTCCTACACTCTACCATTGCTCTACTTGACTCTACTACCCTCTACCATGGCTCTACTTGGCTCTACATGACTCTACTACATGCTACCGTGGCTCTACTTGACTCTACTACACTCTACCATGGCACTCCATTGTACCAAGGCTCTACTTGACACTACATGACTCTACTACATTCTACCATGGCTCTATTTCACTCTACTTGACTCTACTTCACTCTCCCATGGCTCTACTTGGCTCTACTTGAGTCCACTACACACTACCTTGGCTCTACTTGGCTCTACGTGACTGTACTACACTCTACCATGGCTGTACTTGACACTACAAGACTCTACTACATTCTACCATGGCTCTATTTCACTCTACTTGACTCTACTTCACTCTACCATGGCTCTACTTGGCTCTACTTGAGTCCACTACACACTACCTTGGCTCTACTTGGCTCTACGTGACTGTACTACACTCTACAATGGATTTACCTGGCTCTACTTGACTCTACTACACTCTAGCATGTCTCTACTACATTGTACCATGGCTCCACGGGACTCTACGTGACTCTATTGCATTCTACCATAGTTCTACTTGGCTCTTTATGCCTCTACTACATTCTACCATGGCTCTACTTGACTCTACTTGATTCTACTTGACTGTACTACACTCTACCTTGGCTCTACTACATTCTACCATAGATCAACGTGACTCTACTTGATTCTGCTGCATTCTACCATGACACTACCTGGCTCTACTTGAGTGCACTGCACTCTACCTTGGCTCTACTTGGCTCTACTTGACTCTACTACACTCTACAATGGCTCTACGTGGCTCTACATGACTCTACTACATGCTCCCGTGGCTCTACGTGACTCTACTACACTCTACCATGGCTCTCCTCCATTGTACCAAGGCTCTACTTGACAGTACATGACTCTACTACATTCTACCATGGCTCTACATAACACTACACCACTCTACGATGGCTCTACTTGGCTCTACTTGACTCTACTACACTATATCATTGCTAGACCTGGCTGTACTTGTCTCTACTCCACTCTTCCTTGGCTCTACTATATCCTACCATGGATCCAAGTGACTCTACTTGACTCTCCTACACTCTACCATGGCTCTACCTTGCTCTACTACATTCTACCATGGCTCTACTTGACTCTACTTGACTCTACTACATTCTACCGTGGCTCTACTTGGTTCTACTTGAGTCCACTACACTCTACTTTGGCTCTACTTGGCTCTACTTGACTCTAGTACACTCTAACATGGCTCTACTCCAGTGTATATCATGGCTCTACTTGACACTACATGACTCTACTACATTCTACCTTGTCTCTACTTGACTCTACTACACAATACCATGGCTCTACATGGCTCTACTTGAGACCACTACACCCTACCTTGGCTCTACTTGGTTCTACGTTACTCTACTACACTCTACTATGGCTCTACTTGGCTCTACGTGACTCTACTACACTCTACCATGTCTCTACTACATTCTACTATGGCTCCACGTGACTCTATGTGACTCTACTGCATTCTACCATAGCTCTACTTGACTCTGTATGCCTCTACTACATTCTACCATGGCTCTACTTGATTCTACTTGACTCTACTACATTTAGCCATGGCTATACTTGACTCTACTTGACTTTCCTACACTCTACCATTGCTCTACTTGGTTCTACTACGCTCTACCATGGCTCTACTTGGCTCTACTTGACTCTACTACACTCTACCATGGCTCTACTTGGCTCTACATGACTCTACTACATGCTACCGTGGCTCTACTTGACTCTACTACAATCTACCATGGCTCTACTCCATTGTACCAAGGCTCTACTTGACACTACATGACTCTACTACATTCTACCATGGCTCTACTTGACTCTACTATACTATATCATTGCTAGACCTGGCTCTACTTGTCTCTACTACACTTTTCCTTGGCTCTATACTACATCCTACCATGGATCCACGTGACTCTACTTGACTCTCCTACACTCTACCATGGCTCTACCTTGCTCTACTACATTCTACCATGGCTCTACTTGACTCTCCTTGACTCTCCTTGACTCTACTACACTCTACCGTGGCTCTACTTGGCTCTACTTGAGTCCACTACACTCTACCTTGGCTCTACTTGGCTCTATTTGACTCTACTACACTCTACCATGGTTCTACTCCATTGTATATCATGGCTCTACTTCACACTACATGACTCTACTACATTCTACAATGGCTCTACTTTGCTCTACTTGAGACCACTACACCCTACCTTAGCTCTACTTCGTTCTACGTTACTCTACTACACTCTACATTGGCTCTACTTGGCTCTACTTGACTCTACTTTACTCTACCATGGCTCTACTTGGCTCTACTTGAGTCTACTACACCCTACCTTGCCACTACTTGGCTCTACTTGACTCTACCACACTCTACCATGTCTCTACTTCATTCTACCGTGGCTCCACGTGACTCTACGTGACTCTACTACATTCTACCATAGTTCTACTTGACTCTGTATGCCTCTACTACATTCTACCATAGCTCTACTTCACGCTACTTGACTCTACTACATTCTGTCATGGCTCTACTTGACTCTACTTGACTGTACTACACTCTACCTTGGCTCTACTTCATTCTACCATGGCTCCACGTGGCTCTACTTGACTCTACTGCATTCTACCATGGCTCTACCTGACTCTACTACATTCTACCATGGCTCTACTTGGTACTACATGACTCTACTACATGCTACCGTGGCTCTACTTGGCTCTACATGACTCTACTACACTCTACCATGGCTCTACTCCATTGTACCATGGCTGTACTTCACACTACATTCCTCTACTACATTCTGTCATGGCTCTAGTTGGCTCTACTACACTCTACCATGGGTCTACTTGACTCTACTTGACTCTACTACACTCTACCATGGCTCTACTTGACTCTACATGACTCTACTACACTCTAGCATGTCTCTACTACACTCTACCATGGATCTACTTCATTCTACTTGACTCTACTACACTCTACCATGGCTCTACTCCATTGTACTATGGCTCTACTTGACTCTACTTGGCTCTCCTACACTCTCCCATTGCTCTACTTGACTCTACTTGGCTCTAGTACACTCTACCATGGCTCTACTTGGCTCTACTTGACTCTACTTCATTCTACCATGGCTCTACCTGGCTCTACGTGACTCTACTACACTCTACCAAGGCTCTACTTGACTCTACTACACTCTACCATGGCTCTACTCCATTGTACCATGGCTCTACTTGACACTACATGATTCTACTGAATTCTACCATGGCTCATCTTGACTGTACTTGACTTTCCTACACTCTACCATTGCTCTTCTTGTCTCTACTACACTCTACCATGGTTCTACTTGGCTCTACTTGACTCTACTACATTCTACCATGGCACTACTTGGCTCTACGTGACTCTACTACACTCTACCATGGCTCTACTTGACTCTACTTGACTCTACTACATTCTGCTATGGCTCTACTTGACTCTACTTGACTGTACTACACTCTACCGTGGCTCTACTGTATTGTACCATGGCTCTACTTGACACTACTTGACTCTACTACATTCTGCTTTGGCTCTACTTGACTCTACTTGACTGTACTACACTCTACCGTGGCTCTACTACATTCTACCATGGCTCTACTTGACTCTACATGACTCTACTACATTCTACCATGGCTCAACTTGGCTCTACTTGACTTTACTTTAATCTACCATGGCTCTACTTGGCTCTCCTTGAGTCCACTACACCCTTCCTTGGCTCTACTTAGCTCTACGTGACTGTACTACACTCTACCATGACTTTCCCTGGCTCTACTTGACTCTACTACAC
The DNA here is from genome assembly GCA_949130485.1 of Agelas oroides. Taxonomy (NCBI): domain Eukaryota; kingdom Metazoa; phylum Porifera; class Demospongiae; order Agelasida; family Agelasidae; genus Agelas; species Agelas oroides. The sequence goes on along the minus strand of OX422196.1, from coordinate 3,181,947 downwards.
TCTACCATGGCTTTACCTGGCTGTACTTGACTCTACTACACTCTACCATGTCTCTACTACATTCTACCATGGCTCCATGGGACTCTACGTGACTCTCCTGCATTCTACCATAGTTCTACTTGACTCTGTATGCCTCTACTACATTCTACCATGGCTCTACTCTATTGTACCATGGCTCTACTTTACACTACTTGACTCTACTACATTCTGCTATGGCTCTACTTGACTCTACTTGACTGTACTACACTCTACCGTGGCTCTACTACATTCTACCAATGCTCTACTTGACTCTACATGACTCTACTACATTCTACCATGGCTCTACTTGGCTCTACTTGACTCTACTTTAATCTACCATGGCTCTACTTGGCTCTCCTTGAGTCCACTACACCCTACCTTGACTCTACTTAGCTCTACGTGACTGTACTACACACTACCATGGCTTTACCTGGCTCCACTTGACTCTACTACACTCTACCATGTCTCTACTACATTTTACCATGGCTCCACGGGAGTCTACGTGACTCTCCTGCATTCTACCATAGTTCTACTTGACTATGTATGCCTCTACTACATTCTACCATGGCTCAACGTGACTCTACTTGACTCTACTACATTCTGCCATGGCTCTACTTGACTCTACTTGACTGTACTACACTCTACCTTGGCTGTACTACATTCTACCATGGCTCCACGTGACTCTACTTGACTCTGTTGCATTCTACCATGGCTCTACCTGGCTCTACTACATTCTACCATGGCTCTACTTGGCTCTACATGACTCTATACTACATGCTACCGTAGCTCTACTTGACTCTACTACACACTACCATGGCTCTACTCCATTGTACCATGGCTCTACTTGACACTACATGATTCTACTCCATTCTACCATGGCTCTACTTGACTCTACTACACCCTACCTAGGCTCTACTACATCCTACCATGGATCCATGTGACTCTACTTTAGTCTCCTACACACTACCATGGCTCTACCTTGCTCTACTACATTCTACCATGGCTCTACTTGACTCTCCATGACTCTACTACATTCTACCATGGCTGTACTTGACTCTACTTGACTTTCCTACACTCTACCATTCCTCTACTTGGTTCTACTACACTCTACCATGGCTCTACTTGGCTCTACTTGACTTTCCTGTACTCTACCATGGAGCTACTTGGCTCTACTTGACTCTACCACACTCTACCATGTCTCTACTACATTCTACCATGGCTCTACGTGACTCTACATGACTGTACTACATTCTACCATAGCTCTACTTGACTCTGTATGCCTCTACTACATTCTACCATGGCTCTACTTGACGCTACTTGACTCTACTACATTCTGTAATGGCTCTACTTGACTCTACTTGACTGTACTACACTCTACCTTGGCTCTACTTCATTCTACCATGGCTCCACGTGACTCTACTTGACTCTACTGCATTCTACCTCGGCTCTACCTGGCTATACTACATTCTACCATGGCTCTACTTGGTACTACATGACTCTACTACATGCTACCGTGGCTCTACTTGGCTCTACATGACTCTACTACACCCTACCATGGCTCTACTCCATTGTACCATGGCTGTACTTCACACTACATGCCTCTACTACATTCTACCATCGCTCTACTTGGCTCTACTACACTCTACCATGGCTCTACTTGACTCTACTTAACTCTACTACACTCTACCATGGCTCTACTCCATTGTACCATGGCTCTACTTGACTCTACATGACTCTACTACATTCTACCATGGCTCTACTTGACTCTACATCACTCTACTACATTCTACCATAGCTATACTTGACTCTACTTCACTTTCCTACACTCTACCATTGCTCTACTTTGCTCTACTACACTCTACCATGACTCTACTTGGCTCTACTTGACTCTACTACAGTCTACCATGGCACTACTTGGCTCTACTTGACTCTACTACACTCTAGCATGTCTCTACTACACACTACCATGGCTCTACCTCATTCTACTGGACTCTACTACACTCTACCATGGCTCTACTCCATTGTGCCATGGCTCTACTTGCCTCTACTTGGCTCTCCTACACTCTCCCATTGCTCTACTTGACTCTACTTGGCTCTACTACACTCTACCATGGCTCTACTTGGCTCTACTTGACTCTACTACATTCTACCATGGCTCTGCCTGGCTCTACGTGACTCTCCTACACTCTACCATGGCTCTACTTGACTCTACTTGACTTTCCTACACTCTACCATTGCTCTACTTGGTTCTACTACACTCTACCATGGCTCTACTTGGCTCTACTTGACTCTACTACACTCTACAATGGCACTACTTGACTCTACCACACTCTCCCATGTCTGTACTACATTCTACCATGGCTCCACGTGACTCTACATGACTCTACTTCATTGTACCATAGCTCTACTTGACTCTGTATGCCTCTACTACATTCTACCATGGCTCTACTTGATGCTACTTGACTCGACTACATTCTGTCATGGCTCTACTTGACTCTACTTGACTGTGCTACACTCTACCATTGCTCTACTTGGCTCTACTACACTCTACCATGCTTCTACTTGGCTCTACTTGACTGTACTACATTCTACCATAGCACTACTTGGCTCTACGTGACTCTACTACACTCTACCATGGCTCTACTTGACTCTACTTGACTCTACTACATTCTGCTATGGCTCTACTTGACTCTACTTGACTGTACTACAGTCTACCGTGGCTCTACTCTATTGTACCACGGCTCTACTTGACACTACATGACTCTACTACATTCTACCATGGTTATACTTGACTCTACTACACTGTACGATGCCTCTACTTGGCTCTACTTGACTCTACTACACTATATCATTGCTAGACCTGGCTCTACCTGTCTCTACTACACTCTACCTTGGTTCTACTACATCATACCATGGATCCACGTGACTCTACGTGACTCTACTACACCCTACGATAGTTGAACCTGGTTCTACTGCATTCTACCATGGCTCTACTTGACTCTACATGACTCTACTACATTCTACCATGGCTCTACTTGGCTCTACTTGACTCTACTTTAATCTGCCATGGCTCTACTTGGCTCTACTTGAGTCCACTACACCCTACCTTGGCTCTACTTAGCTCTACGTGACTGTACTACACTCTACCATGGCTTTACCTGGCTCTACTTGACTCTACTACACTCTACCATGTCTCTACTACATTCTACCATGGCTCCACGGGACTCTACGTGACTCTCCTGCATTCTACCATAGTTCTACTTGACTCTGTATGCCTCTACTACATTCTACCACGGCTCTACGTGACTCTACTTGACTCTACTACATTCTGCCATGGCTCTACTTGACTCTACTTGACTGTACTACACTCTACCTTGGCTGTACTACATTCTACCATGGCTCCACGTGACCCTACTTGACTCTGCTGCATTCTACCATGGCTCTACCTGGCTCTACTACATTCTACCATGGCTCTACTTGGCTCTACATGACTCTATACTACATGCTACCGTGGCTCTACTTGACTCTACTACACACTACCATGGCTCTACTCCATTGTACCATGGCTCTACTTGACACTACATGATTCTACTACATTCTACAATGGCTCTACTTGACTCTACTACACTCTACCTTGGCTCTACTACATCCTACCATGGATCCACGTGACTCTACTTTAGTCTCCTACACACTACCATGACTCTACCTTGCTCTACTACATTCTACCATCGCTCTACTTGACTCTACATGACTCTACTACATTCTACCATGGCTATACTTGACTCTACTTGACTTTCCTACACTCTACCATTCCTCTACTTGGTTCTACTACACTCTACCTTGGCTCTCCTACATCCTACCATGGATCCATGTGACTATACTTTAGTCTCCTACACACTACCATGGCTCTACCTTGCTCTACTACATTCTACAATGGCTCTACTTCACTCTACATGACTCTACTACATTCTACCATGGCTATACTTGACTCTACTTGACTTTCCTACACTCTACCATTGCTCTACTTGGTTCTACTACACTATACCATGGCTCTACTTGACACTACATGATTCTACTACATTCTACAATGGCTCTACTTGACTCTACTACACTCTACCTTGGCTCTACTACATCCTACCATGGATCCACGTGACTCTACTTTAGTCTCCTACACACTACCATGACTCTACCTTGCTCTACTACATTCTACCATCGCTCTACTTGACTCTACATGACTCTACTACATTCTACCATGGCTATACTTGACTCTACTTGACTTTCCTACACTCTACCATTCCTCTACTTGGTTCTACTACACTCTACCTTGGCTCTCCTACATCCTACCATGGATCCACGTGACTATACTTTAGTCTCCTACACACTACCATGGCTCTACCTTGCTCTACTACATTCTACAATGGCTCTACTTGACTCTACATGACTCTACTACATTCTACCATCGCTATACTTGACTCTACTTGACTTTCCTACACTCTACCATTGCTCTACTTGGTTCTACTACACTATACCATGGCTCTACTTGGCTGTACTTGACTCTACTACACTCTACCATGGCACTACTTGGCTCTACTTGACTCTACCACACTCTACCATGTCTCTACTACATTCTACCATGGCTCTACTTGACTCCACATGACTCTACTACATTCTACCATGGCTATACATGACTCTACTTGACTTTCCTACACTCTAACATTGCTCTACTTGGTTCTACTACACTCTACCATGGCTCTACTTGGCTCTACTTGACTCTACCGCACTCTACCATGTCTCTACTACATTCTACCATGGCTCCACGTGACTCTACATGACTCTACTACATTCTACCATAAGTCTACTTGACTCTGTATGCCTATACTACATTCTACCATGGCTCTACTTGACGCTACTTGACTCTACTACATTCTGTCATGGCTCTACTTGACTCTACTTGATGGTACTACACTCTACCTTGGCTCTACTTCATTCTACCATGGCTCCACGTGACTCTACTTGACTCTACTGCGTTCTACCATGGCTCTACCTGGCTCTACTACATTTTACCATGGCTCTACTTGGTACTACATGACTCTACTACATACTACCGTGGCTCTACTTGGCTCTACATGACTCTACTACACTCTACAATGGCTCTACTCCATTGTACCATGGCTGTACTTCACACTACATGCCTCTACTATATCTTGCCATGGCTCTACATAACTCTACTACACCCTACCATGGCTCTACTCCATTGTACCATGGCTGTACTTCACACTACATGCCTCTACTACATTCTACCAATACTCTACTTGGCTCTACTACACTCTACCATGGCTCTACTTGGCTCTACTACACACTACCATGGCTCTACTGCATTGTACCATGGCTCTACTTGACACTTCATGATTCTACTACATTCTACCATGGCTCTACTTGACTCTACTACACCCTACCTTGGCTTTACTACATCCTACCATGGATCCACGTGACTCTACTTTAGTCTCCTACACACTACCATGGCTCTACCTTGCTCTACTACATTCTACCATGGCTCTACTTGACTCTACATGAATCTACTACATTCTACCATGACTATACTTGACTCTACTTGACTTTCCTACACTCTAACATTCCTCTACTTGGTTCTGCTACACTCTACCATGGCTCTACTTGGATCTACTTGACTCTACTACACTCTACCATGGCACTACTTGGCTCTACTTGACTCTACTACACTCTACCATGTCTCTACTACATTCTACCGTGGCTCCACGTGACTCTACATGACTCTACTACATTCTACCATAGCACTACTTGACTCTGCATGCCTCTACTACATTCTACCATGGTTCTACTTGACGCTACTTGACTCTACTACATTCTGTCATGGCTCTACTTGACTCTACTTGACTGTACTACACCCTACCTTGGCTCTACTTCATTCTACCATGGCTCCACGTGACTCTACTTGACTCTACTGCATTCTGCCATGGCTCTACCTGGCTCTACTACATTCTACCATGGCTCTACTTGGCTCTACATGACTCTACTACACTCTACCATGGCTCTACTCCATTGTACCATGGCTGTACTTCACACTACATGCCTCTACTATATTCTACCATAGCTCTACATGACTCTACTACACCCTACCATGGCTCTACTCCATTGTACCATGGCTATACTTCACACTACATTCCTCTACTACATTCTACCATGACTATACTTGGCTCTACTACACTCTACCATGGCTCTACTTGGCTCTACTTGACTCTACTACACTTTACCATGGCACTACTTGGCTCTACTTGACTCTACTACACTCTACCATGTCTCTACTACATTATACCATGGCTCCACGTGACTGTACGTGACTCTACTACATTCTACCACAGCTCTACTTGACACTGTATGCCTTTGCTACACTCTACCTTGGCTCTACTCCATTGTACCATGGCTCTACTTGACTCTACTACATTCTACCATGGCTCTACTTGACTCTACATCACTCTACTACATTCTACCATAGCTATACTTGACTCTACTTCACTTTCCTACACTCTACCATTGCTCTACTTGGCTCTACTACACTCTACCATGGCTCTACTTGGCTCTACTTCACTCTACTACACTCTACCATGGCACTACTTGGCTCTACTTGACTCTACTACACTCTAGCATCTCTCTACTACACTCTACCATGGCTCTACTTCATTCTACTTGACTCTACTACACTCTACCATGGCTCTACTCCATTGTACCATGGCTCTACTTGACTCTACTTGGCTCTCCTACACTCTCCCATTGCTCTACTTGACTCTACTTGGCTCTACTACACTCTACCATGGCTCTACTTGGCTCTACTTGAGTCTACTACATTCTACCATGGCTCTACCTGACTCTACTACATTCTACCATGGCTCTACTTGGCTCTACATGACTCTATACTACATGCTACCGTGGCTCTACTTGAATCTACTACACACTACCATGGCTCTACTCCATTGTACCATGGCTCTACATGACACTACATGATTCTACTACATTCTACCGTGACTCTACTTGACTCTACTACACTCTACCTTGGCTCTCCTACATCCTACCATGGATCCACGTGACTATACTTTAGTCTCCTACACACTACCATGGCTCTGCCTTGCTCTACTACATTCTACAATGGCTCTACTTGACTCTACATGACTCTACTACATTCTACCATAGCTATACTTGACTCTACTTGACTTTCCTACACTCTACCATTGCTCTACTTGGTTCTACTACACTATACCATGGCTCTACTTGGCTGTACTTGACTCTACTACACTCTACCATGGCACTACTTGGCTCTACTTGACTCTACCACACTCTACCATGTCTCTACTACATTCTACCATGGCTCTACTTGACTCCACATGACTCTACTACATTCTACCATGGCTATACATGACTCTACTTGACTTTCCTACACTCTAACATTGCTCTACTTGGTTCTACTACACTCTACCATGGCTCTACTTGGCTCTACTTGACTCTACCGCACTCTACCATGTCTCTACTACATTCTACCATGGCTCCACGTGACTCTACATGACTCTACTACATTCTACCATAAGTCTACTTGACTCTGTATGCCTATACTACATTCTACCATGGCTCTACTTGACTCTACTTGACGGTACTACACTCTACCTTGGCTCTACTTCATTCTACCATGGCTCCACGTGACTCTACTTGACTCTACTGCGTTCTACCATGGCTCTACCTGGCTCTACTACATTTTACCATGGCTCTACTTGGTACTACATGCCTCTACTACATTCTACCAATGCTCTACTTGGCTCTACTACACTCTACCATGGCTGTACTTGGCTCTACATGACTCTATACTACATGCTACCGTGGCTCTACTTGACTCTACTACACACTACCATGGCTCTACTGCATTGTACCATGGCTCTACTTGACACTTCATGATTCTACTACATTCTACCATGCCTCTACTTGACTCTACTACACCCTACCTTGGCTCTACTACATCCTACCATGGATCCACGTGACTCTACTTTAGTCTCCTACACACTACCATGGCTCTACCTTGCTCTACTACATTCTACCATGGCTCTACTTGACTCTACATGAATCTACTACATTCTACCATGACTATACTTGACTCTACTTGACTTTCCTACACTCTAACATTCCTCTACTTGGTTCTGCTACACTCTACCATGGCTCTACTTGGATCTACTTGACTCTACTACACTCTACCATGGCACTACTTGGCTCTACTTGACTCTACTACACTCTACCATGTCTCTACTACATTCTACCGTGGCTCCACGTGACTCTACATGACTCTAATACACTCTACCATAGCACTAGTTGACTCTGTATGCCTCTACTACATTCTACCATGGCTCTACTTGACGCTACTTGACTCTACTACATTCTGTCATGGCTCTACTTGACTCTACTTGACTGTACTACACCCTACCTTGGCTCTACTTCATTCTACCATGGCTCCACGTGACTCTACTTGACTCTACTGTATTCTACCATGGCTCTACCTGGCTCTATACTACATTCTACCATGGCTCTACTTGGTACTACATGACTCTACTACATGATGCCGTGGCTCTACTTGGCTCTACATGACTCTACTACACTCTACCATGGCTCTACTCCATTGTACCATGGCTGTACTTCACACTACATGCCTCTACTGTATTCCACCATGGCTCTACATGACTCTACTACACTCTACCATGGCTCTACTCCAATGTACCATGGCTGTACTTCACACTACATTCCTCTACTACATTCTACCATGGCTCTACGTGGCTCTACTACACTCTGCCATGGCTCTACTTGGCTCTACTTGACTCTACTACACTTTACCATGGCACTACTTGGCTCTACTTGACTCTACTACACTCTACCATGTCTCTTCTACATTCTACCATGGGTCCACGTGACTGTACGTGACTCTACTACATTCTACAATAGCTCTACTTGACTCTGTATGCCTCTACTACACTCTACCATGGCTCTACTCCGTTGTACCATGGCTCTACTTGACTCTACATGACTCTACTACGTTCTACCATGGCTCTACTTGACTCTACATCACTCTACTACATTCTACCATAGCTATGCTTGACTCTACTTCACTTTCCTACACTCTACCATTGCTCTACTTGGCTCTACTACACTCTACCATGGCTCTACTTGGCTCTACTTGACTCTACTACACTCTACCATGGCACTACTTGGCTCTACTTGACTCTACTACACTCTAGCATGTCTCTACTACTCTCTACCATGGCTCTACTTCATTCTACTTGACTCTACTACACTCTACCATGGCTCTACTCCATTGTACCATGGCTCTACTTGACTCTACTTTGCTCTCCTACACTCTCCCATTGCTCTACTTGACTCTACTTGGCTCTACCACACTCTACCATGGCTCTACTTGGCTCTACTTGACTCTACTACATTCTACCATTGCTCTACCTGGATCTACGTGACTCTACTACACTCTACCATGGCTCTACTTGACTCTACTTGACTTTCCTAAACTCTACCATTGCTCTACTTGGATCTACTACACTCTACCATGGCTCTACTTTGCTCTACTTGACTCTACTACACTCTACCTTGGCACTACTTGGCTCTACTTGACTCTACCACACTCTACCATGTCTCTACTACATTCTACCATGGCTCCACGTGACTCTACATCACTCTACTACATTCTACCATAGCTCTACTTGACTCTGTATGCCTCTACTACATTCTAACGTGGCTGTACTTGACGCTACTTGACTCTACTACATTCTGTCATGGCTCTACTTGACTCTACTTGACTGTACTACACTCTACCTTGACTCTACTTCATTCTACCATGGCTCCACGTGACTCTACTTGACTCTACTCCATTCTTCCATGGCTCTACCTGGCTCTACTTCATTCTACCCTGGCTCTACTTGATAGTACATGACTCTACTACATGCTACCGTGGGTCTACTTGGCTCTACATGACTCTACTACACTCTACCATGGCTCTACTCCATTGTACCATGGCTGTACTTCACACTACATGCCTCTACTACATTCTACCATGGCTCTACTTGGCTCTACTACACTCTGCCATGGCTCTACAGGACTCTACTTGACTCTACTACACTCTACCATGGCTCTACTCCATTGTACCATGGCTCTACTTGACTCTACATGACTCTACTACATTCTACCATGGCTCTACTCGACTCTACATCACTCTACTACATTCTACCATAGCTATACTTGACTCTACTTCACTTTCCTACACTCTACCATTGCTCTACTTGGCTCTACTACACTCTACCATGGCTCTACTTGGCTCTACTTGACTCTACTACACTCTACCATGGCACTACTTGGCTCTACTTGACTCTACTACATTCTAGCATGTCTCTACTACACTGTACCATGGCTCTACTTCATTCTATTTGACTCTACTACACTCTACCATGGCTCTACTCCATTGTACCATGGCTCTACTTGACTCTACTTGGCTCTCCTACACTCTCACATTGCTCTACTTGACTCTACTTGGCTCTACTACACTCTACCATGGCTCTACTTGGCTCTACTTGACTCTACTACATTCTACCATGGCTCTACGTGGCTCTACGTGACTCTACTACACTCTACCATGGCTCTCCTTGACTTTACTACACTCTACCCTGGCTCTACTTGACTCTACTACACTCTACCATGGCTGTACTCCATTGTACCATGGCTCTACTTGACACTACATGATTCTACTGAATTCTACCATGGCTTATCTTGACTGTACTTGACTTTCCTACACTCTACCATTGCTCTACTTGGCTCTACTACACTCTACCATGGCTCTACTCCATTGTACCATGGGTCTACTTGACTCTACATGACTCTACTACATTGTACCATGGCTCTACTTGACTGTACATCACTCTACAACATTCTACCATAGCTATACTTGACTCTACTTCACTTTCCTACACTCTACCATTGCTCTACTTGGCTCTACTTGGCTCTACTTGACTCTACTACACTCTGACATGGCACTACTTTGCTCTACTTGACCCTACTACACCCTAGCATGTCTCTACTACACTCTACCATGGCTCTACTTCATTCTACTTGACTCTACTACACTCTACCATGGCTCTACTCCATTGTACCATGGCTCTACTTGACTCTACTTGGCTCTCCTACACTCTCCCATTGCTCTACTTGACTCTACTTGGCTCTACTACACTCTACCATGTCTCTACTTGGCTCTACTTGACTCTGCTACATTCTACCATGGCTCTACCTAGCTCTACGTGACTCTACTACACTCTACCATGGCTCTACTTGACTCTCCTTGACTTTCCTACACTCTACCATTGCTCTACTTGGTTCTACTACACTCTACCATGGCTCTACTTGACTCTACTTGACTCTACTACACTCTACCATGACACTACTTGGCTCTACTTGACTCTACCACACTCTACCATGTCTCTACTACATTCTACCATAGCTCTTCTTGACTCTGTATGCCTCTACTACATTCTACCATGGCTCTACTCCATTGTACCATGGCTGTACTTCACACTACATTCCTCTACTGCATTCTACCATGGCTCTACTTGGCTCTACTACACTCTGCCATGGCTCTACTTGGCTCTACTTGACTCTACTACACTTTACCATGGCACTACTTGGCTCTACTTGACTCAACTACACTCTACCATGTCTCTTCTACATTCTACCATGGCTCCACGTGACTGTACGTGACTCTACTACATTCTACAATAGCTATACTTGACTCTGTATGCCTCTACTACACTCTACCATGGCTCTACTCCATTGTACCATGGCTCTACTTGACTCTACATGACTCTACTACATTCTACCATGGCTCTACATGACTCTACATCACTCTACTACGTTCTACCATAGCTCTACTTGACTCTACTTCACTTTCCTACACTCTACCATTGCTCTACTTGGCTCTACTACACTCTACCATGGCTCTACTTGGCTCTACTTGACTCTACTACACTCTACCATGGCACTACTTGGCTCTACTTGACTCTACTACACTCTAGCATGTCTCTACTACTCTCTACCATGGCTCTACTTCATTCTACTTGACTCTACTACACTCTACCATGGCTCTACTCCATTGTACCATGGCTCTACTTGACTCTACTTGGCTCTCCTACACTCTCCCATTGCTCTACTTGACTCTACTTGGCTCTACTACACTCTACCATGGCTCTACTTGGCTCTACTTGATTGTACTACATTCTACCATGTCTCTACCTGACTCTACTACATTCTACCATGGCTCTACTTGGCTCTATATGACTCTATACTACATGCTACCGTGGCTCTACTTGAATCTACTACACACTACCATGGCTCTACTCCATTGTACCATGGCTCTACATGACACTACATGATTCTACTACATTCTACCGTGGCTCTACTTGACTCTACTACACTCTACCTTGGCTCTCCTACATCCTACCATGGATCCACGTGACTATACTTTAGTCTCCTACACACTACCATGGCTCTACCTTGCTCTACTACATTCTACAATGGCTCTACTTGACTCTACATGACTCTACTACATTCTACCATGGCTATACTTGACTCTACTTGACTTTCCTACACTCTACCATTGCTCTACTTGGTTCTACTACACTATACCATGGCTCTACTTGGCTGTACTTGACTCTACTACACTCTACCATGGCACTACTTGGCTCTACTTGACTCTACCACACTCTACCATGTCTCTACTACATTCTACCATGGCTCTACTTGACTCCACATGACTCTACTACATTCTACCATGGCTATACTTGACTCTACTTGACTTTCCTACACTCTACCATTGCTCTACTTGGTTCTACTAGACTCTACCATGGCTCTTCTTGGCTCTACTTGACTCTACCGCACTCTACCATGTCTCTACTACATTCTACCATGGCTCCACGTGACTCTACATGACTCTACTACATTCTACCATAAGTCCACTTGACTCTGTATGCCTATACTACATTCTACCATGGCTCTACTTGACGCTACTTTACTGTACTACATTCTGTCATGGCTCTACTTGACTCTACTTGACGGTACTACACTCTACCTTGGCTCTACTTCATTCTACCATGGCTCCACGTGACTCTACTTGACTCTACTGCGTTCTACCATGGCTCTACCTGGCTCTACTACATTTTACCATGGCTCTACTTGGTACTACATGACTCTACTACATACTACCGTGGCTCTACTTGGCTCTACATGACTCTACTACACTCTACAATGGCTCTACTCCATTGTACCATGGCTGTACTTCACACTACATGCCTCTACTATATCTTACCATGGCTCTACATAACTCTACTACACCCTACCATGGCTCTACTCCATTGTACCATGGCTGTACTTCACACTACATGCCTCTACTACATTCTACCATGGCTCTACTTGGCTCTACTACACTCTGCCATGGCTCTACAGGACTCTACTTGACTCTACTACACTCTACCATGGCTCTACTCCATTGTACCATGGCTCTACTTGACTCTACATGACTCTACTACATTCTACCATGGCTCTACTTGACTCTACATCACTCTACTACATTCTACCATAGCTATACTTGACTCTACTTCACTTTCCTACACTCTACCATTGCTCTACTTGGCTCTACTACACTCTACCATGGCTCTACTTGGCTCTACTTGACTCTACTACACTCTACCATGGCACTACTTGGCTCTACTTGACTCTACTACATTCTAGCATGTCTCTACTACACTGTACCATGGCTCTACTTCATTCTATTTGACTCTACTACACTCTACCATGGCTCTACTCCATTGTACCATGGCTCTACTTGACTCTACTTGACTCTACTACATTCTACCATGGCTCTACGTGGCTCTACGTGACTCTACTACACTCTACCATGGCTCTCCTTAACTCTACTACACTCTACCCTGGCTCTACTTGACTCTACTACACTCTACCATGGCTGTACTCCATTGTACCATGGCTCTACTTGACACTACATGATTCTACTGAATTCTACCATGGCTTATCTTGACTGTACTTGACTTTCCTACACTCTACCATTGCTCTACTTGACTCTACTACACTCTACCATGGCTCTACTCCATTGTACCATGGGTCTACTTGACTCTACATGACTCTACTACATTGTACCATGGCTCTACTTGACTGTACATCACTCTACTACATTCTACCATAGCTATACTTGACTCTACTTCACTTTCCTACACTCTACCATTGCTCTACTTGGCTCTACTTGGCTCTACTTGACTCTACTACACTCTGACATGGCACTACTTTGCTCTACTTGACCCTACTACACTCTAGCATGTCTCTACTACACTCTACCATGGCTCTACTTCATTCTACTTGACTCTACTACACTCTACCATGGCTCTACTCCATTGTACCATGGCTCTACTTGACTCTACTTGGCTCTCCTACACTCTCCCATTGCTCTACTTGACTCTACTTGGCTCTACTACACTCTACCATGTCTCTACTTGGCTCTACTTGACTCTGCTACATTCTACCATGGCTCTACCTAGCTCTACGTGACTCTACTACACTCTACCATGGCTCTACTTGACTCTCCTTGACTTTCCTACACTCTACCATTGCTCTACTTGGTTCTACTACACTCTACCATGGCTCTACTTGGCTCTACTTGACTCTACTACACTCTACCATGACACTACTTGGCTCTACTTGACTCTACCACACTCTACCATGTCTCTACTACATTCTACCATGGCTCCACGTGACTCTACATGACTCTACTACATTCTACCATAGCTCTTCTTGACTCTGTATGCCTCTACTACATTCTACCATGGCTCTACTACATTGTACCATGGCTGTACTTCACACTATACATTCCTCTACTGCATTCTACCATGGCTCTACTTGGCTCTACTTGACTCTACTACACTTTACCATGGCACTACTTGGCTCTACTTGACTCTACTACACTCTACCATGTCTCTTCTACATTCTACCATGGCTCCACGTGACTGTACGTGACTCTACTACATTCTACAATAGCTATACTTGACTCTGTATGCCTCTACTACACTCTACCATGGCTCTACTCCATTGTACCATGGCTCTACTTGACTCTACATGACTCTACTACATTCTACCATGGCTCTACTTGACTCTACATCACTCTACTACGTTCTACCATAGCTCTACTTGACTCTACTTCACTTTCCTACACTCTACCATTCCTCTACTTGGCTCTACTACACTCTACCATGGCTCTACTTGGCTCTACTTGACTCTACTACACTCTACCATGGCACTACTTGGCTCTACTTGACTCTACTACACTCTAGCATGTCTCTACTACTCTCTACCATGGCTCTACTTCATTCTACTTGACTCTACTACACTCTACCATGGCTCTACTCCATTGTACCATGGCTCTACTTGACTCTACTTGGCTCTCCTACACTCTCCCATTGCTCTACTTGACTCTACTTGGCTCTACTACACTCTACCATGGCTCTACTTGGCTCTACTTGACTGTACTACATTCTACCATCGCTCTACCTGACTCTACTACATTCTACCATGGCTCTACTTGGCTCTATATGACTCTATACTACATGCTACCGTGGCTCTACTTGAATCTACTACACACTACCATGGCTCTACTCCATTGTACCATGGCTCTACATGACACTACATGATTCTACTACATTCTACCGTGGCTCTACTTGACTCTACTACACTCTACCTTGGCTCTCCTACATCCTACCATGGATCCACGTGACTATACTTTAGTCTCCTACACACTACCATGGCTCTACCTTGCTCTACTACATTCTACAATGGCTCTACTTGACTCTACATGACTCTACTACATTCTACCATGGCTATACTTGACTCTACTTGACTTTCCTACACTCTACCATTGCTCTACTTGGTTCTACTACACTATACCATGGCTCTACTTGGCTGTACTTGACTCTACTACACTCTACCATGGCACTACTTGGCTCTACTTGACTCTACCACACTCTACCATGTCTCTACTACATTCTACCATGGCTCTACTTGACTCCACATGACTCTACTACATTCTACCATGGCTATACTTGACTCTACTTGACTTTCCTACACTCTACCATTGCTCTACTTGGTTCTACTAGACTCTACCATGGCTCTACTTGGCTCTACTTGACTCTACCGCACTCTACCATGTCTCTACTACATTCTACCATGGCTCCACGTGACTCTACATGAGTCTACTACATTCTACCATAAGTCTACTTGACTCTGTATGCCTATACTACATTCTACCATGGCTCTACTTGACGCTACTTGACTCTACTACATTCTGTCATGGCTCTACTTGACTCTACTTGACGGTACTACACTCTACCTTGGCTCTACTTCATTCTACCATGGCTCCACGTGACTCTACTTGACTCTACTGCGTTCTACCATGGCTCTACCTGGCTCTACTACATTTTACCATGGCTCTACTTGGTACTACATGACTCTACTACATACTACCGTGGCTCTACTTGGCTCTACATGACTCTACTACACTCTACAATGGCTCTACTCCATTGTACCATGGCTGTACTTCACACTACATGCCTCTACTATATCTTACCATGGCTCTACATAACTCTACTACACCCTACCATGGCTCTACTCCATTGTACCATGGCTGTACTTCACACTACATGCCTCTACTACATTCTACCAATGCTCTACTTGGCTCTACTACACTCTACCATGGCTCTAATTGGCTCTACATGACTCTATACTACATGCTACCGTGGCTCTACTTGACTCTACTACACACTACCATGGCTCTACTGCATTGTACCATGGCTCTACTTGACACTACATGATTCTACTACATTCTACCATGGCTCTACTTGACTCTACTACACCCTACCTTGGCTCTACTACATCCTACCATGGATCCACGTGACTCTACTTTAGTCTCCTACACACTACCATGGCTCTACCTTGCTCTACTACATTCTACCATGGCTCTACTTGACTCTACATGAATCTACTACATTCTACCATGACTATACTTGACTCTACTTGACTTTCCTACACACTAACATTCCTCTACTTGGTTCTGCTACACTCTACCATGGCTCTACTTGGATCTACTTCACTCTACTACACTCTACCATGGCACTACTTGGCTCTACTTGACTCTACTACACTCTACCATGTCTCTACTACATTCTACCGTGGCTCCACGTGACTCTACATGACGCTACTACATTCTACCATAGCACTACTTGACTCTGTATGCCTCTACTACATTCTACCATGGCTCTACTTGACGCTACTTGACTCTACTACATTCTGTCATGGCTCTACTTGACTCTACTTGACTGTACTACACCCTACCTTGGCTCTACTTCATTCTACCATGGCTCCACGTGACTCTACTTGACTCTACTGTATTCTACCATGGCTCTACCTGGCTCTACTACATTCTACCATGGCTCTACTTGGTACTACATGACTCTACTACATGCTACCGTGGCTCTACTTGGCTCTACATGACTCTACTACACTCTACCATGGCTCTACTCCATTGTACCATGGCTGTACTTCACACTACATTCCTCTACTACATTCTACCATGGCTCTACTTGGCTCTACTACACTCTGCCATGGCTCTACTTGGCTCTACTTGACTCTACTACACTTTACCATGGCACTACTTGGCTCTACTTGACTCTACTACACTCTACCATGTCTCTTCTACATTCTACCATAGCTCCACGTGACTGTACGTGACTCTACTACATTCTACAATAGCTCTACTTGACTCTGTATGCCTCTACTACACTCTACCATGGCTCTACTCCGTTGTACCATGGCTCTACTTGACTCTACATGACTCTACTACATTCTACCATGGCTCTACTTGACTCTACATCACTCTACTACATTCTACCATAGCTATGCTTGACTCTACTTCACTTTCCTACACTCTACCATTGCTCTACTTGGCTCTACTACACTCTACCATGGCTCTACTTGGCTCTACTTGACTCTACTACACTCTACCATGGCACTACTTGGCTCTACTTGACTCTACTACACTCTAGCATGTCTCTACTACTCTCTACCATGGCTCTACTTCATTCTACTTGACTCTACTACACTCTACCATGGCTCTACTCCATTGTACCATGGCTCTACTTGACTCTACTTGGCTCTCCTACACTCTCCCATTGCTCTACTTGACTCTACTTGGCTCTACTACACTCTACCATGGCTCTACTTGGCTCTACTTGACTCTACTACATTCTACCATTGCTCTACCTGGATCTACGTGACTCTACTACACTCTACCATGGCACTACTTGACTCTACTTGACTTTCCTAAACTCTACCATTGCTCTACTTGGATCTACTACACTCTACCATGGCTCTACTTTGCTCTACTTGACTCTACTACACTCTACCTTGGCACTACTTGGCTCTACTTGACTCTACCACACTCTACCATGTCTCTACTACATTCTACCATGGCTCCACGTGACTCTACATCACTCTACTACATTCTACCATAGCTTTAATTGACTCTGTATGCCTCTACTACAATCTAACGTGGCTCTACTTGACGCTACTTGACTCTACTACATTCTGTCATGGCTCTACTTGACTCTACTTGACTGTACTACACTCTACCTTGACTCTACTTCATTCTACCATGGCTCCACGTGACTCTACTTGACTCTACTCCATTCTACCATGGCTCTACCTGGCTCTACTTCATTCTACCCTGGCTCTACTTGGTAGTACATGACTCTACTACATGCTTCCGTGGGTCTACTTGGCTCTACATGACTCTACTACACTCTACCATGGCTCTACTCCATTGTACCATGGCTGTACTTCACACTACATGCCTCCACTACATTCTACCATGGCTCTACTTGGCTCTACTACACTCTGCCATGGCTCTACATGACTCTACTTGACTCTACTACACTCTACCATGGCTCTACTCCATTGTACCATGGCTCTACTTGACTCTACATGACTCTACTACATTCTACCATGGCTCTACTTGACTCTACATCACTCTACTACATTCTACCATAGCTATACTTGACTCTACTTCACTTTCCTACACTCTACCATTGCTCTACTTGGCTCTACTACACTCTACCATGGCTCTACTTGGCTCTACTTGACTCTACTACACTCTACCATGGCACTACTTGGCTCTACTTGACTCTACTACATTCTAGCATGTCTCTACTACACTCTACCATGGCTCTACTTCATTCTATTTGACTCTACTACACTCTACCATGGCTCTACTCCATTGTACCATGGCTCTACTTGACTCTACTTGGCTCTCCTACACTCTTCCATTGCTCTACTTGACTCTACTTGGCTCTACTACACTCTACCATGGCTCTACTTGGCTCTACTTGACTCTACTACATTCTACCATGGCTCAACGTGGCTCTACGTGACTCTACTACACTCTACCATGGCTCTCCTTGACTCTACTACACTCTACCCTGGCTCTACTTGACTCTACTACACTCTACCATGGCTCTACTCCATTGTACCATGGCTCTACTTGACACTACATGATTCTACTGAATTCTACCATGGCTTATCTTGACTGTACTTGACTTTCCTACACTCTACCATTGCTCTACTTGGCTCTACTACACTCTACCATGGCTCTACTCCATTGTACCATGGCTCTACTTGACTCTACATGACTCTACTACATTCTACCATGGCTCTACTTGACTCTGCATCACTCTACTACATTCTACCATAGCTATACTTGACTCTACTTCACTTTCCTACACTCTACCATTGCTCTACTTGGCTCTACTACACTCTACCATGGCTCTACTTGGCTGTACTTGACTCTACTACACTCTGACATGGCACTACTTTGCTCTACTTGACTCTACTACACTCTAGCATGTCTCTACTACACTCTACCATGGCTCTACTTCATTCTACTTGACTCTACTACACTCTACCATGGCTCTACTCCATTGTACCATGGCTCTACTTGACTCTACTTGGCTCTCCTACACTCTCCCATTGCTCTACTTGACTCTACTTGACTCTACTACACTCTACCATGTCTCTACTTGGCTCTACTTGACTCTGCTACATTCTACCATGGCTCTACCTAGCTCTACGTGACTCTACTACACTCTACCATGGCTCTACTTGACTCTCCTTGACTTTCCTACACGCTACCATTGCTCTACTTGGTTCTACTACACTCTACCATGGCTCTACTTGGCTCTACTTGACTCTACTACACTCTACCATGACACTACTTGGCTCTACTTGACTCTACCACACTCTACCATGTCTCTATACCATGGCTCCACGTGACTCTACATGACTCTACTACATTCTACCATAGCTCTTCTTGACTCTGTATGCCTCTACTACATTCTACCATGGCTCTACTTAACGCTACTTGACTCTGCTGCATTCTGTCATGGCTCTACTTGACTCTACTTGACTGTACTACACTCTACCTTGGCTCTACTTCATTCTACCATGGCTCCACGTGACTCTACTTGACTATACTCCATTCTACCATGGCTCTACCTGGCTCTACTACATTCTACCATGGCTCTACTTGGTACTACATGACTCTACTACATGCTACCGTGGCTCTACTTGGCTCTTCATGAGTCTACTACACTCTACCATGGCTCTACTCCATTGTATCATGGCTGTACTTCACACTACATGCCTCTTCTACATTCTACCATGGCTGTACTTGGCACTACTACACTCTACCATGGCTCTACTTGACTCTACTTGACTCTACTACACTCTACCATGGCTCTACTCCATTGTACCATGGCTCTACTTGACTCTACATGACTCTACTACATTCAAACATGGCTCTACTTGACTCTACATCACTCTACTACATTCTACCATAGCTATACTTGACTCTACTTCACTTTCCTACACTCTACCATTGTTCTGCTTGGCTCTACTACACTCTACCATGGCTCTACTTGGCTCTACTTGACTATACTACACTCTACCATGGCTCTGCTCCATTGTACCATGGCTCTACTTGACTCTACTTGGCTCTCCTACACTCTCCCATTGCTCTACTTGACTCTACTTGGCTCTACTACACTCTACCATGGCTCTACTTGGCTCTACTTGACTCTACTACATTCTACCATGGCTCTACCTGACTCTACATGACTCTACTAAACTCTACCATGTCTCTACTTGACTCTACTACACTCTACCATGGCTCTACTTGAATCTACTACACTCTACCATGGCTCTACTCCATTGTACCATGGCTCTACTTGACACTACATGATTCTACTGAATTCTACCATGGCTCATCTTGACTGTACTTGACTTTCCTGCACTCTACCATTGCTCTACTTGGCTCTACTACACTCTGCCATGGTTCTACTTGGCTCTACTTGACTCTACTACACTCTGCCTTGGCTCTACTTCATTCTACAATGGCTCCACGTGACGATACGTGACTCTATTGCATTCTACCATGGCTCTACCTGGCTCTACTACATTCTACCATGGCTCTACTTGGTACTACATGACTCTACTACATGCTACCGTGGCTCTACTTGGCTCTACATGACTCTACTACACTCTACCATTGCTCTACTCCATTGTACCATGGCTGTACTTCACACTACATGCCTCTACTGCATTCTACCATGGCTCTACTTGGCTCTAGTACACTCTACCATGGCTATACTTGACTCTACTTGACTCTACTACACTCTACCATGGCTCTACTCCATTGTACCATGGATCTACTTGACTCTACATGACTCTACTACATTCTACCATGGCTCTACTTCACTCTACACTCTACTACATTCTACCATAGCTATACTTGACTCTACTTCACTTTCCTACACCCTACCATTGTTCTACTTGGGTCTACTACACTCTAACATGGCTCTGCTTGGCTCTACTTGACTCTACTACAATCTACCATGGCACTACTTGGCTCTACTTGACTCTACTACACTCTAGCATGTCTCTAGTATACTCTACCATGTTTCTACTTCATTCTACTTGACTCTACTACACTCTACCATGGCTCTACTCCATTGTACCATGGCTCTACTTGACTCTACTTGGCTCTCCTACACTCTCCCATTGCTTTACTTGACTCTACTTGGCTCTACTACACTCTACCATGGCTCTACTTGGCTCTACTTGACTCTACTACATTCTACCATGGCTCTACCTGACTCTACGTGACTCTACTACACTTTACCATGTCTCTACTTGACTCTACTACACTCTACCATGGCTCTACTTGACTCTACTACACTCTACCATGGCTCTACTCCATTTTACCATGGCTCTACTTGACACTACATGATTCTACTGAATTCTACCAATGCTCATCTTGACTGTACTTGACTTTCCTACACTCTACCATTGCTCTACTTGGCTCTACTACACTCTACCATGGTTCTACTTGGCTCTACTTGACTCTACTACACCCTACCATGGCTCTACTTCATTCTACCATGGCTCCACGTGACTCTACTTGACTCTACTGCATTCTATCATGGCTCTACCTGGCTCTACTTGACTATACTACACTCTACCATGGCTCTGCTCCATTGTACCATGGCTCTACTTGACTCTACTTGGCTCTCCTACACTCTCCCATTGCTCTACTTGACTCTACTTGGCTCTACTACACTCTACCATGGCTCTACTTGGCTCTACTTGACTCTACTACATTCTACCATGGCTCTACCTGACTCTACATGACTCTACTAAACTCTACCATGTCTCTACTTGACTCTACTACACTCTACCATGGCTCTACTTGAATCTACTACACTCTACCATGGCTCTACTCCATTGTACCATGGCTCTACTTGACACTACATGATTCTACTGAATTCTACCATGGCTCATCTTGACTGTACTTGACTTTCCTGCACTCTACCATTGCTCTACTTGGCTCTACTACACTCTGCCATGGTTCTACTTGGCTCTACTTGACTCTACTACACTCTGCCTTGGCTCTACTTCATTCTACAATGGCTCCACGTGACGATACTTGACTCTATTGCATTCTACCATGGCTCTACCTGGCTCTACTACATTCTACCATGGCTCTACTTGGTACTACATGACTCTACTACATGCTACCGTGGCTCTACTTGGCTCTACATGACTCTACTACACTCTACCATGGCTCTACTCCATTGTACCATGGCTGTACTTCACACTACATGCCTCTACTGCATTCTACCATGGCTCTACTTGGCTCTAGTACACTCTACCATGGCTATACTTGACTCTACTTGACTCTACTACACTCTACCATGGCTCTACTCCATTGTACCATGGATCTACTTGACTCTACATGACTCTACTACATTCTACCATGGCTCTACTTCACTCTACACTCTACTACATTCTACCATAGCTATACTTGACTCTACTTCACTTTCCTACACCCTACCATTGTTCTACTTGGGTCTACTACACTCTAACATGGCTCTGCTTGGCTCTACTTGACTCTACTACAATCTACCATGGCACTACTTGGCTCTACTTGACTCTACTACACTCTAGCATGTCTCTAGTATACTCTACCATGTTTCTACTTCATTCTACTTGACTCTACTATAGTAGATGGCTCTACTCCATTGTACCATGGCTCTACTTGACTCTACTTGGCTCTCCTACACTCTCCCATTGCTTTACTTGACTCTACTTGGCTCTACTACACTCTACCATGGCTCTACTTGGCTCTACTTGACTCTACTACATTCTACCATGGCTCTACCTGACTCTACGTGACTCTACTACACTTTACCATGTCTCTACTTGACTCTACTACACTCTACCATGGCTCTACTTGACTCTACTACACTCTACCATGGCTCTACTCCATTTTACCATGGCTCTACTTGACACTACATGATTCTACTGAATTCTACCAATGCTCATCTTGACTGTACTTGACTTTCCTACACTCTACCATTGCTCTACTTGGCTCTACTACACTCTACCATGGTTCTACTTGGCTCTACTTGACTCTACTACACCCTACCATGGCTCTACTTCATTCTACCATGGCTCCACGTGACTCTACTTGACTCTACTGCATTCTATCATGGCTCTACCTGGCTCTACTACATTCTACCATGGCTCTACTTGGTACTACATGACTCTACTACATGCTACCGTGGCTCTACTTGGCTCTACATGACTCTACTACACTCTACCTTGGCTCTACTCCATTGTTGTACCATGGCTGTACTTCACACTACATGCCTCTACTACATTCTACCATGGCTCTACTTGGCTCTAGTACACTCTACCAATGCTCTACTTGACTCTACTTGACTCTACTACGCTCTACCATTGCTCTACTTGACTCTACTTGGCTCTACTACACTCTACCATGGCTCTACTTGGCTCTACTTGACTCTACTACATTCTACCATGGCTCTACCTGACTCTACATGACTCTACTAAACTCTACCATGTCTCTACTTGACTCTACTACACTCTACCATGGCTCTACTTGAATCTACTACACTCTACCATGGCTCTACTCCATTGTACCATGGCTCTACTTGACACTACATGATTCTACTGAATTCTACCATGGCTCATCTTGACTGTACTTGACTTTCCTGCACTCTACCATTGCTCTACTTGGCTCTACTACACTCTGCCATGGTTCTACTTGGCTCTACTTGACTCTACTACACTCTGCCTTGGCTCTACTTCATTCTACAATGGCTCCACGTGACGATACTTGACTCTATTGCATTCTACCATGGCTCTACCTGGCTCTACTACATTCTACCATGGCTCTACTTGGTACTACATGACTCTACTACATGCTACCGTGGCTCTACTTGGCTCTACATGACTCTACTACACTCTACCATGGCTCTACTCCATTGTACCATGGCTGTACTTCACACTACATGCCTCTACTGCATTCTACCATGGCTCTACTTGGCTCTAGTACACTCTACCATGGCTATACTTGACTCTACTTGACTCTACTACACTCTACCATGGCTCTACTCCATTGTACCATGGATCTACTTGACTCTACATGACTCTACTACATTCTACCATGGCTCTACTTCACTCTACACTCTACTACATTCTACCATAGCTATACTTGACTCTACTTCACTTTCCTACACCCTACCATTGTTCTACTTGGGTCTACTACACTCTAACATGGCTCTGCTTGGCTCTACTTGACTCTACTACAATCTACCATGGCACTACTTGGCTCTACTTGACTCTACTACACTCTAGCATGTCTCTAGTATACTCTACCATGTTTCTACTTCATTCTACTTGACTCTACTATAGTAGATGGCTCTACTCCATTGTACCATGGCTCTACTTGACTCTACTTGGCTCTCCTACACTCTCCCATTGCTTTACTTGACTCTACTTGGCTCTACTACACTCTACCATGGCTCTACTTGGCTCTACTTGACTCTACTACATTCTACCATGGCTCTACCTGACTCTACGTGACTCTACTACACTTTACCATGTCTCTACTTGACTCTACTACACTCTACCATGGCTCTACTTGACTCTACTACACTCTACCATGGCTCTACTCCATTTTACCATGGCTCTACTTGACACTACATGATTCTACTGAATTCTACCAATGCTCATCTTGACTGTACTTGACTTTCCTACACTCTACCATTGCTCTACTTGGCTCTACTACACTCTACCATGGTTCTACTTGGCTCTACTTGACTCTACTACACCCTACCATGGCTCTACTTCATTCTACCATGGCTCCACGTGACTCTACTTGACTCTACTGCATTCTATCATGGCTCTACCTGGCTCTACTACATTCTACCATGGCTCTACTTGGTACTACATGACTCTACTACATGCTACCGTGGCTCTACTTGGCTCTACATGACTCTACTACACTCTACCTTGGCTCTACTCCATTGTTGTACCATGGCTGTACTTCACACTACATGCCTCTACTACATTCTACCATGGCTCTACTTGGCTCTAGTACACTCTACCAATGCTCTACTTGACTCTACTTGACTCTACTACGCTCTACCATGGCTCTACTCCATTGTACCATGGCTCTACTTGACTCTACATGACTCTACTACATTCTACCATGGCTCTACTTGACTCTACATCACTCTACTCCATTCTACCATAGCTATACTTGACTCTACTTCACTTTCCTACACTCTACCATTGTTCTACTTGGCTCTACTACACTCTACCATGGCTCTACTTGGCTCTACTTGACTCTACTACACTCTACCATGGTACTACTTAGCTCTACTTGACTCTACTACACTCTAGCATGTCTCTACTACACTCTACCATGACTCTACTTCATTCTACTTGACTCTACTACACTCTACCATGGCTCTACTCCATTGTACCATGGCTCTACTTGACACTACATGATTCTACTGAATTCTACCATGGCTCATCTTGACTGTACTTGACTTTCCTACACTCTACCATTGCTCTCCTTGGCTCTACTACACTCTACAATGGTTCTACTTGGCTCTACTTGACTCTACTCCACTCTACCATGGCTCTACTTGACTCTACTTGACTCTACTACATTCTGCTATGGCTCTACTTGACTCTACTTGACTGTACTACTCTCAACCGTGGCTCTACTCTATTGTACCATGGCTCTACTTGACACTACATGACTCTACTACATTCTACCATGGTTCTACTTGACTCTACTACACTCTACGATGCCTCTACTTGGCTCTACTTGACTCTACTACACTATATCATTGCTAGACCTGGCTCTACTTGTCTCTACTACACTCTACCTTGGTTCTACTACATCATACCATGGATCCACGTGACTCTACGTGACTCTACTACACTCTACGATGGTTGAACCTGGTTCTACTACATTCTACCATGGCTCTACTTGACTCTACATGACTCTACTACATTCTACCATCACTCTACTTGGCTCTACTTGACTCTACTTTAATCTACCATGGCTCTACTTGGCTCTACTTGAGTCCACTACACCCTACCTCGGCTCTACTTGGCTCTACGTGACTGTACTACACTCTACCATGGATTTACCTGGCTCTACTTGACTCTACTACACTCTAGCATGTCTCTACTACATTCTACCATGGCTCCATGGGACTCTACGTGACTCTCCTGCATTCTACCATAGTTCTACTTGACTCTGTATGCCTCTACTACATTCTACCATGGCTCTACTTGACTCTACTTGACTCTACTACATTCTGCCATGGCTCTACTTGACTCTACTTGACTGTACTACACTCTACCTAGGCTTTACTGCATTCTACCATGGCTCCACGTGACTCTACTTGACTCTGCTGCATTCTACCATGGCTCTACCTGGCTATACTACATGCTACCGTGGCTCTACTTGACTCTACTACACACTATCATGGCTCTACTCCATTGTACCATGGCTCTACTTGACACTACTTGAGTCTACTACACTCTACCTTGGCTCTACTACATCCTACCATGGATCCACGTGACTCTACTTTAATCTCCGCCACACTACTATGGCTCTACCTTGCTCTACTACATTCTACCATGGCTCTACTTGACTCTACATGACTCTACTACATTCTAACATGGCTATACTTGACTCTACTTGACTTTCCTACACTCTACCATTGCTCTACTTGGTTCTACTACACTCTACCATGGTTCTACTTGGCTCTACTTGACTCTACTACACTGTACCATGGCACTACTTGGCTCTACTTGACTCTACCACACTCTACCATGTCTCTACTACATTCTACCATTGCTCCACGTGACTCTACATGACTCTACTACATTCTACCATAGCTCTACTTCACTCTGTATGCCTCTACTACATTCTACCATGGCTCTACTTGACGCTACTTGACTCTACTACATTCTGTATGACTCTACTTGACTCTACTTGACTGTACTACACTCTACCTTGGCTCTACTTCATTCTACCATGGCTCCACGTGACTCTACTTGACTCTACTGCATTCTACCATGGCTCTACCTGGCTCTACTACATTCTACCATGGCTCTACTTCGTACTACAAGACTCTACTACATGCTACCGTGGCTCTACTTGGCTCTACATGACTCTACTACACTCTACCATGGCTGTACTCCATTGTAACATGACTGTACTTCACACTACATGCCTCTACTGCATTCTACCATGGCTCTACTTGGCTCTACTACACTCTACCATGGCTCTACTTGACTCTACTTGACTCTACTACACTCTACCATGGCTCTACTCCATTGTACCATGGCTCTACTTGACTCTACATGACTCTACTACATTCTACCATGGCTCTACTTGACTCTACATCACTCTACTACATTCTACCATAGCTATACTTGACTCTACTTCACTTTCCTACACTCTACCATTGCTCTACTTGGCTCTACTACTCTCTACCATGGCTCTACTTGGCTCTACTTGACTCTACTACACTCTACCTTGGCACTACTTGGCTCTACTTGACTCTACTACACTCTAGCATGTCTCTACTACACTCTAACATGGCTCTACTTCATTCTACTTGACTCTACTACACTCTACCATGACTCTACTCCATTGTACCATGGCTCTACTTGACTCTACTTGGCTCTCCTACACTCTCCCATGCCTCTACCTGGCTCTACGTGACTCTACTACACTCTACCATGGCTCTACTTGACTCTACTACACTCTACCATGGCTCTACTCCATTGTACCATGTCTCTACTTGACACTGTATGATTCTACTGAATTCTACCATGGCTCATCTTGACTGTCCTTGACTTTCCTACACTCTACCATTGCTCTACCTGGCTCTACTACACTCTACCATGGTTCTACTTGGCTCTACTTGACTCTA
The DNA here is from genome assembly GCA_949130485.1 of Agelas oroides. Taxonomy (NCBI): domain Eukaryota; kingdom Metazoa; phylum Porifera; class Demospongiae; order Agelasida; family Agelasidae; genus Agelas; species Agelas oroides. Next base: position 3,152,878 of record OX422196.1, on the reverse strand, counting down.
CTACACTCTACCATGGCTCTACTTGACTCTACTTGACTGTACTACATTCTGCTATGGCTCTACTTGACTCTACTTGACTGTACTACACTCTACCGTGGCTCTACTCTATTGTACCATGGCTCAACTTGACACTACATGAATCTACTACATTCTACCATGGTTCTACTACATTCTACCATGGCTCCACTGGACTCTACGTGACTCTCCTGCATTCTACCATAGTTCTACTTGACTCTGTATGCCTCTACTACATTCTACCATGGCTCTACTTGACTCTACTTGACTCTACTACATTCTGCCATGGCTCTACTTGACTCTACTTGCCTGTACTACACTCTACCTCGGCTCTACTACATTCTACCATGGCTCCATGTGACTCTACTTGACTCTGCTGCATTCTACCATGGCTCTACCTGGCTCTACTACATTCTACCATGGCTCTAGTTGGCTCTACATGACTCTATACTACATGCCACAGTGGCTCTACTTGACTCTACTACACACTACCATGGCTCTACTCCATTGTACCATGGCTCTACTTGACACTACATGATTCTACTACATTCTACCATGGCTCTACTTGACTCTACTACACTCTACCTTGGCTCTACTACATCCTACCATGGATCCACGTGACTCTACTTCAGTCTCCTACACACTGCCATGGCTCTACCTTGCTCTACTACATTCTACCATGGCTCCACGTGACTCTACATGACTCTACTACATTCTACCATAGCTCTACTTGACTCTGTATGCCTCTACTACATTCTACCATGGCTCTACTTGACGCTACTTGACTCTACTACATTCTGTCATGGCTCTACTTGACTCTACTTGACTGTACTACACTCTACCTTGGCTCTACTTCATTCTACCATGGCTCCACGTGACTCTACTTGACTCTACTGCATTCTACCATGGCTCTACCTGGCTCTACTACATTCTACCATGGCTCTACTTGGTACTACATGACTCTACTACATGCTACTGTGGCTCTACTTGGCTCTACATGACTCTACTACACTCTACCATGGCTCTACTCCATTGTACCATGACTGTACTTCACACTACATGCCTCTACTGCATTCTACCATGGCTCTACTTGGTTCTTCTACACTCTACCATGGCTCTACTTGACTCTACTTGACTCTACTACACTCTACCATGGCTCTACTTGACTCTACTACATTGTACCATGGCTCTACCTGGCTCTACGTGACTCTACTACACCCTACCATGGCTCTACTTGACTCTACTACACTCTACCATGGCTCTACTCCATTGTACCATGGCTCTACTTGACACTACATGATTCTACTGAATTCTACCATGGCTCATCTTGACTGTACTTGACTTTCCTACACTCTACCATTGCTCTACTTGTCTCTACTACACTCTACATGGTTCCACTTGGCTCTACTTGACTCTACTACACTCTACCATGGCTCTACTTGACTCTACTTGACTCTACTACATTCTACCATGGCTCCACGTGACTCTACTTGACTCTGCTGCATTCTACCATGGCTCTACCTGGCTCTACTACATTCTACCATGGCTCTACATGACTCTATACTACATGTTACCATGGCTCTACTTGACTCTACCACACTCTACCTTGGCTCTACTACATCCTATCATGGATCCACGTGACTCTACTTTAGTCTCCTACACACTACCATGGCTCTACCTTGCTCTACTACATTCTACCATGGCTCTACTTGAGTCTACATGACTCTACTACATTCTACCATGGCTATACTTGACTCTACTTGACTTTCCTACACTCTACCATTGCTCTACTTGGTTCTACTACACTCTACCATGGCTCTACTTGGCTCTTCTTGACTCTTCTACACTGTACCATGGTACTACTTGGCTCTACTTGACTCTACCACACTCTACCATGTCTCTACTACATTCTACCATGGCTCCACGTGATTCTAGATGACTCTACTACATTCTACCATAGCTCTACTTGACTCTGTATGCCACTACTACATTCTACCATGGCTCTACTTGACGCTACTTGACTCTACTACATTCTGTCATTGCTCTACTTGACTCTACTTGACTGTACTACACTCTACCTTGGCTCTACTTCATTCGACCTTGGCTACACGTGACTCTACTTGACTCTACTGCATTCTACCATGGCTCTACCTGGCTCTACTACATTCTACCATGGCTATACTTGGTACTACATGACTCTACTACATGCTACCGTGGCTCTACTTGGCTCTACATGACTCTACTACACTCTACCATGGGTCTACTCCATTGTACCATGGATGTACTTCACACTACATGCCTCTACTGCATTCTACCATGGCTCTACTTGGCTCTACTACACTCTACAATGGCTCTACTTGGCTCTACTTGACTCTACTACACTGTACCATGGCACTACTTGGCTCTACTTGACTCTACCACACTCTACCATGTCTCTACTACATTCTACCATTGCTCCACGTGACTCTACATGACTCTACTACATTCTACCATAGCTCTACTTGACTCTGTATGCCTCTACTACATTCTACCCTGGCTCTACTTGACGCTACTTGACTCTACTACATTCTGTCATGGCTCTACTTGACTCTACTTGACTGTACTACACTCTACCTTGGCTCTACTTCATTCTACCATGGCTCCATGTGACTCTACTTGACTCTACTGCATTCTACCATGGCTCTACCTGGCTCTACTACATTCTACCATGGCTCTACTTCGTACTACAAGACTCTACTACATGCTACCGTGGCTCTACTTGGCTCTACATGACTCTACTACACTCTACCATGGCTGTACTCCATTGTAACATGACTGTACTTCACACTACATGCCTCTACTGCATTCTACCATGGCTCTACTTGGCTCTACTACACTCTACCATGGCTCTACTTGACTCTACTTGACTCTACTACACTCTACCATGGCTCTACTCCATTGTACCATGGCTCTACTTGACTCTACATGACTCTACTACATTCTACCATGGCTCTACTTGACTCTACATCACTCTACTACATTCTACCATAGCTATACTTGACTCTACTTCACTTTCCTACACTCTACCATTGCTCTACTTGGCTCTACTACTCTCTACCATGGCTCTACTTGGCTCTACTTGACTCTACTACACTCTACCTTGGCACTACTTGGCTCTACTTGACTCTACTACACTCTAGCATGTCTCTACTACACTCTAACATGGCTCTACTTCATTCTACTTGACTCTACTACACTCTACCATGACTCTACTCCATTGTACCATGGCTCTACTTGACTCTACTTGGCTCTCCTACACTCTCCCATGCCTCTACCTGGCTCTACGTGACTCTACTACACTCTACCATGGCTCTACTTGACTCTACTACACTCTACCATGGCTCTACTCCATTGTACCATGTCTCTACTTGACACTGTATGATTCTACTGAATTCTACCATGGCTCATCTTGACTGTCCTTGACTTTCCTACACTCTACCATTGCTCTACCTGGCTCTACTACACTCTACCATGGTTCTACTTGGCTCTACTTGACTCTACTACACTCTACCATGGCTCTACTTGACTCTACTTGACTGTACTACATTCTGCTATGGCTCTACTTGACTCTACTTGACTGTACTACACTCTACCGTGGCTCTACTCTATTGTACCATGGCTCAACTTGACACTACATGAATCTACTACATTCTACCATGGTTCTACTACATTCTACCATGGCTCCACTGGACTCTACGTGACTCTCCTGCATTCTACCATAGTTCTACTTGACTCTGTATGCCTCTACTACATTCTACCATGGCTCTACTTGACTCTACTTGACTCTACTACATTCTGCCATGGCTCTACTTGACTCTACTTGCCTGTACTACACTCTACCTCGGCTCTACTACATTCTACCATGGCTCCATGTGACTCTACTTGACTCTGCTGCATTCTACCATGGCTCTACCTGGCTCTACTACATTCTACCATGGCTCTAGTTGGCTCTACATGACTCTATACTACATGCCACAGTGGCTCTACTTGACTCTACTACACACTACCATGGCTCTACTCCATTGTACCATGGCTCTACTTGACACTACATGATTCTACTACATTCTACCATGGCTCTACTTGACTCTACTACACTCTACCTTGGCTCTACTACATCCTACCATGGATCCACGTGACTCTACTTCAGTCTCCTACACACTGCCATGGCTCTACCTTGCTCTGCTACATTCTACCATGGCTCCACGTGACTCTACATGACTCTACTACATTCTACCATAGCTCTACTTGACTCTGTATGCCTCTACTACATTCTACCATGGCTCTACTTGACGCTACTTGACTCTACTACATTCTGTCATGGCTCTACTTGACTCTACTTGACTGTACTACACTCTACCTTGGCTCTACTTCATTCTACCATGGCTCCACGTGACTCTACTTGACTCTACTGCATTCTACCATGGCTCTACCTGGCTCTACTACATTCTACCATGGCTCTACTTGGTACTACATGACTCTACTACATGCTACTGTGGCTCTACTTGGCTCTACATGACTCTACTACACTCTACCATGGCTCTACTCCATTGTACCATGACTGTACTTCACACTACATGCCTCTACTGCATTCTACCATGGCTCTACTTGGTTCTTCTACACTCTACCATGGCTCTACTTGACTCTACTTGCTACTACACTCTACCATGGCTCTACTTGACTCTACTACATTGTACCATGGCTCTACCTGGCTCTACGTGACTCTACTACACCCTACCATGGCTCTACTTGACTCTACTACACTCTACCATGGCTCTACTCCATTGTACCATGGCTCTACTTGACACTACATGATTCTACTGAATTCTACCATGGCTCATCTTGACTGTACTTGACTTTCCTACACTCTACCATTGCTCTACTTGTCTCTACTACACTCTACATGGTTCCACTTGGCTCTACTTGACTCTACTACACTCTACCATGGCTCTACTTGACTCTACTTGACTCTACTACATTCTACCATGGCTCCACGTGACTCTACTTGACTCTGCTGCATTCTACCATGGCTCTACCTGGCTCTACTACATTCTACCATGGCTCTACATGACTCTATACTACATGTTACCATGGCTCTACTTGACTCTACCACACTCTACCTTGGCTCTACTACATCCTATCATGGATCCACGTGACTCTACTTTAGTCTCCTACACACTACCATGGCTCTACCTTGCTCTACTACATTCTACCATGGCTCTACTTGAGTCTACATGACTCTACTACATTCTACCATGGCTATACTTGACTCTACTTGACTTTCCTACACTCTACCATTGCTCTACTTGGTTCTACTACACTCTACCATGGCTCTACTTGGCTCTTCTTGACTCTTCTACACTGTACCATGGTACTACTTGGCTCTACTTGACTCTACCACACTCTACCATGTCTCTACTACATTCTACCATGGCTCCACGTGATTCTAGATGACTCTACTACATTCTACCATAGCTCTACTTGACTCTGTATGCCACTACTACATTCTACCATGGCTCTACTTGACGCTACTTGACTCTACTACATTCTGTCATTGCTCTACTTGACTCTACTTGACTGTACTACACTCTACCTTGGCTCTACTTCATTCGACCTTGGCTACACGTGACTCTACTTGACTCTACTGCATTCTACCATGGCTCTACCTGGCTCTACTACATTCTACCATGGCTATACTTGGTACTACATGACTCTACTACATGCTACCGTGGCTCTACTTGGCTCTACATGACTCTACTACACTCTACCATGGGTCTACTCCATTGTACCATGGATGTACTTCACACTACATGCCTCTACTGCATTCTACCATGGCTCTACTTGGCTCTACTACACTCTACAATGGCTCTACTTGGCTCTACTTGACTCTACTACACTGTACCATGGCACTACTTGGCTCTACTTGACTCTACCACACTCTACCATGTCTCTACTACATTCTACCATTGCTCCACGTGACTCTACATGACTCTACTACATTCTACCATAGCTCTACTTGACTCTGTATGCCTCTACTACATTCTACCCTGGCTCTACTTGACGCTACTTGACTCTACTACATTCTGTCATGGCTCTACTTGACTCTACTTGACTGTACTACACTCTACCTTGGCTCTACTTCATTCTACCATGGCTCCATGTGACTCTACTTGACTCTACTGCATTCTACCATGGCTCTACCTGGCTCTACTACATTCTACCATGGCTCTACTTCGTACTACAAGACTCTACTACATGCTACCGTGGCTCTACTTGGCTCTACATGACTCTACTACACTCTACCATGGCTGTACTCCATTGTAACATGACTGTACTTCACACTACATGCCTCTACTGCATTCTACCATGGCTCTACTTGGCTCTACTACACTCTACCATGGCTCTACTTGACTCTACTTGACTCTACTACACTCTACCATGGCTCTACTCCATTGTACCATGGCTCTACTTGACTCTACATGACTCTACTACATTCTACCATGGCTCTACTTGACTCTACATCACTCTACTACATTCTACCATAGCTATACTTGACTCTACTTCACTTTCCTACACTCTACCATTGCTCTACTTGGCTCTACTACTCTCTACCATGGCTCTACTTGGCTCTACTTGACTCTACTACACTCTACCTTGGCACTACTTGGCTCTACTTGACTCTACTACACTCTAGCATGTCTCTACTACACTCTAACATGGCTCTACTTCATTCTACTTGACTCTACTACACTCTACCATGACTCTACTCCATTGTACCATGGCTCTACTTGACTCTACTTGGCTCTCCTACACTCTCCCATGCCTCTACCTGGCTCTACGTGACTCTACTACACTCTACCATGGCTCTACTTGACTCTACTACACTCTACCATGGCTCTACTCCATTGTACCATGTCTCTACTTGACACTGTATGATTCTACTGAATTCTACCATGGCTCATCTTGACTGTCCTTGACTTTCCTACACTCTACCATTGCTCTACCTGGCTCTACTACACTCTACCATGGTTCTACTTGGCTCTACTTGACTCTACTACACTCTACCATGGCTCTACTTGACTCTACTTGACTGTACTACATTCTGCTATGGCTCTACTTGACTCTACTTGACTGTACTACACTCTACCGTGGCTCTACTCTATTGTACCATGGCTCAACTTGACACTACATGAATCTACTACATTCTACCATGGTTCTACTACATTCTACCATGGCTCCACTGGACTCTACGTGACTCTCCTGCATTCTACCATAGTTCTACTTGACTCTGTATGCCTCTACTACATTCTACCATGGCTCTACTTGACTCTACTTGACTCTACTACATTCTGCCATGGCTCTACTTGACTCTACTTGCCTGTACTACACTCTACCTCGGCTCTACTACATTCTACCATGGCTCCATGTGACTCTACTTGACTCTGCTGCATTCTACCATGGCTCTACCTGGCTCTACTACATTCTACCATGGCTCTAGTTGGCTCTACATGACTCTATACTACATGCCACAGTGGCTCTACTTGACTCTACTACACACTACCATGGCTCTACTCCATTGTACCATGGCTCTACTTGACACTACATGATTCTACTACATTCTACCATGGCTCTACTTGACTCTACTACACTCTACCTTGGCTCTACTACATCCTACCATGGATCCACGTGACTCTACTTCAGTCTCCTACACACTGCCATGGCTCTACCTTGCTCTGCTACATTCTACCATGGCTCCACGTGACTCTACATGACTCTACTACATTCTACCATAGCTCTACTTGACTCTGTATGCCTCTACTACATTCTACCATGGCTCTACTTGACGCTACTTGACTCTACTACATTCTGTCATGGCTCTACTTGACTCTACTTGACTGTACTACACTCTACCTTGGCTCTACTTCATTCTACCATGGCTCCACGTGACTCTACTTGACTCTACTGCATTCTACCATGGCTCTACCTGGCTCTACTACATTCTACCATGGCTCTACTTGGTACTACATGACTCTACTACATGCTACTGTGGCTCTACTTGGCTCTACATGACTCTACTACACTCTACCATGGCTCTACTCCATTGTACCATGACTGTACTTCACACTACATGCCTCTACTGCATTCTACCATGGCTCTACTTGGTTCTTCTACACTCTACCATGGCTCTACTTGACTCTACTTGCTACTACACTCTACCATGGCTCTACTTGACTCTACTACATTGTACCATGGCTCTACCTGGCTCTACGTGACTCTACTACACCCTACCATGGCTCTACTTGACTCTACTACACTCTACCATGGCTCTACTCCATTGTACCATGGCTCTACTTGACACTACATGATTCTACTGAATTCTACCATGGCTCATCTTGACTGTACTTGACTTTCCTACACTCTACCATTGCTCTACTTGTCTCTACTACACTCTACCATGGTTCCACTTGGCTCTACTTGACTCTACTACACTCTACCATGGCTCTACTTGACTCTACTTGACTCTACTACATTCTGCTATGGCTCTACTTGACTCTACTTGACTGTACTACACTCTACCGTGGCTCTACTCTATTGTACCATGGCTCTACTTGACACTACATGACTCTACTACATTCTACCATGGTTCTACTTGACTCTACTACACTCTACGATGCCTCTACTTGGCTCTACTTGACTCTACTGCACTATATCATTGCTAGACCTGGCTCTACTTGTCTCTACTACACTCTACCTTGGTTCTACTACATCATACCATGGATCCACGTGACTCTACGTGACTCTACTACACTCTACGATGGTTGAACCTGGTTCTACTACATTCTACCATGGCTCTACTTGACTCTACATGACTCTACTTTAATCTACCATGGCTCTACTTGGCTCTACTTGAGTCCACTACACCCTACCTTGGCTCTACTTGGCTCTACGTGACTATACTACACTCTACCATGGCTTTACCTGGCTCTACTTGACTCTACTACACTCTAGCATGTCTCTACTACATTCTAGCATGGCTCCACTGGACTCTACGTGACTCTCCTGCATTCTACCATAGTTCTACTTGACTCTGTATGCCTCTACTACATTCTACCATGGCTCTACTTGACTCTACTTGACTCTACTACATTCTGCCATGGCTCTACCTGACTCTACTTGACTGTACTACACTCTACCTTGGCTCTACTACATTCTACCATGGCTCCACGTGACTCTACTTGACTCTGCTGCATTCTACCATGGCTCTACCTGGCTCTACTACATTCTACCATGGCTCTACATGACTCTATACTACATGTTACCGTGGCTCTACTTGACTCTACTACACACTATCATGTCTCTACTCCATTGTACAATGGCTCTACTTGACACTACATGATTCTACTACATTTTACCATGGCTCTACTTGACTCTACCACACTCTACCTTGGCTCTACTACATCCTATCATGGATCCACGTGACTCTACTTTAGTCTCCTACACACTACCATGGCTCTACCTTGCTCTACTACATTCTACCATGGCTCTACTTGAGTCTACATGACTCTACTACATTCTACCATGGCTATACTTGACTCTACTTGACTTTCCTACACTCTACCATTGCTCTACTTGGTTCTACTACACTCTACCATGGCTCTACTTGGCTCTTCTTGACTCTTCTACACTGTACCATGGCACTACTTGGCTCTACTTGACTCTACCACACTCTACCATGTCTCTACTACATTCTACCATGGCTCCACGTGATTCTAGATGACTCTACTACATTCTACCATAACTCTACTTGACTCTGTATGCCACTACTACATTCTACCATGGCTCTACTTGACGCTACTTGACTCTACTACATTCTGTCATTGCTCTACTTGACTCTACTTGACTGTACTACACTCTACCTTGGCTCTACTTCATTCGACCTTGGCTCCACGTGACTCTACTTGACTCTACTGCATTCTACCATGGCTCTACCTGGCTCTACTACATTCTACCATGGCTCTACTTGGTACTACATGACTCTACTACATGCTACCGTGGCTCTACTTGGCTCTACATGACTCTACTACACTCTACCATGGGTCTACTCCATTGTACCATGGATGTACTTCACACTACATGCCTCTACTGCATTCTACCATGGCTCTACTTGGCTCTACTACACTCTACAATGGCTCTACTTGGCTCTACTTGACTCTACTATACTTTACCATGGCACTACTTGGCTCTACTTGACTATACTACACTCTACCATGTCTCTACTACATTCTACCATGGCTCCACGTGACTGTACGTGACTCTACTACATTCTACCATAGCTCTACTTGACTCTGTATGCCTCTACTACACTCTACCATGGCTCTACTCCATTGTACCATGGCTCTACTTGACTCTACATGACTCTACTACATTCTACCATGGCTCTACTTGACTCTACATCACTCTATTACATTCTACCATAGCTATACTTAACTCTACTTCACTTTCCTACACTCTACCATTGCTCTACTTGGCTCTACTACACTCTACCATGGCTCTACTTGGCTCTACTTGACTCTACTACACTCTACCATGGCACTACTTGGCTCTACTTGACTCTACTACACTCTAGCATGTCTCTACTACACTCTACCATGGCTCTACTTCATTCTACTTGACTCTACTACACTCTACCATGGCTCTACTCCATTGTATCATGGCTCTACTTGACTCTACTTGGCTCTCCTTCCCTCTCCCATTGCTCTACATGACTCTACTTGTCTCTACTACACTCTACCATGGCTCTACTTGGCTCTACTTGACTGTACTACATTCTACCATGGCTCTATCTGGCTCTACGTGACTCTACTACACTCTTCCATGGCTCTACTTGCCTCTACTTGACTTTCCTACACTCTACCATTGCTCTACTTGGTTTTACTACACTCTACCATGGCTCTACTTGGCTCTACTTGACTCTTCTACACTCTACCATGACACTACTTGGCTCTACTTGACTCTACCACACTCTACCATGTCTCTACTACATTCTACCATGGCTCCACGTGACTTTACATGACTCTACTACATTCTACCATAGCTCTACTTGACTCTGTATGCCTCTACTACATTCTACCATGGCTCTACTTGACGCTACTTGACTCTACTACATTCTGTCATGGCTCTACTTGACTATACTTGACTGTACTACACTCTACCTTGGCTCTACTTCATTCTACCATGGCTCCACGTGACTCTACTTGACTCTACTGCATTCTACCATTTCTCTACCTGGCTCTACTACATTCTACCATGGCTCTACTTGGTACTACATGACTCTACTACATGCTACCGTGGCTCTACTTGGCTCTACATGACTCTACTACACTCTACCATGGCTCTACAACATTGTACCATGACTGTACTTCACACTACACGCCTCTACTGCATTCTACCATGGCTCTACTTGGCTCTACTACACTCTACCATGGCTCTACTTGACTCTACTTGACTCTACTACACTCTACCATGGCTCTACTCCAATGGTACCATGGCTCTACTTGACTCTACATGACTCTACTACATTCTACCATGGCTCTACTTGACTCTACATCACTCTACTACATTCTACCATAGCTATACTTGACTCTACTTCACTTTCCTACACTCTACCATTGCTCTACTTGGCTCTACTACACTCTACCATGGCTCTACTTGGCTCTACTTGACTCTACTACACTCTACCATGGCTCTACTTGGCTCTACTTGACTCTACTACATTGTACCATGGCTCTACCTGGCTCTACGTGACTCTACTACACTCTACCATGGCTCTACTTGAGTCTACTACACTCTACCATGGCTCTACTCCATTGTACCATGGCTCTACTTGACACTACATGATTCTACTACATTCTACCATGGCTCTACTTGACTCTACCACACTCTACCTTGGCTCTACTACATCCTACCATGGATCCATGTGACTCTACTTTAGTCTCCTACACACTACCATGGCTCTACCTTGCTCTACTACATTCTACCATGGCTCTACTTGATTCTACATGACTCTACTACATTCTACCATGGCTATACTTGACTCTACTTGACTTTCCTACACTCTACCATTGCTCTACTTGGTTCTACTACACTCTACCATGGCTCTACTTGGCTCTACTTGACTCTACTACACTGTGCCATGGCACTACTTGGCTCTACTTGACTCTACCACACTCTACCATGTCTCTACTACATTCTACCATGGCTCCACGTGACTCTAGATGACTACTACATTCTACCATGGCTCTACTTGACGCTACTTGACTCTACTACATTCTGTCATGGCTCTACTTGACTCTACTTGACTGTACTACACTCTACCTTGGCTCTACTACATTCTACCATGGCTCCACGTGACTCTACTTGACTCTACTGCATTCTACCATGGCTCTACCTGGCTCTACTACATTCTACCATGGCTCTACCTGGCTCCACTACATTCTACCATGGCTCTACTTGGTACTACATGACTCTACTACATGCTACCGTGGCTCTACTTCGCTCTACATGACTCTACTACACTCTACCATGGCTCTACTCCATTGTACCATGGCTGTACTTCACACTACATGCCTCTACTATATTCTACAATGGCTCTACATGACTCTACTACACCCTACCATGGCTCTACTCCATTGTACCATGGCTGTACTTCACACTACATGCCTGTACTGCATTCTACCATGGCTCTACTTGGCTCTACTACACTCTACCATGGCTCTACTTGGCTCTACTTGACTCTACTATACTTTACCATCGCACTACTTGGCTCTACATGACTCTACTACACTCCACCATGTCTCTACTACATTCTACCATGGCTCCACGTGACTGTACGTGACTCTACTACATTCTACCATAGCTCTACTTGACTCTGTATGCCTCTACTACACTCTACCATGGCTCTACTCCATTGTACCATGGCTCTACTTGACTCTACATGACTCTACTACATTCTACCATGGCTCTACTTGACTCTACATCACTCTACTACATTCTACCATAGCTATACTTAACTCTACTTCACTTTCCTACAGTCTACCTTTGCTCTACTTGGCTCTACTACACTCTACCATGGCTCTACTTGGCTCTACTTGACTCTACTACATTCTACCATGGCACTACTTGGCTCTACTTGACTCTACTACACTCTAGCATGTCTCTACTACACTCTAACATGGCTCTACTTCATTCTACTTGACTCTACTACACTCTACCATGGCTCTACTCCATTGTACCTTGGCTCTACTTGACTCTACTTGGCTCTCCTACCCTCTCCCATTGCTCTACTTGACTCTACTTGGCTCTACTACACTCTACCATGGCTCTACTTGGCTCTACTTGACTGTACTACATTCTACCATGGCTCTACCTGGCTCTACGTGACTCTACTACACTCTTCCATGGCTCTACTTGCCTCTACTTGACTTTCCTACACTCTACCATTGCTCTACTTGGTTTTACTACACTCTACCATAGCTCTTCTTGGCTCTACTTGACTCTACTACACTCTACCATGACACTACTTGGCTCTACTTGACTCTACCACACTCTACCATGGCTCCACGTGACTCTACATGACTCTACTACATTCTACCATAGCTCTACTTGACTCTGTATGCCTCTACTACATTCTACAATGGCTCTACTTGACTCTACATGACTCTACTACATTCTGTCATGGCTCTACTTGACTCTACTTGACTGTACTACACTCTACCTGGGCTCTACTTCATTCTACCATGTCTCCACGTGACTCTACTTGACTCTACTGCAATCTACCATGTCTCTACCTGGCTCTACTACATTCTACCATGGCTCTACTTGGCTCTACTTGAGTCCACTACACCCTACCTTGGCTCTACTTGGCTCTACGTGACTATACTACACTCTACCATGGCTTTACCTGGCTCTACTTGACTCTACTACAGTCTACCATGTCTCTACTACATTCTAGCATGGCTCCACTGGACTCTACGTGACTCTCCTGCATTCTACCATAGTTCTACTTGACTCTGTATGCCTCTACTACATTCTACCATGGCTCTACTTGACTCTACTTGACTCTACTACATTCTGCCATGGCTCTACCTGACTCTACTTGACTGTACTACACTCTACCTTGGCTCTACTACATTCTACCATGGCTCCACGTGACTCTACTTGACTCTGCTGCATTCTACCATGGCTCTACCTGGCTCTACTACATTCTACCATGGCTCTACATGACTCTATACTACATGTTACCGTGGCTCTACTTGACTCTACTACACACTATCATGTCTCTACTCCATTGTACAATGGCTCTACTTGACACTACATGATTCTACTACATTTTACCATGGCTCTACTTGACTCTACCACACTCTACCTTGGCTCTACTACATCCTATCATGGATCCACGTGACTCTACTTTAGTCTCCTACACACTACCATGGCTCTACCTTGCTCTACTACATTCTACCATGGCTCTACTTGACTCTACATGACTCTACTACATTCTACCATGGCTATACTTGACTCTACTTGACTTTCCTACACTCTACCATTGCTCTACTTGGTTCTACTACATTCTACCATGGCTCTACTTGGCTCTTCTTGACTCTTCTACACTGTACCATGGCACTACTTGGCTCTACTTGACTCTACCACACTCTACCATGTCTCTACTACATTCTACCATGGCTCCACGTGATTCTAGATGACTCTACTACATTCTACCATAGCTCTACTTGACTCTGTATGCCACTACTACATTCTACCATGGCTCTACTTGACGCTACTTGACTCTACTACATTCTGTCATTGCTCTACTTGACTCTACTTGACTGTACTACACTCTACCTTGGCTCTACTTCATTCGACCTTGGCTCCACGTGACTCTACTTGACTCTACTGCATTCTACCATGGCTCTACCTGGCTCTACAACATTCTAGCATGGCTCTACTTGGTACTACATGACTCTACTACATGCTACCGTGGCTCTACTTGGCTCTACATGACTCTACTACAATCTACCATGGGTCTACTCCATTGTACCATGGATGTACTTCACACTACATGCCTCTACTGCATTCTACCATGGCTCTACTTGGCTCTACTACACTCTACAATGGCTCTACTTGGCTCTACTTGACTCTACTATACTTTACCATGGCACTACTTGGCTCTACTTGACTCTACTACACTCTACAATGTCTCTACTACATTCTACCATGGCTCCACGTGACTGTACGTGACTCTACTACATTCTACCATAGCTCTACTTGACTCTGTATGCCTCTACTACACTCTACCATGGTTCTACTCCATTGTACCATGGCTCTACTTGACTCTACATGACTCTACTACATTCTACCATGGCTCTACTTGACTCTACAACACTCTATTACATTCTACCATAGCTATACTTAACTCTACTTCACTTTCCTACACTCTACCATTGCTCTACTTGGCTCTACTACACTCTACCATGGCTCTACTTGGCTCTACTTGACTCTACTACACTCTACCATGGCACTACTTGGCTCTACTTGACTCTACTACACTCTAGCATGTCTCTACTACACTCTACCATGGCTCTACTTCATTCTACTTGACTCTACTACACTCTACGATGGCTCTACTCCATTGTATCATGGCTCTACTTGACTCTACTTGGCTCTCCTTCCCTCTCCCATTGCTCTACATGACTCTACTTGGCTCTACTACACTCTACCATGGCTCTACTTGGCTCTACTTGACTGTACTACATTCTACCATGGCTCTACCTGGCTCTACGTGACTCTACTACACTCTTCCATGGCTCTACTTGCCTCTACTTGACTTTCCTACACTCTACCATTGCTCTACTTGGTTTTACTACACTCTACCATGGCTCTACTTGGCTCTACTTGACTCTTCTACACTCTACCATGACACTACTTGGCTCTACTTGACTCTACCACACTCTACCATGTCTCTACTACATTCTACCATGGCTCCACGTGACTTTACATGACTCTACTACATTCTACCATAGCTCTACTTGACTCTGTATGCCTCTACTACATTCTACCATGGCTCTACTTGACGCTACTTGACTCTACTACATTCTGTCATGGCTCTACTTGACTATACTTGACTGTACTACACTCTACCTTGCCTCTACTTCATTCTACCATGGCTCCACGTGACTCTACTTGACTCTACTGCATTCTACCATGGCTCTACCTGGCTCTACTACATTCTACCATGGTTCTACTTGGTACTACATGACTCCACTACATGCTACCGTGGCTCTACTTGGCTCTACATGACTCTACTACATGCTACCGTGGCTCTACTTGGCTCTACATGACTCTACTACACTCTACCATGGCTCTACTCCATTGTACCATCACTGTACTTCACACTACAAGCCTCTACTGCATTCTACCATGGCTCTACTTGGCTCTACTACACTCTACCATGGCTCTACTTGACTCTACTTGACTCTACTACAATCTACCATGGCTCTACTCCAATGGTACCATGGCTCTACTTGACTCTACATGACTCTACTACATTCTACCATGGCTCTACTTGACTCTACATCACTCTACTACATTCTACCATAGCTATACTTGACTCTACTTCGCTTTCCTACACTCTACAATTGCTCTACTTGGCTCTACTACACTCTACCATGGCTCTACTTGGCTCTACTTGACTCTACTACACTCTACCATGGCTCTACTTGGCTCTACTTGACTCTACTACATTGTACCATGGCTCTACCTGGCTCTACGTGACTCTACTACACTCTACCATGGCTCTACTTGAGTCTACTACACTCTACCATGGCTCTACTCCATTGTACCATGGCTCTACTTGACACTACATGATTCTACTACATTCTACCATGGCTCTACTTGACTCTACCACACTCTACCTTGGCTCTACTACATCCTACCATGGATCCATGTGACTCTACTTTAGTCTCCTACACACTACCATGGCTCTACCTTGCTCTACTACATTCTACCATGGCTCTACTTGATTCTACATGACTCTACTACATTCTACCATGGCTATACTTGACTCTACTTGACTTTCCTACACTCTACCATTGCTCTACTTGGTTCTACTACACTCTACCATGGCTCTACTTGGCTCTACTTGACTCTACTACACTGTGCCATGGCACTACTTGGCTCTACTTGACTCTACCACACTCTACCATGTCTCTACTACATTCTACCATGGCTCCACGTGACTCTAGATGACTACTACATTCTACCATGGCTCTACTTGACGCTACTTGACTCTACTACATTCTGTCATGGCTCTACTTGACTCTACTTGACTGTACTACACTCTACCTTGGCTCTACTTCATTCTACCATGGCTCCACGTGACTCTACTTGACTCTACTGCATTCTACCATGGCTCTACCTGGCTCTACTACATTCTACCATGGCTCTACCTGGCTCCACTACATTCTACCATGGCTCTACTTGGTACTACATGACTCTACTACATGCTACCGTGGCTCTACTTGGCTCTACATGACTCTACTACACTATACCATGGCTCTACTCCATTGTACCATGGCTGTACTTCACACTACATGCCTCTACTATATTCTACAATGGCTCTACATGACTCTACTACTCCCTACCATGGCTCTACTCCATTGTACCATGGCTGTACTTCACACTACATGCCTCTACTGCATTCTACCATG
Organism: Agelas oroides; assembly: GCA_949130485.1. NCBI lineage: Eukaryota > Metazoa > Porifera > Demospongiae > Agelasida > Agelasidae > Agelas > Agelas oroides. The sequence continues at coordinate 3,135,065 of OX422196.1, read as the reverse complement.
GTTCTACTTGGCTCTACTACACTCTACCATGGCTCTACTTGGCTCTACTTGACTCTACTATACTTTACCATCGCACTACTTGGCTCTACATGACTCTACTACACTCTACCATGTCTCTACTACATTCTACCATGGCTCCACGTGACTGTACGTGACTCTACTACATTCTACCATAGCTCTACTTGACTCTGTATGCCTCTACTACACTCTACCATGGCTCTACTCCATTGTACCATGGCTCTACTTGACTCTACATGACTCTACTACATTCTACCATGGCTCTACTTGACTCTACATCACTCTACTACATTCTACCATAGCTATACTTAACTCTACTTCACTTTCCTACACTCTACCTTTGCTCTACTTGGCTCTACTACACTCTACCATGGCTCTACTTGGCTCTACTTGACTCTACTACATTCTACCATGGCACTACTTGGCTCTACTTGACTCTACTACACTCTAGCATGTCTCTACTACACTCTAACATGGCTCTACTTCATTCTACTTGACTCTACTACACTCTACCATGGCTCTACTCCATTGTACCTTGGCTCTACTTGACTCTGCTTGGCTCTCCTACCCTCTACCATTGCTCTACTTGACTCTACTTGTCTCTACTACACTCTACCATGGCTCTACTTGGCTCTACTTGACTGTACTACATTCTACCATGGCTCTACCTGGCTCTACGTGACTCTACTACACTCTTCCATGGCTCTACTTGCCTCTACTTGACTTTCCTACACTCTACCATTGCTCTACTTGGTTTTACTACACTCTACCATGGCTCTTCTTGGCTCTACTTGACTCTACTACACTCTACCATGACACTACTTGGCTCTACTTGACTCTACCACACTCTACCATGGCTCCACGTGACTCTACATGACTCTACTACATTCTACCATAGCTCTACTTGACTCTGTATGCCTCTACTACATTCTACCATGGCTCTACTTGACGCTACTTGACTCTACTACATTCTGTCATGGCTCTACTTGACTCTACTTGACTGTACTACACTCTACCTGGGCTCTACTTCATTCTACCATGTCTCCACGTGACTCTACTTGACTCTACTGCAATCTACCATGGCTCTACCTGGCTCTACTACATTCTACCATGGCTCTACTTGGTACTACATGACTCTACTTGGTACTACATGACTCTACTACATACTACCGTGGCTCTACTTGGCTCTACATGACTCTACTACACTCTACCATGCCTCTACTCCATTGTACCATGGCTGTACTTCACACTACATGCCTCTACTGCATTCTACCATGGCTCTACTTAGCTCTATTACACTCTACCATGGCTCTACTTGACTCTACTTGACTCTACTACTCTCTACCATGGCTCTACTCCATTGTACCATGACTCTACTTGTCTCTACATGACTCTACTACATTCTACCATGGCTCTACTTGACTGTACATCACTCTACTACATTCTACCATAGCTATACTTCACTCTACTTCACTTTCCTACACTCTACCATTGCTCTACTTTGCTCAACTACACTCTACCATGGCTCTACTTGGCTCTACTTGACTCTACTACACTCTACCATCGCACTACTTGGCTCTACTTGACTCTACTACACTCTAGCATGTCTCTACTACACTCTACCATGGCTCTACTTCATTCTACTTGACTCTACTACACTCTACCATGTCTCTACTCCATTGTACCATGGCTCTATTTGACTCTACTTGGCTCTCCTACACTCTCCCATTGCTCTACTTGACTCTACTTGGCTCTACTACACTCTACCATGGCTCTACTTGGCTCTACTTCACTCTACTACATTCTACCATGGCTCTACCTGGCTCTACGTGACTCTACTACACTCTACCATGGCTCTACTTGACTCTACTACACTCTACCATGGCTCTACTCCATTGTACCATGGCTCTACTTGACACTACATGATTCTACTGAATTCTACCATGGCTCATCTTCACTGTACTTGACTTTCCTACACTCTACCATTGCTCTACTTGGCTCTACTACACTCTACCATGGTTCCACTTGGCTCTACTTGACTCTACTACAATCTACCATGGCTCTACTTGACTCTACTTGACTCTACTACATTCTGCTATGGCTCTACTTGACTCTACTTGACTGTACTACACTCTACCGTGGCTCTACTCTATTGTACCATGGCTCTACTTGACACTACATGACTCTACTACATTCTACCATGGTTCTACTTGACTCTACTACACTCTACGATGCCTCTACTTGGCTCTTCTTGACTCTACTACACTATATCATTGGTAGACCTGGCTCTACTTGTCTCTACTACACTCTACCTTGGTTCTACTACATCATACCATGGATCCACGTGACTCTACGTGACTCTACTACACTCTACGATGATTGAACCTGGTTCTACTACATTCTACCATGGCTCTACTTGACTCTACATGACTCTACTTTAATCTACCATGGCTCTACTTGGCTCTACTTGAGTCCACTACACCCTACCTTGGCTCTCCTTGGCTCTACGTGACTGTACTACACTCTACCATGGCTTTACCTGGCTGTAGTTGACTCTACTACACTCTAGCATGTCTCTACTACATTCTACCATGGCTCCACGGGACTCTACGTGACTCTCCTGTATTCTACCATAGTTCTACTTGACTCTGTATGCCTCTACTACATTCTACCATGGCTCTACTTGACTCTACTTGACTCTACTACATTCTGCCATGGCTCTACTTGACTCTACTTGACTGTACTACACTCTACCTTGGCTCTACTACATTCTACCATGGCTCCACGTGACTCTACTTGACTCTGCTGCATTCTACCATGGCTCTACCTGGCTTTACTACATTCTACCATGGCTCTACTTGGCTCTACATGCCTCTATACTACATGCTACCGTGGCTCTACTTGACTCTACTACACACTACCATGGCTCTACTCCATTGTACCATGGCTCTACTTGACACTACATGATTCTACTACATTCTACCATGGCTCTACTTGACTCTACCACACTTTACCTTGGCTCTACTACATCCTACCATGGATCCACGTGACTCTACTTTAGTCTCCTACACACTACCATGGCTCTACCTTGCTCTACTACATTCTACCATGGCTCTACTTGACACTACATGACTCTACTACATTCTACCATGGTTCTACTTGACTCTACTACACTCTACGATGCCTCTACTTGGCTCTTCTTGACTCTACTACACTATATCATTGGTAGACCTGGCTCTACTTGTCTCTACTACACTCTACCTTGGTTCTACTACATCATACCATGGATCCACGTGACTCTACGTGACTCTACTACACTCTACGATGATTGAACCTGGTTCTACTACATTCTACCATGGCTCTACTTGACTCTACATGACTCTACTTTAATCTACCATGGCTCTACTTGGCTCTACTTGAGTCCACTACACCCTACCTTGGCTCTCCTTGGCTCTACGTGACTGTACTACACTCTACCATGGCTTTACCTGGCTGTAGTTGACTCTACTACACTCTAGCATGTCTCTACTACATTCTACCATGGCTCCACGGGACTCTACGTGACTCTCCTGTATTCTACCATAGTTCTACTTGACTCTGTATGCCTCTACTACATTCTACCATGGCTCTACTTGACTCTACTTGACTCTACTACATTCTGCCATGGCTCTACTTGACTCTACTTGACTGTACTACACTCTACCTTGGCTCTACTACATTCTACCATGGCTCCACGTGACTCTACTTGACTCTGCTGCATTCTACCATGGCTCTACCTGGCTTTACTACATTCTACCATGGCTCTACTTGGCTCTACATGCCTCTATACTACATGCTACCGTGGCTCTACTTGACTCTACTACACACTACCATGGCTCTACTCCATTGTACCATGGCTCTACTTGACACTACATGATTCTACTACATTCTACCATGGCTCTACTTGACTCTACCACACTTTACCTTGGCTCTACTACATCCTACCATGGATCCACGTGACTCTACTTTAGTCTCCTACACACTACCATGGCTCTACCTTGCTCTACTACATTCTACCATGGCTCTACTTGACTCTACATGACTCTACTACATTCTACCATAGCTATACTTGACTCTACTTGACTTTCCTACACTCTACCATTGCTCTACTTGGTTCTACTACACTCTACCATTGCTCTACTTGGCTCTACTTGACTCTACTACACTGTACCATGGCACTACTTGGCTCTACTTGACTCTACCACACTCTACCATGTCTCTACTACATTCTACCATGGCTCCACGTGACTCTACATGACTCCACTACATTCTACCATAGCTCTACTTGACTCGGTATGCCTCCACTACATTCTACCATGGCTCTACTTGACGGTACTTGACTCTACTACATTCTGTCATGGCTCTACTTGACTCTACTTGACTGTACTACACTCTACCTTGGCTCTACTTCATTCTACCATGGCTCCACGTGACTGTACTTGACTCTACTGCATTCTACCATGGCTCTACCTGGCTCTACTACATTCTACCATGGCTCTACTTGGTACTACATGACTCTACTACATGCTACCGTGGCTCTACTTGGCTCTACATGACTCTACTACACTCTACCATGGCTCTACTCCATTGTACCATGGCTGTACTTCACACTACATGCCTCTACTATATTCTACAATGGCTCTACATGACTCTACTACACCCTACCATGGCTCTACTCCATTGTACCATGGCTCTACTTGGCTCTACAACACTTTACCATGGCTCTACTTGGCTCTACTTGACTCTACTATACTTTACCATGGCACTACTTAGCTCTACTTAACTCTACTACACTCTACCATGTCTCTACTACATTCTACCATGGCTCCACGTGACTGTACGTGACTCTACTACATTCTACCATAGCTCTACTTGACTCTGTATGCCTCTACTACACTCTACCATGGCTCTACTCCATTGTACCATTGCTCTACTTGACTCTACATGACTCTACTACATTCTACCATGGCTCTTCTTGACTCTACATCACTCTACTACATTGTACCATAGCTATACTTGACTCTACTTCACTTTCCTACACTCTACCATTGCTCTACTTGGCTCTACTACACTCTACCATGGCTCTACTTGGCTCTACTTGACTCTACTACACTCTACCATGGCACTACTTGGCTCTACTTGACTCTACTACACTCTAGCATGTCTCTACTACACTCTACCATGGCTCTACTTCATTCTACTTGACTCTACTACAATCTACCATGGCTCTACTCCATTGTACCATGGCTCTACTTGACTCTACTTGGCTCTTCTACACTCTCCCATTGCTCTACTTGACTCTACTAAACTCTACCATGACACTACTTGGGTCTACTTGACTCTGCAACACTCTAGCATGTCTCTACTACACTCTTCCATGGCTCTACTTCATTCTACTTGACTCTACTACACTCTACCATGGCTCTACTCCATTGTACCATGGCTCTACTTGACTCTACTTGGCTCTCCTACACTCTCCCATTGCTCTACTTGACTCTACTTGGCTCTACTACACTCTACCCTGGTTCTACTTGGCTCTACTTGACTCTACTACATTCTACCATGGCTCTACCTGGCTCTACGTGACTCTACTACACTCTACCATGGCTCTACTTGACTCTACTACACTCTACCATGGCTCTACTTGGCTCTACTTGACTCTACTACACTCTACCATGGCTCTACTTGACTCTCCTTGACTCTACTACATTCTGCTATGGCTCTACTTGACTCTACTTGACTGTACTACACTCTACCGTGGCTCTACTCTATTGTACCATGGCTCTACTTGACACTACATGACTCTACTACATTCTACCATGTTTCTACTTGACTCTACTACACTCTACGATGCCTCTACTTGGCTATACTTGACTCTACTACACTATATCATTGCTAGACCTGGCTCTACTTGTCTCTACTACACTCTACCTTGGTTCTACTACATCATACCATGGATCCATGTGACTCTACTTGACTCTACTACACACTACCATGGCTCTACTCCATTGTACCATGGCTCTACTTGACACTACATGATTCTACTACATTCTACCATGGCTCTACTTGACTCTACTACTCTCTACCTTGGCTCTACTACATCCTATCATGGATCCACGTGACTCTACTTTAGTCTCCTACACACTACCATTGCTCTACCTTGCTCTACTACATTCTACCATGGCTCTACTTGACTCTACATGACTCTACTACATTCTAACTTGGCTATACTTGACTCTACTTGACTTTCCTACACTCTACCATTGCTCTACTTGGTTCTACTACACTCTACCATGGCTCTACTTGGCTCTACTTGACTCTACCACACTCTACCATGTCTCTACTACATTCTACCATGGCTCCACGTGACTCTACATGACTCTACTACATTCTACCATAGCTCTACTTGACTCTGTATGCCTCTACTACATTCTACCACGGCTCTACTTGATACTACTTGACTCTACTTCATTCTGTCATGGCTCTACTTGACTCTACTTGACTGTACTACACTCTACCTTGGCTCTACTTCATTCTACCATGGCTCCACGTGACTCTACTTGACTCTACTGCATTCTACCATGGCTCTACCAGGCTCTACTACATTCTACCATGGCTCTACTTGGTACTACATGACTCTACTACATGCTACCATGGGTCTACTTGGCTCTACATGACTCTACTACACTCTACCATGGCTCTACTCCATTGTACCATGGCTGTACTTCAAACTACATGCCTCTACTATATTCCACCATGGCTCTACATGACTCTACTACACTCTACCATGGCTCTACTCCATTGTACCATGGCTGTACTTCACACTACATTCCTCTACTACATCTACCATGGCTCTACTTGGCTCTACTACACTCTACCATGGCTCTACTTGGCTCTACTTGACTCTACTACACTTTACCATGGCACTACTTGGCTGTACTTGACTCTACTACATTCTACCATGTCTCTACTCCATTGTACCATGGCTCTACTTGACTCTACATGACTCTACTACATTCTACAATGGCTCTACTTGACTCTACATCACTCTACTACACTCTACCATGGCTATACTTGACTCTACTTGACCTTCCTACACCTAACCATAGCTCTTCTTGGCTCTATACTACACTCTACCATGGCTCTACTTGGTTCTACTTGACTCTACTACACTCTACCATGGCACTATTTGGCTCTACTTGACTCTCCTACACTCTAGCATGTCTCTACTACATTCTACCATGGCTCCACGTGACTCTACGTGACTCTACTACATTCTACCATAGCTCTACTTGACTCTGTATGCCTCTACTACATTCTACCATGGCTCTACCTTGACGCTACTTGACTCTACTACATTCTGTCATGGCTCTACTTGACTCTACTTGACTGTACTACACTCAACCTTGGCTCTACTTCATTCTACCATTGCTCCACGTGACTCTACTTGACTCTACTGCATTCTACCATGGCTCTACCTGGCTCTACTACATTCTACCATGGCTCTACTTGGTACTACATGACTCTACTACATGCTACCGTGGCTCTACTTGGCTCTAGATGACTCTACTACACTCTACCATGGCTCTACTCCATTGTACCATTGCTGTACTTCACACTACATGCCTCTACTACATTCTACCATCGCTCTACTTGGCTCTACTACACTCTACCATGGCTCTACTCCATTGTACCATGGCTCTACTTGACTCTACATGACTCTACTACATTCTACCATGGCTCTACCTGACTCTACATCACTCTATTAAATTCTACCATAGCTATACTTGACTCTACTTCACTTTCCTGCACTCTACCATTGCTCTACTTGGCTCTACTACACTCTACCATGGCTCTACTTGGCTCTACTTCACTCTACTACACTCTACCATGGCACAACTTGGCTCTACTTGACTCTACTACACTCTAGCATGTCTCTACTACACCCTAGCATGGCTCTACTTCATTCTACTTGACTCTACTACACTCTACCATGGCTCTACTCCATTGTACCATGGCTCTACTTGACTCTACTTGTCTTTCCTACACTCTCCCGTTGCTCTACTTGACTCTACTTGTCTCTACTACACTCTACCATGGTTCTACTTGACTCTACTACACTCTACCATGGCTCTACTTGACTCTACTTGACTCTACTTGACTCTACTACATTCTACCATGGCTCTACCTGGCTCTACGTGACTCTACTACACTCTACCATGGCTCTACTTGACTCTACTACACTCTACCATGGCTCTACTCCATTGTACCATGGCTCTACTTGACTCTACTTGGCTCTCCTACACTCTCCCATTGTTCTACTTGGCTCTACATTACTCTACTACACTCTACCATGGCTCTACTCCATTGTACCATGGCTGTACTTCACACTACATGCCTCTACTATATTCTACCATGGCTCTACATGACTCTACTACACTCTACCATGGCTCTACTCCATTGTACCATGGCTGTACTTCACACTACATGCCTCTACTATATTCTACCATGGCTCTACGTGACTCTACTACACTCTACCATGGCTCTACTCCATTGTACCATGGCTGTACTTCACACTACATGCCTCTACTACATTCTGCCATGGCTCTAATTGGCTCTACTACACTCTACCATGGCTCTACTTGGCTCTACTTGACTCTACTACACTTTACCATGGCACTACTTGGCTCTACTTGACTCTACTACACTCTACCATGTCTCTACTACATTCTACCATGGTTCCACGTTACTCTACGTGACTGTACTACGTTCTACCATAGCTCTACTTGACTCTGTATGCCTCTACTACATTCTATCATCACTCTACTTGATGCTACTTGACTCTTCTACATTCTGTCATGGCTCTACTTGACTCTACTTGACTGTACTACACTCTACTTTGGCTCTCCTTCATTCTACCATGGCTCCACGTGACTCTACTTGACTCTACTGCATTCTACCATGGCTCTACTTGGTACTACATGACTCTACTACATGCTACCGTGGCTCTACTTGTCTCTACATGACTCTACTACACTCTACCATGGCTCTACTCCATTGTACCATGGCTGTACTTCACACTACATGACTCTACTACATTCTACCATGGCTCTACTTGGCTCTACTACACTCTACCATGGGTCTACTTGGCTCTACTTGACTCTACTACACTCTACCATGGCTCTACTCCATTGTACCATGGCTCTACTTGCATCTACATGACTCTACTACATTCTACAATGGCTCTACGTGATTCTACATCACTCTACTACATTCTACCATGGCTATACTTGACTCTACTTGACCTTCCTACACTCTACCATTGCTCTACTTGGCTCTACTACACTCTACCATGGCTCTACTTGGTTCTACTTGACTCTACTACACTCTACCATGGCACTATTAGGCTCTACTTGACTCTACTACACTCTAGCATGTCTCTACTACATTCTACCATGGCTCCACGTGACTCTACGTGACTCTACTACATTCTACCATAGCTCTACTTGACTCTGTATGCCTCTACTACATTCTACCATGGCTCTACTTGACGCTACTTGACTCTACTACATTCTGTCATTGCTCTACTTGACTCTACTTGACGGTACTACACTCTACCTTGGCTCTACTTCGTTCTACCATGGATCCACGTGACTCTACTTGACTCTACTGCATTCTACCATGGCTCTACCTGGCTCTACTACATACTACCATGGCTCTACTTGGTACTACATGACTCTACTACATGCTACCGAGGCTCTACTTGGCTCTACATGACTCTACTACACTCTACCATGGCTCTACTCCGGTGTACCATGGCTGTACTTCACACTACATGACTCTATTACATTCTACCATTGCTCTACCTGGCTCTACTACATTCTACCATGGCTCTACTTGGTACTACATGACTCTACTACATGCTACCGTGGCTCTACTTGACTCTACATGACTCTACTACACTCTACCATGGCTCCACTCCATTGTACCATGGCTGTACTTCACACTACATGCCTCTACTATATTCTACCATGGCTCTACATGACTCTACTACACTCTACCATGGCTCTACTCCATTGTACCATGGCTGTATACTTCACACTACATGCCTCTACTATATTCTACAATGGCTCTACATGACTCTACTACACTCTACCATGGCTGTACTCCATTGTACTATGGCTGTACTTCACACTACATGCCTCTACTACATTCTACCATTGCTCTAATTGGCTCTACTACACTTTACCATGGCACTACTTGGCTCTCCTTGACTCTACTACACTCTACCATGTCTCTACTACATTCTACCATGGTTCCACGTGACTCTACGTGACTGTACTACATTCTACCATAGCTCTACTTGACTCTGTATGACTCTACTACATTCTACCATCGCTCTACTTGATGCTACTTGACTCTACTACATTCTGTCATGGCTCTACTTGACTCTACTTGACGGTACTACACTCTACTTTGGCTCTACTTCATTCTACCATGGCTCCACGTGACTCTACTTGACTCTACTGCATTCTACCATGGCTCTACTTGGTACTACATGACTCTACTACATGCTACCTTCGCTCTACTTGTCTCTACATGACTCTACTACACTCTACCATGGCTCTACTCCATTGTACCATGGCTGTACTTCACACTACATGACTCTACTACATTCTACCATGGCTCTACTTGGCTCTACTACACTCTACCATGGCTCTACTTGGCTCTACTTCACTCTACTACACTCTACCATAGCTCTACTCCATTGTACCATGGCTGTACTTGACTCTACATGACTCTACTACATTCTACAATGGCTCTACTTGACTCTACATCACTCTACTACATTCTACCATCGCTATACTTGACTCTACTTGACCTTCCTACACTCTACCATTGCTCTACTTGGCTCTACTACACTCTACCATGGCTCTACTTGGTTCTACTTGACTCTACTACACTCTACCATGGCACAATTTGGCCCTACTTGACTCTACTACACTCTAGCATGTCTCTACTGCATTCTACCATGGCTCCACGTGACTCTACGTGACTCTACTACATTCTACCATAGCTCTACTTGACTCTGTATGCCTCTACTACATTCTACCATGGCTCTACTTGACGCTACTTGACTCTACTACATTCTGTCATGGCTCTACTTGACTCTACTTGACGGTACTACACTCTACCTTGGCTCTACTTCATTCTACCATGGCTCCACGTGACTCTACTTGACTCTACTGCATTCTACCATGGCTCTACCAGGCTCTACTACATTCTACCATGGCTCTACTTGGTACTACATGACTCTACTACATGCTACCGTGGCTCTACTTGGCTCTACATGACTCTACTACACTCTACCATGGCTCTACTCCATTGTACCATGGCTGTACTTCAAACTACATGCCTCTACTATATTCCACCATGGCTCTACATGACTCTACTACACTCTACCATGGCTCTACTCCATTGTACCATGGCTGTACTTCACACTACATTCCTCTACTACATCTACCATGGCTCTACTTGGCTCTACTACACTCTACCATGGCTCTACTTGGCTCTACTTGACTCTACTACACTTTACCATGGCACTACTTGGCTGTACTTGACTCTACTACATTCTACCATGTCTCTACTCCATTGTACCATGGCTCTACTTGACTCTACATGACTCTACTACATTCTACAATGGCTCTACTTGACTCTACATCACTCTGCTACACTCTACCATGGCTATACTTGACTCTACTTGACCTTCCTACACCTAACCATAGCTCTTCTTGGCTCTACTACACTCTACCATGGCTCTACTTGGTTCTACTTGACTCTACTACACTCTACCATGGCACTATTTGGCTCTACTTGACTCTCCTACACTCTAGCATGTCTCTACTACATTCTACCATGGCTCCACGTGACTCTACGTGACTCTACTACATTCTACCATAGCTCTACTTGACTCTGTATGCCTCTACTACATTCTACCATGGCTCTACTTGACGCTACTTGACTCTACTACATTCTGTCATGGCTCTACTTGACTCTACTTGACGGTACTACACTCTACCTTGGCTCTACTTCATTCTACCATGGCTCCACGTGACTCTACTTGACTCTACTGCATTCTACCATGGCTCTACCAGGCTCTACTACATTCTACCATGGCTCTACTTGGTACTACATGACTCTACTACATGCTACCGTGGCTCTACTTGGCTCTACATGACTCTACTACACTCTACCATGGCTCTACTCCATTGTACCATGGCTGTACTTCAAACTACATGCCTCTATATATACTATATTCCACCATGGCTCTACATGACTCTACTACACTCTACCATGGCTCTACTCCATTGTACCATGGCTGAACTTCACACTACATTCCTCTACTACATCTACCATGGCTCTACTTGGCTCTACTACACTCTACCATGGCTCTACTTGGCTCTACTTGACTCTACTACACTTTACCATGGCACTACTTGGCTGTACTTGACTCTACTACATTCTACCATGTCTCTACTCCATTGTACCATGGCTCTACTTGACTCTACATGACTCTACTACATTCTACAATGGCTCTACTTGACTCTACATCACTCTACTACACTCTACCATGGCTATACTTGACTCTACTTGACCTTCCTACACCTAACCATAGCTCTTCTTGGCTCTACTACACTCTACCATGGCTCTACTTGGTTCTACTTGACTCTACTACACTCTACCATGGCACTATTTGGCTCTACTTGACTCTCCTACACTCTAGCATGTCTCTACTACATTCTACCATGGCTCCACGTGACTCTACGTGACTCTACTACATTCTACCATAGCTCTACTTGACTCTGTATGCCTCTACTACATTCTACCATGGCTCTACCTTGACGCTACTTGACTCTACTACATTCTGTCATGGCTCTACTTGACTCTACTTGACTGTACTACACTCAACCTTGGCTCTACTTCATTCTACCATTGCTCCACGTGACTCTACTTGACTCTACTGCATTCTACCATGGCTCTACCTGGCTCTACTACATTCTACCATGGCTCTACTTGGTACTACATGACTCTACTACATGCTACCGTGGCTCTACTTGGCTCTAGATGACTCTACTACACTCTACCATGGCTCTACTCCATTGTACCATTGCTGTACTTCACACTACATGCCTCTACTACATTCTACCATCGCTCTACTTGGCTCTACTACACTCTACCATGGCTCTACTCCATTGTACCATGGCTCTACTTGACTCTACATGACTCTACTACATTCTACCATGGCTCTACCTGACTCTACATCACTCTATTAAATTCTACCATAGCTATACTTGACTCTACTTCACTTTCCTGCACTCTACCATTGCTCTACTTGGCTCTACTACACTCTACCATGGCTCTACTTGGCTCTACTTCACTCTACTACACTCTACCATGGCACAACTTGGCTCTACTTGACTCTACTACACTCTAGCATGTCTCTACTACACCCTAGCATGGCTCTACTTCATTCTACTTGACTCTACTACACTCTACCATGGCTCTACTCCATTGTACCATGGCTCTACTTGACTCTACTTGTCTTTCCTACACTCTCCCGTTGCTCTACTTGACTCTACTTGTCTCTACTACACTCTACCATGGTTCTACTTGACTCTACTACACTCTACCATGGCTCTACTTGACTCTACTTGACTCTACTTGACTCTACTACATTCTACCATGGCTCTACCTGGCTCTACGTGACTCTACTACACTCTACCATGGCTCTACTTGACTCTACTACACTCTACCATGGCTCTACTCCATTGTACCATGGCTCTACTTGACTCTACTTGGCTCTCCTACACTCTCCCATTGTTCTACTTGGCTCTACATTACTCTACTACACTCTACCATGGCTCTACTCCATTGTACCATGGCTGTACTTCACACTACATGCCTCTACTATATTCTACCATGGCTCTACATGACTCTACTACACTCTACCATGGCTCTACTCCATTGTACCATGGCTGTACTTCACACTACATGCCTCTACTATATTCTACCATGGCTCTACGTGACTCTACTACACTCTACCATGGCTCTACTCCATTGTACCATGGCTGTACTTCACACTACATGCCTCTACTACATTCCGCCATGGCTCTAATTGGCTCTACTACACTCTACCATGGCTCTACTTGGCTCTACTTGACTCTACTACACTTTACCATGGCACTACTTGGCTCTACTTGACTCTACTACACTCTACCATGTCTCTACTACATTCTACCATGGTTCCACGTGACTCTACGTGACTGTACTACGTTCTACCATAGCTCTACTTGACTCTGTATGCCTCTACTACATTCTATCATCACTCTACTTGATGCTACTTGACTCTTCTACATTCTGTCATGGCTCTACTTGACTCTACTTGACTGTACTACACTCTACTTTGGCTCTCCTTCATTCTACCATGGCTCCACGTGACTCTACTTGACTCTACTGCATTCTACCATGGCTCTACTTGGTACTACATGACTCTACTACATGCTACCGTGGCTCTACTTGTCTCTACATGACTCTACTACACTCTACCATGGCTCTACTCCATTGTACCATGGCTGTACTTCACACTACATGACTCTACTACATTCTACCATGGCTCTACTTGGCTCTACTACACTCTACCATGGGTCTACTTGGCTCTACTTGACTCTACTACACTCTACCATGGCTCTACTCCATTGTACCATGGCTCTACTTGCATCTACATGACTCTACTACATTCTACAATGGCTCTACGTGATTCTACATCACTCTACTACATTCTACCATGGCTATACTTGACTCTACTTGACCTTCCTACACTCTACCATTGCTCTACTTGGCTCTCCTACACTCTACCATGGCTCTACTTGGTTCTACTTGACTCTACTACACTCTACCATGGCACTATTTGGCTCTACTTGACTCTACTACACTCTAGCATGTCTCTACTACATTCTACCATGGCTCCACGTGACTCTACGTGACTCTACTACATTCTACCATAGCTCTACTTGACTCTGTATGCCTCTACTACATTCTACCATGGCTCTACTTGACGCTACTTGACTCTACTACATTCTGTCATTGCTCTACTTGACTCTACTTGACGGTACTACACTCTACCTTGGCTCTACTTCGTTCTACCATGGATCCACGTGACTCTACTTGACTCTACTGCATTCTACCATGGCTCTACCTGGCTCTACTACATACTACCATGGCTCTACTTGGTACTACATGACTCTACTACATGCTACCGAGGCTCTACTTGGCTCTACATGACTCTACTACACTCTACCATGGCTCTACTCCGGTGTACCATGGCTGTACTTCACACTACATGACTCTATTACATTCTACCATTGCTCTACCTGGCTCTACTACATTCTACCATGGCTCTACTTGGTACTACATGACTCTACTACATGCTACCGTGGCTCTACTTGACTCTACATGACTCTACTACACTCTACCATGGCTCCACTCCATTGTACCATGGCTGTACTTCACACTACATGCCTCTACTATATTCTACCATGGCTCTACATGACTCTACTACACTCTACCATGGCTCTACTCCATTGTACCATGGCTGTACTTCACACTACATGCCTCTACTATATTCTACAATGGCTCTACATGACTCTACTACACTCTACCATGGCTGTACTCCATTGTACTATGGCTGTACTTCACACTACATGCCTCTACTACATTCTACCATTGCTCTAATTGGCTCTACTACACTTTACCATGGCACTACTTGGCTCTACTTGACTCTACTACACTCTACCATGTCTCTACTACATTCTACCATGGTTCCACGTGACTCTACGTGACTGTACTACATTCTACCATAGCTCTACTTGACTCTGTATGACTCTACTACATTCTACCATCGCTCTACTTGATGCTACTTGACTCTACTACATTCTGTCATGGCTCTACTTGACTCTACTTGACGGTACTACACTCTACTTTGGCTCTACTTCATTCTACCATGGCTCCACGTGACTCTACTTGACTCTACTGCATTCTACCATGGCTCTACTTGGTACTACATGACTCTACTACATGCTACCTTCGCTCTACTTGTCTCTACATGACTCTACTACACTCTACCATGGCTCTACTCCATTGTACCATGGCTGTACTTCACACTACATGACTCTACTACATTCTACCATGGCTCTACTTGGCTCTACTACACTCTACCATGGCTCTACTTGGCTCTACTTCACTCTACTACACTCTACCATAGCTCTACTCCATTGTACCATGGCTGTACTTGACTCTACATGACTCTACTACATTCTACAATGGCTCTACTTGACTCTACATCACTCTACTACATTCTACCATCGCTATACTTGACTCTACTTGACCTTCCTACACTCTACCATTGCTCTACTTGGCTCTACTACACTCTACCATGGCTCTACTTGGTTCTACTTGACTCTACTACACTCTACCATGGCACAATTTGGCCCTACTTGACTCTACTACACTCTAGCATGTCTCTACTGCATTCTACCATGGCTCCACGTGACTCTACGTGACTCTACTACATTCTACCATAGCTCTACTTGACTCTGTATGCCTCTACTACATTCTACCATGGCTCTACTTGACGCTACTTGACTCTACTACATTCTGTCATGGCTCTACTTGACTCTACTTGACGGTACTACACTCTACCTTGGCTCTACTTCATTCTACCATGGCTCCACGTGACTCTACTTGACTCTACTGCATTCTACCATGGCTCTACCAGGCTCTACTACATTCTACCATGGCTCTACTTGGTACTACATGACTCTACTACATGCTACCGTGGCTCTACTTGGCTCTACATGACTCTACTACACTCTACCATGGCTCTACTCCATTGTACCATGGCTGTACTTCACACTACATTCCTCTACTACATCTACCATGGCTCTACTTGGCTCTACTACACTCTACCATGGCTCTACTTGGCTCTACTTGACTCTACTACACTTTACCATGGCACTACTTGGCTGTACTTGACTCTACTACATTCTACCATGTCTCTACTCCATTGTACCATGGCTCTACTTGACTCTACATGACTCTACTACATTCTACAATGGCTCTACTTGACTCTACATCACTCTACTACACTCTACCATGGCTATACTTGACTCTACTTGACCTTCCTACACCTAACCATAGCTCTTCTTGGCTCTACTACACTCTACCATGGCTCTACTTGGTTCTACTTGACTCTACTACACTCTACCATGGCACTATTTGGCTCTACTTGACTCTCCTACACTCTAGCATGTCTCTACTACATTCTACCATGGCTTTACTTGGTACTACATGACTCCACTACATGCTACCGTGGCTCTACTTGGCTCTACATGACTCTACTACACTCTACCATGGCTCTACTCCATTGTACCATGTCTGTACTTCACACTACATTACTCTACTACATTCTACCATGGCTTTACTTGGCTCTACTACACTCTACCATGGCTCTATTTGGCTCTACTTGACTCTACTACACTCTACCATGGCACTACTTGGCTCTACTTGACTCTACTACATTCTACCATGTCTCTACTACATTCTAACATGGCTCCACGTGACTCTACGTGACTCTACTACATTCTACCATAGCTCTACTTGTCTCTGTATGCGTCTACTACATTCTACCATGGCTCTACTTGTCGTTACTTGACTCTAATACATTCTGTCACGGCTCTACTTCACTCTACTTCACTGTACTACACTCTACCGTGGCTCTACTTCATTCTACCATGGCTCCACGTGACTCTACTTGAATCTACTGCATTCTACCATGGCTCTACCTAGCTCTACTACATTCTACCATGGCTCTACTTGGAACTACATGACTCTGCTACATGCTACCGTGGCTCTACTTGGCTCTACATGACTCTACTACACTCTACCATGGCTCCACTCCATTGTACCTTGGCTGTACTTCACACTACATGACTCTACTACATTCTACCATGGCTCTACTTGGCTCTACTCCACTCTACCATGGCTCTGCTTGACTCTACTTGACTCTACTACACTCTACCATGGCTCTACTCCATTGTACCATGTCTCTACTTGACTCTACATGACTCTACTACACTCTACCATGGCTGTACTTGACTCTACTACACTCTACCATGGCTCTACTTGGCTCTACTTGACTCTACTACACTCTACCATGGCTCTACTTGACTCTCCTTGACTCTACTACATTCTGCTATGGCTCTACTTGACTCTACTTGACTGTACTGCACTCTACCGTGGCTCTACTCTATTGTACCATGGCTCTACTTGACACTACATGACTCTACTACATTCTACCATGTTTCTACTTGACTCTACTACACTCTACGATGCCTCTACTTGGCTATACTTGACTCTACTACACTATATCATTGCTAGACCTGGCTCTACTTTTCTCTACTACACTCTACCTTGGTTCTACTACATCATACCATGGATCCACGTGACTCTACGTGACTCTACTACACTCTACGATGGTTGAACCTGGTTCTACTACATTCTACCATGGCTCTACTTGACTGTACATGACTCTACTACATTCTACCATGGCTCTACTTGGCTCTACATGACTCTACTTTAATCTACCATGGCTCTACTTGGCTCTACTTGAGTCCACTACACCCTACCTTGGCTCTACTTGGCTATACGTGACTGTACTACACTCTACCATGGCTTTACCTGGCTCTACTTGACTCTACTACACTCTACCATGTCTCTACTACATTCTACCATGGCTCCACAGGACTCTACTTGACTCTGCTGCATTCTACCATGGCTCTACCTGGCTCTACTACATTCTACCATGGCTCTACTTGGCTCTACATGACTCTATACTACATGCTACCGTGGCTCTACTTGACTCTACTACACACTACCATGGCTCTACTCCATTGTACCATGGCTCTACTTGACACTACATGATTCTACTACATTCTACCATGGCTCTACTTGACTCTACTACTCTCTACCTTGGCTCTACTACATCCTATCATGGATCCACGTGACTCTACTTTAGTCTCCTACACACTACCATGGCTCTACCTTGCTCTACTACATTCTACCATGGCTCTACTTGACTCTACATGACTCTACTACATTCTACCTTGGCTATACTTGACTCTATTTGACTTTCCTACACTCTACCATTGCTCTACTTGGTTCTACTACACTCTATCATGGCTCTACTTGGCTCTACTTGACTCTACCACACTCTACCATGTCTCTACTACATTCTACCATGGCTCCACGTGACTCTACAGGACTCTACTACATTCTACCATAGCTCTACTTGACTCTGTATGCCTCTACTACATTCTACCACAGCTCTACTTGATGCTACTTGACTCTACTTCATTCTGTCATGGCTCTACTTGACTCTACTTGACTGTACTACACCCTACCTTGGCTCTACTTCATTCTACCATGGCTCCACGTGACTCTACTTGACTCTACTGCATTCTACCATGGCTCTACCAGGCTCTACTACATTCTACCATGGCTCTACTTGGTACTACATGACTCTACTACATGCTACCGTGGGTCTACTTGGCTCTACATGACTCTACTACACTCTACCATGGCTCTACTCCATTGTACCATGGCTGTACTTCAAACTACATGCCTCTACTATATTCCACCATGGCTCTACATGACTCTACTACACTCTACCATGGCTCTACTCCATTGTACCATGGCTGTACTTCACACTACATTCCTCTACTACATCTACCATGGCTCTACTTGGCTCTACTACACTCTACCATGGCTCTACTTGGCTCTACTTGACTCTATACTACACTTTACCATGGCACTACTTGGCTCTACTTGACTCTACTACATTCTACCATGTCTCTACTCCATTGTACCATGGCTCTACTTGACTCTACATGACTCTACTACATTCTACAATGGCTCTACTTGACTCTACATCACTCTACTACACTCTACCATGGCTATACTTGACTCTACTTGACCTTCCTACACCTAACCATAGCTCTACTTGGCTCTACTACACTCTACCATGGCTCTACTTGGTTCTACTTGACTCTACTACACTCTACCATGGCACTATTTGGCTCTACTTGACTCTCCTACACTCTAGCATGTCTCTACTACATTCTACCATGGCTCCACGTGACTCTACGTGACTCTACTACATTCTACCATAGCTCTACTTGACTCTGTATGCCTCTACTACATTCTACCATGGCTCTACTTGACGCTACTTGACTCTACTACATTCTGTCATGGCTCTACTTGACTCTACTTGACTGTACTACACTCAACCTTGGCTCTACTTCATTCTACCATTGCTCCACGTGACTCTACTTGAGTCTACTGCATTCTACCATGGCTCTACCTGGCTCTACTACATTCTACCATGGCTCTACTTGGTACTACATGACTCTACTACATGCTACCGTGGCTCTACTTGGCTCCAGATGACTCTACTACACTCTACCATGGATCTACTCCATTGTACCATTGCTGTACTTCACACTACATGCCTCTACTACATTCTACCATCGCTCTACTTGGCTCTACTACACTCTACCATGGCTCTACTTGACTCTACTTGACTCTACTACACTCTACCATGGCTCTACTCCATTGTACCATGGCTCTACTTGACTCTACATGACTCTACTACATTCTACCATGGCTCTACCTGACTCTACATCACTCTATTAAATTCTACCATAGCTATACTTGACTCTACTTCACTTTCCTGCACTCTACCATTGCTCTACTTGGCTCTACTACACTCTACCATGGCTCTACTTGTCTCTACTTCACTCTACTACACTCTACCATGGCACTACTTGGCTCTACTTGACTCTACTACACTCTAGCATGTCTCTACTACACCCTAGCATGGCTCTACTTCATTCTACTTGACTCTACTACACTCTACCATGGCTCTACTCCATTGTACCATGGCTCTACTTGACTCTACTTGTCCTTCCTACACTCTCCCGTTGCTCTACTTGACTCTACTTGGCTCTACTACACTCTACCATGGTTCTACTTGGCTCTACTTGACTCTACTACACTCTACCATGGCTCTACTTGACTCTACTTGACTCTACTTGACTCTACTACATTCTACCATGGCTCTACCTGGCTCTATGTGACTCTACTGCACTCTACCATGGCTCTACTTGACTCTACTACACTCTACCATGGCTCTACTCCATTGTACCATGGCTCTACTTGACTCTACTTGGCTCTCCTACACTCTCCCATTGCTCTACTTGGCTCAACATTACTCTACTACACTCTACCATGGCTCTACTCCATTGTACCATGGCTGTACTTCACACTACATGCCTCTACTATATTCTACCATGGCTCTACATGACTCTACTACACTCTACCATGGCTCTACTCCATTGTACCATGGCTGTACTTCACACTACATGCCTCTACTATATTCTACCATGGCTCTACGTGACTCTACTACACTCTACCATGGCTCTACTCCATTGTACCATGGCTGTATTTCACACTACATGCCTCTACTACATTCTGCCATGGCTCTAATTGGCTCTACTACACTCTACCATGGCTCTACTTGGCTCTACTTGACTCTACTACACTTTACCATGGCACTACTTGGCTCTACTTGACTCTACTACACTCTACCATGTCTCTACTACATTCTACCATGGTTCCACGTGACTCTACGTGACTGTACTACGTTCTACCATAGCTCTACTTGACTCTGTATGCCTCTACTACATTCTATCATCACTCTACTTGATGCTACTTGACTCTACTACATTCTGTCATGGCTCTACTTGACTCTACTTGACTGTACTACACTCTACTTTGGCTCTACTTCATTCTACCATGGCTCCACGTCACTCTACTTGACTCTACTGCATTCTACCATGGCTCTACTTGGTACTACATGACTCTACTACATGCTACCGTGGCTCTACTTGTCTCTACATGAATCTACTACACTCTACCATGGCTCTACTCCATTGTACCATGGCTGTACTTCACACTACATGACTCTACTACATTCTACCATGGCTCTACTTGGCTCTACTACACTCTACCATGGGTCTACTTGGCTCTACTTGACTCTACTACACTCTACCATGGCTCTACTCCATTGTACCATGGCTCTACTTGACTCTACATGACTCTACTACATTCTACAATGGCTCTACTTGATTCTACATCACTCTACTACATTCTACCATGGCTATACTTGACTCTACTTGACCTTCCTACACTCTACCATTGCTCTACTTGGCTCTACTACACTCTACCATGGCTTTACTTGGTTCTACTTGACTCTACTACACTCTACCATGGCACTATTTGGCTCTACTTGACTCTACTACACTCTAGCATGTCTCTACTACATTCTACCATGGCTCCACGTGACTCTACGTGACTCTACTACATTCTACCATAGCTCTACTTGACTCTGTATGCCTCTACTACATTCTACCATGGCTCTACTTGACGCTACTTGACTCTACTACATTCTGTCATGGCTCTACTTGACTCTACTTGACGGTACTACACTCTACCTTGGCTCTACTTCGTTCTACCATGGCTCCACGTGACTCTACTTGACTCTACTACACTCTACCATAGCTCTACTCCATTGTACCATGGCTGTACTTGACTCTACATGACTCTACTACATTCTACAATGGCTCTACTTGACTCTACATCACTCTACTACATTCTACCATCGCTATACTTGACTGTACTTGACCTTCCTACATTCTACCATGGCTCTACTTTGCTCTACTACACTCTACCATGGCTCTACTTGGCTCTACTTCACTCTACTACATTCTACCATAGCTCTACTCCATTGTACCATGGCTGTACTTGACTCTACATGACTCTACTACATTCTACAATGGCTCTACTTGACTCTACATCACTCTACTACATTCTACCATCGCTATACTTGACTCTACTTGACCTTCCTACACTCTATCATTGCTCTACTTGGCTCTACTACACTCTACCATGGCTCTACTTGGTTCTACTTGACCCTACTACACTCTACCATGGCTCTATTTGGCTCTACTTGACTCTACTACACTCTACCATGGCACTACTTGGCTCTACTTGACTCTACTACATTCTACCATGTCTCTACTACATTCTACCATGGCTCCACGTGACTCTACGTGACTCTACTACATTCTACCATAGCTCTACTTGACTCTGTATGCCTCTACTACATTCTACCATGGTTCTACCTGACGCTACTAGACTCTACTACATTCTGTCATGGCTCTACTTGACTCTACTTGACGGTACTACACTCTACCTTGGCTCTACTTCATTCTACCATGGCTCCACGTGACTCTACTTGACTCTACTGCATTCTACCATGGCTCTACCTGGCTCTACTACATACTACCATGGCTCTACTTGGAACTACATGACTCTACTACATGCTACCGTGGCTCTACTTGGCTCTACATGACTCTACTACACACTACCATGGCTCTACTCCAGTGTACCATGGCTGTACTTCACACTACATGACTCTACTACATTCTACCATGGCTCAACCTGGATCAACTACATTCTACCATGGCTTTACTTGGTACTACATGACACTACTACATGCTACCGTGGCTCTACTTGGCTCTACATGACTCTACTACACTCTACCATGGCTCTACTCCATTGTACCATGGCTGTACTTCACACTACATGACTCTACTACATTTTACCATTGCTTTACTTGGCTCTACTACACTCTACCATGGCTCTATTTGGCTCTACTTGACTCTACTACACTCTACCATGGCACTACTTGGCACTACTTGACTCTACTACATTCTACCATGGCTCCACGTGACTCTACGTGACTCTACTACATTCTACCATAGCTATACTTGACTCTGTATGCCTCTACTACATTCTACCATGGCTCTACTTGTCGTTACTTGACTCTACTACATTCTATCACGGCTCTACTTCACTCTACTTCACTGTACTACACTCTACCGTGGCTCTACTTCATTCTACCATGGCTCCACGTGACTCTACTTGACTCTACTGCATTCTACCATGGCTCTACCTGGCTCTACTACATTCTATCATGGCTCTACTTGGAACTACATGACTCTGCTACATGCTACCGTGGCTCTACTTGGCTCTACATGACTCTACTACACTCTACCATGGCTCCTCTCCATTGTACCTTCGCTGTACTTCACACTACATGACTCTACTACATTCTACCATGGCTCTACTTGGCTCTCCTCCACTCTACCATGGCTCTGCTTGACTCTACTTGACTCTACTACACTCTACCATGGCTCTACTCCATTGTACCATGTCTCTACTTGACTCTACATGACTCTACTACACTCTACCATGGCTCTACTTGACTCTGTATGCCTCTACTACATTCTAACATCGCTCTACTTGATGCTACTTGACTCTACTACATTCTGTCATGGCTCTACTTGACTCTACTTGACGGTACTACACTCTACTTTGGCTCTACTTCATTCTACCATGGCTCCACGTGACTCTACTTGACTCTACTACACTCTACCATAGCTCTACTCCATTGTACCATGGCTGTACTTGACTCTACATGACTCTACTACATTCTACAATGGCTCTACTTGACTCTACATCACTCTACTACATTCTACCATCGCTATACTTGACTGTACTTGACCTTCCTACATTCTACCATGGCTCTACTTGGCTCTACTACACTCTACCATGGCTCTACTTGGCTCTACTTCACTCTACTACACTCTACCATAGCTCTACTCCATTGTACCATGGCTGTACTTGACTCTACATGACTCTACTACATTCTACAATGGCTCTACTTGACTCTACATCACTCTACTACATTCTACCATCGCTATACTTGACTCTACTTGACCTTCCTACACTCTACCATTGCTCTACTTGGCTCTACTACACTCTACCATGGCTCTACTTGGTTCTACTTGACCCTACTACACTCTACCATGGCACTATTTGGCTCTACTTGACTCTACTACACTCTAGCATGTCTCTACTGCATTCTACCATGGCTCCACGTGACTCTACGTGACTCTACTACATTCTACCATAGCTCTACTTGACTGTGTATGCCTCTACTACATTCTACCATGGTTCTACTTGACGCTACTAGACTCTACTACATTCTGTCATGGCTCTACTTGACTCTACTTGACGGTACTACACTCTACCTTAGCTCTACTTCATTCTACCATGGCTCCACGTGACTCTACTTGACTCTACTGCATTCTACCATGGCTCTACCTGGCTCTACTACATACTACCATGGCTCTACTTGGAACTACATGACTCTACTACATGCTACCGTGGCTCTACTTGGCTCTACATGACTCTACTACACACTACCATGGCTCTACTCCAGTGTACCATGGCTGTACTTCACACTACATGACTCTACTACATTCTACCATGGCTCAACCTGGATCAACTACATTCTACCATGGCTTTACTTGGTACTACATGACACTACTACATGCTACCGTGGCTCTACTTGGCTCTACATGACTCTACTACACTCTACCATGGCTCTACTCCATTGTACCATGGCTGTACTTCACACTACATGACTCTACTACATTTTACCATGGCTTTACTTGGCTCTACTACACTCTACCATGGCTCTATTTGGCTCTACTTGACTCTACTACACTCTACCATGGCACTACTTGGCACTACTTGACTCTACTACATTCTACCATGGCTCCACGTGACTCTACGTGACTCTACTACATTCTACCATAGCTATACTTGACTCTGTATGCCTCTACTACATTCTACCATGGCTCTACTTGTCGTTACTTGACTCTACTACATTCTATCACGGCTCTACTTCACTCTACTTCACTGTACTACACTCTACCGTGGCTCTACTTCATTCTACCATGGCTCCACGTGACTCTACTTGACTCTACTGCATTCTACCATGGCTCTACCTGGCTCTACTACATTCTATCATGGCTCTACTTGGAACTACATGACTCTGCTACATGCTACCGTGGCTCTACTTGGCTCTACATGACTCTACTACACTCTACCATGGCTCCTCTCCATTGTACCTTCGCTGTACTTCACACTACATGACTCTACTACATTCTACCATGGCTCTACTTGGCTCTCCTCCACTCTACCATCGCTCTGCTTGACTCTACTTGACTCTACTACACTCTACCATGGCTCTACTCCATTGTACCATGTCTCTACTTGACTCTACATGACTCTACTACACTCTACCATGGCTCTACTTGACTCTACTACACTCTACCATGGCTCTACTTGGCTCTACTTGACTCTACTACACTCTACCATGGCTCTACTTGGCTCTACTTGACTCTACTACACTCTACCATGGCTCTACTTGGCTCTACTTGACTCTACTACACTCTACCATGGCTCTACTTGACTCTCCTTGACTCTACTACATTCTTCTATGGCTCTACTTGACTCTACTTGACTGTACTACACTCTACCATGTCTCTACTACATTCTACCATGGCTCTACTTGACTCTACTTGACTGTACTGCACTCTACCGTGGCTCTACTCTATTGTACCATGGCTCTACTTGACACTACATGACTCTACTACATTCTACCATGTTTCTACTTGACTCTACTACACTCTACGATGCCTCTACTTGGCTATACTTGACTCTACTACACTATATCATTGCTAGACCTGGCTCTACTTGTCTCTACTACACTCTACCTTGGTTCTACTACATCATACCATGGATCCACGTGACTCTACGTGACTCTACTACACTCTACGATGGTTGAACCTGGTTCTACTACATTCTACCATGGCTCTACTTGACTGTACATGACTCTACTACATTCTACCATGGCTCTACTTGGCTCTACTTGACTCTACTTTAATCTACCATGGCTCTACTTGGCTCTACTTGAGTCCACTACACCCTACCTTGGCTCTACTTGGCTATACGTGACTGTACTACACTCTACCATGGCTTTACCTGGCTCTACTTGACTCTACTACACTCTACCATGTCTCTACTACATTCTACCATGGCTCCACGGGACTCTACTTGACTCTGCTGCATTCTACCATGGCTCTACCTGGCTCTACTACATTCTACCATGGCTCTACTTGGCTCTACATGACTCTATACTACATGCTACCGTGGCTCTACTTGACTCTACTACACACTACCATGGCTCTACTCCATTGTACCATGGCTCTACTTGACACTACATGATTCTACTACATTCTACCATGGCTCTACTTTTTTATTTGTTTTTATTTTTTTTTTTTTTATGAGAACAAATTTGTGCAAATGCACCGGTCATACAAGAAAATAGCTATACTATAGCTAATATAAATCCTGAGACCGTATAGACACTGTACAAAAAAACAAAACAAAAACAAGGACAATGACTAACAGCAACAACAAATACTTAACATGCTTAGTAATTAATTAATTAATTAATAATACAGTAATGCATATTTGAAAGAAGTTAAAGAGTTACAGCCATTTGCATCAAAATTGAGGCCGTTCCACCTCTCTGTTGTGGATGGTAAGAATGAGTGTTTATATTGGTTGGAGCGGGCACGGGGGACAACAAGTTGTAAAGTGTTACTGCAGCGAGTGGTATAGGGAGAGTTTTTGATTGTGATTGGACAGGAGGGATATATGACTCTCCCTGTAAGGATATTAAACAATAAACACAACTTAAGGGTTTCTCTCCGGTCAGATAGTGTTGGCATGCTAAGAGTATTTGACTCTACTACTCTCTACCTTGGTTCTACTACATCCTATCATGGATCCACGTGACTCTACTTTAGTCTCCTACACACTACCATGGCTCTACCTTGCTCTACTACATTCTACCATGGCTCTACTTGACTCTACATGACTCTACTACATTCTACCTTGGCTATACTTGACTCTACTTGACTTTCCTACACTCTACCATTGCTCTACTTGGTTCTACTACACTCTACCATGGCTCTACTTGGCTCTACTTGACTCTACCACACTCTACCATGTCTCTACTACATTCTACCATGGCTCCACGTGACTCTACATGACTCTACTACATTCTACCATAGCTCTACTTGACTCTGTATGCCTCTACTACATTCTACCACGGCTCTACTTGACGCTACTTGACTCTACTTCATTCTGTCATGGCTCTACTTGACTCTACTTGACTGTACTACACTCTACCTTGGCTCTACTTCATTCTACCATGGCTCCACGTGACTCTACTTGACTCTACTGCATTCTACCATGGCTCTACCAGGCTCTACTACATTCTACCATGGCTCTACTTGATACTACATGACTCTACTGCATGCTACCGTGGGTCTACTTGGCTCTACATGACTCTACTACACTCTACCATGGCTCTACTCCATTGTACCATGGCTCTACTTGACTCTACATGACTCTACTACATTCTACCATGGCTCTACTTGACTCTACATCACTCTACTACATTCTACCATAGCTATACTTAACTCTACTTCACTTTCCTACACTCTACCATTGCTCTACTTGGCTCTACTACACTCTACCATGGCTCTACTTGGCTCTACTTGACTCTACTACACTCTACCATGGCACTACTTGGCTGTACTTGACTCTACTACACTCTAGCATGTCTCTACTACACTCTACCATGGCTCTACTTCATTCTACTTGACTCTACTATACTCTACCATGGCTCTACTCCATTGTATCATGGCTCTACTTGACTCTACTTGGCTCTCCTACCCTCTCCCATTGCTCTACATGACTCTACTTGGCTCTACTACACTCTACCTTGGCTCTACTTGGCTCTACTTGACTGTACTACTTTCTACCATGGCTCTACCTGGCTCTACATGACTCTACTACACTCTTCCATGGCTCTACTTGCCTCTACTTGACTTTCCTACACTCTACCATTGCTCTACTTGGTTTTACTACACTCTACCATGGCTCTACTTGACTCTTCTACACTCTACCATGACACTACTTGGCTCTACTTGACTCTACCACACTCTACCATGTCTCTACTACATTCTACCATGGCTCCACGTGACTCTACATGACTCTACTACATTCTACCATAGCTCTACTTGACTCTGTATGCCTCTACTACATTCTACCATGGTTCTACTTGACGCTACTTGACTCTACTACATTCTGTCATGGCTCTACTTGACTCTACTTGACTGTACTACACTCTACCTTGGCTCTACTTCATTCTACCATGGCTCCACGTGACTCTACTTGACTCTACTGCATTCTACCATGGCTCTACCTGGCTCTACTACATTCTACCAAGGCTCTACTTGGTACTACATGACTCTACTACATGCTACCGTGGCTCTCCTTGGCTCTACATGACTCTACTACACTCTACCATGGCTCTACTCCATTGTACCATGACTGTACTTCACACTACATGCCTCTACTGCATTCTACCATGGCTCTACTTGGCTCTACTACACTCTACCATGGCTCTACTTGACTCTACTTGACTCTACTACACTCTACCATGGCTCTACTCCATTGTACCATGGCTCTACTTGACTCTACATGACTCTACTACATTCTACCATGGCTCTACTTGACTCTACATCACTCTACTACATTCTACCATAACTATACTTGACTCTACTTCACTTTCCTACACTCTACCATTGCTCTACTTGGCTCTACTACACTCTACCATGGCTCTACTTGGCTCTACTTGGCTCTCCTACACTCTCCCATTGCTCTACGTGACTCTACTTGACTCTACTACACTCTACCATGGCTCTACTTGGCTCTACTTGACTCTACTACATTGTACCATGGCTCTACCTGGCTCTACGTGACTCTACTACCCTCTACCATGGCTCTACTCCATTGTACCATGGCTCTACTTGACACTACATGATTCTACTACATTCTACCATGGCTCTACTTGACTCTACCACACTCTACCTTGGCTCTACTACATCCTACCATGGATCCATGTGACTCTACTTTAGTCTCCTACACACTACCTTGGCTCTACCTTGCTCTACTACATTCTACCATGGCTCTACTTGATTCTACATGACTCTACTACATTCTACCATCGCTATACTTGACTCTACTTGACTTTCCTACACTCTAACGTTGCTCTACTTGGTTCTACTACACTCTACCATGGCTCTACTTGGCTCTACTTGACTCTACTACACTGTGCCATGGCACTACTTGGCTCTACTTGACTCTACCACACTCTACCATGTCTCTACTACATTCTACCATGGCTCCACGTGACTCTAGATGACTCTACTACATTCTACCATGGCTCTACTTGACGCTACTTGACTCTACTACATTCTGTCATGGCTCTACTTGACTCTACTTGACTGTACTACACTCTACCTTGGCTCTACTTCATTCTACCATGGCTCCACGTGACTCTACTTGACTCTACTGCATTCTACCATGGCTCTACCTGGCTCTACTACATTCTACCATGGCTCTACCTGGCTCCACTACATTCTACCATGGCTCTACTTGGTACTACATGACTCTACTACATGCTACCGTGGCTCTACTTGGCTCTACATGACTCTACTACACTCTACCATGGCTCTACTCCATTGTACCATGGCTGTACTTCACACTACATGCCTCTACTATATTCTACCATGCCTCTACATGACTCTACTACACCCTACCATGGCTCTACTCCATTGTACCATGGCTATACTTCACACTACATGCCTCTACTGCATTCTACCATGGCTCTACTTGGCTCTACTACACTCTACCATGGCTCTACTTGGCTCTACTTGACTCTACTATACTTTACCATCGCACTACTTGGCTCTACATGACTCTACTACACTCTACCATGTCTCTACTACATTCTACCATGGCTCCACGTGACTGTACGTGACTCTACTACATTCTACCATAGCTCTACTTGACTCTGTATGCCTCTACTACACCCTAACATGGCTCTACTCCATTGTACCATGGCTCTACTTGACTCTACCTACATGACTCTACTACATTCTACCATGGCTCTACTTGACTCTACATCACTCTACTACATTCTACCATAGCTATACTTAACTCTACTTCACTTTCCTACACTCTACCTTTGCTCTACTTGGCTCTACTACACTCTACCATTGCTCTACTTGGCTCTACTTGACTCTACTACATTCTACCATGGCACTAATTGGCTCTACTTGACTCTACTACACTCTAGCATGTCTCTACTACACTCTAACATGGCTCTACTTCATTCTACTTGACTCTACTACACTCTACCATGGCTCTACTCCATTGTACCTTGGCTCTACTTGACTCTACTTGGCTCTCCTACCCTCTCCCATTGCTCTACTTGACTCTACTTGGCTCTACTTGGCTCTACTAGACTCTACCATGGCTCTACTTGGCTCTACTTGACAGTACTACATTCTACCATGGCTCTACCTTGCTCTACGTGACTCTACTACACTCTTCCATGGCTCTACTTGCCTCTACTTGACTTTCCTACACTCTACCATTGCTCTACTTGGTTTTCTACACTCTACCATGGCTCTTCTTGGCTCTACTTGACTCTACTACACTCTACCATGGCTCTACTTGGCTCTACTACATTCTACCATGGCTCTACCTGGCTCTACTTGACTCTACTACACTCTACCATGGCTCTACTTGACTCTACTACACTCTACCATGGCTCTACTCCATTGTACCATGGCTCTACTTGACCCTACATGATTCCACTGAATTCTACCATGGCTCATCTTGACTGTACTTGACTTTCCTACACTCTACCATTGCTCTTCTAGGCTCTACTACACTCTACCATGGTTCTACTTTGCTCTACCTGACTCTACTACACTCTACCATGGTTTTACTTCACTCTACTTGACTCTACATACACTCTACCTGGGCTCTACTTCATTCTACCATGTCTCCACGTGACTCTACTTGACTCTACTGCAATCTACCATGGCTCTACCTGGCTCTACTACATTCTACCATGGCTCTACTTGGTACTACATGACTCTACTTGGTACTACATGACTCTACTACATGCTACCGTGGCTCCACTTGGCTCTACATGACTCTACTACAGTCTACCATGCCTCTACTCCATTGTAACATGGCTGTACTTCACACTACATGCCTCTACTGCATTCTACCATGGCTCTACTTGGCTCTACATGACTCTACTACACTCTACCATGGCAATACTTGGCTCTACTTTACTCTACTACATTCTACCATGGCTCTACTTGGAACTACATGACTCTGCTACATGCTACCGTGGCTCTACTTGGCTCTACATGACTCTACTACACTCTACCATGGCTCCACTCCATTGTACCTTGGCTGTACTTCACACTACATGACTCTACTACATTCTACCATGGCTCTACTTGGCTCTACTCCACTCTACCATGGCTCTGCTTGACTCTACTTGACTCTACTACACTCTACCATGGCTCTACTCCATTGTACCATGTCTCTACTTGACTCTACATGACTCTACTACACTCTACCATGGCTCTACTTGACTCTACTACACTCTACCATGGCTCTACTTGGCTCTACTTGACTCTACTACACTCTACCATGGCTCTACTTGACTCTCCTTGACTCTACTACATTCTGCTATGGCTCTACTTGACTCTACTTGACTGTACTGCACTCTACCGTGGCTCTACTCTATTGTACCATGGCTCTACTTGACACTACATGACTCTACTACATTCTACCATGTTTCTACTTGACTCTACTACACTCTACGATGCCTCTACTTGGCTATACTTGACTCTACTACACTATATCATTGCTAGACCTGGCTCTACTTGTCTCTACTACACTCTACTTTGGTTCTACTACATCATACCATGGATCCACGTGACTCTACGTGACTCTACTACACTCTACGATGGTTGAACCTGGTTCTACTACATTCTACCATGGCTCTACTTGACTGTACATGACTCTACTACATTCTACCATGGCTCTACTTGGCTCTACTTGACTCTACTTTAATCTACCATGGCTCTACTTGGCTCTACTTGAGTCCACTACACCCTACCTTGGCTCTACTTGGCTATACGTGACTGTACTACACTCTACCATTGCTTTACCTGGCTCTACTTGACTCTACTACACTCTACCATGTCTCTACTACATTCTACCATGGCTCCACGGGACTCTACTTGACTCTGCTGCATTCTACCATGGCTCTACCTGGCTCTACTACATTCTACCATGGCTCTACTTGGCTCTACATGACTCTATACTACATGCTACCGTGGCTCTACTTGACTCTA
Organism: Agelas oroides; assembly: GCA_949130485.1. Classification (NCBI taxonomy): domain Eukaryota; kingdom Metazoa; phylum Porifera; class Demospongiae; order Agelasida; family Agelasidae; genus Agelas; species Agelas oroides. Next base: position 3,101,553 of record OX422196.1, on the reverse strand, counting down.
CTACACACTACCATGGCTCTACTCCATTGTACCATGGCTCTACTTGACACTACATGATTCTACTACATTCTACCATGGCTCTACTTGACTCTACTACTCTCTACCTTGGCTCTACTACATCCTATCATGGATCCACGTGACTCTACTTTAGTCTCCTACACACTACCATGGCTCTACCTTGCTCTACTACATTCTACCATGGCTCTACTTGACTCTACATGACTCTACTACATTCTACCTTGGCTATACTTGACTCTACTTGACTTTCCTACACTCTACCATTGCTCTACTTGGTTCTACTACACTCTACCATGGCTCTACTTGGCTCTACTTGACTCTACCACACTCTACCATGTCTCTACTACATTCTACCATGGCTCCACGTGACTCTACATGACTCTACTACATTCTACCATAGCTCTACTTGACTCTGTATGCCTCTACTACATTCTACCACGGCTCTACTTGATGCTACTTGAATCTACTTGATTCTGTCATGGCTCTACTTGACTCTACTTGACTGTACTACACTCTACCTTGGCTCTACTTCATTCTACCATGGCTCCACGTGACTCTACTTGACTCTACTGCATTCTACCATGGCTCTACAAGGCTCTACTACATTCTACCATGGCTCTACTTGGTACTACATGACTCTACTACATGCTACTGTAGGTCTACTTGGCTCTACATGACTCTACTACACTCTACCATGGAACTACTCCATTGTACCATGGCTGTACTTCAAACTACATGCCTCTACTATATTCCACCATGGCTCTACATGACTCTACTACACTCTACCATGGCTCTACTCCATTGTACCATGGCTGTACTTCACACTACATTCCTCTACTACATCTACCATGGCTCTACTTGGCTCTACTACACTCTACCATGGCTCTACTTGGCTCTACGTGACTCTACTACACTTTACCATGGCACTACTTGGCTGTACTTGACTCTACTACATTCTACCATGTCTCTACTCCATTGTACCATGGCTCTACTTGACTCTACATGAGTCTACTACATTCTATAATGGCTCTACTTGACTCTACATCACTCTACTACACTCTACCATGGCTATACTTGACTCTACTTGACCTTCCTACACCTAACCATAGCTCTACTTGGCTCTACTACACTCTACCATGGCTCTACTTGGTTCTACTTGAGTCTACTACACTCTACCATGGCACTATTTGGCTCTACTTGACTCTCCTACACTCTAGCATGTCTCTACTACATTCTACCATGGCTCCACGTGACTCTACATGACTCTACTACATTCTACTATAGCTCTATTTGACTCTGTATGCCTCTACTACATTCTACCATGGCTCTACTTGACGCTACTTGACTCTACTACATTCTGTCATGGCTCTACTTGACTCTACTTGACTGTACTACACTCAACCTTGGCTCTACTTCATTCTACCATTGCTCCACGTGACTCTACTTGACTCTACTGCATTCTACCATGGCTCTACCTGGCTCTACTACATTCTACCATGGCTCTACTTGGTACTACATGACTCTACTACATGCTACCGTGGCTCTACTTGGCTCTAGATGACTCTACTACACTCTACCATGGCTCTACTCCATTGTACCATTGCTGTACTTCATACTACATGCCTCTACTACATTCTACCATCGCTCTACTTGGCTCTACTACACTCTACCATGGCTCTACTTGACTCTACTTGACTCTACTACACTCTACCATGGCTCTACTCCATTGTACCATGGCTCTACTTGACTCTACATGACTCTACTACATTCTACCATGGCTCTACCTGACTCTACATCACTCTATTAAATTGTACCATAGCTATACTTGACTCTACTTCACTTTCCTGCACTCTACCATTGCTCTACTTGGCTCTACTACACTCTACCATGGCTCTACTTGGCTCTACTTCACTCTACTACACTCTACCATGGCACTACTTGGCTCTACTTGATTCTACTACACTCTAGCATGTCTCTACTACACCCTAGCATGGCTCTACTTCATTCTACTTGACTCTACTACACTCTACCATGGCTCTACTCCATTGTACCATGGCTCTACTTGACTCTACTTGTCTTTCCTACACTCTCCCGTTGCTCTACTTGACTCTACTTGGCTCTACTACACTCTACCATGTTTCTACTTGGCTCTACTTGACTCTACTTGACTCTACTTGACTCTACTACATTCTACCATGGCTCTACCTGGCTCTACGTGACTCTACTACACTCTACCATGGCTCTACTTGACTCTACTACACTCTACCATGGCTCTACTCCATTGTACCATTGCTCTACTTGACTCTACTTGGCTCTCCTACACTCTCCCATTGCTCTACTTGGCTCTACATTACTTTACTACACTCTACCATGGCTCTACTCCATTGTACCATGGCTGTACTTCACACTACATGCCTCTACTATATTCTACCATGGCTCTACATGACTCTACTACAGTCTACCATGGCTCTACTCCATTGTACCATGGCTGTACTTCACACTACATGCCTCTACTATATTCTACCATTGCTCTACGTGACTCTACTACACTCTACCATGGCTCTACTCCATTGTACCATGGCTGTACTTCACACTACATGCCTCTACTACATTCTGCCATGGCTCTAATTGGCTCTACTACACTCTACCATGGCTCTACTCCATTGTACCATGGCTGTACTTCACACTACATTCCTCTACTACATCTACCATGGCTCTACTTGGCTCTACTACACTCTACCATGGCTCTACTTGGCTCTACGTGACTCTACTACACTTTACCATGGCACTACTTGGCTGTACTTGACTCTACTACATTCTACCATGTCTCTACTCCATTGTACCATGGCTCTACTTGACTCTACATGAGTCTACTACATTCTACAATGGCTGTACTTGACTCTACATCACTCTACTACACTCTACCATGGCTATACTTGACTCTACTTGACCTTCCTACACCTAACCATAGCTCTACTTGGCTCTACTACACTCTACCATGGCTCTACTTGGTTCTACTTGAGTCTACTACACTCTACCATGGCACTATTTGGCTCTACTTGACTCTCCTACACTCTAGCATGTCTCTACTACATTCTACCATGGCTCCACGTGACTCTACATGACTCTACTACATTCTACTATAGCTCTACTTGACTCTGTATGCCTCTACTACATTCTACCATGGCTCTACTTGACGCTACTTGACTCTACTACATTCTGTCATGGCTCTACTTGACTCTACTTGACTGTACTACACTCATCCTTGGCTCTACTTCATTCTACCATTGCTCCACGTGACTCTACTGCATTCTACCATGGCTCTACCTGGCTCTACTACATTCTACCATGGCTCTACTTGGTACTACATGACTCTACTACATGCTACCGTGGCTCTACTTGGCTCTAGATGACTCTACTACACTCTACCATGGCTCTACTCCATTGTACCATTGCTGTACTTCACACTACATGCCTCTACTACATTCTACCATCGCTCTACTTGGCTCTACTACACTCTACCATGGCTCTACTTGACTCTACTTGACTCTACTACACTCTACCATGGCTCTACTCCATTGTACCATGGCTCTACTTGACTCTACATGACTCTACTACATTCTATACCATGGCTCTACCTGACTCTACATCACTCTATTAAATTGTACCATAGCTATACTTGACTCTACTTCACTCTACTACACTCTACCATGGCACTACTTGGCTCTACTTGACACTACTACACCCTAGCATGTCTCTACTACACCCTAGCATGGCTCTACTTCATTCTACTTGACTCTACTACACTCTACCATGGCTCTACTCCATTGTACCATGGCTCTACTTGACTCTACTTGTCTTTCCTACACTCTCCCGTTGCTCTACTTGACTCTACTTGACTCTACTTGACTCTACTACATTCTACCATGGCTCTACCTGGCTCTACGTGACTCTACTACACTCTACCATGGCTCTACTTGACTCTACTACACTCTACCATGGCTCTACTCCATTGTACCATTGCTCTACTTGACTCTACTTGGCTCTCCTACACTCTCCCATTGCTCTACTTGGCTCTACATTACTTTACTACACTCTACCATGGCTCTACTCCATTGTACCATGGCTGTACTTCACACTACATGCCTCTACTATATTCTACCATGGCTCTACATGACTCTACTACAGTCTACCATGGCTCTACTCCATTGTACCATGGCTGTACTTCACACTACATGCCTCTACTATATTCTACCATGGCTCTACGTGACTCTACTACACTCTACCATGGCTCTACTCCATTGTACCATGGCTGTACTTCACACTACATGCCTCTACTACATTCTGCCATGGCTCTAATTGGCTCTACTACACTCTACCATGGCTCTACTTGGCTCTACTTGACTCTACTACACTTTACCATGGCACTACTTGGCTCTACTTGACTCTACTACACTCTACCATGTCTCTACTACATTCTACCATGGTTCCACGTGACTCTACGTGACTGTACTACGTTCTACCATAGCTCTACTTGACTCTGTATGCCTCTACTACATTCTATCATCACTCTACTTGATGCTACTTGACTCTACTACAGTCTGTCATGGCTCTACTTGACTCTACTTGACTGTACTACACTCTACTTTGGCTCTACTTCATTCTACCATGGCTCCACGTGACTCTACTTGACTCTACTGCATTCTACCATGGCTCTACTTGGTACTACATGACTCTACTACATGCTACCGTGGCTCTACTTGTCTCTACATGACTCTACTACACTCTACCATAGCTCTACTCCATTGTACCATGGCTGTACTTCACACTACATGACTCTACTACATTCTACCATGGCTCTACTTGGCTCTACTACACTCTACCATGGCTCTACTTGGCTCTACTTGACTCTACTACACTCTACCATGGCTCTACTCCATTGTACAATGGCTCTACTTGACTCTACATGACTCTACTACATTCTACAATGGCTCTACTTGATTCTACATCACTCTACTACATTCTACCATGGCTATACTTGACTCTACTTGACCTTCCTACACTCTACCATTGCTCTACTTGGCTCTACTACACTCTACCATGGCTCTACTTGGTTCTACTTGACTCTACTACACTCTACCATGGCACTATTTGGCTCAACTTGACTCTACTACACTCTTGCATGTCTCTACTACATTCTACCATGGCTCCACGTGACTCTACGTGACTCTACTACATTCTACCATAGCTCTACTTGACTCTGTATGCCTCTACTACATTCTACCATGGCTCTACTTGACGCTACTTGACTCTACTACATTCTGTCATGGCTCTACTTGACTCTACTTGACGGTACTACACTCTACCTTGGCTCTACTTCGTTCTACCATGGCTCCACGTGACTCTACTTGACTCTACTGCATTCTACCATGGCTCTACCTGGCTCTACTACATACTACCATGGCTCTACTTGGTACTACATGACTCTACTACATGCTACCGTGGCTCTACTTGGCTCTACATGACTCTACTACACTCTACCATGGCTCTACTCCAGTGTACCATGGCTGTACTTCACACTACATGACTCTATTACATTCTACCATGGCTCTACCTGGCTCTACTACATTCTACCATGGCTCTACTTGGTACTACATGACTCTACTACATGCTACCGTGGCTCTACTTGACTCTACATGACTCTACTACACTCTACCATGGCTCCACTCCATTGTACCATGGCTGTACTTCACACTACATGCCTCTACTATATTCTACCATGGCTCTACATGACTCTACTACACTCTACCATGGCTCTACTCCATTGTACCATGGCTATACTTCACACTACATGCCTCTACTATATTCTACAATGGCTCTACATGACTCTACTACACTCTACCATGGCTGTACTCCATTGTACTATGGCTGTACTTCACACTACATGCCTCTACTACATTCTATCATGGCTCTAATTGGCTCTACTACACTCTACCATGGTTCTACTTGGCTCTACTTGACTCTACTACACTTTACCATGGCACTACTTGGCTCTACTTGACTCTACTACACTCTACCATGTCTCTACTACATTCTACCATGGTTCCACGTAACTCTACGTGACTGTACTACATTCTACCATAGCTCTACTTGACTCTGTATGCCTCTACTACATTCTACCATCGCTCTACTTGATGCTACTTGACTCTACTACATTCTGTCATGGCTCTACTTGACTCTACTTGACGGTACTACACTCTACTTTGGCTCTACTTCATTCTATCATGGCTCCACGTGACTCTACTTGACTCTACTGCATTCTACCATGGCTCTACTTGGTACTACATGACTCTACTACATGCTACCGTGGCTCTACTTGTCTCTACATGACTCTACTACACTCTACCATGGCTCTACTCCATTGTACCATGGCTGTACTTCACACTACATGACTCTACTACATTCTACCATGGCTCTACTTGGCTCTACTACACTCTACCATGGCTCTACTTGGCTCTACTTCACTCTACTACACTCTACAATAGCTCTACTCCATTGTACCATGGCTGTACTTGACTCTACATGACTCTACTACATTCTACAATGGCTCTACTTGACTCTACATCACTCTACTACATTCTACCATCGCTATACTTGACTCTACTTGACCTTCCTACACTCTACCATTGCTCTACTTGGCTCTACTACACTCTACCATGGCTCTACTTGGTTCTACTTGACTCTACTACACTCTACCATGGCACTATTTGGCTCTACTTGACTCTACTACACTCTAGCATGTCTCTACTGCATTCTACCATGGCTCCACGTGACTCTACTTGACTCTACTACATTCTACCATAGCTCTACTTGACTCTGTATGCCTCTACTACATTCTACCATGGCTCTACTTGACGCTACTTGACTCTACTACATTCTGTCATGGCTCTACTTGACTCTACTTGACGGTACTACACTCTACCTTGGCTCTACTTCATTCTACCATGGCTCCACGTGACTCTACTTGACTCTACTGCATTCTACCATGGCTCTACCTGGCTCTACTACATACTACCATGGCTCTACTTGGAACTACATGACTCTACTACATGCTACCGTGGCTCTACTTGGCTCTACATGACTCTACTACACACTACCATGGCTCTACTCCAGTGTACCATGGCTGTACTTCACACTACATGACTCTACTATATTCTACCATGGCTCAACCTGGCTCTACTACATTCTACCATGGCTTTACTTGGTACTACATGACTCTACTACATGCTACCGTGGCTCTACATGACTCTAGTACACTCTACCATGGCTCTACTCCATTGTACCATGGCTGTACTTCACACTACATGACTCTACTACATTCTACCATGGCTTTACTTGGCTCTACTACACTCTACCATGGCTCTATTTGGCTCTACTTGACTCTACTACACTCTACCATGGCACTACTACATTCTACCATGGCTCCACGTGACTCTACGTGACTCTACTACATTCTACCATAGCTCTACTTGACTCTGTATGCCTCTACTACATTCTACCATGGCTCTACTTGTCGTTACTTGACTCTACTACATTCTGTCACGGCTCTACTTCACTCTACTTCACTGTACTACACTCTACCGTGGCTCTACTTCATTCTACCATGGCTCCACGTGACTCTACTTGACTCTACTGCATTCTACCATGGCTCTACCTGGCTCTACTACATTCTATCATGGCTCTACTTGGAACTACATGACTCTGCTACATGCTACCGTGGCTCTACTTGGCTCTACATGACTCTACTACACTCTACCATGGATCCACTCCATTGTACCTTGGCTGTACTTCACACTACATGACTCTACTATATTCTACCATGGCTCTACTTGGCTCTACTCCACTATACCATGGCTCTGCTTGACTCTACTTGACTCTACTACACTCTACCATGACTCTACTCCATTGTACCATGTCTCTACTTGACTCTACATGACTCTACTACACTCTACCATTGCTCTACTTGACTCTACTACACTCTACCATGGCTCTACTTGGCTCTACTTGACTCTACTACACTCTACCATGGCTCTACTTGACTCTCCTTGACTCTACTACATTCTGCTATGGCTCTACTTGACTCTACTTGACTGTACTACACTCTACCGTGGCTCTACTCTATTGTACCATGGCTCTACTTGACACTACATGACTCTACTACATTCTACCATGTTTCTACTTGACTCTACTACACTCTACGATGCCTCTACTTGGCTATACTTGACTCTACTACACTATATCATTGCTAGACCTGGCTCTACTTGTCTCTACTACACTCTACCTTGGTTCTACTACATCATACCATGGATCCACGTGACTCTACGTGACTCTACTACACTCTACGATGGTTGAACCTGGTTCTACTACATTCTACCATGGCTCTACTTGACTGTACATGACTCTACTACATTCTACCATGGCTCTACTTGGCTCTACTTGACTCTACTTTAATCTACCATGGCTCTACTTGGCTCTACTTGAGTCCACTACACCCTACCTTGGCTCTACTTGGCTATACGTGACTGTACTACACTCTACCATGGCTTTACCTGGCTCTACTTGACTCTACTACACTCTACCATGTCTCTACTACATTCTACCATGGCTCCACGGGACTCTACTTGACTCTGCTGCATTCTATCATGGCTCTACCTGGCTCTACTACATTCTACCATGGCTCTACTTGGCTCTACATGACTCTATACTACATGCTACCGTGGCTCTACTTGACTCTACTACACACTACCATGGCTCTACTCCATTGTACCGTGGCTCTACTTGACACTACATGATTCTACTACATTCTACCATGGCTCTACTTGACTCTACTACTCTCTACCTTGGCTCTACTACATCCTATCATGGATCCACGTGACTCTACTTTAGTCTCCTACACACTACCATGGCTCTACCTTGCTCTACTACATTCTACCATGGCTCTACTTGACTCTACATGACTCTACTACATTCTACCTTGGCTATACTTGACTCTACTTGACTTTCCTACACTCTACCATTGCTCTACTTGGTTCTACTACACTCTACCATGGCTCTACTTGGCTCTACTTGACTCTACCACACTCTACCATGTCTCTACTACATTCTACCATGGCTCCACGTGACTCTACATGACTCTACTACATTCTACCATAGCTCTACTTGACTCTGTATGCCTCTACTACATTCTACCACGGCTCTACTTGACACTACTTGACTCTACTTCATTCTGTCATGGCTCTACTTGACTCTACTTGACTGTACTACACTCTACCTTGGCTCTACTTCGTTCTACCATGGCTCCACGTGACTCTACTTGACTGTACTGCATTCTACCATGGCTCTACCTGGCTCTACTACATTCTACCATGGCTCTACTTGGTACTACATGACTCTACTACATGCTACCGTGGGTCTACTTGGCTCTACATGACTCTACTACACTCTACAATGGCTCTACTCCATTGTACCATGGCTCTACTTGACTCTACATGACTCTACTACATTCTACCATGGCTCTACTTGACTCTACATCACTCTACTACATTCTACCATAGCTATACTTAACTCTACTTCACTTTCCTACACTCAACCATTGCTCTACTTGGCTCTACTACACTCTACCATGGCTCTACTTGGCTCTACTTGACTCTACTACACTCTACCATGGCGCTACTTTGCTCTACTTGACTCTACTACACTCTAGCATGTCTCTATTACACTCTACCATGGCTGTACTTCATTCTACTTGAATCTACAACACTCTACCATGGCTCTACTCCATTGTATGATGGCTCTACTTGACTCTACTTGGCTCTCCTACCCTCTCCCATTGCTCTACATGACTCTACTTGGTTCTACTACACTCTACCATGGCTCTACTTGGCTCTACTTGACTGTACTACATTCTACCATGGCTCTACCTGGCTCTACGTGACTCTACTACACTCTTCCATGGCTCTACTTGCCTCTACTTGACTTTCCTACACTCTACCATTGCTCTACTTGGTTTTACTACACTCTACCATGGCTCTACTTGGCTCTACTTGACCCTTCTACACTCTACCATGACACTACTTGGCTCTACTTGACTCTACCACACTCTACCATGTCTCTACTACATTCTACCATGGCTCCACGTGACTCTACATGACTCTACTGCATTCTACCATGGCTCTACCTGACTCTACTACATTCTACCATGGCTCTACTTGGTACTACATGACTCTACTACATGCTACCGTGGCTCTACTTGGCTCTACATGACTCTACTACACTCTACCATGGCTCTACTCCATTGTACCATGGCTGTACTTCACACTACATGACTCTACTACATTCTACCATGGCTTTACTTGGCTCTACTACACTCTACCATGGCTCTATTTGGCTCTACTTGACTCTACTACACTCTACCATGGCACTACTTGGCTCTACTTGACTCTACTACATTCTACCATGTCTCTACTACATTCTACCATGGCTCCACGTGACTCTACGTGACTCTACTACATTCTACCATAGCTCTACTTGACTCTGTATGCCTCTACTACATTCTACCATGGCTCTACTTGTCGTTACTTGACTCTACTACATTCTGTCACGGCTCTACTTCACTCTACTTCACTGTACTACACTCTACCGTGGCTCTACTTCATTCTACCATGGCTCCACGTGACTCTACTTGACTCTACTGCATTCTACCATGGCTCTACCTGGCTCTACTACATTCTATCATGGCTCTACTTGGAACTACATGACTCTGCTACATGCTACCGTGGCTCTACTTGGCTCTACATGACTCTACTACACTCTACCATGGCTCCACTCCATTGTACCTTGGCTGTACTTCACACTACATGACTCTACTATATTCTACCATGTCTCTACTTGCCTCTACTCCACTCTACCATGGCTCTGCTTGACTCTACTTGACTCTACTACACTCTACCATGACTCTACTCCATTGTACCATGTCTCTACTTGACTCTACATGACTCTACTACACTCTACCATGGCTCTACTTGACTCTACTACACTCTACCATGGCTCTACTTGGCTCTACTTGACTCTACTACACTCTACCATGGCTCTACTTGACTCTCCTTGACTCTACTACGTTCTGCTATGGCTCTACTTGACTCTACTTGACTGTACTACACTCTACCGTGGCTCTACTCTATTGTACCATGGCTCTACTTGACACTACATGACTCTACTACATTCTACCATGTTTCTACTTGACTCTACTACAATCTACGATGCCTCTACTTGGCTATACTTGACTCTACTACACTATATCATTGCTAGACCTGGCTCTACTTGTCTCTACTACACTCTACCTTGGTTCTACTACATCATACCATGGATCCACGTGACTCTACGTGACTCTACTACACTCTACGATGGTTGAACCTGGTTCTACTACATTCTACCATAGCTCTACTTGACTGTACATGATTCTACTACATTCTACCATGGCTCTACTTGGCTCTACTTGACTCTACTTTAATCTACCATGGCTCTACTTGGCTCTACTTGAGTCCACTACACCCTACCTTGGCTCTACTTGGCTATACGTGACTGTACTACACTCTACCATGGCTTTACCTGGCTCTACTTGACTCTACTACACTCTACCATGTCTCTACTACATTCTACCATGGCTCCACGGGACTCTACTTGACTCTGCTGCATTCTACCATGGCTCTACCTGGCTCTACTATATTCTACCATGGCTCTACTTGGCTCTACATGACTCTATACTACATGCTACCGTGGCTCTACTTGACTCTACTACACACTACCATGGCTCTACTCCATTGTACCATGGCTCTACTTGACACTACATGATCCTACTACATTCTACCATGGCTCTACTTGACTCTACTACTCTCTACCTTGGCTCTACTACATCCTATCATGGATCCACGTGACTCTACTTTAGTCTCCTACACACTACCATGGCTCTACCTTGCTCTACTACATTCTACCATGGCTCTACTTGACTCTACATGACTCTACTACATTCTACCTTGGCTATACTTGACTCTACTTGACTTTCCTACACTCTACCATTGCTCTACTTTCTTCTACTACACTCTACCATGGCTCTACTTGGCTCTACTTGACTCTACCACACTCTACCATGTCTCTACTACATTCTACCATGGCTCCACGTGACTCTACATGACTCTATACTACATTCTACCATAGCTCTACTTGACTCTGTATGCCTCTACTACATTCTACCACGGCTCTACTTGACACTACTTGACTCTACTTCATTCTGTCATGGCTCTACTTGACTCTACTTGACTGTACTACACTCTACCTTGGCTCTACTTCATTCTACCATGGCTCCACGTGACTCTACTTGACTGTACTGCATTCTACCATGGCTCTACCAGGCTCTACTACATTCTACCATGGCTCTACTTGGTACTACATGACTCTACTACATGCTACCGTGGGTCTACTTGGCTCTACATGACTCTACTACACTCTACAATGGCTCTACTCCATTGTACCATGGCTCTACTTGACTCTACATGACTCTACTACATTCTACCATGGCTCTACTTGACTCTACATCACTCTACTACATTCTACCATAGCTATACTTAACTCTACTTCACTTTCCTACACTCTACCATTGCTCTACTTGGCTCTACTACACTCTACCATGGCTCTACTTGGCTCTACTTGACTCTACTACACTCTACCATGGCTCTACTTGGCTCTACTTGACTCTACTACATTGTACCATGGCTCTACCTGGCTCTACGTGACTCTACTACACTCTTCCATGGCTCTACTTGCCTCTACTTGACTTTCCTACACTCTACCATTGCTCTACTTGGCTGTACTACACTCTACCATTGCTCTTCTTGGCTCTACTTGACTCTACTACATTCTACCATGGCACTAATTGGCTCTACTTGACTCTACTACTCTCTAGCATGTCTCTACTACACTCTAACATGGCTCTACTTCATTCTACTTGACTCTACTACACTCTAACATGGCTCTACTTGGCTCTACTTGACTGTACTACATTCTACCATGGCTCTACCTGGCTCTACGTGACTCTACTACACTCTTCCATGGCTCTACTTGCCTCTACTTGACTTTCCTACACTCTACCATTGCTCTACTTGGTTTTCTACACACTACCATGGCTCTTCTTGGCTCTACTTGACTCTACTACACTCTACCATGACACTACTTGGCTCTACTTGACTCTACCACACTCTACCATGTCTCTACTACATTCTACCATGGCTCCACGTGACTCTACATGACTCTACTACATTCTACCATCGCTCTACTTGACTCTGTATGCCTCTACTACATTCTACCATGGCTCTACTTGACGCTACTTGACTCTACTACATTCTGTCATGGCTCTACTTGACTCTACTTGACTGTACTACACTCTACCTGGGCTCTACTTCATTCTACCATGTCTCCACGTGACTCTACTTGACTCTACTGCAATCTACCATGGCTCTACTTGGCTCTACTACACTCTACCATGTCTCTACTCCATTGTACCATGGCTCTACTTGACTCTACTTGGCTCTCCTACACTCTCCCATTGCTCTACTTGACTCTACTTGGCTCTACTACACTCTACCATGGCTCTACTTGGCTCTACTTCACTCTACTACATTCTACCATGGCTCTACCTGGCTCTACGTGACTTTACTACACTCTACCATGGCTGTACTTGACTCTACTACACTCTACCATGGCTCTACTCCATTGTACCATGGCTCTACTTGACACTACATGATTCTACTGAATTCTACCATTGCTTATCTTGACTGTACTTGACTTTCCTACACTCTACCATTGCTCTACTTGGCTCTACTACACTGTACCATGGTTCCACTTGGCTCTACTTGATTCTACTACATTCTACCATGGCTCTACTTGACTCTACTTGACTCTACTACATTCTGCTATGGCTCTACTTGACTCTACTTGACTGTACTACACTCTACCGTGGATCTACTCTATTGTACCATGGCTCTACTTGACACTACATGACTCTACTACATTCTACCATGGTTCTACTTGACTCTACTACACACTACGATGCCTCTACTTGGCTCTTCTTGACTCTACTACACTATATCATTGCTAGACCTGGCTCTACTTGTCTCTACTACACTCTACCTTGGTTCTACTACATCATACCATGGATCCACGTGACTCTACGTGACTCTACTACACTCTACGATGGTTGAACCTGGTTCTACTACATTCTACCATGGCTCTACTTGACTCTACATGACTCTACTTTAATCTACCATGGCTCTACTTGGCTCTACTTGAGTCAACTACACCCTACCTTGGCTCTACTTGGCTCTACGTGACTGTACTACACTCTACCATGGCTTTACCTGGCTGTAGTTGACTCTACTACACTCTAGCATGTCTCTACTACATTCTATCATGGCTCCACGGGACTCTACGTGACTCTCCTGTATTCTACCATAGTTCTACTTGACTCTGTATGCCTCTACTACATTCTACCATGGCTCTACTTGACTCTACTTGACTCTACTACATTCTGCCATGGCTCTACTTGACTCTACTTGACTGTACTACACTCTACCTTTTCTCTACTACATTCTACCATGGCTCCACGTGACTCTACTTGACTCTGCTGCATTCTACCATGGCTCTACCTGGCTTTACTACATTCTACCATGGCTCTATACTTGGCTCTACATGACTCTATACTACATGCTAACGTGGCTCTACTTGACTCTACTACACACTACCATGGCTCTACTCCATTGTACCATGGCTCTACTTGACACTACATGATTCTACTACATTCTACCATGGCTCTACTTGACTCTTCCACACTCTACCTTGGCTCTACTACATCCTACCATGGATCCACGTGACTCTACTTTAGTCTCCTACACACTACCATGGCTCTACCTTGCTCTACTACATTCTACCATGGCTCTACTTGACTCTACATGACTCTACTACATTCTACCATAGCTATACTTGACTCTACTTGACTTTCCTACACTCTACCATTGCTCTACTTGGTTCTACTACACTCTACCATTGCTCTACTTGGCTCTACTTGACTCTACTACACTGTACCATGGCACTACTTGGCTCTACTTGACTCTACTACACTCTACCATGTCTCTACTACATTCTACCATGGCTCCACGTGACTGTACGTGACTCTACTACATTCTACCATAGCTCTACTTGACTCTGTATGCCTCTACTACACTCTACCATGGCTCTTCTCCATTGTACCATGGCTCTACTTGATTCTACATGACTCTACTACATTCTACCATGGCTCTTCTTGACTCTACATCACTCTACTACATTGTACCATAGCTATACTTGACTCTACTTCACTTTCCTACACTCTACCATTGCTCTACTTGGCTCTACTACACTCTACCATGGCTCTACTTGGCTCTACTTGACTCTACTACACTCTACCATGGCACTACTTGGCTCTACTTGACTCTACTACACTCTAGCATGTCTCTACTACACTCTACCATGGCTCTACTTCATTCTACTTGACTCTACTACAATCTACCATGGCTCTACTCCATTGTACCATGGCTCTACTTGACTCTACTTGGCTCTTCTACACTCTCCTATTGCTCTACTTGACTCTACTAAACTCTACCATGACACTACTTGGCTCTACTTGACTCTACTACACTCTAGCATGTCACTACTACACTCTTCCATGGCTCTACTTCATTCTACTTGACTCTACTACACTCTACCATGGCTCTACTCCATTGTACCATGGCTCTACTTGACTCTACTTGGCTCTCCTACACTCTCCCGTTGCTCTACTTGACTCTACTTGGCTCTACTACACTCTACCATGGCTCTACTTGGCTCTACTTCACTCTACTACATTCTACCATGGCTCTACCTGGCTCTACGTGACTCTACTACACTCTACCATGGCTCTACTTGACTCTACTACACTCTACCATGGCTCTACTTGGCTCTACTTGACTCTACTATACTCTACCATGGCTCTACTTGACTCTCCTTGACTCTACTACATTCTGCTATGGCTCTACTTGACTCTACTTGACTGTACTACACTCTACCGTGGCTCTACTCTATTGTACCATTTCTCTACTTGACACTACATGACTCTACTACATTCTACCATGTTTCTACTTGACTCTACTACACTCTACGGTGCCTCTACTTCGCTATACTTGACTCTACTACACTATATCATTGCTAGACCTGGCTCTACTTGTCTCTACTACACTCTACCTTGGTTCTACTACATCATACCATGGATCCACGTGACTCTACGTGACTCTACTACACTCTACGATGGTTGAACCTGGTTCTACTACATTCTACCATGGCTCTACTTGACTGTACATGACTCTACTACATTCTACCAATGCTCTACTTGGCTCTACTTGACTCTACTTTAATCTACCATGGCTCTACTTCGCTCTACTTGAGTCCACTACACCCTACCTTGGCTCTACTTGGCTATACGTGACTGTACTACACTCTACCATGGATTTACCTGGCTCTACTTGACTCTACTACATTCTACCCTGTCTCTACTACATTCTACCATGGCTCCACGGGACTCTACTTGACTCTGCTGCATTCTACCATGGCTCTACCTGGCTCTACTACATTCTACCATGGCTCTAATTGGCTCTACATGACTCTATACTACATGCTACCGTGGCTCTACTTGACTCTACTACACTCTACCATGGCTCTACTCCATTGTACCATGGCTCTACTTGACACTACATGATTCTACTACATTCTACCATGGCTCTACTTGACTCTACTACTCTCTACCTTGGCTCTACTACATCCTATCATGGATCCACGTGACTCTACTTTAGTCTCCTACACACTACCATGGCTCTACCTTGCTCTACTACATTCTACCATGGCTCTACTTGACTCTACATGACTCTACTACATTCTACCTTGGCTATACTTGACTCTACTTGACTTTCCTACACTCTACCATTGCTCTACTTGGTTCTACTACACTCTACCATGGCTCTACTTGGCTCTACTTGACTCTACCACACTCTACCATGTCTCTACTACATTCTACCATGGCTCCACGTGACTCTACATGACTCTACTACATTCTACCATAGCTCTACTTGACTCTGTATGCCTCTACTACATTCTACCACGGCTCTACTTGATGCTACTTGACTCTACTTGATTCTGTCATGGCTCTACTTGACTCTACTTGACTGTACTACACTCTACCTTGGCTCTACTTCATTCTACCATGGCTCCACGTGACTCTACTTGACTCTACTGCATTCTACCATGGCTCTACCAGGCTCTACTACATTCTACCATGACTCTACTTGGTACTACATGACTCTACTACATGCTACCGTGGGTCTACTTGGCTCTACATGACTCTACTACACTCTACCATGGCTCTACTCCATTGTACCATGGCTCTACTTGACACTACATGATTCTACTACATTCTACCATGGCTCTACTTGACTCTACTACTCTCTACCTTGGCTCTACTACATCCTATCATGGATCCACGTGACTCTACTTTAGTCTCCTACACACTACCATGGCTCTACCTTGCTCTACTACATTCTACCATGGCTCTACTTGACTCTACATGACTCTACTACATTCTACCTTGGCTATACTTGACTCTACTTGACTTTCCTACACTCTACCATTGCTCTACTTGGTTCTACTACACTCTACCATGGCTCTACTTGGCTCTACTTGACTCTACCACACTCTACCATGTCTCTACTACATTCTACCATGGCTCCACGTGACTCTACATGACTCTACTACATTCTACCATAGCTCTACTTGACTCTGTATGCCTCTACTACATTCTACCACGGCTCTACTTGATGCTACTTGACTCTACTTGATTCTGTCATGGCTCTACTTGACTCTACTTGACTGTACTACACTCTACCTTGGCTCTACTTCATTCTACCATGGCTCCACGTGACTCTACTTGACTCTACTGCATTCTACCATGGCTCTACCAGGCTCTACTACATTCTACCATGGCTCTACTTGGTACTACATGACTCTACTACATGCTACCGTGGGTCTACTTGGCTCTACATGACTCTACTACACTCTACCATGGCTCTACTCCATTGTACCATGGCTGTACTTCAAACTACATGCCTCTACTATATTCCACCATGGCTCTACATGACTCTACTACACTCTACCATGGCTCTACTCCATTGTACCATGGCTGTACTTCACACTACATTCCTCTACTACATCTACCATGGCTCTACTTGGCTCTACTACACTCTACCATGGCTCTACTTGGCTCTACTTGACTCTACTACACTTTACCATGGCACTACTTGGCTGTACTTGACTCTACTACATTCTACCATGTCTCTACTCCATTGTACCATGGCTCTACTTGACTCTACATGACTCTACTACATTCTACAATGGCTCCACTTGACTCTACATCACTCTACTACACTCCACCATGGCTATACTTGACTCTACTTGACCTTCCTACACCTAACCATAGCTCTACTTGGCTCTACTACACTCTACCATGGCTCTACTTGGTTCTACTTGACTCTACTACACTCTACCATGGCACTATTTGGCTCTACTTGACTCTCCTACACTCTAGCATGTCTCTACTACATTCTACCATGGCTCCACGTGACTCTACGTGACTCTTCTACATTCTACCATAGCTCTACTTGACTCTGTATGCCTCTACTACATTCTACCATGGCTCTACTTGACGATACTTGACTCTACTACATTCTGTCATGGCTCTACTTGACTCTACTTCACTGTACTACACTCAACCTTAGCTCTACTTCATTCTACCATTGCTCCACGTGACTCTACTTGACTCTACTGCATTCTACCATGGCTCTACTACATTCTACCATGGCTCTACTTGGTACTACATGACTCTACTACATGCTACCGTGGCTCTACTTGGCTCTAGATGACTCTACTACACTCTACCATGACTCTACTCCATTGTACCATTGCTGTACTTCACACTACATGCCTCTACTACATTCTACCATCGCTCTACTTGGCTCTACTACACTCTACCATGGCTCTACTTGACTCTACTTGACTCTACTACACTCTACCATGGCTCTACTCCATTGTACCATGGCTCTACTTGACTCTACATGACTCTACTACATTCTACCATGGCTCTACCTGACTCTACATCACTCTATTAAATTGTACCATAGCTATACTTGACTCTACTTCACTTTCCTGCACTCTACCATTGCTCTACTTGGCTCTACTACACTCTACCATGGCTCTACTTGGCTCTACTTCACTCTACTACACTCTACCATGGCACTACTTGGCTCTACTTGATTCTACTACACTCTAGCATGTCTCTACTACACCCTAGCATGGCTCTACTTCATTCTACTTGACTCTACTACACTCTACCATGGCTCTACTCCATTGTACCATGGCTCTACTTGACTCTACTTGTCTTTCCTACACTCTCCCGTTGCTCTACTTGACTCTACTTGGCTCTACTACACTCTACCATGTTTCTACTTGGCTCTACTTGACTCTACTTGACTCTACTTGACTCTACTACATTCTACCATGGCTCTACCTGGCTCTACGTGACTCTACTACACTCTACCATGGCTCTACTTGACTCTACTACACTCTACCATGGCTCTACTTGACTCTACTACACTCTACCATGGCTCTACTCCATTGTACCATGGCTGTACTTCACACTACATGCCTCTACTATATTCTACCATGGCTCTACATGACTCTACTACACTCTACCATGGCTCTACTCCATTGTACCATGGCTGTACTTCACACTACATGCCTCTACTATATTCTACCATGGCTCTACGTGACTCTACTACACTCTACCATGGCTCTACTCCATTGTACCATAGCTGTACTTCACACTACATGCCTCTACTACACTCTGCCATGGCTCTAATTGGCTCTACTACACTCTACCATGTCTCTACTACATTCTACCATGGTTCCACGTGACTCTACGTGACTGTACTACGTTCTACCATAGCTCTACTTGACTCTGTATGCCTCTACTACATTCTATCATCACTCTACTTGATGCTTCTTGACTCTACTACATTCTGTCATGGCTCTACTTGACTCTACTTGACTGTACTACACTCTACTTTGGCTCTACTTCATTCTACCATGGCTCCACGTGACTCTACTTGACTCTACTGCATTCTACCAAGGCTCTACTTGGTACTACATGACTCTACTACATGCTACCGTGGCTCTACTTGTCTCTAGATGACTCTACTACACTCTACCATGGCTCTACTCCATTGTACCATGGCTGTACTTCACACTACATGACTCTACTACATTCTACCATGGCTCTATTTGGCTCTACTACACTCTACCATGGGTCTACTTGGCTCTACTTCACTCTACTACACTCTACCATGGCTCTACTCCATTGTACCATGGCTGTACTTGACTCTACATGACTCTACTACATTCTACAATGGCTCTACTTGATTCTACATCACTCTACTACATTCTACCATAGCTATACTTGACTCTACTTGACCTTCCTACACTCTACCATTGCTCTACTTGGCTCTACTACACTCTACCATGGCTCTACTTGGCTCTACTTGACTCTACTACACTCTACCATGGCACTATTTGGCTCTACTTGACCCTACTACACTCTAGCATGTCTCTACTACATTCTACCATGGCTCCACGTGACTCTACGTGACTCTACTACATTCTACCATAGCTCTACTTGACTCTGTATATGCCTCTCCTACATTCTACCATGGCTCTACTTGACGCTACTTGACTCTACTACATTCTGTCATGGCTCTACTTGACTCTACTTGACGGTACTACACTCTACCTTGGCTCTACTTCGTTCTACCATGGCTCCACGTGACTCTACTTGACTCTACTTTATTCTACCATGGCTCTACCTGGCTCTACTACATACTACCATGGCTCTTCTTGGTACTACATGACTCTACTACATGCTACCGTGGCTCTACTTGGCTCTACATGACTTTACTACACTCTACCATGGCTCTACTCCAGTGTACCATGGCTGTACTTCACACTACATGACTCTATTACATTCTACCATGGCTCTACCTGGCTCTACTACATTCTACCATGGCTCTACTTGGTACTACATGACTCTACTACATGCTACCGTGGCTCTACTTGACTCTACATGACTCTACTACACTCTACCATGGCTCCACTCCATTGTACCATGGCTGTACTTCACACTACATGCCTCTACTATATTCTACCATGGCTCTACATGACTCTACTACACTCTACCATGGCTCTACTCCATTGTACCATGGCTCTACTTGACTCTGTATGCCTCTACTACATTCTACCATGGCTCTACTTGACGCTACTTGACTCTACTACATTCTGTCATGGCTCTACTTGACTCTACTTGACGGTACTACACTCTACCTTGGCTCTACTTCATTCTACCATGGCTCAACGTGACTCTACTTGACTCTACTGCATTCTACCATGGCTCTACCTGGCTCTACTACATACTACCATGGCTCTACTTAGAACTACATGACTCTACTACATGCTACCGTGGCTCTACTTGGCTCTACATGACTCTACTACACACTACCATGGCTCTACTCCAGTGTACCATGGCTGTACTTCACACTACATGACTCTACTACATTCTACCATGGCTCATCCTGGCTCTACTACATTCTACCATGGCTTTACTTGGTACTACATGACTCTACTACATGCTACCGTGGCTCTACTTGGCTCTACATGACTCTACTACACTCTACCATGGCTCTACTCCATTGTACCTTGGCTGTACTTCACACTACATGACTCTACTACATTCTACCATGGCTTTACTTGGCTCTACTACACTCTACCATGGCTCTATTTGGCTCTACTTGACTCTACTACACTCTACCATGGCACTACTTGGCTCTACTTGACTCTACTACATTCTACCATGTCTCTACTACATTCTACCATGGCTCCACGTGACTCTACGTGACTCTACTACATTCTACCATAGCTCTACTTGACTCTGTATGCCTCTACTACATTCTACCATGGCTCTACTTGTCGTTACTTGACTCTACTAGATTCTGTCACGGCTCTACTTCACTCTACTTCACTGTACTACACTCTACCGTGGCTCTACTTCATTCTACCATGGCTCCACGTGACTCTACTTGACTCTACTGCATTCTACCATGGCTCTACCTGGCTCTACTACATTCTACCATGGCTCTACTTGGAACTACATGACTCTGCTACATGCTACCGTGTCTCTACTTGGCTCTACATGACACTACTACACTCTACCATGGCTCCACTCCATTGTACCTGGGCTGTACTTCACACTACATGACTCTACTACATTCTACCATGGCTCTACTTGGCTCTACTCCACTCTACCATGGCTCTGCTTGACTGTACTTGACTCTACTACACTCTACCATGGCTCTACTCCATTGTACCATGTCTCTACTTGACTCTACATGACTCTACTACACTCTACCATGGCTCTACTTGACTCTACTACACTCTACCATGGCTCTACTTGGCTCTACTTGACTCTACTACACTCTACCTTGGCTCTACTTGACTCTCCTTGACTCTACTACATTCTGCTATGGCTCTACTTGACTCTACTTGACTGTACTACACTCTACCGTGGCTCTACTCTATTGTACCATGGCTCTACTTGACACTACATGACTCTACTACATTCTACCATGTTTCTACTTGACTCTACTACACTCTACGATGCCTCTACTTGGCTATACTTGACTCTACTACACTATATCATTGCTAGACCTGGCTCTACTTGTCTCTACTACACTCTACCTTGGTTCTACTACATCATACCATGGATCCACGTGACTCTACGTGACTCTACTACACTCTACGATGGTTGAACCTGGTTCTACTACATTCTACCATGGCTCTACTTGACTGTACATGACTCTACTACATTCTACCATGGGTCTCCTTGGCTCTACTTGACTCTACTTCAATCTACCATGGCTCTACTTGGCTCTACTTGAGTCCACTACACCCTACCTTGGCTCTACTTGGCTATACGTGACTGTACTACACTCTACCATGGCTTTACCTGGCTCTACTTGACTCTACTACACTCTACCATGTCTCTACTACATTCTACCATGGCTCCACGGGACTCTGCTTGACTCTGCTGCATTCTACCATGGCTCTACCTGGCTCTACTACATTCTACCATGGCTCTACTTGGCTCTACATGACTCTATACTACATGCTACCGTGGCTCTACTTGACTCTACTACACACTACCATGGCTCTACTCCATTGTACCATGGCTCTACTTGACACTACATGATCCTACTACATTCTACCATGGCTCTACTTGACTCTACTACTCTCTACCTTGGCTCTACTACATCCTATCATGGATCCACGTGACTCTACTTTAGTCTCCTACACACTACCATGGCTCTACCTTGCTCTACTACATTCTACCATGGCTCTACTTGACTCTACATGACTCTACTACATTCTACCTTGGCTATACTTGACTCTACTTGACTTTCCTACACTCTACCATTGCTCTACTTGGTTCTACTACACTCTACCATGGCTCTACTTGGCTCTACTTGACTCTACCACACTCTACCATGTCTCTACTACATTCTACCATGGCTCCACGTGACTCTACATGGCTCTACTACATTCTACCATAGCTCTACTTGACTCTGTATGCCTCTACTACATTCTACCACGGCTCTACTTGACGCTACTTGACTCTACTTCATTCTGTCATGGCTCTACTTGACTCTACTTGACTGTACTACACTCTACCTTGGCTCTACTTCATTCTACCATGGTTCCACGTGACTCTACTTGACTCTACTGCATTCTACCATGGCTCTACCAGGCTCTACTACATTCTACCATGGCTCTACTTGGTACTACATGACTCTACTACATGCTACCGTGGGTCTACTTGGCTCTACATGACTCTACTACACTCTACCTTGGCTCTACTCCATTGTACCATGGCTGTACTTCACACTTCATGCCTCTACTATATTCCACCATGGCTCTACATGACTCTACTACACTCTACCATGGCTCTACTCCATTGTACCATGGCTGTACTTCACACTACATTCCTCTACTACATCTACCATGGCTCTACTTGGCTCTACTACACTCTACCATGGCTCTACTTGGCTCTACTTGACTCTACTACACTTTACCATGGCACTACTTGGCTCCACTTGACTCTACTACATTCTACCATGTCTCTACTCCATTGTACCATGGCTCTACTTGACTCTACATGACTCTACTACATTCTACAATGGCTCTACTTGACTCTACATCACTCTACTACACTCTACCATGGCTATACTTGACTCTACTTGACCTTCCTACACCTAACCATAGCTCTACTTGGCTCTACTACACTCTACCATGGCTCTACTTGGTTCTACTTGACTCTACTACACTCTACCATGGCACTATTTGGCTCTACTTGACTCTCCTACACTCTAGCATGTCTCTACTACATTCTACCATGGCTCTACGTGACTCTACGTGACTCTACTACATTCTACCATAGCTCTACTTGACTCTGTATGCCTCTACTACATTCTACCATGGCTCTACTTGACGCTACTTGACTCTACTACATTCTTTCATGGCTCTACTTGACTGTACTACACTCAACCTTGGCTCTACTTCATTCTACCATGGCTCCACGTGACTCTACTTGACTCTACTGCATTCTACCATGGTTCTACCTGGCTCTACTACATTCTACCATGGCTCTACTTGGTACTACATGACTCTACTACATGCTACCGTGGCTCTACTTGGCTCTAGATGACTCTACTACACTCTACCATGGCTCTACTCCATTGTACCATTGCTGTACTTCACACTACATGCCTCTACTACATTCTACCATCGCTCTACTTGGCTCTACTGCACTCTACCATGGCTCTACTCCACTCTACCATGGCTCTACTCCATTGTACCATGGCTCTACTTGACTCTACATGACTCTACTACATTCTACCATGGCTCTACCTGACTCTACATCACTCTATTAAATTCTACCATAGCTATACTTGACTCTACTTCACTTTCCTGCACTCTACCATTGCTCTACTTGGATCTACTACACTCTACCATGGCTCTACTTGGCTCTACTTCACTCTACTACACTCTACCATGGCACTACTTGGCTCTACTTGACTCTACTACACTCTAGCATGTCTCTACTACACCCTAGCATGGCTCTACTTCATTCTACTTGACTCTACTACACTCTGCCATGGCTCTACTCCATTGTACCATGGCTCTACTTGACTCTACTTGTCTTTCCTACACTCTCCCGTTGCTCTACTTGACTCTACTTGGCTCTACTACACTCTACCATGGTTCTACTTGGCTCTACTTGACTCTACTACACTCTACCATGGCTCTACTTGACTCTACTTGACTCTACTTGACTCTACTACATTCTACCATGGCTCTACCTGGCTCTACGTGACTCTACTACACTCTACCATGGCTCTACTTGACTCTACTACACTCTACCATGGCTCTACTCCATTGTACCATGGCTCTACTTGACTCTACTTGGCTCTCCTACACTCTCCCATTGCTCTACTTGGCTCTACATTACTCTACTACACTCTACCATGGCTCTACTCCATTGTACCATGGCTGTACTTCACACTACATGCCTCTACTATATTCTACCATGGCTCTACATGACTCTACTACACTCTACCATGGCTCTACTCCATTGTACCATGGCTGTACTTCACACTACATGCCTCTACTATATTCTACCATGGCTCTACGTGACTCTACTACACTCTACCATGGCTCTACTCCATTGTACCATGGCTGTACTTCACACTACATGCCTCTACTACATTCTGCCATGGATCTAATTGGCTCTACTACACTCTACCATGATTCTACTTGGCTCTACTTGACTCTACTACACTCTACCATGGCTCTACTTGACTCTACTTGACTCTACTTGACTCTACGACATTCTACCATGGCTCTACCTGGCTCTACGTGACTCTACTACACTCTACCATGGCTCTACTTGACTCTACTACACTCTACGATGCCTCTACTTGGCTATACTTGACTCTACTACACTATATCATTGCTAGACCTGGCTCTACTTGTCTCTACTACACTCTACCTTGGTTCTACTACATCATACCATGGATCCACGTGACTCTACTACACTCTACGATGGTTGAACCTGGTTCTACTACATTCTACCATGGCTCTACTTGACTGTACATGACTCTACTACATTCTACCATGGCTCTCCTTGGCTCTACTTGACTCTACTTTAATCTACCATGGCTCTACTTGGCTCTACTTGAGTCCACTACACCGTACCTTGGCTCTACTTGGCTATACGTGACTGTACTACACTCTACCATGGCTTTACCTGGCTCTACTTGACTCTACTACACTCTACCATGTCTCTACTACATTCTACCATGGCTCCACGTGACTCTACTTGACTCTACTGCATTCTACCATGGCTCTACCAGGCTCTGCTACATTCTACCATGGCTCTACTTGGTACTACATGACTCTACTACATGCTACCGTGGGTCTACTTGGCTCTACATGACTCTACTACACTCTACCATGGCTCTACTCCATTGTACCATGGCTGTACTTCACACTTCATGCCTCTACTATATTCCACCATGGTTCTACATGACTCTACTACACTCTACCATGGCTCTACTCCATTGTACCATGGCTGTACTTCACACTACATTCCCCTACTACATCTACCATGGCTCTACTTGGCTCTACTACACTCTACCATGGCTCTACTTGGCTCTACTTGACTCTACTACACTTTACCATGGCACTACTAGGCTCTACTTGACTCTACTACATTCTAACATGTCTCTACTCCATTGTACCATGGCTCTACTTGACTCTACATGACTGTACTACATTCTACAATGGCTCTACTTGACTCTACATCACTCTACTACACTCTACCATGGCTATACTTGACTCTACTTGACCTTCCTACACCTAACCATAGCTCTACTTGGCTCTACTACACTCTACCATGGCTCTACTTGGTTCTACTTGACTCTACTACACTCTACCATGGCACTATTTGGCTCGACTTGACTCTGCTACACTGTAGCATGTCTCTACTACATTCTACCATGGCTCCACGTGACTCTACGTGACTCTACTACATTCTACCATAGCTCTACTTGACTCTGTATGCCTCTACTACATTCTACCATGGCTCTACTTGACGCTACTTGACTCTACTACATTCTGTCATGGCTCTACTTGACTCTACTTGACTGTACTACACTCAACCTTGGCTCTACTTCATTCTACCATGGCTCCACGTGACTCTACCTGACTCTACTGCATTCTACCATGGCTCTACCTGGCTCTACTACATTCTACCATGGCTCTACTTGGTACTACATGACTCTACTACATGCTACCGTGGCTCTACTTGGCTCTAGATGACTCTACTACACTCTACCATGGCTCTACTTGACTCTACTTGACTCTACTACACTCTACCATGGCTCTACTCCATTGTACCATGGCTCTACTTGACTCTACATGACTCTACTACATTCTACCATGGCTCTACCTGACTCTACATCACTCTATTAAATTGTACCATAGCTATACTTGACTCTACTTCACTTTCCTGCACTCTACCATTGCTCTACTTGGCTCTACTACACTCTACCATGGCTCTACTTGGCTCTACTTCACTCTACTACACTCTACCATGGCACTACTTGGCTCTACTTGACTCTACTACACTCTAGCATGTCTCTACTACACCCTAGCATGGCTCTACTTCATTCTACTTGACTCTATTGCACTCTGCCATGGCTCTACTCCATTGTACCATGGCTCTACTTGACTCTACTTGTCTTTCCTACACTCTCCCGTTGCTCTACTTGACTCTACTTGGCTCTACTACACTCTACCATGGTTCTACATGGCTCTACTTGACTCTACTACACTCTACCATGGCTCTACTTGACTCTACTTGACTCTACTTGACTCTACTACATTCTACCATGGCTCTACCTGGCTCTACGTGACTCTCCTACACTCTACCATGGCTCTACTTGACTCTACTACACTCTACCATGGCTCTACTCCATTGTACCATGGCTCTACTTGACTCTACTTGACTCTCCTAAACTCTCCCATTGCTCTACTTGGCTCTACATTACTCTACTACACTCTACCATGGCTCTACTCCATTGTACCATGGCTGTACTTCACACTACATGCCTCTACTATATTCTACCATGGCTCTACATGACTCTACTACACTCTACCATGGCTCTACTCCATTGTACCATGGCTGTACTTCACACTACATGCCTCTACTATATTCTACCATGGCTCTACGTGACTCTACTACACTCTACCATGGCTCTACTCCATTGTACCATGGCTGTACTTCACACTACATGCCTCTACTACATTCTGCCATGGCTCTAATTGGCTCTACTACACTCTACCATGGTTCTACTTGGCTCTACTTGACTCTACTACACTCTACCATGGCTCTACTTGACTCTACTTGACTCTACTTGACTCTACTACATTCTACCATGGTTCTACCTGGCTCTACGTGACTCTACTACACTCTACCATGGCTCTACTTGACTCTACTACACTCTACCATGGCTCTACTCCATTGTACCATGGCTCTACTTGACTCTACTTGGCTCTCCTACACTCTCCCATTGCTCTACTTGGCTCTACATTACTCTACTACACTCTACCATGGCTCTACTCCATTGTACCATGGCTGTACTTCACACTACATGCCTCTACTATATTCTACCATGGCTCTACATGACTCTACTACACTCTACCATGGCTCTACTCCATTGTACCATGGCTGTACTTCACACTACATGCCTCTACTATATTCTACCATGGCTCTACGTGACTCTACTACACTCTACCATGGCTCTACTCCATTGTACCATGGCTGTACTTCACACTACATGCCTCTACTACATTCTGCCATGGCTCTAATTGGCTCTACTACACTCTACCATGGCTCTACTTGGCTCTACTTGATTCTACTACACTTTACCATGGCACTACTTGGCTCTACTTGACTCTACTACACTCTACCATGTCTCTACTACATTCTAACATGGTTCCACGTGACTCTACGTGACTGTACTACGTTCTACCATAGCTCTACTTGACTCTGTATGCCTCTACTACATTCTATCATCACTCTACTTGATGCTACTTGACTCTACTACATTCTGTCATGGCTCTTCTTGATTCTACTTGACTGTACTACACTCTACTTTGGCTTTACTTCATTCTACCATGGCTCCACGTGACTCTACTTGACTCTACTGCATTCTGCCATGGCTCTACTTGGTACTACATGACTCTACTACATGCTACCGTGGCTCTACTTGTCTCTACATGACTCTACTACACTCTACCATGGCTCTACTCCATTGTACCATGGCTGTACTTCACACTACATGACTCTACTACATTCTACCATGGCTCTACTTCGCTCTACTACACTCTACCATGGGTCTACTTGGCTCAACTTGACTCTACTACATTCTACCATGGCTCTACTCCATTGTACCATGGCTGTACTTGACTCTACATGACTCTACTACATTCTACAATGGCTCTACTTGATTCTACATCACTCTACTACATTCTACCATGGCTATACTTGACTCTACTTGACCTTCCTACACTCTACCATTGCTCTACTTGGCTCTACTACACTCTACCATGGCTCTACTTGGTTCTACTTGACTCTACTACACTCTACCATGGCACTATTTGGCTCTACTTGACTCTACTACACTCTAGCATGTCTCTACTACATTCTACCATGGCTCCACGTGACTCTACGTGACTCTACTACATTCTACCATAGCTCTACTTGACTCAGTATGCCTCTACTACATTCTACCATGGCTCTACTTGACGCTACTTGACTCTACTACATTCTGTCATGGCTCTACTTGACTCTACTACTCTCTACCTTGGCTCTACTACATCCTATCATGGATCAACGTGACTCTACTTTAGTCTCCTACACACTACCATGGCTCTACCTTGCTCTACTAAATTCTACCATGGCTCTACTTGACTCTACATGACTCTACTACATTCTACCTTGGCTATACTTGACTCTACTTGACTTTCCTACACTCTACCATTGCTCTACTTGGTTCTACTACACTCTACCATGGCTCTACTTGGCTCTACTTGACTCTACCACACTCTACCATGTCTCTACTACATTCTACCATGGCTCCACGTGACTCTTCATGACTCTACTACATTCTACCATAGCTCTACTTGACTCTGTATGCCTCTACTACATTCTACCACGGCTCTACTTGACGCTACTTGACTCTACTTCATTCTGTCATGGCTGTACTTGACTCTACTTGACTGTATTACACTCTACCTTGGCTCTACTTCATTCTACCATGGCTCCACGTGACTCTACTTGACTCTACTGCATTCTACCATGGCTCTACCAGGCTCTGCTACATTCTACCATGGCTCTACTTGGTACTACATGACTCTACTACATGCTACCGTGGGTCTACTTGGCTCTACATGACTCTACTACACTCTACCATGGCTCTACTCCATTGTACCATGGCTGTACTTCACACTTCATGCCTCTACTATATTCCACCATGGTTCTACATGACTCTACTACACTCTACCATGGCTCTACTCCATTGTACCATGGCTGTACTTCACACTACATTCCCCTACTACATCTACCATGGCTCTACTTGGCTCTACTACACTCTACCATGGCTCTACTTGGCTCTACTTGACTCTACTACACTTTACCATGGCACTACTTGGCTCTACTTGACTCTACTACATTCTAACATGTCTCTACTCCATTGTACCATGGCTCTACTTGACTCTACATGACTCTACTACATTCTACAATGGCTCTACTTGACTCTACATCACTCTACTACACTCTACCATGGCTATACTTGACTCTACTTGACCTTCCTACACCTAACCATAGCTCTACTTGGCTCTACTACACTCTACCATGGCTCTACTTGGTTCTACTTGACTCTACTACACTCTACCATGGCACTATTTGGCTCGACTTGACTCTGCTACACTGTAGCATGTCTCTACTACATTCTACCATGGCTCCACGTGACTCTACGTGACTCTACTACATTCTACCATAGCTCTACTTGACTCTGTATGCCTCTACTACATTCTACCATGGCTCTACTTGACGCTACTTGACTCTACTACATTCTGTCATGGCTCTACTTGACTCTACTTGACTGTACTACACTCAACCTTGGCTCTACTTCATTCTACCATGGCTCCACGTGACTCTACCTGACTCTACTGCATTCTACCATGGCTCTACCTGGCTCTACTACATTCTACCATGGCTCTACTTGGTACTACATGACTCTACTACATGCTACCGTGGCTCTACTTGGCTCTAGATGACTCTACTACACTCTACCATGGCTCTACTCCATTGTACCATTGCTGTACTTCACACTACATGCCTCTACTACATTCTACCATCGCTCTACTTGGCTCTACTACACTCTACCATGGCTCTACTTGACTCTACTTGACTCTACTACACTCTACCATGGCTCTACTCCATTGTACCATGGCTCTACTTGACTCTACATGACTCTACTACATTCTACCATGGCTCTACCTGACTCTACATCACTCTATTAAATTGTACCATAGCTATACTTGACTCTACTTCACTTTCCTGCACTCTACCATTGCTCTACTTGGCTCTACTACACTCTACCATGGCTCTACTTGGCTCTACTTCACTCTACTACACTCTACCATGGCACTACTTGGCTCTACTTGACTCTACTACACTCTAGCATGTCTCTACTACACCCTAGCATGGCTCTACTTCATTCTACTTGACTCTATTGCACTCTGCCATGGTTCTACTCCATTGTACCATGGCTCTACTTGACTCTACTTGTCTTTCCTACACTCTCCCGTTGCTCTACTTGACTCTACTTGGCTCTACTACACTCTACCATGGTTCTACATGGCTCTACTTGACTCTACTACACTCTACCATGGCTCTACTTGACTCTACTTGACTCTACTTGACTCTACTACATTCTACCATGGCTCTACCTGGCTCTACGTGACTCTACTACACTCTACCATGGCTCTACTTGACTCTACTACACTCTACCATGGCTCTACTCCATTGTACCATGGCTCTACTTGACTCTACTTGACTCTCCTAAACTCTCCCATTGCTCTACTTGGCTCTACATTACTCTACTACACTCTACCATGGCTCTACTCCATTGTACCATGGCTGTACTTCACACTACATGCCTCTACTATATTCTACCATGGCTCTACATGACTCTACTACACTCTACCATGGCTCTACTCCATTGTACCATGGCTGTACTTCACACTACATGCCTCTACTATATTCTACCATGGCTCTACGTGACTCTACTACACTCTACCATGGCTCTACTCCATTGTACCATGGCTCTACTTGACTCTACTTGGCTCTCCTACACTCTCCCATTGCTCTACTTGGCTCTACATTACTCTACTACACTCTACCATGGCTCTACTCCATTGTACCATGGCTGTACTTCACACTACATGCCTCTACTATATTCTACCATGGCTCTACATGACTCTACTACACTCTACCATGGCTCTACTCCATTGTACCATGGCTGTACTTCACACTACATGCCTCTACTATATTCTACCATGGCTCTACGTGACTCTACTACACTCTACCATGGCTCTACTCCATTGTACCATGGCTGTACTTCACACTACATGCCTCTACTACATTCTGCCATGGCTCTAATTGGCTCTACTACACTCTACCATGGCTCTACTTGGCTCTACTTGATTCTACTACACTTTACCATGGCACTACTTGGCTCTACTTGACTCTACTACACTCTACCATGTCTCTACTACATTCTAACATGGTTCCACGTGACTCTACGTGACTGTACTACGTTCTACCATAGCTCTACTTGACTCTGTATGCCTCTACTACATTCTATCATCACTCTACTTGATGCTACTTGACTCTACTACATTCTGTCATGGCTCTTCTTGACTCTACTTGACTGTTCTACACTCTACTTTGGCTTTACTTCATTCTACCATGGCTCCACGTGACTCTACTTGACTCTACTGCATTCTGCCATGGCTCTACTTGGTACTACATGACTCTACTACATGCTACCGTGGCTCTACTTGTCTCTACATGACTCTACTACACTCTACCATGGCTCTACTCCATTGTACCATGGCTGTACTTCACACTACATGACTCTACTACATTCTACCATGGCTCTACTTCGCTCTACTACACTCTACCATGGGTCTACTTGGCTCAACTTGACTCTACTACATTCTACCATGGCTCTACTCCATTGTACCATGGCTGTACTTGACTCTACATGACTCTACTACATTCTACAATGGCTCTACTTGATTCTACATCACTCTACTACATTCTACCATGGCTATACTTGACTCTACTTGACCTTCCTACACTCTACCATTGCTCTACTTGGCTCTACTACACTCTACCATGGCTCTATTTGGCTCTACTTGACTCTACTACACTCTAGCATGTCTCTACTACATTCTACCATGGCTCCACGTGACTCTACGTGACTTTACTACATTCTACCATAGCTCTACTTGACTCTGTATGCCTCTACTACATTCTACCATGGCTCTACTTGACGCTACTTGACTCTACTACATTCTGTCATGGCTCTACTTGACTCTACTTGACGGTACTACACTCTATCTTGGCTCTACTTCGTTCTACCATGGCTCCACGTGACTCTACTTGACTCTACTGCATTCTACCATGGCTCTACCTGGCTCTACTACATACTACCATGGCTCTACTTGGTACTACATGACTCTACTACATGCTACCGTGGCTCTACTTGGCTCTACATGACTCTACTACACTCTACCATGGCTCTACTCCATTGTACCATGGCTGTACTTCACACTACATGACTCTACTACATTCTACCATGGCTCTACTTCGCTCTACTACACTCTACCATGGGTCTACTTGGCTCAACTTGACTCTACTACATTCTACCATGGCTCTACTCCATTGTACCATGGCTGTACTTGACTCTACATGACTCTACTACATTCTACAATGGCTCTACTTGATTCTACATCACTCTACTACATTCTACCATGGCTATACTTGACTCTACTTGACCTTCCTACACTCTACCATTGCTCTACTTGGCTCTACTACACTCTACCATGGCTCTACTTGGTTCTACTTGACTCTACTACACTTTACCATGGCACTACTTGGCTCTACTTGACTCTACTACACTCTACCATGTCTCTACTACATTCTAACATGGTTCCACGTGACTCTACGTGACTGTACTACGTTCTACCATAGCTCTACTTGACTCTGTATGCCTCTACTACATTCTATCATCACTCTACTTGATGCTACTTGACTCTACTACATTCTGTCATGGCTCTTCTTGACTCTACTTGACTGTACTACACTCTACTTTGGCTTTACTTCATTCTACCATGGCTCCACGTGACTCTACTTGACTCTACTGCATTCTGCCATGGCTCTACTTGGTACTACATGACTCTACTACATGCTACCGTGGCTCTACTTGTCTCTACATGACTCTACTACACTCTACCATGGCTCTACTCCATTGTACCATGGCTGTACTTCACACTACATGACTCTACTACATTCTACCATGGCTCTACTTCGCTCTACTACACTCTACCATGGGTCTACTTGGCTCAACTTGACTCTACTACATTCTACCATGGCTCTACTCCATTGTACCATGGCTGTACTTGACTCTACATGACTCTACTACATTCTACAATGGCTCTACTTGATTCTACATCACTCTACTACATTCTACCATGGCTATACTTGACTCTACTTGACCTTCCTACACTCTACCATTGCTCTACTTGGCTCTACTACACTCTACCATGGCTCTACTTGGTTCTACTTGACTCTACTACACTCTACCATGGCACTATTTGGCTCTACTTGACTCTACTACACTCTAGCATGTCTCTACTACATTCTACCATGGCTCCACGTGACTCTACGTGACTTTACTACATTCTACCATAGCTCTACTTGACTCTGTATGCCTCTACTACATTCTACCATGGCTCTACTTGACGCTACTTGACTCTACTACATTCTGTCATGGCTCTACTTGACTCTACTTGACGGTACTACACTCTATCTTGGCTCTACTTCGTTCTACCATGGCTCCACGTGACTCTACTTGACTCTACTGCATTCTACCATGGCTCTACCTGGCTCTACTACATACTACCATGGCTCTACTTGGTACTACATGACTCTACTACATGCTACCGTGGCTCTACTTGGCTCTACATGACTCTACTACACTCTACCATGGCTCTACTCCAGTGTACCATGGCTGTACTTCACACTACATGACTCTATTACATTCTACCATGGCTCTACTTGGTACTACATGACTCTACTACATGCTACCGTGGCTCTACTTGACTCTACATGACTCTACTACACTCTACCATGGCTCCACTCCATTGTACCATGGCTGTACTTCACACTACATGCCTCTACTATATTCTACCATGGCTCTACATGACTCTACTACACTCTACCATGGCTCTACTCCATTGTACCATGGCTGTACTTCACACTATATGCCTCTACTATATTCTACCATGGCTCTACATTACTCTACTACACTCTACCATGGCTGTACTCCATTGTACTATGGCTGTACTTCACACTACATGCCTCTACTACATTCTACCATGGCTCTAATTGGCTCTACTACACTCTACCATGGTTCTACTTGGCTCTACTTGACTCTACTACACTTTACCATGGCACTACTTGGCTCTACTTGACTCTACTACACTCTACCATGTCTCTACTACATTCTACCATGGTTCCACGTGACTCTACGTGACTGTACTACATTCTACCATAGCTCTACTTGACTCTGTATGCCTCTACTACATTCTACCATCGCTCTACTTGATGCTACTTGACTCTACTACATTCTGTCATGGCTCTACTTGACTCTACTTGACGGTACTGCACTCTACTTTGGCTCTACTTCATTCTTCCAAGGCTCCACGTGACTCTACTTGACTCTACTGCATTCTACCATGGCTCTACTTGGTACTACATGAATCTACTACATGCTACCGTGGCTCTACTTGTCTCTACATGACTCTACTACACTCTACCATGACTCTACTCCATTGTACCATGGCTGTACTTCACACTACATGACTCTACTACATTCTACCATCGCTCTACTTTGCTCTACAACACTCTACCATGGCTCTACTTGGCTCTACTTCACTCTGTTACACTCTACCATAGCTCTACTCCATTGTACCATGGCTGTACTTGACTCTACATGACTCTACTACATTCTACAATGGCTCTACTTGACTCTACATCACTCTACTACATTCTACCATCGCTATACTTGACTCTACTTGACCTTCCTACACTCTACCATTGCTCTACTTAGCTCTACTACACTCTACCATGGCTCTACTTGGTTCTACTTGACTCTACTATACTCTATGGCACTATTTGGCTCTACTTGACTCTACTACACTCTAGCATGTCTCTCCTGCATTCTACCATGGCTCCACGTGACTCTACGTGACTCTACTACATTCTACCATAGCTCTACTTGACTCTGTATGCCTCTACTACATTCTACCATGGCT
The DNA here is from genome assembly GCA_949130485.1 of Agelas oroides. Classification (NCBI taxonomy): domain Eukaryota; kingdom Metazoa; phylum Porifera; class Demospongiae; order Agelasida; family Agelasidae; genus Agelas; species Agelas oroides. Next base: position 3,064,476 of record OX422196.1, on the reverse strand, counting down.
CTACTTGACGCTACTTGACTCTACTACATTCTGTCATGGCTCTACTTGACTCTACTTGACGGTACTACACTCTACCTTGGCTCTACTTCATTCTAACATGGCTCCACGTGACTCTACTTGACTCTACTGCATTCTAACATGGCTCTACCTGGCTCTACTACATACTACCATGGCTCTACTTGGAACTACATGACTCTACTACATGCTACCGTGGCTCTACTTGGCTCTACATGACTCTACTACACACTACCATGGCTTTACTTGGTACTACATGACTCTACTACATGCTACCGTGGCTCTACTTGGCTCTACATGACTCTACTACACTCTACCATGGCTCTACTCCATTGTACCATGGCTGTACTTCACACTACATGACTCTACTACATTCTACCATGGCTTTACTTGGCTCTACTACACTCTACCGTGGCTAACTTTGGCTCTACTTGACTCTACTACACTCTACCATGGCACTACTTGGCTCTACTTGACTCTACTACATTCTACCTTGTCTCTACTACATTCTACCATGGCTCCACGTGACTCTACGTGACTCTACTACATTCTACCATAGCTCTACTTGACTCTGTATGCCTCTACTACATTCTACCATGGCTCTACTTGTCGTTACTTGACTCTACTACATTCTGTCACGGCTCTACTTCACTCTACTTCACTGTACTACACTCAACCGTGGCTCTACTTCATTCTACCATGGCTCCACTTGACTCTACTTGACTCTATTGCATTCTACCATGGCTCTACCTGGCTCTACTACATTCTACCATGGCTCTACTTGGCTCTACTCCACTCTACCATGGTTCTGCTTGACTCTACTTGACTCTACTACACTCTACCATGGCTCTACTCCATTGTACCATGTCTCTACTTGACTCTACATGACTCTACTACATTCTACCATGGCTCTACTTCACTCTACATCACTCTACTACATTCAACCATGGCTATACTTGACTCTACTTGACCTTCCTACACTCTACCATGGCTCTACTTGGCTCTACTACAATCTACCATGGCTCTACTTGGCTCTATACATGACTCTACTACATGCTACTGTGGCTCTCCTTGGCTCTACATGACTCTACTACACTCTACCATGGCTCTACTCCATTGTACCATGGCTGTACTTCGCACTACATGACTCTACTACATTCTACCAATGCTCTCTTTGGTTCTACTACACTCTACAATGGCTCTACTTGGCTCTACTTGACTCTACTACACTCTACCATGGCACTACTTGGCTGTACTGGACTCTACTACACTCTACCATGTGTCTACTACATTCTACAATCGCTCTACTTGATGCTACTTGACTCTACTACATTCTGTCATTGCTCTACTTGACTCTACTTGACGGTACTACACTCTACTTTGGCTCTACTTCATTCTATCATGGCTCCACGTGACTCTACTTGACTCTACTGCATTCTACCATGGCTCTACTTGGTACTACATGACTCTACTACATGCTACCGTGGCTCTACTTGTCTCTACATGACTCTACTACACTCTACCATGGCTCTACTCCATTGTACCATGGCTGTACTTGACTCTACATGACTCTACTACATTCTACAATGGCTCTACTTGACTCTACATCACTCTACTACATTCTACCATCGCTATACTTGACTCTACTTGACCTTCCTACACTCTACCATTGCTCTACTTGGCTCTACTACACTCTACCATGGCTCTACTTGGTTCTACTTGACTCTACTACACTCTACCATGGCACTATTTGGCTCTACTTGACTCTACTACACTCTAGCATGTCTCTACTGCATTCTACCATGGCTCCACGTGACTCTACTTGACTCTACTACATTCTACCATAGCTCTACTTGACTCTGTATGCCTCTACTACATTCTACCATGGCTCTACTTGACGCTACTTGACTCTACTACATTCTGTCATGGCTCTACTTGACTCTACTTGACGGTACTACACTCTACCTTGGCTCTACTTCATTCTACCATGGCTCCACGTGACTCTACTTGACTCTACTGCATTCTACCATGGCTCTACCTGGCTCTACTACATACTACCATGGCTCTACTTGGAACTACATGACTCTACTACATGCTACCGTGGCTCTACTTGGCTCTACATGACTCTACTACACACTACCATGGCTCTACTCCAGTGTACCATGGCTGTACTTCACACTACATGACTCTACTATATTCTACCATGGCTCAACCTGGCTCTACTACATTCTACCATGGCTTTACTTGGTACTACATGACTCTACTACATGCTACCGTGGCTCTACATGACTCTAGTACACTCTACCATGGCTCTACTCCATTGTACCATGGCTGTACTTCACACTACATGACTCTACTACATTCTACCATGACTTTACTTGGCTCTACTACACTCTACCATGGCTCTATTTGGCTCTACTTGACTCTACTACACTCTACCATGGCACTACTTGGCTCTACTTGACTCTACTACATTCTACCATGTCTCTACTACATTCTACCATGGCTCCACGTGACTCTACGTGACTCTACTACATTCTACCATAGCTCTACTTGACTCTGTATGCCTCTACTACATTCTACCATGGCTCTACTTGTCGTTACTTGACTCTACTACATTCTGTCACGGCTCTACTTCACTCTACTTCACTGTACTACACTCTATCGTGGCTCTACTTCATTCTACCATGGCTCCACGTGACTCTACTTGACTCTACTGCATTCTACCATGGCTCTACCTGGCTCTACTACATTCTATCATGGCTCTACTTGGAACTACATGACTCTGCTACATGCTACCGTGGCTCTACTTGGCTCTACATGACTCTACTACACTCTACCATGGCTCCACTTCATTGTACCTTGGCTGTACTTCACACTACATGACTCTACTATATTCTACCATGGCTCTACTTGGCTCTACTCCACTCTACCATGGCTCTGCTTGACTCTACTTGACTCTACTACACTCTACCATGACTCTACTCCATTGTACCATGTCTCTACTTGACTCTACATGACTCTACTACACTCTACCATGGCTCTACTTGACTCTACTACACTCTACCATGGCTCTACTTGGCTCTACTTGACTCTACTACACTCTACCATGGCTCTACTTGACTCTCCTTGACTCTACTACATTCTGCTATGGCTCTACTTGACTCTACTTGACTGTACTACACTCTACCGTGGCTCTACTCTATTGTACCATGGCTCTACTTGACACTACATGACTCTACTACATTCTACCATGTTTCTACTTGACTCTACTACACTCTACGATGCCTCTACTTGGCTATACTTGACTCTACTACACTATATCATTGCTAGACCTGGCTCTACTTGTCTCTACTACACTCTACCTTGGTTCTACTACATCATACCATGGATCCACGTGACTCTACGTGACTCTACTACACTCTACGATGGTTGAACCTGGTTCTACTACATTCTACCATGGCTCTACTTGACTGTACATGACTCTACTACATTCTACCATGGCTCTACTTGGCTCTACTTGACTCTACTTTAATCTACCATGGCTCTACTTGGCTCTACTTGAGTCCACTACACCCTACCTTGGCTCTACTTGGCTATACGTGACTGTACTACACTCTACCATGGCTTTACCTGGCTCTACTTGACTCTACTACACTCTACCATGTCTCTACTACATTCTACCATGGCTCCACGGGACTCTACTTGACTCTGCTGCATTCTACCATGGCTCTACCTGGCTCTACTACATTCTACCATGGCTCTACTTGGCTCTACATGACTCTATACTACATGCTACCGTGGCTCTACTTGACTCTACTACACACTACCATGGCTCTACTCCATTGTACCGTGGCTCTACTTGACACTACATGATTCTACTACATTCTACCATGGCTCTACTTGACTCTACTACTCTCTACCTTGGCTCTACTACATCCTATCATGGATCCACGTGACTCTTCTTTAGTCTCCTACACACTACCATGGCTCTACCTTGCTCTACTACATTCTACCATGGCTCTACTTGACTCTACATGACTCTACTACATTCTACCTTGGCTATACTTGACTCTACTTGACTTTCCTACACTCTACCATTGCTCTACTTGGTTCTACTACACTCTACCATGGCTCTACTTGGCTCTACTTGACTCTACCACACTCTACCATGTCTCTACTACATTCTACCATGGCTCCACGTGACTCTACATGACTCTACTACATTCTACCATAGCTCTACTTGACTCTGTATGCCTCTACTACATTCTACCACGGCTCTACTTGACACTACTTGACTCTACTTCATTCTGTCATGGCTCTACTTGACTCTACTTGACTGTACTACACTCTACCTTGGCTCTACTTCGTTCTACCATGGCTCCACGTGACTCTACTTGACTCTACTGCATTCTACCATGGCTCTACCTGGCTCTACTACATTCTACCATGGCTCTACTTGGTACTACATGACTCTACTACATGCTACCGTGGGTCTACTTGGCTCTACATGACTCTACTACACTCTACAATGGCTCTACTCCATTGTACCATGGCTCTACTTGACTCTACATGACTCTACTACATTCTACCATGGCTCTACTTGACTCTACATCACTCTACTACATTCTACCATAGCTATACTTAACTCTACTTCACTTTCCTACACTCAACCATTGCTCTACTTGGCTCTACTACACTCTACCATGGCTCTACTTGGCTCTACTTGACTCTACTACACTCTACCATGGCGCTACTTTGCTCTACTTGACTCTACAACACTCTAGCATGTCTCTATTACACTCTACCATGGCTGTACTTCATTCTACTTGAATCTACTACACTCTACCATGGCTCTACTCCATTGTATGATGGCTCTACTTGACTCTACTTGGCTCTCCTACCCTCTCCCATTGCTCTACATGACTCTACTTGGTTCTACTACACTCTACCATGGCTCTACTTGGCTCTACTTGACTGTACTACATTCTACCATGGCTCTACCTGGCTCTACGTGACTCTACTACACTCTTCCATGGCTCTACTTGCCTCTACTTGACTTTCCTACACTCTACCATTGCTCTACTTGGTTTTACTACACTCTACCATGGCTCTACTTGGCTCTACTTGACCCTTCTACACTCTACCATGACACTACTTGGCTCTACTTGACTCTACCACACTCTACCATGTCTCTACTACATTCTACCATGGCTCCACGTGACTCTACATGACTCTACTGCATTCTACCATGGCTCTACCTGACTCTACTACATTCTACCATGGCTCTACTTGGTACTACATGACTCTACTACATGCTACCGTGGCTCTACTTGGCTCTACATGACTCTACTACACTCTACCATGGCTCTACTCCATTGTACCATGGCTGTACTTCACACTACATGACTCTACTACATTCTACCATGGCTTTACTTGGCTCTACTACACTCTACCATGGCTCTATTTGGCTCTACTTGACTCTACTACACTCTACCATGGCACTACTTGGCTCTACTTGACTCTACTACATTCTACCATGTCTCTACTACATTCTACCATGGCTCCACGTGACTCTACGTGACTCTACTACATTCTACCATAGCTCTACTTGACTCTGTATGCCTCTACTACAGTCTACCATGGCTCTACTTGTCGTTACTTGACTCTACTACATTCTGTCACGGCTCTACTTCACTCTACTTCACTGTACTACACTCTACCGTGGCTCTACTTCATTCTACCATGGCTCCACGTGACTCTACTTGACTCTACTGCATTCTACCATGGCTCTACCTGGCTCTACTACATTCTATCATGGCTCTACTTGGAACTACATGACTCTGCTACATGCTACCGTGGCTCTACTTGGCTCTACATGACTCTACTACACTCTACCATGGCTCCACTCCATTGTACCTTGGCTGTACTTCACACTACATGACTCTACTATATTCTACCATGTCTCTACTTGGCTCTACTCCACTCTACCATGGCTCTGCTTGACTCTACTTGACTCTACTACACTCTACCATGACTCTACTCCATTGTACCATGTCTCTACTTGACTCTACATGACTCTACTACACTCTACCATGGCTCTACTTGACTCTACTACACTCTACCATGGCTCTACTTGGCTCTACTTGACTCTACTACACTCTACCATGGCTCTACTTGACTCTCCTTGACTCTACTACGTTCTGCTATGGCTCTACTTGACTCTACTTGACTGTACTACACTCTACCGTGGCTCTACTCTATTGTACCATGGCTCTACTTGACACTACATGACTCTACTACATTCTACCATGTTTCTACTTGACTCTACTACAATCTACGATGCCTCTACTTGGCTATACTTGACTCTACTACACTATATCATTGCTAGACCTGGCTCTACTTGTCTCTACTACACTCTACCTTGGTTCTACTACATCATACCATGGATCCACGTGACTCTACGTGACTCTACTACACTCTACGATGGTTGAACCTGGTTCTACTACATTCTACCATAGCTCTACTTGACTGTACATGATTCTACTACATTCTACCATGGCTCTACTTGGCTCTACTTGACTCTACTTTAATCTACCATGGCTCTACTTGGCTCTACTTGAGTCCACTACAACCTACCTTGGCTCTACTTGGCTATACGTGACTGTACTACACTCTACCATGGCTTTACCTGGCTCTACTTGACTCTACTACACTCTACCATGTCTCTACTACATTCTACCATGGCTCCACGGGACTCTACTTGACTCTGCTGCATTCTACCATGGCTCTACCTGGCTCTACTATATTCTACCATGGCTCTACTTGGCTCTACATGACTCTATACTACATGCTACCGTGGCTCTACTTGACTCTACTACACACTACCATGGCTCTACTCCATTGTACCATGGCTCTACTTGACACTACATGATCCTACTACATTCTACCATGGCTCTACTTGACTCTACTACTCTCTACCTTGGCTCTACTACATCCTATCATGGATCCACGTGACTCTACTTTAGTATCCTACACACTACCATGGCTCTACCTTGCTCTACTACATTCTACCATGGCTCTACTTGACTCTACATGACTCTACTACATTCTACCTTGGCTATACTTGACTCTACTTGACTTTCCTACACTCTACCATTGCTCTACTTTCTTCTACTACACTCTACCATGGCTCTACTTGGCTCTACTTGACTCTACCACACTCTACCATGTCTCTACTACATTCTACCATGGCTCCACGTGACTCTACATGACTCTATACTACATTCTACCATAGCTCTACTTGACTCTGTATGCCTCTACTACATTCTACCACGGCTCTACTTGACACTACTTGACTCTACTTCATTCTGTCATGGCTCTACTTGACTCTACTTGACTGTACTACACTCTACCTTGGCTCTACTTCATTCTACCATGGCTCCACGTGACTCTACTTGACTCTACTGCATTCTACCATGGCTCTACCAGGCTCTACTACATTCTACCATGGCTCTACTTGGTACTACATGACTCTACTACATGCTACCGTGGGTCTACTTGGCTCTACATGACTCTACTACACTCTACCATGGCTCTACTCCATTGTACCATGGCTCTACTTGACTCTACATGACTCTACTACATTCTACCATGGCTCTACTTGACTCTACATCACTCTACTACATTCTACCATAGCTATACTTAACTCTACTTCACTTTCCTACACTCTACCATTGCTCTACTTGGCTCTACTACACTCTACCATGGCTCTACTTGGCTCTACTTGACTCTACTACACTCTACCATGGCGCTACTTTGCTCTACTTGACTCTACTACACTGTAGCATGTCTCTACTACACTCTACCATGGCTGTACTTCATTCTACTTGAATCTACTACACTCTACCATGGCTCTACTCCATTGTATCATGGCTCTACTTGACTCTACTTGGCTCTCCTACCCTCTCCCATTGCTCTACATGACTCTACTTGGCTCTACTACACTCTACCATGGCTCTACTTGGCTCTACTTGACTGTACTACATTCTACCATGGCTCTACCTTGCTCTACGTGACTCTACTACACTCTTCCATGGCTCTACTTGCCTCTACTTGACTTTCCTACACTCTACCATTGCTCTACTTGGTTTTACTACACTCTACCATGGCTCTACTTGGCTCTACTTGACTCTTCTACACTCTACCATGACACTACTTGGCTCTACTTGACTCTACCACACTCTACCATGTCTCTACTACATTCTACCATGGCTCCACGTGACTCTACATGACTCTACTGCATTCTACCATGGCTCTACCTGGCTCTACTACATTCTACCATGGCTCTACTTGGTACTACATGACTTTACTACATGCTACCGTGGCTCTACTTGGCTCTACATGACTCTACTACACTCTACCATGGCTCTACTCCATTGTACCATGACTGTACTTCACACTACATGCCTCTACTGCATTCTACCATTGCTCTACTTGGCTCTACTACACTGTACCATGGCTCTACTTGACTCTACTTGACTCTACTACACTCTACCATGGCTCTACTCCATTGTACCATGGCTCTACTTGACTCTACATGACTCTACTACATTCTACCATGGCTCTACTTGACTCTACATCACTCTACTACATTCTACCATAGCTATACTTGACTCTACTTCACTTTCCTACACTCTACCATTGCTCTACTTGGCTCTACTACACTCTACCATGGCTCTACTTGGCTCTACTTGGCTCTCCTACACTCTCCCATTGCTCTACTTGACTCTACTTGACTCTACTACACTCTACCATGGCTCTACTTGGCTCTACTTGACTCTACTACATTGTACCATGGCTCTACCTGGCTCTACGTGACTCTACTACACTCTACCATGGCTCTACTCCATTGTACCATGGCTCTACTTGACTCTACTTGGCTCTCCTACACTCTCCCATTGCTCTACTTGACTCTACTTGGCTCTACTACACTCTACCATGGCTCTACTCCATTGTACCATGGCTCTACTTGACACTACATGATTCTACTGAATTCTACCATTGCTTATCTTGACTGTACTTGACTTTCCTACACTCTACCATTGCTCTACTTGGCTCTACTACACTGTACCATGGTTCCACTTGGCTCTACTTGATTCTACTACATTCTACCATGGCTCTACTTGACTCTACTTGACTCTACTACATTCTGCTATGGCTCTACTTGACTCTACTTGACTGTACTACACTCTACCGTGGCTCTACTCTATTGTACCATGGCTCTACTTGACACTACATGACTCTACTACATTCTACCATGGTTCTACTTGACTCTACTACACTCTACGATGCCTCTACTTGGCTCTTCTTGACTCTACTACACTATATCATTGCTAGACCTGGCTCTACTTGTCTCTACTACACTCTACCTTGGTTCTACTACATCATACCATGGATCCACGTGACTCTTCGTGACTCTACTACACTCTACGATGGTTGAACCTGGTTCTACTACATTCTACCATGGCTCTATACTTGGCTCTACATGACTCTATACTACATGCTAACGTGGCTCTACTTGACTCTACTACACACTACCATGGCTCTACTCCATTGTACCATGGCTCTACTTGACACTACATGATTCTACTACATTCTACCATGGCTCTACTTGACTCTTCCACACTCTACCTTGGCTCTACTACATCCTACCATGGATCCACGTGACTCTACTTTAGTCGCCTACACACTACCATGGCTCTACCTTGCTCTACTACATTCTACCATGGCTCTACTTGACTCTACATGACTCTACTACATTCTACCATAGCTATACTTGACTCTACTTGACTTTCCTACACTCTACCATTGCTCTACTTGGTTCTACTACACTCTACCATTGCTCTACTTGGCTCTACTTGACTCTACTACACTGTACCATGGCACTACTTGGCTCTACTTCACTCTACCACACTCTACCATGTCTCTACTACATTCTACCATGGCTCCACGTGACTCTACATGACTCTACTACATTCTACCATAGCTCTACTTGACTCGGTATGCCTCCACTACATTCTACCATGGCTTTACTTGACGGTAGTTGACTCTACTACATTCTGTCATGGCTCTACTTGACTCTACTTGACTGTACTACACTCTACCTTGGCTCTACTTCATTCTACCATGGCTCCACGTGACTCTACTTGACTCTACTGCATTCTACCATGGCTCTACCTGGCTCTATTACATTCTACCATGGCTCTACTTGGTACTACATGACTCTACTACATGCTACCGTGGCTCTACTTGGCTCTACATGACTCTACTACACTCTACCATGGCTCTACTCCATTGTACCATGGCTGTACTTCACACTACATGCCTCTACTATATTCTACAATGGCTCTACATGACTCTACTACACCCTACCATGGCACTACTCCATTGTACCATGGCTCTACTTGGCTCTACAACACTTTACCATGGCTCTACTTGGCTCTACTTGACTCTACTATACTTTCCCATGGCACTACTTAGCTCTACTTGACTCTACTACACTCTACCATGTCTCTACTACATTCTACCATGGCTCCACGTGACTGTACGTGACTCTACTACATTCTACCATAGCTCTACTTGACTCTGTATGTCTCTACTACACTCTACCATGGCTCTTCTCCATTGTACCATGGCTCTACTTGATTCTACATGACTCTACTACATTCTACCATGGCTCTTCTTGACTCTACATCACTCTAGTACATTGTACCATAGCTATACTTGACTCTACTTCACTTTCCTACACTCTACCATTGCTCTACTTGGCTCTACTACACTCTACCATGGCTCTACTTGGCTCTACTTGACTCTACTACACTCTACCATGGCACTACTTGGCTCTACTTGACTCTACTACACTCTAGCATGTCTCTACTACACTCTACCATGGCTCTACTTCATTCTACTTGACTCTACTACAATCTACCATGGCTCTACTCCATTGTACCATGGCTCTACTTGACTCTACTTGGCTCTTCTACACTCTCCTATTGCTCTACTTGACTCTACTAAACTCTACCATGACACTACTTGGCTCTACTTGACTCTACTACACTCTAGCATGTCACTACTACACTCTTCCATGGCTCTACTTCATTCTACTTGACTCTACTACACTCTACCATGGCTCTACTCCATTGTACCATGGCTCTACTTGACTCTACTTGGCTCTCCTACACTCTCCCGTTGCTCTACTTGACTCTACTTGGCTCTACTACACTCTACCATGGCTCTACTTGGCTCTACTTGACTCTACTACATTCTACCATGGCTCTACTTGACTCTACTACACTCTACCATGGCTCTACTTGGCTCTACTTGACTCTACTACACTCTACCATGGCTCTACTTGACTCTCCTTGACTCTACTACATTCTGCTATGGCTCTACTTGACTCTACTTGACTGTACTACACTCTACCGTGGCTCTACTCTATTGTACCATTGCTCTACTTGACACTACATGACTCTACTACATTCTACCATGTTTCTACTTGACTCTACTACACTCTACGATGCCTCTACTTGGCTATACTTGACTCTACTACACTATATCATTGCTAGACCTGGCTCTACTTGTCTCTACTACACTCTACCTTGGTTCTACTACATCATACCATGGATCCACGTGACTCTACGTGACTCTACTACACTCTACGATGGTTGAACCTGGTTCTACTACATTCTACCATGGCTCTACTTGACTGTACATGACTCTACTACATTCTACCAATGCTCTACTTGGCTCTACTTGACTGTACTTTAATCTACCATGGCTCTACTTCGCTCTACTTGAGTCCACTACACCCTACCTTGGCTCTACTTGGCTATACGTGACTGTACTACACTCTACCATGGCTTTACCTGGCTCTACTTGACTCTACTATACATTCTACCCTGTCTCTACTACATTCTACCATGGCTCCACGGGACTCTACTTGACTCTGCTGCATTCTACCATGGCTCTACCTGGCTCTACTACATTCTACCATGGCTCTACTTGGCTCTACATGACTCTATACTACATGCTACCGTGGCTCTACTTGACTCTACTACACTCTACCATGGCTCTACTCCATTGTACCATGGCTCTACTTGACACTACATGATTCTACTACATTCTACCATGGCTCTACTTGACTCTACTACTCTCTACCTTGGCTCTACTACATCCTATCATGGATCCACGTGACTCTACTTTAGTCTCCTACACACTACCATGGCTCTACCTTGCTCTACTACATTCTACCATGGCTCTACTTGACTCTACATGACTCTACTACATTCTACCTTGGCTATACTTGACTCTACTTGACTTTCCTACACTCTACCATTGCTCTACTTGGTTCTACTACACTCTACCATGGCTCTACTTGGCTCTACTTGACTCTACCACACTCTACCATGTCTCTACTACATTCTACCATGGCTCCACGTGACTCTACATGACTCTACTACATTCTACCATAGCTCTACTTGACTCTGTATGCCTCTACTACATTCTACCACGGCTCTACTTGATGCTACTTGACTCTACTTGATTCTGTCATGGCTCTACTTGACTCTACTTGACTGTACTACACTCTACCTTGGCTCTACTTCATTCTACCATGGCTCCACGTGACTCTACTTGACTCTACTGCATTCTACCATGGCTCTACCAGGCTCTACTACATTCTACCATGGCTCTACTTGGTACTACATGACTCTACTACATGCTACCGTGGGTCTACTTGGCTCTACATGACTCTACTACACTCTACCATGGCTCTACTCCATTGTACCATGGCTGTACTTCAAACTACATGCCTCTACTATATTCCACCATGGCTCTACATGACTCTACTACACTCTACCATGGCTCTACTCCATTGTACCATGGCTGTACTTCACACTACATTCCTCTACTACATCTACCATGGCTCTACTTGGCTCTACTACACTCTACCATGGCTCTACTTGGCTCTACTTGACTCTACTACACTTTACCATGGCACTACTTGGCTGTACTTGACTCTACTACATTCTACCATGTCTCTACTCCATTGTACCATGGCTCTACTTGACTCTACATGACTCTACTACATTCTACAATGGCTCCACTTGGCTCTACATGACTCTACTACACTCTACCATGGCTCTACTCCATTGTACCATGGCTGTACTTCAAACTACATGCCTCTACTATATTCCACCATGGCTCTACATGACTCTACTACACTCTACCATGGCTCTACTCCATTGTACCATGGCTGTACTTCACACTACATTCCTCTACTACATCTACCATGGCTCTACTTGGCTCTACTACACTCTACCATGGCTCTACTTGGCTCTACTTGACTCTACTACACTTTACCATGGCACTACTTGGCTCTACTTGACTCTACTACATTCTACCATGTCTCTACTCCATTGTACCATGGCTCTACTTGACTCTACATGACTCTACTACATTCTACAATGGCTTTACTTGACTCTACATCACTCTACTACACTCTACCATGGCTATACTTGACTCTACTTGACCTTCCTACACCTAACCATAGCTCTACTTGGCTCTACTACACTCTACCATGGCTCTACTTGGTTCTACTTGACTCTACTACACTCTACCATGGCACTATTTGGCTCTACTTGACTCTCCTACACTCTAGCATGTCTCTACTACATTCTACCATGGCTCCACGTGACTCTACGTGACTCTTCTACATTCTACCATAGCTCTACTTGACTCTGTATGCCTCTACTACATTCTACCATGGCTCTACTTGACTCTACATGACTCTACTACATTCTACAATGGCTCTACTTGACTCTACATCACTCTACTACACTCTACCATGGCTATACTTGACTCTACTTGACCTTCCTACACCTAACCATAGCTCTACTTGGCTCTACTACACTCTACCATGGCTCTACTTGGTTCTACTTGACTCTACTACACTCTACCATGGCACTATTTGGCTCTACTTGACTCTCCTACACTCTAGCATGTCTCTACTACATTCTACCATGGCTCCACGTGACTCTACGTGACTCTTCTACATTCTACCATAGCTCTACTTGACTCTGTATGCCTCTACTACATTCTACCATAGCTCTACTTGACTCTGTATGCCTCTACTACATTCTACCACGGCTCTACTTGATGCTACTTGACTCTACTTGATTCTGTCATGGCTCTACTTGACTCTACTTGACTGTACTACACTCTACCTTGGCTCTACTTCATTCTACCATGGCTCCACGTGACTCTACTTGACTCTACTGCATTCTACCATGGCTCTACCAGGCTCTACTACATTCTACCATGGCTCTACTTGGTACTACATGACTCTACTACATGCTACCGTGGGTCTACTTGGCTCTACATGACTCTACTACACTCTACCATGGCTCTACTCCATTGTACCATGGCTGTACTTCAAACTACATGCCTCTACTATATTCCACCATGGCTCTACATGACTCTACTACACTCTACCATGGCTCTACTCCATTGTACCATGGCTGTACTTCACACTACATTCCTCTACTACATCTACCATGGCTCTACTTGGCTCTACTACACTCTACCATGGCTCTACTTGGCTCTACTTGACTCTACTACACTTTACCATGGCACTACTTGGCTCTACTTGACTCTACTACATTCTACCATGTCTCTACTCCATTGTACCATGGCTCTACTTGACTCTACATGACTCTACTACATTCTACAATGGCTCTACTTGACTCTACATCACTCTACTACACTCTACCATGGCTATACTTGACTCTACTTGACCTTCCTACACCTAACCATAGCTCTACTTGGCTCTACTACACTCTACCATGGCTCTACTTGGTTCTACTTGACTCTACTACACTCTACCATGGCACTATTTGGCTCTACTTGACTCTCCTACACTCTAGCATGTCTCTACTACATTCTACCATGGCTCCACGTGACTCTACGTGACTCTTCTACATTCTACCATAGCTCTACTTGACTCTGTATGCCTCTACTACATTCTACCATGGCTCTACTTGACGATACTTGACTCTACTACATTCTGTCATGGCTCTACTTGACTCTACTTCACTGTGCTACACTCAACCTTAGCTCTACTTCATTCTACCATTGCTCCACGTGACTCTACTTGACTCTACTGCATTCTACCATGGCTCTACTACATTCTACCATGGCTCTACTTGGTACTACATGACTCTACTACATGCTACCGTGGCTCTACTTGGCTCTAGATGACTCTACTACACTCTACCATGACTCTACTCCATTGTAACATTGCTGTACTTCACACTACATGCCTCTACTACATTCTACCATCGCTCTACTTGGCTCTACTACACTCTACCATGGCTCTACTTGACTCTACTTGACTCTACTACACTCTACCATGGCTCTACTCCATTGTACCATGGCTCTACTTGACTCTACATGACTCTACTACATTCTACCATGGCTCTACCTGACTCTACATCACTCTATTAAATTCTACCATAGCTATACTTGACTCTACTTCACTTTCCTGCACTCTACCATTGCTCTACTTGGCTCTACTACACTCTACCATGGCTCTACTTGGCTCTACTTCACTCTACTACACTCTACCATGGCACTACTTGGCTCTACTTGACTCTACTACACTCTAGCATGTCTCTACTACACCCTAGCATGGCTCTACTTCATTCTACTTGACTCTATTGCACTCTGCCATGGTTCTACTCCATTGTACCATGGCTCTACTTGACTCTACTTGTCTTTCCTACACTCTCCCGTTGCTCTACTTGACTCTACTTGGCTCTACTACACTCTACCATGGTTCTACATGGCTCTACTTGACTCTACTACACTCTACCATGGCTCTACTTGACTCTACTTGACTCTACTTGACTCTACTACATTCTACCATGGCTCTACCTGGCTCTACGTGACTCTACTACACTCTACCATGGCTCTACTTGACTCTACTACACTCTACCATGGCTCTACTCCATTGTACCATGGCTCTACTTGACTCTACTTGTCTTTCCTACACTCTCCCGTTGCTCTACTTGACTCTACTTGGCTCTACTACACTCTACCATGGTTCTACTTGGCTCTACTTGACTCTACTACACTCTACCATGGCTCTACTTGACTCTACTTGACTCTGCTTGACTCTACTACATTCTACCATGGCTCTACCTGGCTCTACGTGACTCTACTACACTCTACCATGGCTCTACTTGACTCTACTACACTCTACCATGGCTCTACTCCATTGTACCATGGCTCTACTTGACTCTACTTGGCTCTCCTACACTCTCCCATTGCTCTACTTGGCTCTACATTACTCTACTACACTCTACCATGGCTCTACTCCATTGTACCATGGCTGTACTTCACACTACATGCCTCTACTATATTCTACCATGGCTCTACATGACTCTACTACACTCTACCATGGCTCTACTCCATTGTACCATGGCTGTACTTCACACTACATGCCTCTACTATATTCTACCATGGCTCTACGTGACTCTACTACACTCTACCATGGCTCTACTCCATTGTACCATGGCTGTACTTCACACTACACGCCTCTACTACACTCTGCCATGGCTCTAATTGGCTCTACTACACTCTACCATGTCTCTACTACATTCTACCATGGTTCCACGTGACTCTACGTGACTGTACTACGTTCTACCATAGCTCTACTTGACTCTGTATGCCTCTACTACATTCTATCATCACTCTACTTGATGCTACTTGACTCTACTACATTCTGTCATGGCTCTACTTGACTCTACTTGACTGTACTACACTCTACTTTGGCTCTACTTCATTCTACCATGGCTCCACGTGACTCTACTTGACTCTACTGCATTCTACCATGGCTCTACTTGGTACTACATGACTCTACTACATGCTACCGTGGCTCTACTTGTCTCTAGATGACTTTACTACACTCTACCATGGCTCTACTCCATTGTACCATGGCTGTACTTCACACTACATGACTCTACTACATTCTACCATGGCTCTATTTGGCTCTACTACACTCTACCATGGGTCTACTTGGCTCTACTTCACTCTACTACACTCTACCATGGCTCTACTCCATTGTACCATGGCTGTACTTGACTCTACATGACTCTACTACATTCTACAATGGCTCTACTTGATTCTACAACACTCTACTACATTCTACCATAGCTATACTTGACTCTACTTGACCTTCCTACACTCTACCATTGCTCTACTTGGCTCTACTACACTCTACCATGGCTCTACTTGGCTCTACTTGACTCTACTACACTCTACCATGGCACTATTTGGCTCTACTTGACCCTACTACACTCTAGCATGTCTCTACTACATTCTACCATGGCTCCACGTGACTCTACGTGACTCTACTACATTCTACCAGAGCTCTACTTGACTCTGTATATGCCTCTCCTACATTCTACCATGGCTCTACTTGACGCTACTTGACTCTACTACATTCTGTCATGGCTCTACTTGACTCTACTTGACGGTACTACACTCTACCTTGGCTCTACTTCGTTCTACCATGGCTCCACGTGACTCTACTTGACTCTACTTTATTCTACCATGGCTCTACCTGGCTCTACTACATACTACCATGGCTCTTCTTGGTACTACATGACTCTACTACATGCTACCGTGGCTCTACTTGGCTCTACATGACTTTACTACACTCTACCATGGCTCTACTCCAGTGTACCATGGCTATACTTCACACTACATGACTCTATTACATTCTACCATGGCTCTACCTGGCTCTACTACATTCTACCATGGCTCTACTTGGTACTACATGACTCTACTACATGCTACCGTGGCTCTACTTGACTCTACATGACTCTACTACACTCTACCATGGCTCCACTCCATTGTACCATGGCTGTACTTCACACTACATGCCTCTACTATATTCTACCATGGCTCTACATGACTCTACTACACTCTACCATGGCTCTACTCCATTGTACCATGGCTCTACTTGACTCTGTATGCCTCTACTACATTCTACCATGGCTCTACTTGACACTACTTGACTCTACTACATTCTGTCATGGCTCTACTTGACTCTACTTGACGGTACTACACTCTACCTTGGCTCTACTTCATTCTACCATGGCTCAACGTGACTCTACTTGACTCTACTGCATTCTACCATGGCTCTACCTGGCTCTACTACATACTACCATGGCTCTACTTGGAACTACATGACTCTACTACATGCTACCGTGGCTCTACTTGGCTCTACATGACTCTACTACACACTACCATGGCTCTACTCCAGTGTACCATGGCTGTACTTCACACTACATGACTCTACTACATTCTACCATGGCTCAACCTGGCTCTACTACATTCTACCATGGCTTTACTTGGTACTACATGACTCTACTACATGCTACCGTGGCTCTACTTGGCTCTACATGACTCTACTACACTCTACCATGGCTCTACTCCATTGTACCATGGCTGTACTTCGCACTACATGACTCTACTACATTCTACCATGGCTTTACTTGGCTCTACTACACTCTACCATGGCTCTATTTGGCTCTACTTGACTCTACTACACTCTACCATGGCACTACTTGGCTCTACTTGACTCTACTACATTCTACCATGTCTCTACTACATTCTACCATGGCTCCACGTGACTCTACGTGACTCTACTACATTCTACCATAGCTCTACTTGACTCTGTATGCCTCTACTACATTCTACCATGGCTCTACTTGTCGTTACTTGACTCTACTAGATTCTGTCACGGCTCTACTTCACTCTACTTCACTGTACTACACTCTACCGTGGCTCTACTTCATTCTACCATGGCTCCACGTGACTCTACTTGACTCTACTGCATTCTACCATGGCTCTACCTGGCTCTACTACATTCTACCATGGCTCTACTTGGCTCTACTCCACTCTACCATGGCTCTGCTTGACTGTACTTGACTCTACTACACTCTACCATGGCTCTACTCCATTGTACCATGTCTCTACTTGACTCTACATGACTCTACTACACTCTACCATGGCTCTACTTGACTCTACTACACTCTACCATGGCTCTACTTGGCTCTACTTGACTCTACTACACTCTACCATGGCTCTACTTGACTCTCCTTGACTCTACTACATTCTGCTATGGCTCTACTTGACTCTACTTGACTGTACTACACTCTACCGTGGCTCTACTCTATTGTACCATGGCTCTACTTGACACTACATGACTCTACTACATTCTACCATGTTTCTACTTGACTCTACTACACTCTACGATGCCTCTACTTGGCTATACTTGACTCTACTACACTATATCATTGCTAGACCTGGCTCTACTTGTCTCTACTACACTCTACCTTGGTTCTACTACATCATACCATGGATCCACGTGACTCTACGTGACACTACTACACTCTACGATGGTTGAACCTGGTTCTACTACATTCTACCATGGCTCTACTTGACTGTACATGACTCTACTACATTCTACCATGGCTCTACTTGGCTCTACTTGACTCTACTTTAATCTACCATGGCTCTACTTGGCTCTACTTGAGTCCACTACACCCTACCTTGGCTCTACTTGGCTATACGTGACTGTACTACACTCTACCATGGCTTTACCTGGCTCTACTTGACTCTACTACACTCTACCATGTCTCTACTACATTCTACCATGGCTCCACGGGACTCTACTTGACTCTGCTGCATTCTACCATGGCTCTACCTGGCTCTACTACATTCTACCATGGCTCTACTTGGCTCTACATGACTCTATACTACATGCTACCGTGGCTCTACTTGACTCTACTACACACTACCATGGCTCTACTCCATTGTACCATGGCTCTACTTGACACTACATGATTCTACTACATTGTACCATTGCTCAACTTGACTCTACTACTCTCTACCTTGGCTCTACTACATCCTATCATGGATCCACGTGACTCTACTTTAGTCTCCTACACACTACCATGGCTCTACCTTGCTCTTCTACATTCTACCATGGCTCTACTTGACTCTACATGACTCTACTACATTCTACCTTGGCTATACTTGACTCTACTTGACTTTCCTACACTCTACCATTGCTCTACTTGGTTCTACTACACTCTACCATGGCTCTACTTGGCTCTACTTGACTCTACCACACTCTACCATGTCTCTACTACATTCTACCATGGCTCCACGTGACTCTACATGACTCTACTACATTCTACCATAGCTCTACTTGACTCTGTATGCCTCTACTACATTCTACCACGGCTCTACTTGACGCTACTTGACTCTACTTCATTCTGTCATGGCTCTACTTGACTCTACTTGACTGTACTACACTCTACCTTGGCTCTACTTCATTCTACCATGGTTCCACGTGACTCTACTTGACTCTACTGCATTCTACCATGGCTCTACCAGGCTCTACTACATTCTACCATGGCTCTACTTGGTACTACATGACTCTACTACATGCTACCGTGGGTCTACTTGGCTCTACATGACTCTACTACACTCTACCTTGGCTCTACTCCATTGTACCATGGCTGTACTTCACACTTCATGCCTCTACTATATTCCACCATGGCTCTACATGACTCTACTACACTCTACCATGGCTCTACTCCATTGTACCATGGCTGTACTTCACACTACATTCCTCTACTACATCTACCATGGCTCTACATGGCTCTACTACACTCTACCATGGCTCTACTTGGATCTACTACACACTACCATGGCTCTACTTGACTCTACTTGACCTTCCTACACCTAACCATAGCTCTACTTGACTCTACTACACTCTACCATGGCTCTACTTGACTCTCCTTGACTCTACTACGTTCTGCTATGGCTCTACTTGACTCTACTTGACTGTACTACACTCTACCGTGGCTCTACTCTATTGTACCATGGCTCTACTTGACACTACATGACTCTACTACATTCTACCATGTTTCTACTTGACTCTACTACAATCTACGATGCCTCTACTTGGCTATACTTGACTCTACTACACTATATCATTGCTAGACCTGGTTCTACTTGTCTCTACTACACTCTACCTTGGTTCTACTACATCATACCATGGATCCACGTGACTCTACGTGACTCTACTACACTCTACGATGGTTGAACCTGGTTCTACTACATTCTACCATAGCTCTACTTGACTGTACATGATTCTACTACATTCTACCATGGCTCTACTTGGCTCTACTTGACTCTACTTTAATCTACCATGGCTCTACTTGGCTCTACTTGAGTCCACTACACCCTACCTTGGCTCTACTTGGCTATACGTGACTGTACTACACTCTACCATGGCTTTACCTGGCTCTACTTGACTCTACTACACTCTACCATGTCTCTACTACATTCTACCATGGCTCCACGGGACTCTACTTGACTCTGCTGCATTCTACCATGGCTCTACCTGGCTCTACTATATTCTACCATGGCTCTACTTGGCTCTACATGACTCTATACTACATGCTACCGTGGCTCTACTTGACTCTACTACACACTACCATGGCTCTACTCCATTGTACCATGGCTCTACTTGACACTACATGATCCTACTACATTCTACCATGGCTCTACTTGACTCTACTACTCTCTACCTTGGCTCTACTACATCCCATCATGGATCCACGTGACTCTACTTTAGTCTCCTACACACTACCATGGCTCTACCTTGCTCTACTACATTCTACCATGGCTCTACTTGACTCTACATGACTCTACTACATTCTACCTTGGCTATACTTGACTCTACTTGACTTTCCTACACTCTACCATTGCTCTACTTTGTTCTACTACACTCTACCATGGCTCTACTTGGCTCTACTTGACTCTACCACACTCTACCATGTCTCTACTACATTCTACCATGGCTCCACGTGACTCTACATGACTCTATACTACATTCTACCATAGCTCTACTTGACTCTGTATGCCTCTACTACATTCTACCACGGCTCTACTTGACACTACTTGACTCTACTTCATTCTGTCATGGCTCTACTTGACTCTACTTGACTGTACTACACTCTACCTTGGCTCTACTTCATTCTACCATGGCTCCACGTGACTCTACTTGACTCTACTGCATTCTACCATGGCTCTACCAGGCTCTACTACATTCTACCATGGCTCTACTTGGTACTACATGACTCTACTACATGCTACCGTGGGTCTACTTGGCTCTACATGACTCTACTACACTCTACCATGGCTCTACTCCATTGTACCATGGCTCTACTTGACTCTACATGACTCTACTACATTCTACCATGGCTCTACTTGACTCTACATCACTCTACTACATTCTACCATAGCTATACTTAACTCTACTTCACTTTCCTACACTCTACCATTGCTCTACTTGGCTCTACTACACTCTACCATGGCTCTACTTGGCTCTACTTGACTCTACTACACTCTACCATGGCGCTACTTTGCTCTACTTGACTCTACTACACTGTAGCATGTCTCTACTACACTCTACCATGGCTGTACTTCATTCTACTTGAATCTACTACACTCTACCATGGCTCTACTCCATTGTATCATGGCTCTACTTGACTCTACTTGGCTCTCCTACCCTCTCCCATTGCTCTACATGACTCTACTTGGCTCTACTACACTCTACCATGGCTCTACTTGGCTCTACTTGACTGTACTACATTCTACCATGGCTCTACCTGGCTCTACGTGACTCTACTACACTCTTCCATGGCTCTACTTGCCTCTACTTGACTTTCCTACACTCTACCATTGCTCTACTTGGTTTTACTACACTCTACCATGGCTCTACTTGGCTCTACTTGACTCTTCTACACTCTACCATGACACTACTTGGCTCTACTTGACTCTACCACACTCTACCATGTCTCTACTACATTCTACCATGGCTCCACGTGACTCTACACGACTCTACTGCATTCTACCATGGCTCTACCTGGCTCTACTACATTCTACCATGGCTCTACTTGGTACTACATGACTTTACTACATGCTACCGTGGCTCTACTTGGCTCTACATGACTCTACTACACTCTACCATGGCTCTACTCCATTGTACCATGACTGTACTTCACACTACATGCCTCTACTGCATTCTACCATGGCTCTACTTGGCTCTACTACACTCTACCATGGCTCTACTTGACTCTACTTGACTCTACTACACTCTACCATGGCTCTACTCCATTGTACCATGGCTCTACTTGACTCTACATGACTCTACTACATTCTACCATGGCTCTACTTGACTCTACATCACTCTACTACATGCTACCATAGCTATACTTGACTCTACTTCACTTTCCTACACTCTACCATTGCTCTACTTGGCTCTACTACACTCTACCATGGCTCTACTTGGCTCTACTTGGCTCTCCTACACTTTCCCATTGCTCTACTTGACTCTACTTGACTCTACTACACTCTACCATGGCTCTACTTGGATCTACTTGACTCTACTACATTGTACCATGGCTCTACCTGGCTCTACGTGACTCTACTACACTCTACCATGGCTCTACTCCATTGTACCATGGCTCTACTTGACTCTACATAACTCTACTACGTTCTACCATGGCTATACTTGACTCTACTTGACTTTCCTACACTCTACCATTGCTCTACTTGGTTCTACTACACTCTACCATGGCTCTACTTGGCTCTACTTGACTCTACTACACTGTGCCATGGCACTACTTGGCTCTACTTGACTCTACCACACTCTACCATGTCTCTACTACATTCTACCATGGCTCCACGTGACTCTAGATGACTCTACTACATTCTACCATGGCTCTACTTGACGCTACTTGACTCTACTACATTCTGTCATGGCTCTACTTGACTCTACTTGACTGTACTACACTCTACCTTGGCTCTACTTCATTCTACCATGGCTCCACGTGACTCTACTTGACTCTACTGCATTCTACCATGGCTCTACCTGGCTCCACTACATTCTACCATGGCTCTACTTGGTACTACATGACTCTACTACATGCTACCGTGGCTCTACTTGGCTCTACATGACTCTACTACACTCTACCATGGCTCTACTCCATTGTACCATGGCTGTACTTCACACTACATGCCTCTACTATATTCTACCATGGCTCTACATGACTCTACTACACCCTACCATGGCTCTACTCCATTGTACCATGGCTATACTTCACACTACATGCCTCTACTGCATTCTACCATGGCTCTACTTGGCTCTACTACACTCTACCATGGCTCTACTTGACTCTACTATACTTTACCATCGCACTACTTGGCTCTACATGACTCTACTACACTCTACCATGTCTCTACTACATTCTACCATGGCTCCACGTGACTGTACGTTACTCTACTACATTCTACCATAGCTCTACTTGACTCTGTATGCCTCTACTACACTCTACCAATGCTCTACTCCATTGTACCATGGCTCTACTTGACTCTACATGACTCTACTACATTCTACCATGGCTCTACTTGACTCTACATCACTCTACTACATTCTACCATAGCTATACTTAACTCTACTTCACTTTCCTACACTCTACTTTTGCTCCACTTGGCTGTACTACACTCTACCATTGCTCTACTTGGCTCTACTTGACTCTACTACATTCTACCATGGCACTAATTGGCTCTACTTGACTCTACTACACTCTAGCATGTCTCTACTACACTCTAACATGGCTCTACTTCATTCTACTTGACTCTACTACACTCTAACATGGCTCTGCTTGGCTCTACTTGACTGTACTACATTCTACCATGGCTCTACCTGGCTCTACGTGACTCTACTACACTCTTCCATCGCTCTACTTGCCTCTACTTGACTTTCCTACACTCTACCATTGCTCTACTTGGTTTTCTACACACTACCATGGCTCTTCTTGGCTCTACTTGACTCTACTACACTCTACCATGACACTACTTGGCTCTACTTGACTCTACCACACTCTACCATGTCTCTACTACATTCTACCATGGCTCCACGTGACTCTACATGACTCTACTACATTCTACCATCGCTCTACTTGACTCTGTATGCCTCTACTACATTCTACCATGGCTCTACTTGACGCTACTTGACTCTACTACATTCTGTCATGGCTCTACTTGACTCTACTTGACTGTACTACACTCTACCTGGGCTCTACTTCATTCTACCATGTCTCCACGTGACTCTACTTGACTCTACTGCAATCTACCATGGCTCTACTTGGCTCTACTACACTCTACCATGTCTCTACTCCATTGTACCATCGCTCTACTTGACTCTACTTGGCTCTCCTACACTCTCCCATTGCTCTACTTGACTCTACTTGGCTCTACTACACTCTACCATGGCTCTACTTGGCTCTACTTCACTCTACTACATTCTACCATGGTTCTACCTGGCTCTACGTGACTTTACGACACTCTACCATGGCTGTACTTGACTCTACTACACTCTACCATGGCTCTACTCCATTGTACCATGGCTCTACTTGACACTGCATGATTCTACTGAATTCTACCATTGCTTATCTTGACTGTACTTGACTTTCCTACACTCTACCATTGCTCTACTTGGCTCTACTACACTGTACCATGGTTCCACTTGGCTCTACTTGATTCTACTACATTCTACCATGGCTCTACTTGACTCTACTTGACTCTACTACATTCTGCTATGGCTCTACTTGACTCTACTTGACTGTACTACACTCTACCGTGGCTCTACTCTATTGTACCATGGCTCTACTTCACACTACATGCCTCTACTGCATTCTACCATGGCTCTACTTGGCTCTACTACACTCTACCATGGCTCTACTTGACTCTACTATACTTTACCATCGCACTACTTGGCTCTACATGACTCTACTACACTCTACCATGTCTCTACTACATTCTACCATCGCTCCACGTGACTGTACGTTACTCTACTACATTCTACCATAGCTCTACTTGACTCTGTATGCCTCTACTACACTCTACCAATGCTCTACTCCATTGTACCATGGCTCTACTTGACTCTACATGACTCTACTACATTCTACCATGGCTCTACTTGACTCTACATCACTCTACTACATTCTACCATAGCTATACTTAACTCTACTTCACTTTCCTACACTCTACTTTTGCTCCACTTGGCTGTACTACACTCTACCATTGCTCTACTTGGCTCTACTTGACTCTACTACATTCTACCATGGCACTAATTGGCTCTACTTGACTCTACTACACTCTAGCATGTCTCTACTACACTCTAACATGGCTCTACTTCATTCTACTTGACTCTACTACACTCTAACATGGCTCTGCTTGGCTCTACTTGACTGTACTACATTCTACCATGGCTCTACCTGGCTCTACGTGACTCTACTACACTCTTCCATCGCTCTACTTGCCTCTACTTGACTTTCCTACACTCTACCATTGCTCTACTTGGTTTTCTACACACTACCATGGCTCTTCTTGGCTCTACTTGACTCTACTACACTCTACCATGACACTACTTGGCTCTACTTGACTCTACCACACTCTACCATGTCTCTACTACATTCTACCATGGCTCCACGTGACTCTACATGACTCTACTACATTCTACCATCGCTCTACTTGACTCTGTATGCCTCTACTACATTCTACCATGGCTCTACTTGACGCTACTTGACTCTACTACATTCTGTCATGGCTCTACTTGACTCTACTTGACTGTACTACACTCTACCTGGGCTCTACTTCATTCTACCATGTCTCCACGTGACTCTACTTGACTCTACTGCAATCTACCATGGCTCTACTTGGCTCTACTACACTCTACCATGTCTCTACTCCATTGTACCATCGCTCTACTTGACTCTACTTGGCTCTCCTACACTCTCCCATTGCTCTACTTGACTCTACTTGGCTCTACTACACTCTACCATGGCTCTACTTGGCTCTACTTCACTCTACTACATTCTACCATGGTTCTACCTGGCTCTACGTGACTTTACGACACTCTACCATGGCTGTACTTGACTCTACTACACTCTACCATGGCTCTACTCCATTGTACCATGGCTCTACTTGACACTGCATGATTCTACTGAATTCTACCATTGCTTATCTTGACTGTACTTGACTTTCCTACACTCTACCATTGCTCTACTTGGCTCTACTACACTGTACCATGGTTCCACTTGGCTCTACTTGATTCTACTACATTCTACCATGGCTCTACTTGACTCTACTTGACTCTACTACATTCTGCTATGGCTCTACTTGACTCTACTTGACTGTACTACACTCTACCGTGGCTCTACTCTATTGTACCATGGCTCTACTTGACACTACATGACTCTACTACATTCTACCATGGTTCTACTTGACTC
This sequence comes from Agelas oroides, assembly GCA_949130485.1. Lineage (NCBI taxonomy): Eukaryota > Metazoa > Porifera > Demospongiae > Agelasida > Agelasidae > Agelas > Agelas oroides. The sequence continues at coordinate 3,036,961 of OX422196.1, read as the reverse complement.
TACTACACTCTACGATGCCTCTACTTGGCTCTTCTTGACTCTACTACACTATATCATTGCTAGACCTGGCTCTACTTGTCTCTACTACACTCTACCTTGGTTCTACTACATCATACCATGGATCCACGTGACTCTACGTGACTCTACTACACTCTACGATGGTTGAACCTGGTTCTACTACATTCTACCATGGCTCTACTTGACTCTACATGACTCTACTTTAATCTACCATGGCTCTACTTGGCTCTACTTGAGTCAACTACACCCTACCTTGGCTCTACTTGGCTCTACGTGACTGTACTACACTCTACCATGGCTTTACCTGGCTGTAGTTGACTCTACTACACTCTAGCATGTCTCTACTACATTCTACCATGGCTCCACGGGACTCTACGTGACTCTCCTGTATTCTACCATAGTTCTACTTGACTCTGTATGCCTCTACTACATTCTACCATGGCTCTACTTGACTCTACTTGACTCTACTACATTCTGCCATGGCTCTACTTGACTCTACTTGACTGTACTACACTCTACCTTTTCTATACTACTTTCTACCATGGCTCCACGTGACTCTACTTGACTCTGCTGCATTCTACCATGGCTCTACCTGGCTCTACTACATTCTACCATGGCTCTATACTTGGCTCTACATGACTCTATACTACATGCTAACGTGGCTCTACTTGACTCTACTACACACTACCATGGCTCTACTCCATTGTACCATGGCTCTACTTGACACTACATGATTCTACTACATTCTACCATGGCTCTACTTGACTCTACCACACTCTACCTTGGCTCTACTACATCCTACCATGGATCCACGTGACTCTACTTTAGTCTCCTACACACTACCATGGCTCTACCTTGCTCTACTACATTCTACCATGGCTCTACTTGACTCTACATGACTCTACTACATTCTACCTTGGCTATACTTGACTCTACTTGACTTTCCTACACTCTACCATTGCTCTACTTGGTTCTACTACACTCTACCATTCCTCTACTTGGCTCTACTTGACTCTACTACACTGTACCATGGCACTACTTGGCTCTACTTCACTCTACCACACTCTACCATGTCTCTACTACATTCTACCATGGCTCCACGTGACTCTACATGACTCTACTACATTCTACCATAGCTCTACTTGACTCGGTATGCCTCCACTACATTCTACCATGGCTCTACTTGACGGTAGTTGACTCTACTACATTCTGTCATGGCTCTACTTGACTCTACTTGACTGTACTACACTCTACCTTGGCTCTACTTCATTCTACCATGGCTCCACGTGACTCTACTTGACTCTACTGCATTCTACCATGGCTCTACCTGGCTCTACTACATTCTACCATGGCTCTACTTGGTACTACATGACTCTACTACATGCTACCGTGGCTCTACTTGGCTCTACATGACTCTACTACACTCTACCATGGCTCTACTCCATTGTACCATGGCTGTACTTCACACTACATGCCTCTACTATATTCTATAATGGCTCTACATGACTCTACTACACCCTACCATGGCTCTACTCCATTGTACCATGGCTCTACTTGGCTCTACAACACTTTACCATGGCTCTACTTGGCTCTACTTGACTCTACTATACTTTCCCATGGCACTACATAGCTCTACTTGACTCTACTACACTCTACCATGTCTCTACTACATTCTACCATGGCTCCACGTGACTGTGCGTGACTCTACTACATTCTACCATAGCTCTACTTGACTCTGTATGCCTCTAATACACTCTACCATGGCTCTTCTCCATTGTACCATGGCTCTACTTGATTCTACATGACTCTACTACATTCTACCATGGCTCTTCTTGACTCTACATCACTCTACTACATTGTACCATAGCTATATTTGACTCTACTTCACTTTCCTACACTCTACCATTGCTCTACTTGGCTCTACTACACTCTACCATGGCTCTACTTGGCTCTACTTGACTCTACTACACTCTACCATGGCACTACTTGACTCTACTACACTCTAGCATGTCTCTACTACACTCTACCATGGCTCTACTTCATTCTACTTGACTCTACTACAATCTACCATGGCTCTACTCCATTGTACCATGGCTCTACTTGACTCTACTTGGCTCTTCTACACTCTCCTATTGCTCTACTTGACTCTACTAAACTCTACCATGACACTACTTGGCTCTACTTGACTCTACTACACTCTAGCATGTCACTACTACACTCTTCCATGGCTCTACTTCATTCTACTTGACTCTACTACACTCTACCGTGGCTCTACTCCATTGTACCATGGCTCTACTTGACTCTACTTGGCTCTCCTACACTCTCCCGTTGCTCTACTTGACTCTACTTGGCTCTACTACACTCTACCATGGCTCTACTACACTCTACCATGGCTCTACTTGGCTCTACTTGACTCTACTACATTCTACCATGGCTTTACCTGGCTCTACGTGACTCTATTACACTCTACCATGGCTCTACTTGACTCTACTACACTCTACCATGGCTCTACTTGGCTCTACTTGACTCTACTATACTCTACCATGGCTCTACTTGACTCTCCTTGACTCTACTACATTCTGCTATGGCTCTACTTGTCTCTACTTGACTGTACTACACTCTACCGTGGCTCTACTCTATTGTACCATTGCTCTACTTGACACTGCATGACTCTACTACATTCTACCATGTTTCTACTTGACTCTACTACACTCTATGATGCCTCTACTTGGCTATACTTGACTCTACTACACTATATCATTGCTAGACCTGGCTCTACTTGTCTCTACTACACTCTACCTTGGTTCTACTACATCATACCATGGATCCACGTGACTCTACGTGACTCTACTACACTCTACGATGGTTGAACCTGGTTCTACTACATTCTACCATGGCTCTACTTGACTGTACATGACTCTACTACATTCTACCAATGCTCTACTTGGCTCTACTTGACTCTACTTTAATCTACCATGGCTCTACTTCGCTCTACTTGAGTCCACTACACCCTACCTTGGCTCTACTTGGCTATACGTGACTGTACTACACTCTACCATGGCTTTACCTGGCTCTACTTGACTCTACTACATTCTACCCTGTCTCTACTACATTCTACCATGGCTCCACGGGACTCTACTTGACTCTGCTGCATTCTACCATGGCTCTACCTGGCTCTACTACATTCTACCATGGCTCTACTTGGCTCTACATGACTCTATACTACATGCTACCGTGGCTCTACTTGACTCTACTACACACTACCATGGCTCTACTCCATTGTACCATGGCTCTACTTGACACTACATGATTCTACTACATTCTACCATGGCTCTACTTGACTCTACTACTCTCTACCTTGGCTCTACTACATCCTATCATGGATCCACGTGACTCTACTTTAGTCTCCTACACACTACCATGGCTCTACCTTGCTCTACTACATTCTACCATGGCTCTACTTGACTCTACATGACTCTACTACATTCTACCTTGGCTATACTTGACTCTACTTGACTTTCCTACACTCTACCATTGCTCTACTTGGTTCTACTACACTCTACCATGGCTCTACTTGGCTCTACTTGACTCTACCACACTCTACCATGTCTCTACTACATTCTACCATGGCTCCACGTGACTCTACATGACTCTACTACATTCTACCATAGCTCTACTTGATGCTACTTGACTCTACTTGATTCTGTCATGGCTCTACTTGACTCTACTTGACTGTACTACACTCTACCTTGGCTCTACTTCATTCTACCATGGCTCCACGTGACTCTACTTGACTCTACTGCATTCTACCATGGCTCTACTAGGCTCTACTACATTCTACCATGGCTCTACTTGGTACTACATGACTCTACTACATGCTACCGTGGGTCTACTTGGCTCTACATGACTCTACTACACTCTACCATGGCTCTACTCTATTGTACCATGGCTGTACTTCAAACTACATGCCTCTACTATATTCCACCATGGCTCTACATGACTCTACTACACTCTACCATGGCTCTACTCCATTGTACCATGGCTGTACTTCACACTACATTCCTCTACTACATCTACCATGGCTCTACTTGGCTCTACTACACTCTACCATGGCTCTACTTGGCTCTACTTGACTCTACTACACTTTACCATGGCACTACTTGGCTCTACTTGACTCTACTACATTCTACCATGTCTCTACTCCATTGTACCATGGCTCTACTTGACTCTACATGACTCTACTACATTCTACAATGGCTCTACTTGACTCTACATCACTCTACTACACTCTACCATGGCTATACTTGACTCTACTTGACCTTCCTACACCTAACCATAGCTCTACTTGGCTCTACTACACTCTACCATGGCTCTACTTGGTTCTACTTGACTCTACTACACTCTACCATGGCACTATTTGGCTCTACTTGACTCTCCTACACTCTAGCATGTCTCTACTACATTCTACCATGGCTCCACGTGACTCTACGTGACTCTTCTACATTCTACCATAGCTCTACTTGACTCTGTATGCCTCTACTACATTCTACCATGGCTCTACTTGACGATACTTGACTCTACTACATTCTGTCATGGCTCTACTTGACTCTACTTCACTGTACTACACTCAACCTTGGCTCTACTTCATTCTACCATTGCTCCACGTGACTCTACTTGACTCTACTGCATTCTACCATGGCTCTACTACATTCTACCATGGCTCTACTTGGTACTACATGACTCTACTACATGCTACCGTGGCTCTACTTGGCTCTAGATGACTCTACTACACTCTACCATGACTCTACTCCATTGTACCATTGCTGTACTTCACACTACATGCCTCTACTACATTCTACCATCGCTCTACTTGGCTCTACTACACTCTACCATGGCTCTACTTGACTCTACTTGACTCTACTACACTCTACCATGGCTCTACTCCATTGTACCATGGCTCTACTTGACTCTACATGACTCTACTACATTCTACCATGGCTCTACCTGACTCTACATCACTCTATTAAATTCTACCATAGCTATACTTGACTCTACTTCACTTTCCTGCACTCTACCATTGCTCTACTTGGCTCTACTACACTCTACCATGGCTCTACTTGGCTCTACTTCACTCTACTACACTCTACCATGGCACTACTTGGCTCTACTTGACTCTACTACACTCTAGCATGTCTCTACTACACCCTAGCATGGCTCTACTTCATTCTACTTGACTCTACTACACTCTACCATGGCTCTACTCCATTGTACCATGGCTCTACTTGACTCTACTTGTCTTTCCTACACTCTCCCGTTGCTCTACTTGACTCTACTTGGCTCTACTACACTCTACCATGGTTCTACTTGGCTCTACTTGACTCTACTACACTCTACCATGGCTCTACTTGACTCTACTTGACTCTGCTTGACTCTACTACATTCTACCATGGCTCTACCCGTCTGTACGTGACTCTACTACACTCTACCATGGCTCTACTTGACTCTACTACACTCTACCATGGCTCTACTCCATTGTACCATGGCTCTACTTGACTCTACTTGGCTCTCTTACACTCTCCCATTGCTCTACTTGACTCTACATTACTCTACTACACTCTACCATGGCTCTACTCCATTGTACCATGGCTGTACTTCACACTACATGCCTCTACTATATTCTACCATGGCTGTACATGACTCTACTACACTCTACCATGGCTCTACTCCATTGTACCATGGCTGTACTTCACACTACATGCCTCTACTATATTCTACCATGGCTCTACGTGACTCTACTACACTCTACCATGGCTCTACTCCATTGTACCATGGCTGTACTTCACACTACATGACTCTACTACACTCTGCCATGGCTCTAATTGGCTCTACTACACTCTACCATGTCTCTACTACATTCTACCATGGTTCCACGTGACTCTACGTGACTGTACTACGTTCTACCATAGCTCTACTTGACTCTGTATGCCTCTACTACATTCTATCATCACTCTACTTGATGCTACTTGACTCTACTACATTCTGTCATGGCTCTACTTGACTCTACTTGACTGTACTACACTCTACTTTGGCTCTACTTCATTCTACCATGGCTCCACGTGACTCTACTTGACTCTACTGCATTCTACCATGGCTCTACTTGGTACTACATGACTCTACTACATGCTACCGTGGCTCTACTTGTCTCTAGATGACTCTACTACACTCTACCATGGCTCTACTCCATTGTACCATGGCTGTACTTCACACTACATGACTCTACTACATTCTACCATGGCTCTATTTGGCTCTACTACACTCTACCATGGGTCTACTTGGCTCTACTTCACTCTACTACACTCTACCATGGCTCTACTCCATTGTACCATGGCTGTACTTGACTCTACATGACTCTACTACATTCTACAATGGCTCTACTTGATTCTACATCACTCTACTACATTCTACCATAGCTATACTTGACTCTACTTGACCTTCCTACACTCTACCATTGCTCTACTTGGCTCTACTACACTCTACCATGGCTCTACTTGGCTCTACTTGACTCTACTACACTCTACCATGGCACTATTTGGCTCTACTTGACCCTACTACACTCTAGCATGTCTCTACTACATTCTACCATGGCTCCACGTGACTCTACGTGACTCTACTACATTCTACCATAGCTCTACTTGACTCTGTATATGCCTCTCCTACATTCTACCATGGCTCTACTTGACGCTACTTGACTCTACTACATTCTGTCATGGCTCTACTTGACTCTACTTGACGGTACTACACTCTACCTTGGCTCTACTTCGTTCTACCATGGCTCCACGTGACTCTACTTGACTCTACTTTATTCTACCATGGCTCTACCTGGCTCTACTACATACTACCATGGCTCTTCTTGGTACTACATGACTCTACTACATGCTACCGTGGCTCTACTTGGCTCTACATGACTTTACTACACTCTACCATTGCTCTACTCCAGTGTACCATGGCTGTACTTCACACTACATGACTCTATTACATTCTACCATGGCTCTACCTGGCTCTACTACATTCTACCATGGCTCTACTTGGTACTACATGACTCTACTACATGCTACCGTGGCTCTACTTGACTCTACATGACTCTACTACACTCTACCATGGCTCCACTCCATTGTACCATGGCTGTACTTCACACTACATGCCTCTACTATATTCTACCATGGCTCTACATGACTCTACTACACTCTACCATGGCTTTACTCCATTGTACCATGGCTCTACTTGACTCTGTATGCCTCTACTACATTCTACCATGGCTCTACTTGACGCTACTTGACTCTACTACATTCTGTCATGGCTCTACTTGACTCTACTTGACGGTACTACACTCTACCTTGGCTCTACTTCATTCTACCATGGCTCAACGTGACTCTACTTGACTCTACTGCATTCTACCATGGCTCTACCTGGCTCTACTACATACTACCATGGCTCTACTTGGAACTACATGACTCTACTACATGCTACCGTGGCTCTACTTGGCTCTACATGACTCTACTACACACTACCATGGCTCTACTCCAGTGTACCATGGCTGTACTTCACACTACATGACTCTACTACATTCTACCATGGCTCAACCTGGCTCTACTACATTCTACCATGGCTTTACTTGGTACTACATGACTCTACTACATGCTACCGTGGCTCTACTTGGCTCTACATGACTCTACTACACTCTACCATGGCTCTACTCCATTGTACCATGGCTGTACTTCACACTACATGACTCTACTACATTCTACCATGGCTTTACTTGGCTCTACTACACTCTACCATGGCTCTATTTGGTTCTACTTGACTCTACTACACTCTACCATGGCACTACTTGGCTGTACTTGACTCTACTACATTCTACCATGTCTCTACTACATTCTACCATGGCTCCACGTGACTCTACGTGACTCTACTACATTCTACCATAGCTCTACTTGACTCTGTATGCCTCTACTACATTCTACCATGGCTCTACTTGTCGTTACTTGACTCTACTAGATTCTGTCACGGCTCTACTTCACTCTACTTCACTGTACTACACTCTACCGTGGCTCTACTTCATTCTACCATGGCTCCACGTGACTCTACTTGACTCTACTGCATTCTACCATGGCTCTACCTGGCTCTACTACATTCTACCATGGCTCTACTTGGAACTACATGACTCTGCTACATGCTACCGTGTCTCTACTTGGCTCTACATGACACTACTACACTCTACCATGGCTCCACTCCATTGTACCTGGGCTGTACTTCACACTACATGACTCTACTACATTCTACCATGGCTCTACTTGGCTCTACTCCACTCTACCATGGCTCTGCTTGACTCTACTTGACTGTACTACACTCTACCATGGCTCTACTCCATTGTACCATGTCTCTACTTGACTCTACATGACTCTACTACACTCTACCATGGCTCTACTTGACTCTACTACACTCTACCATGGCTCTACTTGGCTCTACTTGACTCTACTACACTCTACCATGGCTCTACTTGACTCTCCTTGACTCTACTACATTCTGCTATGGCTCTACTTGACTCTACTTGACTGTACTACACTCTACCGTGGCTCTACTCTATTGTACCATGGCTCTACTTGACACTACATGACTCTACTACATTCTACCATGTTTCTACTTGACTCTACTACACTCTACGATGCCTCTACTTGGCTATACTTGACTCTACTACACTATATCATTGCTAGACCTGGCTCTACTTGTCTCTACTACACTCTACCTTGGTTCTACTACATCATACCATGGATCCACGTGACTCTACGTGACTCTACTACACTCTACGATGGTTGAACCTGGTTCTACTACATTCTACCATGGCTCTACTTGACTGTACATGACTCTACTACATTCTACCATGGCTCTACTTGGCTCTATTTGACTCTACTTTAATCTACCATGGCTCTACTTGGCTCTACTTGAGTCCACTACACCCTACCTTGGCTCTACTTGGCTATACGTGACTGTACTACACACTACCATGGCTTTACCTGGCTCTACTTGACTCTACTACACTCTACCATGTCTCTACTACATTCTACCATGGCTCCACGGGACTCTACTTGGCTCTGCTGCATTCTACCATGGCTCTACCTGGCTCTACTACATTCTACCATGGCTCTACTTGGCTCAACATGACTCTATACTACATGCTACCGTGCCTCTACTTGACTCTACTACACACTACCATGGCTCTACTCCATTCTACCATGGCTCTACTTGACTCTACATGACTCTACTACATTCTACAATGGCTCTACTTGACTCTACATCACTCTACTACACTCTACCATGGCTATACTTGACTCTACTTGACCTTCCTACACCTAACCATAGCTCTACTTGGCTCTACTACACTCTACCATGGCTCTACTTGGTTCTACTTGACTCTACTACACTCTACCATGGCACTATTTGGCTCTACTTGACTCTCCTACACTCTAGCATGTCTCTACTACATTCTACCATGGCTCCACGTGACTCTACGTGACTCTTCTACATTCTACCATAGCTCTACTTGACTCTGTATGCCTCTACTACATTCTACCATGGCTCTACTTGACGATACTTGACTCTACTACATTCTGTCATGGCTCTACTTGACTCTACTTCACTGTACTACACTCAACCTTGGCTCTACTTCATTCTACCATTGCTCCACGTGACTCTACTTGACTCTACTGCATTCTACCATGGCTCTACTACATTCTACCATGGCTCTACTTGGTACTACATGACTCTACTACATGCTACCGTGGCTCTACTTGGCTCTAGATGACTCTACTACACTCTACCATGACTCTACTCCATTGTACCATTGCTGTACTTCACACTACATGCCTCTACTACATTCTACCATCGCTCTACTTGGCTCTACTACACTCTACCATGGCTCTACTTGACTCTACTTGACTCTACTACACTCTACCATGGCTCTACTCCATTGTACCATGGCTCTACTTGACTCTACATGACTCTACTACATTCTACCATGGCTCTACCTGACTCTACATCACTCTATTAAATTCTACCATAGCTATACTTGACTCTACTTCACTTTCCTGCACTCTACCATTGCTCTACTTGGCTCTACTACACTCTACCATGGCTCTACTTGGCTCTACTTCACTCTACTACACTCTACCATGGCACTACTTGACTCTACTACACTCTAGCATGTCTCTACTACACCCTAGCATGGCTCTACTTCATTCTACTTGACTCTACTACACTCTACCATGGCTCTACTCCATTGTACCATGGCTCTACTTGACTCTACTTGTTTTTCCTACACTCTCCCGTTGCTCTACTTGACTCTACTTGGCTCTACTACACTCTACCATGGTTCTACTTGGCTCTACTTGACTCTACTACACTCTACCATGGCTCTACTTGACTCTACTTGACTCTGCTTGACTCTACTACATTCTACCATGGCTCTACCTGGCTCTACGTGACTCTACTACACTCTACCATGGCTCTACTTGACTCTACTACACTCTACCATGGCTCTACTCCATTGTACCATGACTCTACTTGACTCTACTTGGCTCTCCTACACTCTCCCATTGCTCTACTTGACTCTACATTACTCTACTACACTCTACCATGGCTCTACTCCATTGTACCATGGCTGTACTTCACACTACATGCCTCTACTATATTCTACCATGGCTCTACATGACTCTACTACACTCTACCATGGCTCTACTCCATTGTACCATGGCTGTACTTCACACTACATGCCTCTACTATATTCTACCATGGCTCTACGTGACTCTACTACACTCTACCATGGCTCTACTCCATTGTACCATGGCTGCACTTCACACTACATGCCTCTACTACACCCTGCCATGGCTCTAATTGGCTCTACTACACTCTACCATGTCTCTACTACATTCTACCATGGTTCCACGTGACTCTACGTGACTGTACTACGTTCTACCATAGCTCTACTTGACTCTGTATGCCTCTACTACATTCTATCATCACTCTACTTGATGCTACTTGACTCTACTACATTCTGTCATGGCTCTACTTGACTCTACTTGACTGTACTACACTCTACTTTGGCTCTACTTCATTCTACCATGGCTCCACGTGACTCTACTTGACTCTACTGCATTCTACCATGGCTCTACTTGGTACTACATGACTCTACTACATGCTACCGTGGCTCTACTTGTCTCTAGATGACTCTACTACACTCTACCATGGCTCTACTCCATTGTACCATGGCTGTACTTCACACTACATGACTCTACTACATTCTACCATGGCTCTATTTGGCTCTACTACACTCTACCATGGGTCTACTTGGCTCTACTTCACTCTACTACACTCTACCATGGCTCTACTCCATTGTACCATGGCTGTACTTGACTCTACATGACTCTACTACATTCTACAATGGCTCTACTTGATTCTACATCACTCTACTACATTCTACCATAGCTATACTTGACTCTACTTGACCTTCCTACACTCTACCATTGCTCTACTTGGCTCTACTACACTCTACCATGGCTCTACTTGGCTCTACTTGACTCTACTACACTCTACCATGGCACTATTTGGCTCTACTTGACCCTACTACACTCTAGCATGTCTCTACTACATTCTACCATGGCTCCACGTGACTCTACGTGACTCTACTACATTCTACCATAGCTCTACTTGACTCTGTATATGCCTGTCCTACATTCTACCATGGCTCTACTTGACGCTACTTGACTCTACTACATTCTGTCATGGCTCTACTTGACTCTACTTGACGGTACTACACTCTACCTTGGCTCTACTTCGTTCTACCATGGCTCCACGTGACTCTACTTGACTCTACTTTATTCTACCATGGCTCTACCTGGCTCTACTACATACTACCATGGCTCTTCTTGGTACTACATGACTCTACTACATGCTACCGTGGCTCTACTTGGCTCTACATGACTTTACTACACTCTACCATGGCTCTACTCCAGTGTACCATGGCTGTACTTCACACTACATGACTCTATTACATTCTACCATGGCTCTACCTGGCTCTACTACATTCTACCATGGCTCTACTTAGTACTACATGACTCTACTACATGCTACCGTGGCTCTACTTGACTCTACATGACTCTACTACACTCTACCATGGCTCCACTCCATTGTACCATGGCTGTACTTCACACTACATGCCTCTACTATATTCTACCATGGCTCTACATGACTCTACTACACTCTACCATGGCTCTACTCCATTGTACCATGGCTCTACTTGACTCTGTATGCCTCTACTACATTCTACCATGGCTCTACTTGACGCTACTTGACTCTACTACATTCTGTCATGGCTCTACTTGACTCTACTTGACGGTACTACACTCTACCTTGGCTCTACTTCATTCTACCATGGCTCAACGTGACTCTACTTGACTCTACTGCATTCTACCATGGCTCTACCTGGCTCTACTACATACTACCATGGCTCTACTTGGAACTACATGACTCTACTACATGCTACCGTGGCTCTACTTGGCTCTACATGACTCTACTACACACTACCATGGCTCTACTCCAGTGTACCATGGCTGTACTTCACACTACATGACTCTACTACATTCTACCATGGCTCAACCTGGCTCTACTACATTCTACCATGGCTTTACTTGGTACTACATGACTCTACTACATGCTACCGTGGCTCTACTTGGCTCTACATGACTCTACTACACTCTACCATGGCTCTACTCCATTGTACCATGGCTGTACTTCACACTACATGACTCTACTACATTCTACCATGGCTTTACTTGGCTCTACTACACTCTACCATGGCTCTATTTGGCTCTACTTGACTCTACTACACTCTACCATGGCACTACTTGGCTCTACTTGACTCTACTACATTCTACCATGTCTCTACTACATTCTACCATGGCTCCACGTGACTCTACGTGACTCTACTACATTCTACCATAGCTCTACTTGACTCTGTATGCCTCTACTACATTCTACCATGGCTCTACTTGTCGTTACTTGACTCTACTAGATTCTGTCACGGCTCTACTTGACTCTACTTCACTGTACTACACTCTACCGTGGCTCTACTTCATTCTACCATGGCTCCACGTGACTCTACTTGACTCTACTGCATTCTACCATGGCTCTACCTGGCTCTACTACATTCTACCATGGCTCTACTTGGAACTACATGACTCTGCTACATGCTACCGTGTCTCTACTTGGCTCTACATGACACTACTACACTCTACCATGGCTCCACTCCATTGTACCTGGGCTGTACTTCACACTACATGACTCTACTACATTCTACCATGGCTCTACTTGGCTCTACTCCACTCTACCATGGCTCTGCTTGACTGTACTTGACTCTACTACACTCTACCATGGCTCTACTCCATTGTACCATGTCTCTACTTGACTCTACATGACTCTACTACACTCTACCATGGCTCTACTTGACTCTACTACACTCTACCATGGCTCTACTTGGCTCTACTTGACTCTACTACACTCTACCATGGCTCTACTTGACTCTCCTTGACTCTACTACATTCTGCTATGGCTCTACTTGACTCTACTTGACTGTACTACACTCTACCGTGGCTCTACTCTATTGTACCATGGCTCTACTTGACACTACATGACTCTACTACATTCTACCATGTTTCTACTTGACTCTACTACACTCTACGATGCCTCTACTTGGCTATACTTGACTCTACTACACTATATCATTGCTAGACCTGGCTCTACTTGTCTCTACTACACTCTACCTTGGTTCTACTACATCATACCATGGATCCACGTGACTCTACGTGACTCTACTACACTCTACGATGGTTGAACCTGGTTCTACTACATTCTACCATGGCTCTACTTGACTGTACATGACTCTACTACATTCTACCATGGCTCTACTTGGCTCTACTTGACTCTACTTTAATCTACCATGGCTCTACTTGGCTCTACTTGAGTCCACTACACCCTACCTTGGCTCTACTTGGCTATACGTGACTGTACTACACTCTACCATGGCTTTACCTGGCTCTACTTGACTCTACTACACTCTACCATGTCTCTACTACATTCTACCATGGCTCCACGGGACTCTACTTGACTCTGCTGCATTCTACCATGGCTCTACCTGGCTCTACTACATTCTACCATGGCTCTACTTGGCTCTACATGACTCTATACTACATGCTACCGTGGCTCTACTTGACTCTACTACACACTACCATGGCTCTACTCCATTGTACCATGGCTCTACTTGACACTACATGATTCTACTACATTGTACCATTGCTCAACTTGACTCTACTACTCTCTACCTTGGCTCTACTACATCCTATCATGGATCCACGTGACTCTACTTTATTCTCCTACACACTACCATGGCTCTACCTTGCTCTTCTACATTCTACCATGGCTCTACTTGACTCTACATGACTCTACTACATTCTACCTTGGCTATACTTGACTCTACTTGACTTTCCTACACTCTACCATTGCTCTACTTGGTTCTACTACACTCTACCATGGCTCTACTTGGCTCTACTTGACTCTACCACACTCTACCATGTCTCTACTACATTCTACCATGGCTCCACGTGACTCTACATGACTCTACTACATTCTACCATAGGTCTACTTGACTCTGTATGCCTCTACTACATTCTACCACGGCTCTACTTGACGCTACTTGACTCTACTTCATTCTGTCATGGCTCTACTTGACTCTACTTGACTGTACTACACTCTACCTTGGCTCTACTTCATTCTACCATGGTTCCACGTGACTCTACTTGACTCTTCTGCATTCTACCATGGCTCTACCAGGCTCTACTACATTCTACCATGGCTCTACTTGGTACTACATGACTCTACTACATGCTACCGTGGGTCTACTTGGCTCTACATGACTCTACTACACTCTATCTTGGCTCTACTCCATTGTACCATGGCTGTACTTCACACTTCATGCCTCTACTATATTCCACCATGGCTCTACATGACTCTACTACACTCTACCATGGCTCTACCCCATTGTACCATGGCTATACTTCACACTACATTCCTCTACTACATCTACCATGGCTCTACTTGGCTCTACTACACTCTACCATGGCTCTACTTGGCTCTACTTGACTCTACTACACTTTACCATGGCACTACTTGGCTCCACTTGACTCTACTACATTCTACCATGTCTCTACTCCATTGTACCATGGCTCTACTTGACTCTACATGACTCTACTACATTCTACAATGGCTCTACTTGACTCTACATCACTCTACTACACTCTACCATGGCTATACTTGACTCTACTTGACCTTCCTACACCTAACCATAGCTCTACTTGGCTCTACTACACTCTACCATGGCTCTACTTGGTTCTACTTGACTCTACTACACTCTACCATGGCACTATTTGGCTCTACTTGACTCTCCTACACTCTAGCATGTCTCTACTACATTCTACCATGGCTCCACGTGACTCTACGTGACTCTACTACATTCTACCATAGCTCTACTTGACTCTGTATGCCTCTACTACATTCTACCATGGCTCTACTTGACGCTACTTGACTCTACTACATTCTGTCATGGCTCTACTTGACTCTACTTGACTGTACTACACTCAACCTTGGCTCTACTTCATTCTACCATGGCTCCACGTGACTCTACTTGACTCTACTGCATTCTACCATGGCTCTACCTGGCTCTACTACATTCTACCATGGCTCTACTTGGTACTACATGACTCTACTACATGCTACCGTGGCTCTACTTGGCTCTAGATGACTCTACTACACTCTACCATGGCTCTACTCCATTGTACCATTGCTGTACTTCACACTACATGCCTCTACTACATTCTACCATCGCTCTACTTGGCTCTAATAAACTCTACCATGGCTCTACTTGACACTACTTGACTCTACTGCACTCTACCATGGCTCTACTCCATTGTACCATGGCTCTACTTGACTCTACATGACTCTACTACATTCTACCATGGCTCTACCTGACTCTACATCACTCTATTAAATTCTACCATAGCTATACTTGACTCTACTTCACTTTCCTGCACTCTACCATTGCTCTACTTGGATCTACTACACTCTACCATGGCTCTACTTGGCTCTACTTCACTCTACTACACTCTACCATGGCACTACTTGGCTCTACTTGACTCTACTACACTCTAGCATGTCTCTACTACACCCTAGCATTGCTCTACTTCATTCTACTTGACACTACTACACTCTGCCATGGCTCTACTCCATTGTACCATGGCTCTACTTGACTCTACTTGTCTTTCCTACACTCTCCCGTTGCTCTACTTGACTCTACTTGGCTCTACTACACTCTACCATGGTTCTACTTGGCTCTACTTGACTCTACTACACTCTACCATGGCTCTACTTGACTCTACTTGACTCTACTTGACTCTACTACATTCTACCATGGCTCTACCTGGCTCTACGTGACTCTACTACACTCTACCATGGCTCTACTCCATTGTACCATGGCTCTACTTGACTCTACTTGGCTCTCCTACACTCTCCCATTGCTCTACTTGGCTCTACATTACTCTACTACACTCTACCATGGCTCTACTCCATTGTACCATGGCTGTACTTCACACTACATGCCTCTACTATATTCTACCATGGCTCTACATGACTCTACTACACTCTACCATGGCTCTACTCCATTGTACCATGGCTGTACTTCACACTACATGCCTCTACTATATTCTACCATGGCTCTACGTGACTCTACTACACTCTACCATGGCTCTACTCCATTGTACCATGGCTGTACTTCACACTACATGCCTCTACTACATTCTGCCATGGCTCTAATTGGCTCTACTACACTCTACCATGATTCTACTTGGCTCTACTTGACTCTACTACACTCTACCATGGCTCTACTTGACTCTACTTGACTCTACTTGACTCTACTACATTCTACCATGGCTCTACCTGGCTCTACGTGACTCTACTACACTCTACCATGGCTCTACTTGACTCTACTACACTCTACGATGCCTCTACTTGGCTATACTTGACTCTACTACACTATATCATTGCTAGACCTGGCTCTACTTGTCTCTACTACACTCTACCTTGGTTCTACTACATCATACCATGGATCCACGTGACTCTACGTGACTCTACTACACTCTACGATGGTTGAACCTGGTTCTACTACATTCTACCATGGCTCTACTTGACTGTACATGACTCTACTACATTCTACCATGGCTCTACTTGGCTCTACTTGACTCTACTTTAATCTACCATGGCTCTACTTGGCTCTACTTGAGTCCACTACACCGTACCTTGGCTCTACTTGGCTATACGTGACTGTACTACACTCTACCATGGCTTTACCTGGCTCTACTTGACTCTACTACACTCTACCATGTCTCTACTACATTCTACCATGGCTCCACGGGACTCTACTTGACTCTGCTGCATTCTACCATGGCTCTACCTGGCTCTACTACATTCTACCATGGCTCTACTTGGCTCTACATGACTCTATACTACATGCTACCGTGGCTCTACTTGACTCTACTACACACTACCATGGCTCTACTCCATTGTACCATGGCTCTACTTGACACTACATGATTCTACTACATTCTACCATGGCTCTTCTTGACTCTACTACTCTCTACCTTGGCTCTACTACATCCTATCATGGATCAACGTGACTCTACTTTAGTCTCCTACACACTACCATGGCTCTACCTTGCTCTACTAAATTCTACCATGGCTCTACTTGACTCTACATGACTCTACTACATTCTACCTTGGCTATACTTGACTCTACTTGACTTTCCTACACTCTACCATTGCTCTACTTGGTTCTACTACACTCTACCATGGCTCTACTTGGCTCTACTTGACTCTACCACACTCTACCATGTCTCTACTACATTCTACCATGGCTCCACGTGACTCTACATGACTCTACTACATTCTACCATAGCTCTACTTGACTCTGTATGCCTCTACTACATTCTACCACGGCTCTACTTGACGCTACTTGACTCTACTTCATTCTGTCATGGCTCTACTTGACTCTACTTGACTGTACTACACTCTACCTTGGCTCTACTTCATTCAACCATGGCTCCACGTGACTCTACTTGACTCTACTGCATTCTACCATGGCTCTACCAGGCTCTACTACATTCTACCATGGCTCTACTTGGTACTACATGACTCTACTACATGCTACCGTGGGTCTACTTGGCTCTACATGACTCTACTACACTCTACCATGGCTCTACTCCATTGTACCATGGCTGTACTTCACACTTCATGCCTCTACTATATTCCACCATGGTTCTACATGACTCTACTACACTCTACCATGGCTCTACTCCATTGTACCATGGCTGTACTTCACACTACATTCCCCTACTACATCTACCATGGCTCTACTTGGCTCTACTACACTCTACCATGGCTCTACTTGGCTCTACTTGACTCTACTACACTTTACCATGGCACTACTTGGCTCTACTTGACTCTACTACATTCTAACATGTCTCTACTCCATTGTACCATGGCTCTACTTGACTCTACATGACTCTACTACATTCTACAATGGCTCTACTTGACTCTACATCACTCTACTACACTCTACCATGGCTATACTTGACTCTACTTGACCTTCCTACACCTAACCATAGCTCTACTTGGCTCTACTACACTCTACCATGGCTCTACTTGGTTCTACTTGACTCTACTACACTCTACCATGGCACTATTTGGCTCGACTTGACTCTGCTACACTGTAGCATGTCTCTACTACATTCTACCATGGCTCCACGTGACTCTACGTGACTCTACTACATTCTACCATAGCTCTACTTGACTCTGTATGCCTCTACTACATTCTACCATGGCTCTACTTGACGCTACTTGACTCTACTACATTCTGTCATGGCTCTACTTGACTCTACTTGACTGTACTACACTCAACCTTGGCTCTACTTCATTCTACCATGGCTCCACGTGACTCTACCTGACTCTACTGCATTCTACCATGGCTCTACCTGGCTCTACTACATTCTACCATGGCTCTACTTGGTACTACATGATTCTACTACATGCTACCGTGGCTCTACTTGGCTCTAGATGACTCTACTACACTCTACCATGGCTCTACTCCATTGTACCATTGCTGTACTTCACACTACATGCCTCTACTACATTCTACCATCGCTCTACTTGGCTCTACTACACTCTACCATGGCTCTACTTGACTCTACTTGACTCTACTACACTCTACCATGGCTCTACTCCATTGTACCATGGCTCTACTTGACTCTACATGACTCTACTACATTCTACCATGGCTCTACCTGACTCTACATCACTCTATTAAATTGTACCATAGCTATACTTGACTCTACTTCACTTTCCTGCACTCTACCATTGCTCTACTTGGCTCTACTACACTCTACCATGGCTCTACTTGGCTCTACTTCACTCTACTACACTCTACCATGGCACTATTTGGCTCTACTTGACTCTACTACACTCTAGCATGTCTCTACTACACCCTAGCATGGCTGTACTTCATTCTACTTGACTCTATTGCACTCTGCCATGGCTCTACTCCATTGTACCATGGCTCTACTTGACTCTACTTGTCTTTCCTACACTCTCCCGTTGCTCTACTTGACTCTACTTGGCTCTACTACACTCTACCATGGTTCTACATGGCTCTACTTGACTCTACTACACTCTACCATGGCTCTACTTGACTCTACTTGACTCTACTTGACTCTACTACATTCTACCATGGCTCTACCTGGCTCTACGTGACTCTACTACACTCTACCATGGCTCTACTTGACTCTACAACACTCTACCATGGCTCTACTCCATTGTACCATGGCTCTACTTGACTCTACTTGACTCTCCTACACTCTACCATTGCTCTACTTGGCTCTACATTACTCTACTACACTCTACCATGGCTCTACTCCATTGTACCATGGCTGTACTTCACACTACATGCCTCTACTATATTCTACCATGGCTCTACATGACTCTACTACACTCTACCATGGCTCTACTCCATTGTACCATGGCTGTACTTCACACTACATGCCTCTACTATATTCTACCATGGCTCTAAGTGACTCTACTACACTCTACCATGGCTCTACTCCATTGTACCATGGCTGTACTTCACACTACATGCCTCTACTACATTCTGCCATGGCTCTAATTGGCTCTACTACACTCTACCATGGTTCTACTTGGCTCTACTTGACTCTACTACACTCTACCATGGCTCTATTTGACTCTACTTGACTCTACTTGACTCTACTACATTCTACCATGGTTCTACCTGGCTCTACGTGACTCTACTACACTCTACCATGGCTCTACTTGACTCTACTACACTCTACCATGGCTCTACTCCATTGTACCATGGCTCTACTTGACTCTACTTGGCTCTCCTACACTCTCCCATTGCTCTACTTGGCTCTACATTACTCTACTACACTCTACCATGGCTCTACTCCATTGTACCATGGCTGTACTTCACACTACATGCCTCTACTATATTCTACCATGGCTCTACATGACTCTACTACACTCTACCATGGCTCTACTCCATTGTACCATGGCTGTACTTCACACTACATGCCTCTACTATATTCTACCATGGCTCTACGTGACTCTACTACACTCTACCATGGCTCTACTCCATTGTACCATGGCTGTACTTCACACTACATGCCTCTACTACATTCTGCCATGGCTCTAATTGGCTCTACTACACTCTACCATGGCTCTACTTGGCTCTACTTGACTCTACTACACTTTACCATGGCACTACTTGGCTCTACTTGACTATACTACACTCTACCATGTCTCTACTACATTCTAACATGGTTCCACGTGACTCTACGTGACTGTACTACGTTCTACCATAGCTCTACTTGACTCTGTATGCCTCTACTACATTCTATCATCACTCTACTTGATGCTACTTGACTCTACTACATTCTGTCATGGCTCTTCTTGACTCTACTTGACTGTACTACACTCTACTTTGGCTTTACTTCATTCTACCATGGCTCCACGTGACTCTACTTGACTCTACTGCATTCTACCATGGCTCTACTTGGTACTACATGACTCTACTACATGCTACCGTGGCTCTACTTGTCTCTACATGACTCTACTACACTCAACCATGGCTCTACTCCATTGTGCCATGGCTATACTTCACACTACATGACTCTACTACATTCTACCATGGCTCTACTTCGCTCTACTACACTCTACCATGGGTCTACTTGGCTCAACTTGACTCTACTACATTCTACCATGGCTCTACTCCATTGTACCATGGCTGTACTTGACTCTACATGACTCTACTACATTCTACAATGGCTCTACTTGATTCTACATCACTCTACTACATTCTACCATGGCTATACTTGACTCTACTTGACCTTCCTACACTCTACCATTGCTCTACTTGGCTCTACTACACTCTACCATGGCTCTACTTGGTTCTACTTGACTCTACTACACTCTACCATGGCACTATTTGGCTCTACTTGACTCTACTACACTCTAGCATGTCTCTACTACATTGTACCATGGCTCCACGTGACTCTACGTGACTCTACTACATTCTACCATAGCTCTACTTGACTCTGTATGCCTCTACTACATTCTACCATGGCTCTACTTGACGCTACTTGACTCTACTACATTCTGTCATGGCTCTACTTGACTCTACTTGACGGTACTACACTCTATCTTGGCTCTACTTCGTTCTACCATGGCTCCACGTGACTCTACTTGACTCTACTGCATTCTACCATGGCTCTACCTGGCTCTACTACATACTACCATGGCTCTACTTGGTACTACATGACTCTACTACATGCTACCGTGGCTCTACTTGGCTCTACATGACTCTACTACACTCTACCATGGCTCTACTCCAGTGTACCATGGCTGTACTTCACACTACATGACTCTATTACATTCTACCATGGCTCTACTTGGTACTACATGACTCTACTACATGCTACCGTGGCTCTACTTGACTCTACATGACTCTACTACACTCTACCATGGCTCCACTCCATTGTACCATGGCTGTACTTCACACTACATGCCTCTACTATATTCTACCATGGCTCTACATGACTCTACTACACTCTACCATGGCTCTACTCCATTGTACCATGGCTGTACTTCACACTATATGCCTCTACTATATTCTTCAATGGCTCTACATTACTCTACTACACTCTACCATGGCTGTACTCCATTGTACTATGGCTGTACTTCACACTACATGCCTCTACTACATTCTACCATGGCTCTAATTGGCTCTACTACACTCTACCATGGTTCTACTTGGCTCTACTTGACTCTACTACACTTTACCATGGCACTACTTGGCTCTACTTGACTCTACTACACTCTACCATGTCTCTACTACATTCTACCATGGTTCCACGTGACTCTACGTGACTGTACTACATTCTACCATAGCTCTACTTGACTCTATATGCCTCTACTACATTCTACCATCACTCTACTTGATGCTACTTCACTCTACTACATTCTGTCGTGGCTCTACTTGACTCTACTTGACGGTACTGCACTCTACTTTGGCTCTACTTCATTCTTCCAAGGCTCCACGTGACTCTACTTGACTCTACTGCATTCTACCATGGCTCTACTTGGTACTACATGACTCTACTACATGCTACCGTGGCTCTACTTGTCTCTACATGACTCTACTACACTCTACCATGACTCTACTCCATTGTACCATGGCTGTACTTCACACTACATGACTCTACTACATTCTACCATCGCTCTACTTTGCTCTACAACACTCTACCATGGCTCTACTTGGCTCTACTTCACTCTGTTACACTCTACCATAGCTCTACTCCATTGTACCATGGCTGTACTTGACTCTACATGACTCTACTACATTCTACAATGGCTCTACTTGACTCTACATCACTCTACTACATTCTACCATCGCTATACTTGACTCTACTTGACCTTCCTACACTCTACCATTGCTCTACTTAGCTCTACTACACTCTACCATGGCTCTACTTGGTTCTACTTGACTCTACTATACTCTATGGCACTATTTGGCTCTACTTGACTCTACTACACTCTAGCATGTCTCTCCTGCATTCTACCATGGCTCCACGTGACTCTACGTGACTCTACTACATTCTACCATAGCTCTACTTGACTCTGTATGCCTCTACTACATTCTACCATGGCTCTACTTGACGCTACTTGACTCTACTACATTCTGTCATGGCTCTACTGGACTCTACTTGACGGTACTACACTCTACCTTGGCTCTACTTCATTCTAACATGGCTCCACGTGACTCTACTTGACTCTACTGCATTCTACCATGGCTCTACCTGGCTCTACTACATACTACCATGGCTCTACTTGGAACTACATGACTCTACTACATGCTACCGTGGCTCTACTTGGCTCTACATGACTCTACTACACACTACCATGGCTCTACTCCAGTGTACCATGGCTGTACTTCACACTACATGACTCTACTACATTCTACCATGGCTCAACCTGGCTCTACTACATTCTACCATGGCTTCACTTGGTACTACATGACTCTACTACATGCTACCGTGGCTCTACTTGGCTCTACATGACTCTACTACACTCTACCATGACTCTACTCCATTGTACCATCGCTGTACTTCACACTACATGACTCTACTACATTCTACCATGGCTTTACTTGGCTCTACTACACTCTACCGTGGCTAAATTTGGCTCTACTTGACTCTACTACACTCTACCATGGCACTACTTGGCTCTACTTGACTCTACTACATTCTACCTTGTCTCTACTACATTCTACCATGGCTCCACGTGACTCTACGTGACTCTACTACATTCTACCATAGCTCTACTTGACTCTGTATGCCTCTACTACATTCTACCATGGCTCTACTTGTCGTTACTTGACTCTACTACATTCTGTCACGGCTCTACTTCACTCTACTTCACTGTACTACACTCTACCGTGGCTCTACTTCATTCTACCATGGCTCCACTTGACTCTACTTGACTCTATTGCATTCTACCATGGCTCTACCTGGCTCTACTACATTCTACCATGGCTCTACTTGGCTCTACTCCACTCTACCATGGTTCTGCTTGACTCTACTTGACTCTACTACACTCTACCATGGCTCTACTCCATTGTACCATGTCTCTACTTGACTCTACATGACTCTACTACATTCTACCATGGCTCTACTTCACTCTACATCACTCTACTACATTCAACCATGGCTATACTTGACTCTACTTGACCTTCCTACACTCTACCATGGCTCTACTTGGCTCTACTACACTCTACCATGGCTCTACTTGGCTCTACTACACTCTACCATGGCTCTACTTGGCTCTACTTGACTTTACTAAACTCTACCATGGCACTATTTGGCTCTACTTGACTCTACCACACTCTAGCATGTCTCTACTACATTCTACCATGGCTCCACGTGACTCTACGTGACTCTACTACATTCTACCATAACTCTACTTGACTCTGTATGCCTCTACTACATTCTACCATGGCTCTACTTGACGGTACTTGACTCTACTACATTCTGTCACGGCTCTACTTGACTCTACTTGACTGTACTACACTCTACCTTGGCTCTACTTCATTCTACCATGGCTCCACGAGACTCTACTTGACTCTACTGCATTCTACCATGGCTCTACCTGGCTCTACTACATTGTACCATGGCTCTACTTGGGACTACATGACCCTACCACATGCAACTGTGGCTCTCCTTGGCTCTACATGACTCTACTACACTCTACCATGGCTCTACTCCATTGTACCATGGCTGTACTTCACACTACATGACTCTACTATATTCTACCATGGCTCTACTTGGTTCTACTACACTCTACCATCGCTGTACTTGGCTCTACTTAACTCTACTACACTCTACCATGGCACTACTTGGCTCTACTTGACTCTACTACACTCTACCATGTGTCTACTACATTCTACCATGTCTCCACGTGACTCTACGTGACTCTACTACATTCTACCATAGCTCTACTTGACTCTGTATGTCCCTACTACGTTCTACCATGGCTGTACTTGACGCTACTGGACTCTACTACATTCTATCATGGCTCTACTTGACTCTACTTGCCTGTACTACACTCTAACTTGGCTCTACTTCATTCTACCATGGCTGCACTTGACTCTACTTGACTCAATTGCATTCTACCATGGCTCTACCTGGCTCTACTGCATTCTACCATGGCTCTACTTCGAACTACATGACTCTACTACATGCTATTGTGGCTCTAATTGGCTCTACATGACTCTACTACACTCTATCATAGCTCTACTCCATTGTACCATGGCTGTACTTCACACTACATGACTCTACTACATTCTACATTGGCTCTACTTGACTCTACTACACTCTACGATGGCTCTACTTGGCTCTACTTGACTCTACTGCACTACACCATTGCTAGTCCTGGCTCTACTTCTCTACTACACTCTATCTTGGCGCTACTACATCCTACCATGGATCCACGTGACTCAACTTGACTCTACTACATTCTACCATAGTTCTACTTGTCTCTATATGACTCTACTGCATTCTACCATAGGTCTACTTGACTCTGTATGCCTCTACTGCATTCTACCATGGCTCTTCTTGACTCTACTTGACTCTCCTACACTCTCTCATTGCTCTACTTGGCTCTACTTTCCTCTACTACACTCTACCATGGCTCTACTTGGCTCTACTTCACTCTACTACACTCCACCATTGCTCTACTTGACTCTATACTTGACTCTACTACACTCTACCATCTCTCTACTACATTCTACCATGGCTCCACGTGACTCTACATGACTCTACTACATTCTACCATGGCTCTACTTGACTCTACTACATTCTGTCATGGCTCTACTTGACTCTACTTGACTGTACTACACTCAACCTTGGCTCCACTTCATTCTACCATGGCTCCACGTGACTCTACTTGACTCTACTGCATTCTACCATGGCTCTACCTGGCTCTACTACATTCTACCATGGGTCTACTTCGTACTACATGACTCTACTACATGCTACCGTGGCTCTCCTTGACTCTACTTGACTCTACTACACTCTACCATGGCTCTACTCCATTGTACCATGGCTCTACTTGACTCTACATGACTCTACTACATTCTACCATGGCTCTACTTGACTCTACATCACTCTACTAAATTCTACCATAGCTATACTTGACTCTACTTCACTTTCCTACACTCTACCGTTGCTCTACTTGGCTCTACTACACTCTACCATGGCTCTACTTGGCTCTACTTGACTCTACTACACTCTACCATGGCACTACTTGGCTCTACTTGATTCTACTACACTCTAGCATGTCTCTACTACACTCTACCATGGCTCTACTTCATTCTACTTGGCTCTACTACACTCTACCATGGCTCTACCTGGCTCTACGTGACTCTACTACACTCTACCATGGCTCTACTTGACTCTACTACATTCTATCATGGCTCTACTCCATTGTACCATGGCTCTACTTGACTCTACTTGGCTCTCCTACACTCTCCCATTGCTCTACTTGACTCTACTTGGCTCTACTACACTCTACCATGGCTCTACTTGGCTCTACTTGACTCTACTACACTCTACCATGGCTCTACTTGGCTCTACTACATTCTACCATGGCTCTACCTGGCTCTACTTGACTCTACTACACTCTACCATGGCTCTACTTGACTCTACTACACTCTACCATGGCTCTACTCCATTGTACCATGGCTCTACTTGACCCTACATGATTCCACTGAATTCTTCCATGGCTCATCTTGACTGTACTTGACTTTCCTACACTCTACCATTGCTCTTCTAGGCTCTACTACACTCTACCATGGTTCTACTTTGCTCTACCTGACTCTACTACACTCTACCATGGTTTTACTTGATTCTACTTGACTCTACTACATTCTGCTATGGCTCTACTTGACTCTACTTGACTGTACTACACTCTACCATGGCTCTACTCTATTGTACCATGGCTCTACTTGACACTACATGACTCTACTACATTCTACCATGGTTCTACTTGACTCTACTACACTCTACGATGCCTCTACTTGGCTCTACTTGACTCTACTACACTATATCATTGCTAGACCTGGCTCTACTTGTCTCTACTACACTCTACCTTGGTTCTACTACATCATACCATGGATCCACGTGACTCTACGTGACTCTACTACACTCTACGATGGTTGAACCTGGTTCTACTACATTCTACCATGGCTCTACTTGACTCTACATGACTCTACTACATTCTACCATGGCTCTCCTTGGCTCTACTTGACTCTACTTTAATCTACCATGGCTCTACTTGGCTCTACTTGAGTCCACTACACCCTACCTTGGCTCTACTTGGCTCTACGTGACTGTACTACACTCTACCATGGCTTTACCTGGCTCTACTTGACTCTACTACACTCTACCATGTCTCTACTACATTCTACCATGGCTCCACGGGACTCTACGTGACTCTCCTGCATTCTACCATAGTTCTACTTGACTCTGTATGCCTCTACTACATTCTACCATGGCTCTACTACATCCTACCATGGATCCACGTGACTCTACTTTAGTCTCCTATACACACTACCATGGCTCTACCTTGCTCTATTACACTCTACCATGGCTCTACTTGACTCTACATGACTCTACTACATTCTACCATGGCTATACTTGACTCTACTTGACTTTCCTACACTCTACCATTGCTCTACTTGGTTCTACTACACTCTACCATGGCTCTACTTGGCTCTACTTGACTCTACCACACTCTACCATGTCTCTACTACATTCTACCATGCCTCCACGTGACTCTACATGACTCTACTACATTCTACCATAGCTCTACTTGACTCTGTATGCCTCTACTACATTCTACCATGGCTGTACTTGATGCTACTTGACTCTACTACA
The DNA here is from genome assembly GCA_949130485.1 of Agelas oroides. NCBI lineage: Eukaryota > Metazoa > Porifera > Demospongiae > Agelasida > Agelasidae > Agelas > Agelas oroides. The sequence continues at coordinate 3,008,732 of OX422196.1, read as the reverse complement.
TTCTGTCATGACTCTACTTGACTCTACTTGACTGTACTACACTCTACCTTGGCTCTACTTCATTCTACCATGGCTCCACGTGACTCTACTTGACTCTACTGCATTCTACCATGGCTCTACCTCGCTCTACTACATTCTATCATGGCTCTACTTGGTACTACATGACTCTACTACATGCTACCGTAGCTCTACTTGGCTCTACATGACTCTACTACACTCTACCTTGGCTCTACTCCATTGTACCATGCCTGTACTTCACACTACATGCTTCTACTATATCCTACCATGGTTCTACATGACTCTACTACACTCTACCATGGCTCTACTCCATTGTACCATGGCTGTACTTCACACTACTTGCCTCTACTATATTCTACCTTGGCTCTACATGACTCTACTATACTCTACCATGGCTCTACTCCATTGTACCATGGCTGTACTTCACACTACATGCCTCTACTACATTCTACCATGGCTCTAATTGGCTCTACTACACTCTACCATGGCTCTACTTGGCTCTACTTGACTCTACTACACTTTACCATGGCACTACTTGGCTCTACTTGACTCTACTACACTCTACCATGTCTCTAGTACATTCTACCATGGCTCCACGTGACTCTACGTGACTGTACTACATTCTACCATAGCTCTACTTGACTCTGCATACCTCTACTACATTCTACCATCGCTCTACTTGACGCTACTTGACTCTACTACATTCTGTCATGGCTCTACTTGACTCTACTTGACTGTACTACACTCTACTTTGGCTCTACTTCATTCTACCATGGCTCCACGTGACTCTACTTGACTCTACTGCATTCGACCATGGCTCTACTTGGTACTACATGACTCTACTACATGCTACCATGGCTCTACTTGTCTCTACATGACTCTACTACACTCTACCATGGCTCTACTCCATTGTACCATGGCTGTACTTCACACTACTTGCCTCTACTATATTCTACCTTGGCTCTACATGACTCTACTATACTCTACCATGGCTCTACTCCATTGTACCATGGCTGTACTTCACACTACATGCCTCTACTACATTCTACCATGGCTCTAATTGGCTCTACTACACTCTACCATGGCTCTACTTGGCTCTACTTGACTCTACTACACTTTACCATGGCACTACTTGGCTCTACTTGACTCTACTACACTCTACCATGTCTCTAGTACATTCTACCATGGCTCCACGTGACTCTACGTGACTGTACTACATTCTACCATAGCTCTACTTGACTCTGCATACCTCTACTACATTCTACCATCGCTCTACTTGACGCTACTTGACTCTACTACATTCTGTCATGGCTCTACTTGACTCTACTTGACTGTACTACACTCTACTTTGGCTCTACTTCATTCTACCATGGCTCCACGTGACTCTACTTGACTCTACTGCATTCGACCATGGCTCTACTTGGTACTACATGACTCTACTACATGCTACCATGGCTCTACTTGTCTCTACATGACTCTACTACACTCTACCATGGCTGTACTCCATTGTACCATGGCTGTACTTCACACTACATGACTCTACTACATTCTACCATGGCTCTACTTGGCTGTACTTCACTCTACCAAGGCTCTACTTGGCTGTACTTGACTCTACTACACTCTACCATGGCTCTACTCCATTGTACCATGGCTCTACTTGACTCTACATGACTCTACTACATTCTACAATGGCGCTATTTGACTCTACATCACTCTACTACATTCTACCATGGCTATACTTGACCCTACTTGACCTTCCTACACTCTACCATTGCTCTACTTGGCACTACTACACTACCATGGCTCTACTTGGTTCTACTTGACTCTACTACACTCTACCATGGCACTATTTGGCTCTACTTGACTCTACTACACTCTGGGATGTCTCTACTACATTCTACCATGGCTCCACGTGAATCTACGTGACTCTACTACATTCTACCATAGCTCTACTTGACTCTGTATGCCTCTACTACATTCTACCATGGCTCTACTTGGCTCTACATGACTCTATACTACATGCTACCGTGGCTCTAATTGACTCTACTACACACTACCATGGTTCTACTCCATTGTACCATGGCTCTACTTGACACTACATGATTCTACTACATTCTACCATGGCTCTACTTGACTCTACTACACTCTACCTTGGCTCTACTACATCCTACCATGGATCCACGTGACTCTACTTTAGTCTCCTACACACTACCATGGCTCTACCTTGCTCTACTACACTCTACCATGGCTCTACTTGACTCTACATGACTCTACTACATTCTACCATGGCTATACTTGACTCTACTTGACTTTCCTACACTCTACCATTGCTCTACTTGGTTCTACTACACTCTACCATGGCTCTACTTGGCTCTACTTGACTCTACCACACTCTACCATGTCTCTACTACATTCTACCATGCCTCCACGTGACTCTACATGACTCTACTACATTCTACCATAACTCTACTTGACTCTGTATGCCTCTACTACATTCTACCATGGCTCTACTTGATGCTACTTGACTCTACTACATTCTGTCATGACTCTACTTGACTCTACTTGACTGTACTACACTCTACGTTGGCTCTTCTTCATTCTACCATGGCTCCACGTGACTCTACTTGACTCTACTGCATTCTACCATGGCTCTACCTCGCTCTACTACATTCTATCATGGCTCTACTTGGTACTACATGACTCTACTACATGCTACCGTAGCTCTACTTGGCTCTACATGACTCTACTACACTCTACCTTGGCTCTACTCCATTGTACCATGCCTGTACTTCACACTACATGCTTCTACTATATCCTACCATGGTTCTACATGACTCTACTACACTCTACCATGGCTCTACTCCATTGTACCATGGCTGTACTTCACACTACATGCCTCTACTATATTCTACCATGGCTCTACATGACTCTACTATACTCTACCATGGCTCTACTCCATTGTACCATGGCTGTACTTCACACTACATGCCTCTACTACATTCTACCATGGCTCTAATTGGCTCTACTACACTCTACCATGGCTCTACTTGGCTCTACTTGACTCTACTACACTTTACCATGGCACTACTTGGCTCTACTTGACTCTACTACACTCTACCATGTCTCTACTACATTCTACCATGGCTCCACGTGACTCTACGTGACTGTACTACATTCTACCATAGCTCTACTTGACTCTGCATGCCTCTACTACATTCTACCATCGCTCTACTTGACGCTACTTGACTCTACTACATTCTGTCATGGCTCTACTTGACTCTACTTGACTGTACTACACTCTACTTTGGCTCTACTTCATTCTACCATGGCTCCACGTGACTCTACTTGACTCTACTGCATTCGACCATGGCTCTACTTGGTACTACATGACTCTACTACATGCTACCATGGCTCTACTTGTCTCTACATGACTCTACTACACTCTACCATGGCTGTACTCCATTGTACCATGGCTGTACTTCACACTACATGACTCTACTACATTCTACCATGGCTCTACTTGGCTGTACTTCACTCTACCAAGGCTCTACTTGGCTTTACTTGACTCTACTACACTCTACCATGGCTCTACTCCATTGTACCATGGCTCTACTTGACTCTACATGACTCTACTACATTCTACAATGGTGCTATTTGACTCTACATCACTCTACTACATTCTACCATGGCTATACTTGACCCTACTTGACCTTCCTACACTCTACCATGGCTCTACTTGGTTCTACTTGACTCTACTACACTCTACCATGGCACTATTTGGCTCTACTTGACTCTACTACACTCTGGCATGTCTCTACTACATTCTACCATGGCTCCACGTGACTCTACGTGACCCTACTACATTCTACCATAGCTCTACTTGACTCTGTATGCCTCTACTACATTCTACCATGGCTCTACTTGACGCTACGTGACTCTACTACATTCTGTCATGGTTCTACTTGACTCAACTTGACGGTACTACACTCTACCTTGGCTCTACTTCATTCTACCATGGCTCCACGTGACTCTACTTGACTCTACTGCATTCTACCATGGCTCTACCTGGCTCTACTACATACTACCATGGCTCTACTTGGTACTACATGACTCTACTACATGCTACCGTGGCTCTACTTGGCTCTACATGACTCTACTACACTCTACCATGGCTCTACTCCATTGTACCATGGCTGTACTTCACACTACATGACTCTACTACATTCTGCCATGGCTTTTCTTGGCTATACTACACTCTACCATGGCTCTACTTGGCTCTACTTGACTCTACTACACTCTACCATGGCACTACTTGGCTCTACTTGACTCTACTACATTCTACCATGTCTCTACTACATTCTACTATGGCTCCACGTGACTCTACGTGACTCTACTACATTCTACCATAGCTCTACTTGACTCTGTATGCCTCTACTACATTCTACCATGGCTCTACTTGACGTTACTTGACTCTACTACATTCTGTCACGGCTCTACTTGACTCTACTTGACTCTACTACACTCTACCTTTGCTCTACTTCATTCTACCATGGCTCCACGTGACTCTACTTGACTCTACTGCATTCTACCATGGCTCTACCTGGCTCTACTACGTTCTACCATGGCTCTACTTGACTCTGTATGCCTCTACTACATTCTACCATGGCTCTACTTGGTACTACATGACTCTACTACATGCTACTGTGGCTCTCCTTGGCTCTACATGACTCTACTACACTCTACCATGGCTCTACTCCATTGTACCATGGCTGTACTTCGCACTACATGACTCTACTACATTCTACCAATGCTCTACTTGGTTCTACTACACTCTACCATGGCTCTACTTGGCTCTACTTGACTCTACTACACTCTACCATGGCACTACTTGGCTGTACTGGACTCTACTACACTCTACCATGTGTCTACTACATTCTACCATGGCTCCACGTGACTCTACGTGACTGTACTACATTCTACCATAGCTCTACTTGACTCTGGATGTCTCTACTACATTCTACCATGTCTCTACTTGACGCTACTTGACTCTACTAAATTCTATCATGGCTCTACTTGACTCTACTTGCCTGTACTACACTCTACCTTGGCTCTTCTTCATTCTACCATAGCTCCACGTGACTCTACTTGACTCTATTGCATTCTACCATGGCTCTACCTGGCTCTACTGCATTCTACCATGGCTCTACTTCGTACTACATGACTCTACTACATGCTACTGTGGCTCTACTTGGCTCTACATGACTCTACTACACTCTACCATAGCTCTACTCCATTGTACCATGGCTGTACTTCACACTACATGACTCTACTACATTCTACATTGGCTCTACTTGACTCTACTACACTCTACGATGGCTCTACTTGGCTCTACTTGACTCTACTGCACTATACCATTGCTAGTCCCTGCTCTACTTCTCTACTACACTCTATCTTAGCGCTACTACATCCTACCATGGATCCACGTGACTCAACTTGACTCTACTACATTCTACCATAGTTCTACTTGTCTCTATATGACTCTACTGCATTCTACCATAGCTCTACTTGACTCTGTATGCCTCTACTGCATTCTACCATGGCTCTTCTTGACTCTACTTGACTCTCCTACACTCTCTCATTGCTCTACTTGACTCTACTTTCCTCTACTACACTCTACCATGGCTCTACTTGGCTCTACTTCACTCTACTACACTATACCATGGCTCTACTTGACTCTACTTGACTCTACTACATTCTGCTATGGCTCTACTTGACTCTACTTGACTCTACTACACTCTACGATGCCTCTACTTGGCTCTACTTGACTCTACTACGCTATATCATTGCTAGACCTGGCTCTACTTGTCTCTACTACACTCTACTTTGTCTCTACTACATTGTACCATGGATCCACGTGACTCTATGTGACTCTACTACACTCTATCATAGTTCTACCTAGTTCTACTACATTCTACCATGGCTCTAGTTGACTCTACATGACACTACTACATTCTACCATGACTCTACTTGACTCTACTTGACTCCACTTCACTCTACCATGGCTCTACTTGGCTCTACTTGAGTCCACTACACCCTACCTTGGCTCTACTTGGCTCTACGTGACTGTACTACACTCTACCATGTCTCTACTACATTCTACCATGGCTCCACGGGATTCTACGTGACTCTACTGCATTCTACCATAGTTCTACTTGACTCTGTATGCCTCTACTACATTCTTCCATGGCTCTACTTGACTCTACTTGACTCTACTACATTCTGCCATAGCTCTACTTGACTCTAGTTGACTGTACTACACTCCACCTTGGCTCTGCTACATTCTACCATGACTCCACGTGACTCTACTTGACTCTGCTGCATTCTACCATGGCTCTACCTGGCTCTACTACATTCTACCATGTCTCTACTTGGCTCTACATGACTCTATACTACATGCTACCGTGGCTCTACTTTACTCTACTACACTCTATCATGGCTCTCCTTGACACTACATGATTCTACTACACTCTACGATGGCTCTACTTGGCTCTACTTGAGTGCACTACACTCTACCTTGGCTCTACTTGGCTCTACTTGACTCTACTACACTCTACCATGGCTCTACTTGGCTCTACTTGGCTCTACTACACTCTACCATGGCTCTACTTGACTCTACTACACTCTACCATGGGACTACTTGGCTCTACTTGACTCTACTACACTCTAGCATGTCTCTACTACATTCTACCATGGCTCCACGTGACTCTACGTGACTCTACTACATTCTACCATAGGTCTACTTCACTCTGTGTGCGTCTACTACATTCTACCATGGCTCTACTTGACGCTACTTGACTCTACTACATTCTGTCATGGCTCTACTTGACTCTACTTGACTGTACTACACTCTACCTTGGCTGTTCTTCATTCTACCATGGCTCCACGTGACTCTACTTGAATCTACTGCATTCTACCATGGCTCTACCTGGTTCTACTACATTCTACAATGGCTGTACTTGGTACTACATGACTCTACTACATGCTACCATGGCTCTACTTGGATCTACATGACTCTACTACACTCTACCATGGCTCTCCTCCATTGTACCATGGTTGTACTTCACACTACATGACTCTACTACACTCTACCATAGCTCTACTCCATTTTACCATGGCTGTACTTCACACTAGATGACTCTACTACATTCTAGCATGGCTCTACTTGACTCTACTACACTATACCATTGCTAGTCCTGGCTCTCCTTCTCTACTGCACTCTATCTTTGCGCTACTACATCCTACCATTGATCCACGTGACTCACCTTGACTCTACTACATTCTACCATAGTTCTACTTGTCTCTATATGACTCTAGCGTATTCTACCATAGCTCTACTTGTCTCTGTATGCCTCTACTGCATTCTACCATGGCTGTTCTTGACTCTACTTGACTCTCCTACATTCTCTCTTTCCTCTAGTACATTCTACCACGGCTCTACTTGGCTCTACTTGACTCTTCTACACTCTACCATGGCTCTATACTTGACTCTACTTGACTCTACTACATTCTGCTATGGCTCTACTTGACTCTACTTGACCGTACTATACTCTACCTTGGCTCTACTCCATTGTAGCATGGCTCTACTTGACGCTACATGACTCTACTACATTCTACCATGGTTCTACTTGACTCTACTACACTCTACGATGCCTCTACTTGGCTCTACTTGACTCTACTACACTATATCATTGCTAGACCTGGCTCTACTTGTCTCTACTACACTCTACTTTGGCTCTACTACATTATACCATGGATCCACGTGACTCTACGTGACTCTACTAAACTCTACCATGGTTCTACCTGGTTCTACTACATTCTACCATGGCTCTACTTGACTCTACATGACACTACTACATTCAACCATGGCGCTACTTGACTCTACTTGACTCTACTTCACTCTACCATGGCTCTACTTGGCACTACTTGAGTCCACTACACCCTACCTAGGCTCTACTTGGCTCTACGTGACTGTACTACACTCTACCATGGATTTACCTGGCTCTACTTGACTCTACTACACTCTACCATGTCTCTACTACATTCAACCATGGCTCAACGGGATTCTACGTGACTCTACTGCATTCTACCATAGTTCTACTTGACTCTGTATGCCTCTACTACATTCTACCATGACTCTACGTGACTGTACTTGACTCTACTACCTTCTGCCATGGCTCTACTTGACTCTACTTGACTGTACTACGCTCTACCTTGGCTCTGCTACATTCTACCATGGCTCCACGTGACTCTACTTCACTCTGCTGCATTCTACCATGGCTCTACCTGGCTCTACTACATTCTACCATGGCTCTACTTGGCTCTACATGACTCTATACTACATGCTACAGTGGCTCTACTTGACTCTACTACACCCTACCATGGCTCTACTCCATTGTACCATGGCTCTACTTGACACTACATGATTCTATTACATTCTAACATGGCTCTACTTGACTCTACTCCACTCTACGATGGCTGTACTTGGCTCTACTTGACTCTACTACACTATATCATTGCTAGACCTGGCTCTACTTGTCTCTACTACATTCTACCTTGGCTCTACTACATCCTATCATGGATCCACGTGACTCTACTTGACTCTCCTACACTCTACCATGGCTCTACCTTGCTCTACTACATTCTACCATGGCTCTACTTGACTCTACATGACTCTTCTACATTCTACCATGGCTCTACTTGACTCTACATGACTCTACTACATTCTACCATGGCTCTACTTGACTCTACTTGACTCTACTACACTCTTCCATGGCTCTACTTGGCTGTACTTGAGTGCACTACACTCTACCTTTGCTCTACTTGGCTCTACTTGACTCTTCTACAATCCACTATGGCTCTACTTGGCTCTACTTGACTCTACTACACTCTACCATGGCACTACTTGGCTCTACTTGACTCTACTACACTCTACCATGTCTCTGCTACATTCTACCAATGCTCCACGTGACTCTACGTGATTCTACTACATTCTACCATAGCTCTACTTGACTCTGTATGCATCTACTACATTCTACCATGGCTCTACTTGACGCTACTTGACTCTACTACATTCTGTCAAGGCTCTACTTGACTCTACTTGACTGTACTACACTCTACCTTGGCTCTACTTCATTCTACCATGGCTCCACGTGACTCTACTTGACTCTACTGCATTTTACCATTGCTCTACCTGGCTCTACTACATTCTACCATGGCTCTACTTGGTACTACATGACTCTACTACATGCTACTGTGGCTCTACTTGGCTGTACATGTCTCTACCACACTCTACCATGGCTCTACTCCATTGTACCATGGCTGTACTTCACACTACATGCCGCTACTACATTCTGCCATGGCTCTACTTGGCTCTACTACACTCTACCATGGCTCTACTTGACTCTATACTGGAGTGTACTACACTCTACCATCACTATACTCCATTGTACCATCGCTCTACTTGACTTTACATGACTCTACTACATTCTACCATGGCTCTACTTGACTCTATATCACTCTACTACATTCTACCATAGCTATACTCGACTTTACTTCACTTTCCTACACTCTAGCATTGCTCTACTTGGCTCTACTACACTCTACCATGGCTCTACTTGGCTGTACTTGACTCTACTACACTCTACCATGGCACTACTTGGCTCTACTTGACTCTACTACACTCTAGCATGGCTCTACTTGGGTCTACTTGACTCTACTACACTATATCATTGCTAGACCTGGCTCTACTTGTCTCTACTACATTCTACCTTGGCTCTACTACATTATACCATGGATCCACGTGACTCTACGTGACTCTACTAAACTCTACCATGGTTCTACTTGGTTCTACTACGTTCTACCATGGCTCTACTTGACTCTACATGACACTACTACATTCAACCATGGCGCTACTTGACTCTACTTGACTCTACTTCACTCTACCATGGCTCTACTTGGCTCTACTTGAGTCCACTACACCCTACCTTGGCTCTACTTGGCTCTACGTGACTGTACTACACTCTACCATGGATTTACCTGGCTCTACTTGACTCTACTACACTCTACCATGTCTCTACTACCTTCAACCATGGCTCCACGGGATTCTACGTGACTCTACTGCATTCTACCATAGTTCTACTTGACTCTGTATGCCTCTACTACATTCTACCATGGCTCTACTTGACTGTACTTGACTCTACTACATTCTGCCATGGCTCTACTTGACTCTACTTGACTGTACTACGCTCTACCTTGGCTCTGCTACATTCTACCATGGCTCCACGTGACTCTACTTCACTCTGCTGCATTCTACCATGGCTCTACCTGGCTCTACTGCATTCTACCATGGCTCTACTTGGCTCTACATGACTCTATACTACATGCTACCGTGGCTCTACTTGACTCTACTACACCCTACCATGGCTCTACTCCATTGTACCATGGCTCTACTTGACACTACATGATTCTATTACATTCTAACATGGCTCTACTTGACTCTACTCCACTCTACGATGGCTCTACTTGGCTCTACTTGACTCTACTACACTATATCATTGCTAGACCTGGCTCTACTTGTCTCTACTACATTCTACCTTTGCTCTACTTCATCCTACCATGGATCCAAGTGACTCTACTTGACTCTCCTACACTCTACCATGGCTCTACCTTGCTCTACTACATTCTACCATGGCTCTACTTGACTCTACATGATTCTACTACATTCTAACATGGCTCTACTGGACTCTACTTGACTCTACTTCACTCTACCATGGCTCTACCTGGCTCTACTTGAGTCCACTACACCCTACCTTGGCTCTACTTGGCTCTACGTGACTGTACTACACTCTACCATGGATTTACCTGGCTCTACTTGAGTCTACTACACTCTACCATGTCTCTACTACATTCAACCATGGCTCCACGGGATTCTACGTGACTCTACTGCATTCTACCATAGTTCTACTTGACTCTGTATGCCTCTACTACATTCTACCATGGCTCTACTTGACTGTACTTGACTCTACTACATTCTGCCATGGCTCTACTTGACTCTACTTGACTGTACTACGCTCTACCTTGGCTCTGCTACATTCTACCATGACTCCACGTGACTCTACTTCACTCTGCTGCATTCTACCATGGCTCTACCTGGCTCTACTGCATTCTACCATGGCTCTACTTGGCTCTACATGACTCTATACTACATGCTACCGTGGCTCTACTTGACTCTACTACTCCCTACCATGGCTCTACTCCATTGTACCATGGCTCTACTTGACACTTCATGATTCTATTACATTCTAACATGGCTCTACTTGACTCTACTCCACTCTACGATGGCTCTACTTGGCTCTACTTGACTCCACTACACTATATCATTGCTAGACCTGGCTCTACTTGTCTGTACTACATTCTACCTTTGCTCTACTACATCCTACCATGGATCCACGTGACTCTACTTGACTCTCCTACACTCTACCATGGCTCAACCTTGCTCTACTACATTCTACCATGGCTCTACTTGACTCTACATGACTCTTCTACATTCTACCATGGCTCTACTTGACTCTACATGACTCTACTACATTCTACCATGGCTCTACTTGACTCTACTTGACTCTACTACACTCTTCCATGGCTCTACTTGGCTCTACTTGAGTGCACTACACTCTACCTTTGCTCTACTTGGCTCTACTTGACTCTACTACACTCCACCATGGCTCTACTTGGCTCTACTTGACTCTACTACACTCTACCATGGCACTACTTGGCTCTACTTGACTCTACTACACTCTACCATGTCTCTACTACATTCTACCAATGCTCCACGTGACTCTACGTGATTCTACTACATTCTACCATAGCTCTACTTGACTCTGTATGCCTCTACTACATTCTACCATGGCTCTACTTGGTACTACATGACTCTACTACATGCTACCGTGGCTCTACTTGTCTCTACCTGACTCTACTACACTCTACCATGGGTCTACTCCATTGTACCATGGCTGTACTTCACACTACATGACTCTACTACATTCTACCATGGCTCTACATGGCTCTACTACACTCTACGATGGCTCTACTTGGCTCTACTTGTCTCTACTACACTCTACAAAGGCTCTACTCCATTGTACCATGCCTCTACTTGACTCTACATCACTCTACTACATTCTACCATGGCTCTACTTGACTCTATATCACTCTATTACATTCTACCATGTGTATACTTGACTCTACTTGACCTTCCTACCCTCTACCATTGCTCTACTTGGCTCTACTACACTCTACCACGGCTCTAATTGGTTCTACTTGACTTTACTACACTCTACCATGGCACTACTTGGCTCTACTTGACTCTACTACACTCTGCCATGTCTCTACTACATTCTACCATGGCTCCACGTGACTCTACGTGACTCTACTACATTCTACCATAGCTCTACTTGACTCTGTATGCCTCTACTACATTCTACCCTGGCTCTACTGGACGCTACTTGACTCCACTACATTCTGTCATGGTTCTACTTGACTCTACTTGACTGTACTACACTCTACCTTGGCTCTACTTCATTCTACCATGGCTCCACGTGACTCTACTTGACTCTACTGCATTTTACCATGGCTCTACCTGGCTCTACTACATTCTACCATGGCTCTACTTGGTACTACATGACTCTACTACATGCTACTGTAGCTCTACTTGGCTGTACATGTCTCTACCACACTCTACCATGGCTCTACTCCATTGTACCATGGCTGTACTTCACACTACATGCCTCTACTACATTCTGCCATGGCTCTACTTGGCTCTACTACACTCTACCATGGCTCTACTTGACTCTACTGGAGTGTACTACACTCTACCATCACTATACTCCATTGTACCATCGCTCTACTTGACTTTACATGACTCTACTACATTCTACCATGTCTCTACTTGACTCTATATCACTCTACTACATTCTACCATAGCTATACTCGACTTTCCTTCACTTTCCTACACTCTACCATTGCTCTACTTGGCTCTACTACACTCTACCATGGCTCTACTTGGCTGTACTTGACTCTACTACACTCTACCATGGCACTACTTGGCTCTACTTGACTCTACTACACTCTAGCATGGCTCTACTTGGGTCTACTTGACTCTACTACACTATATCATTGCTAGACCTGGCTCTACTTGTCTCTACTACATTCCACCTTGGCTCTACTACATCCTACCATGGATCCACGTGACTCTACTTGACTCTCCTACACTCTACCATGGCTCTACCTTGCTCTATTACATTCTACCATGGCTCTACTTGGCAATACTTGACTCTACTACACTCTACCATGGCACTACTTGACTCTACTTGACTCTACTTCACTCTACCATGGCTCTACTTGGTTCTACTTGAGTGCACTGCACCCTACTTTGGCTCTACTTGGTGCTACTTGACTGTACTACACTCTACCATGGATTTATCTCGCTTTACTTGACTCTACTACACTCTACCATGTCTCTACTACATTCTACTATGGCTTCACGGGATTCTACTTGAATCTACTGCACTCCACCATAGTTCTACTTGACTCTGTACGCCTCTACTACATTCTACCATGGCTCTACTTGACTCTACTTGACTGTACTACACTCTACCTTGGCTCTGCTACATTCTACCATGGCTCCACGTGACTCTACTTGACTCTGCTGCATTCTACCATGGCTCTACCTGGCTCTACTACATTCTACCATGGCTCTACTTGGCTCTATATGACTCTATACTACATGCTACCGTGGCTCTACTTGACTCTACTGCACTCTACCATGGATATACTCCATTGTACCATGGCTCTACTTGACACTACATGATTCTACTACATTCTACCATGGCTCTACTTGACTCTACTACACACTACGATGGCTCTACTTGGCTCTACTTGACTCTACTACACTATATCATTGCTATACCTGGCTCTACTTGTCTCTACTACATTCTACCTTGGATCTACTACATCCTACCATGGATCCACGTGATTCTACTTGACTCTCCTACACTCTACCATGGTTCTACCTTGCTCTACTACATTCTACCATGGCTCTACTACATTCTACCATGGCTCTACTTCACTCTACATGACACTACTACATTCTCCCATGGCTCTACTTGACTCTACATGACTCTACTACATTCTACCATGGCTCTACTTGGCTCTACTTGAGTGCACTACACTCTACCTTGGCTCTACTTGGCTCTAGTTGACTCTACTACACTCTACCATGGCACTACTTGGCTCTACTTGACTCTACTACGCTCTACCATGTCTCTACTACATTCTACCATGGCTCCACGTGACTCTACATGACTCTACTACATTCTACCATAGCTCTACTTGACCCTGTATGCCTCTACTACATTCTGTCAATGCTCTAGTTGACTGTACTACACTCTACCTTGGCTCTACTTCATTCTACCATGGCTCGACGTGACTCTACTTGTCTCTACTGCATTCTACCATGGCTCTACCTGGCTCTACTACATTCTACCATGGCTCTACTTGGTACTACATGACTCTACTACATGCTACCGTGGCTCTACTTGTCTCTACCTGACTCTACTACACTCTACCATGGCTCTACTCCATTGTACCATGGCTTTACTTCACACTACATGACTCTACTACATTCTACCATGGCTCTACATGGCTCTACTACACTCTACGATGGCTCTACTTGGCTCTAGTTGTCTCTACTACACTCTACAATGGCTCTACTCCATTGTACCATGCCTCTACTTGACTCTACATCACTCTACTACATTCTACCATGGCTCTACTTGACTCTACATCACTCTACCGTAGTGTCCCGTTAATACGCCCCCCCATTTTGTACACTACATCCCGCCTAAAGTGGGGGGGGGGCTTATATTCGAGGATGCAATTAGTCTCGACTATAAGCCCCCCCCAAAAGATTTTATGCAAGTGCTATGTACGCAATTAGGATACTTCCAACTAACTATGGCGACGACTTTCAGGATCGAGAGTACTGTTCGCGGACATCACGTTTACAAAGCTGCGTGGTCTCCCTACATCGGAGAAGAGCTGCCAGTTCAACGCGAGGTCAATAACATTCACGACGACTTCGCTGTAGCTGTCCTCAAGAACGGCAACACTATCGGTCATGTACCACGGGAAATTTCCAGAGTCTGCTGGTATTTCTTGTACAAGAGTGGCAGCGAGATGACTTGCATCGTCAATGGTGACAGAAGACGTTCTGAAGTTGATGGGAAAGGACTCGTGGTTCCGTGCGTGTACATCTTCAGAGGGAAACAAAAACACCAGACTGATAAACCTGTTTGCTAAACTAGCAGCTTAAAACTTGGAACATCTAACCGGCTTTTCTAAAAGCCACAAAACTTACAAAAGATTCACCGACTACTATAGTCTTACTGACTGACGCACTTGCAACGTATAGTAAGCGCGTGTAGTTTTGATGTTCCAGAAGACGCTCACCGGGGGGCGTTATAACGAGTCAAACTACCCTGTGCAGGAACTTTGGCGGAAAAGAGGGGGGGGGCGTATTTTCGAAGGGGGCGTATTAGCGGGACACTACGGTATTACATTCTACCATGGGTATACTTGACTCTACTTGACCTTCCTACACTCTACCATTGCTCTACTTGGCTCTACTACACTCTACCACGGCTCTAATTGGTTCTACTTGACTTTACTACACTCTACCATGGCACTACTTGGTTCTACTTGACTCTACTACACTCTAGCATGTCTCTACTACCTTCTACCATGGCTCCACGTGACTCTACGTGACTCTACTACATTCTACCATAGCTCTACTTGACTCTGTATGCCTCTACCACATTCTACCCTGGCTCTACTGGACGCTACTTGACTCCACTACATTCTGTCATGGTTCTACTTGACTCTACTTGACTGTACTACACTCTACCTTGGCTCTACTTTATTCTACCATGGTTCCATGTGACTCTACTTGACTCTACTGCATTCTACCATGGCTCAACCTGGCTCTACTACATTCTACCATGGCTCTACTTGGTACTACATGACTCTACTACATGCTACCGTGGCTCTACTTGGCTCTACATGGCTCTACTTCGCTCTACATGACTCTACTACACTCTACCATGGTTCTAGTCCATTGTACCATGGCTGTACTTCACACTACATAAGTCTACTACATTCTACCATGGCTCTATTTGGCTCTACTTGACTCTACTACACTCTACCTTGGCACTACTTGACTCTACTTGCCTGTACTACACTCTACCTTGGCTCTACTTGGCTCTAAGTGACTGTACTACACTCTACCATGGATTTGTCTGGCTCTACTTGACTCTACTACACTCTACCATGTCTCTACTACATTCTACCATGGCTCCAAGGGATTCTACGTGACTGTACTGCATTCTACCATAGTTCTACTTGACTCTGTATGCCTCTACTACATTCTAACATGGCTCTACTTGACTCTACTTGACTCTACTACACTCTACCATGGCACTACTTGACTCTACTTGACTGTACTACACTCTACCTTGGCTCTGCTACATTCCACCATGGCTCCACGTGACTGTACTTGACTCTGCTGCATTCTACCATGACTCTACCTGGCTCTACTACATTCTACCATGGCTCTACTTGGCTCTACATGACTCTATACTACATGACTCTATACTACATGCTACCGTGGCTCTACATGACTCTACTACACTCTACCATGGCTCTACTCCATTGTACCATGGCTCTACTTGACACTACATGATTCTACTACATTCTACAATGGCTCTACTTGATTCTACATCACTCTATTACATTCTACCATGGGTATACTTGACTCTACTTGACCTTCCTACACTCTACCATTGCTCTACTTAGCTCTACTACACTCTACCACGGCTCTAATTGGTTCTACTTGACTTTACTACACTCTACCATGGCACTACCTGGCTCTACTTGACTCTACTACACTCTAGCATGTCTCTACTACATTCTACCATGGCTCCACGTGACTCTACGTGACTCTACTACATTCTATCATAGCTCTACTTGACTCTGTATGCCTCTACTACATTCTACCCTGGCTCTACTGGACGGTACTTGACTCCACTACATTCTGTCATGGTTCTACTTGACTCTACTTGACTGTACTACACTCTACCTTGGCTCTACTTTATTCTACCATGGTTCCATGTGACTCTACTTGACTCTACTGCATTCTACCATGGCTCTACCTGGCTCTACTACATTCTACCATGGCTCTACTTGGTACTACATGACTCTACTACATGCTACCGTGGCTCTACTTGGCTCTACATGGCTCTACTTCACTCTACATGACTCTACTACACTCTACCATGGTTCTAGTCCATTGTACCATGGCTGTACATCACACTACATGAGTCTACTACATTCTACCATGGCTCTACTTGGCTCTACTTGACTCTACTACACTCTACCATGGCACTACTTGACTCTACGTGCCTGTACTACACTCTACCTTGGCTCTACTTGGCTCTAAGTGACTGTACTACACTCTACCATGGATTTGTCTGGCTCTACTTGACTCTACTACACTCTACCATGTCTCTACTACATTCTACCATGGCTCCAAGGGATTCTACGTGACTGTACTGCTTTCTACCATAGTTCTACTTGACTCTGTATGCCTCTACTACATTCTACCATGGCTCTACTTGACTCTACTTGACTCTACTACACTCTACCATCGCACTACTTGACTCTACTTGACTGTACTACACTCTACCTTGGCTCTGCTACATTCCACCATGGCTCCACGTGACTGTACTTGACTCTGCTGCATTCTACCATGACTCTACCTGGCTCTACTACATTCTACCATGGCTCTACTTGGCTCTACATGACTCTATACTACATGCTACCGTGGCTCTACATGACTCTACTACACTCTACCATGGCTCTACTCCATTGTACCATGGCTCTACTTGACACTACATGATTCTATACTTCATTCTACCATGGCTCTACTTGACTCTACATCACTCTATTACATTCTACCATGGGTATACTTGACTCTACTTGACCTTCCTACACTCTACCATTGCTCTACTTGGCTCTACTACACTCTACCACGGCTCTAATTGGTTCTACTTGACTTTACTACACTCTACCATGGCACTACCTGGCTCTACTTGACTCTACTACACTCTAGCATGTCTCTACTACATTCTACCATGGCTCCACGTGACTCTACGTGACTCTACTACATTCTATCATAGCTCTACTTGACTCTGTATGCCTCTACTACATTCTACCCTGGCTCTACTGGACGGTACTTGACTCCACTACATTCTGTCATGGTTCTACTTGACTCTACTTGACTGTACTACACTCTACCTTGGCTCTACTTTATTCTACCATGGTTCCATGTGACTCTACTTGACTCTACTGCATTCTACCATGGCTCTACCTGGCTCTACTACATTCTACCATGGCTCTACTTGGTACTACATGACTCTACTACATGCTACCGTGGCTCTACTTGGCTCTACATGGCTCTACTTCGCTCTACATGACTCTACTACACTCTACCATGGTTCTAGTCCATTGTACCATGGCTGTACATCACACTACATGAGTCTACTACATTCTACCATGGCTCTACTTGGCTCTACTTGACTCTACTACACTCTACCATGGCACTACTTGACTCTACGTGCCTGTACTACACTCTACCTTGGCTCTACTTGGCTCTAAGTGACTGTACTACACTCTACCATGGATTTGTCTGGCTCTACTTGACTCTACTACACTCTACCATGTCTCTACTACATTCTACCATGGCTCCAAGGGATTCTACGTGACTGTACTGCATTCTACTATAGTTCTACTTGACTCTGTATGCCTCTACTACATTCTACCATGGCTCTACTTGACTCTACTTGACTCTACTACATTCTGCCATGACTCTACTTGACTGTACTACACTCTACCTTGGCTCTGCTACATTCTACCATGGCTCCACGTCACTGTACTTGACTCTGATGCATTCTACCATGGCTCCACGTCACTGTACTTGACTCTGATGCATTCTACCATGACTCTACCTGGCTCTACTACATTCTACCATGGCTCTACTTGGCTCTACATGACTCTATACTACATGCTACCGTGGCTCTACTTGACTCTACTACACTCTACCATGGCTCTACTCCATTGTACCATGGCTCTACTTGACACTGCATGATTCTACTTCATTATACCATGGCTCTACTTGACTCTACTACACTCTACGATTGCTCTACATGGCTCTACTTGACTCTACTACACTATATCGTTGCTAGACCTGGCTGTACATGTCTCTACTACATTCTACCTTGGCTCTACTACATCCTACCATGGATCCAGGTGACTCTACTTGACTCTCCTACACTCTACAATGGCTCTAGCTTGCTCTACTACATTCTACCATGGCTCTACTTAACTCTACATGACTCTACTACATTCTACCATGGCTCTACTTGACTCTACTTGACTCTACTACACTCTACCATGGCTCTACTTGGCTCTACTTGAGTGCACTACACTCTACCTTGGATCTACTTGGCTCTACTTGACTCTACTACACTCTACCATCGCTCTACTTGGCTCTACATGACTCTACTACATGCTACCGTGGCTCTACTTGACTCTACTACACTCTACCATGGCTCTACTCCATTGTACCAAGGCTATCCTTGACACTAAATGACCCTACTACATTCTACCATGGCTCTACTTGGCTCTACTTGAGTGCACTACACTCTACCTTGGCTCTACTTGGCTCTAGTTGACTCTACTACACTCTACCATGGCACTACTTGACTCTACTTGACTCTACTACGCTCTACCATGTCTCTACTACATTCTACCATGGCTACACGTGACTCTACATGACTCTACTACCTTCTACCATTGCTCTACTTGACTCTGTATGCCTCTACTACATTCTACCATGGCTCTACATGACGCTACTTGACTCTACTACATTCTGTCATGGCTCTACTAGACTCCACTTGACTGTACCACACTCTACCTTGGCTCTACTTCATTCTACCATGGCTCCACGTGACTCTACTTGACTCTACTGCATTCTACCATGGCTCTACCTGGCTCTACTACATTCTACCATGGCTCTACTTGGTACTACATGACTCTACTACATGCTACCGTGGCTCTACATGGCTCTACATGACTGTACTACACTCTACCATGGCTCTACTCCATTGTACCATGGCTGTACTTCATACTACATGCCTCTACTACATTCTACCATGGCTCTACTTGACACTATACTTGACTCTACTACACTCCACCATGGCTCTACTCCATTGTACCATGGCTCTACTTGACTCTACATGACTCTACTACATTCCACCATGGCTCTACTTGACTCTACATCACTCTACTACATTCTACCATAGCTGTACTTGACTCTACTTCACTTTCCTACACTCTACCATTGCTCTACTTGGCTCTACTACACTCTACCATGGCTCTAGTTGGCTCTACTTGACTCTACTACACTCTACCATGGCACTACTTGGCTCTACTTGACTCTAATACACTCTAGCATGTCTCTACTACATTCTACCATGGCTCCACGTGACTCTACGTGACTCTACTACATTCTACCATAGCTCTACTTGACCCTGTATGCCTCTACTGCATTCTGTCATGGCTCTAGTTGACTGTACTACACTCTACCTTGGCTCTACTTCATTCTACCATGGCTCGACGTGACTCTACTTGTCTCTACTGCATTCTACCATGGCTCTACCTGGCTCTACTAC
The DNA here is from genome assembly GCA_949130485.1 of Agelas oroides. Taxonomy (NCBI): domain Eukaryota; kingdom Metazoa; phylum Porifera; class Demospongiae; order Agelasida; family Agelasidae; genus Agelas; species Agelas oroides. The sequence goes on along the minus strand of OX422196.1, from coordinate 2,987,817 downwards.
ATTCTACCATGGCTCTACTTGGTATTACATGACTCTACTACATGCTAACGTGGCTCAACTTGTCTCTACATGACTCTACTACACTCTACCATGGCTCTACTGCATTGTAACATGGCTGTACTTCACACTACATGACTCTACTACATTCTACCTTGGCTCTACATGGCTCTACTACACTCTAGGATGGCTCTACTTGGCTCTACTTGACTCTACTACACTCTACCATGGGTCTATTCCATTGTACCGTCGCTGTACTTGACTCTACATCACTCTTCTACATTCTACCATGGCTCTACTTGACTCTACATCACTCTATTACATTCTACCATGGGTATACTTGACTTTACTTGACATTCCTACACTCTACCATTGCTCTACTTGGCTCTACTACACTCTACCACGGCTCTACTTGGTTCTACTTGACTTTACTACACTCTACCATGGCACTACTTGGGTCTACTTGACTCTACTACACTCTAGCATGTCTCTACTACATTCTACCAAGGCTCCACGTGACTCTACGTGACTCTACTACATTCTACCATAGCTCTCCTTGACTCTGTATGCCTCTACTACATTCTACCATGGCTCTACTTGACGCTACTTGACTCCACTACATTCTGTCATGGTTCTACTTGACTCTACTTGACTGTACTACACTCTTCCTTGGCTCTACTTTATTCTCCCATGGTTCCACGTGACTCTACTTGACTCTACTGCATTCTACCATGGCTCTACCTGGCTCTACTACATTCTACCATGGCTCTACTTGGTACTACATGACTCTACTACATGCTACCGTGGCTCTACTTGGCTCTACATGGCTCTACATGACTCTACTACACTCTACCATGGTTCTAGTCCATTGTACCATGGCTGTACTTCACACTACATGAGTCTACTACATTCTACCATGGCTCTACTTGGCTCTACTACACTCTACCATGGCTCTACTTGGCTCTACTTGACTCTACTACACTCTACCATGGCACTACTTGACTCTACTTGCCTGTACTACACTCTACCTTGGCTCTACTTGGCTCTACGTGACTGTACTACACTCTACCATGGATTTGCCTGTCTCTACTTGACTCTACTACACTCTACCATGTCTCTACTACATTCTACCATGGCTCCAAGGGATTCTACGTGACTGTACTGCATTCTACCATAGTTCTACTTGACTCTGTATGCCTCTACTACATTCTACCATGGCTCTACTTGACTCTACTTGACTCTACTACATTCTGCCATGGCTCTACTTGACTCTACTTGACTGTACTACACTCTACCTTGGCTCTGCTACATTCTACCATGGCTCCACGTGACTCTACTTGACTCTGCTGCATTCTACCATGGCTCTACCTGGCTCTACTATACTCTACCATGGCTCTACTCCATAGTACCATGGCTGTACTTCACACTACATGACTCTACTACATTCTACCATGGCTCTACATGGCTCTACTACACTCTACGATGGCTCTACTTGGCTCTACTTGGCTCTACTTGACTCTACTACACTCTACCATGGCTCTACTTGGCTCTACTACACTCTACCATGGCTCTACTTGGCTCTACTTGACTCTACTACACTCTGCCATGTCTCTGCTACATTCTACCATGGCTCCACGTGACTCTACTTGACGCTACTGAATTCTACCATAGCTCTGCTTGTCTCTGTATGCCTCTACTACACTCTGCCATGTCTCTACTACATTCTACCATGGCTCCAAGGGATTCTACGTGACTGTACTGCATTCTACCATAGTTCTACTTGACTCTGTATGCCTCTACTACATTCTACCATGGCTCTACTTGACTCTACTTGACTCTACTACATTCTGCCATGGCTCTACTTGACTCTACTTGACTGTACTACACTCTACCTTGGCTCTGCTACATTCTACCATGGCTCCACGTGACTCTACTTGACTCTGCTGCATTCTACCATGGCTCTACCTGGCTCTACTACATTCTACCATGGCTCTACTTGGCTCTACATGACTCTATACTACATGCTACCGTGGCTCTACTTGACTCTACTACACTCTACCATGGTTCTACTCCATTGTACGATGGCTCTACTTGACACTACATGATTCTACTTCATTCTACCATGGCTCTACTTGACTCTACTACATTCTACGATTGCTCTACTTGGCTCTACTTGACTCTACTACACTATATCATTGCTAGACCTGGCTGTACATGTCTCTACTACATTCTACCTTGGCTCTACTACATCCTACCATGGATCCACGTGACTCTACTTGACTCTCCTACACTCTACCATGGCTCTACCTTGCTCTACTACATTCTACCATGGCTCTACTTAACTCTACATGACTCTACTACATTCTAACATGGCTCTACTTGACTCTACTTGACTCTACTACACTCTACCATAGCTCTACTTGGCTCTACTTGAGTGCACTACACTCTACCTTGGCTCTACTTGGCTCTACTTGACTCTACTACACTCTACCATCGCTCTACTTGGCTCTACATGACTCTACTACATGCTACCGTGGCTCTACTTGACTCTGCTACACTCCACAATGGCTCTACTCCATTGTACCAAGGCTATCCTTGACACCAAATGACTCTACTACATTCCACCATGGCTCTACTTGACTCTAAATCACTCTACTACATTCTACCATAGCTGTACTTGACTCTACTTCACTTTCCTACACTCTACCATTGCTCTACTTGGCTCTACTACACTCTACCATGGCTCTAGTTGGCTCTACTTGACTCTACTACACTCTACCATGGCACTACTTGGCTCTACTTGATTCTACTACACTCTAGCATGTCTCTACTACATTCTACCATGGCTCCACGTGACTCTACGTGACTCTACTACATTCTACCATAGCTCTACTTGACCCTGTATGCCTCTACTACATTCTGTCAATGCTCTAGTTGACTGTACTACACTCTACCTTGGCTCTACTTCATTCTACCATGGCTCGACGTGACTCTACTTGTCTCTACTGCATTCTACCATGGCTCAACCTGGCTCTACTACATTCTACCATGGCTCTACATGGCTCTACTACACTCTACGATGGCTCTACTTGGTTCTACATGACTCTACTACACTCTACCATGACTCTACTCCATTGTACCATGGCTGTACTTGACTCTACATCACTCTGCTACATTCTACCATGGCTCTACTTGACTCTACATCACTCTATTACATTCTACCATGGGTATACTTGACTCTACTTGACCTTCCTACACTCTACCATTGCTCTACTTGGCTCTACTACACTCTACCACGGCTCTACTTGGTTCTACTTGACTTTACTACACTCTACCATGGCACTACTTGGGTCTACTTGACTCTACTACACTCTAGCATGTCTCTACTACATTCTACCATGGCTCCACGTGACTCTACGTGACTCTACTACATTCTACCATAGCTCTCCTTGACTCTGTATGCCTCTACTACATTCTACCATGGCTCTACTTGACACTACTTGACTCCACTACATTCTGTCATGGTTCTACTTGACTCTACTTGACTGTACTACACTCTACCTTGGCTCTACTTTATTCTACCATGGTTCCACGTGACTCTATTTGACTCTACTGCATTCTACCATGGCTCTACCGTGCTCTACTACATTCTACCATGGCTCTACTTGGTACTACATGACTCTACTACATGCTACCGTGGCTCTACTTGGCTGTACATGACTCTACTACACTCTAACATGGTTCTAGTCCATTGTACCATGGCTGTACTTCACACTACATGAGTCTACTATATTCTACCATGGCTCTACTTGGCTCTACTACACTCTACCATGGCTCTACTTGGCTCTACTTCCCTGTACTACACTCTACCTTGGCTCTACTTGGCTCTACACGTGACTGTACTACACTCTACCATGGATTTGCCTGGCTCTACTTGACTCTACTACACTCTACCATGTCTCTACTACATTCTACCATGGCTCCAAGGGATTCTACGTGACTGTACTGCATTCTACCATAGTTCTACTTGACTCTTTATGCCTGTACTACATTCTACCATGGCTCTACTTGACTCTACTTGACTCTACTACATTCTGCCATGGCTCTACTTGACTCTACTTCACTGTACTACATTCTACCTTGGCTCTGCTACATTCTACTATGGCTCCACGTGACTCTACTTGACTCTGCTGCATTCTACCATGGCTCTACCTAGCTCTACTACACACTACCATGGCTCTACTCCATTGTACCATGGCTGTACTTCACACTACATGACTCTACTACATTCTACCATGGCTCTACTACACTCTACGATGGCTCTACTTGGCTCTACTTGACTGTACTACACTCTACCATGGCTCAACTCCATTGTACCATGGCTCTACTTGACTCTACATCACTCTACTACATTCTACCATGACTCTACTTGACTCTACATCACTCTATTACATTCTACCATGGGTATACTTGACTCTACTTGACCTTCCTACACTCTACCATTGCTCTACTTGGCTCTACTACACTCTACCACGGCTCTACTTGGTTCTACTCGACTTTACTACACTCTACCATGGCACTACTTGGATCTACTTGACTCTACTACACTCTAGCATGTCTCTACTACATTCTACCATGGCTCCACGTGACTCTACGTGACTCTACTACATTCTACCATAGCTCTACTTGACTCTGTATGCCTCTACTACATTCTACCATGGCTCTACTTGACGCTACTTGACTCCACTACATTCTGTCATGGTTCTACTTGACTCTACTTCACTGTAGTACACTCTACCTTGGCTCTACTTTATTCTACCATGGTTCCACGTGACTCTACTTGACTCTACTGCATTCTACCATGGCTCTACCTGGCTCTACTACATTCTACCATGGCTCTACTTGGTACTACATGACTCTACTACATGCTACCGTGGTTCTACTTGGCTCTACATGACTCTACTACACTCTACCATGGTTCTAGTCCATTGTACCATGGCTGTACTTCACACTACATGAGTCTACTACATTCTACCATGGCTCTACTTGGCTCTACTACACTCTACCATGGCTCTACTTGGCTCTACTTGCCTGTACTACGCCCTTCCTTTGCTCTACTTGGCTCTACGTGACGGTACTACACTCTACCATGGATTTGCCTGGCTCTACTTGACTCTACTACACTCTACCATGTCTCTACTACATTCTACCATGGCTCAAAGGGATTCTACGTGACTGTACTGCATTCTACCATAGTTCTACTTGACTCTGTATGCCTCTACTACATTCTACCATAGCTCTACTTGACTCTACTTGACTCTACTACATTCTGCCATGGCTCTACTTGACTCTACTTGACTGTACTACACTCTACCTTGGCTCTGCTACATTCTACCATGGCTCCACGTGACTCTACTTGACTCTGCTGCATTCTACCATGGCTCTACCTGGCTCTACTACATTCTACCATGGCTCTACTTGGCTCTACATGACTCTATACTACATGCTACCGTGGCTCTACTTGACTCTACTACACTCTACCATGGCTCTACTCCATTATACCATGGCTCTACTTGACACTACATGATTCTAATTCAATCTACCATGGCTCTACTTGACTCTACTACACTCTACGATTGCTCTACTTGGCTCTACTTGACTCTACTACACTATATCATTGCTAGACCTGGCTCTACATGTCTCTACTACATTCTACCTTGGCTCTACTACATCCTACCATGGATCCACGTGACTCTACTTGACTCTCCTACACTCTACCATGGCTCTACCCTGCTCTACTACATTCTACCATGGCTCAACTTAACTCTACATGACTCTACTACATTCTACCATGGCTCTACTTGACTCTACTTGACTCTACTACACTCTACCATGGCTCTACTTGGCTCTACTTGAGTGCACTACACTCTACCTTGGCTCTACTTGGCTCTACTTGACTCTATTACACTCTACCATCGCTCTACTTGGCTCTACATGACTCTACTACATGCTACCATGGCTCTACTTGACTCTACTACACTCTACCATTGCTCTACTCCATTGTACCAAGACTATCCTTGACACTAAATGAGTCTACTACATTCTACCATGGCTCTCCTTGACTCTACTACACTCTACGATGGCTCTACTTGGCTCTACTTGACTCTACTACACTATATCATTGCTAGACCGGCTCTACTTGTCTCTACTACACACTTCCTTGGCTCTACTACATCCTACCATGGATCCACGTGATTCTACTTGACTCTACTGCATTCTACCATGGCTCTACCTGGCTCTACTACATTCTACTATGGCTCTACTTGGCTCTACATGACTCTATACTACATGCTACCGTGGCTCTACTTGGCTCTACATGACTCTACTACATTCAACCATGGTTCTACTCCATTGTACCATGGCTGTACTTCACACTACATGACTCTACTACATTCTACCATGGCTTTACTTGTCTCTACTACACTCTACCATGTCTCTTCTTGGCTCTACTTGACTCTACTACACTCTACCATGGCACTATTTGGCTCTACTTGACTCTACTTCACTCTACCATGTCTCTACTACATTCTACCATGGCTCCACGTGACTCCACGTGACTCTACTACATTATACCATAGCTCTTCTTGACTCTGTATGCCTCTACTACATTCTACAATGGCTCTACTTGACGCTACTTGACTCTACTACATTCTTGTCATGGCTCTACTTGACTCTACTTCACTGTACTACACTCTACCTTGGCTCTACTTCATTCTACCATGGTTCCACGTGACTCTACTTGACTCTACTGGATTCTACCATGGCTCTACCTGGCTCTACTACATTCTTCCATGGCTCTACTTGGTACTACATGACTCTACTACATGCTACCGTGACTCTACTTGACCTTCCTACACTCTACCATTCTCTACTTGACTCTACTACACTCTACCATGGCTCTACTTGGTTCTACTTGACTTTACTACACTCTAGCATGTCTCTACTACATTCTACCATGGCTCCACGTGACTCTACGTGACTCTACTACATTCTACCATAGCTCTACTTGACTCTGTATGCCTCTACTACATTCTACCATGGCTCTACTTGACGCTACTTGACTCCACTACATTCTGTCATGGTTCTACTTGACTCTACTTGACTGTACTACACTCTACCTTGGCTCTACTTTATTCTACCGTTGTTCCACGTGACTCTACTTGACTCTACTGCATTCTACCATGGCTCTACCTGGCTCTACTACATTCTACCATGGCTCTACTTGGTACTACATGACTCTACTACATGCTACCGTGGCTCTACTTGGCTCTACATGACTCTACTGCATTCTACCATGGTTCTAGTCCATTGTACCATGGCTGTACTTCACACTACATGAGTCTACTACATTCTACCATCGCTCTACTTGGCTCTACTACACTCTACCATGGCTCTACTTGGCTCTACTTGACTCTACTACACTCTACCATGGCACTACTTGACTCTACTTGCTTGTACTACACTCTACCTTGGCTCTACTTGGCTCTACGTGACTGTACTACACTCCACCATGGATTTCCCTGGCTCTACTTGACTCTACTACACTCTACCATGTCTCTACTACATTCTACCATGGCTCCAAGGGATTCTACGTGACTGTACTGCATTCTACCATAGTTGTACTTGACTCTGTATGCCTCTAGTACATTCTACCATTGCTCTACTTGACTCTACTTGACTCTACTACATTCTTCCATTGCTCTACTTGACTCTACTTGACTGTACTACACTCTACCTTGGCTCTGCTACATTCTACCATGGCTCCACGTGACTCTACTTGACTCTGCTGCATTCGACCATGGCTCTACCTGGCTCTACTACATTCTACCATGGCTCTACTTGGCTCTACATGACTCTATTCTACATGCTACCGTGGCTCTACTTGACTCTACTACACTCTACCATGGCTCTACTCCATTCTACCATGGCTCTACTTGACACTACATGATTTTACTACATTCTATCATCGCCCTGCTTGACTCTACTACACTCTACGATTGCTCTACTTGGCTCTACTTGACTCTAGTACACTATATCATTGCTAGACCTGGCTCTACATGTCTCTACTACATTCTCCCTTGGCTCTCCTACATCCTACCATGGATCTACGTGACTCTACTTGACTCTCCTACTCTCTACCATGGCTCTACCTTGCTCTACTACATTCTACCATGGCTCTACTTAACTCTACATGACTCTACTACATTCTACCATGACTCTACTTGACTCTACTGGACTCTATTACACTCTACCATGGCTATACTTGGCTCTACTTGAGTGCACTACACTCTACCTTGGCTCTACTTGGCTCTACTTGACTCTACTACACTCTCCCATCGCTCTACTTGGCTCTATATGACTCTAGTACAAGCTTCCGTGGCTCTACTTGACTCTACTACACTCTACCATGGCTCTCCTCCATTGTACCACGCCTATCCTTGACACTAAATGACTCTACTACATTCTACCAAGCTCTACTTGACTCTACTACACTCTACAATGGCTCTACTTGGCTCTACTTGACTCTACTAAACTATATCATTGCTAGACCGGCTCTACTTGTCTCTACTACACTCTTCCTTGGCTATACTACATCCTACCATGGATCCACGTGACTCTACTTGACTCTACTGCATTCTACCATAGCTCTACCTGGCTGTAATACATTCTACCATGGCTCTACTTGGTACTACATGACTCTACTACATGCTACCGTGGCTCTACTTGGCTCTACATGACTCTACTACACTCTACCATGGCTCTACTCCATTGTACCATGGCTGTACTTCACACTACATGACTCTTCTACATTCTACCATGGCTTTACTTGGCTCTACTACACTCTACCATGGCTCTTCTTGGCTCTACTTGACTCTACTACACTCTACCATGGCACTATTTCGCTCTACTTGACTCTACTACACTCTACCATTTCTCTACTACATTCTACCATGGCTCCACGTGACTCAATGTGACTCTACTACATTCTACCATAGCTCTACTTGACTCTGTATGCCTCTGCTACATTCTACCATGGCTCTACTTGACGCTACTTGACTCTACTCCATTCTGTCATGGCTCTACTTGACTCTACTTCACTGTACTACACTCTACCTTGGCTCTACTTCATTCTACCATGGCTCCACGTGACTCAACTTGACTGTACTGCATTCTACCATGGCTCTACCTGGCTCTACTACATGCTACCGTGGCTCTACTTGTCTCTACATGACTGTACTACACTCTACCATGGCTCTACTCCATTGTACCATGCCTGTACTTCACAGTACATGACTCTACTACATTCTACCATGGCTCTACATGGCTCTACTACACTCTACGATGGCTCTACTTGGCTCTACTTGACTCTACTACACTCTACCATGGCTCTACTCCATTGTACCATGGCTCTACTTGACTCTACATAACTCTACTACATTCTACCATGGCTCTACTTGACTCTACATCACTCTATTACATTCTACCATGGCTATACTTGACTCTACTTGACCTTCCTACACTCTACCATTGCTCTACTTGGCTCTACTACACTCTACCATGGCTCTACTTGGCTCTACTTGACTCTACTGCACTCTACCATGGCACTACTTGACTCTACTTGCCTGTACTACACTCTACCTTGGCTCTACTTGGCTCTACGTGACTGTACTACACGCTACCATGGATTTCCCTGGCTCTACTTGACTCTACTACACTAGCTCTACCATGTCTCTACTACATTCTACCATGGCTCCAAGGGATTCTACGTGACTGTACTGCATTCTACCATAGTTGTACTTGACTCTGTATGCCTCTACTACATTCTACCATGTCTCTACTTGACTCTACTTGACTCTACTACATTCTTCCATGGCTCTACTTGACTCTACTTGACTGTACTACACTCTACCTTGGCTTTGCTTAATTCTACCATGGCTCCACGTGACTCTACTTGACTCTGCTGCATTCTACCATGGCTCTACCTGGCTCTACTACATTCTACCATGGCTCTACTTGGCTCTACATGACTCTATACTACATGCTACCGTGGCTCTACTTGACTCTACTACACACTACCATGGCTCTACTCCATTGTACCATGGCTCTACTTGACACTACATGATTCTACTACATTCTACCATGGCTCTACTTGACTCTACCACACTCTACCTTGGCTCTACTACATCCTACCATGGATCCACGTGACTCTACTTTAGTCTCCTACACACTACCATGGCTCTACCTTGCTCTACTACATTCTTCCATGGCTATACTTGACTCTACTTGACCTTCCTACACTCTACCATTGCTCTACTTGACTCTACTACACTCTACCATTGCTCTACTCCATTGTACCATGGCTCTACTTGACATTACATGATTCTACTACATTCTATCATGGCCCTACTTGACTCTACTACACTCTACGATTGCTCTACTTGGCTCTACTTGACTCTAGTACACTATATCATTGCTAGACCTGGCTCTACATGTCTCTACTACATTCTCCCTTGGCTCTACTACATCCTACCATGGATCCACGTGACTCTACTTGACTCTCCTACACTCTACCATGGCTCTACCTTGCTCTACTACATTCTACCATGGCTCTACTTAACTCTACATGACTCTACTACATTCTACCATGACTCTACTTGACTCTACTTCACTCTACTACACTCTACCATGGCTCTACTTGGCTCTACTTGAGTGCACTACACTCTACCTTGGCTCTACTTGGCTCTACTTGACTCTACTACACTCTCCCATCGCTCTACTTGGCTCTACATGACTCTACTACATGCTTCCGTGGCTCTACTTGACTCTACTACACTCTACTATGGCTCTACTCCATTGTACCAAGCCTATCCTTGACACTAAATGACTCTACTACATTCTACCATGCTCTACTTGACTCTACTACATTCTACGATGGCTCTACTTGGCTCTACTTGACTCTACTAAACTTTATCATTACTAGACCGGCTCTACTTGTCTCTACTACACTCTTCCTTGGCTCTACTACATCCTACCATGGATCCACGTGACTCTACTTGACTCTACTTCAAGCTACCATAGCTCTACCAGGCTGTAATACATTCTACCATGGCTCTACTTGGTACTACATGACTCTACTACATGCTACCGTGGCTCTACTTGGCTCTACATGACTCTACTACACTCTACCATGGCTCTACTCCATTGTACCATGGCTGTACTTCACACTACATGACTCTTCTACATTCTACCTTGGCTTTACATGGCTCTACTACACTCTACCATGGCTCTTCTTGGCTCTACTTGACTCTACTACACTCTACCATGGCACTATTTCGCTCTACTTGACTCTACTACACTCTACCATGTCTCTACTACATTCTACCATGGCTCCACGTGACTCCACGTGACTCTACTACATTCTACCATAGCTCTACTTGACTCTGTATGCCTCTTCTACATTCTACCATGGCTCTACTTGACGCTGCTTGACTCTACTACATTCTGTCATGGCTCTACTTGACTCTACTTCACTGTACTACACTCTACCTTGGCTCTACTTCATTCTACCATGGCTCCACGTGACTCTACTTGACTGTACTGCATTCTACCATGGCTCTACCTGGCTCTACTACATGCTACCGTGGCTCTACTTGTCTCTACATGACTGTACTACACTCTACCATGGCTCTACTCCATTGTACCATGCCTGTACTTCACACTACATGACTCTACTACATTCTACCATGGCTCTACATGGCTCTACTACACTCTACGATGTCTCTACTTGGCTCTACTTGACTCTACTACACTCTATCATGGCTGTACTCCATTGTACCATGGCTCTACTTGACTCTACATAACTCTACTACATTCTACCATGGCTCTACTTGACTCTACATCACTCTATTACATTCTACCATGGCTATACTTGACTCTACTTGACCTTCCTACACTCTACCATTGCTCTACTTGGCTCTACTACACTCTACCATGGCTCTACTTGGTTGTACTTGACTTTACTACACTCTACCATGGCACTATTTGGCTCTACTTGACTATACTACACTCTAGCATGTCTCTACTACATTCTACCATGGCTCCACGTGACTCTACGTGACTCAACTACATTCTACCATAACTCTACTTGACTCTGTATGCCTCTTCTACATTCTACCATGGCTCTACTTGACGCTACTTGACTCCACTACATTCTGTCATGGCTCTACTTGACTCTACTTGACTGTGCTACACTCTACCTTGGCTCTACTTGACTCTACTTGACTCTACTACACTCCACCATGGCTCTACTTGGCTCTACATGACTCTACTACATGCTACCGTGGCTCTACTTGACTCTACTACACTCTACCATGGCTCTACTCCATTGTACCATGGCTATCTTTGACACTAAATGACTCTACTACATTCTACCATGGCTCTACTTGACTCTACTACAGTCTACGATGGCTCTACTTGGGTCTAATTGACTCTACTGCACTATATCATTGCTAGACCGGCTCTACTTGTCTCTACTACACTCTTCCTTGGCTCTACTACATCCTACCATGGATCCACGTGACTCTACTTGACTCTACTACACTCTACCATGGCTCTACTTGGCTCTACTTGAGTCCACTACACTCTACCTTTGCTCTACTTGGCTCTACTTGACTCTACTACACTCTACCATGTCTCTACTTCACACTACATGACTACTACATTCTAACTTGACTCTACTTGACTCTACTACACTCCACCATGGCTCTACTTGGCTCTACTTGAGTCCACTACACCCTACCTTGGCTCTACTTGGTTATACGAGACTCTAGTACACTCTACCCTGGCTCTACTTGGCTCTATTGACTCTACTACACTCTTCCGTGTCTCTACTACATTCTACCATGGCTCCACGTCACTCTACGTGACTCTACTCCATTCTACCATAGCTCTACTTGACTCTGTATGCCTCTACTACACTCTACCATGGCTCGACCTGGCTCTACTTGACTCTACTACACTCTACCATGGCTCTACTTGACTCTACGTGACTCTACTACATTCTGCTATGGCTCTACTTGACTGTACTATACCCTACCTTGGCTCTACTCCATTGTACTATGGCTCTACTTGACACTACATGACTCTACTACATTCTACCATGGTTCTACTTGACTCTACTACACTCTACGATGCCTCTACTTGGCTCTACTTTACTCTACTACACTATATCATTGTTAGTCCTAGCTCTACTTGTCTCTACTACACTCTACATTGGCTCTACTACATTATACCATGGATCCACGTGACTCTACGTGACTCTACTACACTCTACCATAGTTGTACCTGGTTCTACTACATTCTACCATGGCTCTACTTGACTCTACATGACGCTACTACATTCTACCATGGCTCTACTTGACTCTACTTCACTCTACCATGGCTCTACTTGGCTCTACTTGAGTCCACTACACCCTACCTTGGCTCTACTTGGCTCTACGTGACTGTACTACACTCTACCATGGATTTACCTGGCTCTACTTGACTCTACTACACTCTACCATGTCTCTACTACATTCTACCATTGCTCCACGGGATTCTACGTGACTCTACTGCATTCTACCATAGTTCTACTTGACTCTGTATGCCTCTACTACATTCTACCATGGCTCTACTTGACTCTACTTGACTCTACTACATTCTGCCATGGCTCTACTTGACTCTACTTGACTGTACTACACTCTACCTTGGCTCTGCTACATTCTACCATGGCTCAACGTGACTCTGCTTGACTCTGCTGCATTCTACCATGGCTCTATCTGGCTCTACCATGGGTCTACTTGGCTCTACACCACTCTGTACTACATGCTACCGTGGCTCTACTTGACTCTACTACACTCTACCATGGCTCTACTCCATTGAACCATGGCTCTACATGACACTACATGATTCTACTACAATCTACCATGGCTCTACTTGACTCTACTACACTCTACGATGGCTCTACTTGGCTCTACTTGACTCTACTACAGTCTACGATGGCTCTACTTGGGTCTAATTGACTCTACTGCACTATATCATTGCTAGATCGGCTCTACTTGTCTCTACTACACTCTTCCTTGGCTCTACTACATCCTACCATGGATCCACGTGACTCTACTTGACTCTACTACACTCTACCATGGCTCTACTTGGCTCTACTTGAGTCCACTACACTCTACCTTTGCTCTACTTGGCTCTACTTGACTCTACTACACTCTACCATGGCTCTACTTCACACTACATGACTACTACATTCTACCTTGACTCTACTTGACTCTACTACACTCCACCATGGCTCTACTTGGCTCTACTTGAGTCCACTACACCCTACCTTGGCTCTACTTGGTTATACGAGACTCTAGTACACTCTACCCTGGCTCTACTTGGCTCTATTGACTCTACTACACTCTTCCGTGTCTCTACTACATTCTACCATGGCTCCACGTCACTCTACGTGACTCTACTCCATTCTACCATAGCTCTACTTGACTCTGTATGCCTCTACTACACTCTACCATGGCTCGACCTGGCTCTACTTGACTCTACTACACTCTACCATGGCTCTACTTGACTCTACGTGACTCTACTACATTCTGCTATGGCTCTACTTGACTGTACTATACCCTACCTTGGCTCTACTCCATTGTACTATGGCTCTACTTGACACTACATGACTCTACTACATTCTACCATGGTTCTACTTGACTCTACTACACTCTACGATGCCTCTACTTGGCTCTACTTGACTCTACTACACTATATCATTGTTAGTCCTAGCTCTACTTGTCTCTACTACACTCTACATTGGCTCTACTACATTATACCATGGATCCACGTGACTCTACGTGACTCTACTACACTCTACCATAGTTGTACCTGGTTCTACTACATTCTACCATGGCTCTACTTGACTCTACATGACGCTACTACATTCTACCATGGCTCTACTTGACTCTACTTCACTCTACCATGGCTCTACTTGGCTCTACTTGAGTCCACTACACCCTACCTTGGCTCTACTTGGCTCTACGTGACTGTACTACACTCTACCATGGATTTACCTTGCTCTACTTGACTCTACTACACTCTACCATGTCTCTACTACATTCTACCATGGCTCCACGGGATTCTACGTGACTCTACTGCATTCTACCATAGTTCTACTTGACTCTGTATGCCTCTACTTCATTCTACCATGGCTCTACTTGACTCTACTTGACTCTACTACATTCTGCCATGGCTCTACTTGACTCTACTTGACTGTACTACACTCTACCTTGGCTCTGCTACATTCTACCATGGCTCCACGTGACTCTGCTTGACTCTGCTGCATTCTACCATGGCTCTACCTGGCTCTACCATGGGTCTACTTGGCTCTACACCACTCTGTACTACATGCTACCGTGGCTCTACTTGACTCTACTACACTCTACCATGGCTCTACTCCATTGAACCATGGCTCTACATGACACTACATGATTCTACTACAATCTACCATGGCTCTACTTGACTCTACTACACTCTACGATGGCTCTACTTGGCTCTACTTGACTCTACTACAGTCTACGATGGCTCTACTTGGGTCTAATTGACTCTACTGCACTATATCATTGCTAGATCGGCTCTACTTGTCTCTACTACACTCTTCCTTGGCTCTACTACATCCTACCACGGATCCACGTGACTCTACTTGACTCTACTACACTCTACCATGGCTCTACTTGGCTCTACTTGAGTGCACTACACTCTACCTTTGCTCTGCTTGGCTCTACTTGACTCTACTACACTCTACCATGGCTCTACTTCACACTACATGAATACTACATTCTACCTTGACTCTACTTGACTCTACTACACTCCACCATGGCTCTACTTGGCTCTACTTGAGTCCACTACACCCTACCTTGGCTCTACTTGGTTATACGAGACTCTAGTACACTCTACCCTGGCTCTACTTGGCTCTATTGACTCTACTACACTCTTCCGTGTCTCTACTACATTCTACCATGGCTCCACGTCACTCTACGTGACTCTACTCCATTCTACCATAGCTCTACTTGACTCTGTATGCCTCTACTACACTCTACCATGGCTCGACCTGGCTCTACTTGACTCTACTACACTCTACCATGGCTCTACTTGACTCTACGTGACTCTACTACATTCTGCTATGGCTCTACTTGACTGTACTATACCCTACCTTGGCTCTACTCCATTGTTCTATGGCTCTACTTGACACTACATGACTCTACTACATTCTACCATGGTTCTACTTGACTCTACTACACTCTACGATGCCTCTACTTGGCTCTACTTGACTCTACTACACTATATCATTGTTAGTCCTAGCTCTACTTGTCTCTACTACACTCTACATTGGCTCTACTACATTATACCATGGATCCACGTGACTCTACGTGACTCTACTACACTCTACCATAGTTGTACCCGGTTCTACTACATTCTACCATGGCTCTACTTGACTCTACATGACGCTACTACATTCTACCATGGCTCTACTTGACTCTACTTGACTCTACTTCACTCTACCATGGCTCTACTTGGCTCTACTTGAGTCCACTACACCCTACCTTGGCTCTACTTGGCTCTAAGTGACTGTACTACACTCTACATTGGATTTACCTGGCTCTATTTGACTCTACTACACTCTACCATGTCTCTACTACATTCTACCATGGCTCCACGGGATTCTACGTGACTCTACTGCATTCTACCATAGTTCTACTTGACTCTGTATTCCTCTACTACATTCTACCATGGCTCTACTTGACTCTACTTGACTCTACTACATTCTGCCATGGCTCTACTTGACTCTACTTGACTGTACTACACTCTACCTTGGCTCTGCTACATTCTACCATGGCTCCACGTGACTCTGCTTGACTCTGCTGCATTCTACCATGGCTCTACCTGGCTCTACCATGGCTCTACTTGGCTCTACACCACTCTGTACTACATGCTACCGTGGCTCTACTTGACTCTACTGCACTCTACCATGGCTCTACTCCATTGTACCATGGCTCTACTTGACACTACATGATTCTACTACAATCTACCATGGCTCTACTTGACTCTACTACACTCTACGATGGCTCTACTTGGCTCTACTTGACTCTACTACACTATATCATTGCTAGACCTGGATCTACTTGTCTGTACTACATTCTACCTTGGCTCTACTACATCCTACCATGGACCCACGTAACTCTACTTCACTCTCCTACACTCTACCATGGCTCTACGTTGCTCTACTACATTCTACCATGGCTCTACTGGACTCTACATGACTCTACTACATTCTACCATGGCTCTACTTGACTCTACTTGACTCTACTTCACTCTACCATGGCTCTACTTGGCTCTACTTGACTCTACTACACTCTACCATGGCTCTACTCCATTGTATATGATGGCTCTACTTCACTCTACTACATTGTACCTTGACTCTACTTGGCTCTATTACACTCTACCATGGCTCAACTTGGCTCTAGTTGAGTCCACTACACTCTACCTTGTCTCTACTTGGTGCTATGTGACTCTACTACACTCTACCATGGTTCTACTTGGCTCTACTTGACTCTACTACACTCTACCATGTCTCTACTACATTCTACCATGGCTCCACGTGACTCTACGTGATTCTACTGCATTCTACCATAGCTCTACTTGACTCTGTGTGCCTCTACTACATTCTACCATGACTCTACTTGACTCTACTTGACTCTACTAAATTCAGCCATGGCTCTACTTGACTCTACTTGACTGTAGTACACTCTACCTTGTCTCTACTACATTCTAACATGGCTCCACGTAACTCTACTTTACTGTACTAGACACTACCATGGCTCTACCTTGCTCTACAACATTGTACCATGACTCTGCTTGACACTACATGATTCTACTAAATGCTACATCGCTCTTCTTGACTCTACTTGACTCTACTACACTATATCATTGCTAGACCTGGCTCTACTTGTCTCTACTACACTCTACTTTGGCTCTACTACATAATACCATGGATCCACGTGACTCTACGTAACTCTACTACACTCTACCATGGTTGTACCTGGTTCTACTACATTCTACCATGGCTCTACTTGACTCTACATGACGCTACTACATTCTACCATGGCTCTACTTGACTCTACTTCACTCTACTTCACTCTACCATGGCTCTACTTCACTCTACTTGAGTCCACTACACCCTACCTTGGCTCTACTTGGCTCTACGTGACTGTACTACACTCTACCATGGATTTACCTGGCTCTACTTGACTCTACTACACTCTGCCATGTCTCTAGTACATTCTACCATGTCTCCACGGGATTCTACGTGACTCTACTGCATTCTACCATAGTTCTACTTGACTCTGTATGCCTCTACTGCATTCTACCATGGCTCTACTTGACTCTACTTGACTCTACTACATTCTGCCATGGCTCTACTTCACTCTACTTGACTGTACTACACTCTTCCTTGGCTCTGCTACATTCTACCATGACTCCACGTGACTCTGCTTGACTCTGCTGCATTCTACCATGACTCTACCTGGCTCTACTACATTCTATCATGGCTCTACTTGGCTCTACACGACTCTATACTACATGCTACCGTGGCTCTACTTGACTCTACTACACTCTACCATGGCTCTACTCCATTGTACCATGGCTCTACATGACACTACATGATTCTACTACATTCTACCATGGCTGTACTTCACTCTACTACACTCTACGATGGCTCTAATTGGCTCTACTTGACTCTACTACACTATATCATTGCGAGACCTGGCTCTACTTGTCTCTACTACATTCTTCCTTGGCTCTACTACATCCTACCATGGATCCACGTCACTCTACTTGACTCTCCTACACTCTACCATGGCTCTACCTTGCTCTACTACATTCTACCATGGCTCTACTTGACTCTACATGACTCTACTACATTCTACCATGGCTCTACTTGACTCTACTTGATTCTACTTCTCTCTACCATGGCTCTGCTTGGCTCTACTTGACTCTACTACACTCTACCATGGCTCTACTCCATTGTATATCATGGCTCTACTTTACACTACATGACTCTACTACATTGTACCTTGACTCTACTTGAATCTACTACACTCTACCATGGCTCTACTTGGCTCTACTTGAGTCCACTACACCCTACCTTGTCTCTACTTGGTTCTACGTGACTCTACTACACTCTACCATGGCTCTACTTGACTCTACTTGACTCTACTACACTCTACCATGTCTCTACTACATTCTACCATGGCTCCACGTGACTCTACGTGACTCTACTGTATTCTACCATAGCTCTACTTGACTCTGTATGCGTCTACTACATTCTACCATGACTCTACTTGACTCTACTTGACTCTACTAAATTCAGCCATGGCTCTACTTGACTCTACTTGACTGTACTACACTCTACCTTGGCTCTACTACATTCTAACATGGCTCAACGTAACTCTACTTTACTGTACTGCACACTACCATGGCTCTACCTTGCTCTACTACATTGTACCATCACTCTACTTGACACTACATGATTCTACTAAATGCTACATGGCTCTTCTTGACTCTACTTGACTCTCCTACACTCTACCATTGCTCTACTTGGCTCCACTACACTCTACAATGGCTCTACTTGGCTCTACTTGACTCTACTACACTCTACCATGGCACTACTTGGCTCTACTTGACTCTACTACACTCTACCATGTCTCTACTACTTTCTACTATGGTTCCACGTGACTCCACGTGACTCTACTACATTCTACCATAGCTCTACTTGACTCTGTATGCCTCTACTACATTCTAACATGGCTCTACTTGACGCTACTTGACTCTACTACATTCTGTCATGACTCTACTTGACTGTACTTCACTGTACTACACACTACCTTGGCTCTACTTCATTCTACCATGGCTCCACATGACTCTACTTGACTCTACTGCATTCTACCATGGCTCTACCTGGCTCCACTACATTGTTACATGGCTCTACTTGGTACTACATGACTCTACTACATGCTACCGTGGCTCTACTTGTCTCTACATGACTCTACTACACTCTACCATGGCTCTACTCCATTGTACCATGGCTGTACTTCACACTACATGACTCTACTACATTCTACCATGGCTCTACATGGCTCTACTACACTCTACGATAGCTCTACTTGGCTCTACTTGACTCTACTACACTCTACCATGGCTCTACTCCATTGTTCCATGGCTCTACATGACTCTACGTAACTCTACAACATTCTACCATGGCTCTACTTGACTCTACATCACTCTATTACATTCTACCATGGCTATACTTGACTCTACTTGACCTTCCTACACTCTACCATTGCTCTACTTGGCTCTACTACACTCTACCATAGCTCTACTTGGTTCTACTTGACTTTACTACACTCTATCATGACACTATTTGGCTCTACTTGACTCTACTACACTCTAGCATGTGTCTACTACATTCTAACATGGCTCCACGTGACTCTACGTGACTCTACTACATTCTACCATAGCTCTACTTGACTCTGTATGCCTCTACTACATTCTACCATGACTCTACTTGACGCTACTTGACTCCACTACATTCTGTCATGGCTCTACTTGACTGTACTTGACTGTACTACACTCTACCTTGGCTCTACTTTATTCTACCTTGGTTCCACGTAACTCTACTTGACTCTACTGCATTCTACCATGGCTCTACCTTGCTCTACTACATTCTACCATGGCTCTACTTAACTCTACATGACTACTACATTCTAACATGGCTCTACTTGACTCTACTTGACTCTACTACACTCTACCATGGCTCTACTTGGCTCTATTCGAGTGCACTTCACTCTACCTTGGCTCTATTTGGCTCTACTTGACTCTACTACACTCTACCATGGCTCTACTTGGCTCTACATGACTCTACTACATGCTACCGTGGCTCTACTTGACTCTACTACACTCTACCATGGCTCTACTCCATTGTACCAAGGCTATCCTTGACACTAAATGACTCTACTACATTCTACCATGGCTCTACTTGACTCTACTACACTCTATGATGGCTCTACTTGGCTCTACTTGACTCTACTCCACTATATCATTGGTAGACCGGCTCTACCTCTCTCTACTACACTCTTCCTTGGCTCTACTACATCCTACCTTGGATCCACGTCACTCTACTTGACTCTACTACACTCTACCATGGCTCTACTTGGCTCTACTTGAGTCCACTACACTCTACCTTTGCTCTACTTGGCTCTACTTGACTCTACTACACTCTACCATGGCTCTACTTCACACTACATGACTCTACTACATTCTACCTTGACTCTACTTGACTCTACTACACTCCACCATGGCTCTACTTGGCTCTACTTGAGTCCACTACACCCTACCTTGGCTCTACTTGGTTCTACGAGACTCTACTACACTCTACCATGGTTCTACTTGGCTCTATTGACTCTACTACACTCTACCGTGTCTCTACTACATTCTACCATGGCTCCACGTGACTCTACGTGACTCTACTACATTCTACCATAGCTCTACTTGATTCTGTATGCCTCTACTACATTCTACCATGCCTCTACTTGACTCTACTTGACTCTACTACATTCTATCATGGCTCTACTTGACTCTACTTCACTGTACTACACTCTACCTTGGCTCTACTTCATTCTACCATGGCTCAATGTGACTCTACTTGACTCTACTGCATTCTACCATGGCTCTACCTGGCTATACTACATTCTTCCATGGCTCTACTTGGTACTACATGACTCTACTACATGCTACCGTGGCTCTACTTGTCTCTACATGACTCTACTACACTCTACCATGGCTCTACTCCATTGTACCATAGCTGTACTTCACACTACATGACTCTATTACATTCTACCATGGCTCTACATGGCTCTACTACACTCTACGATGGCTCTACTTGGCTCTACTTGACTCTACTACACTCTACCATGGCTCTACTCCATTGTACCATGGCTCTACTTGACTCTACATCACTCTATTACATTCTACCATGGCTATACTTGACTCTACTTGACCTTCCTACCCTCTACCATTGCTCTACTTGGCTCTACTACACTCTACCATGGCTCTACTTGGTTCTACTTGACTTTACTACACTCTACCATGGCACTATTTGGCTCTACTTGACTCTACTACACTCTAGCATGTCTCTACTACATTCTACCATGGCTCCACGTGACTCTACGTGACTCTACTACATTCTACCATCGCTCTACTTGACTCTGTATGCCTCTACTACATTCTACCATGGCTCTACTTGACGCTACTTGACTCCACTACATTCTGTCATGGCTCTACTTGACTCTACTTGACTGTACTACACTCTGCCTTGGCTCTACTTTATTCTACCATGGTTCCACGTGACTCTACTTGACTCTACAGCATTCTACCATGGCTCTACCTTGCTCTACTACATTCTACCATGGCTCTACTTACCTCTACATGACTCTACTACATTCTACCATGGCTCTACTTGACTCTACTTGACTCTACTACACTCTACGATGGCTCTACTTGGCTCTACTTGACTCTACTACACTCTACCATGGCTCTACTCCATTGTACCATAGCTTTACTTGACTCTACATAACTCTACTACATTCTACCATGGCTCTACTTGACTCTACATAACTCTATTACATTCTACCATGGCTATACTTGATTCTACTTGACCTTGCTACCCTCTACCATTGCTCTACTTGGCTCTACTACACTCTACCATGGCTCTACTTGGTTCTACTTGACTTTACTACACTCTACCATGGCACTATTTGGCTCTACTTGACTCTACTACACTCTTGTATGTCTCTACTACATTCTACCATGGCTCAACGTGACTCTACGTGACTCTACTACATTCTACCATCGCTCTACTTGACTCTGTATGCCTCTACTACATTCTACCATGGCTCTACTTGACGCTACTTGACTCCACTACATTCTGTTATGCCTCTACTTGACTCTACTTGACTGTACTACACTCTACCTTGGCTCTACTTTATTCTACCATGGTTCCACGTGACTCTACTTGACTCTACTGCATTCTACCATGGCTCTACCTTGCTCTACTACATTCTACCATGGCTCTACTTACCTCTACATGACTCTACTACATTCTACCATGGCTCTACTTGACTCTACTTGACTCTACTACACTCTACCATGGCTCTACTTGTCTCTACTTGAGTTCACTACACTCTACCTTGGCTCTATTTGGCTCTACTTGACTCTACTACACTCTACCATGGCTCTACTTGGCTCTACATGACTCTACTACATGCTACCGTGGCTCTACTTGACTCTACTACACTCCACCATGGCTCTACTCCATTGTACCAAGGCTATCCTTGACACTAAATGACTCTACTACATTCTACCATGGCTCTACTTGACTCTACTACACTCTACGATGGCTCTCCTTGACTCTACTTGACTCTACTACTCTATATCTTTGCTAGACCGGCTCTACTTGTCTCTACTACACTCTTCCTTGGCTCTACTACATCCTACCATGGATCCACGTGACTCTACTTGACTCTAGTGCACTCTACCATGGCTCTACTTGGCTCTACTTGAGTCCATTACACTCTACCTTTGCTCTACTTGGCTCTACTTGATTCTACTACACTCTACCATGGCTCTACTTCACACTACATGACTCTACTTCATTCTACCTTGACTCTACTTGACTCTACTACACTCCACCATGGCTCTACTTGGCTCTACTTGAGTCCACTACACCCTACCTTGGCTCTACTTGGTTCTACGAGAGTCTACTACACTCTACCATGGCTCTACTTGGCTCTATTGACTCTACTACACTCTACCGTGTATCTACTACATTCTACCATGGTGCCACGTGACTCTACGTGACTCTACTGCATTCTACCATAGCTCTACTTGACTCTGTATGCCTCTACTACACTCTACCATGGCTCTACCTGGCTCTACTTGACTCTACTACACTCTATCATGGCTCTACTTGACCCTACTTGACTCTACTACATTCTGCTATGGCTCTACTTGACTGTACTATAGTCTACCTTGGCTCTACTCCATTGTACCATGGCTCAACTTGACACTACATGACTCTACTACATTCTACCATGGTTCTACTTGACTCTACTACACTCTACGATGCCTCTACTAGGCTCTACTTGACTCTACTACACTATATCATTGTTAGACCTGGCTCTACTTGTCTCTACTGCACTCTACTTTGGCTCTACTACATTCTGCCATGGATCCACGTGACTCTACTTCACTCTCCTACACTCTACCATGGCTCTACCTTGCTCTACTACATTCTACCATGGCTCTACTTGACTCTACATGACTCTACTACATTGTACTATGGCTCTACTTGACTCTACTTGACTCTACTTCACTCTACCATGGCTCTACTTGGCTCTACTTGAGTTCACTACACCCTACCTTGGCTCTACTTGGCTCTACGTGACTGTACTACACTCTACCATGGATTTACCTGGCTCTACTTGACTCTACTACACTCTACCATGTCTGTACTACATTCTACCAAGGCTCCACGGGATTCTACGTGACTCCACTGCATTCTACCATAGTTCTACTTGACTCTGTATGCCTCTACTACATCCTACCATGGTTCTACTTGACTCTACTTGACTCTACTACATTCTGCCATGGCTCTACTTGACTCTACTTGACTGTACTACACTCTACCTTGGCTCTGCTACATTCTACCATGGCTCCACGTGACTCTGCTTGACTCTTCTGCATTCTACCATGGCTCTACCTGGCTCTACTAGAATCTACCATGGCTCTACTTGGCTCTACACGACTCTGTACTACATGCTACCGTGGCTCCACTTGACTCTGCTACACTCTACCATGGCTCTACTCCATTGTAGCATGGCTCTACATAACACTACATGATTCTACTACATTCTACCATGGCTCTACTTGACTCTACTACACTCTACGATGGCTCTACTTGGCTCTACTTGACTCTACTACACTATATCATTGCTAGACCTGGCTCTACTTGTCTGTACTACATTCTACCTTGGCTCTACTACATCCTACCATGGATCCACGTGACTCAACTTCACTCTCCTACACTCTACCATGGCTCTACCTTGCTCTACTACATTCTACCATGGCTCTACTTGACTCTACATGACTCTACTACATTCTACCATGGCTCTACTTCACTCTACCATGGCTCTACTTGCCTCTACTTGACTCTACTACACTCTACCATGGCTCTACTCCATTGTATATCATGGCTCTACTTCACTCTACTACATTGTACCTTGACTCTACTTGACTCTACTACACTCTACCATTACTCTACTTGGCTCTACTTGAGTCCACTACACCCTACCTTGTCTCTACTTGGTTCTACGTGACTGTACTACACTCTACCATGGCTCTACTTGGCTCTACTTGACTCTACTACACTCTACCATGTCTCTACTACATTCTACCATGGCTCCACGTGACTCTACGTGACTCTACTGCATTCTACCATAGCTCTACTTGACTCCGTATGCCTCTACTACATTCTACCATGACTCTACTTGACTCTACTTGACTCTACTACATTCAGCCATGGCTCTACTTGACTCTACTTTACTGTACTACTCTCTACCTGGTCTCTACTACATTCTAACATGGCTCCACGTAACTCTACTTTACTGTACTACACACTACCATGGCTCTACCTTGCTCTACTACATTGTACCATGACTCTACTTGACACTACATGATTCTACTAATTGCTACATCGCTCTTCTTGACTCTACTTGACTCTACTACAGTATATCATTGCTGGACCTGGCTCTACTTGTCTCTACTACACTCTACTTTGGCTCCACTACATAATACCATGGATCCACGTGACTCTACGTGACTCTACTACACTCTACCATGGTTGTAACTGGTTCTACTACATTCTACCATGGCTCTACTTGACTCTACATGACGCTACTACATTCTACCATGGCTCCACGTGACTCTACGTGACTCTACTTCATTCTACCATAGCTCTACTTGACTCCGTATGCCTCTACTACATTCTACCATGACTCTACTTGACTCTACTTGACTCTACTACATTCAGCCATGGCTCTACTTGACTCTACTTGACTGTACTACACTCTACCTTGGATCTACTACATTCTAACATTGCTCAACGTAACTCTACTTTACTGTACTACACACTACCATGGCTCTACCTTGCTCTACTACATTGTACCATGACTCTACTTGACACTACATGATTCTACTCAATGCTACATGGCTCTTCTTGACTCTACTTGACTCTCCTACACTCTACCATTGCTCTACTTGGCTCTACTACACTCTACCATGGCTCTACTTGGCTCTACTTGACTCTACTACACTCTACCATGGCACTACTTGGCTCTACTTGACTCTACTACACTCTACCTTGTCTCTACTACATTCTACCATGGCTCAACGTGACTCTACGTGACTCTACTACATTCTACCATAGCTCTACTTGACTCTGCATGCCTCTACTACATTCTACCATGGCTCTTCTTGACTCTACTTGACTCTCCTACACTCTCCCATTGCTCTACTTGGCTCCACTTGGCTCTACTACACTTTACCATGGCTCTACTTGGCTCTACTTGACTCTACTACACTCCACCATGGCTGTACCTGCCTCTACGTGACTCTACTACACTCTACCATGGCTCTACTCCATTGTACCATGGCTCTACTTGACACTACATGATTGTACTGAATTCTACCATGGCTCTTCTTGACTGTACTTGACTTTCCTACACTCTACCATTGCTCTACTTGACTCTACTACACTCTACCATGGTTCTACTTTGCTCTATTTGTCTCTACTACACTCTACCATGGCACTACTTGGTTCTACTTGACTCTACTACACTCTACCATGGCTCTACTTGACTCTACTTGACTCTACTACATTCAGCTATGGCTCTACTTGACTCTACTTCACTGTACTACACCCTACCTTGGCTCTACTCCATTGTACCATGGCTCTACTTGACACTACATGACTCTACTACATTCTACCTTGACTCTACTTGACTCTACTACACTCTACCATGGCTCTACTTGGCTGTACTTGAGTCCACTACACACTACCTTTCCTCTACTTGGCTCTACTTGACTCTACTACACTTTACCATGGCTCTACTCCATTGTATATCATGGCTCTACTTCACACTACATGACTCTACTACATTCTAGCTTGACTGTACTTGACTCTTCTACACTCTACCATGGCTCTACTTGGCTCTTCTTTAGTCCACTACACTCTACCATGTCTCTACTACATTCTACCATGGCTCCACGTGACTCTACGTGACTCTACTGCATTCAACCATAGCTCTACTTGACTCTGTATGCCTCTACTACACTCTACCATGGCTCTACTTGACTCTACTTGACTCTACTACACTCTAACATGGCTCTACTTGACTCTACTTGACTCTACTACATTCTGCTATGGCTCTACTTGACTCTACTTGACTGTACTGTACTCTACCTTGGCTCTTTATACTCCATTGTACCATGGCTCTACTTCACACTACATGACTCTACTACATTCTACGATGGCTCTACTACACTCTACCATGGTTCTACTTCGTTCTACTACATTCTTCCATAGCTCAACTTGACTCTACATGACTCTACTTCATTCTACGATGGCTCTACTTGACTCTACTTGACTCTACTTCACTCTACCATGGCTCTACTTGGCTCTACTTGAGTCCACTACACCCTACCTTGGCTCTACTTGGCTCTACGTGACTGTACTACACTCTACCATGTCTCTACTTCATTAAACCTTGGCTCCATGGGACTCTATGTGACTCTACTGCATTCTACCATAGTTCTACTTGACTCTGTATGCCTCTACTACATTCTACCATGGCTCTACTTGACTCTACTTGACTCTACTACATTCTGCCATGGCTCTACATGACTCTACTACATGCTTCCGTGTCTCTGCTTGACTCTACTACACTCTACCATGGCTCTACTCCGTTGTACCAAGGCTATCCTTGACACTAAATGACTCTACTACATTCTACCATGGCTCTGCTTGTCTCTACTACACTCTTCCTTGGCTCTACTACATCCTACCATAGATCCACGTCACTCTACTTGACTATCCTACACTCTACCATGGCTCTACCTTGCTCTACTACATTCTACCATGGCTCTACTTCACTCTACTTGACTCTCCTACACTCTACCATGGCTCTACCTTGCTCTACTTCATTCTACCATGGCTCTACTTGACTCTACTTGACTCTACTACACTCTACCATGGCTCTACTTGGCTCTACTTGAGTCCACTACACTCTACCTTTGCTCTACTTGGCTCTACTTGACTCTACTACACTCTACCATGGCTCTACTCCATTGTATATCATGGCTCTACTTCACACTACATGACTCTACTACAGTCTACCTTGACTCTACTACATTCTACCTTGACTCTACTTGACTCTACTACACTCTACCATGGCTCTACTTGGCTCTACTTGAGTACACTACACTCTACCATGTCTCTACTACATTCTACCATGGCTCCACGTGACTCTACGTGACTCTACTGCATTCTACCATAGCTCTACTTGACTCCGTATGCCTCTACTACATTCTACCATGACTCTACTTGACTCTACTTGACTCTACTACATTCAGCCATGGCTCTACTTGACTCTACTTGACTGTACTACACTCTACCTGGTCTCTACTACATTCTAACATGGCTCCACGTAACTCTACTTTACTGTACTACACACTACCATGGCTCTACCTTGCTCTACTACATTGTACCATGACTCTACTTGACACTACATGATTCTACTAATTGCTACATCGCTCTTCTTGACTCTACTTGACTCTACTACAGTATATCATTGCTGGACCTGGCTCTACTTGTCTCTACTACACTCTACTTTGGCTCCACTACATAATACCATGGATCCACGTGACTCTACGTGACTCTACTACACTCTACCATGGTTGTAACTGGTTCTACTACATTCTACCATGGCTCTACTTGACTCTACATGACGCTACTACATTCTACCATGGCTCCACGTGACTCTACGTGACTCTACTGCATTCTACCATAGCTCTACTTGACTCCGTATGCCTCTACTACATTCTACCATGACTCTACTTGACTCTACTTGACTCTACTACATTCAGCCATGGCTCTACTTGACTCTACTTGACTGTACTACACTCTACCTTGGATCTACTACATTCTAACATTGCTCAACGTAACTCTACTTTACTGTACTACACACTACCATGGCTCTACCTTGCTCTACTACATTGTACCATGACTCTACTTGACACTACATGATTCTACTCAATGCTACATGGCTCTTCTTGACTCTACTTGACTCTCCTACACTCTACCATTGCTCTACTTGGCTCTACTACACTCTACCATGGCTCTACTTGGCTCTACTTGACTCTACTACACTCTACCATGGCACTACTTGGCTCTACTTGACTCTACTACACTCTACCTTGTCTCTACTACATTCTACCATGGCTCAACGTGACTCTACGTGACTCTACTACATTCTACCATAGCTCTACTTGACTCTGCATGCCTCTACTACATTCTACCATGGCTCTTCTTGACTCTACTTGACTCTCCTACACTCTCCCATTGCTCTACTTGGCTCCACTTGGCTCTACTACACTTTACCATGGCTCTACTTGGCTCTACTTGACTCTACTACACTCCACCATGGTTGTACCTGCCTCTACGTGACTCTACTACACTCTACCATGGCTCTACTCCATTGTACCATGGCTCTACTTGACACTACATGATTGTACTGAATTCTACCATGGCTCTTCTTGACTGTACTTGACTTTCCTACACTCTACCATTGCTCTACTTGACTCTACTACACTCTACCATGGTTCTACTTTGCTCTATTTGTCTCTACTACACTCTACCATGGCACTACTTGGTTCTACTTGACTCTACTACACTCTACCATGGCTCTACTTGACTCTACTTGACTCTACTACATTCAGCTATGGCTCTACTTGACTCTACTTCACTGTACTACACCCTACCTTGGCTCTACTCCATTGTACCATGGCTCTACTTGACACTACATGACTCTACTACATTCTACCTTGACTCTACTTGACTCTACTACACTCTACCATGGCTCTACTTGGCTCTACTTGAGTCCACTACACACTACCTTTCCTCTACTTGGCTCTACTTGACTCTACTACACTTTACCATGGCTCTACTCCATTGTATATCATGGCTCTACTTCACACTACATGACTCTACTACATTCTAGCTTGACTGTACTTGACTCTTCTACACTCTACCATGGCTCTACTTGGCTCTTCTTTAGTCCACTACACTCTACCATGTCTCTACTACATTCTACCATGGCTCCACGTGACTCTACGTGACTCTACTGCATTCAACCATAGCTCTACTTGACTCTGTATGCCTCTACTACACTCTACCATGGCTCTACTTGACTCTACTTGACTCTACTACACTCTAACATGGCTCTACTTGACTCTACTTGACTCTACTACATTCTGCTATGGCTCTACTTGACTCTACTTGACTGTACTGTACTCTACCTTGGCTCTTTATACTCCATTGTACCATGGCTCTACTTCACACTACATGACTCTACTACTTTCTACCATGGTTCTACTTGATTATACTACACTCTACGATGCCTCTACTTGGCTCTACTTGACTCTACTACACTATATCATTGCTAGACCTGGCTCTACTTGTCTCTACTACAATCTACTTTGGCTCTACTACATCAAGCCATGGATCCACGTGACTCTACGTGACTCTACTACACCC
Source organism: Agelas oroides (assembly GCA_949130485.1). NCBI lineage: Eukaryota > Metazoa > Porifera > Demospongiae > Agelasida > Agelasidae > Agelas > Agelas oroides. The sequence goes on along the minus strand of OX422196.1, from coordinate 2,956,748 downwards.
TTCCATGGTTCTACCTGGTTCTACTACATTCTACCATGGCTCAACTTGACTCTACATGACTCTACTACATTCTACGATGGCTCTACTACACTCTACCATGGTTCTACTTCGTTCTACTACATTCTTCCATAGCTCAACTTGACTCTACATGACTCTACTTCATTCTACGATGGCTCTACTTGACTCTACTTGACTCTACTTCACTCTACCATGGCTCTACTTGGCTCTACTTGAGTCCACTACACCCTACCTTGGCTCTACTTGGCTCTACGTGACTGTACTACACTCTACCATGTCTCTACTTCACTAAACCTTGGCTCCATGGGACTCTACGTGACTCTACTGCATTCTACCATAGTTCTACTTGACTCTGTATGCCTCTACTACATTCTACCATGGCTCTACTTGACTCTACTTGACTCTACTACATTCTGCCATGGCTCTACATGACTCTACTACATGCTTCCGTGTCTCTGCTTGACTCTACTACACTCTACCATGGCTCTACTCCGTTGTACCAAGGCTATCCTTGACACTAAATGACTCTACTACATTCTACCATGGCTCTGCTTGTCTCTACTACACTCTTCCTTGGCTCTACTACATCCTACCATAGATCCACGTCACTCTACTTGACTATCCTACACTCTACCATGGCTCTACCTTGCTCTACTACATTCTACCATGGCTCTACTTCACTCTACTTGACTCTCCTACACTCTACCATGGCTCTACCTTGCTCTACTTCATTCTACCATGGCTCTACTTGACTCTACTTGACTCTACTACACTCTACCATGGCTCTACTTGGCTCTACTTGAGTCCACTACACTCTACCTTTGCTCTACTTGGCTCTACTTGACTCTACTACACTCTACCATGGCTCTACTCCATTGTATATCATGGCTCTACTTCACACTACATGACTCTACTACAGTCTACCTTGACTCTACTACATTCTACCTTGACTCTACTTGACTCTACTACACTCTACCATGGCTCTACTTGGCTCTACTTGAGTACACTACACTCTACCATGTCTCTACTACATTCTACCATGGCTCCACGTGACTCTACGTGACTCTACTGCATTCTACCATAGCTCTACTTGACTCCGTATGCCTCTACTACATTCTACCATGACTCTACTTGACTCTACTTGACTCTACTACATTCAGCCATGGCTCTACTTGACTCTACTTGACTGTACTACACTCTACCTGGTCTCTACTACATTCTAACATGGCTCCACGTAACTCTACTTTACTGTACTACACACTACCATGGCTCTACCTTGCTCTACTACATTGTACCATGACTCTACTTGACACTACATGATTCTACTAATTGCTACATCGCTCTTCTTGACTCTACTTGACTCTACTACAGTATATCATTGCTGGACCTGGCTCTACTTGTCTCTACTACACTCTACTTTGGCTCCACTACATAATACCATGGATCCACATGACTCTACGTGACTCTACTACACTCTACCATGGTTGTAACTGGTTCTACTACATTCTACCATGGCTCTACTTGACTCTACATGACGCTACTACATTCTACCATGGCTCCACGTGACTCTACGTGACTCTACTGCATTCTACCATAGCTCTACTTGACTCCGTATGCCTCTACTACATTCTACCATGACTCTACTTGACTCTACTTGACTCTACTACATTCAGCCATGGCTCTACTTGACTCTACTTGACTGTACTACACTCTACCTTGGATCTACTACATTCTAACATTGCTCAACGTAACTCTACTTTACTGTACTACACACTACCATGGCTCTACCTTGCTCTACTACATTGTACCATGACTCTACTTGACACTACATGATTCTACTCAATGCTACATGGCTCTTCTTGACTCTACTTGACTCTCCTACACTCTACCATTGCTCTACTTGGCTCTACTACACTCTACCATGGCTCTACTTGGCTCTACTTGACTCTACTACACTCTACCATGGCACTACTTGGCTCTACTTGACTCTACTACACTCTACCTTGTCTCTACTACATTCTACCATGGCTCAACGTGACTCTACGTGACTCTACTACATTCTACCATAGCTCTACTTGACTCTGCATGCCTCTACTACATTCTACCATGGCTCTTCTTGACTCTACTTGACTCTCCTACACTCTCCCATTGCTCTACTTGGCTCCACTTGGCTCTACTACACTTTACCATGGCTCTACTTGGCTCTACTTGACTCTACTACACTCCACCATGGCTGTACCTGCCTCTACGTGACTCTACTACACTCTACCATGGCTCTACTCCATTGTACCATGGCTCTACTTGACACTACATGATTGTACTGAATTCTACCATGGCTCTTCTTGACTGTACTTGACTTTCCTACACTCTACCATTGCTCTACTTGACTCTACTACACTCTACCATGGTTCAACTTTCCTCTATTTGTCTCTACTACACTCTACCATGGCACTACTTGGTTCTACTTGACTCTACTACACTCTACCATGGCTCTACTTGACTCTACTTGACTCTACTACATTCTGCTATGGCTCTACTTGACTCTACTTCACTGTACTACACCCTACCTTGGCTCTACTCCATTGTACCATGGCTCTACTTGACACTACATGACTCTACTACATTCTACCTTGACTCTACTTGACTCTACTACACTCTACCATGGCTCTACTTGGCTCTACTTGAGTCCACTACACACTACCTTTCCTCTACTTGGCTCTACTTGACTCTACTACACTTTACCATGGCTCTACTCCATTGTATATCATGGCTCTACTTCACACTACATGACTCTACTACATTCTAGCTTGACTGTACTTGACTCTTCTACACTCTACCATGGCTCTACTTGGCTCTTCTTTAGTCCACTACACTCTACCATGTCTCTACTACATTCTACCATGGCTCCACGTGACTCTACGTGACTCTACTGCATTCAACCATAGCTCTACTTGACTCTGTATGCCTCTACTACACTCTACCATGGCTCTACTTGACTCTACTTGACTCTACTACACTCTAACATGGCTCTACTTGACTCTACTTGACTCTACTACATTCTGCTATGGCTCTACTTGACTCTACTTGACTGTACTGTACTCTACCTTGGCTCTACTCCATTGTACCATGGCTCTACTTCACACTACATGACTCTACTACTTTCTACCATGGTTCTACTTGATTATACTACACTCTACGATGCCTCTACTTGGCTCTACTTGACTCTACTACACTATATCATTGCTAGACCTGGCTCTACTTGTCTCTACTACAATCTACTTTGGCTCTACTACATCAAGTCATGGATCCACGTGACTCTACGTGACTCTACTACACCCTTCCATGGTTCTACCTGGTTCTACTACATTCTACCATGGCTCAACTTGACTCTACATGACTCTACTACATTCTACGATGGCTCTACTACACTCTACCATGGTTCTACTTCGTTCTACTACATTCTTCCATAGCTCAACTTGACTCTACATGACTCTACTTCATTGTACGATGGCTCTACTTGACTCTACTTGACTCTACTTCACTCTACCATGGCTCTACTTGGCTCTACTTGAGTCCACTACACCCTACCTTGGCTCTACTTGGCTCTACGTGACTGTACTACACTCTACCATGTCTCTACTTCATTAAACCTTGGCTCCATGGGACTCTACGTGACTCTACTGCATTCTACCATAGTTCTACTTGACTCTGTATGCCTCTACTACATTCTACCATGGCTCTACTTGACTCTACTTGACTCTACTACATTCTGCCATGGCTCTACATGACTCTACTACATGCTTCCGTGTCTCTGCTTGACTCTACTACACTCTACCATGGCTCTACTCCGTTGTACCAAGGCTATCCTTGACACTAAATGACTCTACTACATTCTACCATGGCTCTGCTTGTCTCTACTACACTCTTCCTTGGCTCTACTACATCCTACCATAGATCCACGTCACTCTACTTGACTATCCTACACTCTACCATGGCTCTACCTTGCTCTACTACATTCTACCATGGCTCTACTTCACTCTACTTGACTCTCCTACACTCTACCATGGCTCTACCTTGCTCTACTTCATTCTACCATGGCTCTACTTGACTCTACTTGACTCTACTACACTCTACCATGGCTCTACTTGGCTCTACTTGAGTCCACTACACTCTACCTTTGCTCTACTTGGCTCTACTTGACTCTACTACACTCTACCATGGCTCTACTCCATTGTATATCATGGCTCTACTTCACACTACATGACTCTACTACAGTCTACCTTGACTCTACTACATTCTACCTTGACTCTACTTGACTCTACTACACTCTACCATGGCTCTACTTGGCTCTACTTGAGTACACTACACTCTACCATGTCTCTACTACATTCTACCATTGCTCCACGTGACTCTACGTGACTCTACTGCATTCTACCATAGGTCTACTTGACTCTGTATGCCTCTACTACACTCTACCATGGCTCTACTTGACTCTACTTGACTCTACTACACTCTACCATGGCTCTACTTGACTCTACTTGACTCTACTGCATTCTGCTATGGCTCTACTTGACTCTACTTGACTGTACTATACTCTACCTTGGCTCTGCTCCATTGTACAATGGCTCTACTTGACACTACATGACTCTACTACACTCTACCATGGTTCTACCTCGTTCTACTACATTCTACAATTGCTCAACTTGACTCTACATGACTCTACTACATTCTACGATGGCTCTACTTGACTCTACTTGACTCTACTTCACTCTACCATGGCTCTACTTGGCTCTACTTGAGTCCACTACACCCTACCTTGGCTCTACTTGGCTCTGCGTGACTGTACTACACTCTACCATGGCATTACCTGGCTCTACTTGACTCTACTACACTCTACCATGTCTCTACTACATTCAACCATGGCTCCACGGGACTCTACGTGACTCTACTGCATTCTACCATAGTTCTACTTGACTCTGTATGCCTCTACTACATTCTACCATGGCTCTACTTGACTCTACTTGACTCTAGTACATTCTGCCATGGCTCTACTTGGCTCTACATGACTCTACTACATGCTACCGTGGCTCTGCTTGACTCTACTACACTCTACCATGGCTCTACTCCATTGTACCAAGGCTATCCTTGACACTAAATGACTCTACTACATTCTACCATGGCTCTACTTGTCTCTACTACAATCTTCCTTTGCTCTACTTCATCCTACCATGGATCCACGTGACTCTACTTGACTATCCTACACTCTACCATGGCTCTACCTTGCTCTACTACATTCTACCATGGCTCTACATCACTCTACTTGACTCTCCTACACTCTACCATGGCTCTACCTTGCTCTACTTCATTCTACCATGGCTCTACTTGACTCTACTTGACTCTACTACACTCTACCATGGCTCTACTTGGCTCTACTTGAGTCCACTACACTCTACCTTTGCTCTACTTGGCTCTACTTGACTCTACTACACTCTACCATGGCTCTACTCCATTGTATATCATGGCTCTACTTCACACTACATGACTCTACTACAGTCTACCTTGACTCTACTACATTCTACCTTGACTCTACTTGACTCTACTACACTCTACCATGGCTCTACTCCGTTGTACCAAGGCTATCCTTGACACTAAATGACTCTACTACATTCTACCATGGCTCTGCTTGTCTCTACTACACTCTTCCTTGGCTCTACTACATCCTACCATAGATCCACGTCACACTACTTGACTATCCTACACTCTACCATGGCTCTACCTTGCTCTACTACATTCTACCATGGCTCTACTTCACTCTACTTGACTCTCCTACACTCTACCATGGCTCTACCTTGCTCTACTTCATTCTACCATGGCTCTACTTGACTCTACTTGACTCTACTACACTCTACCATGGCTCTACTTGGCTCTACTTGAGTCCACTACACTCTACCTTTGCTCTACTTGGCTCTACTTGACTCTACTACACTCTACCATGGCTCTACTCCATTGTATATCATGGCTCTACTTCACACTACATGACTCTACTACAGTCTACCTTGACTCTACTACATTCTACCTTGACTCTACTTGACTCTACTACACTCTACCATGGCTCTACTTGGCTCTACTTGAGTACACTACACTCTACCATGTCTCTACTACATTCTACCATTGCTCCACGTGACTCTACGTGACTCTACTGCATTCTACCATAGGTCTACTTGACTCTGTATGCCTCTACTACACTCTACCATGGCTCTACTTGACTCTACTTGACTCTACTACACTCTACCATGGCTCTACTTGACTCTACTTGACTCTACTGCATTCTGCTATGGCTCTACTTGACTCTACTTGACTGTACTATACTCTACCTTGGCTCTGCTCCATTGTACAATGGCTCTACTTGACACTACATGACTCTACTACACTCTACCATGGTTCTACCTCGTTCTACTACATTCTACAATTGCTCAACTTGACTCTACATGACTCTACTACATTCTACGATGGCTCTACTTGACTCTACTTGACTCTACTTCACTCTACCATGGCTCTACTTGGCTCTACTTGAGTCCACTACACCCTACCTTGGCTCTACTTGGCTCTGCGTGACTGTACTACACTCTACCATGGCATTACCTGGCTCTACTTGACTCTACTACACTCTACCATGTCTCTACTACATTCAACCATGGCTCCACGGGACTCTACGTGACTCTACTGCATTCTACCATAGTTCTACTTGACTCTGTATGCCTCTACTACATTCTACCATGGCTCTACTTGACTCTACTTGACTCTAGTACATTCTGCCATGGCTCTACTTGGCTCTACATGACTCTACTACATGCTACCGTGGCTCTGCTTGACTCTACTACACTCTACCATGGCTCTACTCCATTGTACCAAGGCTATCCTTGACACTAAATGACTCTACTACATTCTACCATGGCTCTACTTGTCTCTACTACAATCTTCCTTTGCTCTACTTCATCCTACCATGGATCCACGTGACTCTACTTGACTCTCCTACACTCTACCTTGGCTCTACCTTGCTCTACTGCATTCTACCATGGCTCTACTTGACTCTACTTGACACTACTACACTCTACCATGGCTCTACTTGGCTCTACTTGAGTCCACTACACTCTACCTTTGCTCTACTTGGCTCTACTTGACTCTACTACACTCTACCATGCCTCTACTCCATTGTATATCATGGCTCTACTTCACACTACATGACTCTACTACATTCTACCATGGCTCTACTTGACTCTACTTGACTCTACTACACTCTACCATGGCTCTACTTGGCTCTACTTGAGTCCAATACACTCTACCTTTGCTCTACTTGGCTCTACTTGACTCTACTACACTCTACCATGGCTCTACTCCATTGTATAACATGGCTCTACTTCACACTACGTGACTCTACTACATTCTACCTTGACTCTACTTGACTCAACTACACTCTACCATGGCTCTACTTGGCTCTAATTGAGTCCACTGCACTCTACCATGTCTCTACTACATTCTACCATGGCTCCACATGACTCTACGTGATTCTACTGCATTCTACCATAGGTCTACTTGACTCTGTATGCCTCTACTACACTCTACCATGGCTCTACTTGACTCTACTTGACTGTACTACACTGTACCATGGCTCTACTTGACTCTACTTGACTCTACTACATTCTGCTATGGCTCTACTTGACTCTACTTGACTGTACTATACTCTACCTTGGCTCTACTCCATTGTACAATGGCTCTACTTGACACTACATAACTCTACTACACTCTACAATTGTTCTACCTCGTTCTACTACATTCTACCATTGCTCAACTTGACTCTACTTGAGTCCACTACACACTACCTTTCCTCTACTTGGCTCTACTTGACTCTACTACACTCTACCATGGCTCTACTCCATTCTATATCATGGCTCTACTTCACACTACATGACTCTACTACATTCTAGCTTGACTCTACTTGACTCTACTACACTCTACCATGGCTCTACTTGGCTCTTCTTGAGCCCACTACACTCTACCATGTCTCTACTACATTCTACCATGGCTCAACATGACTCTACGTGACTCTACTGCATTCTACCATAGGTCTACTTGACTCTGTATGCCTCTACTACACTCTACCATGGCTCTACTTGACTCTACTTGACTCTACTACACTCTACCATGGCTCTACTTGACTCTACTTGACTCTACTACATCCTGCTATGCCTCTACTTGACTCTACTTGAATGTACTGTACTGTACCTTGGCTCTACCCCATTGTACCATGGCTCTACTTGACACTACATGACTCTACTACATTCTACCATGGTTCTACTTGACTATACTACACTCTACGATGCCTCTACTTGGCTCTACTTGACTCTACTACACTATATCATTGCTAGACCTGGCTCTACTTGTCTCTACTACACTCTACTTTGGCTCTACTACATTAAGCCATGGATTCACGTGACTCTACGTGACTCTACTACACTCTTCCATGGTTCTACCTGGTTCTACTACATTCTACCATGGCTCATCTTGACTCTACATGAATCTACTACATTCTACGATGGCTCTACTTGACTCTACTTGACTCTACTTCACTCTACCATGGCTGTACTTGGCTCTACTTGAGTCCACTACACTCTACCTTGGCTCTACTTGGCTCTGCGTCACTGTACTACACTCTACCATGGCTTTACCTGGCTCTACTTGACTCTACTACACTCTACCATGTCTCTACTACATTCAACTATGGGTCCACGGGACTCTACGTGACTCTACTGCATTCTACCATAGTTCTACTTGACTCTGTATGCCTCTACTACATTCTACCATGGCTCTACTTGACTCTACTTGACTCTACTACATTCTGCCATGGCTCTACTTGGCTCTACATGACTCTACTACATGCTACCGTGGCTCTGCTTGACTCTCCTACACTCTACCATGGCTCTATTCCATTGTACCAAGGCTATCCTTGACACTAAATGACTCTACTACATTCTACCATGGCTCTACTTGTCTCTACTACACTCTTCCTTGGCTCTACTGCATCCTACCATGGATCCACGTGACTCTACTTGACTCTCGTACACTCTACCATGGCTCTACCTTGCTCTACTACATTCTACCATGGATCTACTTGACTCTACTTGAGTCCACTACACTCTACCATGGCTCTACTCCATTGTATATCATGGCTCTACTTCACACTACATGACTCTACTACATTCTACCTTGACTCTACTTGACTCTACTACACTCTACCATGGCTCTACTTGACTCTACTTGAGTCCACTACACTCTACCATGTGTCTACTACATTCTACCATGGCTCCACGTGACTCTACGTGACTCTACTGCATTCTATCATAGGTCTACTTGACTCTGTATGCCTCTACTACACTCTACCATGGCTCTACTTGACTCTACTTGACTCTACTACACTCTAACATGGCTCTACTTGACTCTACTTGACTCTACTACATTCTGCTATGGCTCTACTTGACTCTACTTGACTGTACTATACTCTACCTTGGCGCTACTCCATTGTACAATGGCTCTACTTCACACTACTTGACTCTACTACACTCTACCATGGTTCTACCTCGTTCTACTACATTCTTCCATAGCTCAACTTCACTCTACATGACTCTACTTCATTCTACGATGGCTCTACTTGACTCTACTTGACTCTACTTCACTCTACCATGGCTCTACTTGGCTCTACTTGAGTCCACTACACCCTACCTTGGCTCTACTTGGCTCTGCGTGACTGTACTGCACTCTACCATGTCTCTACTACATTCAACCATGGCTCCTCAGGACTCTACGTGACTCTACTGCATTCTATCATAGTTCTACTTGACTCTGTATGCCTCTACTACATTCTACCATGGCTCTACTTGACTCTACTTGACTCTACTACATTCTGCCATGGCTCTACTTGGCTCTACATGACTCTACTGCATGCTACCGTGGCTCTGCTTGACTCTACTACACTCTTCCTTGGCTTTACTACATCCTACCATGGATCCACGTGACTCTAACTGACTCTCCTACACTCTAGCATGGCTCTACCTTGCTCTACTACATTCTACCATGGCTCTACTTGACTCTACTTGACTCTATTACACTCTACCATGGGTCTACTTGGCTCTACTTGAGTCCACTACACTCTACCTTTGCTGTACTTGGCTCTACTTGAGTCCACTACACCCTACCTTGGCTCTACTTGGCGCTGCGTGACTGTACTACACTCTACCATGGCTTTACCTGGCTCTACTTGACTCTACTACACTCTACCATGTCTCTACTACATTTAACCATGGCTCCACGGGACTCTACGTGACTCTACTGCATTCTACCATAGTTCTACTTGACTCTGTATGCCTCTACTACATTCTACCATGGCTCTACTTGACTCTACTTGACTCTACTACATTCTGCCATGACTCTACTTGGCTCTACATGACTCTACTACATGCTACCGTGGCTCTGCTTGACTCTCCTACACTCTACCATGGCTCTATTCCATTGTACCAAGGCTTTCCTTGACACTAAATGACTCTACTACATTCTACCATGGCTCTACTTGTCTCTACTACACTCTTCCTTGGCTCTACTGCATCCTACCATGGATCCACGTGACTCTACTTGACTCTCGTACACTCTACCATGGCTCCACCTTGCTCTACTACATTCTACCATGGATCTACTTGACTCTACTTAAATCTACTACACTCTACAATGGCTCTACTTGGCTCTACTTGAGTCCACTACACTCTACCATGGCTCTACTCCATTGTATATCATGGCTCTACTTCACACTACATGACTCTACTACATTCTACCTTGACTCTACTTGACTCTACTACACTCTACCATGGCTCTACTTGGCTCTACTTGAGTCGACTACACTCTACCATGTCTCTACTACATTCTACCATGGCTCCACGTGACTCTACGTGACTCTACTGCATTCTATCATAGGTCTACTTGACTCTGTATGCCTCTACTGCACTCTACCATGGCTCTACTTGACTCTACTTCACTCTACTACACTCTACCATGGCTCTACTTGACTCTACTTGACTCTACTACATTCTGCTATGGCTCTACTTTACTCTACTTGACTGTACTATACTCTACCTTGGCGCTACTCCATTGTACAATGGCTCTACTTCACACTACTTGACTCTACTACACTCTACCATGGTTCTACCTCGTTCTACTACATTCTTCCATAGCTCAACTTGACTCTACATGACTCTACTTCATTCTACGATGGCTCTACTTGACTCTACTTGACTCTACTTCACTCTACCATGGCTCTACTTGGCTCTACTTGAGTCCACTACACTCTACCATGGCTCCACGTATCTCTACGTGACTCTACTACATTCTACCTTGACTCTACTTGACTCTACTACACTCTACCATGGCTCTACTTGGCTCTACATGAGTCCACTACACTCTACCATGGCTCCACGTGTCTCTACGTGACTCTACTGCATTCTACCATAGGTCTACTTGGCTCTGTATGCCTCTACTACACTCTACCATGGGTCTACTTGACTCTACTTGACTCTACTACACTCTACCATGGCTCTACTTGACTCTACTTGACTCTACTGCATTCTGCTATGGTTATACTTGACTCTACTTGACTGTACTATACTCTACCTTGGCTCTACTCCATTGTACAATGGCTCTACTCGATTGTACAATGGATCTACTTGACACTACATGACTCTACTACACTCTACCATGGTTCTACCTCGTTCTACTACATTCTACAATCGCTCAACTTGACTCTACATGACTCTACTACATTCTACGATGACTCTACTTGACTCTACTTCACTGTACCATGGCTCTACTTGGCTCTACTTGAGTCCACTACACCCTACCTTGGCTCTACTTGGCTCTGCGTGACTGTACTACACTGTACCATGGCTTTACCTGGCTCTACTCGACTCTACTACACTCTACCATGTCTCTACTACATTCAACCATGGCTCCACGGGACTCTACGTGACTCTACTGCATTCTACCATAGTTCTACTTGACTCTGTATGCCTCTACTACATTCTACCATGGCTCTACTTGACTCTACTTGACTCTACTACATTCTGCCTTGGCTCTACTTGGCTCTATATGACTCTACTACATGCTACCGTAGCTCTGCTTGACTCTACTACACTCTACCATGGCTCTACTCCATTGTACCAAGGCTATCCTTGACACTAAATGACTCTACTACATTCTACCATGGCTCTACTTGTCTCTACTACACTCTTCCTTTGCTCTACTACATTCTACCATGGATCCACGTGACTCTACTTGACTCTCCTACACTCTACCATGGCTCTACCTTGCTCTACTACATTCTACCATTGCTGTACTTGACTCTACTTGACTCTACTACACTCTACCATGGCTCTACTTGGCTCTACTTGAGTCCACTACACTCTACCTTTGCTCTACTTGGCTCTACTTGACTCTACTACACTCTACCATGCCTCTACTCCATTGTATATCATGGCTCTACTTCACACTATATGACTCTACTACATTCTACCATGGCTCTACTTGACTCTACTTGACTCTACTACACTCTACCATGGCTCTACTTGGCTCTACTTGAGTCCACTGCACTCTACCATGTCTCTACTACATTCTACCATGGCTCCACATGACTCTACGTGATTCTACTGCATTCTACCATAGGTCTACTTGACTCTGTATGCCTCTACTACACTCTACCATGGCTCTACTTGACTCTACTTGACTCTACTACACTGTACCATGGCTCTACTTGACTCTACTTGACTCTACTACATTGTGCTATGGCTCTACTTGACTCTACTTGACTGTACTATACTCTTCCTTTGCTCTACTCCATTGTACAATGGCACTACTTGACACTACATAACTCTACTACACTCTACAATGGTTCTACCTCGTTCTACTACATTCTACCATGGCTCAACTTGACTCTACATGACTCTACTACATTCTACGATGGCTCTACTTGACTCTACTTGACTCTACTTCACTCTATCATGACTCTACTTGGCTCTACTTGAGTCCACTACACCCTACCTTGGCTCTACTTGGCTCTACATGACTGTACTACACTCTACCATGGATTTACCTGGCTCTACTTGACTCTACTACACTCTACCATGTCTCTACTAAATTCTACCATGGTTCCACGGGATTCTACGTGACTCTACTGCATTCTACCATACTTCTACTTGACTCTGTATTCCTCTCCTACGTTTTACCATGGCTCTACTTGACTCTACTTGACTCTACTACATTCTGCCATGGCTCTACTTGACTCTACTTGACTGTACTACACTCTACCTTGGCTCTGCTACATTCTACCATGGCTCCACGTGACTCTACTTGACTCTGCTGCATTCTACCATGGCTCTACCTGGCTCTACTACATTCTACCATGGCTCTACTTGGCTCTACACGACTCTATACTACATGCTACCGTGGCTCTACTTGACTCTACTACACTCTACCATGGCTCTACTCCATTGTACCATGGCTCTACATGACACTACATGATTCTGCTACATTCTACCATGGCTCTGCTTGACTCTACTACACTCTACGAGGGCTCTACTTGGCTCTACTTGACTCTACTACACTATATCATTGCTAGACCTGGCTCTACTTGTCTCTACTGCATTCTTCCTTGACTCTACTTCATCCTACCATGGATCCACATGACTCTACTTGACTCTCCTACACTCTACCATGGCTCTACCTTCCTCAACTACATTCTACCATGGCTCTACTTGACTCTACATGACTCTACTACATTCTACCATGGCTCTAGTTGACTCTACTTGACTCTACTTCACTCTACCATGGCTCTACTTGGCTCTACTTGACTCTACTACACTCTACCATGGCTCTACTCCATTGTATATCATGGCTCTACTTCACACTACATGACTCTACTACATTGTACCTTGACTCTACTTGACTCTACTACACTCTACCATGGCTCTACTTGGCTCTACTTGAGTCCACTACACCCTACCTTGTCTCTACTTGGTTCTACGTGACTCTACTACACTCTACCATGGGTCTACTTGGCTCTACTTGACTCTACTACACTCTACCATGTCTCTACTACATTCTACCATGGCTCCACGTGACTCTACGTGACTCTACTGCATTCTACCATAGCTCTACTTCACTCTGTATGCCTCTACTACATTCTACCATGACTCTACTTGACTCTACTTGACTCTACTACATTCAGCCATGGCTCTACTTGACATTACTTGACTGTACTACACTCTACCTTGGCTCTACTATATTCTAACATGGCTCCACGTAACTCTACTTTACTGTACTACACACTACCATGGCTCTACCTTGCTCTACTACATTGTACCATGACTCTACTTGACACTACATGATTCTACTAAATGCTACATGGCTCTTCTTGACTCTACTTGACTCTCCTACACTCTACCATTGCTCTACTTGGCTCTACTACACTCTACCATGGCTCTACTTGGCTCTACTTGAGTCCACTACACTCTACCTTTGCTCTACTTGGCTCTACTTGACTCTACTTGACTCTACCATGGCTCTACTCCATTGTATATCATGGCTCTACTTCACACTACGTGACTCTACTACATTCTACCTTGACTCTACTTGACTCAACTATACTCTACCTTGGCTCTACTGCATTGTACAATGGCTCTACTTGACACTACATGACTCTACTACACTCTACCATGGTTCTACCTCGTTCTACTACATTCTACAATGGCTCAACTTGACTCTACATGACTCTACTACATTCTACGATGGCTCTACTTGACTCTACTTGACTCTACTTCACTCTACCATGGCTCTACTTGGCTCTACTTGAGTCCACTACACCCTACCTTGGCTCTACTTGGCTCTGCGTGACTGTACTACACTCTACCATGACTTTACCTGGCTCTACTTGACTCTACTACAATCTACCATGTCTCTACTACATTCAACCATGGCTCCACAGGACTCTACGTGACTCTACTGCATTCTACCATAGTTCTACTTGACTCTGTATGCCTCTACTACATTCTACCATGGCTCTACTTGTCTCTACTTGACTCTAGTACATTCTGCCATGGCTCTACTTGGCTCTACATGACTCTACTACATGCTACCGTGGCTCTGCTTGACTCTACTACACTCTACCATGGCTCTACTCCATTGTACCAAGGCTATCCTTGACACTAAATGACTCTACTACATTCTACCATGGCTCTACTTGTCTCTACTACACTCTTCCTTTGCTCTACTACATCCTACCATGGATCCACGTGACTCTACTTGACTCTCCTACACTCTACCATGGCTCTACCTTGCTCTACTACATTCTACCATGGCTCTACTTGACTCAACTTGACTCTACTACACTCTACCATGACTCTACTTGGCTCTACTTGAGTCCACTACACTCTACCTTTGCTCTACTTGGCTCTACTTGACTCTACTACACTCTACCATGCCTCTACTCCATTGTATATCATGGCTCTACTTCACACTACATGACTCTACTACATTATACCATGGCTCTACTTGACTCTACTTGACTCTACTACACTCTACCATGGCTCTACTTGGCTCTACTTGAGTCCACTACACTCTACCTTTGCTCTACTTGGCTCTACTTGACTCTACTACACTCTACCATGGCTCTACTCCATTGTATATCATGGCTCTACTTCACACTACGTGACTCTACTACATTCTACCTTGACTCTACTTGACTCAACTACACTCTACCATGGCTCTACTTGGCTCTACTTGAGTCCACTGCACTCTACCATGTCTCTACTACATTCTACCATGTCTCCACATGACTCTACGTGATTCTACTGCATTCTACCATAGGTCTACTTGACTCTGTATGCCTCTACTACACTCTACCATGGCTCTACTTGACTCTACTACACTGTACCATGGCTCTACTTGACTCTACTTGACTCTACTACATTCTGCTATGGCTCAACTTGACTCTACTTGACTGTACTATACTCTACCTTGGCTCTACTCCATTGTGCAATGGCTCTACTTGACACTACATAGCTCTACTACTCTCTACAATGGTTCTACCTCGTTCTACTACATTCTACCACGGCTCAACTTGACTCTACTTGAGTCCACTACACACTACCTTTCCTCTACTTGGCTCTACTTGACTCTACTACACTCTACCATGGCTCTACTCCATTGTATATCATGGCTCTACTTCACACTACATGACTCTACTACATTCTAGCTTGACTCTACTTGACTCTACTACACTCTACCATGGCTCTACTTGGCTCTTCTTGAGCCCACTACACTCTACCATGTCTCTACTACATTCTACCATGGCTCCACATGACTCTACGTGACTCTACTGCATTCTACCATAGCTTTACTTGACTCTGTATGCCTCTACTACACTCTACCATGGCTCTACTTGACTCTACTTGACTCTACTACATTCTGCTATGCCTCTACTTGACTCTACTTGACTGTACTGTACTCTACCTTGGCTCTACTCCATTGTACCATGGCTCTACTTGACACTACATGACTCTACTACATTCTACCATGGTTCTATTTGACTATACTACACTCTACGATGCCTCTACTTGGCTCTACTTGACTCTACTACACTATATCATTGCTAGACCTGGCTCTACTTGTCTCTACTACACTCTACTTTGGCTCTACTACATCAAGCCATGGATCCACGTGACTCTACGTGACTCTACTACACTCTTCCATGGTTCTACCTGGTTCTACTACATTCTACCATGGCTCAACTTGACTCTACATGACTCTACTACATTCTACGATGGCTCTACTTGACTCTACTTGACTCTACTTCACTCTACCATGGCTCTACTTGGCTCTACTTGAGTCCACTACACCCTACCTTGTCTCTACTTGGCTCCGCGTGACTGTACTACACTCTACCATGACTTTACCTGGCTCTACTTGACTCTACTACACTCTACCATGTCTCTACTACATTCAACCATGGCTCCACGGGACTCTACGTAACTCTACTGCATTCTACCATAGTTCTACTTGACTCTGTATGCCTCTACTACATTCTACCATGGCTCTACTTGACTCTACTTGACTCTACTACATTCTGCCATGGCTCTACTTGGCTCTACATGACTCTACTACATGCTACCGTGGCTCTGCTTGACTCTCCTACACTCTACCATGGCTCTATTCCATTGTACCAAGGCTATCCTTGACACTAAATGACTCTACTACATTCTACCATGGCTCTACTTGTCTCTACTACACTCTTCCTTGGCTCTACTGCATCCTACCATGGATCCACGTGACTCTACTTGACTCTCGTACACTCTACCATGGCTCTACCTTGCTCTACTACATTCTACCATGGCTCTACTTGACTCTACTTGACTCTACTACACTCTACCATGACTCTACTTGGCTGTACTTGAGTCCACTACACTCTACCATGGCTCTACTCCATTGTATATCATGGCTCTACTTCACACTACATGACTCTACTACATTCTACCTTGACTCTACTTGACTCTACTACACTCTACCATGGCTCTATTTGGCTCTACTTGAGTCCACTGCACTCTACCATGTGTCTACTACATTCTACCATGGCTCCACGTGACTCTACGTGACTATACTGCATTCTATCATAGGTCTACTTGACTCTGTATGCCTCTACTACACTCTACCATGGCTCTACTTGACTCTACTTCACTCTACTACACTCTACCATGGTTCTACTTGACCCTACTTGACTCTACTACATTCTGCTATGGCTCTACTTGACTCTACTTGACTGTACTATACTCTACCTTGGTGCTACTCCATTGTACAATGGCTCTACTTCACACTACTTGACTCTACTACACTCTACCATGGTTCTACCTCGTTCTACTACATTCTTCCATAGCTCAACTTGACTCTACATTACTCTACTTCATTCTACGATGGCTCTACTTGACTCTACTTGACTCTACTTCACTCTACCATGGCTCTACTTGGCTCTACTTGAGTCCACTACAACCTACCTTGGCTCTACTTGGCTCTGCGTGACTGTACTGCACTCTACCATGTCTCTACTACATTCAACCATGGCTCCACAGGACTCTACGTGACTCTACTGCATTCTACCATAGTTCTACTTGACTCTGTATGCCTCTACTACATTGTACCATGGCTCTACTTGACTCTACTTGACTCTACTACATTCTGCCAAGGCTCTACTTGGCTCTACATGACTCTACTGCATGCTACCGTGGCTCTGCTTGACTCTACTACACACTACCATGGCTCTACTCCATTGTACCAAGGCTATCCTTGACACTAAATGACTCTACTACATTCTACCATGGCTCTGGTTGTCTCTACTACACTCTTCCTTGGCTCTACTACATCCTACCATGGATCCACGTGACTCTACTTGACTCTCCTACACTCTACCATGGCTCTACCTTGCTCTACTACATTCTACCATGGCTCTACTTGACTCTACTTGACTCTACTACACTCTACCATGGCTCTACTTGGCTCTACTTGAGTCCACTACACTCTACCTTTGCTCTACTTGGCTCTACTTGACTCTACTACACTCTACCATGGCTCTACTCCATTGTATATCATGGCTCTACTTCACACTACATGACTCTACTACATTCTACCTTGACTCTACTTGACTCTCCTACACTCTACCATGGCTCAACTTGGCTCTACTTGAGTCCACTACACTCTACCATGTCTCTACTACATTCTACCATGGCTCCACGTGACTCTACGTGACTCTACTGCATTCTACCATAGGTCTACTTGACTCTGTATGTCTGTACTACACTCTACCATGGCTCTACTTGACTCTACTTGACTCCACTACACTCTACCATGGCTCTACTTGACTCTACTTGACTCTACTGCATTCTGCTATGGCTCTACTTGACTCTACTTGACTGTACTATACTCTACCTTGGCTCTACTCCATTGTACAATGGCTCTACTTGACACTACATGACTCTACTACACTCTACCATGGTTCTACCTCGTTCTACTACATTCTACAATGGCTCAACTTGACTCTACATGACTCTACTACATTCTACGATGGCTCTACTTGACTCTACTTGACTCTACTTCACTCTACCATGGCTCTACTTGGCTCTACTTGAGTCCACTACACTCTACCTTGGTTCTACTTGGCTCTGCGTGACTGTACTACACTCTACCATGGCTTTACCTGGCTCTACTTGACTCTACTACACTCTACCATGTCTCTACTACATTCAACCATGGCTCCACGGGACTCTACGTGACTCTACTGCATTCTACCATAGTTCTACTTGACTCTGTATGCCTCTACTACATTCTACCATGGCTCTACTTGACTCTACTTGACTCTAGTACATTCTGCCATGGCTCTACCTGGCTCTACATGACTCTACTACATGCTACCGTGGCTCTGCTTGACTCTACTACACTCTACCATGGCTCTACTCCATTGTACCAAGGTTATCCTTGACACTAAATGACTCTACTACATTCTACCATGGCTCTACTTGTCTCTACTACACTCTTCCTTTGCTCTACTACATCCTACCATGGATCCACGTGACTCTACTTGACTCTCCTACACTCTACCATGGCTCTACCTTGCTCTACTACACTCTACCATGGCTCTACTTGACTCTACTTGACTCTACTACATTCTACCATGGCGCTACTTGGCTCTACTTGAGTCCACTGCACTCTACCTTTGCTCTACTTGGCTCTACTTGACTCTACTACACTCTACCATGCCTCTACTCCATTGTATATCATGGCTCTACTTCACACTACATGACTCTACTACATTCTACCATGTCTCTACTTGACTCTACTTGACTCTACTACACTCTACCATGGGTCTACTTGGCTCTACTTGAGTCCACTACACTCTACCTTTGCTCTACTTGGCTCTACTTGACTCTACTACACTCTACCATGGCTCTACTCCATTGTATATCATGGCTCTACTTCACACTACGTGACTCTACTACATTCTACCTTGACTCTACTTGACTCAACTACACTCTACCATGGCTCTACTTGGCTCTACTTGAGTCCACTGCACTCTACCATGTCTCTACTACATTCTACCATGGCTCCACATGACTCTACGTGATTCTACTGCATTCTACCATAGGTCTACTTGACTCTGTATGCCTCTACTACACTCTACCATGGCTCTACTTGACTCTACTTGACTCTACTACGCTGTACCATGGCTCTACTTGACTCTACTTGACTCTACTACATTCTGCTATGGCTCTACTTGACTCTACTTGACTGTACTATACTCTTCATTGGCTCTACTCCATTGTACAATGGCTCTACTTGACACTACATAACTCTACTACACTCTACAATGGTTCTACCTCGTTCTACTACATTCTACAATGGCTCAACTTGACTCTACATGACTCTACTACATTCTACGATGGCTCTACTTGACTCTACTTGACTCTACTTCACTCTATCATGACTCTACTTGGCTCTACTTCAGTCCACTACACCCTACCTTGGCTCTACTTGGCTCTACATGACTGTACTACACTCTACCATGGATTTACCTGGCTCTACTTGACTCTACTACACTCTACCATGTCTCTACTAAATTCTACCATGGTTCCACGGGATTCTACGTGACTCTACTGCATTCTACCATACTTCTACTTGACTCTGTATGCCTCTCCTACGTTCTACCATGGCTCTACTTGACTCTACTTAACTCTACTACATTCTGCCATGGCTCTACTTGACTCTACTTGACTCTACTACACTCTACCTTGGCTCTGCTACATTCTACCATGGCTCCACGTGACTCTACTTGACTCTGCTGCATTCTACCATGGCTCTACCTGGCTCTGCTACATTCTACCATGGCTCAACTTGGCTCTACACGACTCTATACTACATGCTAACGTGGCTCTACTTGACTCTACTACACTCTACCATGGCTCTACTCCATTCTACCATGGCTCTACATGACACTACATGATTCTGCTACATTCTACCATGGCTCTGCTTGACTCTACTACACTCTACGAGGGCTCTACTTGGCTCTCCTTGAC
This sequence comes from Agelas oroides, assembly GCA_949130485.1. NCBI lineage: Eukaryota > Metazoa > Porifera > Demospongiae > Agelasida > Agelasidae > Agelas > Agelas oroides. The sequence continues at coordinate 2,935,524 of OX422196.1, read as the reverse complement.
TCTACTACACTATGTCATTGCTAGACCTGGCTCTACTTGTCTCTACTACATTCTTCCTTGGCTCTACTACATCCTACCATAGATCCACGTGACTCTACTTGACTCTCCTACACTCTACCATGGCTCTACCTTCCTCTACTTCATTCTACCATTGCTATACTTGACTCTACATGACTCTACTACATTCTACCATGGCTCTAGTTGACTCTACTTGACTCTACTTCACTCTACCATGGCTCCACTTGACTCTACTTGACTCTACTACACTCTACCATGGCTCTACTTGGCTCTACTTGAGTCCACTACACCCTACCTTGTCTCTACTTGGCTCTACGTGACTCTACTACACTCTACCATGGGTCTACTTGGCTCTACTTGACTCTACTACACTCTACCATGTCTCTACTACATTCTACCATGGCTCCACGTGACTCTACGTGACTCTACTGCATTCTACCATAGCTCTACTTGACTCTGTATGCCTCTACTACATTCTACCGTGACTCTACTTGACTCTACTTGACTCTACTACATTCAGCCATGGCTCTACTTGACACTACTTGACTGTACTACACTCTACATTGGCTTTACTACATTCTAACATGGCTCCACGTAACTCTACTTTACTGTACTACACACTACCATGACTCTACCTTGCTCTACTATATTGTACCATGACTCTACTTCACTCTACATGATTCTACTAAATGCTACATGGCTCTTCTTGACTCTACTTGACTCTCCTACACTCTACCATTGCTCTACTTGGCTCTACTACACTCTACCATGGCTCTACTTGGCTCTACTTGACTCTACTACACTCTACCATGGCACTACTTGGCTCTACTTGACTCTACAACACTCTACCATGTCTCTACTACATTCTACCATGGTTCCACGTGACTCTATGTGACTCTACTACATTCTACCATAGCTCTACTTGACTGTACTTGACTCTCCTACACTCTCCCATTGCTCTACTTGGCTCTACTTGGCTCTACTACACTTTACCATGGCTCTACCATTGCTCTACTTGGCTCTACTCCATTCTACCATGGCTCTACTTGGCACTACTTGACTCTACTACATTCTACCATGGCTCTTCTTGACTCTACTTGACTCTCCTACACTCTCCCATTGCTCTACTTGGCTGTACTTGGCTCTACTACACTTTACCATGGCTTTACTTGGCTCTACTTGACTCTACTATACTCTACCATGGCTCTACCTGGCTCTACGTGACTCTACCACACTCTACCATGGCTCTACTCCATTGTACCATGGCTCTACTGGACACTACATGATCCTACTGAATTCTACCATGGCTCTTCTTGACTGTACTTGACTTCCTACACTCTACCATTGCTCTACTGGACTCTACTATACTCTATCATGGTTCTACTTTGCTCTACTTGGCTTTACTACACTCTACCATGGCACTACTTGGTTCTACTTGACTCTACTACACTCTTCCATGGCTCTACTTGACTCTACTTGACTCTACTTGACTCTACTACATTCTGCTATGGCTCTACTTGACTCTACTTGACTGTACTACACTCTACCTTGGCTCTACTCCATTGTATATCATGGCTCTACTTCACACTACATGACTCTACTACATTCTACCTTGACTCTACTTGACTCTACTACACTCTACCATGGCTCTACTTGGGTCTACTTGAGTCCACTACACTCTACCATCTCTCTACTACATTCTACAATGGCTCCACGTGACTCTACGTGACTCTACTGCATTCTACCATAGCTCTACTTGACTCTGTATGCCTCTACTACACTCTACCATGGCTCTACTTGACTCCACTTGACTCTACTACACTCTAACATGGCTCTACTTGACTCTACTTGACTCTACTACATTCTGCTATGGCTCTACTTGACTCCACTTGACTATACTATACTCTACCTTGGCTCTACTCCATTGTACCATGGCTCTACTTCACACTATACTACACTATACCATGGCTCTACTTGGCTCTACTTGAGTCGACTACACTCTACCATGTCTCTTCTACATTCTACCATGGCTCCACGTGACTCTACGTGACTCTACTGCTTTCTTCCATTGGTCTGCTTGACTCTGTATGCCTCTACTACAATCTACCATGGCTCTACTTGACTCTACTTGACTCTACTACACTCTACCATGGCTCTACTTGACTCTACTTGACTCTACCACATTCTGCTATGGCTCTACTTGACTCTACTTGACTGTACTATACTCTACCTTGGCTCTACTCCATTGTACAATGGCTCTACTTGACACTACATGACTCTACTACATTCTACCATGGTTCTACTTGACTGTACTTCACTCTACGATGCCTCTACTTGGCTCTACTTGACTCTACTACACTATATCATTGCTAGACCTGGCTCTACTTGTCTCTACTACACTCTACTTTGGCTCTACTACATTATACCATGGATCCACGTGACTCTACGTGACACTACTACACTCTACCATGGCTCTACTCCATTGTATATCATGGCTCTACTTCACACTACATGACTCTAGTACATTCTACCTTGAATCTACTTGACTCGACTACACTCTACCATGGCTCTACTTGGCTCTACTTGAGTCCACTACACTCTACCATGTCTCTACTACATTCTACCATGGCTCTACTTGATTCTACTTGACTCTACTACACTCTACCATGGCTCTACTTGACTCTACTTGACTCTACTTGACTGTACTATACTCTAACTTGGCTCTACTCCATTGTACAATGGCTCTACTTGACACTACATGACTCTACTAAACTCTACCATGGTTCTACCTCTTTCTACTACATTTTACCATGACTCAACTTGACTCTACATGACTCTACTACATTCTATACGATGGCTCTACTTGACTCTACTTGACTCTACTTCACTCTTCCATGGGTATACTTGGCTCTACTTGAGTCCACTACACCCTATCTTGGCTCTACTTGGCGCTGCGTGACTGTACTACACTCTACCATGGCTTTACCTGGCTCTACTTGACTCTACTACACTCTACCATGTCTCTACTACATTTAACCATGGCTCTACGGCACTCTACGTGACTCTACTGCATTCTACCCTAGTTCTACTTAACTCTGTATGCCTCTACTACATTCTATCATGGCTCTACTTGACTCTACTTGACTCTAGTACATTCTGCCATGTCTCTACTTGGCTCTACATGACTCTACTACATGCTACTGTGGTTCTGCTTGACTCTACTACACTCTACCATGGCTCTACTCCATTGTACCAAGGCTATCCTTGACACTAAATGACTCTACTACATTCTACCATGGCTCTACTTGTCTCTACTACACCCTTCCTTTGCTCTACTACATCCTACCATGGATCTACGTGACTCTACTTGACTCTCCTACACTCTACCATGGCTCTACCTTGCTCTACTACATTCTACCATGGCTCTACTTGACTCTACTTGACTCTACTACACTCTACCATGACTCTACTTGGCTCTACTTGAGTCCACTACACTCTACCTTTGCTCTACTTGGCTCTACTTGACTCTACTTCACTCTACCATGGCTCTACTCCATTGTATATCATGGCTCTATTTCACACTACGTGACTCTACTACATTCTACCTTGACTCTACTTGACTCTACTACACTCTACCATGGCTCTACTTGGCTCTACTTGAGTCCACTACACTCTACCATGTCTCTACTACATTCTACCATGGCTCCACATGACTCTACGTGATTCTACTGCATTCTACCATAGGTCTACTTGACTCTGTATTCCTCTACTACACTCTACCATGTCTCTACTTGACTCTACTTGACTCTACTACACTCTACCATGGCACTACTTGACTCTACTTGACTCTACTACATTCTGCTATGGTTCTACTTGACTCTACTTGACTGTACTCTACTCTACCTTGGCTCTACTCCATTGTACAATGGCTCTACTTGACACTACATGACTCTACTACATTCTACCATGGTTCTACTTGACTCTACTACACTCTACGATGCCTCTACTTGGCTCTACTTGACTCTACTACACTATATCATTGCTAGACCTGGCTCTCCTTGTCTCTACAACACTCTATTTTGGCTCTACTACATTATACCATGGATCCACGTGACTCTACGTGACTCTACTACACTCTCCCGTGGTTCTACCTGATTCTACTACATTCTACCATGGCTCTACTTGACTCTACATGACGCTACTACATTCTACCATGGCTCTTCTTGACTCTACTTGACTCTACTTCACTCTACCATGGCTCTACTTGGATCTACTTGAGTCCACTACACACTACCTTGGCTCTACATGGCTCTACCTCACTGTACTACACTCTACCATGGCTCTACTCCATTGTACCAAGGCTATCCTTGACACTAAATGACTCTACTACATTCTACCATGGCTCTACTTGTCTCTACTACACTCTTCCTTTGCTCTACTACATCCTACCATGGATCCACGTCACTCTACTTGACTCTCCTACACTCTACCATGGCTCTACCTTGCTCTACTACATTCTACCATGGCTCTACTTGACTCTACTTGACTCTACTACACTCTACCATGGCTCTACTTGGCTCTACTTGTGTCCACTACACTCTACCATGTCTCTACTACATTCTACCATGGCTCCACATGACTCTACGTGATTCTACTGCATTCTACCATAGGTCTACTTGACTCCGTATGCCTCTACTACACCCTAGCATGGCTCTACTTGGCTCTACGTGACTGTACTACACTCTACCATGGATTTACCTGGCTCTACTTGACTCTACTACACCCTACCATGTCTCTACTACATTCTACCATGGCTCCACGGAATTCCACGTGACTCTACTGCATTCTACCATAGTTCTACTTGACTCTGTATGCCTCTACTACATTCTCCCAAGGCTCTACTTGACTCTACTTGACTCTACTACATTCTGCCATGGCTCTACATCACTCTACTTGACTCTATACTACATGTTACCGTGGCTCTACTTGACTCTACTACACTCTACCATGGCTCTACTTGACTCTACTACACTCTACGATGGCTCTACTTGGCTCTACTTAACTCTACTACACTATATCATTGCTAGACCTAGCTCTACTTGTCTCTACTACATTCTACCTTGGCTCTACAACATCCTACCATGTATCCACGTGACTCTACTTGACTCACCTACACACTACCATGGCTCTACCTTGCTCTACTACATCCTACCATGGCTCTACTTGACTCTGTATGCCTCTACTACATTCTCCCATGGCTGTACTTGACTCTACTTGACTCTACTACACTCTACCATGGCTCTACTTGGCTCTACTTGAGTGCACTACACTCTACCTTGGCTCTACTTGGCTCTACTTTACTCTACTACACTCTACCATGGCTCTACTCCATTGTACCAAGGCTATCCTTGACACTAAATGACTCTACTACATTCTACCATGGCTCTACTTGACTCTACTACATTCTACGATGGCTCTTCTTGGCTATACTTGACTCTACGACACTCTACCATGGCTCTACTTGGCTCTACTTGACTCCACTACACTCTACCTTTGCTCTACTTGGCTCTACTTGACTTTACTACACTCTACCATGGCTCTACTCCATTGTATATCATGGCTCTACTTCACACTACATGACTCTACTACATTCTACCTTGACTCTACTTGACTCTACTACACTCTACCATAGCTCTACTTGGCTCTACTTGAGTGCACTACACTCTACCTTTGCTCTACTTGGCTCTACTTGACTCTACTACACTCTACCATGGCTCCACTCCATTTTATATCATGGCTCTACTTCACACTACATGACTCTACTACATTCTACCTTGACTCTACTTGATTCTACTACACTCTACCATGGCTCTACTTGGCTCTACTTGTCTCCACTACACTGTACCATGTCTCTACTACATTCTACCATGGCTCCACGTGACTCTACGTGACTCTACTGCATTCAACCATAGGTCTACTTGACTCTGTATGCCTCTACTACACTCTACCATGGCTCTACTTGACTCTACTTGACTCTACTACACTCTACCATGGCTCTACTTGACTCTACTTGACTCTACTGCATTCTGCAATGGCTCTACTTGACTCTACTTGACTGTACTATACTCTACCTTGGCTCTACTCCATTGCACAATGGCTCTACTTGACACTACATGACTCTAGTACACTCTACCATGGTTCTACCTCATTCTACTACATTCTACCATGGCTCAACTTGACTCTACATGACTCTACTACATTCTACGATGGCTCTACTTGACTCTACTTGACTCTACTTCACTCTACCATGGCTCTACTTGGCTCTACTTGAGTCCACTACACCCTACCTTGGCTCTACTTGGCTCTGCGTGACTGTACTACACTCTACCATGGCTTTATCTGGCTCTACTTGACTCTACTAAACTCTACCATGTCTCTACTACATTCAACCATTGCTCCACGGTACTCTACGTGACTCTACTGCATTCTACCATAGTTCTACTTGACTCTGTATGCCTCTACTAGATTCTACCATGGCTCTACTTGACTCTACTTGACTCTAGTACATTATGCCATGACTCTACTTGGCTCTACATGACTCTACTACATGCTACCGTGGCTGTGCTTCACTCTACTACACCCTACCATGGCTCTACTCCATTGTACCAAGGCTATCCTTGACACTAAATGACTCTACTACATTCTACCATGGCTCTACTTGTCTCTACTACACTCTTCCTTTGCTCTACTACATCCTACCATGGATCCACGTGACTCTACTTGACTCTCCTACACTCTACCATTGCTCTACCTTGCTCTACTACATTCTACCATGGCTCTACTTGACTCTACTTGACTCTACTACACTCTACCATGGCTCTACTTGGCTCTACTTGAGTCCACTACACTCTACCTTTGCTCTACTTGGCTCTACTTGACTCTACTGCACTCTACCATGGCTCTACTCCATTGTATATCATGGCTCTACTTCACACTACGTGACTCTACTACATTCTACCTTGACTCTACTTGACTCTACTACACTCTACCATGGCTCTACCTGGCTCTACTTGAGTCCGCTACACTCTACCATGTCTCTACTACATTCTAACATGGCTCCACATGACTCTACGTGATTCTACTGCATTCTACCATAGGTCTACTTGACTCTGTATGCCTCTACTGCACTCTACCATGGCTCTACTTGACTCTACTTGACTCTACTACACTCTACCATGGCTCTACTTGACTCTACTTGCCTCTACTACATTCTGCTATTGCTCTACTTGACTGTACTTGACTGTACTATACTCTACCTTGGCTCTACTCCATTGTACAATGGCTCTACTTGACACTACATGACTCTACTACATTCTATCATGGTTCTACTTCACACTACTACACTCTACGATGCCTCTAATTGGCTCTACTTGACTCTACTACACTATATCATTGCTAGACCTAGCTCTACTTGTCTCTACTACACTCTACTTCGGCTCTACTACACTATACCATGGATTCACTTGACTCTGCGTGACTCTACTACACTCCACCATTGTTCTACCTGATTCTACTACATTCTACCATGGCTCTACTTGACTCTACATGATGCTACTACATTCTACCATGGCTCTACTTGACTCTACTTGACTCTACTTCACTCTACCATGGCTCTACTTGGCTCTACTTGAGTCCACTACACCCTACCTTGGCTCTAATTGGCTCTACGTGACTGTACTACACTCTACCATGGATTTACCTGGCTCTACTTGACTCTACTACACTCTACCATGTTTCTACTACATTCTACCATGGCTCCACGGGATTCTACGTGACTCTACTGCATTCTACCATAGTTCTACTTGGCTCTGTATGCCTCTACTACATTCTACCATGGCTCTACTTGACTCTACTTGACTCTACTATATTCTACCATGGCTCTACTTGACTCTACTTGACTCTATACTACATGTTACCGTGGCTATAGTTGGCTTTACTGCACTCTTCCATGGCTCTACTCCATTGTACCATGGGTCTACTTGACACTACATGATTCTACTACAATCTACCATGGCTCTACTTGACTCTACTACACTCTACGATGGCTCTACTTGGCTTTACTTAACTCTACTACACTTTATCATTGCTAGACCTAGCTCTACTTGTCTCTACTACATTCTACCTTGGCTCTACTACATCCTATCATGGATCCACGTGATTCTACTTGACTCTCCTACACTCTACCATGTCTCTACCTTGCTCTACTACATTCTACAATGGCTCTACTTGACTCTACATGACTCTACTACATTCTACCATGGCTCTACTTGACTCTACTTGGCTCTACATTACTCTACTACACTGTACCATGGCTCTACTCCATTGTACCAAGGCTATCCTTGACACTAAATGACTCTACTACATTCTACCATGGCTCTACTGGACTCTACTACATTCTACGATGGCTCTTCTTGGCTCTACTTGACTCTACTACACTATATCATTGCTAGACCGGCTCTACTTGTCTCTACTACACCCTTCCTTGGCTCTACTACATCCTACCATGGATCCACGTGACTCTACTTGACTCTCCTACACTCTACCATGGCTGAACCTTGCTCTACTACATTCTACCATGGCTCTACTTGACTCTGCTTGACTCTACTACACTCTACCATGGCTCTACTTGAGTCCACTGCACTCTACCTTTGCTCTACTTGGCTCTACTTGACTCTACTACACTCTACCATGGCTCTACTCCATTGTATATCATGGCTCTACTTCACACTACATGACTCTACTACATTCTACCTTGACTCTACTTGACTCTACTACACTCTACCGTGGCTCTATTTGGCTCTACTTGAGTACACTACACTCTACCTTGGCTCTACTTGGCTCTACTTTACTCTACTACACTCTACCATGGCTCTACTCCATTGTACCAAGGCTATCCTTGACACTAAATGACTCTACTACATTCTACCATGGCTCTACTTGACTCTACTACACTCTACGATGGCTCTTCTTGGCTCTACTTTACTCTACTACACTATATCATTGCTAGACCGGCTCTACTTGTCTCTAGTAGACTCTTCCTTGGCTCTACTACATCCTACCATGGATCCACATGAGTCTACTTGACTCTCCTACACTCTACCATGGTTCTACCTTGCTCTACTACATTCTACCATGGCTCTACTTCACTCTACTTGAGTCCACTACACTCTACCTTTGCTGTACTTGGCTCTACTTGACTCTACTACACTCTACCATGGCTCTACTCCATTGTATATCATGGCTCTACTTAACACTACATGACTCTACTACATTCTACCTTGATTCTACTTGACTCTACTACACTCTACCATGGCTCTACTTGGCTCTACTTGAGTCCACTACACCCTACCATGTCTCTACTACATTCTACCATGGTTCTACCTCGTTCTACTACATTCTACCATGGCTCAACTTGACTCTACATGACTCTACCACATTCTTCGATGGCTCTACTTGAGTCTACTTGACTCTACATCACTCTACAATGGCTCTACTTGGCTCTACTTGAGTCCACTACACCCTACCTTAGCTCTACTTGGCTCTGCGTGACTGTACTACACTCTACCATGGCTTTACCTGGCTCTACTTGACTCTACTTCATTCTACCATAGTTCTACTTGACTCTGTATGCCTCTACTACATTCTACCATGGTTCTACTTGACTCTACTTGACTCTACTACATTCTGCCATGGCTCTACTTGGCTCTACATGACTCTACTACATGCTACCGTGGCTCTGCTTGACTCTACTACACACTACCATGGCTCTACTCCATTGTACCAAGGCTATCCTTGACACTAAATGACTCTACTACATTCCACCATGGCTCTACTTGTCTCTACTACACTCTTCCTTTGCTCTACTACATCCTACCATGGATCCACATGACTCTACTTGACTCCTACACTCTACCATGGCTCTACCTTGCTCTACTACATTCTACCATGGCTCTACTTGACTCTACTTGACTCTACTACTATCCACCATGGCTCTACTTGGCTCTACTTGAGTCAACTACACTCTACCTTTGCTCTACTTGGCTCTACTTGACTCTACTACACTCTACCATGGCTCTACTCCATTGTACCAAGGCTATCCTTGACACTAAATGCCTCTACTACATTCTACCATGGCTCTACTTGACTCTACTACACTCTACGATGGCTCTTCTTGGCTCTACTTTACTCTACTACACTATATCATTGCTAGACCGGCTCTACTTGTCTCTAGAAGACTCTTCCTTGGCTCTACTACATCCTACCATCGATCCACATGAGTCTACTTGACTCTCCTACACTCTACCATGGTTCTACCTTGCTCTACTACATTCTACCATGGCTCTACTTCACTCTACTTGAGTCCACTACACTCTACCTTTGCTGTACTTGGCTCTACTTGACTCTACTCCATTGTATATCATGGCTCTACTTCACACTACATGACTCTACTACATTCTACCTTGATTCTACTTGACTCTACTACACTCTACCATGGCTCTACTTGGCTCTACTTGAGTCCACTACACCCTACCATGTCTCTACTACATTCTACCATGGCTCAACTTGACTCTACATGACTCTACCACATTCTTCGATGGCTGTACTTGAGTCTACTTGACTCTACATCACTCTACAATGGCTCTACTTGGCTCTACTTCAGTCCACTACACCCTACCTTAGCTCTACTTGGCTCTGCGTGACTGTACTACACTCTACCATGGCTTTACCTGGCTCTACTTGACTCTACTACACTCTACCATGTCTCTACTACATTCAACCATGGCTCCACGGGACTCTACGTGACTCTCCTTCATTCTACCATAGTTCTACTTGACTCTGTATGCCTCTACTACATTCTACCATGGCTCTACTTGACACTACTTGACTCTACTACATTCTGCCATGGCTCTACTTCGCTCTACATGACTCTACTAAAAGCTACCTTGGCTCTGCTTGACTCTACTGCACACTACCATGGCTCTTCTCCATTGTACCAAGGCTATCCTTGACACTAAATGACTCTACTACATTCCACCATGGCTCTACTTGTCTCTACTACACTCTTCCTTTGCTCTACTACATCCTACCATGGATCCACGTGACTCTACTTGACTCTCCTACACTCTACCATGGCTCTACCTTGCTCTACTACATTCTACCATGGCTGTACTTGACTCTACTTGACTCTACTACACTCCACCATGGCTCTACTTGGCTCTACTTGAGTCAACTACACTCTACCTTTGCTCTACTTGGCTCTACTGGACTCTATTACACTCTACCATGGCTCTACTCCATTGTATATCATGGCTCTACTTCACACTACATGACTCTACTACATTCTACCTTGACACTACTTGACTCTACTACACTCTACCATGGCTCTACTTGGCTCTACTTGAGTCCACTACACTCTACCATGTCTCTACTACATTCTACCATGTCTCCATGTGACTCTACATGACCCTACTGCATTCTACCATAGGTCTACTTGGATCTGTATGCCTCTACTACACTCTACCGTGGCTCTACTTGACTCTACTTGACTCTGCTACACTCTACCATGGCTCTACTTGACTCTACTTGACTCTACTACATTCTGCTATGGCTCTACTTGACTCTACTTGACTGTACTATACTCTACCTTGGCGCTACTCCATTGTACAATGGCTCTACTTGACACTACATGACTCTACTACATTCTACCATGGCTCTACTTGACTCTACTTGACTCTACTTCACTCTACCATGACTCTACTTGGCTCTACATGACTCCACTACAACCTACCTTGGTTCTACGTGACTGTACTACACTCTACCATGGATTTACCTGGCTCTATTTGACTCTACTACACTCTCCCATGTCTCTACTACATTCTACCATGGCTCCACGGGATTCTACGTGACTCTACTGCATTCTACCATAGTTCTACTTGACTCTGTATGCCTCTACTACATTCTACCATGGCTCTACTTGACTCTACTTGACTCTACTACATTCTGCCATGACTCTACTTGACTCTACTTGACTGTACTACACTCTACCTTCGCTCTACTACATTCTACCATGGCTACACGTGACTCTACTTGACTCAGCTGCATTCTACCATGGCTCTACCTGGCTCTACTACATTCTACCATTGCTCTAGTTGGCTCTACATGACTGTATTCTACATGCTACCGTGGCTCAACTTGACTCTACTACACTCTACCATGGCTCTACTCCATTGTACCATGGCTCTACTTGATACTACATGATTCTACAACATTCTACCATGGCTCTACTTGACTCTACTACATTCTACCTTGGCTCTACTACATCCTCCCATGCATCCACGTGACTCTACTTGACTCTCCTACACTCTACCATGGCTCTACCTTGCTTTACTACATTCTACCAAGGCTCTACTTGACTCTACATGACTCTACTACATTCTACCATGGCTCTATTTGACTCTAATTGACTCTACTACACTCTACCATGGCTCTACTTGGCTCTACTTGGGTGCACTACACTCTACCTTTGCTCTACTTGGCTCTACTTGACTCTACTACACTCTACCATGTCTCTACTCCATTGTACATCATGGCTCTACTTCACACTACATGACTCTACTACATTCTACCTTGGTTCTACGTGACTCTACTACACTCTACCATGGCTCTACTTGACTCTACTTGACTCTACTACATTCTGCTATGGCTCTACTTGACTCTACTTGACTGTACTATACTCTACCTTGGCTCTACTCCATTGTACAATGGCTCTACTTGACACTACATGAGTCTACTACACTCTACCATGGTTCTACCTCGTTCTACTACATTCTACCATGGTTCAACTTGACTCTACATGACTCTACTATATTCTACCATGGCTGAACTTGACTCTACATGACTCTACCAAATTCTTCGATGGCTGTACTTGAGTCTACTTGACTCTACATCACTCTACAATGGCTCTACTTGGCTCTACTTGAGTCCACTACACCCTACCTTAGCTCTACTTGGCTCTGCGTGACTGTACTACACTCTACCATGGCTTTACCTGGCTCTACTTGACTCTACTACACTCTACCATGTCTGTACTACATTCAACCATGGCTCCACGGGACTCTACGTGACTCTCCTTCATTCTACCATAGTTCTACTTGACTCTGTATGCCTCTTCTACATTCTACCATGGCTCTACTTGACTCTACTTGACTCTACTACATTCTGCCATGGCTCTACTTGGCTCTACATGACTCTACTACAAGCTACCGTGGCTCTGCTTGACTCTACTACACACTACCATGGCTCTTCTCCATTGTACCAAGGCTATCCTTGACACAAAATGACTCTACTACATTCCACCATGGCTCTACTTGTCTCTACTACACTCTTCCTTTGCTCTACTACATCCTACCATGGATCCACGTGACTCTACTTGACTCTACCTTGCTCTACTACATTCTACCATGGCTCTACTTGACTCTACTTGACTCTACTACACTCCACCATGGCTCTACTTGGCTCTACTTGAGTCAACTACACTCTACCTTTGCTCTACTTGGCTCTACTGGACTCTATTACACTCTACCATGGCTCTACTCCATTGTATATCATGGCTCTACTTCACACTACATGACTCTACTACATTCTACCTTGACACTACTTGACTCTACTACACTCTACCATGGCTCTACTTGGCTCTACTTGAGTCCACTACACTCTACCATGTCTCTACTACATTCTACCATGTCTCCACGTGACTCTACATGACCCTACTGCATTCTACCATAGGTCTACTTGAATCTGTATGCCTCTACTACACTCTACCGTGGCTCTACTTGACTCTACTTGACTCTGCTACACTCTACCATGGCTCTACTTGACTCTACTTGACTCTACTACATTCTGCTATGGCTCTACTTGACTCTACTTGACTGTACTATACTCTACCTTGGCGCTACTCCATTGTACAATGGCTCTACTTGACACTACATGACTCTACTACATTCTACCATGGTTCTACATGACTCTACTAAATTCTACGATGGCTCTACTTGGCTCTACTTGACTCTACTACACTATATCATTGCTGGACCTGGCTCTACATGTCTCTACTACACTCTTCCTTGGCTCTACTACATCCTACCATGGATCCACGTGACTCTACTTGACTCTCCTACACTCTACCATGGTTCTACCTGGTTCTACTACATTCTACCATGGCTCTACTTGACTCTACATGACGCTACTACATTCTACCATGGTTCTACTTGACTCTACTTGACTCTACTTCACTCTACCATGGCTCTACTTGGCTCTACATGACTCCACTACAACCTACCTTGGCTCTACGTGACTGTACTACACTCTACCATGGATTTACCTGGCTCTATTTGACTCTACTACACTCTCCCATGTCTCTACTACATTCTACCATGGCTCCACGGGATTCTACGTGACTCTACTGCATTCTACCATAGTTCTACTTGACTCTGTATGCCTCTACTACATTCTACCATGGCTCTACTTGACTCTACTTGACTCTACTACATTCTGCCATGACTCTACTTGACTCTACTTGACTGTACTACACTCTACCTTCGCTCTACTACATTCTACCATGGCTACACGTGACTCTACTTGACTCAGCTGCATTCTACCATGGCTCTACCTGGCTCTACTACATTCTACCATTGCTCTAGTTGGCTCTACATGACTGTATACTACATGCTACCGTGGCTCAACTTGACTCTACTACACTCTACCATGGCTCTACTCCATTGTACCATGGCTCTACTTGATACTACATGATTCTACTACATTCTACCATGGCTCTACTTGACTCTACTACACTCTACGATGGCTCTACTTGGTTCTACTTAACTCTACTACACTATATCATTGCTAGACCTGGCTCTACTTGTCTCTACTACATTCTACCTTGGCTCTACTACATCCTACCATGGATCCACGTGACTCTACTTGACTCTCCTACACTCTACCATGGCTCTACCTTGCTTTACTACATTCTACCATGGCTCTACTTGACTCTACATGACTCTACTACATTCTACCATGGCTCTACTTGACTCTAATTGACTCTACTACACTCTACCATGGCTCTCCTTGGCTCTACTTGAGTGCACTACACTCTACCTTGGCTCTACTTGGCTCTACTTGACTCTACTACACTCTACCATGGCTCTACTCCATTGTACCAAGGCTATCCTTGACACTAAATGACTCTACTACATTCTACCATTGCTCTAGTTGACTCTACTAAACTCTACGATGGCTCTACTTGGCTCTACTTGACTCTACTACACTATATCATTCCTAGACCGGCTCTACTTGTCTCTACTACACTCTTCCTTGGCTCTACTACATCCTACCATGGATCCACGTGACTCTACTTGACTCTCCTACACTCTACCATGGTTCTACCTGGTTCTACTACATTCTACCATGGCTCTACTTGACTCTACATGACGCTACTACATTCTACCATGGTTCTACTTGACTCTACTTGACTCTACTTCACTCTACCATGGCTCTACTTGGCTCTACATGACTCCACTACAACCTACCTTGGCTCTACGTGACTGTACTACACTCTACCATGGATTTACCTGGCTCTATTTGACTCTACTACACTCTCCCATGTCTCTACTACATTCTACCATGGCTCCACGGGATTCTACGTGACTCTACTGCATTCTACCATAGTTCTACTTGACTCTGTATGCCTCTACTACATTCTACCATGGCTCTACTTGACTCTACTTGACTCTACTACATTCTGCCATGACTCTACTTGACTCTACTTGACTGTACTACACTCTACCTTCGCTCTACTACATTCTACCATGGCTACACGTGACTCTACTTGACTCAGCTGCATTCTACCATGGCTCTACCTGGCTCTACTACATTCTACCATTGCTCTAGTTGGCTCTACATGACTGTATACTACATGCTACCGTGGCTCAACTTGACTCTACTACACTCTACCATGGCTCTACTCCATTGTACCATGGCTCTACTTGATACTACATGATTCTACTACATTCTACCATGGCTCTACTTGACTCTACTACACTCTACGATGGCTCTACTTGGTTCTACTTAACTCTACTACACTATATCATTGCTAGACCTGGCTCTACTTGTCTCTACTACATTCTACCTTGGCTCTACTACATCCTACCATGGATCCACGTGACTCTACTTGACTCTCCTACACTCTACCATGGCTCTACCTTGCTTTACTACATTCTACCATGGCTCTACTTGACTCTACATGACTCTACTACATTCTACCATGGCTCTACTTGACTCTAATTGACTCTACTACACTCTACCATGGCTCTCCTTGGCTCTACTTGAGTGCACTACACTCTACCTTGGCTCTACTTGGCTCTACTTGACTCTACTACACTCTACCATGGCTCTACTCCATTGTACCAAGGCTATCCTTGACACTAAATGACTCTACTACATTCTACCATAGCTCTAGTTGACTCTACTACACTCTACGATGGCTCTACTTGGCTCTACTTGACTCTACTACACTATATCATTCCTAGACCGGCTCTACTTGTCTCTACTACACTCTTCCTTGGCTCTACTACATCCTACCATGGATCCACGTGACTCTACTTGACTCTCCTACACTCTACCATGGCTCTACCTTGCTCTACTACATTCTACCATGGCTCTACTTGACTCTACTTGCCTCAACTACACTCTACCATGGCTCTACTTGGCTCTACTTGAGTCCACTACACTCTACCTTTGCTCTACTTGGCTCTACTTGACTCTACTACACTCTACCATGGCTCTACTCCATTGTACATCATGGCTCTACTTCACACTACATGACTCTACTACATTCTACCTTGGTTCTACGTGACTCTACTACACTCTACCATGGCTCTACTTGACTCTACTTGACTCTACTACATTCTGCTATGGCTCTACTTGACTCTACTTGACTGTACTATACTCTACCTTGGCTCTACTCCATTGTACAATGGCTCTACTTGACACTACATGAGTCTACTACACTCTACCATGGTTCTACCTCGTTCTACTACATTCTACCATGGCTCTACTTGACTCTACATGACTCTATTACATTCTACCATGGCTCTACTTGACTCTAATTGACTCTACTACACTCTACTATGGCTCTACTTGGCTCTACTTGAGTGCACTACACTCTACCTTGGCTCTACTTGGCTCTACTTGACTCTACTACACTCTACCATGGCTCTACTCCATTGTACCAAGGCTATCCTTGACACTAAATGACTCTACTACATTCTACCATTGCTCTAGTTGACTCTACTACACTCTACGATGGCTCTACTTGGCTCTACTTGACTCTACTACACTATATCATTCCTAGACCGGCTCTACTTGTCTCTACTACACTCTTCCTTGGCTCTACTACATCCTACCATGGATCCACGTGACTCTACTTGACTCTCCTACACTCTACCATGGCTCTACCTTGCTCTACTACATTCTACCATGGCTCTACTTGACTCTACTTGCCTCAACTACACTCTACCATGGCTCTACTAGGCTCTACTTGAGTCCACTACACTCTACCTTTGCTCTACTTGGCTCTACTTGACTCTACTACACTCTACCATGTCTCTACTCCATTGTACATCATGGCTCTACTTCACACTACATGACTCTACTACATTCTACCTTGGTTCTACGTGACTCTACTACACTCTACCATGGCTCTACTTGACTCTACTTGACTCTACTACATTCTGCTATGGCTCTACTTGACTCTACTTGACTGTACTATACTCTACCTTGGCTCTACTCCATTGTACAATGGCTCTACTTGATACTACATGAGTCTACTACACTCTACCATGGTTCTACCTCGTTCTACTACATTCTACCATGATTCAACTTGACTCTACATGACTCTACTACATTCAACGATGGCTCTACTTGACTCTACTTGACTCTACTTCACTCTACCATGGGTCTACTTGGCTCTACTTGAGTCCACTACACCCTACCTTGGCTCTACATGGCTCTGCGTGACTGCACTGCACACTACCATGGCTTTACCTGGCTCTACTTGACTCTACTACACTCTACCATGTCTCTACTACATTAAACCAAGGCTCCACGGGACTCTACGTGACTCTACTGCATTCTACCATAGTTCTACTTGACTCTGTATGCCTCTACTACATTCTACCATGGCTCTACTTGACTCTACTTGACTATACTACATTCCGCCATGGCTCTACTTTGCGCAACATGACTCTACTACATGCTACCGTGGCTCTGCTTGACTCTACTACACTCTACCATGGCTCTACTCCATTGTACCAAGGCTATCCTTGACACTAAATGACTCTACTACATTCTACCAAGGCTCTACTCGTCTCTACTACACCCTTCCTTGGCTTTACTACATCCTACCATGGATCCACGTGACTCTACTTGACTCTCCTACACTCTACCATGGCTCTACCTTGCTCTACTACATTCTACCATGGCTCTACTTGACTCTACTTGACTCTACTACACTCTACCATGGCTCTACTTGGCTATACTTGAGTCCACTACACTCTACCTTTGCTCTACTTGGCTCTACTTGACTCTGCTACACTCTATCATGGCTCTACTCCATTGTATATCATGGCTCTACTTCACACTACATGACTCTACTACATTCTACCTTGACTCTACTTGACTCTTCTACACTCTACGATGGCTCTACTTGGCTCTACTTAACTCTACTACACTAAATCATTGCTAGACCTGGCTCTACTTGTCTCTACTACATTCTACCTTGACTCTACTACATCCTACCATGGATCCACGTGACTCTACTTGACTCTCCTACACTCTACCATGGCTCTACCTTGCTCTACTACATTCTACCATGGCTCTACTTGACTCTACATGGCTCTACTACATTCTACCATGGCTCTAGTTGACTCTACTTGACTCTACTTCACTCTACCATGGTTCTACCTTGCTCTACTACATTCTACCATGGCTCTACTTGACTCTACTTGAGTCTACTACACTCTACCATGGCTCTACTTGGCTCTACTTGAGTCCACTACACTCTACCTTTGCTCTACTTGGCTCTACTTGACTCTACTACACTCTACCATGGCTCTACTCCATTGTATATCATGGCTCTACTTCACACTACATGACTGTACTACATTCTACCTTCACTCTACTTGACTCTACTACACTCTACCTTGGCTCTACTTGGCTCTACTTGAGTCCACTACAATCTACCATGTCTCTACTACATTCTACCATGGCTCCACGTGACTCTTCGTGACTCTACTCCATTCTACCATTGGTCTACTTGACTCTGTATGCCTCTCCTACACTCAACCATGGCTCTACTTGACTCTACTTGACTCTACTACACTCTACCATGGCTCTACTTGACTCTACATGACTCTACTACATTCTATACGATTGCTCTACTTGACTCTACTTGACTCTACTTCACTCAACCATGGCTCTACTTGGCTCTACTTGAGTCCACTACACCCTACCTTGGCTCTACTTGGCTCTGCGTGACTGTACTACAATCTACCATGGCTTTACCTGGCTGTACTTGACTCTACTACACTCTACCATGTCTCTACTACATTCAACCATGGCTCCACGGGACTCTATGTGACTCTACTGCATTCTACCATAGTTCTACTTGACTCTGTATGCCTCTACTACATTCTACAATGGCTCTACTTGACTCTACTTGACTCTAGTACATTCTGCCATGGCTCTACTTGGCTCTACATGACTCTACTACATGCTACCGTGGCTCTGATTGACTCTACTACACTCTACCATGGCTCTATTCCATTGTACCAAGGCTATCCTTGACACTAAATGACTCTACTACATTGTGCCATGGCTCTACTTGTCTCTACTACACTCTTGCTTTGCTCTACTACATCCTACCATGGATCCACGTGACTCTACTTGACTCTCCTACACTCTACCATGGCTCTACCTTCCTCTACTACATTCTACCATTGCTCTACTTGACTCTACTTGAGTCCACTACACTCTACCTTTGCTCTACTTGGCTCTACTTGACTCTACTACATTCTAGCATGGCTCTACCTGGCTCTACGTGACTCTACTACACTCTACCATGGCTCTATTTGACTCTACTTGACGCTACTGCATTCTGCTATGCCTCTACTTGACTCTACTTGACTGTACTATACTCCACCTTGACTCTACTCCATTGTACAATGGCTCTACTTGACACTACATAACTCTACTACACTCTATCATGGTTCTACCTCGTTCTACTACATTCTGCCATGGCTCAACTTGACTCTACATGACTCTACTACATTCTACGATGGCTCTACTTGACTCTACTTGACTCTTCCATGGCTCTACTTGGCTCTACTTGAGTCCACTACACCCTACCTTGGCTCTACTTGGCTCTGCGTGACTGTACTACACTCTACCATGGCTTTACCTGGCTCTACTTGACTCTACTACACTCTACCATGTCTCTACTACATTCAACCATGGCTCCACGGGACTCTACATGACTCTACTGCATTCTACCATAGTTCTCCTTGACTCTGTATGCCTCTACTACATTCTACCATGGCTCTACTTGACTCTACTTGACTCTACTACATTCTGCCATGGCTCTACTTGGCTTTACATGATTCTACTATATGCTACCGTGGCTATGCTTGACTCTACTACACTCTACCATGGCTCTACTCCATTGTACCACGGCTATCCTTGACACTAAATGACTCTACTACATTCTACCATGGCTCTACTTGTCTCTACTACACTCTTCCTTTGCTCTACTACATCCTACCATGGATCCACGTGACTCTACTTGACTCTCCTACACTCTACCATGGCTCTACCTTGCTCTACTACATTCTACCATGGCTCTACTTGACTCTACTTGACTCTACTACACTCTACCATGGCTCTACTTGGCTCTACTTGAGTCCAGTACACTCTACCATGTCTCTACTACATTCTACCATGGCTCCACATGACTCTACGTGATTCTACTGCATTCTACCATAGGTCTACTTGACTCTGTATGCCTCTACAACACTCTACCATCGCTCTACTTGACTCTACTTGACTCTACTACACTCTACCATGGCTCTACTTGACTCTACTTGACTCTACTACATTCTGCTATGGCTCTACTTGACTCTACTTGACTGTACTATACTCTACCTTGGCTCTACTCCATTGTACAATGGCTCTACATGACACTGCATGACTCTACTACACCCTACCATGGTTCTACCTCGTTCTACTACATTCTACCATGGCTCAACTTGACTCTACATGACTCTACTACATTCTACGATGGCTCTACTTGACTCTACTTGACTCTACTTCACTCTACCATGGCTCTACTTGGCTCTACTTGAGTCCACTACACCCTACCTTGACTCTACTTGGCTCTACGTGACTGTACTACACTCTAACATGGATTTACCTGGCTCTACTTGACTCTACTACACTCTACCATGTCTCTACTACATTCTACCATGGCTCCACGGGATTCTACGTGACTCTACTGCATTCTACCATAGCTCTACTTGACTGTGTATGCCTCTACTACATTCTACCATGGCTCTACTTGACTCTACTTGACTCTACTACAGTCTACCATGGCTCCACGTGACTCTGCTTGTCTCTGCTGCATTCTACCATGGCTCTATCTGGCTCTACTACATTCTACCATGGCTCTACTTGGCTCTACACGACTCTATACTACATGCTACCGTGGCTCTACTTGACTCTACTACACTCTACCATGGCTCTACTCCATTGTACCATGGCTCTACATCACACTACATGATTCTACTACGTTCTACCATGGCTCTGCTTGACTCTACTACACTCTACGATGGCTCTACTTGGCTCTACTTGACTCTACTACACTATATTATTGCTAGACCTGGCTCTACTTGTCTCTACTACATTCTACCTTGGCTCTACTACATCCTACCATGGATCCACGTGACTCTACTTGACTCTCCTACACTCTACCATGGCTCTACCTTGCTCTACTACATTCTACCATGGCTCTACTTGACTCTACTTGACTCTACTACACTCTACCATGGCTCTACTTGCCTCTACTTGACTGTACTACACTCTACCTTCGCTCTACTACATTCTACCATGGCTACACGTGACTCTACTTGACTCTGCTGCATTCTACCATGGCTCTACCTGGCTCTACTACATTCTACCATGGCTCTACTTGGCTCTACATGACTGTATACTACATGCTACCGTGGTTCTACTTGACTCTACTACACTCTACCATGGCTCTACTCCATTGTACCATGGCTCTACTTGATACTACATGATTCTACTACATTCTACCATGGCTCTACTTGACTCTACTACACTCTACGATGGCTCTACTTGGTTCTACTTAACTCTACTACACTATATCATTGCTAGACCTGACTCTACTTGTCTCTACTACATTCTACCTTGGCTCTACTACATCCTACCATGGATCCACGTGACTCTACTTGACTCTCCTACACTCTACCATGGCTCTACCTTGCTTTACTACATTCTACCATGGCTCTACTTGACTCTACATGACTCTACTACATTCTACCATGGCTCTACTTGACTCTACTTGACTCTACTACACTCTACCATGGCTCTACTCCATTGTACTAAGGGTATCCTTGACACTAAATGACTCTACTACATTCTACCATTGCTCTAGTTGACTCTACTACACTCTACGATGGCTCTACTTGGCTCTACTTGGCTCTACTTGACTCTACTACACTATATCATTCCTAGACCGGCTCTACTTGTCTCTACTACACTCTTCCTTGGCTCTACTACATCCTACCATGGATCCAAGTGACTCTACTTGACTCTCCTACACTCTACCATGGCTCTACCTTGCTCTACTACATTCTACCATGGCTCTACTTGACTCTACTTGACTCAACTACACTCTACCATGGCTCTACTTGGCTCTACTTGAGTCCACTACACTCTACCTTTGCTCTACTTGGCTCTACTTGACTCTACTACACTCTACCATGTCTCTACTCCATTGTACATCATGGCTCTACTTCACACTACATGACTCTACTACATTTTACCTTGACTCTACTTGACTCTACTACACTCTACCATGGCTCTACTTGGCTCTACTTGAGTCCACTACATCCTACCTTGGCTCTACTTGGTTCTACGTGACTCTACTACACTCTACCATGGCTCTACTTGACTCTACTTGACTACTACATTCTGCTATGGCTCTACTTGACTCTATTTGACTGTACTATACTCTACCTTGGCTCTACTCCATTGTACATTGGCTCTACTTGACACTACATGAGTCTACTACACTCTACCATGGTTCTACCTCGTTCTACTACATTCTACCATGGCTCAACTTGACTCTACATGACTCTACTACATTCAACGATGGCTCTACTTGACTCTACTTGACTCTACTTCACTCTACCATGGGTCTACTTGACTCTATTTGACTCTACTACACTCTACCATGGCTCTACTTGACTCTACTTGACTCTACTACATTCTGCTATGGCTCTACTTGACTCTACTTGCCTGTACTATACTCTACCTTGGCTCTACTCCATTGTACAATGGCTCTACTTGACACTGCATGACTCTACTACACCCTACCATGGTTCTACCTCGTTCTACTACACTCTACCATGGCTCAACTTGACTCTACATGACTCTACAACATGCTACAATCGCTCTACTTGACTCTACTTGACTCTACTTCACTCTACCATGGCTCTACTTGGCTTTACTTGAGTCCACTACACCCTACCCTGACTCTACTTGGCTCTACGTGACTGTACTACACTCTACCATGGATTTACCTGGCTCTACTTGACTCTACTACACTCTACCATGTCTCTACTGCATTCTACCATGGCTCCACGGGATTCTACGTGACTCTACTGCATTCTACCTTAGCTCTACTTGACTCTGTATGCCTCTACTACATTCTACCATGGCTCTACTTGACTCTACTTGACTCTACTACATTCTGCCATGGCTCTACTTGACTCTACTTCACTGTACTACACTCTACCTTGGCTCTGCTACATTCTACCATGGCTCCACGTGACTCTGCTTGACTCTGCTGCATTCTACCATGGCTCTATCTGGCTCTACTACATTCTACCATGGCTCTACTTGGCTCTACACGACTCTATACTACATGCTACCGTGGCTCTACTTGACTCTACTACACTCTACCATGGCTCTACTCCATTGTACCATGGCTCTACATCACACTACATGATTCTACTACGTTCTACCATGGCTCTACTTGACTCTACTACACTCTACGATGGCTCTACTTGGCTCTACTTGACTCTACTACACTATATCATTGCTAGACCTGGCTCTACTTGTCTCTACTACACTCTACCTTGGCTCTACTACATCCTACCATGGATCCACGTGACTCTACTTGACTCTCCTACACTCTACCATGGCTCTACCTTGCTCTACTACATTCTACCATGGCTCTACTTGACTCTACTTGACTCTACTACACTCTACCATGGCTCTACTTGACTCTACTTGACTGTACTACACTCTATCTTGGCTCTACTACATTCTAACATGACTCCACGTAACTCTACTTTACTGTACTACACACTAACATGGCTCTACCTTGCTCTACTACATTGTACCATAACTCTACTTGACACTACATGATTCTACTAAATGCTACATGGCTCTTGTTGACTCTACTTGACTCTCCTACACTCTACCATTGCTCTACTAGGCTCTACTACACTCTACCATGGCTCTACTTGGCTCTACTTGACTCTACTACACTCTACCATGGCACTACTTGGCTCTACTTGACTCTACTACACTCTGCCATGTCTCTACTACATTCTACCATGGCTCCACGTGACTCTACGTGATTCTACTACATTCTACCATAGCTCTACTTGACTCTACTACATTCTGTCATGGCTCTACTTGACTCTACTTGACTGTACTACACTCAACCTTGGCTCCACTTCATTCTACCATGGCTCCACGTGACTCTACTTGACTCTACTGCATTCTACCATGGCTCCACGTGACTCTACGTGATTCTACTACATTCTACCATAGCTCTACTTGATTCTGCATGCCTCTACTACATTCTACCATGGCTCTTCTTGACTCTACTTGACTCTCCTACACTCTCCCATTGTTCTACTTGGCTCTACTTGGCTCTACTACACTTTACCATGGCTCTACTTGGCTCTACTTGACTCTACTACACTCCACCATGGCTCTACCTGGCTCTACGTGACTCTACTACACTCTACTATGGCTCTACTCCATTGTACCATGGCTCTACTTGACACTACATGATTCTACTGAATTCTACCATGGCTCTTCTTGACTGTACTTGACTTCCTACACTCTACCATTGCTCTACTTGACTCTACTACACTCTACCATGGTTCTACTTTGCTCTACTTGATTCTACTACACTCTACCATGGCACTACGTGGTTCTACTTGACTCTACTACACTCTACCATGGCTCTACTTGACTCTACTTGACTCTACTTGACTCTTCTACATTCTTCTATGGCCCTACTTTACTCTTCTTGACTGTTCTACACTCTACCTTGGCTCTACTCCATTGTACCATGGCTCTACTTGACACTGCAGGACTCTACTACATTCTACCTTGACTCTACTTGACTCTACTACACTCTACCATGGCTCTTCTTGGCTATACTTGACTCCACTACACTCTACCATGTCTCTACTACATTCTACCATGGCTCGACGTGACTCTACGTGACTCTACTACATTCTACCATAGCTCCACTTGATTCTGCATGCCTCTACTACATTCTACCATGGCTCTTCTTGACTCTCCTTGACTCTCCTACACTCTCCCATTGTTCTACTTGGCTCTACTTGGCTCTACTACACTTTACCATGGCTCTACTTGGCTCTTCTTGACTCTACTACACCCCACCATGGCTCTACCTGGCTCTACGTGACTCTACTACTCTCTACCATGGCTCTACTCCATTGTACCATGGCTCTACTTGACACTACATGATTCTACTGAATTCTACCATGGCTCTTCTTGACTGTACTTGACTTCCTACACTCTACCAATGCTCTACTTGACTCTACTACACTCTACCATGGTTCTACTTTGCTCTACTTGGCTGTACTACACTCTACCATGGCACTACTTGGTTCTACTTGACTCTACTACACTCTACCATGGCTCTACTTGACTCTACTTGACTCTACTTGACTCTTCTACATTCTTCTATGGCCCTACTTGACTCTTCTTGACTGTTCTACACTCTACCTTGGCTCTACTCCATTGTACCATGGCTCTACTTGACACTGCAGGATTCTACTACATTCTACCTTCACTCTACTTGACTCTACTACACTCTACCATGGCTCTACTTGGCTCTACTTGAGTCCACTACACACTACCTTCGCTCTACTTGGCTCTACTTGACTCTACTACACTCTACCATGGCTCTACTCCATTGTGTATCATGGCTCTACTTCACACTACATGACTCTACTACATTCTACCTTGACTCTACTTGACTCTACTACACTCTACCATGGCCCTACTTGGCTCTACATGAGTCCACTACACTGAACCATGTCTCTACTACACTCTACCATGGCTTTACTTGACTCTACTTGACTCTACTACACTCTAACATGGCTCTACTTGACTCTACTTCACTCTACTACATTCTGCTATGGCTCTACTTGACTCTACTTGACTGTACTATACTCTACCTTGGCTCTACTCCATTGTACCATGGCTCTACTTGACACTATACCAGACTCTACCATGGCTCTACTTGGCTCTACTTTAGTCCACTACACTCTACCATGTCTCTACTACATTCTACCATGGCTCCACGTGACTCTACTTGACTCTACTGCATTCTACCATAGGTCTACTTGACTCTGTATGCCTCTACTACAATCTACCATGGCTCTACTTGACTCTACTTAACTCTACGACACTCTACCATGGCTCTACTTGACTCTACTTGACTGTACTACATTCTGCTATGGCTCTACTTGACTCTACTTGACTGTACTATACTCTACCTTGGCTCTACTCCATTGTACACTGGCTCTACTTGACACTACATGACTCTACTACATTTTACCATGGTTCTACTTGACTCTACTTCACTCTACAATGCCTCTACTTGGCTCTACTTGACTCTACTACACTATATCATTGCTAGACCTGGCTCTACTTGTCTCTACTACACTCTACTTTGGCTCTACTACATTATACCATGGATCCACGTGACCCTACGTGACTCTACTACACTCTACCATGGTTCTACCTGGTTCTACTACATTCTACCATGGCTCTACTTGACTCTACATGACGCTACTACATTCTACCATGGCTCTACTTGACTCTACTTGACTCTACTTCACTTTACCATGGCTCTACTTGGCTGTACTTGAGTCCACTACACCCTACCTTGGCTCTACTTGGCTCTACGTGACTGTACTACACTCTACCATGGATTTACCTGGCTGTACTTGACTCTACTACACTCTACCATGTCTCTACTACATTCTTACATGGCTCCACGGGATTCTACATGACTCTACTGCATTCTACCATAGTTCTACTTGACTCTGTATGTCTCTACTACATTCTACCATGGCTCTACTTGACTCTACTTGACTCTACTACATTCTGCGATGGCTCTACTTGACTGTACTTGACTCTATACTACATGCTACCGTGCCTCTACTTGACTCTACTACACTCTACCCTGGCTCTACTCCATTGTACCATGGCTCTACTTGACACTACATGATTCTACTACATTCTACCATAGCTCTACTTGACTCTACTACACTCTACGATGGCTCTACTTGGCTCTACTTAACTCTACTACACTATATCATTGCTAGACCTGGCTCTTCTTGTCTCTACTACATTCTACCTTGGCTCTACTACATCCTACCATGGATCCACGAGACTCTACTTGACTCTCCTACACTCTACCATGGCTCTATACCTTGCTCTACTACATTCTACTATGGCTCTACTTGACTCTACTTGATTC
Organism: Agelas oroides; assembly: GCA_949130485.1. Taxonomy (NCBI): domain Eukaryota; kingdom Metazoa; phylum Porifera; class Demospongiae; order Agelasida; family Agelasidae; genus Agelas; species Agelas oroides. The sequence goes on along the minus strand of OX422196.1, from coordinate 2,907,278 downwards.
TGCTACACTCTACCTTGGCTCTACTAGGCTCTACTTGAGTGCACTACACTCTACCTTGGCTCTACTTGGCTCTACTTTACTCTACTACACTCTACCATGGCTCTACTCCATTGTACCAAGGCTATCCTTGACACTAAATAACTCTACTATATTCTACCATGGCTCTACTTGACTCTACTGCACTGTACGATGGCTCTAGTTGGCTCTACTTGATTCTACTACACTATATCTTTGCTAGACCGGCTCTACTTCTCTCTACTACACTCTTCCTTGGCTCTACTACATCCTGCCATGGATCCACGTGACTCTACTTGACTCTCCTATACTCTACCATGGCTCTACCTTGCTCTACTACATTCTACCATGGCTCTACTTGAATCTACTACACTCTACCATGGCTCTACTCCATTTTACCAAGGCTATCCTTGACGCTAAATGACTCTACTACATTCTACCATGGCTCTACTTGTCTCTACTACACTCTTCCTTTGCTCTACTACATCCTACCATGGATCCACGTGACTCTACTTGACTCTCCTACACTCTACCATGGCTCTACCTTGCTCTACTACATTCTACCATGGCTCTACTTGACTCTACTTGACTCTACTACACTCTACCATGGCTCTACTTGGCTCTACTTGAGTCCACTACACTCTACCTTTGCTCTACTTGGCTCTACTTGACTCTACTACACTCTACCATGGCTCTACTCCATTGTATATCATGGCTCTACTTCACACTACGTGCCCCTACTACATTCTACCTTGACTCTACTTTACTCTACTACACTCTACCATGGCTCTACTTGGCTCTACTTGAGTCCACTACACTCTACCATGTCTCTACTACATTCTACCATGGCTCCACATGACTCTACGTGATTCTACTGCATTCTACCATAGGTCTACTTGACTCTGTATGCATCTACTACACTCTACCATTGCTCTACATGACTCTACTTGACTCTACTACACTCTACCATGGCTCTACTTGACTATTCTTGACTCTACTACATTCTGCTATGGCTCTACTTGACTCTACTTGACTGTACTATACTCTACCTTGGCTCTACTCCATTGTACAATGGCTCTACTTGACACTACATGACTCTACTACATTCTACCATGGTTCTACTTGACTCTACTACACTCTACGATGCCTCTACTTGGCTCTACTTAACTCTACTTTGGCTCTACTACATTATACCATGGATCCACGTGACTCTACGTGACTCTACTACACTCTACCATGGTTCTACCTGATTCTACAACATTCTACCATGGCTCTACTTGACTCTACATGACGCTACTACATTCTACCATGGCTCTACTTGACTCTACTTGACTCTACTTCACTCTACCATGGCTCTACTTCACTCTACTTGACTCTACTACACTCTACCATGGCTCTACTCCATTGTACCATGGCTCTACTTCACACTACATGATTCTACTACATTCTACCATGGCTCTACTACACTCTGCGATGGCTCTACTTGGCTCTACTTAACTCTACTACACTATATCATTGCTAGACCTAGCTCTACTTGTCTCTACTACATTCTGCCATAGATCCACGTAACTCTACTTGACTCTCCTACACTCTACCATCGCTCTACCTTGCTCTTCTACATTCTACCATGGCTCTACTTGACTCTATATGACTCTACTACATTCTACCATGGCTCTACTTGACTCTACTTTACTCTACTACACTCTACCATGGCTCTACTTGGCTCTACTTGAGTGCACTACACTCTACCTTGGCTCTACTTTACTCTACTACACTCTACCATGGGTCTACTCCATTGTACCAAGGCTATCCTTGACACTAAATGACTCTACTACATTCTACCATGGCTCTACTTCACTCTACTACACCCTACGATGGCTCTACTTGGCTCTACTTAACTCTACTACACTATATCATTGCTAGATCTGGCTCTGCTTGTCTCTACTACATTCTACCTTGGCTCCACTACATCCTACCATGGATCCACGTGACTCTACTTGACTCTCCTACACTCTACCATGGCACTACTTGACTCTACTTGACTCTGCTACACTCTACCATGGCTCTACTTGGCTCTACTTGAGTGCACTACACTCTACCTTGGCTCTACTTGGTTCTACTTTACTCTACTACACTCTACCATGGCTCTACTCCATTGTACCAAGGCTATCCTTGACACTAAATGACTATACTACATTCTACCATGGCTCTACTTGACTCTACTACACTCTACGATGGCTCTACTTGGCTCTACGTGACTCTACTACACTATTTCATTGCTAGACCGGCACTACTTGTCTCTACTACACTCTTCCTTGGCTCTACTACATCCTACCATGGATGCATGTGACTCTACTTGACTCTCCTACACTCTACCATGGCTCTACCTTGCTCTACTACATTCTACCATGGCTCTACTTGACTCTACATGACTCTACTACATTCTACCATGGCTCTACTTGACTCTACATGACTGTACTACACTCTACCATGGCTCTACTTGGCTCTACTTGAGTGCACTACACTCTACCTTGGCTCTACTTGGCTCTACTTTACTCTACTACACTCTACCATGGCTCTACTCCATTGTACCAAGGCTATCCTTGACGCTAAATGACTCTACTACATTCTACCATTGCTCTACTTGACTCTACTACATTCTACGATGGCTCTTCTTGGCTCTACTTGACTCTACTACACTATATCATTGCTAGACCGGCTCTACTTGTCTCTACTACACTCTTCCTTGGCTCTTCTACATCCTACCATGGATCCACGTGACTCTACTTGACTCTCCTACACTCTACCATGGTTCTACCTTGCTCTACTACATTCTACCATGGCTCTACTTGACTGTACTTGACTCCACTACACTCTAACATGGCTCTACTTGGCTCTACTTGAGTCCACTACACTCTACCTTTGCTCTACTTGACTCTACTTGACTCTATACTACATGCTACCGTGGCTCTACTTGTCTCTACTACACTCTACCATGGCTCTACTCCAGTGTACCATTGCTCTACTCCATTGTACCATGGCTCTACTGGACACTACATGATTCTACTACATTCTACCATGGCTCTACTTGACTCTACTACACTCTACGATGGCTCTACTTGGCTCTACTTAACTCTAGTACACTATATCATTGCTAGACCTGGCTCTACTTGTCTCTACTACATTCTACCTTTGGCTCTACTACATCCTACCATGGATCCACGTGACTCTACTTGACTCTCCTACACTCTACCATGGTTCTACCTTGCTCTACTACATTCTACCATGGCTCTACTTCACTCTACATGACTCTACTACATTCTACCATGGTTCTACTTGACTCTACTTGACTCTGCTACACTCTACCATGGCTCTACTTGGCTCTACTTGAGTGCACTACACTCTACCTTGGCTCTACTTGGCTCTACTTTACTCTACTACACTCTACCATGGCTCTACTCCATTGTACCAAGGCTATCCTTGACACTAAATGACGCTACTACATTCTACCATGGCTCTACTTGACTCTACTACACTCTACGATGGCTCTACTTGGCTCTACTTGACTCTACTAAACTATATCATTGCTAGACCGGCTCTGCTTGTCTCTACTACACTCTTCCTTGGCTCTACTACATCCTACCATGGATCCACGTGACTCTACGTGACTCTACTGCATTCTACCATTGGTCTACTTGACTCTGTATGCCTCTACTACACTCTACCATGGCTCTACTTGACTCTACTTGACTCTACTACACTCTACCATGGCTCTACTTGACTCTACTTCACTCTACTGCATTCTGCTATGGCTCTACTTGACTCTACTTCACTGCACTATACTCTAGCTTGGCTCTAATCCATTGTACAATGGCTCTACGTGACACTACATGACTCTACTACACTCTACCATGGTTCTACCTCGTTCTACTACATTCTACCATAGTTCAACTTGACTCTACATGACTCTACTACACTCTACGATGGCTCTACTTGACTCTACTTGACTCTACTTCACTCTACCATGGCTCTACTTGGCTCTACTTGAGTCCACTACACCCTACCTTAGCTCTACTTGGCTCTGCGTGACTGTACTACACTCTACCATGGCTTTACCTGGTTCTACTTGACTCTACTACATTCAACCATGGCTCCACGGGACTCTACGTGACTCTACTGCATTCTACCATAGTTCAACTTGACTCTGTATGCCTCTACTACATTCTACCATGGCTCTACTTGACTCTACTTGACTCTAGTACATTCTACCATGGCTCAACTTGGCTCTACATGACTCTACTACATGCTACCGTGGCTCTGCTTGACTCTACTACACTCCACCATGGCTCTACCTCATTGTACCAAGGCTATCCTTGACACTAAATGACTCTACTACATTCTACCATGGCTCTACTTGTCTCTACTACACTCTTCCTTTGCTCTACTACATCCTACCATGGATCCACGTGACTCTACTTGACTCTCCTACACTCTACCATGGCTCTACCTTGCTCTACTACATTCTACCATGGCTCTACTTGACTCTACTTGACTCTACTACACTCTACCATGGCTCTACTTGGCTCTACTTGAGTCCACTACACCCTACCTTTCTTCTACTTGGCTCTACTTGACTCTACTATACTCTGCCATGGCTCTACTCCATTGTATATCATGGCTCTACTTCACACTACGTGACTCTACTACATTCTACCTTGACTCTACTTGACTCTACTACACTCTACCATGGCTCTACTTGGCTCTACTTGAGTCCACTACACTCTACCATGTCTGTACTACATTCTACCATGGCTCCACATGACTCTACGTGATTCTACTGCATTCTACCATAGGTCTACTTGACTCTGTATGCCTCTACAACACTCTACCATGCTTCTACTTGACTCTACTTGACTCCACTACACTCTACCATGGCTCTACTTGACTCTACTTGACTCTACTTGACTGTACTATACTCTACCTTGGCTCTACTCCATTGTACAATGGCTCTACTTGTCACTACATGACTACTACATTCTACCATGGCTCTACTTGTCTCTACTACACTCTACTTTGGCTATAATACATTATACCATGGATCCCCGTGACTCTACGCGACTCTACTACTCTCTACCATGGTTCTACCTTATTCTACTACATTCTACCATGGCTCTACTTGACTCTACATGACGCTACTACATTTTACCATGGCTCTACTTGACTCTACTTGATTCTACTTCACTCTACCATTGCTCTACTTGGCTCTACTTGAGTCCACTACAACCTACCTTGACTCTACTTGGCTCTACGTGACTGTACTACACTCTACCATGGATTTACCTCGCTCTACTTGACTCTACTACACTCTACCATGTCTCTACTACATTCTACCATGGCTCCACGAGATTCTACGTGACTGTACTGCATTCTACCATAGTTCTACTTGAGTCTGTATGCCTCTACTACTTTCTACCATGTCTCTACTTGACTCTACTTGACTCTACTACATTCTGCCATGGCTCTACTCCATTGTACCATGGCTCTACTTGACACTACATGATTCTACTACATTCTACCATGGCTCTACTTGACTCTACTACACTCTACGATGGCTCTACTTGGCTCTACTTAACTCTACTACACTATGTCATTGCTAGACCTGGCTCCACTTGTCTCTACTACATTCTACCTTGGCTCTACTACATCCTACCATGGATCCACGTGACTGTACTTGACTCTCCTACACTCTACCATGGCTCTACCTTGCTCTACTACATTCTACCATGGCTCTACTCTACCGTACATGACTGTACTACATTCTACCTTGGCTCTACTTGACTCTACTTGACTCTACTACACTCTACCATGGCTCTACTTGGCTCTACTTGAGTGCACTACACTGTACCTTGGCTCTACTTGGCTCTACTTTACTCTACTACACTCTACCATGGCTCTACTCCATTGTACCAAGGCTATCCTTGACACTAAATGACTCTACTACAGTCTACCATGGCTCTACTTGACTCTACTACATTCTACGATGGCTCTTCTTGGCTCTACTTGACTCTACTACACTATATCATTGCTATACCGGCTCTACTTGTCTCTACTACACTCTTCCTTGGCTCTACTACATCCTACCATGGATCCACGTGACTCTACTTGACTCTCCTATACTCTACCATGGTTCTACCTTGCTGTACTACATTCTACCATGGCTCTACTTGACTCTACTTGACTCTACTACACTCTCCCATGGCTCTACTTGGCTCTACTTGAGTCCACTACACTCTACCTTTGCTCTACTTGGCTCTACTTGACTCGACTACACTCTACCATGGCTCTACTCCATTGTATATCATGGCTCTACTTCACACTGCATGACTCTACTACATTCTACCTTGACTCTACTTGTCTCTACTACACTCTACCATGGCTCTACTTGGCTCTACTTGAGTACACTACACTCTACCTTGGCTCTACTTGGCTCTACTTTACTCTACTACACTCTACCATGGCTCTACTCCATTGTACCAAGGCTATCCTTGACACTAAATGACTCTACTACATTCTACCATGGCTCTACTTGACTCTACTACACTATATCATTGCTAGAACGGCTCTACTTGTCTCTAGTACACTCTTCCTTGGCTCTACTACATCCTACCATGGATCCACGTGACTCTACTTGACTCTCCTACATTCTACCATGGTTCTACCTTGCTCTACTACATTCTACCATGGCTCTACTTCACTCTACTTGACTCTACTACACTCTACCATGGCTCTACTTGGCTCTACTTGAGTCCACTACACTCTACCTTTGCTCTACTTGGCTCTACTAGACTCTACTACACTCTACCATGGCTCTACTCCATTGTATATCACCGCTCTACTTCACACTGGCTCTACTAGACTCTACTACATTCTACCTTGACTCTACCTGACTGGACTACGCTCTACCATGGCTCTACTTGGCTCTACTTGAGTCCACTACACTCTACCATGTCTCTACTACATTCTACCATGGCTCCACGTGACTCTACGTGACTCTACTGCATTCTACCATAGGTCTACTTGACTCTGTATGCCTCTACTACACTCTACCATGGCTCTACTTCACTCTACTTGAATCTACTACACTCTACCATGGTTCTACTTGACTCTACTTGACTCTACTACATTCTGCCATGGCTCTACTTGGCTCTACATGACTCTACTACATGCTACCGTGGCTCTGCTTGACTCTACTACACACTACCATGGCTCTACTCCATTGTACCAAGGCTATCCTCGACACTAAATGACTGTACTACATTCTCCCATGGCTCTACTTGTCTCTACTACACTCTTCCTTTGCTCTACTACATCCTACCATGGATCCACGTGACTGTACTTGACTCTTCTACACTCTACCATGGCTCTACCTTGCTCTACTACATTCTACCATGGCTCTATACTTGACTCTACTTGACTCTACTACACTCTACCATGGCTCTACTTGGCTCTACTTGAGTCCACTAAACTCTACCTTTGCTCTACTTGGCTCTACTTGACTCTACTACACTCTACCATGGCTCTACTTGACTCTACTTGAATTTACTACATTCTGCTATGACTCTACGTGACTCTACTTGACTGTACTATACTCTACCTTGGCTCTACTCCATTGTACAATGGCTCTACTTGACACTACATGACTCTACTACATTCTCCCATGGTTCTACTTGACTCTACTACACTCTACGATGCCTGTACTTGGCTCTACTTGTCTCTACTACACTATATGATTGCTAGACCTGGCTCTACTTGTCTCTACTGCACTCTACTTTGGCTCTACTACATTATACCATGGATGCACGTGACTCTACGTGATTCTACTACACTCTACCATGATTCTACCTGGTTCTACTACATTCTACCATGGCTCTACTTGACTCTACATGACGCTACTACATTCTACCATGGCTCTACTTGACTCTACTTGACTCTACTTCACTCTACCATGGCTCTACTTGGCTCTACTTGAGTCCACTACACCCTACCTTGGCTCTACGTGACTGTACTACACCCTAGCATGGATTTACCTGGCTCTACTTGACTCTACTACACTCTACCATGTCTCTACTACATTCTACCATGGCTCCACGGGATTCTACGTGACTCTACTGCATTCTACCATAGTTCTACTTGACTCTGTATGCCTCTACTACATTCTACCATGGCTCTACTTGACTCTACTTGACTCTACTACATTCTGCCATGGCTCTACTTGACTCTACTTGAATGTACTACACTCTACCTTCGCTCTGCTACATTCTACCATGGCTCCACGTGACTCTACTTGACTCTGCTGCATTCTACCATGGCTCTATCTGGCTCTACTACATTCTACCATGGCTCTACTTGGCTCTACATGACTCTATACTACATGCTACCGTGGCTCTACTTGACTCTACTACACTCTACCATGGGTCTACTACATTCTACCATGGCTCTACTTGACTCTACTACACTCTACGATGGCTGTACTTTGCTATACTTAACTCTACTACACTATATCATTGCTAGACCTGGCTCTTCTTGTCTCTACTACATTCTACCTTCGCTCTACTACATCCTACCATGGATCCACGTGACTCTACGTGACTCTCGTACACTCTACCATGGCTCTACCTTGCTCTACTACATTCTTCCATGGCTCTACTTGACTCTACATGACTCTACTGCATTCTACCATGGCTCTACTTGACTCTACTACACTCTACCATGGCTCTACTCCATTGTACCAAGGCTATCTTTGACACTAAATGACTGTACTACATTCTACCATGGCTCTACTTGACTCTACTCCACTCTACGATGGCTCTACTTGGCTCTACTTGACTCTACTGGACTCTACTACACTATATCATTGCTAGACCGGCTCTACTTGTCTCTACTACACTCTTCCTTGGCTCTACTACATCCTACCATAGATCCACGTGACTCTACTTGACTCTCCTAAACTCTACCATGGCTCTACCTTGCTCTACTACATTCTACCATGGCTCAACTTGACTCTACTTGACTGAACTACACTCTACCATGGCTCTACTTGGCTCTACCTGAGTCCACTACACTCTACCTTTGCTCTACTTGGCTCTACTTGACTCTACTACACTCTACCATGTCTCTACTCCATTGTATATCATGGCTCTACTTCACACTACATGACTCTACTACATTCTACATTGACTCTAATTGACTCTACTACACTCTACCATGGCTCTACTTGGCTCTACTTGAGTCCACTACATCCTACCTTGTCTCTACTTGGTTCTACGTGACTCTACTACACTCTACCATGGCTCTACTTGACTCTACTTGACTCTACTACATTCTGCTATGGCTCTACTTGACTCTACTTGACTGTACTATACTCTACCTTCGCTCTACTCCGTTGTACAATGGCTCTATACCATGGATCCACGTGATTCTACTTGACTCTCCTACACTCTACCATGGCTCTACCTTACTCTACTACATTCTACCATGGCTCTACTTGACTCTACATGACTCTACTACATTCTACCATGCCTCTACATGACTCTACGTGACTCTACTACACTCTACCATGGCTCTACTTGGCTCTACTTGTATGCACTACACTCTTCCTTGGCTCTACTTGGCTCTACTTGATTCTACTACACTCTACCATGGCTCTACTCCATTGTACCAAGGATATCCTTGACACTAAATGACACTACTTCATTCTACCATGGCTCTACTTCACTCTACTACACTCTACGATGTCTCTACTTGGCTCTACCTGACTCTACTATACTATATCATTGCTAGACTGGCTCTACTTGTCTCTACTACACTCTTCCTTGGCTCTACTGCATCCTACCATGGATCCATGTCACTCTACTTGACTCTCCTACACTCTAACATGGCTCTACCTTGCTCTACTACATTCTACCATCGCTCTTCTTGAGTCTACTTGACTCTACTACACTATATCATTGCTAGACCTGGCTCTACTTGTCTCTACTACACTCTATGATGGCTCTACTTGGCTCTACTTAAATCTACTACACTATATCATTACTAGACCTGGCTCTACTTGTCTCTACTACATTCTACCTTGGCTCTACTACATCCTACCATGGATCCACGTGACTCTACTTGACTCTCCTACAATCTACCATGGCTCTACCTTGCTTTACTACATTCTACCATGGCTCTACTTGACTCTACATGACTCTACTAAATTCTACCATGGCTCTACTTGACTCTACTTGACTCTACTACACTCTACCATGGCTGTACTTGGCTCTACTTGAGTGCACTACACTCTACCTTGGCTCTACTTGACTCTACTACACTCTACCATGGCTCTACTCCATTGTACCAAGGCTATCCTTGACACTAAATGACTCTACTACATTCTACCATGGCTCTACTTGACTCTACTACACTCTACGATTGCTCTACTTGGCTCTACTTGACTCTACTACACTATATCATTGCTAGACCGGCTCTACTTGTCTCTACTACCCTCTTCCTTGGCTCTACTACATCCTACCATGGATCCACGTGACTCTACTTGACTCTCCTACACTCTACCATGGCTCTACCTTGCTCTACTACATTCTACCATGGCTCTACTTGACTCTACTTGAGTCAACTACACTCTATCATGGCTCTACTTGGCTCTACTTGAGTCCACTACACTCTACCTTTGCTCTACTTGGCTCTACTTGACTCTACTACACTCTACCATGTCTCTACTCCATTGTATATCATGGCTCTACTTCACACTATATGACTCTACTACATTCTACCTTGACTCTACTTGACTCCACAACACTCTACCATAGCTCTACTTGACTCTACTTGAGTCCACTACATCCTACCTTGGCTCTACTTGGTTGTACGTGACTCTACTACACTCTACCGTGGCTCTACTTGGCTCTACTTGACTCTACTACACTCTACCATGTCTCTACTACATTCTACCATGGCTCCACGTGACTCTACGTGACTCTACTGCATTCTACCATAGCTCTACTTGACTCTGTATGCCTCTACTACGTTCTACCATGGCTCTACTTGACTCTACTTGACTCTACTACATTCAGCCATGGCTCTACTTGACTCTACTTGACTGTACTTCACCCTATCTTGTCTCTACTACATTCTAACATGGCTCCACGTAACTCTACTTTACTGTACTACACACTACCATGGCACTACCTTGCTCTACTACATTGTACCATGACTCTACTTGACACTAAATGATACTACTAAATGCTACATGGCTCTTCTTGACTCTACTTGACTCTCGTACACTCTACCATTGCTCTCCTTGGCTCTACTACACTCTACCATGGCTCTACTTGGCTCTACTTGACTCTACTACACTCTACCATGGCACTACTTGGCTCTACTTGACTCTACTACACTCTACCATGTCTCTACTACATTCGAACATGGCTGCACGTGACTCTCCTACATTCTACCATAGCTCTACTTGACTCTGCATGCCTGTACTACATTCTACCATGGCTTTTCTTGACTCTACTTGAGTCTCCTACACTCTCCCATTGCTCTACTTCGCTCTACTTGGCTCTACTTGGCTCTACTACACTCTATCATGGCTCTACTTGGCTCTACTTGTCTCTACTACACTCTACCATGGCTCTACCTGGCTCTACGTGACTCTACTACACTCTACCATGGCTCTACTCCATTGTACCATGGCTCTACTTGACACTACATGATTCTACTACATTCTACCATGGCTCTACTTGACTCTACTACACTCTATGATGGCTCTACTTGGCTCTACTTAACTCTACTACACTATATCATTATTAGACCTGGCTCTACTTGTCTCTACTACATTCTACCTTGGCTCTACTACATCCTACCATGGATCCACGTGACTCTACTTGACTCTCCTACAATCTACCATGGCTCTACCTTGCTTTACTACATTCTACCATGGCTCTACTTGACTCTACATGACTCTACTAAATTCTACCATGGCTCTACTTGACTCTACTTGACTCTACTACACTCTACCATGGCTGTACTTGGCTCTACTTGAGTGCACTACACTCTACCTTGGCTCTACTTGACTCTACTACACTCTACCATGGCTCTACTCCATTGTACCAAGGCTATCCTTGACACTAAATGACTCTACTACATTCTACCATGGCTCTACTTGACTCTACTACACTCTACGATTGCTCTACTTGGCTCTACTTGACTCTACTACACTATATCATTGCTAGACCGGCTCTACTTGTCTCTACTACCCTCTTCCTTGGCTCTACTACATCCTACCATGGATCCACGTGACTCTACTTGACTCTCCTACACTCTACCATGGCTCTACCTTGCTCTACTACATTCTACCATGGCTCTACTTGACTCTACTTGAGTCAACTACACTCTATCATGGCTCTACTTGGCTCTACTTGAGTCCACTACACTCTACCTTTGCTCTACTTGGCTCTACTTGACTCTACTACACTCTACCATGTCTCTACTCCATTGTATATCATGGCTCTACTTCACACTATATGACTCTACTACATTCTACCTTGACTCTACTTGACTCCACAACACTCTACCATGGCTCTACTTGGCTCTACTTGAGTCCACTACATCCTACCTTGGCTCTACTTGGTTGTACGTGACTCTACTACACTCTACCGTGGCTCTACTTGGCTCTACTTGACTCTACTACACTCTACCATGTCTCTACTACATTCTACCATGGCTCCACGTGACTCTACGTGACTCTACTGCATTCTACCATAGCTCTACTTGACTCTGTATGCCTCTACTACGTTCTACCATGGCTCTACTTGACTCTACTTGACTCTACTACATTCAGCCATGGCTCTACTTGACTCTACTTGACTGTACTTCACCCTATCTTGTCTCTACTACATTCTAACATGGCTCCACGTAACTCTACTTTACTGTACTACACACTACCATGGCACTACCTTGCTCTACTACATTGTACCATGACTCTACTTGACACTAAATGATACTACTAAATGCTACATGGCTCTTCTTGACTCTACTTGACTCTCGTACACTCTACCATTGCTCTCCTTGGCTCTACTACACTCTACCATGGCTCTACTTGGCTCTACTTGACTCTACTACACTCTACCATGGCACTACTTGGCTCTACTTGACTCTACTACACTCTACCATGTCTCTACTACATTCGAACATGGCTGCACGTGACTCTCCTACATTCTACCATAGCTCTACTTGACTCTGCATGCCTCTACTACATTCTACCATGGCTTTTCTTGACTCTACTTGAGTCTCCTACACTCTCCCATTGCTCTACTTCGCTCTACTTGGCTCTACTTGGCTCTACTACACTCTATCATGGCTCTACTTGGCTCTACTTGTCTCTACTACACTCTACCATGGCTCTACCTGGCTCTACGTGACTCTACTACACTCTACCATGGCTCTACTCCATTGTACCATGGCTCTACTTGACACTACATGATTCTACTGAATTCTACCATGGCTCTTCTTGACTGTACTTGACTTTCCTACACTCTACCATTGCTCTACTTGGCTCTACTACACTCTACCATGGTTCTACTTGTCTCTACTTGACTCTACTATACTCTACAATGGCACTAGTTGGTTCTACTTGACTCTACTACACTCTACCATGGCTCTACTTGACTCTACTACATTCTGCTATGGGTCTACTTGACTCTACGTGACAGTACTACACTCTACCTTGGCTCTATTCCATTGTACCATGGCTCTACTTGACACTACATGACTCTACTACATTCCACCATGATTCTACTTGACTATACTACACTCTACGATGCCTCTAGTTGGCTCTACTTGACTCTACTGCACTATATCATTGCTAGACCTGGCTCTACTTGTCTCTACTACACTCTACCTTGGCTCTACTGCATCATACCATGGATCCACGTGACTCTACGTGACTCTACTACACTCTACCATGGTTCTACCTGGTTCTACTACATTCTACCATGGCTCTACTTGACTCTACATGACTCTACTACATTCTGCGATGGCTCTACTTGACTCTAGTTCACTCTACTTCACTCTATCATGGGTCTACTTGGCTCTACTTGAGTCCACTACACCCTACATTCGCTCTACTTCGCTCTATGTGACTGTACTACACTCTACCATGGCTTTACCTGGCTCTACTTCACTCTACTACACTCTACCATGTCTCTACTACATTCTACCATGTTTCCACGGGACTCTACGTGACTCTACTGCATTCTACCATAATTCTACATGACTCTGTATGCCTCTACTACATTCTACCATTTCTCTACTTGACTCTACTTGACTCTACTACATTCTGCCATGGCTCTACTTGACTCTACTTGACTGTACTACACTCTACCTTGGCTCTACAACATTCAACCATGGCTCCACGTGACTCTACTTGACTCTGCTGCATTCTACCATGGCTCTACCTGACTCTACTTGAGTGCACTGCACTCTCCCTTGGCTCCACTTGGCTCTACTTAACTCTACTACACTCTCGATGGCTCTACTTGGCTCTAAATGACTCTACTACATGCTACCGTGGCTCTACTTGACTCTACTATACTCTACCATGGCTCTACTCCATTGTACCAAGGCTCTACTTGACACTACATGACTCTACTACATTCTACCATGGCGCTACTTGACTCTTCTACACTCTATGATGGCTCTAGTTGGCTCTACTTGACTCTACTACACTATATCATTGCTAGACCTGGCTCTACTTGTCTCTACTACACTCTACCTTGGCTCTACTACATCCTAGCATGGATCCACGTGACTCTACTTGACTCTCCTACACTCTACCATGGCTCTACCTTGCTCTACTACATTCTACCATGGCTCTACTTGGCTCTACTTGAGTCCACTACACTCTACCTTGGCTCTACTTGGCTCTACTTGACTCTACTACACTCAACCATGGCTCTACTCCATTGTATATTATGGCTGTACTTCACACTACATGACTCTACTACATTCTACATTGACTCTACTTGACTCTACTACACTCTTCCAAGGCTCTACTCCATTGTATATCATGGCTCTACTTCACACTACATGACTCTACAACATTCTACCATGGCTCTACTTGACTCTACTACACTCTACCATGGCTCAACTGGGATCTACTTGACTCTACTACACTCTACGATGGCTCTACCTTGCTCTACGTAACTGTACTACACTCTAGCATGGATTTACCTGGTATAACTTGACTCTACTACACTCTACCATGTCTCTACTCCATTCTATCATGGCTCCAAGGGATTCTACGTGACTCTACTGCATTCTACCATAGTTCTACTTGACTCTGTATGCCTCTACTACATTCTACCATGACTCTACTTGACTCTACTTGACTCTACTACATTCTGCCATGGCTCTACTTGACTCTACTACACTCTACGATGGCTCTACTTGGCTCTACTTGACTCTACTACACTATATCATTGCTAGACCTGGCTCTACTTGTCTCTACTACACTCTACCTTGGCTCTACTACATCCTACCATGGATCCACGTGACTCTACTTGACTCTCCTACACTCTACCATGGCTCTACCATGCTCTACTACATTCTACCATGGCTCTACTTGGCTCTACTTGAGTCCACTACACTCTACCTTGACTCTACTTGGCTCTATTTGACTCTACTACACTCTACAATGGCTCTACTCCATTGTATATCATGGCTGTACTTCACACTACATGACTCTACTACATTCAACCTTGA
This sequence comes from Agelas oroides, assembly GCA_949130485.1. Lineage (NCBI taxonomy): Eukaryota > Metazoa > Porifera > Demospongiae > Agelasida > Agelasidae > Agelas > Agelas oroides. The sequence goes on along the minus strand of OX422196.1, from coordinate 2,891,447 downwards.
CTCTACTTGACTCTACTACACTCTTCCATGGATTTACTCCATTGTATATCATGGCTCTACTTCACACTACATTACTCTACAACATTCTACCATGGCTCTACTTGACTCTACTACACTCTACCATGGCTCAACTTGGATCTACTTGACTCTACTACACTCTACCATTGCTCTACTTGGCTCTACGTGACTGTACTACACTCTACCATGGATTTATCTGGCTCTACTTGTCTCTACTACACTCTAACTTGGCTCTACTACATCCTACTATGGATCCACGTGACTCTACTTGTCTCTCCTACACTCTACCATGGCTCTACCATGCTCTACTACATTCTACCATGCCTCTACTTGACTCTACATGACTCTACTACATTCTACCATGGCTCTACTTGACTCTACTTAACTCTACTACAATCTGCCATGGCTCTACTTGACTCTACTTGACTGTACTACACTCTACCTTCGCTCTGCTACATTCTACCATGGCTCTACATGACTCTACTTGACTCTGCTGCATTCTACCATGGCTCTACCTGGCTCTACTACATTCTACCATGGCTCTAATTGGCTCAACATGACTGTATACTACATGCTACCGTGGCTCTACTTGACTCTACTACACTCTACCATGGCTCTACTCCATTGTACCATGGCTCTACTTGACACTAAATGATTCTACTACATTCTACCATGGCTCTACTTGACTCTACTACACTCTACGATGGCTCTACCTTGCTCTACTACATTCTACCATGGCTCTACTTGACTCTACATGACTCTACTACATTCTACCATGGCTCTACTTGACTCTACTACACTCTACGATGGCTCTACTTGACTCTACTTGACTCTACTACACTATATCATTGCTAGACCGGTTCTACTTGTCTCTACTACACTCTTCCTTGGCTCTACTACATCCTACCATGGATCCATGTGACTCTACTTGACTCTCCTACACTCTACCATGGCTCTACCTTGCTCTACTACATTCTACCATGGCTCTTCTTGAGTCTACTTGACTCTACTACACTCTACCATGGCTCTACTTGGCTCTACTTGAGTCCACTACACTCTACCTTTGCTCTACTTGGCTCTACTTGACTCTACTACACTCTACCATGTCTCTACTCCATTGTATATCATGGCTCTACTTCACACTACATGACTCTACTACATTCTACCATGGCTCTACTTGACTCTACTACACTCTACCATGGCTCAACTTGGATCTACTTGACTCTACTACACTCTCTCATGGCTCTACTTGGCTCTACGTGACTGCACTACACTCTACCATGGATTTACCTGGCTCTACTTGTCTCTACTACACTCTAACTTGGCTCTACTACATCCTACCATGGATCCTCGTGACTCTACTTGACTCTCCTACACCCTACCATGGCTCTACAATGCTCTACTACATTCTACCATGCCTCTACTTGACTCTACATGATTCTACTACATTCTACCATGGCTCTACTTGACTCTACTTGATTCTACTACATTCTGCCATGGCTCTACTTGACTGTACTTGAGTGTACTACACTCTACCTTCGCTCTGCTACATTCTACCATGGCTCCACATGACTCTACTTGAGTCTGCTGCATTCTACCATGGCTCTACCTGGCTCTACTACATTCTACCATGGCTCTACTTGGCTCTACATGACTGTATACTACATGCTACCGTGGCTATACTTGACTCTACTACACTCTACCATGGCTCTACTTCACTCTACTACACTCTAAGATGGCTCTACTTGGCTCTACTTAACTCTACTACACTATATCATTGCTAGACCTGGCTCTACTTGTCTCTACTACATTCTACCTTGGCTTTACTACATCCTACCATGGATCCACGTGACTCTACTTGACTCTCCTACACTCTACCATGGCTCTACCTTGCTCTACTACATTCTACCATGGCTCTACTTGACTCTACATGACTCTACTACGTTCTACCATAGCTCTACTTGACTCTACTTGACTCTACTACACTCTACCATGGCTCTACTTGGCTCTACTTGAGTGCACTACAATCTACCTTGGCTCTACTTGGCTCTACTTGACTCTACTACACTCTACCATGGCTCTACTCCATTGTACCAAGGCTATCCTTGACACTATAAATGACTCTACTACATTCTACCATGGCTCTACTTGACTCTATTACACTCTACGATGGCTCTACTTGGCTCTACTTGACTCTACTACACTATATCATTGCTAGACCGGTTCTACTTGTCTCTACTACACTCTTCCTTGGCTCTACTACATCCTACCATGGATCAATGTGACTCTACTTGACTCTCCTACACACTACCATGGCTCTACCTTGCTCTACTACATTCTACCATGGCTCTACTTGACTCTACATGATTCTACTACATTCTACCATCGCTCTACTTGACTCTACTTGATTCTACTACACTCTACCATGGCTCTACTTGGCTCTACTTGAGTCCACTACACTCTACCTTGGCTCTACTTGGCTCTACTTGACTCTACTACACTCTACCATGGTTCTACTCCATTGTATATCTTGGCTCTACTTCACACTATATGACTCTACTACATTCTACCTTGGCTCTACTTGACACTACTACACACTACCATGGCTCAACTTGGCTGTACTTGACTCTACTACACTCTACCATGGCTCTACTACATTCTACCATGGCTCCACGTGACTCTACGTGACTCTACTGCATTCTAGCATAGCTCTACTTGATCTCTGTATGCCTCTACTACATTCTACCATGGCTGTACTTGACTCTACTTGACTCTACTACATTCTGCCATGGCTCTACTTGAATCTTCTTGACTGCACTACACTCAACCTTGGCTCTACTACATTCTGCCATGGATCTACATGACACTACATGATTCTACTAAATGCTACCATGGCTCTTCTTGACTGTACTTGACTCTCCTACACTCTACCATTGCTCTACTTGGCGTACCAATGCTCTACTTGGCTCTACTACACTCTACCATTGCTCTACTTGGCGTACCAATGCTCTACTTGGCTCTACTACACTCTACCATAGCTCTACTTGGCTCTTCTTGACTCTACTACACACTACCATGGCTCTACTTGACTCTGCTTGACTGTGCTACACTCTACGTTGGCTCTACTACATTCTACCATGTCTCCACGTGACTCTACTTGACTACTGCATTCTACCATGGCTCTACCTGGCTCTACTACATTCTACCATGGCTCTACTTGGCTCTACATGACTCTACTACATGCTACCGTAGGTCTACGTGGCTCTACCTGACTCAACTAGACTCTACTTTGGCCCTACTCCATAGTACCATGTCTCTACTTGACACTACATGACTCTACTACATTCTACCATGGCTCTACTTCACTCTACTTGACTCTACTACACTCTACCATGACTCTACTTGGCTCTACGTGAGTCTACCACACTCTACCGTAGCTCTACTTTGCTCTACTTGACTCTACTGCACTCTACGATGGCTCTACTTGGCTCTACTTGACTCTACTACACTATATCATTGCTAGACCTAGCTCTACTTGTCTCTACTACACTCTACCTTGGCTCTACTACATCCTACCATGGATCCACGTGACTCTACTTGACTCTCCTACACACTACCATGGCTCTACCTTGCTCAACTACATTCTACCATGCCTCTACTTGACTCTACATGACTCTACTACATTCTACCATGGCTCTACTTGTCTCTACTTGACTCTACTACACTCTACCATGGCTCTACTTGGCTATACTTGAGTCCACTACACTCTACCTTGGCTCTACTTGGCTCTACTTGACTTTACTACACTCTACAATGGCTCTACTCCATTGTATATCATGGCTCTACTTCACACTACATGACTCTACTACATTCTACCATGGCTCTACTTGACTCTACTACACTCTACCATGGCTCAACTTTTCACTACTTAACTCTACTACACTCTACCATGGGTCTACTGCATTGTACCTTGGCTCTACTCGACACTACATGATTCTATTGAATTCTGCCATGGCTCTTCTAGACTCTACTTCACTCTCCTACACTCTACCATTCCTCTACTTGGCTCTACTACACTCTACCATGGCTCCACGTGACTCTACGTGACTCTACTACATTCTACCATAGACCTACTTGACTCTGTATTCCACTACTACATTCTACCATGCCTCTTCTTCACTCTACTTGACTCTCCTACACTCTCCCATTGCTCTACTTGGCTCTACTTGACTCTACTACACTCTACCATGGCTCTACCTGGCTCTACGTGACTCTACTACACTCTACCATGGCTCTACTCCATTGTATATCATGTCTCTACTTCACACTACATGACTCTACTACATTCTACCATGGCTCTACTTGAATTGACTACACTCTACCATGGCTATACTCCATTGTACCATGACTCTACTTGACACTACATGATTCTATTGATTTCTACCATGGCTCTTCTTGACTCTACTTGACTTTCCTACACTCTACCATTGCTCTACTTGGCTCTACTACACTCTACCATGGCTCTACTTGGCTCTACTTGACTCTACTACACTCTACCATGGAACTACTTCGCTCTACTACACCCTACCATGTCTCTACTACATTCTACCATGGCTCCACGTGACTCTACGTGACTCTACTACATTCTACCATAGCTCTACTTGACTCTGTATGACTCTACTGCATTCTACCATGGCTCTACCTGGCTATACTACATTCTACCATGGCTCTACTTGGTACTACATGACTGTACTACATGCTGCCGTGGCTCTACTTGGCTCTACATGACTCTACTACACTCTACCATGTCTCTACTACATTCTACCATGGCTCCACGTGACTCTACGTGACTCTACTACATTCTACCATAGCTCTACTTGACTCTGTATCCCTCTACTACATTCTACCATGGCTCTACTTGACGCTAGTTGACTCTACTACATTCTGCCATGGATCTATTTGACTACTTGACAATACTACACTCTACCTTGGCTCTACTACATTCAACCATGGCTCCACATGACTCTACTTGACTCTACTGCATTCTACCATGGCTCTACCTGGCTCTACTACATTCTACCATGGCTCTACTTGGCTCTATTTGACTCTACTACATTCTGCCATGGCTCTACTTGACTCTACTTGACTGTACTACACTCTACCTTGGCTCTACTCTATTGCACTATGGCTCTACTTGACTCTACTACACTATATTATTGCTAGACCTGACTCTACTTGTCTCTACTACACTCTACCTTGGCTCTACTACATCCTACCATGGATCCACGTGACTCTACTTGACTCTCTTACACTCTACCATGGCTCTACCTTGCTCTACTACATTCTACCATGGTTCTACTTGACTCTACTTGACTCTACTACACTCTACCATGGATCTACTTGGCTCTACTTGAGTCCACTACACTCTACCTTGGCTCTACTCCATTGTATATCATGGCTCTACTTCACACTACATGAATCTACTACATTCTACCATGGCTCTACTTGACTCTACTACACTCTACCATGGCTCAACTTGAGTCCACTACACCCTACCTTCACTCTACTTGGTTCTATGTGACTCTACTGCACTCTACCATGGCTCTACTTGGCTCTACTTGACTCTACTACACTCTATCATGTCTCTACTACATTCTACCATGGATCCACGTGACTCTATGTGACTCTACTGCATTCTACCATAGCTCTACTTGACTCTATATGCCTCTACTATATTCTACCATGGCTCTACTTGACTCTACTTGACTCTACTACATTCTGCCATGGCTCTATACTTGACTCTACTTGATTGTACTACACTCTACCTTTCCTCTACTACATTCTAACATGGCTCCACGTGACTCTACTTGACTCTACTACACAATACAATGGCTCTAGCATGGGTCTACTTGGCACTACATGATTCTACTAAATGCTAGCATGGCTCTTCTCGACTCTACTTGACTCTCCTACACTCTACCATTGCTCTACTTGGCTCTACTACACTCTACCATGGCTCTACTTGGCTCTACTTGACACTACTACACTCTACCATAGCTCTGCTTGACTCTGTATACCTCTACTACATTCTACCATGGCTCTATTTGACTCTACTTGACTGTACTGCACTCTACCTTGGTTCTACTACATTCTACCTTGTCTCCACGTGACTCTACTTGACTCCACTGCATTCTACCGTGGCTCTACCTGGCTCTACTACATTGTACCGTGGTTCTACGTGGCTCTACCTGACTCTACTACACTCTACTATGGCTCTACTCCATAGTACCATGTCTCTACTTGACACTACATGACTCTATTACATTCTACTATGGCTCTACTTGGCTCTACTTGACTCTACTACACTCTACCATGACTCTACTTGGCTCTACGTGACTCTACTACATTCTGCTATGGCTCTACTTGACTCTACTTGACTGTACTACAATCTACCTTGGCTCTATTCCATTGTACCATGGCGACACTACATGACTCTACTACATTCTACCATGGTTCTACTTCACTATACTACACTCTACGATGCCTCTACTTGGCTCTACTTGACTCTACTACACTATATCATTGCTAGACCTGGCTCTACTTGTCTCTACTACACTCTACCTTGGCTCTACTACATCATGCCATGGATCCACGTGACTCTACGTGACTCCACTACACTCTACCATGTTTCTACCTGGTTCTACTACATTCTACCATGGCTCAACTTGACTCTACATGACTCTACTACATTCTACGATGGCCCTACTTGACTCTACTTGACTCTACTTCACTCTACCATGGCTCTACTTGACTCTACTTGTGTCCACTACACCCTGCCTTGGTTCTACTTGGATCTGCGTGACTGTACTACACTCTAACATGGATTTACCTGGCTCTACTTGACTCTACTACACTCTACCATGTCTCTACTACATTCTACCATGACTCCACGGGACTCTACGTGACTCTACTGCATTCTACCATAGTTCTACTTGACTCTGTATGCCTCTACTATATTCTACCATGGCTCTACTTGACTCTACTTGACTCTACTACATTCTGCCATGGCTCTACTTGACTCTACTTGACTCTACTTGACTGTACTACACTCTACCTTGCCTCTACTACATTCTACCATGGCTCCACGTGACTCTACTTGACTCTGCATGCTGCATTCTACCATGGCTCTACCTGGCTCTACTTGAGTGCACTACACTCTACCTTGGCTCTACTTGGCTCTACTTTACTCTACTACACTCTACCATGGCTCTACTTGGCTCTACTACACTCTACCATGGCTCTACTTGGCTCTACTTGATTCTACTACACTATATCATTGCTAGACCTGGCTCTAGTTGTCTCTACTACTCTCTACCTTGGCTCTACTACATCCTACCATGGATCCACGTGACTCTACTTGACTCTCTTACACTCTATCATGGCTCTACCTTGCTCTCCTACATTCTACCATGGCTCTACTTGACTCTACTTGACTCTACTACAATCTACCATCGATCTACTTGGCTCTACTTGAGTCCACTACACTCTACCTTGACTCTACTCCATTGTATATATCATGGCTCTACTTCACACTACATGACTCTACTACATTCTACCTTGACTCTACTACACTCTACCATGGCTCTACTCCATTGTATATCATGGCTCTACATCACACTACATGACTCTACTACATTCTACCATGGCTCTGGTTGACTCTACAACACTCTACCATGGCTCAACTTGGCTCTACTTGACTCTACTACACTCTACCATCGCTCTACTCCATTGTATATCATGGATCTACTTCACACTACGAGTCTACTACATTCTACCTTGACTCTACTTCATTCTACTACACTCTTCCATGGCTCTACTTGAGTCCACTACACCCTACCTTCACTCTACTTGGTTCTATGTGACTCTACTACACTATACCATGGCTCTACTTGGCTCTACTTGGCTCTACTACACTCTACCATGTCTCTACTACATTCTACCATGGCTCCACGTGACTCTATGTGACTCTACTGCATTCTACCATAGCTCTACTTGACTCTGTATGCTTCTACTACATTCTACCATGGCTCTACTTGACTCTACTTGACTCTACTACATTCTGCCATGGCTCTACTTGACTCTACTTGACTGTACTACATTCTACCTTTGCTCTACTACATTCAAACCTGGCTCCACGTGACTCTACTTGACTCTACTACACACTACAATGGCTCTAGCATGGCTCTACTTGGCACAAGATGATTCTACTAAACGCTAGCATGGCTCTTCTCGACTGTACTTGACTCTCCTACACTCTACCATTGCTCTACTTGGCTCTACTACACTCTACCATGGCTCTACTTGGCTCTACTTGACACTACTACACTCTACCATAGCTCTGCTTGACTCTGTATACCTCTACTACATTCTACCATGGCTCTATTTGACTCTACTTGACTGTACTACACTCTACCTTGGTTCTACTACATTCTACCTTGGCTCCACGTGACTCTACTTGACTCTACTGCATTCTACCGTGGCTCTACCTGGCTCTACTACATTCTACCGTGACTCTACGTGGCTCTACCTGACTCTACTACACTCTACCATGGCTCTACTCCATAGTACCATGTCTCTACTTGCCACTACATGGCTCTACTTGACTCTACTACACTCTACCATGACTCTACTTGGCTCTACGTGACTCTACCACACTCTACCATGGCTCTACTTGGCTCTACTTGAGTCTACTACACTCTACCATGGCTCTACTCCATTGTACCATGACTCTACTTTAAAGCCCGTCGACCGAGTATCACACACAAACAACTAATAATACTCACCGTGAGATGGTCGCCGCAGTACAGACCCGAATTATCTTCGGTACAGAAGCGCCTACCAGCGAAGAACAAGCCTCCCAGACGTTCCACCAAGACGACACGATAGCGAGCCAGAATCCCGTACGTTAACCGTTCGCCCATCCCCCTAGTTATTATAAGTTAATATGATAACTCCACCCATTGAGCCCCACCCCCAATTTGTTTAGTAATTTGAATATTTATAGCACTGTGAATGCCCATAGCACTATGTGCCAACCAAAAGCTGGGCTCCTCAAAGCAAACCTTAGGCGGGGAGTGGTCCCGCCCTTTCTGTAGTAGGCCACGGGTCGGGAGTTCAAAGGGACCGAAACCCGTGGTCATGCGAGGACCGGAAAGGGTACTCCCCTGAAGACCAGTATTTTTTGAGCATATCTCCCAAAAACAGTAACTAACCGCCCCATCCATTTGAGCCATAAATGCCCCACCCATTTAAGTCATAAATACCACACCCATTTAAGCCATAAAATGCCCCACCCATTTAAGCCATAAATGCCCCACCCATTTAAGCCATAAAATGCCCCATCCATCTAAGCCATAAATGCCCCATCCCCATCTCCCTTTATGTTTTAACTTCACACTTTATGTATGTGTGAAATTTTGAACATCGATGTGCCAGCGGTGTTGGTGCTCCCCCACTCGACATACAACTTCTGAACATGCAGGTACAGATAAAGTCTGTCAGCCTTGCCAAATGGGGAACCCGCAGCATCCTTCAATGGATCCACCCGAAGACGCACGTGTTCTAACAACCATAATACCTCAGGCATGCCTTAGACCTAAACAGCATGACAATAAGCAACAGGCTAGACTTCTCACTGTGCATGAAGGAATATCTCTCCAATAATAATTCCTTGTCCCAGCCCCATTCCCATTTCCCAAAGTTAACCATAGGATACCCCCTTGGTGAAGAGATAATTGAGCCGGAGGCTGAGGTGGTGGATAGTGAGAGTATCCGCTCAGGCAATGTGCTTGTACAGTCAACCCACCCAGGCCCGCAACCCCGTCCGCAGGGGATCTCCACCTAGCTACCACAGTGTATTTAATTGCGAGAGGAAGGACAGCTGTAGTCAAAAAGACCCAGTCTTTATCCATCTCCACATAGATACATGTGTATAAAGTATAAAGCCCTCATCCTAACACAGCCTGACCCAGCCCGTAGAGAAACCTACAGCATGCACACAGAGAGGTTTTAGTATCTGAGCTTACGGTTGTAACTAGGTCACAAGCAAGCCTTCCACAGCTTAGTCGAATACATCTTTACAACCCCCAGCCCCATTCCCATTTCCCAAAGTTAACCATAGAATACCTCCTTGATGAAGAGATAATTGAGCCGGAGGCTGAGGTGGTGGATAGTGAGAGTATCCGCTCAGGCAATGTGCTTGTACAGTCAACCCACCCAGGCCCGCAACCCCGTCCGCAGGGGATCTCCACCTAGCTACCACAGTGTATTTAATTGCGAGAGGAAGGACAGCTGTAGTCAAAAAGACCCCGTCTTTATCCATCTCCACATAGATACATGTGCATAAAGTATAAAGCCCTCATCCTAACACACTCACACTCGTAATTTAAAATGCGAATGAGCTTCACACCCATAACGTAACTGTAGTAACTCAAGTGTGAATGAGCTCCAGACTCGTAACGTAACTGTGAGTGAACCTCACAGTAGTAACTCAAGTGTGAATGAGCTTCACACTCGTAAGGGTGAATGAACCTCACAGTAGTACATGTAACTGAAGTGTGAATGAGCTTCACACTCATAATTTAAAAATGTGAATGAGCTTCACACTCATAACGTAACTGTGAGTGAGCCTCACAGTAGTAACTCAAGTGTGAGTGAGCCTCACACTCGTAATTTTTAATGTGAATGAGCTTCACACTCGTAACATAACGGTGAATGAGCCTCACAGTGGTAACTCAAGTGTGAATGAGCTTCACACCCGTAGCGTAACTGTGAGTGAGCCTCACAGTAGTAACTCAAGTGTGAGTGAGCCTCACACTCGTAATTTTTAATGTGAATGAGCTTCACACTGTGAGTGAGCAGATAACACAGAGCAGCCCCAACCCAGCCCTAGCCCTAGCTCAGCCTTATGGAACCGACTACAGCCCTAGGCGTACCGTTACTATAGTAAAGCACACGCCATAACTAGCGTAACAATGCTGTTACTAGGATAGGTACGCCGTTACTAAGAGAAGCACGCTCCCATTTAAAGCCCGTCGACCGAGTATCACACACAAACAACTAATAATACTCACCGTGAGATGGTCGCCGCAGTACAGACCCGAATTATCTTCGGTACAGAAGCGCCTACCAGCGAAGAACAAGCCTCCCAGACGTTCCACCAAGACGACACGATAGCGAGCCAGAATCCCGTACGTTAACCGTTCGCCCATCCCCCTAGTTATTATAAGTTAATATGATAACTCCACCCATTGAGCCCCACCCCCAATTTGTTTAGTAATTTGAATATTTATAGCACTGTGAATGCCCATAGCACTATGTGCCAACCAAAAGCTGGGCTCCTCAAAGCAAACCTTAGGCGGGGAGTGGTCCCGCCCTTTCTGTAGTAGGCCACGGGTCGGGAGTTCAAAGGGACCGAAACCCGTGGTCATGCGAGGACCGGAAAGGGTACTCCCCTGAAGACCAGTATTTTTTGAGCATATCTCCCAAAAACAGTAACTAACCGCCCCATCCATTTGAGCCATAAATGCCCCACCCATTTAAGTCATAAATACCACACCCATTTAAGCCATAAAATGCCCCACCCATTTAAGCCATAAATGCCCCACCCATTTAAGCCATAAAATGCCCCATCCATCTAAGCCATAAATGCCCCATCCCCATCTCCCTTTATGTTTTAACTTCACACTTTATGTATGTGTGAAATTTTGAACATCGATGTGCCAGCGGTGTTGGTGCTCCCCCACTCGACATACAAACACTACATGACTCTACTACATTCTACCATCACTCTACTTGGCTCTACTACACTCTACGATGGGTCTACTTGGCTCTACTTGACTCTACTACACTATATCATTGCTAGACCTGGCTCTACTTGTCACTACTACACTCTACCTTGGCTCTACTACATCCTACCATGGATCCACGTGACTCTACTTGACTCTCCTACACACTACCATGGCTCTACCTTGCTCTACTACATTCTACCATGGCTGTACTTGACTCTACATGATTCTACTATATTCTACCATCGCTCTACTTGACTCTACTTGATTCTACTGCACTCCACCATGGCTCTACTTGGCTCTACTTGAGTCCACTACACTCTACCTTGGCTCTACTTGGCTCTACTTGACTCTACTACACTCTACCATGGTTCTACTCCATTGTATATCATGGCTCTACTTCACACTATATGACTCTACTATATTCTACCATGGCTCTACTTGACACTACTACACACTACCATGGCTCAACTTGGCTGTACTTGACTCTACTACACTCTACCATGGCTCTACTACATTCTACCATGGCTCCACGTGACTCTACGTGACTCTACTGCATTCTACCATAGCTCTACTTGATCTCTGTATGCCTCTACTACATTCTACCATGGCTGTATTTGACTCTACTACATTCTGCCATGGCTCTACTTGAATCTACTTGACTGCACTACACCCAACCTTGGCTCTACTACATTCTACCATGGATCTACTTGACACTACATGATTCTACTAAATGCTACCATGGCTCTTCTTGACTGTACTTGACTGTCCTACATTCTACCATTGCTCTACTTGGCGTACCAATGCTCTACTTGGCTCTACTACACTCTACCATAGCTCTACTTGGCTCTACTTGACTCTACTACACTCTCCCATGGCTCTACTTGTCTCTACTTGACTGTACTACACTCTACCATGTCTCTACTACATTCTACCATGGATCCACGTGACTCTACTTGACTCTACTACATTCTAGGATAGCTCTACTTGACTCTCTATACCTCTACTACATTCTACCATGGCTCTACTTGACTCTACTTCACTGTACTACACTCTACGTTGGCTCTACTACATTCTACCATGTCTCCACGTGACTCTACTTGACTCTACTGCATTCTAACATGGCTCTACTTGGCTCTACATGACTCTACTACATGCTACCGTGGGTCTACGTGGCTCTACCTGACTCTACTAGACTCTACCTTGGCTCTACTCCATAGTACCATGTCTCTACTTGACACTACATGACTCTACTACATGACTCTACTACATTCTACCATGGCTCTACTTCACTCTACTTGACTCTACTACACTCTACCATGACTCTACTTGGCTCTACGTGACTCTACCACACTCTACCGTAGCTCTACTTTGCTCTACTTGACTCTACTGCACTCTACGATGGCTCTACTTGGCTCTACTTGACTCTACTACACTGTATCATTGCTAGACCTGGCTCTACTTGTCTCTACTACACTGTACCTTGGCTCTACTACATCCTACCATGGATCCACGTGACTCTACTTGACTCTCCTACACACTACCATGGCTCTACATTGCTCAACTGCATTCTACCATGCATCTACTTGACTCCACATGACTTTACTACATTCTACCATGGCTCTACTTGTCTTTACTTGACTCTACTACACTCTACCATGGCTCTACTTGGCTCTACTTGACTCTACTACACTCTACCTTGGCACTACTTGGATCTACTTGACTCTACTACACTCTACCATGTCTCTACTACATTCTACCATGGCTCCACGTGACTCTACGTGACTCTACTACATTCTACCATAGCTCTACTTGACTCTGTATTCCTCTACTACATTCTACTATGCCTCTTCTTCACTCTACTTGACTCTCCTACACTCTCCCATTGCTCTACTTGGCTCTACTTGACTCTACTACACTCTACCATGGCTCTATCTGGCTCTACGTGACTCTACTACACTCTACCATGGCTCTACTCCATTGTATATCATGTCTCTACTTCATACTACATGACTCTACTACATTCTACCATGGCTCTACTTGAATTTACTACACCTTACCATGGCTCTACTCCATTGTACCATGGCTCTACTTGATACTACATGATTGTACTGAATTCTACCATGGCTCTTCTTGACTCTACTTGACTTTCCTACACTCTACCATTGCTCTACTTGGCTCTAGTACACTCTACCATGGCTCTACTTGGCTCTACTTGACTCTACTACACTCTACCATGGAACTACTTGGCTCTACTTGACTCTACTACACCCTACCATGTCTCTACTACATTCTACCATGGCTCCACGTGACTCTACGTGACTCTACTACATTCTACCATAGCTCTACTTGACTCTGTATGACTCTACTGCATTCTACCATGGCTCTACCTGGCTATACTACATTCTACCATGGCTCTACTTGGCACTACATGACTCTACTACATGCTGCCGTGGCTCTACTTGGCTCTACATGACTCTACTACACTCTACCATGTCTCTACTACATTCTACCATGGCTCCACTTGACTCTACGTGACTCTACTACATTCTACCATAGCTCTACTTGACTCTGCATGCCTCTACTACATTCTACCATGGCTCTACTTGACGCTAGTTGACTCTACTACATTCTGCCATGGATCTATTTGACTCTACTTGACAATACTACACTCTACCTTGGCTCTACTACATTCAACCATGGCTCCACATGACTCTACTTGACTCTACTGCATTCTACCATAGCTCTACCTGGCTCTACTACATTCTACCATGGCTCTACTTGGCTCTATTTGACTCTACTACATTCTGCCATGGCTCTACTTGACTCTACTTGACTGTACTACACTCTACCTTGGCTCTACTCTATCGCACTTTGGCTCTACTTGACTCTACTACACTATATCATTGCTAGACCTGGCTCTACTTGTCTCTACTACACTCTACCTTGGCTCTACTACATCCTACCATGCATCCACGTGACTGTACTTGACTCTCTTACACTCTACCATGGCTCTACCTTGCTCTACTACATTCTACCATGGCTCTACTTGACTCTACTTGACTCTACTACACTCTACCATGGATCTACTTGGCTCTACTTGAGTCCACTACACTCTACCATGGCTCTACTTGAGTCCACTACACCCTACTTTCTCTCTACTTGGTTCTATGTGACTCTACATTACTCTACCATGGCTCTACTTGGCTCTACTTGACTCTACTACACTCTACCATGTCTCTACTACATTCTACCATGGCTCTACGTGACTCTATGTGACTCTACTGCATTCTACCATAGCTCTACTTGACTCTGTATGCCTCTACTATATTCTACCATGGCTCTACTTGACTCTACTTGACTCTACTACATTCTGCCATGGCTGTACTTGACTCTACTTGATTGTACTACACTCTACCTTTCCTCTACTACATTCTAACATGGCTCCACGTGACTCTACTTGACTCTACTACACACTACAATGGCTCTAGCATGGCTCTACTTGGCACTACATGATTCTACTAAATGCTAGCATGGCTCTTCTCGACTCTACTTGACTCTCCTACACTCTACCATTGCTCTACTTGGCTCTACTACACTCTACCATGGCTCTACTTGGCTCTACTTGACACTACTACACTTTACCATAGCTCTGCTTGACTCTGTATACCTCTACTACATTCTACCATGGCTCTATTTGACTCTACTTGACTGTACTGCACTCTACCTTGGTTCTACTACATTCTACCTTGGCTCCACGTGACTCTACTTGACTCCACTGCATTCTACCGTGGCTCTTCCTGGCTCTACTACATTGTACCGTGGCTCTACGTGGCTCTACCTGACTCTACTACACTCTACCATGGCTCTACTTGGCTCTACGTGACTCTATAGCACACTCTACCGTGGCTCTACTTGGCTCTACTTGACTCTACTACACTCTACCATGTCTGTACTCCATTGTACAATGGCTCTACTTGACACTACATGACTCTACTACATTCTACCATCACTCTACTTGGCTCTACTATACACACTACGATGGCTCTACTTGGCTCTACTTGACTCTACTACACTATATCATTGCTAGACCTGGCTCTACTTCTCTCTACTACATTCTACCTTGGCTCTACTACATCCTACCATGGATCCACGTGACTCTACTTGACTCTCCTACACACTAGCATGGCTCTACCTTGCTCTACTACATTCTACCATGGCTCTACTTGACTCTACATGATTCTACTACATTCTACCATCGCTCTACTTGACTCTACTTGATTCTACTGCACTCTACTATGGCTCTACTTGGCTCTACTTGAGTCCACTACACTCTACCTTGGCTCTACTTGGCTCTACTTGACTCTACTACACTCTACCATGGTTCTACTCCATTGTATATCATGGGTCTACTTCACACTATATGACTCTACTACATTCTACCTTGGCTCTACTAGACACTACTACACACTACCATGGCTCAACTTGGCTGTAGTTGACTCTACTACACTCTACCATGGCTCTACTACATTCTACCATGGCTCAACGTGACTCTCCGTGACTCTACTGCATTCTACCATAGCTCTACTTGATCTCTGTATGCCTGTACTACATTCTACCATGGCTCTACTTGACTCTACTTCACTCTACTACATTCTGCCATGGCTCTACTTGACTCTACTTGACTGCACTACACTCAACCTTGGCTCTACTACATTCTACCATGGCTCTACTTGACACTACATGATTGTACTAAATGGTACCATGGCTCTTCTTGACTCTACTTGACTCTCCTACACTCTACCATTGCTCTACTTGGCGTACCAATGCTCTACTTGGGTCTACTACACTCTACTATAGCTCTACTTGGCTCTACGTGACTCTACTACACTCTACCATGGCTCTACTTGTCTCTACTTGACTGTACTACACTCTACCATGTCTCTACTACATTCTGCCATGGCTCCACGTGACTCTACTTGACTCTACTACATTCTACGATAGCTCTACTTGACTCTGTATACCTCTACTACATTCTACCATGGCTCTACTTGACTCTGCTTGACTGTGCTACACTCTACGTTGGTTCTACTAAACTCTACCATGTCTCCACGTGGCTCTACTTGAATCTACTGCATTCTACCATGGCTCTACCTGGCTCTACTACATTCTACCATGGCTCTACTTGGCTCTACATGACTCTACTTCATGCTACCGTGGGTCTACGTGGCTCTACCTGACTCTACTAGACTCTGCCTTGTCTCTGCTCCATAGTACCATGTCTCTACTTGACACTACATGACTCTACTACATTCTACCATGGCTCTACTTGACTCTACTTGACTCTACTACACTCTACCATGACTCTACTTGGCTCTACGTGACTCTACCACACTCTACCGTAGCTCTACTTGGCTCTACTTGACTCCACTGCACTCTACTATGGCTCTACTTGGGTCTACTTGAGTCCACTACACTCTACCTTGGCTCTACTTGGCTCTACTACACTCTACCATGGCTCTACTCCAATGTATATCATGGCTTTACTTCACACTATATGACTCTACTACATTCTACCATGGCTCTATTTGACTCTACTACACTCTACCACGTGTCTACTCCATTGTACCATGGCTCTACTTGACACTACATGATTCTATTGAATTCTGCCATCGCTCTTCTTGACTCTACTTCACTCTACCTTGGCACTACTTGGCTCTACTTGACTCTACTACACTCTACCATGTCTCTACTACATTCTACCATGGCTCCACGTGACTCTACGTGACTCTACTACATTCTACCATAGCTCTACTTGACTCTGTATTCCTCTACTACATTCTAACATGCCTCTTCTTCACTCTACTTGACTCTCCTACACTCTCCCATTGCTCTACTTGGCTCTACTACACTCTACCATGGCTCTACCTGGCTCTACGTGACTCTACTACACTCTTCCATGGCTCTACTTGACTCTACTACACTCTACCATGGCTCTACTCCATTGTATATCATGGCTCTACTTCACACTACACGACTCTACTACATTCTACCATGGCTCTACTTGACTCTACTACACTCTACCATGGCTCTACTGCATTGTACCATGGCTCTACTTGACACTACATGATTCTACTGAATTCTACCATGGCTCTTCTTGACTCTACTTGACTCTACTACACTCTACCATGTCTCTACTTCATTCTACCATAGCTCCACGTGACTCTACGTGACTCTACTACATTCAACCATAGCTCTACTTGACTCTGTATGACTCTACTGCATTCTACCATGGCTCTCCCTGGCTATACTACATTCTACCATGGCTCTACTTGGTACTACATGACTCTACTACATGCTGCCGTGGCTCTACTTGGCTCTACATGTCTCTACTACATTCTACCATGTCTCTACTACATTCTACCATGGCTCCACGTGACTCTACGTGACTCTACTACATTATACCATAGCTCTACTTGACTCTGTATGCCTCTACTACATTCTACCATGGCTCTACTTGACGCTAGTTGACTCTACTACATTCTGCCATGGCTCTATTTGACTCTACTTGACTATACTACACTCTACCTTGGCTCTACTACATTCTACCATGGCTCCACGTGACTCTACTTGACTCTACTGGATTCTACCACGGCTCTACCTGGCTCTACTACATTCTACCATGGCTCTACTTGGCTCTGTTTGACTCTACTACATTCTGCCATGGCTTTACTTGACTCTACTTGACTGTACTACACTCTACCTTGGCTCTACTCTATTGCACTATGGCTCTACTTGACACTACATGACTCTACTACATTCTTCCATGGTTCTGCTTCACTCTATTACACTGTACGATGCCTCTACTTGGCTCTACTTGACTCTACTACAATATATCATTGCCAGACCTGACTCTACTTGTCTCTACTACACTCTACCTTGGCTCTACTACATCCTACCAAGGATCCACGTGACTCTACTTGACTCTACTACACTCTACCATGTCTCCTCTACATTCTACCGTGGCTCCACGGGACTCTTCGTGACTCTACTGCATTCTCCATAGTTTTAATTGACTCTGTACACCTCTACTACGTTCTACCATGGTTCTACTTGACTCTACTTGGATGTACTACACTCTACCTTGTCTCTACTACATTCTACCATGGCTCCACGTGACTCTACTTGACTCTGCTGCGTTCTACCATGCCTCTACATGGCTCTTCTACATTCTACCATGGCTCTACTTGGCTCTATATGACTCTACTTCATCCTACCTTTGCTCTACTTGACTCTACTACACTCTACCATGGCTCTACTCCATAGTACCATGGCTCTAATTGACACTACATGACTCTACTACATTCTACCATGGCTCTACTTGGCTCTACTATACTCTACGATGGCTCTACTTGGCTCTACTTGACTCTGTATGCCTCTACTACATTCTACCATGGCTCTTCTTGACTCTACTTGGCTCTCCTACACTCTGCCATTGTTCTAATTGGCTCTACTTGGCTCTACTACACTCTACCATGGCTCTACTTGGCTCTACTTGACTCTACTACACTCTACCATGGCTCTACTTGATTCTACTTGGCTCTACTACACTCTACCATGGCTCTACTTGGCTCTACCTGACTCTACTACACTCTACCATGGCTCTACTTGATTCTACTTGACACTACTACATTCTGCCATGGCTCTACTTGACTCTACTTGACTGTACTGCACTCTACCTTGGCTCTACTCCATTGTACCATGGCTCTACTTGACACTATATGACTCTACTACATTCTACCATGGTTCTACTTGACTCTACTACACTCTACGATGCATCTACTTGGCTCTACTTGACTCTACTACACTATATCATTGCTAGACCTGGCTCTACTTGTCTCTACTACACTCTACCTTGAGTCTACTACATTCTACCAAGGATGCACGTGACTCTATACTTGACTCTACTACACACTACCATGGCTCTACCTGGTTCTACTACATTCTACCATGGCTCTACTTGACTCTACCTGAATCTACTACATTCTACCATGGCTCTACTTGACTCTACTTGAGTCCACTAAACCCTACCTTGGCTCTACTTGGCTCTACATGACTGTACTACACTCTACCATGGCTCTAGTTGGCTCTACTTGACTCTACTACATTCTGCCATGGCTCTACTTTACTCTACTTGACTGTACTACACTCTACCTTGGCTCTACTACATTCTACTATGGCTCCACGTGACTCTACTTGACTCTGCTGCATTCTACCATGACTCTACCTGACTCTACTACATTCTACCATGGTCCTACTTGACTCTACTAAACTCTATCATGGGTCTACTTCATTGCACCATGGCTCTACTTGACACTACATGACCCTACTACATTCTACAATGGTTCTACTTCACTCTACTACACTCTACGATGGCTCTTCTACATTCTACCATCGATCCACGTGACTCTAGTTGACTCTCCTACACTCTACCTTGGCTCTACCTTGCTCTACTACATTCTACCATGGCTCTACTTGACTCTACTTGACTCTACTACACTCTACCATGGCTCTACTTGGCTCTACTTGAATCCAGTACACTCTACCATGGCTCTACTTAATTCTACTTGACTCTACTACATTCTCCCATGGATCTACTTGACTCTACTTGACTGTACTGCACTCTACCTTGGCTCTACTCCATTGTACCATGGCTCTACTAGACTCTACTTGACTCTACTACACTCTACCATGGCTCTATTTGGCTCTACTTGAGTCCACTACACTCTACCTTGGCCCTACTTGGCTCTACTTGACTCTACTACATTCTACCATGGCTCTACTCCATTGTATATCATGGCTCTACTTCACACTACATGACTCTACTACATTCTACCATGGCTCTACTTGACTCTACTTGACTGTACTACACTCTACCATGGCTCTACTTGGCTCTACTTGATTCTACTACACTCTACCATGTCTCTACTACATTCTACCATGGCTCCACATGACTCTACGTGACCCTACTGCATTTTACCATAGCTGTACTTGACTCTGTATGCCTCTACTACATTCTACCA
This sequence comes from Agelas oroides, assembly GCA_949130485.1. Taxonomy (NCBI): domain Eukaryota; kingdom Metazoa; phylum Porifera; class Demospongiae; order Agelasida; family Agelasidae; genus Agelas; species Agelas oroides. The sequence continues at coordinate 2,870,500 of OX422196.1, read as the reverse complement.
TGGCTCTACTTGACTCTACTTGACTCTACTACATTCTGCGATGGCTCTACTTGACTCTACTTGACTCTACTACACTCTACCTTCGCTCTGCTACATTCTAACATAGCTCCACGTGACTCTACTTGACTCTACTACACACTACCATGGCTCTACCATGGCTCTACCATGATTCTACGTTGCTCTACTTCATTCTACCATGGCTCTACTTGGCACTACATGATTCTACGAAATGCTAGCAATGCTCTTCTTGACTCTACTTGACTCTCCTACACTCTACCATTGCTCTACTTGGCTCTACTACACTCTACCATGGCTCTACTTGGCTCTACTTGACTCTACTACACCCTGCCATGGCTCTACTTGTCTCTACTTGACTGTACTACACACTACCATGTCTCTACTACGTTCTGCCATGGCTCCACGTGACTCTACTTGACTCTACTACATTCTACGATAGCTCTACTTGACTCTGTATACATCTACTACATTCTACCATGGCTCTACTTGACTCTACTTGACTTTACTACACTCTACCTTGTCTCTACTGCATTCTACGATGGCTCCACATGACTTTACTTGACTCTACTGCATTGTACCATGGCTCTACCTCGCTCTACTACATTCTACCATGGCTCTACTTGGCTCTACATGACTCTACTACATACTACCGTGGCTCTACCTGACTCTACTACACTCTACCATGGCTCTACTCCATAGTACCATGTCTCTACTTGACACTACATGACTCTACTACATTCTACCATGGCTCTACTTGGCTCTACTACACTCTACGATGGCTCTACGTGGCTCTATTTGACTCTACTACAATATATCATTGCTAGACCTGGCTCTACTTGTCTCTACTACACTCTACCTTTGGTCTTCTACATCCTACCATGGATCCACGTGACTCTACTTCACTCTCCTACACTCTACCATGGCTCTACCTTGCTCTACTACATTCTACCATGGCTCTACTTGACTCTACATGACTCTACTACATTCTACCATGGCTCTACTTGACTCTATTTGACTCTACTTGACTCTACTACATTCTACCCTTGCTCTACTTGGCTCTGCTTGAGTCCACAACATTCTACCTTGGCTCTACTTGGCTCTACTTCACTTTACTACACTCTACCATGGCTCTACTCCATTGTATATCATGGCTCTACTTCACACTACATGACTCTACTACATTCTACCATGGCTCTACTTCACTCTGCTACTCTCTACCATGGCTCAAATTGGCTCTACTTGACTCTACTACACTCTAACATAGCTCTACTACATTCTACCATGGCTCCACGTGACTCTACGTGACTCTACTGCATTCTACCATAGCTCTCCTTGACTCTGTATGCCTCTACTACATTCTACCATGATTCTACTTGACTCTACTTGACTCTACTTGACTGTAGTACACTCTACCTTGGTTCTACTACAATCTAACGCGGCTCCACGTGACTCTACTACACACTACCATGGCTCTACCTTGCTCTACTACATTCTACCATGGCTCTACTTGGCTCTATTTGACTCTACTACATTCTGCCATGGCTCTATTTGACCCTACTTGACCGTACTACACTCTACCTTGGCTCTACTACATTCTACCATGGCTCCACGTGACTCTACTTGACTCTACTGCATTCTACCATGGTTCTACGTGGCTCTACTACATTCTACCACGGCTCTACATGGCTCTATTTGACTCTACTACATTCTGCCATGGCTCTACTTGACTCTACTTGACTGTACTACACTCTACCTTGGCTCTACTCTATTGCACAATTCCTCTACTTGACACTACATGACTCTACTACATTCTTCCATGGTTCTACTTGACTCTACTACATTCTACGATACCTCTACTTGGCTCTACTTGACTCTACTACATTATATCATTGCCAGACCTGACTCTACTTTTCTCTACTACACTCTACCTTGGCTCTACTACATCCTACCAAGGATTCACGTGACTCTACTTGACTCTACTGCACTCTACCATGGCTCTACCTGGTTCTACTACATTCTACCATGGCTCTACTTGACTCTACATGACTCTACTACATTCTACCATGGCTCTACTTGATTCTACTTGACTCTACTTCACTCTACCATGGCTCTACTTGGCTCTACTTGAGTCCACTACACCCTACCTTGGCTCTACTTGGTTCTATGTGACTCTCCTACACTCTACCATGGCTCTACCTTGCTCTACTACATTCTACCATGGCTCTTCTTGACTCTACATGACTCTACTACATTCTACCATGGCTCTACTTGATTCTACTTGACTCTACTTCACTCTACGACGGCTCTACTTAGCTCTACTTGAGTCCACTACACCCTACCATGGCTCTACTTGACACTACATGACTCTACTACACTCTACCATGGCTCTACTTGGATCTACTTGAGTCCACTACACTCTACCTTGGCTCTACTTGGCTCTACTTGACTCTACTACACTCTACCATGGCTCTACTCCATTGTATATCATGGCTCTACTTCACACTACATGACTCTACTACATTCTACCATGGCTCTACTTGACTCTACTTGACTGTACTACACTCTACCATGGCTCTACTTGGCCCTACTTGATTCTACTACACTCTACAATGTCTCTACTACATTCTACCATGGCTCCACATGACTCTACGTGAATCTACTGCATTCTACCATAGCTCTACTTGACTCTGTATGCCTCTACTACATTCTAACATGGCTCCACGTGACTCTACTTGACTCTACTACACACTACCATGGCTCTACCACGGCTCTACAATGGCTCTACGTTGCTCTACTACATTCTACCATGGCTCTACTTTGCACTAGATGATTCTACGAAATGCTAGCAATGCTCTTCTTGACTCTATTTGACTCTCCTACTCTCTACCATTGCTCTACTTGGCTCTACTATACTCTACCATGGCTCTACTTCGCTCTACTTGACTCTACTACACTCTACCATGGCTCTACTTGTCTCTACTTTACTGTACTACACTCTACCATGTCTCTACTACATTCTGCCATGGCGCCACGTGACTCTACTTGACTCTACTACATTCTACGATAGCTCTACTTGACTCTATTTACCTCTACTACATTCTACCATGGTTCTACTTCACTCTACTTGACTGTACTACACCCTACCTTGTCTCTACTACATTCTACCATGGCTCCACGTGACTCTACTTGACTCTACTGCATTCTACCATCGCTCTACCTGGCTCTACTACATTCTACCCTGGCTCTACTTGGCTCTACATGACTCTACTACATACTACCGTGGCTCTACGCGGCTCTACCTGACTCTACTACACTCTACCATGGCTCTACTGCATATTACCATGTCTCTACTTGACACTACATGACTCTACTACATTGCTCTACTTGGCTGTACTTGACTCTACTACACTCTACCATGACTCTACTTGGCTCTACGTGACTCTACCACACTCTACCGTGGCTCTACTTGGCTCTACTTGACTCTACTACACTCTACCATGGCTCTACTCCATTGTACCATGGCTCTACTTGACACTACATGACTCTACTACATTCTACCATGGCTCTACTTGGCTCTACTACACTCTACGATGGCTCTACTTGGCTCTACTTGAGTCCACTACACCCTACCATGGCTCTACTTGACAGTACATGACTCTACTACACTCTACCATGGCTCTACTTGGCTCTACTTGAGTCCACTACACTCTACCTTGGCTATACTTGGCTCTACTTGACTCTACTACACTCTACCATGGCTCTACTCCATTGGATATCATGGCTCTACTTCACACTACATGAATCTACTACATTCTACCATGGCTCTACTTGACTCTACTTGACTGTACTACACTCTACCATGGCTCTACTTGGCTCTACTTGATTCTACTACACTCTACCATGTCTCTACTACATTCTACCATGGCTCCATATGACTCTACGTGACTCTACTGCATTCTACCATAGCTCTACTTGACTCTGTATGCCTCTAGTACATTCTACCATGGCTCTACTTGACTCTACTTGACTGTACTACACTCTACCTTTGCTCTGCTACATTCTAACATGTCTCCATGTGACTCTACTTGACTCTACTACACACTACCATGGCTCTACCACGGCTCTACCATGGCTCTACGTTGCTGTACTACATTCTACCATGGCTCTACTTGGCACTACATGATTCTACGAAATGCTAGCAATGCTCTTCTTGACTCTACTTGACTCTCCTACTCTCTACCATTGCTCTACTTGGCTCTACTACACTCTACCTTGGCTCTACTTGGCTCTACTTGACTCTACTACACTCTACCATGGCACTACTACATTCTGCCATGGCTCCACGTGACTCTACTTGACTCTACTACATTCTACGATAGCTCTACTTGACTCTGTATACCTCTACTACATTCTTCCATGGCTCTACTTGACTCTACTTGACTGTACTACACTCTACCTTGTCTCTACTACATTCTACCATGGCTCCATGTGACTCTACTTGACTCTACTGCATTGTACCATGACTCTACCTGGCTCTACTACATTCTACCATGTCTCTACTTGACACTACATGACTCTACTACATTGCTCTACTTGGCCCTACTTGACTCTACTACACTCTACCATGGCTCTACTCCATTGTACCATGGCTGTACTTGACACTACATGACTCTACTACATTCTACCATGGGTCTACTTGGCTCTACTACACTCTACGATGTCTCTACTTGGATCTACTTGATTCTACTACAAGATGTCATTGCTAAACCTGGCTCTACTTGTCTCTACTACACTCTACCTTTGGTCTACTACATCCTACCATGGATCCACGTGACTCTATTTGACTCTCCTACACTCTACCATGGCTCTACCTTGCTCTACTACATTCTACCATTGCTCTCCTTGCCTCTACATGACTCTACTACATTCTACCATGGCTCTACTTGACTCTACTTGACTCTACTACCCTCTACCCTGCCTCTACTTGGCTGTACTTGAGTCCACTACATTCTACCTTGGCTCTACTTCACTCTACTACACTCTACCATGGCTCAAATTGGCTCTACTTGACTCTACTACACTCTACCATGGCTCTACTACATTCTACCATGGCTCCACGTGACTCTACGTGACTCTACTGCATTCTACCATAGCTCTACTTGACTCTGTATGCCTCTACTACATTCTACCATGGTTCTACTTGATTCTACTTGACTCTACTTGACTGTAGTACATTCTACCTTGGTTCTACTGCATTCTAACGTGGCTCCACGTGACTCTACTTGACTCTACTACACACTACCATGGCTATACCTTGCTCTACTACATTCTACCATGGCTCTACTTGACACTACATGATTCTACTACATGCTACCATGGCTCTTCTTGACTCTACTTGACTCTCCTACACTCTACCGTAGCTCTCCTTGACTTTACTACACTCTAACATCGCTCTACTTGTCTCTACTTGACTGTACTACACTCTACCATGTCTCTACTACATTCTACCATGGCTCCACGTGACTCTACTTGACTCTACCACACTCTACGATGGCTCTACTACATCCTACCATGGATCCACGTGACTCTACTTGACTCTCCTACACTCTACCATGGCTCTACCTTGCTCCACTACATTCTACCATTGCTCTACGTAACTCTACATGACTCTACTACATTCTACCGTGGCTCTACTTGACTCTACTTGACTCTACTACACTCTACCCTGCCTCTACTTGGCTGTACTTGAGTCCACTACATTCTATGTTGGCTCTACTTCACTCTACTACACTCTACCATGGCTCAAATTGGCTCTACTTGACTCTACTACACTCTACCATGGCTCTAGTACATTCTACCATGGCTCCACGTGACTCTACGTGACTCCACTGCATTCTACCATAGGTCTATTTGACTCTGTATGCCTCCACTACATACTACCATGGTTCTAGTTGACTCTACTTGAATCTACTTGAGTGTACTACATTCTACCTTGGTTCTACTGCATTCTAACGTGGCTCCACGTGACTCTACTTGACTCTACTATACACTACCATGGCTATACCTTGCTCTACTACATTCTACTATGGCTCTACTTGACACTACATGATTTTACTAGATGCTACCATGGCTCCTCTTGACTCTGCTTGTCTCTCCTACACTCTACCGTAGCTCTCCTTGACTTTACTACACTCTACCATCTCTCTACTTGTCTCTACTTGACTGTACTACACTCCACCATGTCTCTACTACATTCTACCATGGCTCCACGTGACTCTACTTGACTCTACTACATTCTACGATAGCTCTACTTGACTCTGTATACCTCTACCACATTCTACCATGGCTCTACTTGACTCTACTTGAATCTAGTACACTCTACCATGGCTCTACTTGATTCTACTTGACTCTACTACATTCTTCCATGGCTCTACTTGACTCTACTTGACTGTACTGCACACTACCTTGGCTCTACTCCATTGTACCATGGCTCTACTTGACACTACATGACTCTACTACATTCTACCATGGTTCTACTTGACTCTACTACACTATATCATTGCTAGACCTGGCTCTATTTGTCTCTACTACACTCTACCTTGGCTCTACTACATTCTACCATGGATGCACGTGACTCTATACTTGACTCTACAACACACTACCATGGCTCTACCTGGTTCTACTACATTCTACCATGGCTCTACTTGACTCTACATGAGTCTACTACATTCTACCATGGCTCTACTTGACTCTACTTGAGTCCACTAAACCCTACCTTGGCTCTACTTGGCTCTACGTGACTGTACTACACCCTACCATGGCTCTACTTGGCTCTACTTGATTCTACTACACTCTACCATGTCTCTACTACATTCTACCATGGCTCCACGGGACTCTACGTGACTCTACTGCATTCTACCATAGTTCTACTTGACTCTGTATGCCTCTACTACATTCTACCATGGTTCTACTTGATTCTACTTGACTCTACTTGACTGTAGTACATTCTACCTTGGTTCTACTGCATTCTAACGTGGCTCCACGTGACTCTACTTGACTCTACTACACACTACCATGGCTATACCTTGCTCTACTACATTCTACCATGGCTCTACTTGACACTACATGATTCTACTAGATGCTACCATGGCTCTTCTTGACTCTACTTGACTCTCCTACACTCTACCGTAGCTCTCCTTGACTTTACTACACTCTAACATCGCTCTACTTGTCTCTACTTGACTGTACTACACTCTACCATGTCTCTACTACATTCTACCATGGCTCCACGTGACTCTACTTGACTGTACTACATTCTACGATAGCTCTACTTGACTCTGTATACCTCTACTACATTCTACCATGACTCTACTTGACTCTACTTGAATCTAGTACACTCTACCATGGCTCTACTTGATTCTACTTGACTCTACTACATTCTGCCATGGCTCAACTTGACTCTACTTGACTGTACTGCACACTACCTTGGCTCTACTCCATTGTACCATGGCTCTACTTGACACTACATGACTCTACTACATTCTACCATGGTTCTACTTGACTCTACTACACTATATCATTGCTAGACCTGGCTCTATTTGTCTCTACTACACTCTACCTTGGCTCTACTACATTCTACCATGGATGCACGTGACTCTATACTTGACTCTACAACACACTACCATGGCTCTACCTGGTTCTACTACATTCTACCATGGCTCTACTTGACTCTACATGAGTCTACTACATTCTACCATGGCTCTACTTGACTCTACTTGAGTCCACTAAACCCTACCTTGGCTCTACTTGGCTCTACGTGACTGTACTACACTCTACCATGGCTCTACTTGGCTCTACTTGATTCTACTACACTCTACCATGTCTCTACTACATTCTACCATGGCTCCACGGGACTCTACGTGACTCTACTGCATTCTACCATAGTTCTACTTGACTCTACTTGACTCTACTGCATTCTGCCATGGCCACTACAGTCTACCTTGGCTCTACTACATTCTTCCGTGGCTCCACATGACTCTACATGACTCTACTACATTCTACCACGGCTCTACTTGACTCTACCACACTCTACGATGGCTCTACTATATCCTACCATGGATCCACGTGACTCTACTTGACTCTCCTACACTCTACCATGGCTCTACCTTGCTCCACTACATTCTACCATTGCTCTACGTGACTCTACATGACTCTACTACATTCTACCGTGGCTCTACTTGACTCTACTTGACTCTACTACACTCTACCCTGCCTCTACTTGGCTGTACTTGAGTCCACTACATTCTATGTTGGCTCTACTTCACTCTACTACACTCTACCATGGCTCAAATTGGCTCTACTTGACTCTACTACACTCTACCATGGCTCTAGTACATTCTACCATGGCTCCACGTGACTCTACGTGACTCTACTGCATTCTACCATAGGTCTATTTGACTCTGTATGCCTCCACTACATACTACCATGGTTCTAGTTGACTCTACTTGAATCTACTTGAGTGTACTACATTCTACCTTGGTTCTACTGCATTCTAACGTGGCTCCACGTGACTCTACTTGACTCTACTATACACTACCATGGCTATACCGTGCTCTACTACATTCTACTATGGCTCTACTTGACACTACATGATTTTACTAGATGCTACCATGGCTCCTCTTGACTCTGCTTGACTCTCCTACACTCTACCGTAGCTCTCCTTGACTTTACTACACTCTACCATCTCTCTACTTGTCTCTACTTGACTGTACTACACTCCACCATGTCTCTACTACATTCTACCATGGCTCCACGTGACTCTACTTGACTCTACTACATTCTACGATAGCTCTACTTGACTCTGTATACCTCTACCACCTTCTACCATGGCTCTACTTGACTCTACTTGACTGTACTACACACTACGTTGGCTCCACTTGGACCTACTTGACTCTACTAAACTCTACCATGGCTCTACTTGACTCTATTTGACTCTACTACAGTCTACCATGGACCTACTTGGATCGACTTGACTGTACTACATTCTACCATAGTTCTACTTGTCTCTATATGACTCTACTGCATTCTACCATAGCTCTACTTGACTCTGTATGCCTCTACTATATTCTACCGTGGATCTCCTTGACTCTACTTGACTCTCCTACACTTGGCTCTACGTGACTGTACTACACTCTACCATGGCTCTACTTGGGTCTACTTGACTCTACTACACTCTACCATGTCTCTACTACATTCTACCATGGCTCCACGGGACTCTACGTGACTCTACTGCATTCTACCATGGCTCTACTTGATTCTCCTTGACTCTACTACATTCCTCCATGGCTCTACTTGACTCTACTTGACTGTACTACACTCTACCTTGGCTCTACTCCATTGTACCATGTCTCTACTTGACACTACATGACTCTACTACATTCTACCATGGCTCTACTTCGCTCTACTTAAGTCCACTACACTCTACCTTGGCTCTACTTGGCTCTACTTGACTCTACTACACTATACCAAGGCTCTACTCCATTGTATATCATGGCTCTACTTCATACTACACGACTCTACTACATTCTACCATGGCTCTACTTCACTCTACTACTCTCTACCATGGCTCAAATTGGCTCTACTTGACTCTGCTACACACGACCATGGCTCTACTACATTCTACTATGGCTCTACTTCACTCTACTACTCTCTACCATGGCTCAAATTGGCTCTACTTGACTCTACTACACACGACCATGGCTCTACTACATTCTACCATGGCTCCATGTGACTCTACGTGACTCTGTATGCCTCTACTACATTCTACCATGATTCTACTTGACTGTACTTGACTCTACTTGACTGTACTACACTCTACCTTGGTTCTACTGCATTCTAACGTGGCTCCATGTGACTCTACTTGACTCTACTACACACTACCATGGCTCTACCTTGCTCTACTACATTCTACCATGGCTCTACATGGCTCTATTTGACTCTACTACATTGTGCCATGGCTCTACTTGACCCTACTTGACCATACTACACTCTACCTTGGCTCTACTACATTCTACCATGGCTCCACGTGACTCTACTTGACTCTACTGCATTCTACCATGGCTCTACCTGGCTCTACTACATTCTACCATGGCTCTACTTGGCTCTATTTGACTCTACTACATTCTTCCAAGGCTCTACTTGACTGTACTTGACTGTACTAACCTCTACCTTGGCTCTACTCTATTGCACTATGGCTCTACTTGACACTACATGACTCTACTACATTCTTCCATGGTTCTACTTGACTTTACTACACTCTACGATGTCTCTACTTGGTTCTACTTGACTCTACTACATTATATCATTGCAAGACCTGACTCTACTTTTCTCTACTACACTCTACCTTGGCTCTACTACCTCCTACCAAGGATCCACGTGACTCTACTTGACTCTACTACACTCTACCATGTCTCTACCTGGTTCTACTACATTCTACCATGGCTCTACTTGACTCTACATGACTCTACTACATTCTACCATGGCTCTACTTGATTCCACTTGACTCTACTTCACTCTACCATGGCTCTACTTGGCTCTACTTGAGTCCACTACACCCTACCTTGGCTCTACTTGACTCTACTACACTCTACCATGTCTCTACTACATTCTACCATGATTCCACGGGACTCTACGTGACTCTACTGCATTCTACCATATTTCTACTTGACTCTATTTGACTCTACTACATTCTGCCATGGCTCTACTTTACTCTACTTGACTGTACCACACTCTACCTTGGCTCTACTACATTCTTCCATGGCTCCACGTGACTCTACATGACTTTGCTATATTCTACCATGGGTCTACTTGACTCTACTATACTCTACGATGGCTCTACTACATCCTACCATGGATCCACGTGACACTACTTGACTCTCCTCCACTCTACCATGGCTCTTCCTTGCTCTACTACATTCTACCATGGCTGTACTTGACTCTACTTGACTCTATTACACTCTACCATGGCTCTACTTGACTCTACTTGTATCTACTACACTCTACCATGGCTCTACTTGGCTCTAATTGAGTCCACTACACTCTACCTTGGCTCTACTTGGCTCTACTTGACTCTACTACACTCTACCATGGCTCTACTCCATTGTATATCATGGCTCTACTTCATACTACATGACTCTACTACATTCTAACATGGCTCTACTTGACTCTACTTCACTGTACTACACTCTACCGTGGATCTACTTGGCTCTACTTGAGTCCACTACACCCTACCTTCGCTCTACTTGGTTCTACGTGACTCTACTACACTCTACCATGGCTCTACTTGGCTCTACTTGATTCTACTACACTCTACCATGTCTCTAGTACATTCTACCATGGCTCTACTTGACTCTACTTGAGTCCACTAAACCCTACCTTGGCTCTACTTGGCTCTACGTGACTGTACTACACTCTACCATGGCTCTACTTGGCTCTACTTGACTCTACTACACTCTACCATGTCTCTACTACATTCTACCATGGCTCCACATGACTCTACATGACTCTACTGGATTCTACCATAGCTCTACTTGACTCTGTATGCCTCTACTACATTCTACCATGGCTCTACTTGATTCTACTTGACTCTACTATATTCTGCCATGACTATACTTGACTCTACTTGACTGTACTACACTCTACCTTTGCTCTACTACATTCTAACATGGCTCCACGTGACTCTACTTGACTCTACTACACACTACCATGGCTCTTCCATGGCTCTACCATGGCTCTACCTAGCTCTTCTACATTCTACCATGGCTCTACTTGGCACTACATGATTCTACTAAATGCTAGCAATGCTCTTCTTGACTCTACTTGACTCTCCTACACTCTACCATTGCTCTACTTGGGTCTACTACACTCTACCATGGCTCTACTTGGCTCTACTTGACTCTACTACACTCTACCATGGCTCTACTTGTCTCTACTGGACTGTACACCACTCTACCATGTCTCTACTACATTCTGCCATGGCTCCATGTGACTCTACTTGACTCTACTACATTCTACGATAGCTCTACTTGACTCTGTATACCTCTACCACATTCTACCATGGCTCTACTTGACTCTACTTGAATCTAGTACACTCTACCATGGCTCTACTTGATTCTACTTGACTCTACTACATTCTTCCATGGCTCTACTTGACTCTACTTGACTGTACTGCACACTACCTTGGCTCTACTCCATTGTACCATGGCTCTACTTGACACTACATGACTCTACTACATTCTACCATGGTTCTACTTGACTCTACTACACTATATCATTGCTAGACCTGGCTCTATTTGTCTCTACTACACTCTACCTTGGCTCTACTACATTCTACCATGGATGCACGTGACTCTATACTTGACTCTACAACACACTACCATGGCTCTACCTGGTTCTACTACATTCTACCATGGCTCTACTTGACTCTACATGAGTCTACTACATTCTACCATGGCTCTACTTGACTCTACTTGAGTCCACTAAACCCTACCTTGGCTCTACTTGGCTCTACGTGACTGTACTACACCCTACCATGGCTCTACTTGGCTCTACTTGATTCTACTACACTCTACCATGTCTCTACTACATTCTACCATGGCTCCACGGGACTCTACGTGACTCTACTGCATTCTACCATAGTTCTACTTGACTCTGTATGCCTCTACTACATTCTACCATGGTTCTACTTGATTCTACTTGACTCTACTTGACTGTAGTACATTCTACCTTGGTTCTACTGCATTCTAACGTGGCTCCACGTGACTCTACTTGACTCTACTACACACTACCATGGCTATACCTTGCTCTACTACATTCTACCATGGCTCTACTTGACACTACATGATTCTACTAGATGCTACCATGGCTCTTCTTGACTCTACTTGACTCTCCTACACTCTACCGTAGCTCTCCTTGACTTTACTACACTCTAACATCGCTCTACTTGTCTCTACTTGACTGTACTACACTCTACCATGTCTCTACTACATTCTACCATGGCTCCACGTGACTCTACTTGACTGTACTACATTCTACGATAGCTCTACTTGACTCTGTATACCTCTACTACATTCTACCATGACTCTACTTGACTCTACTTGAATCTAGTACACTCTACCATGGCTCTACTTGATTCTACTTGACTCTACTACATTCTGCCATGGCTCAACTTGACTCTACTTGACTGTACTGCACACTACCTTGGCTCTACTCCATTGTACCATGGCTCTACTTGACACTACATGACTCTACTACATTCTACCATGGTTCTACTTGACTCTACTACACTATATCATTGCTAGACCTGGCTCTATTTGTCTCTACTACACTCTACCTTGGCTCTACTACATTCTACCATGGATGCACGTGACTCTATACTTGACTCTACAACACACTACCATGGCTCTACCTGGTTCTACTACATTCTACCATGGCTCTACTTGACTCTACATGAGTCTACTACATTCTACCATGGCTCTACTTGACTCTACTTGAGTCCACTAAACCCTACCTTGGCTCTACTTGGCTCTACGTGACTGTACTACACTCTACCATGGCTCTACTTGGCTCTACTTGATTCTACTACACTCTACCATGTCTCTACTACATTCTACCATGGCTCCACGGGACTCTACGTGACTCTACTGCATTCTACCATAGTTCTACTTGACTCTACTTGACTCTACTGCATTCTGCCATGGCCACTACAGTCTACCTTGGCTCTACTACATTCTTCCGTGGCTCCACATGACTCTACATGACTCTACTACATTCTACCACGGCTCTACTTGACTCTACCACACTCTACGATGGCTCTACTATATCCTACCATGGATCCACGTGACTCTACTTGACTCTCCTACACTCTACCATGGCTCTACCTTGCTCCACTACATTCTACCATTGCTCTACGTGACTCTACATGACTCTACTACATTCTACCGTGGCTCTACTTGACTCTACTTGACTCTACTACACTCTACCCTGCCTCTACTTGGCTGTACTTGAGTCCACTACATTCTATGTTGGCTCTACTTCACTCTACTACACTCTACCATGGCTCAAATTGGCTCTACTTGACTCTACTACACTCTACCATGGCTCTAGTACATTCTACCATGGCTCCACGTGACTCTACGTGACTCTACTGCATTCTACCATAGGTCTATTTGACTCTGTATGCCTCCACTACATACTACCATGGTTCTAGTTGACTCTACTTGAATCTACTTGAGTGTACTACATTCTACCTTGGTTCTACTGCATTCTAACGTGGCTCCACGTGACTCTACTTGACTCTACTATACACTACCATGGCTATACCGTGCTCTACTACATTCTACTATGGCTCTACTTGACACTACATGATTTTACTAGATGCTACCATGGCTCCTCTTGACTCTGCTTGACTCTCCTACACTCTACCGTAGCTCTCCTTGACTTTACTACACTCTACCATCTCTCTACTTGTCTCTACTTGACTGTACTACACTCCACCATGTCTCTACTACATTCTACCATGGCTCCACGTGACTCTACTTGACTCTACTACATTCTACGATAGCTCTACTTGACTCTGTATACCTCTACCACCTTCTACCATGGCTCTACTTGACTCTACTTGACTGTACTACACACTACGTTGGCTCCACTTGGACCTACTTGACTCTACTAAACTCTACCATGGCTCTACTTGACTCTATTTGACTCTACTACAGTCTACCATGGACCTACTTGGATCGACTTGACTGTACTACATTCTACCATAGTTCTACTTGTCTCTATATGACTCTACTGCATTCTACCATAGCTCTACTTGACTCTGTATGCCTCTACTATATTCTACCGTGGATCTCCTTGACTCTACTTGACTCTCCTACACTTGGCTCTACGTGACTGTACTACACTCTACCATGGCTCTACTTGGGTCTACTTGACTCTACTACACTCTACCATGTCTCTACTACATTCTACCATGGCTCCACGGGACTCTACGTGACTCTACTGCATTCTACCATGGCTCTACTTGATTCTCCTTGACTCTACTACATTCCTCCATGGCTCTACTTGACTCTACTTGACTGTACTACACTCTACCTTGGCTCTACTCCATTGTACCATGTCTCTACTTGACACTACATGACTCTACTACATTCTACCATGGCTCTACTTCGCTCTACTTAAGTCCACTACACTCTACCTTGGCTCTACTTGGCTCTACTTGACTCTACTACACTATACCAAGGCTCTACTCCATTGTATATCATGGCTCTACTTCATACTACACGACTCTACTACATTCTACCATGGCTCTACTTCACTCTACTACTCTCTACCATGGCTCAAATTGGCTCTACTTGACTCTGCTACACACGACCATGGCTCTACTACATTCTACTATGGCTCTACTTCACTCTACTACTCTCTACCATGGCTCAAATTGGCTCTACTTGACTCTACTACACACGACCATGGCTCTACTACATTCTACCATGGCTCCATGTGACTCTACGTGACTCTGTATACCTCTACTACATTCTACCATGATTCTACTTGACTGTACTTGACTCTACTTGACTGTACTACACTCTACCTTGGTTCTACTGCATTCTAACGTGGCTCCATGTGACTCTACTTGACTCTACTACACACTACCATGGCTCTACCTTGCTCTACTACATTCTACCATGGCTCTACATGGCTCTATTTGACTCTACTACATTGTGCCATGGCTCTACTTGACCCTACTTGACCATACTACACTCTACCTTGGCTCTACTACATTCTACCATGGCTCCACGTGACTCTACTTGACTCTACTGCATTCTACCATGGCTCTACCTGGCTCTACTACATTCTACCATGGCTCTACTTGGCTCTATTTGACTCTACTACATTCTTCCAAGGCTCTACTTGACTGTACTTGACTGTACTAACCTCTACCTTGGCTCTACTCTATTGCACTATGGCTCTACTTGACACTACATGACTCTACTACATTCTTCCATGGTTCTACTTGACTTTACTACACTCTACGATGTCTCTACTTGGTTCTACTTGACTCTACTACATTATATCATTGCAAGACCTGACTCTACTTTTCTCTACTACACTCTACCTTGGCTCTACTACCTCCTACCAAGGATCCACGTGACTCTACTTGACTCTACTACACTCTACCATGTCTCTACCTGGTTCTACTACATTCTACCATGGCTCTACTTGACTCTACATGACTCTACTACATTCTACCATGGCTCTACTTGATTCCACTTGACTCTACTTCACTCTACCATGGCTCTACTTGGCTCTACTTGAGTCCACTACACCCTACCTTGGCTCTACTTGACTCTACTACACTCTACCATGTCTCTACTACATTCTACCATGATTCCACGGGACTCTACGTGACTCTACTGCATTCTACCATATTTCTACTTGACTCTATTTGACTCTACTACATTCTGCCATGGCTCTACTTTACTCTACTTGACTGTACCACACTCTACCTTGGCTCTACTACATTCTTCCATGGCTCCACGTGACTCTACATGACTTTGCTATATTCTACCATGGGTCTACTTGACTCTACTATACTCTACGATGGCTCTACTACATCCTACCATGGATCCACGTGACACTACTTGACTCTCCTCCACTCTACCATGGCTCTTCCTTGCTCTACTACATTCTACCATGGCTGTACTTGACTCTACTTGACTCTATTACACTCTACCATGGCTCTACTTGACTCTACTTGTATCTACTACACTCTACCATGGCTCTACTTGGCTCTAATTGTGTCCACTACACTCTACCTTGGCTCTACTTGGCTCTACTTGACTCTACTACACTCTACCATGGCTCTACTCCATTGTATATCATGGCTCTACTTCATACTACATGACTCTACTACATTCTAACATGGCTCTACTTGACTCTACTTCACTGTACTACACTCTACCGTGGATCTACTTGGCTCTACTTGAGTCCACTACACCCTACCTTCGCTCTACTTGGTTCTACGTGACTCTACTACACTCTACCATGGCTCTACTTGGCTCTACTTGATTCTACTACACTCTACCATGTCTCTAGTACATTCTACCATGGCTCTACTTGACTCTACTTGAGTCCACTAAACCCTACCTTGGCTCTACTTGGCTCTACGTGACTGTACTACACTCTACCATGGCTCTACTTGGCTCTACTTGACTCTACTACACTCTACCATGTCTCTACTACATTCTACCATGGCTCCACATGACTCTACATGACTCTACTGGATTCTACCATAGCTCTACTTGACTCTGTATGCCTCTACTACATTCTACCATGGCTCTACTTGATTCTACTTGACTCTACTATATTCTGCCATGACTATACTTGACTCTACTTGACTGTACTACACTCTACCTTTGCTCTACTACATTCTAACATGGCTCCACGTGACTCTACTTGACTCTACTACACACTACCATGGCTCTTCCATGGCTCTACCATGGCTCTACCTAGCTCTTCTACATTCTACCATGGCTCTACTTGGCACTACATGATTCTACTAAATGCTAGCAATGCTCTTCTTGACTCTACTTGACTCTTCTACACTCTACCATTGCTCTACTTGGGTCTACTACACTCTACCATGGCTCTACTTGGCTCTACTTGACTCTACTACACTCTACCATGGCTCTACTTGTCTCTACTGGACTGTACACCACTCTACCATGTCTCTACTACATTCTGCCATGGCTCCATGTGACTCTACTTGACTCTACTACATTCTACGATAGCTCTACTTGACTCTGTATACCTCTAATACATTCTATCATGGCTCTACTTGACTCTACTTGACTGTAGTACACTCTACATTGGCTCTACTACATTCTACAATGGCTCCACGTGACTCTACTTGACTCTACTGCATTCTACCATGGCTCTACCTGGCTCTACTACATTCTACCATGGCTCTACTTGGTTCTACATGACTCTACTACTTTCTACCGTAGCTCTACGTGTCTCTACCTGACTCTACTACACTCTACCATGGCTCTACTCCATAGTACCATGTCTCCACTTGACACTACATGACTCTACTACATTCTACCATGGCTCTACTTGGCTCTACTTGACTCCATTACACTCTACCATGACTCTACTTGGCTCTACGTGTCTCTACCACACTCTACCGTGGCTCTACTTGGCTCTACTTGACTCTAGTACACTCTACCATGGCTCTACTCCATTGTACCATGGCTCTACTTGACACTACATGACTCTACTACATTCTACCATGGTTCTACTTTGCTGTACTACACTGTACGATGGCTCTACTTGGCTCTACTTGACTGTACTTGACTCTACTACACTATATCATTGTTAGACCTGGCTCTATTTGTCTCTACTACACTCTACCTTTGCTCTACTCCCTCCTACCATGGATCCACGTGACTCTACTTGACTCTCCTGCACTCTACCATGGCTCTACCTTGCTCTACTACATTCTACCATGGCTCTACTTGACTCTACATGACTCTACTACATTCTACCATGGCTCTATTTGACTCTACTTGACTCTACTACACTCTACCCTGGCTCTACTAGGCTCTACTTGAGTCCACTACATTCTACCTTGGCTCAACTTGGCTCTACTTCACTTTACTATACTCTACCATGGCTCTACTCCATTGTTTATCATGGCTCTACTTCACACTACATGACTCTACTACATTCTACCATGGCTCTACTTCACTCTACTACAATCTACCATGGCTCAAATTGGCTCTACTTGACTCTACTACACTCTACCATGGCTCTACTACATTCTACCATGGATCCACGTGACTCTACGTGACTCTACTGCATTCTACCATAGCTGTACTTGACTCTGTATGCCTCTACTACATTCTACCATGGCTCTACTTGACTCTACTTGACTCTACTACATTCTGCCATGGCTCTACTTGACTCTACTTGACTGTACTACACTCTACCTTGGCTATACTACATTCTAACGTGGCTCCACGTGACTCTACTTGACTCTACTACACACTACCATGGCTCTACCTTGCTCTACTACATTCTACCATGGCTCTACTTGACACTACATGATTCTACTAGATGCTACCATGGCTCTTCTTGACTCTACTTGACTCTCCTACACTCTACCGTTGCTCTACTTGGCTCTACTACACTCTACCATAGCTATAGTTGGCTCTACTGGACTTTACTACACTCTACCATGGCTCTCCTTGTCGCTACTTGACTGTAGTACACTCTACCATGTCTCTACTGCATTCTACCATGGCTTCACGTGACTCTACTTGACTCTACTACATTCTACGATAGCTCTACTTGACTCTGTATACCTCTACTACATTCTACCATGGCTCTACTTGACTCTACTTCACTATACTACACTCTACGTTGGCTCTACTACATTCTACCATGTCTCCACGTGACTCTACCTGACTCTACTGCATTCTACCATGGCTCTACCTGGCTCTACTACATTCTACCATGGCTCTACTTGACTCTACATGACTCTACTACATGCTACCGTGGGTTTACGTGGCTCTATCTGACTCTACTACACTCTATCATCGCTCTATTCTATAGTACCATGTCTCTACTTGACACTACATGACTCTACTACATTCTACCATGGCTCTACTTGACTCTACTTGACTCTACTACACTCTACCATGACTCTACTTGGCTCTACGTGACTCTACCACACTCTACTGTGGCTCTACTTGGCTCTACTTGACTCTACTACACTCTATGAGGGCTCTACTTGGCTCTATGTGACTCTCCTACACTATATCATTGCTAGACCAGGCTCTACTTGTCTCTACTACACTCTACCTTGGCTCTAGTACATCCTACCATGGATCCACGTGACTCTACTTGACTCCCCTACACTCTATCATGGCTCTACCTTGCTCTACTACATTCTACCATGGCTCTACTTGATTCTACATGACTCTGCTACATTCTACCATGGCTCTACTTGTCTCTACTTGACTCTACTACACTCTACCATGTCTCTACTTGGCTCTACTTGAGTCCACTACACTCTATCTTGGCTCTACTTTGCTCTACTTGACTCTACTACACTCTATCATGGCTGTACTCCATTGTATATCATGGGTCTACTTCACACTACATGACTCTACTACAATCTACCATTGCTCTACTAGACACTAGTACACTCTACCATGGCTCTACTTGACTCTATTACACTCTACCATGTCTCTACTACATTCTACCATGGCTCCACGGGACTCTACGTGACTCTACTGCATTCTACCATGGCTCTACTTGATTCTACTTTACTCTACTACATTCCTCCATGGCTCTACTTGACTCTACTTGACTGTACTACACTCTACCTTGGCTCTACTCCATTGTACCATGGCTCTACTTGACACTACATGACTCTACTACATTCTACCATGGCTCTACTTCGCTCTACTTGAGTCCACTACACTCTACCTTGGCTCTACTTGGCTCTACTTGACTCTACTACACTCTACCATGACTCTACTCCATTGTACCATGGCTCTACTACATTCTACCATGGCTCCACATGACTCTACGTGACTCTACTGCATTCTACCATAGCTCTACTTGACTCTGTATGCCTCTACTATATTCTACCATGGCTCTACTTGACTCTACTTGACTCTACTACATTCTGCAATGGCTGTACTTGACTCTACTTGACTGTACTACACTCTACCTTTGCTCTGCTACATTCTAACATGGCTCCACGTGACTCTACTTGGCTCTACTACACTCTACCATGGCTCTACTTGGCTCTACTTGACTCTACTACACTCTACCATGGCTCTACTTGTCTCTACTTTACTGTACTACACTCTACCATGGCTCTACTACATTCTGCCATGGCTCCACGTGACTCTACTTGACTCTACTACATTCTACGATAGCTCTACTTGACACTGTATACCTCTACTACATTCTACCATGGCTCTACTTGACTCTACTTGACTGTACTACACTCTACCTTGTCTCTACTACATTCTACCATGGCTCCACGTAACTCTACTTGACTCTACTGCATTCTACCATGGCTCTACATGGATCTACTACATTCTACCATAGCTCTACTTGGCTCTACATGACTCTACTACATACTACCGTTGCTCTACGTGGCTCTACCTGACTCTACTACACTCTACCATGGCTCTAATCCATAGTACCATGTCTCTACTTGACACTACATGACTCTACTACATTCTACCATGGCTGTATACTTGGCTCTACTTGACTCTACTTGGCTCTACTTGAATCTAGTACACTCTAGCATGGCTCTACTTAATTCTACTTGACTCTACTACATTCTGGCATGGCTTTACTTTACTCTACTTGACTGTACCACAATCTAACTTGGCTCTACTACATTCTTCCATGGCTCCACGTGACTCTACATGACTTTACTATATTCTACCATGGGTCTACTTGACTCTACTATACTCTACGATGGCTCTACTACATCCTACCATGGATCCACGTGACACTACTTGACTCTCCTCCACTCTACCATGGCTCTACTTGGCTCTACTTGATTCTACTACACTCTACCATGTCTCTACTACATTCTACCATGGCTCTACTTGACTCTACTTGAGTCCACTAAACCCTACCTTGGCTCTACTTGGCTCTACGTGACTGTACTACACTCTACCATGGCTCTACTTGGCTCTACTTGACTCTACTACACTCTACCATGTCTCTACTACATTCTACCATGGCTCCACGGGACTCTACGTGACTCTACTGCATTCTACCATATTTCTACTTGACTCTACTTGACTCTACTACATTCTGCCATGGCTCTACTTTACTCTACTTGACTGTACTACACTCTACCTTGGCTCTACTACATTCTTCCATGGCTCCACGTGACTCTACATGACTTTACTATATTCTACCATGGCTCTACTTGACTCTACTACACTCTACGATGGCTCTACTACATCCTACCATGGATCCACGTGACACTACTTGACTCTCCTCCACTCTACCATGGCTCTACCTTGCTCTACTACATTCTACCATGGCTGTACTTGACTCTACTTGACTCTATTACACTCTACCATGGCTCTACTTGACTCTACTTGTATCTACTACACTCTACCATGGCTCTACTTGGCTCTAATTGAGTCCACTACACTCTACCTTGGCTCTACTTGGCTCTACTTGACTCTACTACACTCTACTATGTCTCTGCTCCATTGTATATCATGGCTCTACTTCATACTACATGACTCTACTACATTCTTCCATGGCTCTACTTGACTCTACTTCACTGTACTACACTCTACCGTGGTTCTACTTGGCTCTGCTTGAGTCCACTACACCCTACTTTCGCTCTACTTGGTTCTACGTGACTCTACTACACTCTACCATAGCTCTACTTGGCTCTACTTGATTCTACAACACTCTACCATGTCTCTACTACATTCTACCATGGCTCCACATGACTCTACATGACTCTACTGGATTCTACCATAGCTCTACTTGATTCTGTATGCCTCTACTACATTCTACCATGGCTCTACTTGATTCTACTTGACTCTACTATATTCTGCCATGACTATACTTGACTCTACTTGACTGTACTACACTCTACCTTTGCTCTACTACATTCTAACATGGCTCCACGTGACTCTACTTGACTCTACTACACACTACCATGGCTCTTCCATGGCTCTACCATGGCTCTACCTAGCTCTTCTACATTCTACCATGGCTCTACTTGGCACTACATGATTCTACTAAATGCTAGCAATGCTCTTCTTGACTCTACTTGACTCTCCTACACTCTACCATTGCTCTACTTGGGTCTACTACACTCTACCATGGCTCTACTTGGCTCTACTTGACTCTACTACACTCTACCATGGCTCTACTTGTCTCTACTGGACTGTACACCACTCTACCATGTCTCTACTACATTCTGCCATGGCTCCATGTGACTCTACTTGACTCTACTACATTCTACGATAGCTCTACTTGACTCTGTATACCTCTAATACATTCTATCATGGCTCTACTTGACTCTACTTGACTGTAGTACACTCTACATTGGCTCTACTACATTCTACAATGGCTCCACGTGACTCTACTTGACTCTACTGCATTCTACCATGGCTCTACCTGGCTCTACTACATTCTACCATGGCTCTACTTGGTTCTACATGACTCTACTACATTCTACCGTGGCTCTACGTGGCTCTACCTGACTCTACTACACTCTACCATGGCTCTACTCCATAGTACCATGTCTCCACTTGACACTACATGACTCTACTACATTCTACCATGGCTCTACTTGGCTCTACTTGACTCCATTACACTCTACCATGACTCTACTTGGCTCTACGTGTCTCTACCACACTCTACCGTGGCTCTACTTGGCTCTACTTGACTCTATTACACTCTACCATGGCTCTACTCCATTGTACCATGGCTCTACTTGACACTACATGACTCTACTACATTCTACCATGGTTCTACTTTGCTGTACTACACTGTACGATGGCTCTACTTGGCTCTACTTGACTGTACTTGACTCTACTACACTATATCATTGTTAGACCTGGCTCTATTTGTCTCTACTACACTCTACCTTTGCTCTACTCCCTCCTACCATGGATCCACGTGACTCTACTTGACTCTCCTGCACTCTACCATGGCTCTACCTTGCTCTACTACATTCTACCATGGCTCTACTTGACTCTACATGACTCTACTACATTCTACCATGGCTCTATTTGACTCTACTTGACTCTACTACACTCTACCCTGGCTCTACTAGGCTCTACTTGAGTCCACTACATTCTACCTTGGCTCTACTTGGCTCTACTTCACTTTACTATACTCTACCATGGCTCTACTCCATTGTATATCATGGCTCTACTTCACACTACATGACTCTACTACATTCTACCATGGCTCTACTTCACTCTACTACAATCTACCATGGCTCAAATTGGCTCTACTTGACTCTACTACACACTACCATGGCTCTACTACATTCTACCATGGATCGACGTGACTCTACGTGACTCTACTGCATTCTACCATAGCTGTACTTGACTCTGTATGCCTCTACTACATTCTACCATGGCTCTACTTGACTCTACTTGACTCTACTACATTCTGCCATGGCTCTACTTGACTCTACTTGACTGTACTACACTCTACCTTGGCTATACTACATTCTAACGTGGCTCCATGTGACTCTACTTGACTCTACAACACACTACCATGGCTCTACCTTGCTCTACTACATTCTACCATGGCTCTACTTGACACTACATGATTCTACTAGATGCTACCATGGCTCTTCTTGACTCTACTTGACTCTCCTACACTCTACCGTTGCTCTACTTGGCTCTACTACACTCTACCATAGCTATAGTTGGCTCTACTGGACTTTACTACACTCTACCATGGCTCTCCTTGTCCCTACTTGACTGTAGTACACTCTACCATGTCTCTACTGCATTCTACCATGGCTCCACGTGACTCTACTTGACTCTACTACATTCTACGATAGCTCTACTTGACTCTGTATACCTCTACTACATTCTACCATGGCTCTACTTGACTCTACTTCACTATACTACACTCTACGTTGGCTCTACTACATTCTACCATGTCTCCACGTGACTCTACCTGACTCTACTGCATTCTACCATGGCTCTACCTGGCTCTACTACATTCTACCATGGCTCTACTTGACTCTACATGACTCTACTATACATGCTACCGTGGGTTTACGTGGCTCTATCTGACTCTACTACACTCTACCATGGCTCTATTCTATAGTACCATGTCTCTACTTGACACTACATGACTCTACTACATTCTACCATGGCTCTACTTGACTCTACTTGACTCTACTACACTCTACCATGACTCTACTTGGCTCTACGTGACTCTACCACACTCTACTGTGGCTCTACTTGGCTCTACTTGACTCTACTACACTCTATGAGGGCTCTACTTGGCTCTACTTGAATCTCCTACACTATATCATTGCTAGACCAGGCTCTACTTGTCTCTACTACACTCTACCTTGGCTCTAGTACATCCTACCATGGATCCACGTGACTCTACTTGACTCTCCTACACTCTACCATGGCTCTACCTTGCTCTACTACATTCTACCATGGCTCTACTTGATTCTACATGACTCTGCTACATTCTACCATGGCTCTACTTGTCTCTACTTGACTCTACTACACTCTACCATGGCTCTACTTGGCTCTACTTGAGTCCACTACACTCTATCTTGGCTCTACTACATTCTACCATGGCTCTACTGGACTCTACATGACTCTTCTACATTCTACCATGGCTCTACTTGACTCTACATGACTCTACTACATTCTACCATGGCTCTACTTGACTCTACTTGACTCTACTACACTCTTCCATGGCTCTACTTGGCTCTACTTGAGTGCACTACACTCTACCTTTGCTCTACTTGGCTCTACTTCACTCTACTACACTCCACCATGGCTCTACTTGGCTCTACTTGACTCTACTACACTCTACCATGGCACTACTTGGCTCTACTTGACTCTACTACACTCTACCATGTCTCTACTTGATTCTACTTGACTCTACTTCACTCTACCATGGCTCTACTTGGCTCTACTTGAGTCGACTACACCCTACCTTGGCTCTACTTGGTTCTATGTGACTCTCCTACACTCTACCATGGCTCTACCTGGTTCTACTACATTCTACCATTGCTCTACTTGACTCTACATGACTCTACTACATTCTACCATGGCTCTACTTGATTCTACTTGACTCTACTTCACTCTACCATGGCTCTACTTGGCTCTACTTGAGTCCACTACACCCTACCTTGGCTCTACTTGGTTCTATGTGACTCTCCTACACTCTACCATGGCTCTACCTTGCTCTACTACATTCTACCATGGCTCTACTTGACTCTACATGACTCTACTACATTCTACCATGGCTCTACTTGATTCTACTTGACTCTACTTCACTCTACCATGGCTCTACTTCACTCTACTTGAGTCCACTACACCCTACCATGGCTCTACTTGACACTACATGACTCTACTACACTCTACCATGGATCTACTTGGCTCTACTTGAGTCCACTACACTCTACCTTGGCTCTACTTGGCTCTACTTGACTCTCCTACACTCTACCATGGCTCTACTCCATTGTATATCATGGCTCTACTTCACACTATATGACTCTACTACATTCTACCATGGCTCTACTTGACTCTACTTGACTGTACTACACTCTACCATGGCTCTACTTGGTTCTACTTGATTCTACTACACTCTACCATGTCTCTACTACATTCTACTATGGCTCCACATGACTCTACGTGACTCTACTGCATTCTACCATAGCTCTACTTGACTCTGTATGCCTCTACTATATTCTACCATGGCTCTACTTGACACTACTTGACTCTACTACATTCTACGATAGCTCTACTTGACTCTGTATACCTCTAATACATTCTATCATGGCTCTACTTGACTCTACTTGACTGTAGTACACTCTACATTGGCTCTACTACATTCTACCATGGCTCCACGTGTCTCTACTTGACTCTACTGCATTCTACCATGGCTCTACCTGGCTCTACTACATTCTACCATGGCTCTACTTGGTTCTACATGACTCTACTACATTCTACCGTGGCTCTACGTGGCTCTACCTGACTCTACTACACTCTACCATGGCTCTACTCCATAGTACCATGTCTCCACTTGACACTACATGACTCTACTACATTCTACCATGGCTCTACTTGGCTCTACTTGACTCCATTACACTCTACCATGACTCTACTTTGCTCTACGTGTCTCTACCACACTCTACCGTGGCTCTACTTGGCTCTACTTGACTCTAGTACACTCTACCATGGCTCTACTCCATTGTACCATGGCTCTACTTGACACTACATGACTCTACTACATTCTACCATGGTTCTACTTTGCTGTACTACACTCTACGATGGCTCTACTTGGCTCTACTTGACTGTACTTGACTCTACTACACTATATCATTGTTAGACCTGGCTCTATTTGTCTCTACTACACTCTACCTTTGCTCTACTCCCTCCTACCATGGATCCACGTGACTCTACTTGACTCTCCTGCACTCTACCATGGCTCTACCTTGCTCTACTACATTCTACCATGGCTCTACTTGACTCTACATGACTCTACTACATTCTACCATGGCTCTATTTGACTCTACTTGACTCTACTACACTCTACCCTGGCTCTACTAGGCTCTACTTGAGTCCACTACATTCTACCTTGGCTCTACTTGGCTCTACTTCACTTTACTATACTCTACCATGGCTCTACTCCATTGTATATCATGGCTCTACTTCACACTACATGACTCTACTACATTCTACCATGGCTCTACTTCACTCTACTACAATCTACCATGGCTCAAATTGGCTCTACTTGACTCTACTACACTCTACCATGGCTCTACTACATTCTACCATGGATCCACGTGACTCTACGTGACTCTACTGCATTCTACCATAGCTGTACTTGACTCTGTATGCCTCTACTACATTCTACCATGGCTCTACTTGACTCTACTTGACTCTACTACATTCTGCCATGGCTCTACTTGACTCTACTTGACTGTACTACACTCTACCTTGGCTATACTACATTCTTACGTGGCTCCACATGACTCTACTTGACTCTACTACACACTACCATGGCTCTACCTTGCTCTACTACATTCTACCATGGCTCTACTTGACACTACATGATTCTACTAGATGCTACCATGGCTCTTCTTGACTCTACTTGACTCTCCTACACTCTACCGTTGCTCTACTTGGCTCTACTACACTCTACCATAGCTATAGTTGGCTCTACTGGACTTTACTACACTCTACCATGGCTCTCCTTGTCCCTACTTGACTGTAGTACACTCTACCATGTCTCTACTGCATTCTACCATGGCTCCACGTGACTCTACTTGACTCTACTACATTCTACGATAGCTCTACTTGACTCTGTATACCTCTACTACATTCTACCATGTCTCCACGTGACTCTACCTGACTCTACTGCATTCTACCATGGCTCTACCTGGCTCTACTACATTCTACCATGGCTCTACTTGACTCTACATGACTCTACTACATGCTACCGTGGGTTTACGTGGCTCTATCTGACTCTACTACACTCTACCATGGCTCTATTCTATAGTACCATGTCTCTACTTGACACTACATGACTCTACTACATTCTACCATGGCTCTACTTGACACTACTTGACTCTACTACACTCTACCATGACTCTACTTGGCTCTACGTGACTCTACCACACTCTACTGTGGCTCTACTTGGCTCTACTTGACTCTACTACACTCTATGAGGGCTCTACTTGGCTCTACTTGACTCTCCTACACTATATCATTGCTAGACCAGGCTCTACTCGTCTCTACTACACTCTACCTTGGCTCTAGTACATCCTACCATGGATCTACGTGACTCTACTTGACTCTCCTACACTCTACCATGGCTCTACCTTGCTCTACTACATTCTACCATGGCTCTACTTGATTCTACATGACTCTGTTATATTCTACCATGGCTCTACTTGTCTCTACTTGACTCTACTACACTCTACCATGGCTCTACTTGGCTCTACTTGAGTCCACTACACTCTATCTTGGCTCTACTTTGCTCTGCTTGACTCTACTACACTCTACCATGGCTGTACTCCATTGTATATCATGGCTCTACTTCACACTACATGACTCTACTACAATCTACCATGGCTCTACTAGACACTAGTACACTCTACCATGGCTCTACTCCATTGTATATCATGGCTCTACTTCATACTACACGACTCTACTACATTCTACCATGGCTCTACTTCACTCTACTACTCTCTACCATGGCTCAAATTGGCTCTACTTGACTCTACTACACACTACCATGGCTCTACTACATTCTACCATGGCTCCATGTGACTCTACGTGACTCTACTGCATTCTACCATAGCTCTACTTGACTCTGTATGCCTCTACTACATTCTACCATGATTCTACTTGACTGTACTTGACTCTACTTGACTGTACTACACTCTACCTTGGTTCTACTGCATTCTAACGAGGCTCCATGTGACTCTACTTGACTCTACTACACACTACCATGGCTCTACCTTGCTCTACTACATTCTACCACGGCTCTACTTGGCTCTATTTGACTCTACTACATTGTGCCATGGCTCTACTTGACCCTACTTGACCGCACTACACTCTACCTTGGCTCTACTACATTCTACCATGGCTCTACTTGACTCTACATGACTCTTCTACATTCTACCATGGCTCTACTTGACTCTACTACACCCTACCATGGCACTACTTGGCTCTACTTGACTCTACTACACTCTACCATGTCTCTACTACATTCTACCAATGCTCCACGTGACTCTACGTGATTCTACTACATTCTACCATAGCTCTACTTGACTCTGTATGCCTCTACTACATTCTACAATGGCTCTACTTGACGCTACTTGACTCTACTACATTCTGTCAAGGCTCTACTTGACTCTACTTGACTGTACTACACTCTACCTTGGCTCTACTTCATTCTACCATGGCTCCACGTGACTCTACTTGACTCTACTGCATTCTACCATGGCTCTACCTGGGTCTACTACATTCTACCATGGCTCTACTTGGCTCTATTTGACTCTACTACATTCTTCCATGGCTCTACTTGACTGTACTTGACTGTACTAACCTCTACCTTGGCTCTACTCTATTGCACTATGGCTCTACTTGACACTACATGACTCTACAACATTCTTCCATGGTTCTACTTGACTTTACTACACTCTACGATGCCTCTACTTGGTTCTACTTGACTCTACTACATTATATCATTGCAAGACCTGACTCTACTTTTCTCTACTACACTCTACCTTGGCTCTACTACCTCCTACCAAGGATCCACGTGACTCTACTTGACTCTACTACACTCTACCATGTCTCTACCTGGTTCTACTACATTCTACCATGGCTCTACTTGACTCTACATGACTCTACTACATTCTACCATGGCTCTACTTGATTCTACTTGACTCTACTTCACTCTACCATGGCTCTACTTGGCTCTACTTGAGTCCACTACACCCTACCTTGGCTCTACTTGGTTCTATGTGACTCTCCTACACTCTACCATGGCTCTACCTTGCTCTACTACATTCTACCATGGCTCTACTTGACTCTACATGACTCTACTACATTCTACCATGGCTCTACTTGATTCTACTTGACTCTACTTCACTCTACCATGGCTCTACTTGACTCTACTTGAGTCCACTACACCCTACCATGGCTCTACTTGACACTACATGACTCTACTACACTCTACCATGGATCTACTTGGCTCTACTTGAGTCCACTACACTCTACCTTGGCTCTACTTGGCTCTACTTGACTCTCCTACACTCTACCATGGCTCTACTCCATTGTATATCATGGCTCTACTTCACACTATATGACTCTACTACATTCTACCATGGCTCTACTTGACTCTACTTGACTGTACTACACTCTACCATGGCTCTACTTGGTTCTACTTGATTCTACTACACTCTACCATGTCTCTACTACATTCTACTATGGCTCCACATGACTCTACGTGACTCTACTGCATTCTACCATAGCTCTACTTGACTCTGTATGCCTCTACTATATTCTACCATGGCTCTACTTGACACACTTGACTCTACTACATTCTACGATAGCTCTACTTGACTCTGTATACCTCTAATACATTCTATCATGGCTCTACTTGACTCTACTTGACTGTAGTACACTCTATATTGGCTCTACTACATTCTACCATGGCTCCACGTGTCTCTACTTGACTCTACTGCATTCTACCATGGCTCTACCTGGCTCTACTACATTCTACCATGGCTCTACTTGGTTCTACATGACTCTACTACATTCTACCGTGGCTCTACGTGGCTCTACCTGACTCTACTACACTCTACCATGGCTCTACTCCATAGTACCATGTCTCCACTTGACACTACATGACTCTACTACATTCTACCATGGCTCTACTTGGCTCTACTTGACTCCATTACACTCTACCATGACTCTACTTGGCTCTACGTGTCTCTACCACACTCTACCGTGGCTCTACTTGGCTCTACTTGACTCTAGTACAATCTACCATGGCTCTACTCCATTGTACCATGGCTCTACGTGACACTACATGACTCTACTACATTCTACCATGGTTCTACTTTGCTGTACTACACTCTACGATGGCTCTACTTGGCTCTACTTGACTGTACTTGACTCTACTACACTATATCATTGTTAGACCTGGCTCTATTTGTCTCTACTACACTCTACCTTTGCTCTACTCCCTCCTACCATGGATCCACGTGACTCTACTTGACTCTCCTGCACTCTACCATGGCTCTACCTTGTTCTACTACATTCTACCATGGCTCTACTTGACTCTACATGACTCTACTACATTCTACCATGGCTCTATTTGACTCTACTTGACTCTACTACACTCTACCCTGGCTCTACTAGGCTCTACTTGAGTCCACTACATTCTACCTTGGCTCTACTTGGCTCTACTTCACTTTACTATACTCTACCATGGCTCTACTCCATTGTATATCATGGCTCTACTTCACACTACATGACTCTACTACATTCTACCATGGCTCTACTTCACTCTACTACAATCTACCATGGCTCAAATTGGCTCTACTTCACTCTACTACACTCTACCATGGCTCTACTACATTCTACCATGGATCCACGTGACTCTACGTGACTCTACTGCATTCTACCATAGCTGTACTTGACTCTGTATGCCTCTACTACATTCTACCATGGCTCTACTTGACTCTACTTGACTCTACTACATTCTGCCATGGCTCTACTTGACTCTACTTGACTGTACTACACTCTACCTTGGCTATACTACATTCTAGCGTGGCTCCACGTGACTCTACTTGACTCTACTACACACTACCATGGCTCTACCTTGCTCTACTACATTCTACCATGGCTCTACTTGACACTACATGATTCTACTAGATGCTACCATGGCTCTTCTTGACTCTACTTGACTCTCCTACACTCTACCGTTGCTCTACTTGGCTCTACTACACTCTACCATAGCTATAGTTGGCTCTACTGGACTTTACTACACTCTACCATGGCTCTCCTTGTCCCTACTTGACTGTAGTACACTCTACCATGTCTCTACTGCATTCTACCATGGCTCCACGTGACTCTACTTGACTCTACTACATTCTACGATAGCTCTACTTGACTCTGTATACCTCTACTACATTCTACCATGGCTCTACTTGACTCTACTTCACTATACTACACTCTACGTTGGCTCTACTACATTCTGCCATGTCTCCACGTGACTCTACCTGACTCTACTGCATTCTACCATGGCTCTACCTGGCTCTACTACATTCTACCATGGCTCTACTTGACTCTACGTGACTCTACCACACTCTACTGTGGCTCTACTTGGCTCTACTTGACTCTACTATACTCTATGAGGGCTCTACTTGGCTCTACTTGACTCTCCTACACTATATCATTGCTAGACCAGGCTCTACTTGTCTCTACTACACTCTACCTTGGCTCTAGTACATCCTACCATGGATCCACGTGACTCTACTTGACTCTCCTACACTCTACCATGGCTCTACCTTGTTCTACTACATTCTTCCATGGCTTTTCTTGATTCTACATGACTCTGCTACAGTCTACCATGGCTCTACTTGTCTCTACTTGACTCTACTACACACTACCATGGCTCTACTTGGCTCTACTTGAGTGCACTACACTCTATCTTGGCTCTACTTTGCTCTACTTGACTCTACTACACTCTACCATGGCTGTACTCCATTGTATATCATGGCTCTACTTCACACTACATGACTGTACTACAATCCACCATGGCTCTACTAGACACTAGTACACTCTACCATGGCTCTACTTGACTCTATTACACTCTACCATGTCTCTACTACATTCTACCATGGCTCCACGGGACTCTACGTGACTCTACTGAAATCTACCATGGCTCTACTTGATTCTACTTGACTCTACTACATTCCTCCATGGCTCTACTTGACTCTACTTGACTGTACTACACTCTATCTTGGCTCTACTCCATTGTACCATGGCTCTACTAGACACTACATGACTCTACTACATTCTACCATGGTTCTACTTCGCTCTACTTGAGTCCACTACACTCTACCTTGGCTCTACTTGGCTCTACTTGACTCTACTACACTATACCATGGCTATACTCCATTATATATCATGGCTCTACTTCACACTACACGACTCTACTACATTCTACCATGGCTCTACTTCACTCTACTACTCTCTACCATGGCTCAAATTGGCTCTACTTGACTCTACTACACACTACCATGGCTCTACTACATTCTACCATGGCTCCATGTGACTCTACGTGACTCTACTGCATTCTACCATAGCTCTACTTGACTCTGTATGCCTCTACTACATTCTACCATGATTCTATACTTGACTGTACTTAACTCTACTTGACTGTACTACACTCTACCTTGGTTCTACTGCATTCTAACGTGGCTCCATGTGACTCTACTTGACTCTACTACACACTAC
The DNA here is from genome assembly GCA_949130485.1 of Agelas oroides. Taxonomy (NCBI): domain Eukaryota; kingdom Metazoa; phylum Porifera; class Demospongiae; order Agelasida; family Agelasidae; genus Agelas; species Agelas oroides. The sequence goes on along the minus strand of OX422196.1, from coordinate 2,836,658 downwards.
CATGGCTCTACCTTGCTCTACTACATTCTACCATGGCTCTACTTGGCTCTATTTGACTCTACTACATTGTGCCATGGCTCTACTTGACCCTACTTGACCGCACTACACTCTACCTTGGCTCTACTACATTCTACCATGGCTCTACTTGACTCTACATGACTCTTCTACATTCTACCATGGCTCTACTTGACTCTACATGACTCTACTACATTCTACCATGGATCTACTTGACTCTACTTGACTCTACTACACTCTTCCATGGCTCTACTTGGCTCTACTTGTGTGCACTACACTCTACCTTTGCTCTACTTGGCTCTACTTGACTCTACTACACTCCACCATGGCTCTACTTGGCTCTACTTGACTCTACTACACTCTACCATGGCACTACTTGGCTCTACTTGACTCTACTACACTCTACCATGTCTCTACTACATTCTACCAATGCTCCACGTGACTCTACGTGATTCTACTACATTCTACCATAGCTCTACTTGACTCTGTATGCCTCTACTACATTCTACAATGGCTCTACTTGGCGCTACTTGATTTTCTACTACATTCTGTCAAGGCTCTACTTGACTCTACTTGACTGTACTACACTCTACCTTGGCTCTACTTCATTCTACCATGGCTCCACGTGACTCTACTTGACTCTACTGCATTCTACCATGGCTCTTCCTGGCTCTACTACATTCTACCATGGCTCTACTTGGCTCTATTTGACTCTACTACATTCTTCCATGGCTCTACTTGACTGTACTTGACTGTACCAACCTCTACCTTGGCTCTACTCTATTGCACTATGGCTCTACTTGACACTAGATGACTCTACTACATTCTTCCATCGTTCTACTTGACTTTACTACACTCTACGATGCCTGTACTTGGTTCTACTTTACTCTACTACATTATATCATTGCAAGACCTGACTCTACTTTTCTCTACTACACTCTACCTTGGCTCTACTACCTCCTACCAAGGATCCACGTGACTCTACTTGACTCTATACTACACTCTACCATGTCTCTACCTGGTTCTACTACATTCTACCTTGGCTCAACTTGACTCTACATGACTCTACTACATTCTACCAAGGCTCTACTTGATTCTACTTGACTCTACTTCACTCTACCATGGCTCTACTTGGCTCTACTTGAGTCCATTACACCCTACCTTGGCTCTACTTGGTTCTATGTGACTCTCCTACACTCTACCATGGCTCTACCTTGCTCTACTACATTCTACCATGGCTCTACTTGACTCTACATGACTCTACTACATTCTACCATGGCTCTACTTGATTCTACTTGACTCTACTTCACTCTACCATGGCTCCACTTGGCTCTACTTGAGTACTCTACACCCTACCATGGCTCTACTTGACACTACATGACTCTACTACACTCTACCGTGGATCTACTTGGCTCTACTTGAGTCCACTACACTCTACCTTAGCTCTACTTGGCTCTACTTGACTCTCCTACACTCTACCATGGCTCTACTTCACACTACATGACTCTACTACATTCTACCATGGCTCTACTTGGTTCTACTTGATTCTACTACACTCTACCATGTCTCTACTACATTCTACCATGGCTCCACATGACTCTACGTGACTCTACTGCATTCTACCATAGCTCTACTTGACTCTGTATGCCTCTACTATATTCTACCATGGCTCTACTTGACTCTACTTGACTCTACTACATTCTGCAATGGCTCTACTTGACTCTACTTGACTGTACTACACTCTACCTTTGCTCTTCTACATTCTAACATGGCTCCACGTGACTCTACTTCGCTCTACTGCACTCTACCATGGCTCTACTTGGCTCTACTTGACTCTACTACACTCTACCATGACTCCACGTGACTCTACTTGACTGTACTACACTCTACCATGTCTCTACTACATTCTACCATGGCTCCACATGACTCTACGTGACTCTACTGCATTCTACCATAGCTCTACTTGACTCTGTATGCCTCTACTATATTCTACCATGGCTATACTTGACTCTACTTGACTCTACTACATTCTGCAATGGCTCTACTTGACTCTACTTGACTGTACTACACTCTACCTTTGCTCTGCTACATTCTAACATGGCTCCACGTGACTCTACTTCGCTCTACTACACTCTACCATGGCTCTACTTGGCTCTTCTTGACTCTACTATACTCTACCATGCCTCCACGTGACTCTACTTGACTGTACTACACTCTACCATGTCTCTACTACATTCTGCCATGGCTCCACGTGACTCTACTTCACTCTACTACATTCTACGATAGCTCTACTTGACTCTGTATACCTCTACTACATTCTACCATGGCTCTACTTGACTCTACTTGACTGTACTACACTCTACCTTGTCTCTACTACATTCTACCATGTCTCCACGTAACTCTACTTGACTCTACTGCATTCTACCATGGCTCTACATGGCTCTACTACATTCTACCATGGCTCTACTTGGCTCTACATGACTCTACTACATACTACCGTTGCTCTACGTGGCTCTACCTGACTCTACTACACTCTACCATGGCTCTACTCCATAGTACCATGTCTCTACTTGACACTAAATGACTCTACTACATTCTACCATGGCTGTATACTTGGCTCTACTTGAATCTAGTACACTCTAGCATGGCTCTACTTGATTCTACTTGACTCTACTACATTCTGGCATGGCTCTACTTGACTCTACTTGACTGTACTGCACTCTACCTTGGCTCTAGTAGATTGTACCATGGCTCTACTTGACACTACATCACTCTACTACATTCTACCATGGTTCTACTTGACTCTACTACACTCTACGATGCCTCTACTTGGCTCTACTTGACTCTACTACACTATATCATTGGTAGACCTGGCTCTACTTGTCTCTACTACACTCTACCTTGGCTCTACTACATTCTACCATGGATGCACGTGGCTCTATACTTGACTCTACTACACACTACCATGGCTCCACCTTGTTCTACTACATTCTACCATGTCTCTACTTGACTCTACATGACTCCACTACATTCCACCATGGCTCTACTTGACTCTACTTGAGTCCACTAAACCCTACCTTGGCTCTACTTGGCTCTACGTGACTGTACTACACTCTACCATGGCTCTACTTGGCTCTACTTGACTCTACTACACTCTACCATGTGTCTACTACATTCTACCATGGCTCCACGGGACTCCACGTGACTCTACTGCATTCTACCATATTTCTACTTGACTCTATTTGACTCTACTACATTCTGCCATGGCTCTACTTTTCTCTACTTGACTGTACCACACTCTACCTTGGCTCTACTACATTCTTCCATGGCTCCACGTGACTCTACATGACTTTACTATATTCTACCATGGGTCTACTTGACCATACTCTACGATGGCTCTACTACATCCTACCATGGACCCACGTGACACTACTTGACACTCCTCCACTCTACCATGGCTCTACCTTGCTCTACTACATTCTACCATGGCTGTACTTGACTCTACTTGACTCTATTACACTCTACCATGGCTCTACTTGACTCTACTTGTATCTACTACACTCTACCATGGCTCTACTTGGCTCTAATTGAGTCCACCACACTCTACCTTGGGTCTACTTGGCTCTACTTGACTCTACTACACTCTACCATGGCTCTACTCCATTGTATATCATGGCTCTACTTCATACTACATGACTCTACTACATTCTAACATGGCTCTACTTGACTCTACTTCACTGTACTACACTCTACCGTGGATCTACTTGGCTCTACTTGAGTCCACTACACCCTACCTTCTCTCTACTTGGTTCTACGTGACTCTACTACACTCTACTATGGCTCTACTTGGCTCTACTTGACTCTACTACACTCTACCATGTCTCTACTACATTCTACCATGGCTCTACTTGACTCTACTTGAGTCCACTAAACCCTACCTTGGCTCTACTTGGCTCTACGTGACTGTACTAAACTCTACCATGGCTCTACTTGGCTCTACTTGAGTCTACTACACTCTACCATGTCTCTACTACATTCTACCATGGCTCCACGGGACTCTACGTGACTCTACTGCATTCTACCATATTTCTACTTGACTCTACTTGACTCTACTACATTCTGCCATGGCTCTACTTTACTCTACTTGACTGTACTACACTCTACCTTGGCTCTACTACATTCTTCCATGGCTCCACGTGACTCTACATGACTTTACTATATTCTACCATGGCTCTACTTGACTCTACTACACTCTACGATGGCTCTACTACATCCTACCATGGATCCACGTGACACTACTTGACTCTCCTCCACTCTAACATGGCTCTACCTTGCTCTACTACATTCTACCATGGCTGTACTTGACTCTACTTGACTCTATTACACTCTACCATGGCTCTACTTGACTCTACTTGTATCTACTACACTCTACCATGGCTCTACTTGGCTCTAATTGAGTCCACTACACTGTACCTTGGCTCTACTTGGCTCTACTTGACTCTACTACACTCTACTATGTCTCTGCTCCATTGTATATCATGGCTCTACTTCATACTAAATGACTCTACTACATTCTACCATGGCTCTACTTGACTCTACTTCACTGTACTACACTCTACCGTGGATCTACTTGGCTCTACTTGAGTCCACTACACCCTACCTTCGCTCTACTTGGTTCTACGTGGCTCTACTACGCTCTACCATGGCTCTACTTGGCTCTACTTGATTCTACTACACTCTACCATGTCTCTACTACATTCTACCATGGCTCCACATGACTCTACGTGACTCTACTGGATTCTACCATAGCTCTACTTGACTCTGTATGCCTCTACTACATTCTACCATGGCTCTACTAGATTCTACTTGACTCTACTATATTCTGCCATGGCTATACTTGACTCTACTTGACTGTACTACACTCTACCTTTGCTCTACTACATTCTAACATGGCTCCACGTGACTCTACTTGACTCTACTACACACTACCATGGCTCTTCCATGGCTCTACCATGGTTTTCCTTGCTCTACTACATTCTACCATGGCTCTACTTGGAACTACATGATTCTACTAAATGCTAGCAATGCTCTTCTTGACTCTACTTGACTCTCCTACACTCTACCATTGGTCTACTTGGGTCTACTACACTCTACCATGGCTCTACTTGGCTCTACTTGACTCTACTACACTTTACCATGGCTGTACTTGTCTCTACTGGACTGTACACCACTCTACCATGTCTCTACTACATTCTGCCATGGCTCCATGTGACTCTACTTGACTCTACTACATTCTACGATAGATCTACTTGACTCTGTATACCTCTAATACATTCTATCATGGCTCTACTTGACTCTACTTGACCGTAGTACACTCTACATTGGCTCTACTACATTCTACCATGGCTCCATGTGACTCTACTTGACTCTACTGCATTCTACCATGGCTCTACCTGGCTCTACTACATTCTACCATGGCTCTACTTGGCTCTACATGACTCTACTACATTCTACCGTGGCTCTACGTGGCTCTACCTGACTCTACTACACTCTACCATGGCTCTACTCCATAGTACCATGTCTCCACTTGACACTACATGACTCTACTACATTCTACCATGGCTCTACTTGGCTCTACTTGACTCCATTACACTCTACCATGACTCTACTTGGCTCTACGTGTCTCTACCACACTCTACCGTGGCTCTATTTGGCTCTACTTGACTCTATTACACTCTACCATGGCTCTACTCCATTGTACCATGGCTCTACTTGACACTACATGACTCTAGTACATTCTACCATGGCTCTACTTTGCTGTACTACACTCTGCGATGGCTCTACTTGGCTCTACTTGACTGTACTTGACTCTACTACACTATATCATTGTTAGACCTGGCTCTATTTGTCTCTACTACACTCTATCTTTGCTCTACTCCCTCCTACCATGGATCCACGTGACTCTACTTGACTCTCCTGCACTCTACCATGGCTCTACCTTGCTCTACTACATTCTACCATGGCTCTACTTGACTCTACATGACTCTACTACATTCTACCATGGCTCTATTTGACTCTACTTGACTCTACTACACTCTACCCTGGCTCTACTAGGCTCTACTTTAGTCCACTACATTCTACCTTGGCTCTACTTGGCTCTACTTCACTTTACTATACTCTACCATGGCTCTACTCCATTGTATATCATGGCTCTACTTCACACTACATGACTCTACTACATTCTACCATGGCTCTACTTCACTCTACTACAATCTACCATGGCTCAAATTGGCTCTACTTGACTCTACTACACTCTACCATGGCTCTACTACATTCTACCATGGATCCACGTGACTCTACGTGACTCTACTGCATTCTACCATAGCTGTACTTGACTCTACTACATTCTGCCATGGCTCTACGTGACTCTACTTGACTGTACTACACTCTACCTTGGCTATACTACATTCTAACGTGGCTCCACGTGACTCTACTTGACTCTACTACACACTACCATGGCTCTACCTTGCTCTACTACATTCTACCATGGCTCTACTTGACACTACATGATTCTACTAGATGCTACCATGGCTCTTCTTGACTCTACTTGACTCTCCTACACTCTACCGTTGCTCTACTTGGCTCTACTACACTCTACCATAGCTATAGTTGGCTCTACTGGACTTTACTACACTCTACCATGGCTCTCCTTGTCCCTACTTGACTGTAGTACACTCTACCATGTCTCTACTGCATTCTACCATGGCTCCACATGACTCTACTTGACTCTACTACATTCTACGATAGCTCTACTTGACTCTGTATACTTCTACTACATTCTACCATGGCTCTACTTGACTCTACTTCACTATACTACACTCTACGTTGGCTCTACTACATTCTACCATGTCTCCACGTGACTCTACCTGACTCTACTGCATTCTACCATGGCTCTACCTGGCTCTACTACATTCTACCATGGCTCTACTTGACTCTACATGACTCTACTACATGCTACCGTGGGTTTACGTGGCTCTATCTGACTCTACTACACTCTACCATGGCTCTATTCTATAGTACCATGTCTCTACTTGACACTACATGACTCTACTACATTCTACCATGGCTCTACTTGACTCTACTTGACTCTACTACACTCTACCATGACTCTACTTGGCTCTACGTGACTCTACCACACTCTACTGTGGCTCTACTTGGCTCTACTTGACTCTACTACACTCTACGAGTGCTCTACTTGGCTCTACTTGACTCTCCTACACTATATCATTGCTAGACCAGGCTCTACTTGTCTCTTCTACACTCTACCTTGGCTCTAGTACATCCTACCATGGATCCACGTGACTCTACTTGACTCTCCTACACTCTACCATGGCTCTACCTTGCTCTTCTACATTCTACCATGGCTCTACTTGATTCTACATGACTCTGCTACATTCTACCATGGCTCTACTTGTCTCTACTTGACTCTACTACACTCTACCATGGCTCTACTTGGCTCTACTTGAGTCCACTACACCCTACCTTGGCTCTACTTGACTCTACTACACTCTACCATGGCTGTACTCCATTGTATATCATGGCTCTACTTCACACTACACGACTCTACTACACTCTACCATGGCTCTACTTGTCTCTACTACACTCTACCATGGCTCTACTCCATTGTTTATCATGGTTCTACTTCACACTACATGACTCTACTACATTCTACCATGGCTCTACTTGACTCTACTTGACTCTACCATGGCTCAAGTTGGCTGTACTTGACTGTACTACACTCTACCATGGCTCTCCTCCATTGTACTGTGGCTCTACTTGACACTACATGATTCCACTGAATTCTACCATGGCTCTTCTTGACTCTACTTGACTTTCCTACACTCTACCATTGTTCTACTTGACTCTACTACACTCTACCATGGCTCTACTTGGCTCTACTTGACTCTACTACACTCTACCATGGCACTGCTTGGCTCTACTTGACTCTACTACACTCTACCATGTCTTTACTGCAATCTACCATGGCTCCACGTGACTCTATGTGACTCTACTACATTCTACCATCGCTCTACTTGACGCTACTTGACTTTACTACACTCTACCATGGCTCTACTACATTCTACCATGGCTCAAAGTGATTCTACGTGACTCTACTGCATTCTACCATAGCTGTACTTGACTCTGTATGCCTCTACTACATTCTACCATGGCTCTACTTGACGATACTTGACTCTACTACATTCTGCCATGGCTCTACTTGACTCTACTTGACTGTACTAAACTCTACCTTGGCTCTACTACATTCTAACGTGGCTCCACGTGACTCTACTTGACTCTACAACACACTTCCATGGCTCTACCTTGCTATACTACATTCTACCATGGCTCTACTTGACACTACATGATTCTACTAGATGCTACCATGGCCGTTCTTGACTCTACTTGACTCTCCTACACTCTACCGTTGCTCTACTTGGCTCTACTACACTCTACCATAGCTCTAATTGGCTCTACTTGACTTTACTACACACTACCATGGCTCTCCTTGTCTCTACTTGACTGTACTACACTCCACCTTGGCTCTACTACACTCTACCATGGCTCTACCTTGCTCTACTACATTCTACTATAGCTCTACTTGACTCTGTATACCTCTACTACATTCTACCATGGCTCTACTTGACTCTACTTCACTATACTACACTCCACGTTGGCTCTACTACATTCTACCATGTCTCCACGTGACTCTACTTGACTCTACTGCATTCTACCATGGCTCTACTTGGCTCTACTACATTCTACCTTGTCTTCACGTGACTCCACTTGACTCTACTGCATTCTACCATGGCTCTACCTGGCTCTACTACATTCTACCATGGCTCTACTTGGCTCTACATGACTCTACTACATGCTACCGTGGGTCTACGTGGCTCTACCTGACTCTACTACACTCTACCATGGCTCTACTCTATAGTACCATGTCTCTACTTGACACTACATGACTCTACTACATTCTACCATGGCTCTACTTGACTCTACTTGACTCTACTACACTCTACCATGACTCTACTTGGCTCTACGTGACTCAACCACACTATATCAGTGCTAGACCTGGCTCTACTTGTCTCTACTACACTCTACCTTGGCTCTACTACATCCTACCATGGATCCACGTGACTCTACTTGACTCTCCTACACTCTACCATGGCTCTACCTTGCTCTACTACATTCTACCATGGCTCTACGTGACTCTACATGACTCTACTACATTCTACCATGGCTCTACTTGGCTCTACTTGACTCTACTACACTCTTCCATGGCACTACTTGGCTCTACTTGACTCTACTACACTCTACCATATCTCTACTACAATCTACCATGGCTCCACATGACTGTATGTGACTCTACTACATTCTACCATGGCTCTACTTGACGATACTTGACTCTACTACATTATGTCATGGTTCTACTTGACTCTACTCGAATTTACTACACTCTACCTTGGCTCTACTTCATTCTACCATGGTTCCACGTGACTCTACTTGACTCTACTGCATTCTACCATGGCTCTACCTGGCTCTACTACATTCTACCATGGCTCTACTTGGTACTACATGAATCTACTACATGCTACCGTGGCTCTACTTGGCTCTACATGACTCCACTACACTCTACCATGGCTTTACTCCATTGTACCATCGCTGTACTTCACACTACATGACTCTACTACTTTCTACAATGGCTCTACTTGGCTCTACTACACTCTACCATGGCTCTACTTGGCTCTACTTGACTCTACTACACTCTACCATGGCACTACTTGGCTCTACTTGACTGTACTACACTCTAGCATGTCTCTTCCACATTCTACCATGACTCCACGTGACTCTACGTGACTCTACTACATTCTACCATAGCTCTAGTTGACTCTGTATGCCTCTACTACATTCTACCATGGCTCTACTTGACGCTACTTGAGTCTACTACATTCTGTCATGGCTCTACTTGACTCTACTTGACTGTACTACACTCTACCTTGGCTCTACTTCATTCTACCATGGCTCCACTTCACTCTACTTGACCCTACTGCATTCTACAATGGCTCTACCTGGCTCTACTACATTCTACCATGGCTCTACTTGGTACTACATGACTCTACTACATGCTACTGTGGCTCTACTTGGCTCTACATGACTCTACTATACTCTAACATGGCTCTACTGCATTGTACCACGGCTGTACTTCACACTACATGACTCTACTACATTCTACCATGGCTCTACTTGACTCTACTACACTCTACGATGGTTCTACTTGACTCTACTTGACTCTACTACACTATACTATTGCTAGTTCTGGCTCCACTTGTCTACTACACTCTATCTTGGTGCTACTACATCCTACCATGGATCCACGTGACTCTACTTGACTCTACTGCACTCTACCATGCCTCTATCTGGCTCTACTACATTCTATCATGGCTCTACTTGACTCTACATGACTCTACTACATTCTACCATGGCTCTACCTGACTCTACTTGACTCTACTTCACTCTACCATGGCTCTACTTGGCTCTAGTTGAGTCCACTACACCCTACCTTGGCTCTACTTGGTTCTACGTGACTGTACTACACTCTACCATGGCTTTACCTGGCTCTACTTGACTCTACTACACACTACCATGTCTCTACTACATTCTACCATGGCTCCACGGGACTCTACGTGACTCTACTGCATTCTACCATAGTTCTACTTGACTCTGTATGCCTCTACTACATTCTACCATGGATCTACTTGACTCTACTTGACTCTACTACATTCTGCCATGGCTCTACTTGACTCTACTTGACTGTACTACACTCTACCATGTCTGTACTACATTCTACCATGGCTCCACGTGACTCTACGTGACTCTACTACATTCTACCATAGCTCTACTTGACTCTGTATGCATCTACTACATTCTATCGTGGCTCTACTTGACTCTACTACACTCTACCATGGCTCCACTGCATTGTTTATCATGGCTCTACTTCACACTACATGACTCTACTACAATCTACTATGGCTCTACTTGACTCTACTACATTCTACCATGGCTCTAATCCATTCTATATCATGGTTCTACTTCACACTACATGACTCTACTACATTCTACCATGGCTCTACTTGACTCTACTACACTCTACCATGGCTAAACTTGGCTGTACTTGACTCTACTACACTCTACCATGGCTCTACTCCATTGTACTGTGGGTCTACTTGACACTACATGATTCTACTGAATTCTACCATGGCTCTTCTTGAGTCTACTTGACTTTCCTACACTCTACCATTGTTCTACTTGACTCTACTACACTCTACCATGGCTCTACTTGGCTCTACTTGACTCTACTACACTCTACCATGGCACTACTTGACTCTACTTGAGTCTACTACACTCTACCATGTCTGTACTACAATCTACCATGGCTCCACATGACTCTATGTGACCCTACTACATTCTACCATCGCTCTACTTGACAATACTTGACACTACTACATTCTGTCATGGCTCTACTTGACTCTACTCGACTGTACTACACTCTACCTTGGCTCTACTTCATTCTACCATGGCTCCACGTGACTCTACTTGACTCTACTGCATTCTACCATGGCTCTACCTGGCTCTACTACATTCTACCATGGCTCTACTTGCTACTACATGAATCTACTACATTCTACCGTGGCTCTACTTGGCTCTACATGACTCTACTACACTCTACCATGGCTTTACTCCATTGTACCATCGCTGTACTTCACACTACATGACTCTACTACTTTCTACAATGGACTCTACTTGGCTCTACTACACTCTACCATGGCTCTACATGGCTTTACTTGACTCTACTACACTCTACCATGGCACTACTTGGCTCTACTTGACTGTACTATACTCCACCATGTCTCTTCTACATTCTACTATGGCTCCTCGTGACTCTACGTGACACTACTACGTTGTACCATAGCTCTAGTTCACTCTGTATGCCTCTACTACATTCTACCATGGCTCTACTTGACGCTACTTGAGTCTACTACATTCTATCGTGGCTCTACTTGACTCTACTTGACTCTACTACACTCTACCTTGGCTCTACTTCATTCTACCATGGCTCCACGTGACTCTACTTGACTCTACTGCATTCTACCATGGCTCTACCTCGCTCTACTACATTCTACCATGACTCTACTTGGTACTACATGACTCTAGTACATGCTATCGTGGCTCTACCTGGCTCTACATGACTCTACTACACTCTAACATGGCTCTACTCCATTGTACCATGGCTGTACTTCACACTACATGACTCTACTACATTCTACCATGGCTCTACTTGACTCTACTACACTCTACGATGGTTCTACTTGACTCTACTTGACTCTACTACACTATACTATTGCTAGTCCTGGCTCTACTTGTCTACTACACCCTAACTTCGCGATACTACATCCTACCATGGATCCAGGTGACTCTACTTGACTCTACTGCACCCTACCATGGCTCTATCTGGCTCTACTACATTCTACCATGGCTCTACTTGACTCTACATGACTCTACTACATTCTACCATGGCTCTACCTGACTCTACTTGACTCTACTTCACTCTACCATGGCTCTACTTGGCTATAGTTGAGTCCACTACACCCTACCTTGGCTCTACTTGGCTCTACGTGACTATACTACACTCCACCATGGCTTTACCTGGCTCTACTTGACTCTACTACACCCTACCATGTCTCTACTACAGTCTACCATGACTCCACGGGACTCTACGTGACTCTACTGCATTCTACCATAGTTCTACTTGACTCTGTATGCCTCTACTACATTCTACCATGGCTCTACTTGACACTACTTGACTGTACTACACTCTACCATGTCTCTACTACATTCTACCATGGCTCCACGTGACTCTACGTGACTCTACTAAATTCTACCATAGATCTACTTGACTCTGTATGCCTCTACTACATTCTATCGTGGCTCTACTTGACTCTACTACACTCTACCATGGCTCTACTCCATTGTACCATGGCTCTACTTGACTCTACTACACTCTACGATGGCTCTACTCCATTGTACCATGGCTCTACTTGACACTACATGACTCTACTACATTCTACCATGGCTCTACTTGACTCTACATTACTCTACTACATTCTACCATGGCTCTACTTGGCTTTATATGACTCTATACTACATGCTACCGTGGCTCTACTTGACTCTACTACACTATACCATGGCTCTACTCCATTGTACCATGGCTCTACTTGACACTACATGAGTCTACTACATTCTACCATGGCTCTACTTGACTCTACATGACTCTACTACATTCTACCATGGCTATACTTGGCTCTACGTGACTGTACTACACTCTATCATGGCTTTACCTGGCTCTACTTGACTCTACTACACTCTACCATAGCTCTACTTGGCTCTACTTGACTCTACTACACTCTACCATGGCACTACTTGGCTCTACTTGAGTCTACTACACTCTACCATGTCTGTACTACAATCTACCATGGCTCCACATGACTCTATGTGACTCTACTACATTCTACCATCGCTCTACTTGACAATACTTGACACTACTACATTCTGTCATGGCTCTACTTGACTCTACTCGACTGTACTACACTCTACCTTGGCTCTACTTCATTCTACCGTGGCTCCACGTGACTCTACTTGACTCTACTGCATTCTACCATGGCTCTACCTGGCTCTACTGCATTCTACCATGGCTGCACTTGGTACTACATGAATCTACTACATTCTACCGTGGCTCTACTTGGCCCTACATGACTCTACTACACTCTACCATGGCTTTACTCCATTGTACCATCGCTGTACTTCACACTACATGACTCTACTACTTTCTACAATGGCTCTACTTGGCTCTACTACACTCTACCATGGCTCTACTTGGCTCTACTTGACCCTACTACACTCTACCATGGCACTACTTGGCTCTACTTGACTGTACTACACTCTACCATGTCTCTTCTACATTCTACCATGGCTCCTCGTGACTCTACGTGATTCTACTACATTCTACCATAGCTCTAGTTCACTCTGTATACCTCTACTACATTCTACCATGGCTCTACTTGACGCTACTTGAGTCTACTACATTCTGTCATGGCTCTACTTGACTCTACTTGACTGTACTACACTCTACCTTGGCTCTACTTCATTCTACCATGGCTCCACGTGACTCTACTTGACTCTACTGCATTCTACCATGGCTCTACCTGGCTCTACTACATTCTACCATGACTCAACTTGGTACTACATGACTCTAACACATGCTACCGTGGCTCTACCTGGCTCTACATGACTCTACTACACTCTAACATAGCTCTACTCCATTCTACCATGGCTGTACTTCACACTACATGACTCTACTACATTCTACCATGGCTCTACTTGACTCTACTACACTCTACGATGGTTCTACTTGACTCTACTTGACTCTACTACACTATACTATTGCTAGTCCTGGCTCTACTTGTCTACTACACTCTATCTTGGCGATACTACATCCTACCATGGATCCACGTGACTCTACTTGTCTCTACTGCACTCTACCATGGCTCTATCTGGCTCTACTACATTCTACCATGGCTCTACTTGACTCTACATGACTCTACTACATTCTACCATGGCTCTACCTGACTCTACTTGACTCTACTTCACTCTACCATGGCTCTACTTGGCTCTACTTGAGTCCACTACACCCTACCTTGGCTCTACTTGGCTCTACGTGACTGTACTACACTCTACCATGGCTTTACCTGGCTCTACTTGACTCTACTACACCCTACCATGTCTCTACTACATTCTACCATGACTCCACGGGACTCTACGTGACTCTACTGCATTCTACCATAGTTCTACTTGACTCTGTATGCCTCTACTACATTCTACCATGGCTCTACTTGACTCTACTTGACTCTACTACATTCTTCCATGGCTCTACTTGACTCTACTTGTCTGTACTACACTCTACCATGTCTCTACTACATTCTACCATGGCTCCACGTGACTCTACGTGACTCTACTCAATTCTATCATAGCTCTACTTGACTCTGTATGCCTCTACTACATTCTATCGTGGCTCTACTTGACTCTACTACACTCTACCATGGCTCTACTCCATTGTACCATGGCTCTACTTGACTCTACTACACTCTACGATGGCTCTACTCCATTGTACCATGGCTCTACTTGACACTACATGACTCTACTACATTCTACCATGGCTCTACTTGACTCTACATTACTCTACTACATTCTACCATGGCTCTACTTGGCTCTACATGACTCTATACTACATGCTACCATGGCTCTACTTGACTCTACTACACTCTACCATGGCTCTACTCCATTGTACCATGGCTCTACTTGACACTACATGAGTCTACTACATTCTACCATGGCTCTACTTGACTCTACATGACTCTACTACATTCTACCATGGCTATACTTGGCTCTACGTGACTGTACTACACTCTATCATGGCTTTACCTGGCTCTACTTGACTCTACTACACCCTACCATGTCTCTACTACATTCAACCATGGCTCCACAGGACTCTACGTGACTTTACTGCATTCTACCATAATTCTACTTGACTCTGTATGCTTCTACTACATTCTACCATGGCTCTACTTGACTCTACTTGACTCTACTACATTCTGCCATGGCTCTACTTGACTCTACTTGACTGTACTACACTCTACCATGTGTCTACTACATTCTACCATGGCTCCACATGACTCTACGTGACTCTACTACATTCTACCATGGCTCTACTTGACTCTACATGACTCTACTACATTCTACCATGGCTCCACGTGACTCTACGTGACTCTACTACATTCTACCATAGCTCTACTTGACTCTGTATGCCTCTACTACATTCTATCGTGGTTCTACTTGACTCTACTACACTCTACCATGGCTCTACTCCATTGTACCATGGCTCTACTTGACACTACATGACTCTACTACATTCTACCATGGCTCTACTTGACTCTACATGACTCTACTACATTCTACCATGGCTCTACTTGGCTCTACATGACTCTATAGTACATGCTACCGTGGCTCTACTTGACTCTACTATACTCTACCATGGCTCTACTCCATTGTACCATGGCTCTACTTTACACTACATGAGTCTACTACATTCTACCATGGCTCTACTTGACTCTACATGACTCTACTACATTCTATCATGGCTATACTTGACTCTACTTGACTCTACTACACTCTACCATGGCTGTACTTGGCTCTACTTGAGTGCACTACACTCTACCTTGGCTCTACTTGGCTCTACTTCACTCTACTACTCTCTACCATTGGCTCTACTTGGCTCTACATGACTCTAGTACATGCTACCGTGTCTCTACTTGATTCTTCTACACTCTACTAAGGCCCTACTTGTCTGTACATGACTCTACTACATGCTACTGTGGCTCTACTTGAGTCTACTACACTCTACCATGGCTCTACACCATCGTACCAAGGTCCTACTTGACACTACATGACTCTACTACATTCTACCATCGCTCTACTTGACTCTACTACACTCTACGATGGCTCTAGTTGGCTCTACTTGACTCTACTACACTATATCATTGCTAGACCTAGCTCTACTTGTCTCTACTACACTCTATCTTGGCGCTACTACATCCTACCATGGATCCACGTGACTCTACTTGACTCTACTGCACTCTACCATGGCTCTATCTGGCTCTACTACATTCTACCATGGCTCTACTTGACTCTACATGACTCTACTACATTCTACCATGGCTCTACCAGAACCTACTTGACTCTACTTCACTCTACCATGGCTCAACTTGGCTCTACTTGAGACCACTATACCCTACCTTGGCTCTACTTGGCTCTACGTGACTGTACTACACTCTACCATGGCTTTACCTGGCTCTACTTGACTCTACTACACCCTACCATGTCTCTACTACATTCTACCATGGTTCCACGGGACTCTACGTGACTCTACTGCATTCTACCATAGTTGTACTTGACTCTGTATGCCTCTACTACATTCTACCATGGATCTACTTGACTCTACTTGACTCTACTACATTCTGCCATGGCTCTACTTGACTCTACTTGACTATACTACACTCTACCATGTCTCTACTACATTCTACCATGGCTCCACGTGACTCTATGTGACTCTACTGCATTCTACCATAGCTCTACTTGACTCTGTATGTCTCTACTACATTCTACCGTGGCTCTACATGAGTCTACTACACTCTACCATGACTCTACTCCATTGTACCATGGCTCTACTTGATACTACATGACTCTACTACATTATACCATGGCTCTACTTGACTCTACATGACTCTACTACATTCTACCATGGCTCCACTTGGCTCTACATGACTCTATACTACATGCTACCGTGGCTCTACTTGACTCTACTACACTCTACCATGGCTCTACTCCATTGTACCATGGCTCTACTTGACACTACATGACTCTACTACATTCTACCATGGCTCTACTTGACTCTACATGACTCTACTACATTCTACCATGGCTATACTTGACTCTACTTGACTATACTACACTCTACCATGGCTGTACTTGGCTCTACTTGAGTGCACTACACTCTACCTTGGCTCTACTTGGCTCTACTTGACTCTACTACTCTCTACCATGGCTCTACTTGGCTCTACATGACTCTACTACATGCTACCGTGGCTCTACTTGACTCTACTACACTCTACTATGGCTCTAGTTCGCTCTACATGACTCTACTACATGCTTCCGTGGCTCTACTTGACAATACTTGACTCTACTACACTCTACCATCGCACTCCTTGGCTCTACTACACTCTACCATGTCTCTACTACAATCTACCATGGCTCCACATAACTCTATGTGACTCTACTACATTCTACCATCGCTCTACTTGACGATACTTGACTCTACTACATTCTGTCATGGCTCTACTTGACTTTACTCGACTGTACTACACTCTACCTTGGCTCTACTTCATTCTACCATGGCTCCACGTGACTCTACTTGACTCAACTGCATTCTACCATGGCTCTACCTGGCTCTACTATATTCTACCATGGCTCTACTTGGTACTACATGAATCTACTACATGCTACTGTGGCTCTACTTGGCTCTACATGACTCTACTACACTCTACCATGGCTTTACTCCATTGTACCATCGCTGTACTTCACACTACATGACTCTACTACTTTCTACAATGGCTCTACTTGGCTCTACTACACTCTACCATGGCTCTACTTGGCTCTACTTGACTCTACTACACTCTACCATGGCACTACTTGGCTCTACTTGACTGTATTACACTCTACCATGTCTCTTCTACATTCTACCATGGCTCCACGTGACTCTACGTGACTCTACGTGACTCTACTACATTCTACCATAGCTCTAGTTGACTCTGTATGCCTCTACTACATTCTACCATGGCTCTACTTGACGCTACTTGAGTCTACTACATTCTGTCATGGCTCTACTTGACTCTACTTGACTGTACTACACTCTACCTTGGCTCTACTTCATTCTACCATGGCTCCACGTGACTCTACTTGACTCTACTGCATTCTACCATTGCTCTACCTGGGTCTACTACATTCTACCATGGCTCTACTTGGTACTACATGACTCTACTACATGCTACCGTGGCTCTACTTGGCTCTACATGACTCTACTATACTCTAACATGGCTGTACTCCATTCTACCATGGCTGTACTTCACACTACATGACTCTACTACATTCTACCATGGCTCTACTTGACTCTACTACACTCTACGATGGTTCTACTTGACTCTACTTGACTCTACTACACTATACTATTGCTAGTTCTGGCTCTACTTGTCTACTACACTCTATCTTGGCGCTACTACATCCTACCATGGATCCACGTGACTCTACTTGACTCTACTGCAGTCTACCATGCCTCTATCTGGCTCTACTACATTCTACCATGGCTCGACTTGACTCTACATGACTCTACTACATTCTACCATGGCTCTACCTGACTCCACTTGACTCTACTTCACTCTACCATGGCTCTACTTGGCTCTACTTGAGTCCACTACACCCTACCTTGGCTCTACTTCGCTCTACGTCACTGTACTACACTCCACCATGGCTTTACCTGGCTCTACTTCACTCTACTACACCCTACCATGTCTCCACTACATTCTACCATGGCTCCACGGGACTCTACGTGACTGTACTGCATTCTACCATAGTTGTACTTGACTCTGTATACCTCTACTACATTCTACCATGGATCTACTTGACTCTACTTGACTCTACTATACATTCTGCCATGGCTCTACTTGACTCTACTTGACTGTACTACACTCTACCATGTCTCTACTACATTCTACAATGGCTCCACGTGACTCTACGTGACTCTACTACATTCTACCATAGCTTTACTTGACTCTGTATGTCTCTACTACATTCTACCGTGGCTCTACTTGACTCTACTACACTCTACCATGACTCTACTCCATTGTACCATGGCTCTACTTGACACTACATGATTCTACTACATTCTACCATGGCTCTACTTGACTCTACTACACTCTACGATGGCTCTACTCCATTGTACCATGGCTCTACTTGACACTACATGACTCTACTACATTCTATCATGGCTCTACTTGACTCTACATGACTCTACTACATTCTACCATGGCTCTACTTGGCTCTACATGACTCTATACTACATGCTACCGTGGCTCTACTTGACTCTACTACACTCTAACATGGCTCTACTCCATTGTACCATGGCTCTACTTGACACTACATGACTCTACTACATTCTACCATGGCTCTACTTGACTCTACATGACTCTACTACATTCTACCATGGCTATACTTGTCTCTACTTGACTCTACTACATTCTACCATGGCTATACTTGACTCTACTTGACTCTACTACACTCTACCATGGCTGTACTTGGCTCTACTTGAGTGCACTACACTCTACCTTGGCTCTACTTGGCTCTACTTGACTCTACTACTGTCTACCATGGCTCTACTTGGCTCTACTTGACTCTACTACTGTCTACCATGGCTCTACTTGGCTCTACATGACTCTACTACATGCTACCGTGGCTCTACTTGACTCTACTACACTCTACTATGGCTCTACTTCGCTCTACATGACTCTACTACATGCTACCGTGGCTATACTTGACTCTACTTGACTCTACTACACTCTACCATGGCTGTACTTGGCTCTACTTGAGTGCACTACACTCTACCTTGGCTCTACTTGGCTCTACTTGACTCTACTACTGTCTACCATGGCTCTACTTGGCTCTACTTGACTCTACTACTGTCTACCATGGCTCTACTTGGCTCTACATGACTCTACTACATGCTACCGTGGCTCTACTTGACTCTACTACACTCTACTATGGCTCTACTTCGCTCTACATGACTCTACTACATGCTACCGTGGCTCTACTTGACTCTACTTGACTCTACTACACTCTACCATGGCACTATTTGGCTCTACTTGACTCTACTACACTCTACCATGTCTCTACTACAATCTACCATGGCTCCACATGACTCTATGTGACTCTACTACATTCTACCATCGCTCTACTTGACGATACTTGACTCTACTACATTCTGTAATGGTTCTACTTGACTCTACTCGACTGTACTACACTCTACCTTGGCTCTACTTCATTCTAACATGGCTCCACGTGACTCTACTTGACTCTACTGCAATCTACCATGGCTGTACCTGGCTCTACTACATTCTACCATGGCTCTACTTGGTACTACATGAATCTACTACATGCTACCGTGGCTCTACTTGGCTCTACATGACTCTACTACACTCTACCATGACTTTACTCCATTGTACCATCGCTGTACTTCACACTACATGACTCTACTACTTTCTACAATGACTCTACTTGGCTCTACTACACTCTACCATGGCTCTACTTGGCTCTACTTGACTCAACTACAATCTACCATGGAACTACTTGGCTCTACTTGACTGTACTACATTCTACCATGGCTCCACGTGACTCTACGTGACTCTACTACATTCTACCATAGCTCTAGTTGACTCTGTATGCCTCTACTACATTCTACCATGGCTCTACTTGACGCTACTTGAGTCTACTAGATTCTATCATGTCTCTACTTGACTCTACTTGACTGTACTACACTCTACCTTGGCTCTACTCCATTCTACCATGGCTCCACGTGACTCTACTTGACTCTACTGCATTCTACAATAGCTCTACCTCGCTCTACTACATTCTACCATGGCTCTACTTGGTACTACATGACTCTACTACATGCTACCGAGGCTCTACTTGGCTCTACATGACTCTACTATACTCTAACATGGCTGTACTCCATTGTACCATGGCTGTACTTCACACTACATGACTCTACTACATTCTACCATGGCTCTACTTGACTCTACTACACTTTACGATGGTTCTACTTGACTCTACTTGACTCTACTACACTATACTATTGCTAGTTCTGGCTCCACTTGTCTACTACACTCTATCTTGGCGCTACTACATCCTACCATGGATCCACGTGACTCTACTTGACTCTACTGCAGTCTACCATGCCTCTATCTGGCTCTACTACATTCTACCATGGCTCGACTTGACTCTACATGACTCTACTACATTCTACCATGGCTCCACGGGACTCTACATGACTCTACTGCATTCTACCATAGTTGTACTTGACTCTGTATGCCTGTACTACATTCTACCATTGCTCTACTTGACTCTACTTGACTGTACTACACTCTACCATGTCTCTACTACATTCTACCATGGCTCCTCGTGACACTACGTGACTCTATACTACATTCTACCATAGCGCTACTTGACTCTGTATGCCTCTACTACATTCTATCGTGGCTCTACTCCATTGTACCATGGGTCTACTTGACACTACATGATTCTACTACATTCTACCATGGCTCTACTTGACTCTACATGACTCTACTACATTCTACCATGGCTCTACTTCACTCTACTTGAGTCCACTAAACCCTACCTTGGTTCTACTTGGCTCTACGTGACTGTACTACACTCTACCATGGCTCTACTTTGCTCTACTTGACTCTACTACACTCTACCATGTCTCTACTACATTCTACCATGGCTCCACGGGACTCTACGTGACTCTACTGCATTCTACCATATTTCTACTTGACTCTACTTGACTCTACTACATTCTGCCATGGCTCTACTTTACTCTACTTGACTGTACTACACTCTACCTTGGCTCTACTACATTCTTCCATGGCTTCACGTGACTCTACATGACTTTACTATATTCTACCATGGCTCTACTTGACTCTCCTCCACTCTACGATGGCTCTACCTTGCTCTACTACATTCTACCATGGCTGTACTTGACTCTACTTGACTCTATTACACTCTACCATGGCTCTACTTGACTCTACTTGTATCTACTACACTCTACCATGGCTCTACTTGGCTCTAATTGAGTCCACTACACTCTACCTTGGCTCTACTTGGCTCTACTTGACTCTACTACACTCTACTATGTCTCTGCTCCATTGTATATCATGGCTCTACTTCATACTACATGACTCTACTACATTCTACCATGGCTCTAGTTGACTCTACTTCACTGTACTACACTCTACCGTGGATCTACTTGGCTCTACTTGAGTGCACTACACCCTACCTTCGCTCTACTTGGTTCTACGTGGCTCTACTACGCTCTACCATGGCTCTACTTGGCTCTACTTGATTCTACTACACTCTACCATGTCTCTACTACATTCTACCATGGCTCCACATGACTCTACGTGACTCTACTGGATTCTACCATAGCTCTACTTGACTCTGTATGCCTCTACTACATTCTACCATGGCTCTACTTGATTCTACTTGACTCTACTATATTCTGCCATGGCTATACTTGACTCTACTTGACTGTACTACACTCTACCTTTGCTCTATGACATTCTAACATGGCTCCACGTGACTCTACTTGACTCTACTACACACTACCATGGCTCTTCCATGGCTCTACCATGGCTCTACCTTGCTCTACTACATTCTACCATGGCTCTACTTGGCACTACATGATTCTACTAAATGCTAGCAATGCTCTTCTTGACTCTACTTGACTCTCCTACACTCTACCATTGCTCTACTTGGGTCTACTACACTCTACCATGGCTCTACTTGGCTCTACTTGACTCTACTACACTTTACCATGGCTCTACTTGTCTCTACTGGACTGTACACCACTCTACCATGTCTCTACTACATTCTGCCATGGCTCCATGTGACTCTACTTGACTCTACTACATTCTACGATAGCTCTACTTGACTCTGTATACCTCTAATACATTCTATCATGGCTCTACTTGACTCTACTTGACTGTAGTACACTCTACATTGGCTCTACTACATTCTACCATGGCTCCATGTGACTCTACTTGACTCTACTGCATTCTACCATGGCTCTACCTGGCTCTACTACATTCTACCATGGCTCTACTTGGCTCTACATGACTCTACTACATTCTACCGTGGCTCTACGTGGCTCTACCTGACTCTACTACACTCTACCATGGCTCTACTCCATAGTACCATGTCTCCACTTGACACTACATGACTCTACTACATTCTACCATGGCTCTACTTGGCTCTACTTGACTCCATTACACTCTACCATGACTCTACTTGGCTCTACGTGTCTCTACCACACTCTACCGTGGCTCTACTTGGCTCTACTTGACTCTATTACACTCTACCATGGCTCTACTCCATTGTACCATGGCTCTACTTGACACTACATGACTCTAGTACATTCTACCATGGCTCTACTTTGCTGTACTACACTCTACGATGGCTCTACTGGGCTCTACTTGACTGTACTTGACTCTACTACACTATATCATTGTTAGACCTGGCTCTATTTGTCTCTACTACACTCTATCTTTGCTCTACTCCCTCCTACCACGGATCCACGTGACTCTACTTGACTCTCCTGCACTCTACCATGGCTCTACCTTGCTCTACTACATTCTACCATGGCTCTACTTGACTCTACATGACTCTACTACATTCTACCATGGCTCTATTTGACTCTACTTGACTCTACTACACTCTACCCTGGCTCTACTAGGCTCTACTTTAGTCCACTACATTCTACCTTGGCTCTACTTGGCTCTACTTCACTTTACTATACTCTACCATGGCTCTACTCCATTGTATATCATGGCTCTACTTCACACTACATGACTCTACTACATTCTACCATGGCTCTACTTCACTCTACTACAATCTACCATGGCTCAAATTGGCTCTACTTGACTCTACTACACTCTACCATGGCTCTACTACATTCTACCATGGATCCACGTGACTCTACGTGACTCTACTGCATTCTACCATAGCTGTACTTGACTCTGTATGCCTCTACTACATTCTACCATGGCTCTACTTGACTCTACTTGACTCTACTACATTCTGCCATGGCTCTACGTGACTCTACTTGACTGTACTACACTCTACCTTGGCTATACTACATTCTAACGTGGCTCCACGTGACTCTACTTGACTCTACTACACACTACCATGGCTCTACCTTGCTCTACTACATTCTACCATGGCTCTACTTGACACTACATGATTCTACTAGATGCTACCATGGCTCTTCTTGACTCTACTTGACTCTCCTACACTCTACCGTTGCTCTACTTGGCTCTACTACACTCTACCATAGCTATAGTTGGCTCTACTGGACTTTACTACACTCTACCATGGCTCTCCTTGTCCCTACTTGACTGTAGTACACTCTACCATGTCTCTACTGCATTCTACCATGGCTCCACATGACTCTACTTGACTCTACTACATTCTACGATAGCTCTACTTGACTCTGTATACTTCTACTACATTCTACCATGGCTCTACTTGACTCTACTTCACTATACTACACTCTACGTTGGCTCTACTACATTCTACCATGTCTCCACGTGACTCTACCTGACTCTACTGCATTCTACCATGGCTCTACCTGGCTCTACTACATTCTACCATGGCTCTACTTGACTCTACATGACTCTACTACATGCTACCGTGGGTTTACGTGGCTCTATCTGACTCTACTACACTCTACCATGGCTCTATTCTATAGTACCATGTCTCTACTTGACACTACATGACTCTACTACATTCTACCATGGCTCTACTTGACTCTACTTGACTCTACTACACTCTACCATGACTCTACTTGGCTCTACGTGACTCTACCACACTCTACTGTGGCTCTACTTGGCTCTACTTGACTCTACTACACTCTACGAGGGCTCTACTTGGCTCTACTTGACTCTCCTACACTATATCATTGCTAGACCACGCTCTACTTGTCTCTACTACACTCTACCTTGGCTCTAGTACATCCTACCATGGATCCACGTGACTCTACTTGACTCTCCTACACCCTACCATGGCTCTACCTTGCTCTACTACATTCTACCATGGCTCTACTTGATTCTACATGACTCTGCTACATTCTACCATGGCTCTACTTGTCTCTACTTGACTCTACTACACTCTACCATGGCTCTACTTGGCTCTACTTGAGTCCACTACACTCTATCTTGGCTCTTCTTTGCTCTACTTGACTCTACTACACTCTACCATGGCTGTACTCCATTGTATATCATGGCTCTACTTCACACTACATGACTCTACTGCAATCTACCATGGCGCTACTAGACACTAGTACACTCTACCATGGCTCTACTTGTCTCTACTACACTCTACCATGGCTCTACTCAATTGTTTATCATGGTTCTTCTTCACACTACATGACTCTACTACATTCTACCATGGCTCTACTTGACTCTACTTCACTCTACCATGGCTCAACTTGGCTGTACTTGACTGTACTACACTCTACCATGGCTCTCCTCCATTGTACTGTGGCTCTACTTGACACTACATGATTCCACTGAATTCTACCATGGCTCTTCTTGACTCTACTTGACTTTCCTACACTCTACCATTGTTCTACTTGACTCTACTACACTCTACCATGGCTCTACTTGGCTCTACTTGACTCTACTACACTCTACCATGGCACTGCTTGGCTCTACTTGACTCTACTACACTCTACCATGTCTTTACTACAATCTACCATGGCTCCACGTGACTCTATGTGACTCTACTACATTCTACCATCGCTCTACTTGACGCTACTTGACTTTACTATACTCTACTATGGCTCTACTACATTCTACCATGGCTCAAAGTGACTCTACGTGACTCTACTGCATTCTACCATAGCTGTACTTGACTCTGTATGCCTCTACTACATTCTACCATGGCTCTACTTGACGCTACTTGACTCTACTACATTCTGCCATGGCTCTACTTGACTCTACTTGACTGTACTAAACTCTACCTTGGCTCTACTACATTCTAACGTGGCTCCACGTGACTCTACTTGACTATACAACACACTTCCATGGCTCTACCTTGCTATACTACATTCTACCATGGCTCTACTTGACACTACATGATTCTACTGGATGCTACCATGGCCGTTCTTGACTCTACTTGACTCTCCTACACTCTACCGTTGCTCTACTTGGCTCTACTACACTCTATCATAGCTCTAATTCGCTCTACCTGACTTTACTACACACTACCATGGCTCTCCTTGTCTCTACTTGACTGTACTACACTCTACCTTGACTCTACTACACTCTACCATGGCTCTACCTTGCTCTACTACATTCTACTATAGCTCTACTTGACTCTGTATACCTCTACTACATTCTACCATGGCTCTACTTGACTCTACTTCACTATACTACACTCCACGTTGGCTCTACTACATTCTACCATGTCTCCACGTGACTCTACTTGACTCTACTGCATTCTACCATGGCTCTACTTAGCTCTACTACATTCTACCATGTTTCCACGTGACTCCACTTGACTCTACTGCATTCTACCATGGCTCTACCTGGCTCTACTACATTCTACCATGGCTCTACTTGTCTCTACATGACTCTACTACATGCTACCGTGGGTCTACGTGGCTCTACCTGACTCTACTACACTCTACCATGGCTCTACTCTATAGTACCATGTCTCTACTTGACACTACATGACTCTACTACATTCTACCATGGCTCTACTTGACTCTACTTGACTCTACTACACTCTACCATGACTCTACTTGGCTCTACGTGACTCAACCACACTCTACTGTGGCTGTACTTGGCTCTACTTGACTCTACTACACTCTACGATGGCTCTACTTGGCTCTACTTGACTCTCCTACACTATATCAGCGCTAGACCTGGCTCTACTTGTCTCTACTACACTCTACCTTGGCTCTACTACATCCTACCATGGATCCACGAGACTCTACTTGCCTCTCCTACACTCTACCATGGCTCTACCTTGCTCTACTACATTCTACCATGGCTCTACGTGACTCTACATGACTCTACTACATTCTACCATGGCTCTACTTGGCTCTACTTGACTCTACTACACTCTACCATGGCACTACTTGGCTCTACTTGACTCTACTACACTCTACCATATCTCTACTACAATCTACCATGGCTCCACATGACTCTATGTGACTCTACTACATTCTACCATCGCTCTACTTGACGATACTTGAGTCTACTACATTATGTCAAGGCTCTACTTGACTCTACTCGAATTTACTACACTCTACCTTGGCTCTACTTCATTCTACCATGGTTCCACGTGACTCTACTTGACTCTACTGCATTCTACCATTGCTCTACCTGGCTCTACTACATTCTACCATGGCTCTACTTGGTACTACATGAATCTACTACATGCTACCGTGGCTCTACTTGGCTCTACATGACTCCACTACACTCTACCATGGCTTTACTCCATTGTACCATCGCTGTACTTCACACTACATGACTCTACTACTTTCTACAATGGCTCTACTTGGCTCTACTACACTCTACCATGGCTCTACTTGGCTCTACTTGACTCTACTACACTCTACCATGGTACTACTTGGCTCTACTTGACTGTACTACACTCTACCATGTCTCTTCCACATTCTACCATGACTCCACGTGACTCTACGTGACTCTACTACATTCTACCATAGCTCTAGTTGACTCTGTATGCCTCTACTACATTCTACCATGGCTCTACTTGATGCTACTTGAGTCTACTACATTCTGTCATGGCTTTACTTGACTCTACTTGACTGTACTACACTCTACCTTGGCTCTACTTCATTCTACCATGGCTCCACTTGACTCTACTTGACCCTACTGCATTCTACAATGGCTCTACCTGGCTCTACTACATTCTACCATGGCTCTACTTGGTACTACATGACTCTACTACATGCTACTGTGGCTCTACTTGGCTCTACATGACTCTACTATACTCTAACATGGCTCTACTGCATTGTACCATGGCTGTACTTCACACTACATGACTCTACTACATTCTACCATGGCTCTACTTGACTCTACTATACTCTACGATGGTTCTACTTGACTCTACTTGACTCTACTACACTATACTATTGCTAGTTCTGGCTCCACTTGTCTACTACACTCTATCTTGGCGCTACTACATCCTACCATGGATCCACGTGACTCTACTTGACTCTACTGCACTCTACCATGCCTCTATCTGGCTCTACTACATTCTATCATGGCTCTACTTGACTCTACATGACTCTACTACATTCTACCATTGCTCTACCTGACTCTACTTGACTCTACTTCACTCTACCATGGCTCTACTTGGCTCTAGTTGAGTCCACTACACCCTACCTTGGCTCTACTTGGCTCTACGTGACTGTACTACACTCTACCATGGCTTTACCTGGTTCTACTTGACTCTACTACACACTACCATGTCTCTACTACATTCTAACATGGCTCCACGGGACTCTACGTGACTCTACTGCATTCTACCATAGTTCTACTTGACTCTGTATGCCTCTACTACATTCTACCATGGCTCTACTTGACTCTACTTGACTCTACTACATTCTGCCATGGCTCTACTAGACTCTACTTGACTGTACTACACTCTACCATGTCTGTACTACATTCTACCATGGCTCCACGTGACTCTACGTGACTCTACTACATTCTACCATAGCTCTACTTGACTCTGTATGCATCTACTACATTCTATCGTGGCTCTACTTGACTCTACTACACTCTACCATGGCTCCACTGCATTGTTTATCATCGCTCTACTTCACACTACATGACTCTACTACAATCTACTATGACTCTACTTGACTCTACTACATTCTACCATGGCTCTACTCCATTGTATATCATGGTTCTACTTCACACTACATGACTCTACTACATTCTACCATGGCTCTACTTGACTCTACTACACTCTACCATGGCTAAACTTGGCTGTACTTGACTCTACTACACTCTACCATGGCTCTACTCCATTGTACTGTGGCTCTACTTGACACTACATGATTCTACTGAATTCTACCATGGCTCTTCTTGAGTCTACTTGACTTTCCTACACTCTACCATTGTTCTACTTGACTCTACTACACTCTACCATGGCTCTACTTGGCTCTACTTGACTCTACTACACTCTACCATGGCACTACTTGACTCTACTTGAGTCTACTACACTCTACCATGTCTGTACTACAATCTACCATGGCTCCACATGACTCTATGTGACCCTACTACATTCTACCATCGCTCTACTTGACAATACTTGACACTACTACATTCTGTCATGGCTCTACTTGACTCTACTCGACTGTACTACACTCTACCTTGGCTCTACTTCATTCTACCATGGCTCCACGTGACTCTACTTGACTCTACTGCATTCTACCATGGCTCTACCTGGCTCTACTACATTCTACCATGGCTCTACTTGCTACTACATGAATCTACTACATTCTACCGTGGGTCTACTTGGCTCTACATGACTCTACTACACTCTACCATGGCTTTACTCCATTGTACCATCGCTGTACTTCACACTACATGACTCTACTACTTTCTACAATGGACTCTACTTGGCTCTACTACACTCTACCATGGCTCTACTTGGCTCTACTTGACTCTACTACACTCTACCATGGCACTACTTGGCTCTACTTGACTGTACTATACTCTACCATGTCTCTTCTACATTCTACTATGGCTCCTCGTGACTCTACGTGACACTACTACGTTGTACCATAGCTCTAGTTCACTCTGTATGCCTCTACTACATTCTACCATGGCTCTACTTGACGCTACTTGAGTCTACTACATTCTGTCGTGGCTCTACTTGACTCTACTTGACTGTACTACACTCTACCTTGGCTCTACTTCATTCTACCATGGCTCCACGTGACTCTACTTAACTCTACTGCATTCTACCATGGCTCTACCTCGCTCTACTACATTCTACCATGACTCTACTTGGTGCTACATGACTCTAGTACATGCTACCGTGGCTCTACCTGACTCTACATGACTCTACTACACTCTAACATGGCTGTACTCCATTGTACCATGGCTGTACTTCACACTACATGACTCTACTACATTCTACAATGGCTCTACTTGACTCTACTCCACTCTACGATGGTTCTACTTGACTCTACTTGACTCTACTACAGTATACTATTGCTAGTCCTGGCTCTACGTGTCTACTACACTCTAACTTGGCGATACTACATCCTACCATGGATCCACGTGACTCTACTTGACTCTACTGCACCCTACCATGGCTCTATCTGGCTCTACTACATTCTACCATGGCTCTACTTGACTCTACATGACTCTACTACATTCTACCATGGCTCTACCTGACTCTACTTGACTCTACTTCACTCTACCATGGCTCTACTTGGCTCTAGTTGAGTCCACTACACCCTACCTTGGCTCTACTTGGCTCTACGTGACTGTACTACACTCCACCATGGCTTTACCTGGCTCTACTTGACTCTACTACACCCTACCATGTCTCTACTACAGTCTACCATGACTCCACGGGACTCTACGTGACTCTACTGCATTCTACCATAGTTCTACTTGACTCTGTATGCCTCTACTACATTCTACCATGGCTCTACTTGACACTACTTGACTCTACTACATTCTGCCATGGCTCTACTTGACTCTACTTGACTGTACTACACTCTACCATGTCTCTACTACATTCTACCATGGCTCCACGTGACTCTACGTGACTCTACTAAATTCTACCATAGCTCTACTTGACTCTGTATGCCTCTACTACATTCTATCGTGGCTCTACTTGACTCTACTACACTCTACCATGGCTCTACTCCATTGTACCATGGCTCTACTTGACTCTACTACACTCTACGATGGCTCTACTCCATTGTACCATGGCTCTACTTGACACTACATGACTCTACTACATTCTACCATGGCTCTACTTGACTCTACATTACTCTACTACATTCTACCATGGCTCTACTTGGCTCTATATGACTCTATACTACATGCTACCGTGGCTCTACTTGTCTCTACTACACTATACCATGGCTCTATTCCATTGTACCATGGCTCTACTTGACACTACATGAGTCTACTACATTCTACCATGGCTCTACTTGACTCTACATGACTCTACTACATTCTACCATGGCTATACTTGGCTCTACGTGACTGTACTACACTCTATCATGGCTTTACCTGGCTCTACTTGACTCTACTACACTCTACCATGGCTCTACTTGGCTCTACTTGACTCTACTACACTCTACCATGGCACTACTTGGCTCTACTTGAGTCTACTACACTCTACCATGTCTGTACTACAATCTACCATGGCTCCACATGACTCTATGTGACTCTACTACATTTTACCATCCCTCTACTTGACAATACTTGACACTACTACATTCTGTCATGGCTCTACTTGACTCTACTCGACGGTACTACACTCTATCTTGGCTCTACTTCATTCTACCATGGGTCCACGTGACTCTACTTGACTCTACTGTATTCTACCATGGCTCTACCTGGCTCTACTACATTCTACCATGGCTCTACTTGGTACTACATGAATCTACTACATTCTACCGTAGCTCTAGTTGGCTCTACATGACTCTACTACACTCTACCAAGGCTTTACTCCATTGTACCATCGCTGTACTTCACACTACATGACTCTACTACTTTCTACAATGGCTCTACTTGGCTCTACTACACTCTACCATGGCTCTACTTGGCTCTACTTGACTCTACTACACTCTACCATGGCACTACTTGGCTCTACTTGACTGTACTACACTCTACCATGTCTCTTCTACATTCTACCATGGCTCCTCGTGACTCTACGTGACTCTACTACATTCTACCATAGCTCTAGTTCACTCTGAATGCCTCTACTACATTCTACCATGGCTCTACTAGACGCTACTTGAGTCTACTACATTCTGTCATGGCTCTACTTGACTCTACTTGACTGTACTACACTCTACCTTGGCTCTACTTCATTCTACCATGGCTCCACGTGACTCTACTTGACTCTACTGCATTCTACCATAGCTCTACCTGGCTCTACTACATTCTACCATGACTCTACTTGGTACTACATGACTCTAGTACATGCTACCGTGGCTCTACCTGGCTCTACATGACTCTACTACACTCTAACATGGCTGTACTCCATTGTACCATGGCTGAACTTCACACTACATGACTCTACTACATTCTACCATGGCTCTACTTGACTCTACTACACTCTACGATGGTTCTACTTGACTATACTTGACTCTACTACACTATACTATTGCTAGTCCTGGCTCTACTTGTCTACTACACACTATCTTGGCGATACTACATCCTACCATGGATCCACGTGACTCTACTTGACTCTACTGCACCCTACCATGGCTCTATCTGGCTCTACTACATTCTACCATGGCTCTACTTGACTCTACATGACTCTACTACATTCTACCATGGCTCTGCCTGACTCTACTTGACTCTACTTCACTCTACCATGGCTCTACATGGCTCTACTTGAGTCCACTACACCCTACCTTGGCTCTACTTGGCTCTACGTGACTGTACTACACTCTACCATGGCTTTACCTGGCTCTACTTGACTCTACTACACCCTACCATGTCTCTACTACATTCTACCATGACTCCACGGGACTCTACGTGACTCTACTGCATTCTACCATAGTTCTACTTGACTCTGTATGCCTCTACTACATTCTACCATGGCTCTACTTGACTCTACTTGACTCTACTACATTCTGCCACGGCTCTACTTGACTCTACTTGACTGTACTACACTCTACCATGTCTCTACTACATTCTACCATGGCTCCACGTGACTCTACGTGACTCTACTAAATTCTACCATAGCTCTACTTGACTCTGTATGCCTCTACTACAATCTATCGTGGCTCTACTTGACTCTTCTACACTCTACCATGGCTCTACTCCATTGTACCATGGCTCTACTTGACTCTACTACACTCTACGATGGCTCTACTCCATTGTACCATGGCTCTACTTCACACTACATGACTCTACTACAGTCTACCATGGCTCTACTTGACTCTACATTACTCTACTACATTCTACCATGGCTCTACTTGGCTCTACACGACTCTATACTACATGCTACCGTGGCTCTACTTGACTCTACTACACTCTACCATGGCTCTACTCCATTGTACCATGGCTCTACTTGACACTACATGAGTCTACTACATTCTACCATGGCTCTACTTGACTCTACATGACTCTACTACATTCTACCATGGCTATACTTGGCTCTACGTGACTGTACTACACTCTATCATGGCTTTACCTGGCTCTCCTTGACTCTACTACACTCTACCATGGCTCTACTTGGCTCTACTTGACTCTACTACACTCTACCATGGCACTACTTGGCTCTACTTGAGTCTACTACACTCTACCATGTCTGTACTGCAATCTACCATGGCTCCAC
The DNA here is from genome assembly GCA_949130485.1 of Agelas oroides. NCBI lineage: Eukaryota > Metazoa > Porifera > Demospongiae > Agelasida > Agelasidae > Agelas > Agelas oroides. The sequence continues at coordinate 2,802,512 of OX422196.1, read as the reverse complement.
ATGACTCTATGTGACTCTACTACATTCTACCATCGCTCTACTTGACAATACTTGACACTACTACATTCTGTCATGGCTCTACTTGACTCTACTCGACTGTACTACACTCTACCTTGGCTCTACTTCATTCTACCGTGGCTCCACGTGACTCTGCTTGACTCTACTGCATTCTACCATGGCTCTACCTGGCTCTACTACATTCTACCATGGCTCTACATGGTACTACATGAATCTACTACATTCTACCGTGGCTCTACTTGGCTCTACATGACTCTACTACACTCTACCATGGCTTTACTCCATTGTACCATCGCTGTACTTCACACTACAATGGCTCTACTTGGCTCTACTACACTCTACCATGGCTCTACTTGGCTCTACTTGACTCTACTACTCTCTACCATGGCACTACTTGGCTCCACTTGACTGTACTACACTCTACCATGACTCTTCTACATTCTACCATGGCTCCTCGTGACTCTACGTGACTCTACTACATTCTACCATAGCTCTAGTTCACTCTGTATGCCTCTACTACATTCTACCATGGCTCTACTTGACGCTACTTGAGTCTACTACATTCTGTCGTGGCTCTACTTGACTCTACTTCACTGTACTACACTCTACCTTGGCTCTACTTCATTCTACCATGGCTCCACGTGACTATACTTGACTCTACTGCATTCTACCATGGCTCTACCTGGCTCTACTACATTCTACCATGACTCTACTTGGTACTACATGACTCTAGTACATGCTACCGTGGCTCTACCTGGCTCTACATGACTCTACTACACTCTAACATGGCTGTACTCCATTGTACCATGGCTGTACTTCACACTACATGACTCTACTACATTCTACCATGGCTCTACTTGACTCTACTACACTCTACGATGGTTCTACTTGACTATACTTGACTCTACTACACTATACTATTGCTAGTCCTGGCTCTACTTGTCTACTACACTCTATCTTGGCGATACTACATCCTACCATGGATCCACGTGACTCTACTTGACTCTACTGCACCCTACCATGGCTCTATCTGGCTCTACTACATTCTACCATGGCTCTACTTGACTCTACATGACTCTACTACATTCTACCATGGCTCTACCTGACTCTACTTGACTCTACTTCACTCTACCATGGCTCTACTTGGCTCTACTTGAGTCCACTACACCCTACCTTGGCTCTACTTGGCTCTACGTGACTGTACTACACTCTACCATGGCTTTACCTGGCTCTACTTGACTCTACTACACCCTACCATGTCTCTACTACATTCTACCATGACTCCACGGGACTCTACGTGACTCTACTGCATTCTACCATAGTTCTACTTGACTCTGTATGCCTCTACTACATTCTACCATGGCTCTACTTGACTCTACTTGACTCTACTACATTCTGCCACGGCTCTACTTGACTCTACTTGACTGTACTACACTCTACCATGTCTCTACTACATTCAACCATGGCTCCACGTGACTCTACGTGACTCTACTAAATTCTACCACAGCTCTACTTGACTCTGTATGCCTCTACTACATTCTATCGTGGCTCTACTTGACTCTTCTACACTCTACCATGGCTCTACTCCATTGTACCATGGCTCTACTTGACTCTACTACACTCTACGATGGCTCTACTCCATTGTACCATGGCTCTAATTCACACTACATGACTCTACTACAGTCTACCATGGCTCTACTTGACTCTACATTACTCTACTACATTCTACCATGGCTCTACTTGGCTCTACACGACTCTATACTACATGCTACCGTGGCTCTACTTGACTCTACTACACTCTACCATGGCTCTACTCCATTGTACCATGGCTCTACTTGACACTACATGAGTCTACTACATTCTACCATGGCTCTACTTGACTCTACATGACTCTACTACATTCTACCATGGCTATACTTGGCTCTACGTGACTGTACTACACTCTATCACGGCTTTACCTGGCTCTCCATGACTCTACTACACTCTACCATGGCTCTACTTGGCTCTACTTGACTCTACTACACTCTACCATGGCACTACTTGGCTCTACTTGAGTCTACTACACTCTACCATGTTTGTACTACAATCTAGCATGGCTCCACATGACTCTATGTGACTCTAATACATTCTACCATCGCTCTACTTGACAATACTTGACACTACTACATTCTGTCATGGCTCTACTTGACTCTACTCGACTGTACTACACTCTACCTTGGCTCTACTTCATTCTACCGTGGCTCCACGTGACTCTACTTGACTCTACTGCATTCTACCATGGCTCTACCTGGCTCTACTGCATTCTACCATGGCTGTACTTGGTACTACATGAATCTATTACATTCTACCGTGGCTCTACTTGGCCCTACATGACTCTACTACACTCTACCATGGCTTTACTCCATTGTACCATCGCTGTACTTCACACTACATGACTCTACTACTTTCTACAATGGCTCTACTTGGCTCTTCTACAATCTACCATGGCTCTACTTGGCTCTACTTGACTCTACTACACTCTACCATGGCACTACTTGGCTCTACTTGACTGTACTACACTCTACCATGTCTCTTCTACATTCTACCATGGCTCCTCGTGACTGTACGTGATTCTACTACATTCTACCATAGCTCTAGTTCACTCTGTATACCTCTACTACATTCTACCATGGCTCTACTTGACGCTACTTGAGTCTACTACATTCTGTCATGGCTCTACTTGACTCTACTTGACTGTACTACACTCTACCTTGGCTCTACTTCATTCTACCATGGCTCCACGTGACTCTACTTGACTCTACTGCATTCTACCATGGCTCTACCTGGCTCTACATTCTACCATGACTCAACTTGGTACTACATGACTCTATTACATGCTACCGTGGCTCTACCTGGCTCTATATGACTATACTACACTCTAACATAGCTCTACTCCATTGTACCATGGCTGTACTTCACACTACATGACTCTACTACATTCTACCATGGCTCTACTTGACTCTACTACACTCTACGATGGTTCTACTTGACTCTACTTGACTCTACTACACTATACTATTGCTAGTCCTGGCTCTACTTGTCTACTACACCCTATCTTGGCGATACTACATCCTACCATGGATCCACGTGACTCTACTTGTCTCTACTGCACTCTACCATGGCTCTATCTGGCTCTACTACATTCTACCATGGCTCTACTTGACTCTACATGACTCTACTACATTCTACCATGGCTCTACCTGACTCTACTTGACTCTACTTCACTCTACCATGGCTCTACTTGGCTCTACTTGAGTCCACTAAACCCTACCTTGGCTCTACTTGGCTCTACGTGACTGTACTACACTCTACCATGGCTTTACCTGGCTCTACTTGACTCTACTACACCCTACCATGTCTCTACTACATTCTACCATGACTCCACGGGACTCTACGTGACTCTACTGCATTCTACCATAGTTCTACTTGACTCTGTATGCCTCTACTACATTCTACCATGGCTCTACTTGACTCTACTTGACTCTACTTGACTCTACTTGACTCTACTACATTCTTCCATGGCTCTACTTGACTCTACTTGACTGTACTACACTCTACCATGTCTCTACTACATTCCACCATGGCTCCACGTGACTCTACGTGACTCTACTAAACTTCTACCATAGCTCAACTTGACTCTGTATGCCTCTACTACATTCTATCGTGGCTCTACTTGACTCTACTACACTCTACCATGGCTCTACTCCATTGTACCATGGCTCTACTTGACTCTACTACACTCTACGATGGCTCTACTCCATTGTACCATGGCTCTACTTGACACTACATGACTCTACTACATTCTACCATGGCTCTACTTGACTCTACATTACTCTACTACATTCTACCATGGCTCTACTTGGCTGTACATGACTCTATACTACATTCTACCATGGCTCTACTTGACTCTACTACACTCTACGATGGTTCTACTTGACTATACTTGACTCTACTACACTATACTATTGCTAGTCCTGGCTCTACTTGTCTACTACACTCTATCTTGGCGATACTACATCCTACCATGGATCCACGTGACTCTACTTGACTCTACTGCACCCTACCATGGCTCTATCTGGCTCTACTACATTCTACCATGGCTCTACTTGACTCTACATGACTCTACTACATTCTACCATGGCTCTACCTGACTCTACTTGACTCTACTTCACTCTACCATGGCTCTACTTGGCTCTACTTGAGTCCACTACACCCTACCTTGGCTCTACTTGGCTCTACGTGACTGTACTACACTCTACCATGGCTTTACCTGGCTCTACTTGACTCTACTACACCCTACCATGTCTCTACTACATTCTACCATGACTCCACGGGACTCTACGTGACTCTACTGCATTCTACCATAGTTCTACTTGACTCTGTATGCCTCTACTACATTCTACCATGGCTCTACTTGACTCTACTTGACTCTACTACATTCTGCCACGGCTCTACTTGACTCTACTTGACTGTACTACACTCTACCATGTCTCTACTACATTCAACCATGGCTCCACGTGACTCTACGTGACTCTACTAAATTCTACCACAGCTCTACTTGACTCTGTATGCCTCTACTACATTCTATCGTGGCTCTACTTGACTCTTCTACACTCTACCATGGCTCTACTCCATTGTACCATGGCTCTACTTGACTCTACTACACTCTACGATGGCTCTACTCCATTGTACCATGGCTCTAATTCACACTACATGACTCTACTACAGTCTACCATGGCTCTACTTGACTCTACATTACTCTACTACATTCTACCATGGCTCTACTTGGCTCTACACGACTCTATACTACATGCTACCGTGGCTCTACTTGACTCTACTACACTCTACCATGGCTCTACTCCATTGTACCATGGCTCTACTTGACACTACATGAGTCTACTACATTCTACCATGGCTCTACTTGACTCTACATGACTCTACTACATTCTACCATGGCTATACTTGGCTCTACGTGACTGTACTACACTCTATCACGGCTTTACCTGGCTCTCCATGACTCTACTACACTCTACCATGGCTCTACTTGGCTCTACTTGACTCTACTACACTCTACCATGGCACTACTTGGCTCTACTTGAGTCTACTACACTCTACCATGTTTGTACTACAATCTAGCATGGCTCCACATGACTCTATGTGACTCTAATACATTCTACCATCGCTCTACTTGACAATACTTGACACTACTACATTCTGTCATGGCTCTACTTGACTCTACTCGACTGTACTACACTCTACCTTGGCTCTACTTCATTCTACCGTGGCTCCACGTGACTCTACTTGACTCTACTGCATTCTACCATGGCTCTACCTGGCTCTAATGCATTCTACCATGGCTGTACTTGGTACTACATGAATCTATTACATTCTACCGTGGCTCTACTTGGCCCTACATGACTCTACTACACTCTACCATGGCTTTACTCCATTGTACCATCGCTGTACTTCACACTACATGACTCTACTACTTTCTACAATGGCTCTACTTGGCTCTTCTACAATCTACCATGGCTCTACTTGGCTCTACTTGACTCTACTACACTCTACCATGGCACTACTTGGCTCTACTTGACTGTACTACACTCTACCATGTCTCTTCTACATTCTACCATGGCTCCTCGTGACTGTACGTGATTCTACTACATTCTACCATAGCTCTAGTTCACTCTGTATACCTCTACTACATTCTACCATGGCTCTACTTGACGCTACTTGAGTCTACTACATTCTGTCATGGCTCTACTTGACTCTACTTGACTGTACTACACTCTACCTTGGCTCTACTTCATTCTACCATGGCTCCACGTGACTCTACTTGACTCTACTGCATTCTACCATGGCTCTACCTGGCTCTACATTCTACCATGACTCAACTTGGTACTACATGACTCTATTACATGCTACCGTGGCTCTACCTGGCTCTATATGACTATACTACACTCTAACATAGCTCTACTCCATTGTACCATGGCTGTACTTCACACTACATGACTCTACTACATTCTACCATGGCTCTACTTGACTCTACTACACTCTACGATGGTTCTACTTGACTCTACTTGACTCTACTACACTATACTATTGCTAGTCCTGGCTCTACTTGTCTACTACACCCTATCTTGGCGATACTACATCCTACCATGGATCCACGTGACTCTACTTGTCTCTACTGCACTCTACCATGGCTCTATCTGGCTCTACTACATTCTACCATGGCTCTACTTGACTCTACATGACTCTACTACATTCTACCATGGCTCTACCTGACTCTACTTGACTCTACTTCACTCTACCATGGCTCTACTTGGCTCTACTTGAGTCCACTAAACCCTACCTTGGCTCTACTTGGCTCTACGTGACTGTACTACACTCTACCATGGCTTTACCTGGCTCTACTTGACTCTACTACACCCTACCATGTCTCTACTACATTCTACCATGACTCCACGGGACTCTACGTGACTCTACTGCATTCTACCATAGTTCTACTTGACTCTGTATGCCTCTACTACATTCTACCATGGCTCTACTTGACTCTACTTGACTCTACTTGACTCTACTTGACTCTACTACATTCTTCCATGGCTCTACTTGACTCTACTTGACTGTACTACACTCTACCATGTCTCTACTACATTCCACCATGGCTCCACGTGACTCTACGTGACTCTACTAAACTTCTACCATAGCTCAACTTGACTCTGTATGCCTCTACTACATTCTATCGTGGCTCTACTTGACTCTACTACACTCTACCATGGCTCTACTCCATTGTACCATGGCTCTACTTGACTCTACTACACTCTACGATGGCTCTACTCCATTGTACCATGGCTCTACTTGACACTACATGACTCTACTACATTCTACCATGGCTCTACTTGACTCTACATTACTCTACTACATTCTACCATGGCTCTACTTGGCTGTACATGACTCTATACTACATGCTACCATGGCTCTACTTGACTCTACTACACTCTACCATGGCTCTACTCCATTGTACCATGGCTCTACTTGACACTACATGAGTCTACTACATTCTACCATTGCTCTACTTGACTCTACATGACTCTACTACATTCTACCATGGCTATACTTGGCTCTACGTGACTGTACTACACTCTATCATGGCTTTACCTGGCTCTACTTGACTCTACTACACCCTACCATGTCTCTACTACATTCAACCATGGCTCCACGGGACTCTACGTGACTTTACTGCATTCTACCATAATTCTACTTGACTCTGTATGCTTCTACTACATTCTACCATGGCTCTACTTGACTCTACTTGACTCTACTACATTCTGCCATGGCTCTACTTGACTCTACTTGACTGTACTACATGCACTCTACCATGTCTCTACTACATTCTACCATGGCTCCACGTGACTCTACGTGACTCTACTACATTCTACCATAGCTCTACTTGACTCTGTATGCCTCTACTACATTCTATCGTGGTTCTACTTGACTCTACTACACTCTACCATGGCTCTACTCCATTGCATGGCTCTACTTGACACTACATGACTCTACTACATTCTACCATGGCTCTACTTGACTCTACATGACTCTACTACATTCTACCATGGCTCTACTTGGCTCTACATGACTCTATAGTACATGCTACCGTGGCTCTACTTGACTCTACTACACTCTACCATGGCTCTACTCCATTGTACCATGGCTCTACTTGACACTACATGAGTCTACTACATTCTACCATGGCTCTACTTGACTCTACATGACTCTACTACATTCTATCATGGCTATACTTGACTGTACTTGACTCTACTACACTCTACCATGGCTGTACTTGGCTCTACTTGAGTGCACTACACTCTACCTTGGCTCTACTTGGCTCTACTTCACTCTACTACTCTCTACCATTGGCTCTACTTGGCTCTACATGACTCTAGTACATGCTACCGTGTCTCTACTTGATTCTTCTACACTCTACTAAGGCCCTACTTGTCTGTACATGACTCTACTACATGCTACTGTGGCTCTCCTTGAGTCTACTACACTCTACCATGGCTCTACACCATCGTACCAAGGTCCTACTTGACACTACATGACTCTACTACATTCTACCATGGCTCTACTTGACTCTACTACACTCTACGATGGCTCTAGTTGGCTCTACTTGACTCTACTACACTATATCATTGCTAGACCTAGCTCTACTTGTCTCTACTACACTCTATCTTGGCGCTACTACATCCTACCATGGATCCACGTGACTCTACTTGACTCTACTGCACTCTACCATGGCTCTATCTGGCTCTACTACATTCTACCATGGCTCTACTTGACTCTACATGACTCTACTACATTCTACCATGGCTCTACCAGAACCTACTTGACTCTACTTCACTCTACCATGGCTCTACTTGGCTCTACTTGAGTCCACTATACCCTACCTTGGCTCTACTTGGCTCTACGTGACTGTACTACACTCTACCATGGCTTTACCTGGCTCTACTTGACTCTACTACACCCTACCATGTCTCTACTACATTCTACCATGGCTCCACGGGACTCTACGTGACTCTACTGCATTCTACCATAGTTGTACTTGACTCTGTATGCCTCTACTACATTCTACCATGGATCTACTTGACTCTACTTGAGTCTACTACATTCTGCCATGGCTCTACTTGACTCTACTTGACTATACTACACTCTACCATGTCTCTACTACATTCTACCATGGCTCCACGTGACTCTATGTGACTCTACTGCATTCTACCATAGCTCTACTTGACTCTGTATGTCTTGACTACATTAAACCGTGGCTCTACATGAGTCTACTACACTCTACCATGACTCTACTCCATTGTACCATGGCTCTACTTGATACTACATGATTCTACTACATTCTACCATGGCTCTACTTGACTCTACTACACTCTACGATGGCTCTACTCCATTGTACCATGGCTCTACTGGATGCTACATGACTCTACTACATTCTACCATGGCTCTACTTGACTCTACATGACTCTACTACATTCTACCATGGCTCCACTTGGCTCTACATGACTCTATACTACATGCTACCGTGGCTCTACTTGACTCTACTACACTCTACCATGGCTCTACTCCATTGTACCATGGCTCTACTTGACACTACATGACTCTACTACATTCTACCATGGCTCTACTTGACTCTACATGACTCTACTACATTCTACCATGGCTATACTTGACTCTACTTGACTATACTACACTCTACCATGGCTGTACTTGGCTATACTTGAGTGCACTACACTCTACCTTGGCTCTACTTGGCTCTACTTGACTCTACTACTCTCTACCATGGCTCTACGTGGCTCTACATGACTCTACTACATGCTACCGTGGCTCTACTTGACTCTACTACACTCTACTATGGCTCTAGTTCGCTCTACATGACTCTAGTACATGCTACCGTGGCTCTACTTGACAATACTTGACTCTACTACACTCTACCATCGCACTCCTTGGCTCTACTACACTCTACCATGTCTCTACTACAATCTACCATGGCTCCACATAACTCTATGTAACTCTACTACATTCTACCATCGCTCTACTTGACGATACTTGACTCTACTACATTCTGTCATGGCTCTACTTGAATCTACTCGACTGTACTACACTCTACCTTGGCTCTACTTCATTCTACCATGGCTCCACGTGACTCTACTTGACTCAACTGCATTCTACCATGGCTCTACCTGGCTCTACTATATTCTACCATGGCTCTACTTGGTACTACATGAATCTACTACATGCTACCGTGGCTCTACTTGGCTCTACATGACTCTACTACACTCTACCATGGCTTTACTCCATTGTACCATCGCTGTACTTCACACTACATGACTCTACTACTTTCTACAATGGCTCTACTTGGCTCTACTACACTCTACCATGGCTCTACTTGGCTCTACTTGACTCTACTACACTCTACCATGGCACTACTTGGCTCTACTTGACTGTATTACACACTACCATGTCTCTTCTACATTCTACCATGGCTCCACGTGACTCTACGTGACTCTACTACATTCTACCATAGCTCTAGTTGACTCTGTATGCCTCTACTACATTCTACCATGGCTCTACTTGACGCTACTTGAGTCTACTACATTCTGTCATGGCTCTACTTGACTCTACTTGACTGTACTACACTCTACCTTGGCTCTACTTCATTCTACCATGGCTCCACGTGACTCTACTTGACTCTACTGCATTCTACCATTGCTCTACCTGGGTCTACTACATTCTACCATGGCTCTACTTGGTACTACATGACTCTACTACATGCTACCGTGGCTCTACTTGGCTCTACATGACTCTACTATACTCTAACATGGCTGTACTCCATTCTACCATGGCTGTACTTCACACTACATGACTCTACTACATTCTACCATGGCTCTACTTGACTCTACTACACTCTACGATGGTTCTACTTGACTCTACTTGACTCTACTACACTATACTATTGCTAGTTCTGGCTCTACTTGTCTACTACACTCTATCTTGGCGCTACTACATCCTACCATGGATCCACGTGACTCTACTTGACTCTACTGCAGTCTACCATGCCTCTATCTGGCTCTACTACATTCTACCATGGCTCTACTTGACTCTACATGACTCTACTACATTCTACCATGGCTCTACCTGACTCTACTTGACTCTACTTCACTCTACCATGGCTCTACTTGGCTCTACTTGAGTCCACTACACCCTACCTTGGCTCTACTTCGCTCTACGTCACTGTACTACACTCCACCATGGCTTTACCTGGCTCTACTTCACTCTACTACACCCTACCATGTCTCCACTACATTCTACCATGGCTCCACGGGACTCTACGTGACTGTACTGCATTCTACCATAGTTGTACTTGACTCTGTATGCCTCTACTACATTCTACCATGGATCTACTTGACTCTACTTGACTCTACTATACATTCTGCCATGGCTCTACTTGACTCTACTTGACTGTACTACACTCTACCATGTCTCTACTACATTCTACAATGGCTCCACGTGACTCTACGTGACTCTACTACATTCTACCATAGCTTTACTTGACTCTGTATGTCTCTACTACATTCTACCGTGGCTCTACTTGACTCTACTACACTCTACCATGACTCTACTCCATTGTACCATGGCTCTACTTGACACTACATGATTCTACTACATTCTACCATGGCTCTACTTGACTCTACTACACTCTACGATGGCTCTACTCCATTGTACCATGGCTCTACTTGACACTACATGACTCTACTACATTCTACCATGGCTCTACTTGACTCTACATGACTCTACTACATTCTACCATGGCTCTACTTGGCTCTACATGACTCTATACTACATGCTACCGTGGCTCTACTTGACTCTACTACACTCTAACATGGTTCTACTCCATTGTACCATGGCTCTACTTGACACTACATGACTCTACTACATTCTACCATGGCTCTACTTGACTCTACATGACTCTACTACATTCTACCATGGCTATACTTGTCTCTACTTGACTCTACTACATTCTACCATGGCTATACTTGACTCTACTTGACTCTACTACACTCTACCATGGCTCTACTTGGCTCTACTTGAGTGCACTACACTCTACCTTGGCTCTACTTGGCTCTACTTGACTCTACTACTGTCTACCATGGCTCTACTTGGCTCTATATGACTCTACTACATGCTACCGTGGCTCTACTTGACTCTACTACACTCTACTATGGCTCTACTTCGCTCTACATGACTCTACTACATGCTACCGTGGCTCTACTTGACTCTACTTGACTCTACTACACTCTACCATGGCACTACTTGGCTTTACTTGACTCTACTACACTCTACCATGTCTCTACTACAATCTACCATGGCTCCACATGACTCTATGTGACTCTACTACATTCTACCATCGCTCTACTTGACGATACTTGACTCTACTACATTCTGTAATGGTTCTACTTGACTCTACTCGACTGTACTACACTCTACCTTGGCTCTACTTCATTCTAACATGGCACCACGTGACTCTACTTGACTCTACTGCAATCTACCATGGCTGTACCTGGCTCTACTACATTCTACCATGGCTCTACTTGGTACTACATGAATCTACTACATGCTACCGTGGCTCTACTTGGCTCTACATGACTCTACTACACTCTACCATGGCTTTACTCCATTGTACCATCGCTGTACTTCACACTACATGACTCTACTACTTTCTACAATGGCTCTACTTGGCTCTACTACACTCTACCATGGCTCTACTTGGCTCTACTTGACTCTACTACACTCTACCATGGCACTACTTGGCTCTACTTGACTGTACTACATTCTACCATGGCTCCACGTGACTCTACGTGACTCTACTACATTCTACCATAGCTCTAGTTGACTCTGTATGCCTCTACTACATTCTACCATGGCTCTACTTGACGCTACTTGAGTCTACTACATTCTGTCATGGCTCTACTTGACTCTACTTGACTGTACTACACTCTACCTTCGCTCTACTTCATTCTACCATGGCTCCACGTGACTCTACTTGACTCTACTGCATTCTACCATTGCTCTACCTGGGTCTACTACATTCTACCATGGCTCTACTTGGTACTACATGACTCTACTACATGCTACCGTGGCTCTACTTGGCTCTACATGACTCTACTATACTCTAACATGGCTGTACTCCATTCTACCATGGCTGTACTTCACACTACATGACTCTACTACATTCTACCATGGCTCTACTTGACTCTACTACACTCTACGATGGTTCTACTTGACTCTACTTGACTCTACTACACTATACTATTGCTAGTTCTGGCTCTACTTGTCTACTACACTCTATCTTGGCGCTACTACATCCTACCATGGATCCACGTGACTCTACTTGACTCTACTGCAGTCTACCATGCCTCTATCTGGCTCTACTACATTCTACCATGGCTCGACTTGACTCTACATGACTCTACTACATTCTACCATGGCTCTACCTGACTCTACTTGACTCTACTTCACTCTACCATGGCTCTACTTGGCTCTACTTGAGTCCACTACACCCTACCTTGGCTCTACTTGGCTGTACGTGACTGTACTGCATTCTACCATGGCTTTACCTGGCTCTTCTTGACTCTACTACACCCTACCATGTCTCTACTACATTCTACCATGGCTCCACGGGACTCTACATGACTCTACTGCATTCTACCATAGTTGTACTTGACTCTGTATGCCTCTACTACATTCTACCATGGCTCTACTTGACTCTACTTGACTGTACTACACTCTACCATGTCTCTACTACATTCTACCATGGCTCCTCGTGACTCTACGTGACTCTATACTACATTCTACCATAGCTCTACTTGACTCTGTATGCCTCTACTACATTCTATCGTGGCTCTACTTGACTCTACTACACTCTACCATGGCTCTACTCCATTGTACCATGGGTCTACTTGACACTACATGATTCTACTACATTCTACCATGGCTCTACTTGACTCTACTACACTCTATGATGGCTCTACTCCATAGTACCGTGGCTCTACTTGACACTACATGACTCTACTACATTCTACCATGGCTCTACTTGACTCTACATGACACTACTACATTCTACCATGGCTCTACTTGGCTCTACATGACTCTATACTACATGCTACCGTGGCACTACTTGACTCTACTACACTCTACCATGGCTCTACTCCATTGTACCATGGCTCTACTTGACACTACATGACTCTACTACATTCTACCATGGCTCTTCTTGACTCTACATGACTCTACTACATTCTACCGTGGCTCTACTTGTCTCTACTTGACTCTACTACACTCTACTATGGCTCTACTATGGCTCTACTTGGCTCTACTTGAGTCCACTACACTCTACATTTGCTCTACTTTGCTCTACTTGACTCTACTACACTCTACCATGGCTCTACTCCATTGTATATCATGGCTCTACTTCACACTACATGACTCTACTACAATCTACCATGGCTCTACTAGACTCTACTACACTCTACTATGGCTCTACTTGACTCTACTACAGTCTACCATGGCTCTACTCCATTGTATATCATGGTTCTACTTCACACTACATGACTCTACTACATTCTACCATGGCTCTACTTGACTCTACTACACTCTACCATGGCTCAACGTGGCTGTACTTGACTCTACTACACTCTACCATGGCTCTACTCCATTGTACTGTGGCTCTACTTGACACTACATGATTCTACTGAATTCTACCATGGCTCTTCTTGACTCTACTTGACTTTCCAACACTCTACCATTGTTCTACTTGACTCTACTACACTCTACCATGGCTCTACTTGGCTCTACTTGAGTCCACTATACCCTACCTTGGCTCTACTTGGCTCTACGTGACTGTACTACACTCTACCATGGCTTTACCTGGCTCTACTTGACTCTACTACACCCTACCATGTCTCTACTACATTCTACCATGGCTCCACGGGACTCTACGTGACTCTACTGCATTCTACCATAGTTGTACTTGACTCTGTATGCCTCTACTACATTCTACCATGGATCTACTTGACTCTACTTGACTCTACTACATTCTGCCATGGCTCTACTTGACTCTACTTGACTATACTACACTCTACCATGTCTCTACTACATTCTACCATGGCTCCACGTGACTCTATGTGACTCTACTGCATTCTACCATAGCTCTACTTGACTCTGTATGTCTCTACTACATTCAACCGTGGCTCTACATGAGTCTACTACACTCTACCATGACTCTACTCCATTGTACCATGGCTCTACTTGATACTACATGATTCTACTACATTCTACCATGGCTCTACTTGACTCTACTACACTCTACGATGGCTCTACTCCATTGTACCATGGCTCTACTGGATACTACATGACTCTACTACATTATACCATGGCTCTACTTGACTCTACATGACTCTACTACATTCTACCATGGCTCCACTTGGCTCTACATGACTCTATACTACATGCAACCGTGGCTCTACTTGACTCTACTACACTCTACCATGGCTCTACTCCATTGTACCATGGCTCTACTTGACACTACATGACTCTACTACATTCTACCATGGCTCTACTTGACTCTACATGACTCTACTACATTCTACCATGGCTATACTTGACTCTACTTGACTATACTACACTCTACCATGGCTGTACTTGGCTATACTTGAGTGCACTACACTCTACCTTGGCTCTACTTGGCTCTACTTGACTCTACTACTCTCTACCATGGCTCTACTTGGCTCTACATGACTCTACTACATGCTACCGTGGCTCTACTTGACTCTACTACACTCTACTATGGCTCTAGTTCGCTCTACATGACTCTAGTACATGCTACCGTGGCTCTACTTGACAATACTTGACTCTACTACACTCTACCATCGCCCTCCTTGGCTCTACTACACTCTACCATGTCTCTACTACAATCTACCATGGCTCCACATAACTCTATGTGACTCTACTACATTCTACCATCGCTCTACTTGACGATACTTGACTCTACTACATTCTGTCATGGCTCTACTTGAATCTACTCGACTGTACTACACTCTACCTTGGCTCTACTTCATTCTACCATGGCTCCACGTGACTCTACTTGACTCAACTGCATTCTACCATGGCTCTACCTGGCTCTACTATATTCTACCATGGCTCTACTTGGTACTACATGAATCTACTACATGCTACCGTGGCTCTACTTGGCTCTACATGACTCTACTACACTCTACCATGGCTTTACTCCATTGTACCATCGCTGTACTTCACACTACATGACTCTACTACTTTCTACAATGGCTCTACTTGGCTCTACTACACTCTACCATGGCTCTACTTGGCTCTACTTGACTCTACTACACTCTACCATGGCACTACTTGGCTCTACTTGACTGTATTACACACTCTACTTCATTCTACCATGGCTCTACTCCATTGTACCATGGCTCTACTTGACACTACATGACTCTACTACATTCTACCATGGCTCTACTTGACTCTACATTACTCTACTACATTCTACCATGGCTATACTTGTCTCTACTTGACTCTACTACATTCTACCATGGCTATACTTGACTCTACTTGACTCTACTACACTCTACCATGGCTCTACTTGGCTCTACTTGAGTGCACTACACTCTACCTTGGCTCTACTTGGCTCTACTTGACTCTACTACTGTCTACCATGGCTCTACTTGGCTCTACATGACTCTACTACATGCTACCGTGGCTCTACTTGACTCTACTACACTCTACTATGGCTCTACTTCGCTCTACATGACTCTACTACATGCTACCGTGGCTCTACTTGACTCTACTTGACTCTACTACACTCTACCATGGCACTACTTGGCTTTACTGGACTCTACTACACTCTACCATGTCTCTACTACAATCTACCATGGCTCCACATGACTCTATGTGACTCTACTACATTCTACCATCGCTCTACTTGACGATACTTGACTCTACTACATTCTGTAATGGTTCTACTTGACTCTACTCGACTGTACTACACTCTACCTTGGCTCTACTTCATTCTAACATGGCTCCACGTGACTCTACTTGACTCTACTGCAATCTACCATGGCTGTACCTGGCTCTACTACATTCTACCATGGCTCTACTTGGTACTACATGAATCTACTACATGCTACCGTGGCTCTACTTGGCTCTACATGACTCTACTACACTCTACCATGGCTTTACTCCATTGTACCATCGCTGTACTTCACACTACATGACTCTACTACTTTCTACAATGGCTCTACTTGGCTCTACTACACTCTACCATGGCTCTACTTGGCTCTACTTGACTCTACTACACTCTACCATGGCACTACTTGGCTCTACTTGACTGTACTACATTCTACCATGGCTCCACGTGACTCTACGTGACTCTACTACATTCTACCATAGCTCTAGTTGACTCTGTATGCCTCTACTACATTCTACCATGGCTCTACTTGACGCTACTTGAGTCTACTAGATTCTGTCATGGCTCTACTTGACTCTACTTGACTGTACTACACTCTACCTTGGCTGTACTCCATTCTACCATGGCTCCACGTGACTCTACTTGACTCTACTGCATTCTACCATAGCTCTACCTCGCTCTACTACATTCTACCATGGCTCTACTTGGTACTACATGACTCTACTACATGCTACCGTGGCTCTACTTGGCTCTACATGACTCTACTATACTCTAACATGGCTGTACTCCATTGTACCATGGCTGTACTTCACACTACATGACTCTACTACATTCTACCATGGCTCTACTTGACTCTACTACACTCTACGATGGTTCTACTTGACTCTACTTGACTCTACTACACTATACTATTGCTAGTTCTGGCT
Source organism: Agelas oroides (assembly GCA_949130485.1). Classification (NCBI taxonomy): domain Eukaryota; kingdom Metazoa; phylum Porifera; class Demospongiae; order Agelasida; family Agelasidae; genus Agelas; species Agelas oroides. The sequence continues at coordinate 2,784,983 of OX422196.1, read as the reverse complement.
CCACTTGTCTACTACACTCTATCTTGGCGCTACTACATCCTACCATGGATCCACGTGACTCTACTTGACTCTACTGCATGCAGTCTACCATGCCTCTATCTGGCTCTACTACATTCTACCATGGCTCGACTTGACTCTACATGACTCTACTACATTCTACCATGGCTCTACCTGACTCTACTTGACTCTACTTCACTCTACCATGGCTCTACTTGGCTCTACTTGAGTCCACTACACCCTACCTTGGCTCTACTTGGCTGTACGTGACTGTACTGCATTCTACCATGGCTTTACCTGGCTCTACTTGACTCTACTACACACTACCATGTCTCTACTACATTCTACCATGGCTCCACGGGACTCTACATGACTCTACTGCATTCTACCATAGTTGTACTTGACTCTGTATGCCTCTACTACATTCTACCATGGCTCTACTTGACTCTACTTGACTGTACTACACTCTACCATGTCTCTACTACATTCTACCATGGCTCCTCGTGACTCTACGTGACTCTATACTACATTCTACCATAGCTCTACTTGACTCTGTATGCCTCTACTACATTCTATCGTGGCTCTACTTGACTCTACTACACTCTACCATGGCTCTACTCCATTGTACCATGGGTCTACTTGACACTACATGATTCTACTACATTCTACCATGGCTCTACTTGACTCTACTACACTCTATGATGGCTCTACTCCATAGGACCGTAGCTCTACTTGACACTACATGACTCTACTACATTCTACCATGGCTCTACTTGACTCTACATGACACTACTACATTCTACCATGGCTCTACTTGGCTCTACATGACTCTATACTACATGCTACCGTGGCACTACTTGACTCTACTACACTCTACCATGGCTCTACTCAATTGTACCATGGCTCTACTTGACACTACATGACTCTACTACATTCTACCATGGCTCTTCTTGACTCTACATGACTCTACTACATTCTACCGTGGCTCTACTTGTCTCTACTTGACTCTACTACACTCTACTATGGCTCTACTTGGCTCTACTTGAGTCCACTACACTCTACATTTGCTCTACTTTGCTCTACTTGACTCTACTACACTCTACCATGGCTCTACTCCATTGTATATCATGGCTCTACTTCACACTACATGACTCTACTACAATCTACCATGGCTCTACTAGACTCTACTTGACTCTACTACAGTCTACCATGGCTCTACTCCATTGTATATCATGGTTCTACTTCACACTACATGACTCTACTACATTCTACCATGGCTCTACTTGACTCTACTACACTCTACCATGGCTCAACGTGGCTGTACTTGACTCTACTATACACTATATCATTGCTAGACCTGGCTCTACTTGTCTCTACTACACTCTACCTTTGCTCTACTCCATCCTACCATGGATCCACGTGACTCTACTTGACTCTCCTACACTCTACCATGGCTCTACCTTGCTCTACTACATTGTACCATGGCTCTACTTGACTCTACATGACTCTACTACATTCTACCATGGCTCTACTTGACTCTACTTGACTCTACTACACTCTACCCTGGCTCTACTTGGCTCTACTTGATTCCACTACATTCTACCTTGGCTCTACTTGGCTCTACTTCACTTTACTACACTCTACCATGGCTCTACTCCATTGTATATCATGGCTCTACTTCACACTATATGACTATACTACATTCTACCATGGCTCTACTTCACTCTACTACACTCTACCATGGCTCAAATTGGCTCTACTTGACTCTACTGCACTCTACCATGGCTCTACTACATTCTACCATGGCTCCACGTGACTCTACGTGACTCTACTGCATTGTATCATAGCTCTACTTGACTCTGTATGCCTCTACTACATTCTACCATGGCTCTACTTGACTCTACTTGACTCTACTACATTCTGCCATGGCTCTACTTGACTCTATACTTGACTGTACTACACTCTACCTTGGTTCTACTACATTCTAACGTGGGTCCACTTGACTCTACTTGACTCTAGTTCATTCTACCATGGCTCTACCTGGCTCTACTACATTCTACAATGGCTCTACTTGGCTCTACATGACTCTACTACATACTACCGTGGCTCTACTTGACTCTACTACACTCTACCATGGCTCTACTCCATAGTACCATGTCTCTACTTGACACTACATGACTCTACTACATTCTACCATGGCTCTATACTTGGCTCTACTTGACTCTACTACACTCAACCATGACTCTACTTGGCTCTACGTGTCTCTACCACACTCTACCGTGGCTCTACTTGGCTCTACTTGACTCTACTACACTCTATCATGACTCTACTCCATTGTACCATGGCTCTACTTGACACTACATGACTCTACTAGATTATACCATGGGTCTACTTTGCTCTACTACACTCTACGATGGCTCTACTTGGCTCTACTTGACTCTACTACACTATATCATTGCTAGACCTGACTCTACTTGTCTCTACTACACTCTACCTTTGCTCAACTCCATCCTACCATGGATCCACGTGACTCTACTTGACTCTCCTACACTCTACCATGGCTCTACCTTGCTTTACTACATTCTACCATGGCTCTACTTGACTCTACATGATTCTACTACATTCTACCATGGCTCTACTGGACACTACTTGACTCTACTACACTCTACCCTGGCTCTACTTGGCTCTACTTGAGTCCACTACATTCTACCTTGGCTCTACTTGGCTCTCCTTGACTCTACTACACTCTACCCTGGCTCTACTTGGCTCTACTTGAGTCCACTACATTCTACCATGGCTCTACTTCACTCTACTACACTCTACCATGGCTCAAATTGGCTCTACTTGACTCTACTACACTCTACCATGGCTCTACTACATTCTACGATGGCTCCACGTGACTCTACTGCATTCTACCATAGCTCTACTTGACTCTGTATGCCTCTACTACATTCTACCATGGCTCTACTTGACTCTACTTGACTCTACTACATTCTGCCATGGCTCTACTTGACTCTATACTTGACTGTACTACACTCTACCTTGGCTCTACTACATTCTAACGTGGCTCCACGTGACTCTACTTGACTCTAGTTCATTCTACCATGGCTCTACCTGGCTCTACTACATTCTACAATGGCTCTACTTGGCTCTACATGACTCTACTACATATTACCGTGGCTCTACTTGACTCTACTACACTCTACCATGGCTCTACACCATAGTACCATGTCTCTACTTGACACTACATGACTCTACTACATTCTACCATGGCTCTATACTTGGCTCTACTTGACTCTACTACACTCTACCATGACTCTACTTGGCTCTACGTGTCTCTACCACACTCTACCGTGGCTCTACTTGGCTCTACTTGACTCTACTACACTCTACCATGACTCTACTCCATTGTACCATGGCTCTACTTGACACTACATGACTCTACTAGATTCTACCATGGCTCTACTTTGCTCTACTACACTCTACGATGGCTCTACTTGGCTCTACTTGACTCTACTACACTATATCATTGCTAGACCTGACTCTACTTGTCTCTACTACACTCTACCTTTGCTCAACTCCATCCTACCATGGAACCACGTGACTCTACTTGACTCTCCTACACTCTACCATGGCTCTACCTTGCTCTACTACATTCTACCATGGCTCTACTTGACTCTACATGATTCTACTACATTCTACCATGGCTCTACTGGACTCTACTTGACTCTACTACACTCTACCCTGGCTCTACTTGGCTCTACTTGAGTCCACTACATTCTACCTTGGCTCTACTTGGCTCTCCTTGACTCTACTACACTCTACCCTGGCTCTACTTGGCTCTACTTGAGTCCACTACATTCTACTATGGCTCTACTTTACTCTACTACACTCTACCATGGCTCAAATTGGCTCTACTTGACTCTACTACACTCTACCATGGCTCTACTACATTCTACGATGGCTCCACGTGACTCTACTGCATTCTACCATAGCTCTACTTGACTCTGTATGCCTCTACTACATTCTACCATGGCTCTACTTGACTCTACTTGACTCTACTACATTCTGCCATGGCTCTACTTGACTCTACTTGACTCTACTACACTCTACCTTGGCTCTACTACATTCTAACGTGACTCCACGTGACTCTACTTGACTCTACTGCATTCTACCATGGCTCTACCTGGCTCTACTACATTCTATCATGGCTCTACTTCGCTCTACTACACTCTACGATGGCTCTCCTTGGCTCTACTTGACTCTACTACACTATATCATTGCTAGACCTGGCTCTACTTGTCTCTACTACACTCTACCTTTGCTCTACTCCATCCTATCATGGATCCACATGACTCTACTTGACTCTCCTACACTCTACCATGGCTCTACCTTGCTCTACTACATTCTACCATGGCTCTACTTGACTCTACATGACTCTACTACATTCTACCATGGCTCTACTTGACTCTACTTGACTCTACTACACTCTACCCTGGCTCTACTTGGCTCTACTTGATTCCACTACATTCTACCTTGGCTCTACTTGGCTCTACTTCACTTCACTACACTCTACCATGGCTCTACTCCATTGTATATCATGGCTCTACTTCACACTATATGACTATACTACATTCTACCATGGCTCTACTTCACTCTACTACACTCTACCATGGCTCAAATTGGCTCTACTTGACTCTACTGCACTCTACCATGGCTCTACTACATTCTACCATGGCTCCACGTGACTCTACGTGACTCTACTGCATTGTATCATAGCTCTACTTGACTCTGTATGCCTCTACTACATTCTACCATGGCTCTACTTGACTCTACTACATTCTGCCATGGCTCTACTTGACTCTATACTTGACTGTACTACACTCTACCTTGGCTCTACTACATTCTAAAGTGGGTCCACTTGACTCTACTTGACTCTAGTTCATTCTACCATGGCTCTACCTGGCTCTACTACATTCTACAATGGCTCTACTTGGCTCTACATGACTCTACTACATACTACCGTGGCTCTACTTGACTCTACTACACTCAACCATGACTCTACTTGGCTCTACGTGTCTCTACCACACTCTACCGTGGCTCTACTTGGCTCTACTTGACTCTACTACACTCTACCATGACTCTACTCCATTGTACCATGGCTCTACTTGACACTACATGACTCTACTAGATTCTACCATGGCTCTACTTTGCTCTACTACACTCTACGATGGCTCTACTTGGCTCTACTTGACTCTACTACACTATATCATTGCTAGACCTGACTCTACTTGTCTCTACTACACTCTACCTTTGCTCAACTCCATCCTACCATGGATCCACGTGACTCTACTTGACTCTCCTACACTCTACCATGGCTCTACCTTGCTCTACTACATTCTACCATGGCTCTACTTGACTCTACATGATTCTACTACATTCTACCATGGCTCTACTGGACACTACTTGACTCTACTACACTCTACCCTGGCTCTACTTAGCTCTACTTGAGTCCACTACATTCTACCTTGGCTCTACTTGGCTCTCCTTGACTCTACTACACTCTACCCTGGCTCTACTTGGCTCTACTTGAGTCCACTACATTCTATAGACCATGGCTCTACTTCACTCTACTACACTCTACCATGGCTCAAATTGGCTCTACTTGACTGTACTACACTCTACCATGGCTCTACTGCATTCTACGATGGCTCCACGTGACTCTACTGCATTCTACCATAGCTCTACTTGACTCTGTATGCCTCTACTACATTCTACCATGGCTCTACTTGACTCTACTTGACTCTACTACATTCTGCCATGGCTCTACTTGACTCTATACTTGACTGTACTACACTCTACCTTGGCTCTACTACATTCTAACGTGGCTCCACGTGACTCTACTTGACTCTAGTTCATTCTACCATGGCTCTACCTGGCTCTACTACTTTCTACAATGGCTCTACTTGGCTCTACATGACTCTACTACATACTACCGTGGCTCTACTTGACTCTACTACACTCTACCATGGCTCTACTCCATAGTACCATGTCTCTACTTGACACTACATGACTCTACTACATTCTACCATGGCTCTATACTTGGCTGTACTTGACTGTACTACACTCTACCATGACTCTACTTGGCTCTACGTGTCTCTACCACACTCTACCGTGGCTATACTTGGCTCTACTTGACTCTACTACACTCTACCATGGCTCTACTACATTCTACGATGGCTCCACGTGACTCTACTGCATTCTACCATAGCTCTACTTGACTCTGTATGCCTCTACTACATTCTACCATGGCTCTACTTGACTCTACTTGACTCTACTACATTCTGCCATGGCTCTACTTGACTCTATACTTGACTGTACTACACTCTACCTTGGCTCTACTACATTCTAACGTGGCTCCACGTGACTCTACTTGACTCTAGTTCATTCTACCATGGCTCTACCTGGCTCTACTACATTCTACAATGGCTCTACTTGGCTCTACATGACTCTACTACATACTACCGTGGCTCTACTTGACTCTACTACACTCTACCATGGCTCTACTCCATAGTACCATGTCTCTACTTGACACTACATGACTCTACTACATTCTACCATGGCTCTATACTTGGCTGTACTTGACTGTACTACACTCTACCATGACTCTACTTGGCTCTACGTGTCTCTACCACACTCTACCGTGGCTATACTTGGCTCTACTTGACTCTACTACACTCTACCATGACTCTACTCCATTGTACCATGGCTCTACTTGACACTACATGACTCTACTAGATTCTACCATGGCTCTACTTTGCTCTACTACACTCTACGATGGCTCTACTTGGCTCTACTTGACTCTACTACACTCTACCCTGGCTCTACTTGGCTCTACTTGAGTCCACTACATTCTACCATGGCTCTACTTCACTCTACTACACTCTACCATGGCTCAAATTGGCTCTACTTGACTCTACTACACTCTACCATGGCTCTACTACATTCTACGATGGCTCCACGTGACTCTACTGCATTCTACCATAGCTCTACTTGACTCTGTATGCCTCTACTACATTCTACCATGGCTCTACTTGACTCTACTTGACTCTACTACATTCTGCCATGGCTCTACTTGACTCTATACTTGACTGTACTACACTCTACCTTGGCTCTACTACATTCTAACGTGGCTCCACGTGACTCTACTTGACTCTAGTTCATTCTACCATGGCTCTACCTTGCTCTACTACATTCTACAATGGCTCTACTTGGCTCTACATGACTCTACTACATACTACCGTGGCTCTACTTGACTCTACTACATTCTACCATTGCTCTATACTTGGCTGTACTTGACTGTACTACACTCTACCATGACTCTACTTGGCTCTACGTGTCTCTACCACACTCTACCGTGGCTATACTTGGCTCTACTTGACTCTACTACACTCTACCATGACTCTACTCCATTGTACCATGGCTCTACTTGACACTACATGACTCTACTAGATTCTACCATGGCTCTACTTTGCTCTACTACACTCTACGATGGCTCTACTTGGCTCTACTTGACTCTACTACACTCTACCCTGGCTCTACTTGGCTCTACTTGAGTCCACTACATTCTACCATGGCTCTACTTCACTCTACTACACTCTACCATGGCTCAAATTGGCTCTACTTGACTCTACTACACTCTACCATGGCTCTACTACATTCTACGATGGCTCCACGTGACTCTACTGCATTCTACCATAGCTCTACTTGACTCTGTATGCCTCTACTACATTCTACCATGGCTCTACTTGACTCTACTTGACTCTACTACATTTTGCCATGGCTCTACTTGACTCTATACTTGACTGTACTACACTCTACCTTGGCTCTACTACATTCTAACGTGGCTCCACGTGACTCTACTTGACTCTAGTTCATTCTACCATGGCTCTACCTGGCTCTACTACATTCTACAATGGCTCTACTTGGCTCTACATGACTCTACTACATACTACCGTGGCTCTACTTGACTCTACTACACTCTACCATGGCTCTACACCATAGTACCATGTCTCTACTTGACACTACATGACTCTACTACATTCTACCATGGCTCTATACTTGGCTCAACTTGACTCTACTACACTCTACCATGACTCTACTTGGCTCTACGTGTCTCTACCACACTCTACCGTGGCTCTACTTGGCTCTACTTGACTCTACTACACTCTACCATGACTCTACTCCATTGTACCATGGCTCTACTTGACACTACATGACTCTACTAGATTCTACCATGGCTCTACTTGGCTCTACTTGACTCTATGATGGCTCTACTTGGCTCTACTTGACTCTACTACATTCTACCATGGCTCTACTTGGCTCTACATGACTCTACTACATACTACCGTGGCTCTACGTGGCTCTACCTGACTCTACTACACTCTACCATGGCTCTACTCCATAGTACCATGTCTCTACTTGACACTACATGACTCTACTACATTCTACCATGGCTCTACTTGGCTCTACTTGACTCTACTACACTCTACCATGACTCTACTTGGCTCTACGTGTCTCTACCACACTCTACCGTGGCTCTACTTGGCTCTACTTGACTCTTCTACACTCTATCATGGCTCTACTCCATTGTACCATGGCTCTACTTGACACTACATGACTCTACTACATTCTACCATGGCTCTACTTGACTCTACTTGACTCTACTACACTCTACCCTTGCTCTACTTGAGTCCACTACATTCTACCTTGGCTCTACTTGGCTCTACTTCACTTTACTACACTCTACCATGGCTCTACTTCACACTATATGACTATACTACATTCTACCATGGCTCTACTTCACTCTACTACACTCTACCATGGCTCAAATTGGCTCTACTTGACTCTACTGCACTCTACCATGGCTCTACTACATTCTACCATGGCTCCACGTGACTCTACGTGACTCTACTGCATTGTATCATAGCTCTACTTGACTCTGTATGCCTCTACTACATTCTACCATGGCTCTACTTGACTCTACTTGACTCTACTACATTCTGCCATGGCTCTACTTGACTCTATACTTGACTGTACTACACTCTACCTTGGCTCTACTACATTCTAACGTGGGTCCACTTGACTCTACTTGACTCTAGTTCATTCTACCATGGCTCTACCTGGCTCTACTACATTCTACAATGGCTCTACTTGGCTCTACATGACTCTACTACATACTACCGTGGCTCTACTTGACTCTACTACACTCTACCATGGCTCTACTCCATAGCACCATGTCTCTACTTGACACTATACATGACTCTACTACATTCTACCATGGCTCTATACTTGGCTCTACTTGACTCTACTACACTCAACCATGACTCTACTTGGCTCTACGTGTCTCTACCACACTCTACCGTGGCTCTACTTGGCTCTACTTGACTCTACTACACTCTACCATGACTCTACTCCATTGTACCATGGCTCTACTTGACACTACATGACTCTACTAGATTCTACCATGGGTCTACTTTGCTCTACTACACTCTACGATGGCTCTACTTGGCTCTACTTGACTCTACTACACTATATCATTGCTAGACCTGACTCTACTTGTCTCTACTACACTCTACCTTTGCTCAACTCCATCCTACCATGGATCCACGTGACTCTACTTGACTCTCCTACACTCTACTATGGCTCTACCTTGCTCTACTACATTCTACCATGGCTCTACTTGACTCTACATGATTCTACTACATTCTACCATGGCTCTACTGGACACTACTTGACTCTACTACACTCTACCCTGGCTCTACTTGGCTCTACTTGAGTCCACTACATTCTACCTTGGCTCTACTTGGCTCTCCTTGACTCTACTACACTCTACCCTGGCTCTACTTGGCTCTACTTGAGTCCACTACATTCTACCATGGCTCTACTTCACTCTACTACACTCTACCATGGCTCAAATTGGCTCTACTTGACTCTACTACACTCTACCATGGCTCTACTACATTCTACGATGGCTCCACGTGACTCTACTGCATTCTACCATAGCTCTACTTGACTCTGTATGCCTCTACTACATTCTACCATGGCTCTACTTGACTCTACTTGACTCTACTACATTCTGCCATGGCTCTACTTGACTCTATACTTGACTGTACTACACTCTACCTTGGCTCTACTACATTCTAACGTGGCTCCACGTGACTCTACTTGACTCTAGTTCATTCTACCATGGCTCTACCTGGCTCTACTACATTCTACAATGGCTCTACTTGGCTCTACATGACTCTACTACATACTACCGTGGCTCTACTTGACTCTACTACACTCTACCATGGCTCTACACCATAGTACCATGTCTCTACTTGACACTACATGACTCTACTACATTCTACCATGGCTCTATACTTGGCTCTACTTGACTCTACTACACTCTACCATGACTCTACTTGGCTCTACGTGTCTCTACCACACTCTACCGTGGCTCTACTTGGCTCTACTTGACTCTACTACACTCTACCATGACTCTACTCCATTGTACCATGGCTCTACTTGACACTACATGACTCTACTAGATTCTACCATGGCTCTACTTTGCTCTACTACACTCTACGATGGCTCTACTTGGCTCTACTTGACTCTACTACACTATATCATTGCTAGACCTGACTCTACTTGTCTCTACTACACTCTACCTTTGCTCAACTCCATCCTACCATGGATCCACGTGACTCTACTTGACTCTCCTACACTCTACCATGGCTCTACCTTGCTCTACTACATTCTACCATGGCTCTACTTGACTCTACATGATTCTACTACATTCTACCATGGCTCTACTGGACTCTACTTGACTCTACTACACTCTACCCTTGCTCTACGTGAGTCCACTACATTCTACCTTGGCTCTACTTGGCTCTACTTCACTTTACTACACTCTACCATGGCTCTACTTCACACTATATGACTATACTACATTCTACCATGGCTCTACTTCACTCTACTACACTCTACCATGGCTCAAATTGGCTCTACTTGACTCTACTACACTCTACCATGGCTCTACTACATTCTACCATGGCTCCACGTGACTCTACGTGACTCTACTGCATTCTACCATAGCTCTACTTGACTCTGTATGCCTCTACTACATTTTACCATGGCTCTACTTGACTCGACTACATTCTGCCATGGCTCTACTTGACTCTACTTGACTGTACTACACTCTACCTTGGCTCTACTACATTCTAACGTGGCTCCATGTGACTCTACTTAACTCTACTACACACTACCATGGCTCTACCTTGCTCTACTACATTCTACCATGGCTCTACTTGACACTACATGATTCTACTAGATGCTACCATGGCTCTTCTTGACTCTACTTCACTCTCCTACACTCTACTGTTGCACTACTTGGCTCTACTACACTCTACAATAGCTCTACTTGGCTCTACTTGACTTTACTACACACTACCATGGCTCTACTTGCCTCTACTTGACTGTACTACACTCTACCCTGTCTCTACTACATTCTACCAATGCTCCACGTGACTCTACTTCACTCTACTACATTCTACGATAGCTCTACTTGACTCTGTATACCTCTACTACATTCTACCATGGCTCTACTTGACTCTACTTCACTATACTACACTCTACGTTGGCTCTACTACATTCTACCATGTCTCCACTTGACTCTACTTGACTCTACTGCATTCTACCATGGCTCTACCCGGCTCTACTACATTCTACCATGGCTCTACTTGGTTCTACATGACTCTACTACATGCTACCGTGGGTCTACGTGGCTCTACCTCACTCTACTACACTCTATCTTGGCTCTACTCTATAGTACCATGTCTCTACTTGACACTACATGACTCTACTACATTCTACCATGGCTCTACGTGACTCTACTTGACTCTACTACACTCTACCATGACTCTACTTGGCTCTACGTGACTCTACCACGCTCTACTGTGGCTCTACTTGGCTCTACTTGACTCTACTACACTCTACAATGGCTCTACTTTGCTCTACTTGACTCTACTACACTATATCATTGCTGGACCTGGGTCTACTTGTCTCTAGTACACTCTACCTTGGCTCTACTACAGATCCTACCATGGATCCACGTGACTCTACTTGACTCTCCTACACTCTACCATGGCTCTACTTTGCTCTACTTCATTCTAGCATGGCTCTACTTGACTCTACATGACTCTACTATACATCCTACCATGGCTCTACTTCTCTCTACTTGACTCTACTACACTCTACCATGGCTCTACTTGGCTCTACTTGAGTCCACTACACTCTACCTTGGCTCTACTTGGCTCTACTTGAGTCTACTACACTCTACCATGGCTCTACTCCATTGTATATCATGGCTCTACTTCACACTACATGACTCTACTACAATCTACCATGGCTCTACTTGACTCTACTACACTCTACCATTGCTCTAATTGACTCTACTACACTCTACGATGGCTCTACTCCATTGTACCATGGCTCTACTTGACACTAGATGACTCTACTACATTCTACCATGGATCTACTTGACTCTACAAGACTCTACTACATTCTACCATGGCTCTAGTTGGCTCTACTTGATTCTACTTGACTCTACTACATTCTACCATGGCTCTACGTGACTCTACTTGAGTCTACTATACTCTACCATGACTCTACTTGGCTCTACGTCACTCTACCACACTCTACTGTGGCTCTACTTGGCTCTACATGACTCTACTACATGCTACCGTGGTTCTACTTGACTCTACTACAGTCTACGATGGCTCTACTTGGCTCTACTTGACTCTACTACACTATATCATTGCTAGACCTGGCTCTACTTGTCTGTACTAAACTCTTCTATGGCTCTACTACATCCTACCATGGATCCACGTGACTCTACTTGACTCTCCTACACTCTACCATGGCTCTACCTTGCTCTACTACATTCTACCATGGCTCTACTTGACTCTACTTGACTCTAGTACACTCTACCATGGCTCTACTTGGTTTTACGTGAGTCCACTACACTCTACCTTTGCTCTACTTGGCTCTACTTGACTCTACTACACTCTACCTTGGCTCTACTCCATTGTATATCATGGCTCTACTTCACACTACATGACTCTACTACATTCTACCTTGACTCTACTTGACTCTACTACACTCTACCATGGCTCTACTTGGCTCTACTTGAGTGCACTACACCCTACCTTGGCTCTACTTGGTTCTACGTGACTCTACTACACTCTACCATGGCTCTACTTGGCTCTACTTGACTCTACTACACTCTACCATGTCTCTACTACATTCCACCATGGCTCCATGTGACTCTACGTGACTCTACTGCATTCTACCATAGCTCTACTTGACTCTGTATGCCTCTACTACATTCTACCATGGCTCTACTTGACTCTGCTTGACTCTACTACATTCTGCCATGGCTCTACTTGACTCTACTTGACTGTACTACACTCTACCTTGGCTCTACTTGGCTCTACTTGAATCTACTACACTCTACCATGGCTCTACTTGATTCCACTTGACTCTACTACATTCTTCCATGGCTCTACGTGACTCTACTTGACTCTACTATACTCTACCATGACTCTACTTGGCTCTACGTGACTCTACCACACTCTACTGTGGCTCTACTTGGCTCTACATGACTCTACTACATGCTACCGTGGCTCTACTTGACTCTACTACTCTCGACGATGGCTCTACTTGGCTCTACTTGACTCTACTACACTATATCATTGCTAGACCTGGCTCTACTTGTCTGTACTAAACTCTTCTATGGCTTTACTACATCCTACCATGGATCCACGTGACTCTACTTGACTCTCCTATACTCTACCATGGCTTTACCTTGCTCTACTACATTCTACCATGGCTCTACTTGACTCTACTTGACTCTACTACACTCTACCATGGCTCTACTTGGTTTTACGTGAGTCTACTACACTCTACCTTGGCTCTACTTGGCTCTACTTGACTCTACTACACTCTACCTTGGCTCTACTCCATTGTACATCATGGATCTACTTCACACTACATGACTCTACTACACTCTACCTTGACTCTACTTGACTCTACTACACTCTACCATGGCTCTACTTGGCTCTACTTGAGTGCACTACACCCTACCTTGGCTCTACTTGGTTCTACGTGGCTCTACTACACTCTACCATGGCTCTACTTGACTCTACGTGACTCTACTACATTCTACCATGGCTCTACTTGACTCTACTTGACTCTAATACACTCTACCCTGGCTCTTCTTGGCTCTACTTGAGTCCACTACATTCTACCTTGGCTCTACTTGGCTCTACTTCACTTTACTACACTCTACCATGGCTCTACTCCATTGCATATCATGGCTCTACTTCACACTATATGACTATACTACATTCTACCATGGCTCTACTTCACTCTACTACACTCTACCATGACTCAAATTGGCTCTACTTGACTCTACTACACTCTACCATGGCTCTTCTACATTCTACCTTGGCTCCACGTGACTCTACGTGACTCTACTGCATTCTACCATAGCTGTACGTGACTCTGTATGCCTCTACTACATTCTACCATGGCACTACTTGACTCTACTTGACTCTACAACATTCTGCCATGGCTCTACATGACTCTACATGATTCTACTAGATGCTACCGTGGCTCTTCTTGACTCTACTTCACTCTCCTACACTCTACCGTTGCTCTACTTGGCTCTACTACACTCTACCATAGCTCTACTTGGCTCTACTTGACTTTACTACACACTACCATGGCTCTACTTGTCTCTACTTGACTGTACTACACTCTACCCTGTCTCTACTACATTCTACCATGGCTCCACGTGACTCAACTTCACTCTACTACATTCTACGATAGCTCTACTTGACTCTGTATACCTCTACTACATTCTACCATGGCTCTACTTGACTCTACTTCACTATACTACACTCTACGTTGGCTCTACTAGATTCTACCATGTCTCCACGTGACTCTACTGCATTCTACCATGGCTCTACCTGGCTCTACTACATTCTACCATGGCTCTACTTGGCTCTACATGACTCTACTACATGCTACCGTGGGTCTACGTGGCTCTACCTGACTCTACTACACTCTACCATGGCTCTACTCCATTGTATATCATGGCTCTACTTCACACTACATGACTCTACTACATTCTACCATGGCTCTACGTGACTCTACTTGACTCTACTACACTCTACCATGACTCTACTTGGCTCTACGTGACTCTACCACACTCTACTGTGGCTCTACTTGGCTCTACTTGACTCTACTACACTCTACGATGACTCTACTTGGCTTTACTTGACTCTACTACACTATATCATTGCTAGACCTGGCTCTACTTGTCTCTACTACACTCTACCTTGGCTCTACTACATCCTACCATGGATCCATGTGACTCTACTTGACTCTCCTACACTCTACCATGGCTCTACCTTGCTCTACTACATTCTAGCATGGCTCTACTTGACTCTACATGACTCTACTACATCCTACCATGGCTCTACTTGTCTCTACTTGACTCTATTACACTCTACCATGGCTCTACTTGGCTCTAGTTGAGTCCACTACACTCTACCTTGGCTCTACTTGGCTCTACTTGACTCTACTACACTCTACGATGGCTCTACTCCATTGTACCATGGCTCTACTTGACACTAGATGACTCTACTACATTCCACCATGGATCTACTTGACTCTACAAGACTCTACTACATTCTAACATGGCTCTACTTGGCTCTACATGATTCTATACTACATGCTACCGTGGCTCTACTTGACTCTACTACACTCTACCATGGCTCTACTCCATTGTACCATGGCTCTACTTGACACTACATGACTCTACTACATTCTACCATGGCTCTACTTGACTCTACACGACTCTACTACATTCTACCATGGCTCTACTTGACTCTACTTGACTCTACTACACTCTACCATGGTTGTACTTGGCTCTACTTGAGTTCACTACACTCTACCTTGGCTCTACTTGGCTGTACTTGATTCTGCTACTCTCTACCATGGCTCTACTTGGCTCTACATGACTCTACTACATGCTACCGTGGCTCTACTTGACTCTACTACACTCTACCATGGCTCTACTTGGCTCTACATGACTCTACTACATGCTACCGTGGCTCCACTTGACTCTACTACACTCTACCATGGCTCTACTCCATTGTACCAAGGTCCTACTTGACACTACATGACTCTACTACATTCTACCATGGCTCTACTTGACTCTACTACACTCTACGATGGCTCTACTTGGCTCTACTTGACTCTACTACACTATATCATTGTTAGACCTGGCTCTACTTGTCGGTACTACACTCTTCCTTGGCTCTACTACATCCTACCATGGATCCACGTGACTCTACTTGACTCTCCTACACTCTACCATGGCTCTACCTTGCTCTACTACATTCTACCATGGCTCTACTTGACTCTACTTGAGTCCACTACACCCTACCTTGGCTCTACTTGGTTTTACGTGAGCCCACTACACTCTACCTTGGCTCTACTTGGCACTACTTGACTCTACTACACTCTACCTTGGCTCTACTCCATTGTATATCATGGCTCTACTTCACACTACATGACTCTACTACATTCTACCTTGACTCTACTTGACTCTACTATACTCTACCATGGCTCTACTTGGCTCTACTTGAGTCCACTACACCCTACCTTGGCTCTACATGGTTATACGTGACTCTACTACACTCTACCATGGCTCTACTTGGCTGTAGTTGACTCTACTACACTCTACCATGTCTCTACTACATTCTACCATGGCTCCATGTGACTCTACGTGACTCTACTGCATTCTACCATAGCTCTACTTTACTCTGTATGCCTCTACTACATTCTACCATCGCTCTACTTGACTCTACTTGACTGTACTACATTCAGCCATGGCTCTACTTGACTCTACTTGACTGTACTACACTCTACCTTAGCAATACTTGGCTCTACTTGAATCTACTACACTCTACCATGGCTCTACTTGATTCTACTTGACTCTACTACATTCTGTCATGGCTCTACTTGACTCTACTTGACTGTACTGCACTCTACCTTGGCTCTACTCCATTGTACCATGGGTCTACTTGACACTACATGACTCTACTACATTCTACCATGGTTCTACTTGACTCTACTACACTCTACGATGGCTCTACTTTGCTCTACTTGACTCTACTACACTATATCATTGCTGGACCTGGCTCTACTTGTCTCTACTACACTCTACCTTGGCTCTACTACAGATCCTACCATGGATTCACGTGACTCTACTTGACTCTCCTACACTCTACCATGGCTCTACCTTGCTCTACTTCATTCTAGCATGGCTCTACTTGACTCTACATGACTCTACTATACATCCTACCATGGCTCTACTTGTCTCTACTTGACTCTACTACACTCTACCATGGCTCTACTTGGCTCTACTTGAGTCCACTACACTCTACCTTGGCTCTACTTGGCTCTACTTGACTCTACTACACTCAACCATGGCTCTACTCCATTATATATCATGGGTCTACTTCACACTACATGACTCTACTACAATCTACCATGGCTCTACTTGACTCTACTACGCTCTACCATGGCTCTACTTGACTCTACTACACTCTACGATGGCTCTACTCCATTGTACCATGGCTCTACTTGACACTAGATGACTCTACTACATTCTACCATGGATCTACTTGACTCTACAAGACTCTACTACATTCTACCATGGCTCTACTTGGCTCTACTTGATTCTACTTGACTCTACTACATTCTACCATGGCTCTACGTGACTCTACTTGACTCTACTATACTCTACCATGACTCTACTTGGCTCTACGTGACTCTACCACACTCTACTGTGGCTCTACTTGGCTCTACATGACTCTACTACATGCTACCGTGGCACTACTTGACTCTACTACAGTCTACGATGGCTCTACTTGGCTCTACTTGACTCTACTACACTATATCATTGTTAGACCTGGCTCTACTTGTCTGTACTAAACTCTTCTATGGCTCTACTACATCCTACCATGGATCCACATGACTCTACTTGACTCTCCTACACTCTACCATGGCTCTACCTTGCTCTACTACATTCTACCATGGCTCTACTTGACTCTACTTGACTCTACTACACTCTACCATGGCTCTACTTGGTTTTACGTGAGTCCACTACACTCTACCTTGGCTCTACTTGGCTCTACTTGACTCTACTACACTCTACCTTGGCTCTACTCCATTGTATATCATGGCTCTACTTCACACTACATGACTCTACTACATTCTACCTTGACTCTACTTGACTCGACTACACTCTACCATGGCTCTACTTGGCTCTACTTGAGTGCACTACACCCTACCTTGGCTCTACTTGGTTCTACGTGACTCTACTACACTCTACCATGGCTCTACTTGGCTCTACTTGACTCTACTACACTCTACCATGTCTCTACAACATTCCACTATGGCTCCATGTGACTCTACGTGACTCTACTGCATTCTACCATAGCTCTACTTGACTCTGTATGCCTCTACTACATTCCACCATGGCTCTACTTGACTCTACTTGACTCTACTACATTCAGCCATGGCTCTACTTGACTCTACTTGACTGTACTACACTCTACCTTGGCTCTACTTGGCTCTACTTGAATCTACTACACTCTACCATGGCTCTACTTGATTCTACTTGACTCTACTACATTCTACCATGGCTCTACGTTACTCTACTTGACTCTACTATACTCTACCATGACTCTACTTGGCTCTACGTGACTCTACCACACTCTACTGTGGCTCTACTTGGCTCTACATGACTCTACTACATGCTACCGTGGCTCTACTTGACTCTACTACACTCTACGATGGCTCTACTTGGCTGTACTTGGCTCTACTTGACTCTACTACACTATATCATTGCTAGACCTGGCTCTACTTGTCTGTACTAAACTCTTCTATGGCTCTACTACATCCTACCATGGATCCACGTGACTCTACTTGACTCTCCTACACTCTACCATGGCTTTACCTTGCTCTACTACATTCTACCATGGCTCTACTTGACTCTACTTGACTCTACTACACTCTACCATGGCTCTACTTGGTTTTACGTGAGTCCACTACACTCTACCTTGGCTCTACTTGGCTCTACTTGACTCTACTACACTCTACCTTGGCTCTACTCCATTGTATATCATGGCTCTACTTCACACTACATGACTCTACTACATTCTACCTTGACTCTACTTGACTCTACTACACTCTACCATGGCTCTACTTGGCTCTACTTGAGTCCACTACACCCTACCTTGGCTCTACTTGGTTCTATGTGACTCTACTACACTCTACCATGGCTCTACTTGACTCTACATGACTCTACTACATTCTACCATGGCTCTACTTGACTCTACTTGACTCTACTACACTCTACCCTGGCTCTTCTTGGCTCTACTTGAGTCCACTACATTCTACCTTGGCTCTACTTGGCTCTACTTCACTTTACTACACTCTACCATGGCTCTACTCCATTGTATATCATGGCTCTACTTCACACTATATGACTATACTACATTCTACCATGGCTCTACTTCACTCTACTACACTCTACCATGGCTCAAATTGGCTCTACTTGACTCTACTACACTCTACCATGGCTAAAATTGGCTGTACTTGACTCTACTACACTCTACCATGGTTCTTCTACATTCTACCATGGCTCCACGTGACTCTACGTGACTCTACTGCATTCTACCATAGCTCTACGTGACTCTGTATGCCTCTACTACATTCTACCATGTCTCTACTTGACTCTACTTGACTCTACTACATTCTGCCATGGCTCTACTTGACTCTACATGATTCTACTAGATGCTACCGTGGCTCTTCTTGACTCTACTTTACTCTCCTACACTCTACCGTTGCTCTACTTGGCTCTACTACACTCTACCATAGCTCTACTTGGCTCTACTTGACTTTACTACACACTACCATGGCTCTACTTGTCTCTACTTGACTGTACTACACTCTACCCTGTCTCTACTACATTCTACCATGGCTCCACTTGACTCTACTTCACTCTACTACATTCTACGATAGCTCTACTTGACTCTGTATACCTCTACTACATTCTACCATGGCTCTACTTGACTCTACTTCACTATACTACACTCTACGTTGGCTCTACTAGATTCTACCATGTCTCCACGTGACTCTACTGCATTCTACCATGGCTCTACCTGGCTCTACTACATTCTACCATGGCTCTACTTGGCTCTACATGACTCTACTACATGCTACCGTGGGTCTACGTGGCTCTACCTGACTCTACTACACTCTATCATGGCTCTACTCCATTGTATATCATGGCTCTACTTCACACTACATGACTCTACTACATTCTACCATGGCTCTACGTGACTCTACTTGACTCTACTACACTCTACCATGACTCTACTTGGCTCTACGTGACTCTACCACACTCTACTGTGGCTCTACTTGGCTCTACTTGACTCTACTACACTCTACGATGGCTCTACTTGGCTTTACTTGACTCTACTACACTATATCATTGCTAGACCTGGCTCTACTTGTCTCTACTACACTCTAACTTGGCTCTACTACATCCTACCATGGATCCACGTGACTCTACTTCACTATCCTACACTCTACCATGGCTCTACCTTGCTCTACTACATTCTAGCATGGCTCTACTTGACTCTACATGACTCTACTACATCCTACCATGGCTCTACTTGTCTCTACTTGACTCTACTACACTCTACCATGGCTCTACTTGGCTCTACTTGAGTCCACTACACTCTACCTTGGCTCTACTTGGCTCTACTTGACTCTACTACACTCTACCATGGCTCTACTCCATTGTATATCATGGCTCTACTTCACACTACATGACTCTACTACAATCTACCATGGCTCTACTTGACTCTACTACACTCTACCATGGCTCTGCTTGACTCTACTACACTCTACGATGGCTCTACTTAATTGTACCATGGCTCTACTTCACACTAGATGACTCTACTACATTCTACCATGGCTCTACTTGACTCTACACGACTCTACTACATTCTACCATGGCTCTACTTGACTCTACTTGACTCTACTACACTCTACCATGGTTGTACTTGGCTCTACTTGAGTTCACTACACTCTACCTTGGCTCTACTTGGCTGTACTTGACTCTGCTACTCTCTACCATTGCTCTACTTGGCTCTACATGACTCTACTACATGCTACCGTGGCTCTACTTGACTCTACTACACTCTACCATGGTTCTACTCCATTGTACCAAGGTCCTACTTGACACTACATGACTCTACTACATTCTACCATGGCTCTACATGACTCTACTACACTCTACGATGGCTCTACTTGGCTCTACTTGACTCTACTACACTATATCATTGCTAGATCTGGCTCTACTTGTCGGTACTACACTCTTCCTTGGCTCTACTACATCCTACCATGGATCCATGTGACTCTACTTGACTCTCCTACACTCTACCATGGCTCTACCTTGCTCTACTACATTCTACCATGGCTCTACTTGACTCTACTTGAGTCCACTACACCCTACCTTGGCTCTACTTGGTTTTACGTGAGCCCACTACACTCTACCTTGGCTCTACTTGGCTCTACTTGACTCTACTACACTCTACCTTGGCTCTACTCCATTGTATATCATGGCTCTACTTCACACTACATGACTCTACTACATTCTACCTTGACTCTACTTGACTCTACTACACTCTACCATGGCTCTACTTGGCTCTACTTGAGTGCACTACACCCTACCATGGCTCTACTTGGTTCTACGTGACTCTACTACATTCTACCATGGCTCTACTTGGCTCTACTTGACTCTACTACACTCTACCATGTCTGTACTACATTCTACCATGGCTCCATGTGACTCTACGTGACTCTACTGCATTCTACCATAGCTCTACTTGACTCTGTATGCCTCTACTACATTCTACCATGGCTCTACTTGACTCTAGTTGACTCTACTACATTCAGTCATGGCTCTACTTGACTCTACTTGACTGTACTACACTCTACCTTAGCAATACTTGGCTCTACTTGAATCTACTACACTCTACCATGGCTCTATTTGATTCTACTTGACTCTACTACATTCTGTCATGGCTCTACTTGACTGTACTGCACTCTACCTTGGCTCTACTCCATTGTACCATGGGTCTACTTGACACTACATGACTCTACTACATTCTACCATGGTTCTATTTGACTCTACTACACTCTACTAAGGCTCTACTTGGCTCTATCATTGCTAGACCTGGCTCTACTTGTCTCTACGACACTCTACCTTGGCTCTACTACATTCTACCATGGATGCACGTGACTCTATACTTGACTCTACTACACACTACCATGGCTCTATCTGGTTCTACTACATTCTACCATGGCTCTACTTGACTCTACATGACTCTACTACATTCTACCATGGGTCTAATTGACTCTACTTGAGTCCACTAAACCCTACCTTGGCTGTACTTGGCTCTACGTGACTGTACTACACTCTACCATGGCTGTACTTGGCTCTACTTGACTCTTCTACACTCTACCATGTCTCTAATACATTCTACCATGGCTCCACGGGACTCTACGTGACTCTACTGCATTCTACCATAGTTCTACTTGACTCTGTATGCCTCTACTACATTCTACCATGACTCTACTTGACTCTACTACATTCTGCCATGGCTCTACTTGACTCTACTTGACTGTACTACACTCTACCATGTCTCTACTACATTCTACCATGGCTCCACGTGACTCTATGTGACTCTACTACATTCTACCATAGCTCTACTTGACTCTGTATGCCTCTACTACATTCTATCGCGGCTCTACTTGACTCTACTACACTCTACGATGGCTCCACTCCATTGTACCATGGCTCTACTTGATACTACATGATTCTACTACATTCTACCATGGCTCTACTTGACTCTACTACACTCTACGATGGCTCTACTCCATTGTACCATGGCTCTACTTGACACTAGATGACTCTACTACATTCTACCATGGCTCTACTTGACTCTACATGACTCTACTACATTCTACCATGACTCTACTTGGCTCTACATGACTCTATACTACATGCTACCGTGGCTCTACTTGACTCTACTACACTCTACCATGGCTCTACTCCATTGTACCATGGCTCTACTTGACACTACATGAGTCTACTACATTCTACCATGGCTCTACTTGACCCTACATGACTCTACTACATTCTACCATGGCTATACTTGACTGTACTAGACTCTACTACACTCTACCATGGCTGTACTTGGCTCTACTTGTGTGCACTACACTCTACCTTGGCTCTACTTGGCTCTACTTGACTCTACTACTCTCTACCATGGCTCTACTTGGCTCTACATGACTCTACTACGTGCTACCGTGGCTCAATTTGACTCTACTAAACTCTGCTATGGCTCTACTCCATTGTACCAAGGCCCTACTTGACACTACATGACTCTACTACATTCTACCATGGCTCTACTTGACTCTACTACACTCTACGATGGCTCTACTTGGCTCTACTTGACTCTACTACACTATATCATTGCTAGACCTGGCTCTACTTGTCTCTACTACACTCTATCTTGGTGCTACTACATCCTACCATGGATCCACGTGACTCTACTTGACTCTTCTGCACTCTACCATGGCTCTATCTGGCTCTAGTACATTCTACCATGGCTCTACTTGACTCTACTACACTCTACCATGGCTCTACTTGGCTTTACGTGAGTCCACTACACTCTACCTTGGCTCTACTTGGCTCTACTTGCCTGTACTACACTCTAACTTGGCTCTACTCCATTGTATATCATGGCTCTACTTCACACTACATGACTCTACTACATTCTACCTTGACTCTACTTGACTCTACTACACTCTACCATGGCTCTACTACATCCTACCATGGATCCACGTGACACTACTTGACTCTCCTACAGTCTACCATGGCTCTACCTTGCTGTACTACATTCTACCATGGCTCTACTTGACTCTACTTGAGTCTACTACACTCTACCATGGCTCTACTTGACTCTACTTGTATCTACTACACTCTACCATGGCTCCACTTGGATCTACTTGAGTCCACTACACTCTACCTTGGCTCTACTTGGCTCTATTTGACTCTACTTCACTCTACCATGGTTCTACTCATTGTATATCATGGCTCTAGTTCACACTACATGACTCTACTACATTCTACCATGGCTCTACTTGACTCTACTTGACTGTACTACACTCTACCATGGCTCTACTTGACTCTACTTGAGTCCACTACACCCTACCTTGGCTCTACTTGGTTCTACGTGACTCTACTACACTCTACCATGGCTCTACTTGGCTCTACTTGATTCTACTACACTCTACCATGTCTCTACTACATTCTACTATGGCTCCACATGACTCTACGTGACTCTCTACTGCATTCTACCATAGATCTACTTGACTCTGTATGCCTCCACAACATTCTACCATGGCTCTACTTGCTTCTTCTTGACTCTACTACATTTTGCCATGGCTCTACTTGACTCTACTTGACTGTACTACACTCTACCTTTGCTCTACTACATTCTAATATGGCTCCACGTGACTCTACTTGACTCTACTACATACTACCATGGCTCTACCATGGCTCTACCTTGCTCTACTACCTTCTACCATGGCTCTACTTGGCACTATATGATTCTACTAAATGCTAGCAATGCTCTTCTTGACTCTACTTGACTCTCCTACACTCTACCATTGCTCTACTTGGCTCTACTACACTCTACCATGGCTCTACTTGGCTCTATTTGACTCTACTACACTCTACCATGGCTCTACTTGTCTCTACCTGACTGTACACCACTCTACCATGTCTCTACTACATTCTGCCATGCCTCCACGTGACTCTACTACATTCTACGATAGCTCTACTTGACTCTGTATACCTCTAATACATTCTACCGTGGCTCTACTTGACTCTACTTGACTGTACTACACTCTACCTTGGCTCTACTACATTCTACCATGGCTCCACGTGACTCTACTCGACTCTACTCGACTCTACTGCATTCTACCATGGCTCTACCTGGCTCTACTACATTCTACCATGGCTCTACTTGGCTCTACATCACTCTACTACATACTACCGTGGCTCTACGTGGCTCTACCTGACTCTACTACACTCTACCATGGCTCTACTCCATAGTACCATGTCTCTACTTGACACTACATGACTCTACTACATTCTACCACGGCTCTACTTGGCTCTACTTGACTCTACGATGGCTCTACTTGGCTCTACTTGACTCTACTACACTATATCATTGCTAGACCTGGCTCTACTTGTCTCTACTACACTCTACCTTTGCTTTACTCCATCCTTGGCTCTACTACATTCTACCATGGCTCCACGTGACTCTACTTGACTCTACTGCATTCTACCATGGCTCTACCTGGCTCTACTATATTCTACCATGACTCTACTTGGCTCTACGTGTCTCTACCACACTCTACCGTGGCTCTACTACATTCTACCATGACTCTACTTGGCTCTACGTGTCTCTACCACACTCTACCGTGGCTCTACTTGGCTCTACTTGACTCTACTACACTCTACCATGGCTCTACTCCATTGTACCATGGCTCTACTTGATACTACATGACTCTACTACATTCTACCATGACTCTACTTTGCTCTACTACACTCTACGATGGCTCTACTTGGCTCTACTTGACTCTACTACACTATATCATTGCTAGACCTGGCTCTACTTGTCTCTACTACACTCTACCTTTGCT
Organism: Agelas oroides; assembly: GCA_949130485.1. Classification (NCBI taxonomy): domain Eukaryota; kingdom Metazoa; phylum Porifera; class Demospongiae; order Agelasida; family Agelasidae; genus Agelas; species Agelas oroides. The sequence goes on along the minus strand of OX422196.1, from coordinate 2,759,015 downwards.
CTACTCCATCCTACCATGGATCCACGTGACTCTACTTGACTCTCCTACACTCTACCATGGCTCTACCTTGCTCTACTATATTCTACCATGGCTCTACTTGACTCTACATGACTCTACTACATTCTACCATGGCTCTACTTGACTCTACATGACTCTACTACATTCTACCATGGCTCTACTTGACTCTACTTGACTCTACTACACTCTACCCTGGCTCTACTTGATTCCACTACATTCTACCTTGGCTCTACTTGGCTCTACTTCACTTTACTACACTCTACCATGGCTCTACTCCATTGTACATCATGGCTCTACTTCACACTATATCACTATACTACATTCTACCATGGCTCTACTTCACTCTACTACACTCTACCATGGCTCAAATTGGCTCTACTTGACTGTACTACACTCTACTATGGCTCTACTACATTCTACCATGGCTCCACGTGACTCTACGTGACTCTACTGCATTCTACCATAGCTCTACTTGACTCTGTATGTCTCTACTACATTCTACCATGGATCTACTTGACTCTACTTGACTCTACTACATTCTGCCATGGCTCTACTACATTCTAACGTGGCTCCACGTGACTGTACTTGACTCTAGTTCATTCTACCATGGCTCTACCTGGCTCTACTACATTCTACCATGGCTCTACTTGGCTCTACATGACTCTACTACATACTACCGTGGCTCTACCTGACTCTACTACACTCTACCATGGCTCTACTCCATAGTACCATGTCTCTACTTGACACTACATGACTCTACTACATTCTACCATGGCTCTATATACTTGGCTCTACTTGACTCTACTACACTCTACCATGACTCTACTTGGCTCTACGTGTCTCTACCACACTCTACCGTGGCTCTACTTGGCTCTACTTGACTCTACTACACTCTACCATGACTCTACTCCATTGTATATCATGGCTCTACTTCACACTATATGACTATACTACATTCTACCATGGCTCTACTTCACTCTACTACACTCTACCATGGCTCAAATTGGCTCTACTTGACTGTACTACACTCTACTATGGCTCTACTACATTCTACCATGGCTCCACGTGACTCTACGTGACTCTACTGCATTCTACCATAGCTCTACTTGACTCTGTATGTCTCTACTACATTCTACCATGGCTGTACTGGACTCTACTTGACTCTACTACACTCTACCCTGGCTCTACTTGAGTCCACTACATTCTACCTTGGCTCTACTTGGCTCTACTTGACTCTACTACACTCTACCCTGGCTCTACTTGGCTCTACTTGAGTCCACTACATTCTACCATGGCTCTACTTTACTCTACTACACTCTACCATGGCTCAAATTGGCTCTACTTGACTCTACTACACTCCACCATGGCTCTACTACATTCTACGATGGCTCCACGTGACTCTACGTGACTCTACTGCATTCTACCATAGCTCTACTTGACTCTGTATGCCTCTACTACATTCTACCATGGCTCTACTTGACTCTACTTGACTCTACTACATTCTGCCATGGCTCTACTTGACTCTACTTGACTCTACTACACTCTACCTTGGCTCTACTACATTCTAACGTGACTCCACGTGACTCTACTTGACTCTACTGCATTCTACCATGGCTCTACCTGGCTCTACTACATTCTACCATGGCTCTACTTGGCTCTACATGACTCTACTACATACTCCCATGGCTCTACATGGCTCTACCTGACTCTACTACACTCTACCATGGCTCTACTCCATAGTACCATGTCTCTACTTGACACTACATGACTCTTCTACATTCTACCATGGCTCTATACTTGGCTCTACTTGACTCTACTACACTCTACCATGACTCTACTTGGCTCTACGTGTCTCTACCACACTCTACCGTGGCTCTACTTGACTCTACTACACTCTACCATGACTCTACTCCATTGTACCATGGCTCTACTTGACACTACATGACTCTACTAGATTCTACCATGGCTCTACTTTGCTCTACTACACTCTACGATGGCTCTACTTGACTCTACTTGACTCTACTACACTCTACCCTGGCTCTACTTGGCACTACTTGAGTCCACTACATTCTACCATGGCTCTACTTCACTCTACTACACTCTACCATGGCTCAAATTGGCTCTACTTGACTCTACTACACTCTACCATGGCTCTACTACATTCTACGATGGCTCCACGTGACTCTACTGCATTCTACCATAGCTCTACTTGACTCTGTATGCCTCTACTACATTCTACCATGGCTCTACTTGACTCTACTTGACTCTACTACATTCTGCCATGGCTCTACTTGACTCTATACTTGACTGTACTACACTCTACCTTGGCTCTACTACATTCTAACATGGCTCCACGTGACTCTACTTGACTCTAGTTCATTCTACCATGGCTCTACCTGGCTCTACTACATTCTACAATGGCTCTACTTGGCTCTACATGACTCTACTACATACTACCGTGGCTCTACTTGACTCTACTACACTCTACCATGGCTCTACACCATAGTACCATGTCTCTACTTGACACTACATGACTCTACTACATTCTACCATGGCTCTATACTTGGCTCAACTTGACTCTACTACACTCTACCATGACTCTACTTGGCTCTACGTGTCTCTACCACACTCTACCGTGGCTCTACTTGGCTCTACTTGACTCTACTACACTCTACCATGACTCTACTCCATTGTACCATGGCTCTACTTGACACTACATGACTCTACTAGATTCTACCATGGCTCTACTTGGCTCTACTTGACTCTATGATGGCTCTACTTGGCTCTACTTGACTCTACTACATTCTACCATGGCTCTATACTTGGCTCTACTTGACTCTACTACACTCTACCATGACTCTACTTGGCTCTACGTGTCTCTACCACACTCTACCGTGGCTCTACTTGACTCTACTACACTCTACCATGACTCTACTCAATTGTACCATGGCTCTACTTGACACTACATGACTCTACTAGATTCTACCATGGCTCTACTTTGCTCTACTACACTCTACGATGGCTCTACTTGGCTCTACTTGACTCTACTATACACTATATCATTGCTAGACCTGGCTCTACTTGTCTCTACTACACTCTACCGTTGCTCAACTCCATCCTACCATGGATCCACGTAACTCTACTTGACTCTCCTACACTCTACCATGGCTCTACCTTGCTCTACTACATTCTACCATGGCTCTACTTGACTCTACATGACTCTACTACATTCTACCATGGCTCTACTTGACTCTACTTGACTCTACTACACTCTACCCTTGCTCTACTTGAGTCCACTACATTCTACCTTGGCTCTACTTGGCTCTACTTCACTTTACTACACTCTACCATGGCTCTACTTCACACTATATGACTATACTACATTCTACCATGGCTCTACTTCACTCTACTACACTCTACCATGGCTCAAATTGGCTCTACTTGACTCTACTACACTCTACCATGGCTCTACTACATTCTACCATGGCTCCACGTGACTCTACTGCATTCTACCATAGCTCTACTTGACTCTGTATGCCTCTACTACATTCTACCATGGCTCTACTTGACTCTACTTGACTCTACTACATTCTGCCATGGCTCTACTTGACTCTACTTGACTGTACTACACTCTACCTTGGCTCTACTACATTCTAACGTGGCTCCACGTGACTCTACTTGACTCTACTACACACTACCATGGCTCTACCTTGCTCTACTACATTCTACCATGGCTCTACTTGACACTACATGATTCTACTAGATGCTACCATGGCTCTTCTTGACTCTACTTCACTCTCCTACACTCTACCGTTGCTCTACTTGGCTCTACTACACTCTACCATAGCTCTACTTTGCTCTACTTGACTTTACTACACACTACCATGGCTCTACTTGTCTCTACTTGACTGTACTACACTCTACCCTGTCTCTACTACATTCTACCATGGCTCCACGTGACTCTACTTCACTCTACTACATTCTACGATAGCTCTACTTGACTCTGTATACCTCTACTACATTCTACCATGGCTCTACTTGACTCTACTTCACTCTACTACATTCTGTCATGGCTCCACGTGACTCTACTTGACTCTAGTTCATTCTACCATGGCTCTACCTGGCTCTACTACATTCTACAATGGCTCTACTTGGCTCTACATGACTCTACTACATACTACCGTGGCTCTACTTGACTCTACTACACTCTACCATGGCTCTACACCATAGTACCATGTCTCTACTTGACACTACATGACTCTACTACATTCTACCATGGCTCTATACTTGGCTCAACTTGACTCTACTACACTCTACCATGACTCTACTTGGCTCTACGTGTCTCTACCACACTCTACCGTGGCTCTACTTGGCTCTACTTGACTCTACTACACTCTACCATGACTCTACTCCATTGTACCATGGCTCTACTTGACACTACATGACTCTACTAGATTCTACCATGGCTCTACTTGGCTCTACTTGACTCTATGATGGCTCTACTTGGCTCTACTTGACTCTACTACATTCTACCATGGCTCTATACTTGGCTCTACTTGACTCTACTACACTCTACCATGACTCTACTTGGCTCTACGTGTCTCTACCACACTCTACCGTGGCTCTACTTGACTCTACTACACTCTACCATGACTCTACTCAATTGTACCATGGCTCTACTTGACACTACATGACTCTACTAGATTCTACCATGGCTCTACTTTGCTCTACTACACTCTACGATGGCTCTACTTGGCTCTACTTGACTCTACTATACACTATATCATTGCTAGACCTGGCTCTACTTGTCTCTACTACACTCTACCGTTGCTCAACTCCATCCTACCATGGATCCACGTAACTCTACTTGACTCTCCTACACTCTACCATGGCTCTACCTTGCTCTACTACATTCTACCATGGCTCTACTTGACTCTACATGACTCTACTACATTCTACCATGGCTCTACTTGACTCTACTTGACTCTACTACACTCTACCCTTGCTCTACTTGAGTCCACTACATTCTACCTTGGCTCTACTTGGCTCTACTTCACTTTACTACACTCTACCATGGCTCTACTTCACACTATATGACTATACTACATTCTACCATGGCTCTACTTCACTCTACTACACTCTACCATGGCTCAAATTGGCTCTACTTGACTCTACTACACTCTACCATGGCTCTACTACATTCTACCATGGCTCCACGTGACTCTACTGCATTCTACCATAGCTCTACTTGACTCTGTATGCCTCTACTACATTCTACCATGGCTCTACTTGACTCTACTTGACTCTACTACATTCTGCCATGGCTCTACTTGACTCTACTTGACTGTACTACACTCTACCTTGGCTCTACTACATTCTAACGTGGCTCCACGTGACTCTACTTGACTCTACTACACACTACCATGGCTCTACCTTGCTCTACTACATTCTACCATGGCTCTACTTGACACTACATGATTCTACTAGATGCTACCATGGCTCTTCTTGACTCTACTTCACTCTCCTACACTCTACCGTTGCTCTACTTGGCTCTACTACACTCTACCATAGCTCTACTTTGCTCTACTTGACTTTACTACACACTACCATGGCTCTATTTGTCTCTACTTGACTGTACTACACTCTACCCTGTCTCTACTACATTCTACCATGGCTCCACGTGACTCTACTTCACTCTACTACATTCTACGATAGCTCTACTTGACTCTGTATACCTCTACTACATTCTACCATGGCTCTACTTGACTCTACTTCACTATACTACACTCTACGTTGGCTCTACTACATTCTACCATGTCTCCACTTGACTCTACTTGACTCTACTGCATTCTACCATGGCCCTACCTGGCTCTACTACATTCTACCATGGCTCTACTTGGCTCTACATGACTCTACTACATGCTACCGTGGGTCTACGTGGCTATACCTGACTCTACTACACTCTACCATGGCTCTACTCTATAGTACCATGTCTCTACTTGACACTACATGACTCTACTACATTCTACCATGGCTCTACGTGACTCTACTTGACTCTACTACACTCTACCATGACTCTACCTGGCTCTACGTGACTCTACCACACTCTACTGTGGCTCTACTTGGCTCTACTTGACTCTACTACACTCTACGATGGCTCTACTTTGCTCTACTTGACTCTACTACACTATATCATTGCTGGACCTGGCTCTACTTGTCTCTACTACACTCTACCATGGCTCTACTACATCCTACCATGGATCCACGTGACTCTACTTGACTCTCCTACACACTACCATGGCTCTACTTGTCTCTACTTGACTGTACTATACTCTACCCTGTCTCTACTACATTCTACCATGGCTCCACGTGACTCTACTTCACTCTACTACATTCTACGATAGCTCTACTTGACTCTGTATACCTCTACTACATTCTACCATGGCTCTACTTGACTCTACTTCACTATACTACACTCTACGTTGGCTCTACTACATTCTACCATGTCTCCACTTGACTCTACTTGACTCTACTCCATTCTACCATGGCTCTACCTGGCTCTACTACATTCTACCATGGCTCTACTTGGCTCTACATGACTCTACTACATGCTACCGTGGGTCTACGTGGCTCTACCTGACTCTACTACATCCTACCATGGCTCTACTTGTCTCTACCTGACTCTACTACACTCTACCATGGCTCTACTTGGCTCTACTTGAGTCCACTACACTCTACCTTGGCTCTACTTGGCTCTACTTGACTCTACTAGACTCTACCATGGCTCTACTCCATTGTATATCATGGCTCTACTTCACACTACATGACTCTACTACAATCTACCATGGCACTACTTGACTCTACTACACTCTACCATGGCTCTACTTGACTCTACTACACTCTACGATGGCTCTACTCCATTGTACCATGGCTCTACTTGACACTAGATGACTCTACTACATTCTACCATGGATCTACTTGACTCTACAAGACTCTACTACATTCTACCATGGCTCTACTTGGCTCTACTTGATTCTACTTGACTCTACTACATTCTACCATGGCTCTACGTGACTCTACTTGACTCTACTATACTCTACCATGACTCTACTTGGCTCTACGTGACTCTACCACACTCTACTGTGGCTCTACTTGGCTCTACATGACTCTACTACATGCTACCGTGGCTCTACTTGACTCTACTACACTCTACGATGGTTCTACTTGACTCTACTACACTATATCATTGCTAGACCTGGCTCTACTTGTCTGTACTAAACTCTTCTATGGCTCTACTACATCCTACCATGGCTCCATGTGACTCTACGTGACTCTACTGCATTCTACCATAGCTCTACTTGACTCTGTATGCCTCTACTACATTCTACCATGGCTCTACTTGACTCTACTTGACTCTACTACATTCAGCCATGGCTCTACTTGACTCTACTTGACTGTACTACACTCTACCTTGGCTCTACTTGGCTCTACTTGAATCTACTACACTCTACCATGGCTCTACTTGATTCTACTTGACTCTACTACATTCTACCATGGCTCTACGTGACTCTACTTGACTCTACTATACTCTACCATGACTCTACTTGGCTCTACGTGACTCTACCACACTCTACGGTGGCTCTACTTGGCTCTACATGACTCTACTACATGCTACCGTGGCTCTACTTGACTCTACTACACTCTACGATGGCTCTACTTGGCTCTACTTGACTCTACTACACTATATCATTGCTAGACCTGGCTCTACTTGTCTGTACTAAACTCTTCTATGGCTCTACTACATCCTACCATGGATCCACGTGACTCTACTTGACTCTCCTACACTCTACCATGGCTCTACCTTGCTCTACTACATTCTACCATGGCTCTACTTGACTCTACTTGACTCTACTACACTCTACCATGGCTCTACTTGGTTTTACGTGAGTCCACTACACTCTACCTCGGCTCTACTTGGCTCTACTTGACTCTACTACACTCTACCTTGGCTCTACTCCATTGTATATCATGGCTTTACTTCACACTACATGACTCTACTACATTCTACCTTGACTCTACTTGACTCTATACTTGAGTGCACTACACCCTACCTTGGCTCTACTTGGTTCTACGTGACTCTACTACACTCTACCATGGCTCTACTTGGCTCTACTTGACTCTACTACACTCTACCATGTCTCTACTACATTCCACCATGGCTCCATGTGACTCTACGTGACTCTACTGCATTCTACCATAGCTCTACTTGACTCTGTATGCCTCTACTACATTCTACCATGGCACTACTTGACTCTACTTGACTCTACTACATTCTGCCATGGCTCTACTTGAGTCTACTACACTCTACCTTGGCTCTACTACATTCTAACGTGACTCCACGTGACTCTACTTGACTCTACTGCATTCTACCATGGCTCTACCTGGCTCTACTACATTCTACCATGGCTCTACTTCGCTCTACATGAGTCTACTACATACTCCCGTGGCTCTAGATGGCTCTACCTGACTCTACTACACTCTACCATGGCTCTACTCCATAGTACCATGTCTCTACTTGACACTACATGACTCTTCTACATTCTACCATGGCTCTATACTTGGCTCTACTTGACTCTACTACACTCTACCATGACTCTACTTGGCTCTACGTGTCTCTACCACACTCTACCGTGGCTCTACTTGGCTCTACTTGACTCTACTACACTCTACCATGGCTCTACTCCATTGTACCATGGCTCTACTTGACACTACATGACTCTACTACATTCTACCATGACTCTACTTTGCTCTACTACACTCTACGATGGCTCTACTTGGCTCTACTTGACTCTACTACACTATATCATTGCTAGACCTGGCTCTACTTGTCTCTACTACACTCTACCTTTGCTCTACTCCATCCTACCATGGATCCACGTGACTCTACTTGACTCTCCTACACTCTACCATGGCTCTACCTTGCTCTACTACATTCTACCATGGCTCTACTTGACTCTACATGACTCTACTACATTCTACCATGGCTCTACTTGACTCTACATGACTCTACTACATTCTACCATGGCTCTACTTGACTCTACTTGACTCTACTACACTCTACCCTGGCTCTACTTGATTCCACTACATTCTACCTTGGCTCTACTTGGCTCTACTTCACTTTACTACACTCTACCATGGCTCTACTCCATTGTATATCATGGCTCTACTTCACACTATATGACTATACTACATTCTACCATGGCTCTACTTCACTCTACTACACTCTACCATGGCTCAAATTGGCTCTACTTGACTGTACTACACTCTACTATGGCTCTACTACATTCTACCATGGCTCCACGTGACTCTACGTGACTCTACTGAATTCTACCATAGCTCTACTTGACTCTGTATGTCTCTAGTACATTCTACCATGGATCTACTTGACTCTACTTGACTCTACTACATTCTGCCATGGCTCTACTACATTCTAACGTGGCTCCACGTGACTGTACTTGACTCTAGTTCATTCTACCATAGCTCTACCTGGCTCTACTACATTCTACCATGGCTCTACTTGGCTCTACATGACTCTACTACATACTACCGTGGCTCTACCTGACTCTACTACACTCTACCATGGCTCTACTCCATAGTACCATGTCTCTACTAGACACTACATGACTCTACTACATTCTATCATGGCTCTATACTTGGCTCTACTTGACTCTACTACACTCTACCATGACTCTACTTGGCTCTACGTGTCTCTACCACACTCTACCGTGGCTCTACTTGGCTCTACTTGACTCTACTACACTCTACCATAACTCTACTCCATTGTACCATGGCTCTACTTGACACTACATGACTCTACTAGATTCTACCATGGCTCTACTTTGCTCTACTACACTCTACGATGGCTATACTTGGCTCTACTTGACTCTACTACACTATATCATTGCTAGACCTGGCTCTACTTGTCTCTACTACACTCTATCTTTGCTCAACTCCATCCTACCATGGATCCACGTGACTCTACTTGACTCTCCTACACTCTACCATGGCTCTACCTTGCTCTACTACATTCTACCATGGCTCTAGTTGACTCTACATGATTCTACTACATTCTACCATGGCTCTACTGGACTCTACTTGACTCTACTACACTCTACCCTGGCTCTACTTGAGTCCACTACATTCTACCTTGGCTCTACTTGGCTCTACTTGACTCTACTACACTCTACCCTGGCTCTACTTGGCTCTACTTGAGTCCACTACATTCTACCATGGCTCTACTTTACTCTACTACACTCTACCATGGCTCAAATTGGCTCTACTTGACTCTACTACACTCCACCATGGCTCTACTACATTCTACGATGGCTCCACGTGACTCTACGTGACTCTACTGCATTCTACCATAGCTCTACTTGACTCTGTATGCCTCTACTACATTCTACCATGGCTCTACTTGACTCTACTTGACTCTACTACATTCTGCCATGGCTCTACTTGACTCTACTTGACTCTACTACACTCTACCTTGGCTCTACTACATTCTAACGTGACTCCACGTGACTCTACTTGACTCTACTGCATTGTACCATGGCTCTACCTGGCTCTACTACATTCTACCATGGCTCTACTTCGCTGTACATGACTCTACTACATACTCCCGTGGCTCTACATGGCTCTACCTGACTCTACTACACTCTACCATGGCTCTACTCCATAGTACCATGTCTCTACTTGACACTACATGACTCTTCTACATTCTACCATGGCTCTATACTTGGCTCTACTTGACTCTACTACACTCTACCATGACTCTACTTGGCTCTACGTGTCTCTACCACACTCTACCGTGGCTCTACTTGACTCTACTACACTCTACCATGACTCTACTCAATTGTACCATGGCTCTACTTGACACTACATGACTCTACTAGATTCTACCATGGCTCTACTTTGCTCTACTACACTCTACGATGGCTCTACTTGGCTCTACTTGACTCTACTATACACTATATCATTGCTAGACCTGGCTCTACTTGTCTCTACTACACTCTACCGTTGCTCAACTCCATCCTACCATGGATCCACGTAACTCTACTTGACTCTCCTACACTCTACCATGGCTCTACCTTGCTCTACTACATTCTACCATGGCTCTACTTGACTCTACATGACTCTACTACATTCTACCATGGCTCTACTTGACTCTACTTGACTCTACTACACTCTACCCTTGCTCTACTTGAGTCCACTACATTCTACCTTGGCTCTACTTGGCTCTACTTCACTTTACTACACTCTACCATGGCTCTACTTCACACTATATGACTATACTACATTCTACCATGGCTCTACTTCACTCTACTACACTCTACCATGGCTCAAATTGGCTCTACTTGACTCTACTACATTCTACCATGGCTCCACGTGACTCTACTGCATTCTACCATAGCTCTACTTGACTCTGTATGCCTCTACTACATTCTACCATGGCTCTACTTGACTCTACTTGACTCTACTACATTCTGCCATGTCTCTACTTGACTCTACTTGACTGTACTACACTCTACCTTGGCTCTACTACATTCTAACGTGGCTCCACGTGACTCTACTTGACTCTACTACACACTACCATGGCTCTACCTTGCTCTACTACATTCTACCATGGCTCTACTTGACACTACATGATTCTACTAGATGCTACCATGGCTCTTCTTGACTCTACTTCACTCTCCTACACTCTACCGTTGCTCTACTTGGCTCTACTACACTCTACCATAACTCTACTTTGCTCTACTTGACTTTACTACACACTACCATGGCTCTACTTGTCTCTACTTGACTGTACTACACTCTACCCTGTCTCTACTACATTCTACCATGGCTCCACGTGACTCTACTTCACTCTACTACATTCTACGATAGCTCTACTTGACTCTGTATACCTCTACTACATTCTACCATGGCTCTACTTGACTCTACTTCACTATACTACACTCTACGTTGGCTCTACTACATTCTACCATGTCTCCACTTGACTCTACTTGACTCTACTGCATTCTACCATGGCTCTACCTGGTTCTTCTACATTCTACCATGGCTCTACTTGGCTCTACATGACTCTACTACATGCTACCGTGGGTCTACGTGGCTCTACCTGACTCTACTACACTCTACCATGGCTCTACTCTATAGTACCATGTCTCTACTTGACACTACATGACTCTACTACATTCTACCATGGCTCTACGTGACTCTACTTGACTCTACTACACTCTACCATGATTCTACCTGGCTCTACGTGACTCTACCACACTCTACTGTGGCTCTACTTGGCTCTACTTGACTCTACTACACTCTACGATGGCTCTACTTTGCTCTACTTGACTCTACTACACTATATCATTGCTGGACCTGGCTCTACTTGTCTCTACTACACTCTACCTTGGCTCTACTACATCCTACCATGGATCCACGTGACTCTACTTGACTCTCCTACACTCTACCATGGCTCTACCTTGCTCTACTTCATTCTAGCATGGCTCTACTTGACTCTACATGACTCTACTATACATCGTACCATGGCTCTACTTGTCTCTACCTGACTCTACTACACTCTTCCATGGCTCTACTTGGCTCTACTTGAGTCCACTACACTCTACCTTGGCTCTACTTGGCTCTACTTGACTCTACTACACTCTACCATGGCTCTACTCCATTGTATATCATGGCTCTACTTCACACTACATGACTCTACTAGATTCTACCATGGCTCTACTTGACTCTACTACACTCTACCATGGCTCTACTTGACACTAGATGACTCTACTACATTCTACCATGGATCTACTTGAATCTACAAGACTCTACTACATTCTACCATGGCTCTACTTGGCTCTACTTGATTCTACTTGACTCTACTACATTCTACCATGGCTCTACGTGACTCTACTTGACTCTACTATACTCTACCATGACTCTACTTGGCTCTACGTGACTCTACCACACTCTACTGTGGCTCTACTTGGCTCTACATGACTCTACTACATGCTACCGTGGCTCTACTTGACTCTACTACACTCTACGATGGCTCTACTTGGCTCTACTTGACTCTAATACACTATATCATTGTTAGACCTGGCTCTACTTGTCTGTACTAAACTCCTCTATGGCTCTACTACATCCTACCATGGATCCACGTGACTCTACTTGACTCTCCTACACTCTACCATGGCTCTACCTTGCTCTACTACATTCTACCATGGCTCTACTTGACTCTACATGATTCTACTACATTCTACCATGGCTCAACTGGACTCTACTTGACTCTACTACACTCTACCCTGGCTCTACTTGGCTCTACTTGAGTCCACTACATTCTACCTTGGCTCTACTTGGCTCTACTTGACTCTACTAGACTCTACCCTGGCTCTACTTGGCTCTACTTGAGTCCACTACATTCTACCATCGCTCTACTTCACTCTACTACACTCTACCATGGCTCAAATTGGCTCTACTTGACTCTACTACACTCCACCATGGCTCTACTATATTCTACGATGGCTCCACGTGACTCTACGTGACTCTACTGCATTCTACCATAGCTCTACTTGACTCTGTATGCCTCTACTACATTCTACCATGGCTCTACTTGACTCTACTTGACTCTACTACATTCTGCCATGGCTCTACTTGACTCTACTTGACTCTACTACACTCTACCTTGGCTCTACTACATTCTAACGTGACTCCATGTGACTCTACTTGACTCTACTGCATTCTACCATGGCTCTACCTGGCTCTACTACATTCTACCATGGCTCTAGCTGGCTCTACATGACTCTACTACATGCTACTGTGGGTCTACGTGGCTCTACCTGACTCTACTCTATAGTACCATGTCTCTACTTGACACTACATGACTCTACTACATTCTACCATGGCTCTACGTGACTCTACTTGACTCTACTACACTCTACCATGACTCTACTTGGCTCTACGTGACTCTACCACACTCTACTGTGGCTCTACTTGGTTCTACTTGACTCTACTACACTCTACGATGGCTGTACTTTGCTCTACTTGACTCTACTACACTATATCATTGCTGGGCCTGGCTCTACTTGTCTCTACTACACTCTACCTTGCTCTACTACATCCTACCATGGATCTACGTGACTCTACTTGACTCTCCTACACTCTACCATGGCTCTACCTTGCTCTACTACATTCTAGCATGGCTCTACTTGACTCTACATGACTCTACTATACATCCTACCATGGCTCTACTTGTCTCTACTTGACTCTACTACACTCTACCATGGCTCTACTTGGCTCTACTTGAGTCCACTACACTCTACCTTGGCTCTACTTGGCTCTACTTAACTCTACTACACTCTACCATGGCTCTACTCCATTGTATATCATGGCTCTACTTCACACTACATGACTCTACTACAATCTACCATGGCTCTACTTGACTCTACTACACTCTACGATGGCTCTACTCCATTGTACCATGGCTCTACTTGACACTAGATGACTCTACTACATTCTACCATGGATCTACTTGACTCTACAAGACTCTACTACATTCTACCATGGCTCTACTTTACTCTACTTGACTCTACTACACTCTACCATGGCTCTACTTGGCTACTCCATTGTATATCATGGCTCTACTTCACACTACATGACTCTACTACATTCTACCTTGACTCTACTTGACTCTATACTTGAGTGCACTACACCCTACCTTGGCTCTACTTGGTTCTACGTGACTCTACTACACTCTACCATGGCTCTACTTGGCTCTACTTGACTCTACTACACTCTACCATGTCTCTACTACATTCCACCATGGCTCCATGTGACTCTACGTGACTCTACTGCATTCTACCATAGCTCTACTTGACTCTGTATGCCTCTACTACATTCTACCATGGCTCTACTTGACTCTACTTGACTCTACTACATTCTGCCATGGCTCTACTTGACTCTACTTGAGTCTACTACACTCTATCTTGGCTCTACTACATTCTAACGTGACTCCACGTGACTCTACTTGACTCTACTGCATTCTACCATGGCTCTACCTGGCTCTACTACATTCTACCATGGCTCTACTTCGTTCTACATGACTCTACTACATACTCCCGTGGCTCTAGATGGCTCTACCTGACTCTACTACACTCTACCATGGCTCTACTCCATAGTACCATGTCTCTACTTGACACTACATGACTCTTCTACATTCTACCATGGCTCTATACTTGGCTCTACTTGACTCTACTACACTCTACCATGACTCTAGTTGGCTCTACGTGTCTCTACCACACTCTACCGTGGCTCTACTTGGCTCTACTTGACTCTACTACACTCTACCATGACTCTACTCCATTATACCATGGCTCTACTTGACACTACATGACTCTACTAGATTCTACCATGGCTCTACTTTGCTCTACTACACTCTACGATGGCTCTACTTGGCTCTACTTGACTCTACTATACACTATATCATTGCTAGACCTGGCTCTACTTGTCTCTACTACACTCTACCGTTGCTCAACTCCATCCTACCATGGATCCACGTAACTCTACTTGATTCTCCTACACTCTACCATGGCTCTACCTTGCTCTACTACATTCTACCATGGCTCTACTTGACTCTACATGACTCTACTACATTCTACCATGGCTCTACTTGACTCTACTTGACTCTACTACACTCTACCCTTGCTCTACTTGAGTCCACTACATTCTACCTTGGCTCTACTTGGCTCTACTTCACTTTACTACACTCTACCATGGCTCTACTTCACACTATATGACTATACTACATTCTACCATGGCTCTACTTCACTCTACTACACTCTACCATGGCTCAAATTGGCTCTACTTGACTCTACTACACTCTACCATGGCTCTACTACATTCTACCATGGCTCCACGTGACTCTACTGCATTCTACCATAGCTCTACTTGACTCTGTATGCCTCTACTACATTCTACCATGGCTCTACTTGACTCTACTTGACTCTACTACATTCTGCCATGGCTCTACTTGACTCTACTTGACTGTACTACACTCTACCTTGGCTCTACTACATTCTAACGTGGCTCCACGTGACTCTACTTGACTCTACTACACACTACCATGGCTCTACCTTGCTCTACTACATTCTACCATGGCTCTACTTGACACTACATGATTCTACTAGATGCTACCATGGCTCTTCTTGACTCTACTTCACTCTCCTACACTCTACCGTTGCTCTACTTGGCTCTACTACACTCTACCATAGCTCTACTTTGCTCTACTTGACTTTACTACACACTACCATGGCTCTACTTGTCTCTACTTGACTGTACTACACTCTACCCTGTCTCTACTACATTCTACCATGGCTCCACGTGACTCTACTTCACTCTACTACATTCTACGATAGCTCTACTTGACTCTGTATACCTCTACTACATTCTACCATGGCTCTACTTGACTCTACTTCACTATACTACACTCTACGTTGGCTCTACTACATTCTACCATGTCTCCACTTGACTCTACTTGACTCTACTGCATTCTACCATGGCTCTACCTGGCTCTACTACATTCTACCATGGCTCTACTTGGCTCTACATGACTCTACTACATGCTACCATGGGTCTACGTGGCTCTACCTGACTCTACTACACTCTACCATGGCTCTACTCTATAGTACCATGTCTCTACTTGACACTACATGACTCTACTACATTCTACCATGGCTCTACGTGACTCTACTTGACTCTACTACACTCTACCATGATTCTACCTGGCTCTACGTGACTCTACCACACTCTACTGTGGCTCTACTTGGCTCTACTTGACTCTACTACACTCTACGATGGCTCTACTTTGCTCTACTTGACTCTACTACACTATATCATTGCTGGACCTGGCTCTACTTGTCTCTACTACACTCTACCTTGGATCTACTACATCCTACCATGGATCCACGTGACTCTACTTGACTCTCCTACACACTACCATGGCTCTACTTGTCTCTACTTGACTGTACTACACTCTACCCTGTCTCTACTACATTCTACCATGGCTCCACGTGACTCTACTTCACTCTACTACATTCTACGATAGCTCTACTTGACTCTGTATACCTCTACTACATTCTACCATGGCTCTACTTGACTCTACTTCACTATACTACACTCTACGTTGGCTCTACTACATTCTACCATGTCTCCACTTGACTCTACTTGACTCTACTCCATTCTACCATGGCTCTACCTGGCTCTACTACATTCTACCATGGCTCTACTTGGCTCTACATGACTCTACTACATGCTACCGTGGGTCTACGTGGCTCTACCTGACTCTACTACACTCTACCATGGCTCTACTCTATAGTACCATGTCTCTACTTGACACTACATGACTCTACTACATTCTACCATGGCTCTACGTGACTCTACTTGACTCTACTACACTCTACCATGACTCTACCTGGCTCTACGTGACTCTACCACACTCTACTGTGGCTCTACTTGGCTCTACTTGACTCTACTACATACACTCTACGATGGCTCTACTTTGCTCTACTTGACTCTACTACACTATATCATTGCTGGACCTGGCTCTACTTGTCTCTACTACACTATACCTTGGCTCTACTACATCCTACCATGGATCCACGTGACTCTACTTGACTCTCCTACACTCTACCATGGCTCTACCTTGCTCTACTTCATTCTAGCATGGCTCTACTTGACTCTGCATGACTCTACTATACATCCTACCATGGCTCTACTTGTCTCTACCTGACTCTACTACACTCCATGGCTCTACTTGGCTCTACTTGAGTCCACTACACTCTACCTTGGCTCTACTTGGCTCTACTTGACTCTACTACACTCTACCATGGCTCTACTCCATTGTATATCATGGCTCTACTTCACACTACATGACTCTACTACAATCTACCATGGCACTACTTGACTCTACTACACTCTACCATGGCTCTACTTGACTCTACTACACTCTACGATGGCTCTACTCCATTGTACCATGGCTCTACTTGACACTAGATGACTCTACTACATTCTACCATGGATCTACTTGACTCTACAAGACTCTACTACATTCTACCATGGCTCTACTTGATTCTACTTGACTCTACTACATTCTACCATGGCTCTACGTGACTCTACTTGACTCTACTATACTCTACCATGACTCTACTTGGCTCTACGTGACTCTACCACACTCTACTGTGGCTCTACTTGGCTCTACATGACTCTACTACATGCTACCGTGGCTCTACTTGACTCTACTACACTCTACGATGGTTCTACTTGGCTCTACTTGGCTCTACTTGACTCTACTACACTATATCATTGCTAGACCTGGCTCTACTTGTCTGTACTAAACTCTTCTATGGCTCTACTACATCCTACCATGGCTCCATGTGACTCTACGTGACTCTACTGCATTCTACCATAGCTCTACTTGACTCTGTATGCCTCTACTACATTCTACCATGGCTCTACTTGACTCTACTTGACTCTACTACATTCAGCCATGGCTCTACTTGACTCTACTTGACTGTACTACACTCTACCTTGGCTCTACTTGGCTCTACTTGAATCTACTACACTCTACCATGGCTCTACTTGATTCTACTTGACTTTACTACATTCTACCATGGCTCTACGTGACTCTACTTGACTCTACTATACTCTACCATGACTCTACTTGGCTCTACGTGACTCTACCACACTGTACTGTGGCTCTACTTGGCTCTACATGACTCTACTACATGCTACCGTGGCTCTACTTGACTCTACTACACTCTACGATGGCTCTACTTGGCTCTACTTGACTCTACTACACTATATCATTGCTAGACCTGGCTCTACTTGTCTGTACTAAACTCTTCTATGGCTCTACTACATCCTACCATGGATCCACGTGACTCTACTTGACTCTCCTACACTCTACCATGGCTCTACCTTGCTCTACTACATTCTACCATGGCTCTACTTGACTCTACTTGACTCTACTACACTCTACCATGGCTCTACTTGGTTTTACGTGAGTCCACTACACTCTACCTCGGCTCTACTTGGCTCTACTTGACTCTACTACACTCTACCTTGGCTCTACTCCATTGTATATCATGGCTCTACTTCACACTACATGACTCTACTACATTCTACCTTGACTCTACTTGACTCTATACTTGAGTGCACTACACCCTACCTTGGCTCTACTTGGTTCTACGTGACTCTACTACACTCTACCATGGCTCTACTTTGCTCTACTTGACTCTACTACACTCTACCATGTCTCTACCACATTCCACCATGGCTCCATGTGACTCTACGTGACTCTACTGCATTCTACCATAGCTCTACTTGACTCTGTATGCCTCTACTACATTCTACCATGGCACTACTTGACTCTACTTGACTCTACTACATTCTGCCATGGCTCTACTTGAGTCTACTACACTCTACCTTGGCTCTACTACATTCTAACGTGACTCCACGTGACTCTACTTGACTCTACTGCATTCTACCATGGCTCTACCTGGCTCTACTACATTCTACCATGGCTCTACTTCGCTCTACATGACTCTACTACATACTCCCGTGGCTCTAGATGGCTCTACCTGACTCTACTACACTCTACCATGGCTCTACTCCATAGTACCATGTCTCTACTTGACACTACATGACTCTTCTACATTCTACCATGGCTCTATACTTGGCTCTACTTGACTCTACTACACTCTACCATGACTCTACTTGGCTCTACGTGTCTCTACCACACTCTACCGTGGTTCTACTTGGCTCTACTTGACTCTACTACACTCTACCATGGCTCTACTCCATTGTACCATGGCTCTACTTGACACTACATGACTCTACTACATTCTACCATGACTCTACTTTGCTCTACTACACTCTACGATGGCTCTACTTGGCTCTACTTGACTCTACTACACTATATCATTGCTAGACCTGGCTCTACTTGTCTCTACTACACTCTACCTTTGCTCTACTCCATCCTACCATGGATCCACGTGACTCTACTTGACTCTCCTACACTCTACCATGGCTCTACCTTGCTCTACTACATTCTACCATGGCTCTACTTGACTCTACATGACTCTACTACATTCTACCATGGCTCTACTTGACTCTACATGACTCTACTACATTCTACCATGGCTCTACTTGACTCTACTTGACTCTACTACACTCTACCCTGGCTCTACTTGATTCCAATACATTCTACCTTGGCTCTACTTGGCTCTACTTCACTTTACTACACTCTACCATGGCTCTACTTCACACTATATGACTATACTACATTCTACCATGGCTCTACTTCACTCTACTACACTCTACCATGGCTCAAATTGGCTCTACTTGACTGTACTACACTCTACTACGGCTCTACTACATTCTACCATGGCTCCACGTGACTGTACGTGACTCTACTGCATTCTACCATAGCTCTACTTGACTCTGTATGTCTCTACTACATTCTACCATGGATCTACTTGACTCTACTTGACTCTACTACATTCTGCCATGGCTCTACTACATTCTAACGTGGCTCCACGTGACTGTACTTGACTCTAGTTCATTCTACCATGGCTCTACCTAGCTCTACTACATTCTACCATGGCTCTACTTGGCTCTACATGACTCTACTACATACTACCGTGGCTCTACCTGACTCTACTACACTCTACCATGGCTCTACTCCATAGTACCATGTCTCTACTTGACACTACATGACTCTACTACATTCTACCATGGCTCTATACTTGGCTCTACTTGACTCTACTACACTCTACCATGACTCTACTTGGCTCTACGTGTCTCTACCACACTCTACCGTGGCTCTACTTGGCTCTACTTGACTCTACTACACTCTACCATGACTCTACTCCATTGTATATCATGGCTCTACTTCACACTATATGACTATACTACATTCTACCATGGCTCTACTTCACTCTACTACACTCTACCATGGCTCAAATTGGCTCTACTTGACTGTACTACACTCTACTATGGCTCTACTACATTCTACCATGGCTCCACGTGACTCTACGTGACTCTACTGCATTCTACCATAGCTCTACTTGACTCTGTATGTCTCTACTACATTCTACCATGGATCTACTTGACTCTACTTGACTCTACTACATTCTGCCATGGCTCTACTACATTCTAACGTGGCTCCACGTGACTGTACTTGACTCTAGTTCATTCTACCATGGCTCTACCTGGCTCTACTACATTCTACCATGGCTCTACTTGGCTCTACATGACTCTACTACATACTACCGTGGCTCTACATGACTCTACTACACTCTACCATGGCTCTACTCCATAGTACCATGTCTCTACTTGACACTACATGACTCTACTACATTCTACCATGGCTCTATACTTGGCTCTACTTGACTCTACTACACTCTACCATGACTCTACTTGGCTCTACGTGTCTCTACCACACTCTACCGTGGCTCTACTTGGCTCTACTTGACTCTCCTACACTCTACCATGGCTCTACCTTGCTCTACTACATTCTACCATTGCTCTACTTGACTCTACATGATTCTACTACATTCTACCATGGCTCTACTGGACTCTACTTGACTCTACTACACTCTACCCTGGCTCTATACTTGAGTCCACTACATTCTACCTTGGCTCTACTTGGCTCTACTTGACTCTACTACACTCTACCCTGGCTCTACTTGGCTCTACTTGAGTCCACTACATTCTACCATGGCTCTACTTTCCTCTACTACACTCTACCATGGCTCAAATTGGCTCTACTTGACTCTACTACACTCCACCATGGCTCTACTACATTCTACGATGGCTCCACGTGACTCTACGTGACTCTACTGCATTCTACCATAGCTCTACTTGACTCTGTATGCCTCTACTACATTCTACCATGGCTCTACTTGACTCTACTTGACTCTACTACATTCTGCCATGGCTCTACTTGACTCTACTTGACTCTACTACACTCTACCTTGGCTCTACTACATTCTAACGTGACTCCACGTGACTCTACTTGACTCTACTGCATTCTACCATGGCTATACCTGGCTCTACTACATTCTACCATGGCTCTACTTCGCTCTACATGACTCTACTACATACTCCCGTGGCTCTACATGGCTCTACCTGACTCTACTACACTCTACCATGGCTCTACTCCATAGTACCATGTCTCTACTTGACACTACATGACTCTTCTACATTCTACCATGGCTCTATACTTGGCTCTACTTGACTCTACTACACTCTACCATGACTCTACTTGGCTCTACGTGTCTCTACCACACTCTACCGTGGCTCTACTTGACTCTACTACACTCTACCATGACTCTACTCCATTGTACCATGGCTCTACTTGACACTACATGACTGTACTAGATTCTACCATGGCTCTACTTTGCTCTACTACACTCTACGATGGCTCTACTTGGCTCTACTTGACTCTACTATACACTATATCATTGCTAGACCTGGCTCTACTTGTCTCTACTACACTCTACCGTTGCTCAACTCCATCCTACCATGGATCCACGTAACTCTACTTGACTCTCCTACACTCTACCATGGCTCTACCTTGCTCTACTACATTCTACCATGGCTCTACTTGACTCTACATGACTCTACTATATTCTACCATGGCTCTACTTGACTCTACTTGACTCTACTACACTCTACCCTTGCTCTACTTGAGTTCACTACATTCTACCTTGGCTCTACTTGGCTCTACTTCACTTTACTACACTCTACCATGGCTCTACTTCACACTATATGACTATACTACATTCTACCATGGCTCTACTTCACTCTACTACACTCTATCATGGCTAAAATTGGCTCTACTTGACTCTACTACACTCTACCATGGCTCTACTACATTCTACCATGGCTCGAGGTGACTCTACTGCATTCTACCATAGCTCTACTTGACTCTGTATGCCTCTACTACATTCTACCATGGCTCTACTTGACTCTACTTGACTCTACTACATTCTGCCATGGCTCTACTTGACTCTACTTGACTGTACTACACTCTACCTTGGCTCTACTACATTCTAACGTGGCTCCACGTGACTCTACTTGACTCTACTACACACTACCATGGCTCTACCTTGCTCTACTACATTCTACCATGGCTCTACTTGACACTACATGATTCTACTAGATGCTACCATGGCTCTTCTTGACTCTACTTCACTCTCCTACACTCTACCGTTGCTCTACTTGGCTCTACTACACTCTACCATAGCTCTACTTTGCTCTACTTGACTTTACTACACACTACCATGGCTCTACTTGTCTCTACTTGACTGTACTACACTCTACCCTGTCTCTACTACATTCTACCATGGCTCCACGTGACTCTACTTCACTCTACTACATTCTACGATAGCTCTACTTGACTCTGTATACCTCTACTACATTCTACCATGGCTCTACTTGACTCTACTTCACTATACTACACTCTACGTTGGCTCTACTACATTCTACCATGTCTCCACTTGACTCTACTTGACTCTACTGCATTCTACCATGGCTCAACCTGGCTCTTCTACATTCTACCATGGCTCTACTTGGCTCTACATGACTCTACTACATGCTACCGTGGGTCTACGTGGCTCTACCTGACTCTACTACACTCTACCATGGATCTACTCTATAGTACCATGTCTCTACTTGACACTACATGACTCTACTACATTCTACCATGGCTCTACGTGACTCTACTTGACTCTACTACACTCTACCATGACTCTACCTGGCTCTACGTGACTCTACCACACTCTACTGTGGCTCTACTTGGCTCTACTTGACTCTACTACACTCTACGATGGCTCTACTTTGCTCTACTTGACTCTACTACACTATATCATTGCTGGACCTGGCTCTACTTGTCTCTACTACACTCTACCTTGGCTCTACTACATCCTACCATGGATCCACGTGACTCTAGTTGACTCTCCTACACTCTACCATGGCTCTACCTTGCTCTACTTCATTCTAGCATGGCTCTACTTGACTCTACATGACTCTACTATACATCCTACCATGGGTCTACTTGTCTCTACCTGACTCTACTACACTCTTCCATGGCTCTACTTGGCTCTACTTGAGTCCACTACACTCCACCTTGGCTCTACTTGGCTCTACTTGACTCTACTACACTCTACCATGGCTATACTCCATTGTATATCATGGCTCTACTTCACACTACATGACTCTACTACAATCTACCATGGCTCTACTTGACTCTACTACACTCTACGATGGCTCTACTCCATTGTACCATGGCTCTACTTGACACTAGATGACTCTACTACATTCTACCATGGATCTACTTGACTCTACAAGACTCTACTACATTCTACCATGGCTCTACTTGGCTCTACTTGATTCTACTTGACTCTACTACATTCTACCATGGCTCTACGTGACTCTACTTGACTCTACTATACTCTACCATGACTCTACTTGGCTCTACGTGACTCTACCACACTCTACTGTGGATCTACTTGGCTCTACATGACTCTACTACATGCTACCGTGGCTCTACTTGACTCTACTACACTCTACGATGGCTCTACTTGGCTCTACTTGACTCTACTACACTATATCATTGCTAGACCTGGCTCTACTTGTCTGTACTAAACTCTTCTATGGCTCTACTACATCCTACCATGGATCCACGTGACTCTACTTGACTCTCCTACACTCTACCATGGCTCTACCTTGCTCTACTACATTCTACCATGGCTCTACTTGACTCTACATGATTCTACTACATTCTACCATGGCTCTACTTGGCTCTACTTGAGTCCACTACATTCTACCTTGGCTCTACTTGGCTCTACTTGACTCTACTACACTCTACCCTGGCTCTACTTGGCTCTACTTGAGTCCACTACATTCTACCATCGCTCAACTTCACTCTACTACACTCTACCATGGCTCAAATTGGCTCTACTTGACTCTACTACACTCCACCATGGCTCTACTACATTCTACGATGGCTCCACGTGACTCTACGTGACTCTACTGCATTCTACCATAGCTCTACTTGACTCTGTATGCCTCTACTACATTCTACCATGGCTCTACTTGACTCTACTTGACTCTACTACATTCTGCCATGGCTCTACTTGACTCTACTTGACTGTACTACACTCTACCTTGGCTCTACTACATTCTAACGTGGCTCCACGTGACTCTACTTGACTCTACTACACACTACCATGGCTCTACCTTGCTCTACTACATTCTACCATGGCTCTACTTGACACTACATGATTCTACTAGATGCTACCATGGCTCTTCTTGACTCTACTTCACTCTCCTACACTCTACCGTTGCTCTACTTGGCTCTACTACACTCTACCATAGCTCTACTTTGCTCTACTTGACTTTACTACACACTACCATGGCTCTACTTGTCTCTACTTGACTGTACTACACTCTACCCTGTCTCTACTACATTCTACCATGGCTCCACGTGACTCTACTTCACTCTACTACATTCTACGATAGCTCTACTTGACTCTGTATACCTCTACTACATTCTACCATGGCTCTACTTGACTCTACTTCACTATACTACACTCTACGTTGGCTCTACTACATTCTACCATGTCTCCACTTGACTCTACTTGACTCTACTCCATTCTACCATGGCTCTACCTGGCTCTACTACATTCTACCATGGCTCTACTTGGCTCTACATGACTCTACTACATGCTACCGTGGGTCTACGTGGCTCTACCTGACTCTACTACACTCTACCATGGCTCTACTCTATAGTACCATGTCTCTACTTGACACTACATGACTCTACTACATTCTACCATGGCTCTACGTGACTCTACTTGACTCTACTACACTCTACCATGACTCTACCTGGCTCTACGTGACTCTACCACACTCTACTGTGGCTCTACTTGGCTCTACTTGACTCTACTACACTCTACGATGGCTCTACTTTGCTCTACTTGACTCTACTACACTATATCATTGCTGGACCTGGCTCTACTTGTCTGTACTACACTCTACCTTGGCTCTACTACATCCTACCATGGATCCACGTGACTCTACTTGACTCTCCTACACTCTACCATGGCTCTACCTTGCTCTACTTCATTCTAGCATGGCTCTACTTGACTCTACATGACTCTACTATACATCCTACCATGGCTCTACTTGTCTCTACCTGACTCTACTACACTCTACCATGGCTCTACTTGGCTCTACTTGAGTCCACTACACTCTACCTTGGCTCTACTTGGCTCTACTTGACTCTACTACACTCTACCATGGCTCTACTCCATTGTATATCATGGCTCTACTTCACACTACATGACTCTACTACAATCTACCATGGCACTACTTGACTCTACTACACTCTACCATGGCTCTACTTGACTCTACTACACTCTACGATGGCTCTACTCCATTGTACCATGGCTCTACTTGACACTAGATGACTCTACTACATTCTACCATGGATCTACTTTTTTTTTTTTTTTTTTTTTTTTTTTTTTTTTTTTTTTTTCACAATGAATGACCTTTTCAGGTTGAAAAGAACAAAAGTATAAAACATGAAAACAAAAAAACATTCTACCATGGCTCTACTTGGCTCTACTTGATTCTACTTGACTCTACTACATTCTACCATGGCTCTACGTGACTCTACTTGACTCTACTATACTCTACCATGACTCTACTTGGCTCTACGTGACTCTACCACACTCTATTGTGGCTCTACTTGGCTCTACATGACTCTACTACATGCTACCGTGGCTCTACTTGACTCTACTACACTCTACGATGGTTCTACTTGGCTCTACTTGACTCTACTACACTATATCATTGCTAGACCTGGCTCTACTTGTCTGTACTAAACTCTTCTATGGCTCTACTACATCCTACCATGGATCCACGTGACTCTACTTGACTCTCCTACACTCTACCATGGCTCTACCTTGCTCTACTACATTCTACCATGGCTCTACTTGACTCTACTTGACTCTAGTACACTCTACCATGGCTCTACTTGGTTTTACGTGAGTCCACTACACTCTACCTTGGCTCTACTTGGCTCTACTTGACTCTACTACACTCTACCTTGGCTCTACTCCATTGTATATCATGGCTCTACTTCACACTACATGCATGACTCTACTACATTCTACCTTGACTCTACTTGACTCTACTACACTCTACCATGGCTCTACTTGGCTCTACTTGAGTGCACTACACCCTACCTTGGCTCTACTTGGTTCTACGTGACTCTACTACACTCTACCATGGCTCTACTTGGGTCTACTTGACTCTACTACGCTCTACCATGTCTCTACTACATTCCACCATGGCTCCATGTGACTCTACGTGACTCTACTGCATTCTACCATAGCTCTACTTGACTCTGTATGCCTCTACTACATTCTACCATGGCTCTACTTGACTCTACTTGACTCTACTACATTCAGCCATGGCTCTACTTGACTGTACTACACTCTACCTTGGCTCTACTTGGCTCTACTTGAATCTACTACACTCTACCATGGCTCTACTTGATTCTACTTGACTCTACTACATTCTACCATGGCTCTACGTGACTCTACTTGACTCTACTATACTCTACCATGACTCTACTTGGCTCTACGTGACTCTACCACACTCTACTGTGGCTCTACTTGGCTCTACATGACTCTACTATATGCTACCGTGGCTCTACTTGACTCTACTACACTCTACGATGGCTCTACTTGGCTCTACTTGACTCTACTACACTATATCATTGCTGGACCTGGCTCTACTTGTCTGTACTAAACACTTCTATGGCTCTACTACATCCTACCATGGATCCACGTGACTCTACTTGACTCTCCTACACTCTACCATGGCTCTACCTTGCTCTACTACATTCTACCATGGCTCTACTTGACTCTACTTGACTCTACTACACTCTACCATGGCTCTACTTGGTTTTACGTGAGTCCACTACACTCTACCTTGGCTCTACTTGGCTCTACTTGACTCTACTACACTCTACCTTGGCTCTACTCCATTGTATATCATGGCTCTACTTCACACTACATGACTCTACTACATTCTACCTTGACTCTACTTGACTCTATACTTGAGTGCACTACACCCTACCTTGGCTCTACTTGGTTCTACGTGACTCTACTACACTCTACCATGGCTCTACTTGGCTCTACTTGACTCTACTACACTCTACCATGTCTCTACTACATTCCACCATGGCTCCATGTGACTCTACGTGACTCTACTGCATTCTACCATAGCTCTACTTGACTCTGTATGCCTCTACTACATTCTACCATGGCACTACTTGACTCTACTTGACTCTACTACATTCTGCCATGGCTCTACTTGACTCTACTTGAGTCTACTACACTCTACCTTGGCTCTACTACATTCTAACGTGACTCCACGTGACTCTACTTGACTCTACTGCATTCTACCATGGCTCTACCTGGCTCTACTACATTCTACCATGGCTCTACTTCGCTCTACATGACTCTACTACATACTCCCGTGGCTCTAGATGGCTCTACCTGACTCTACTACACTCTACCATGGCTCTACTCCATAGTACCATGTCTCTACTTGACACTACATGACTCTTCTACATTCTACCATGGCTCTATATACTTGGCTCTACTTGACTCTACTACACTCTACCATGACTCTACTTGGCTCTACGTGTCTCTACCACACTCTACCGTGGCTCTACTTGGCTCTACTTGACTCTACTACACTCTACCATGACTCTACTCCATTGTACCATGGCTCTACTTGACACTACATGACTCTACTAGATTCTACCATGGCTCTACTTTGCTCTACTACACTCTACGATGGCTCTACTTGGCTCTACTTGACTCTACTATACACTATATCATTGCTAGACCTGGCTCTACTTGTCTCTACTACACTCTACCGTTGCTCAACTCCATCCTACCATGGATCCACGTAACTCTACTTGACTCTCCTACACTCTACCATGGCTCTACCTTGCTCTACTACATTCTACCATGGCTCTACTTGACTCTACATGACTCTACTACATTCTACCATGGCTCTACTTGACTCTACTTGACTCTACTACACTCTACCCTTGCTCTACTTGAGTCCACTACATTCTACCTTGGCTCTACTTCACTTTACTACACTCTACCATGGCTCTACTTCACACTATATGACTATACTACATTCTACCATGGCTCTACTTCACTCTACTACACTCTACCATGGCTCAAATTGGCTCTACTTGACTCTACTACACTCTACCATGGCTCTACTACATTCTACCATGGCTCCATGTGACTCTACGTGACTCTACTGCATTCTACCATAGCTCTACTTGACTCTGTATGCCTCTACTACATTCTACCATGGCTCTACTTGACTCTACTTGACTCTACTACATTCTGCCATGGCTCTACTTGACTGTACTACACTCTACCTTGGCTCTACTACATTCTAACGTGGCTCCACGTGACTCTACTTGACTCTACTGCACACTACCATGGCTCTACCTTGCTCTACTACATTCTACCATGGCTCTACTTGACACTACATGATTCTACTAGATGCGACCATGGCTCTTCTTGACTCTACTTCACTCTCCTACACTCTACCGTTGCTCTACTTGGCTCTACTACACTCTACCATAGCTCTACTTGGCTCTACTTGACTTTACCACACACTACTATGGCTCTACTTGTCTCTAATTGACAGTACTACACTCTACCCTGTCTCTACTACATTCTACCATGGCTCTACGTGACTCTACTTCACTCTACTACATTCTACGATAGCTCTACTTGACTCTGTATACCTCTACTACATTCTACCATGGCTCTACTTGACTCTACTTCACTATACTAAACTCTACGTTGGCTCTACTACATTCTACCATGTCTCCACTTGACTCTACTTGACTCTACTGCATTCTACCATGGCTCTACCTGGCTCTACTACATTCTACCATGGCTCTAGCTGGCTCTACATGACTCTACTACATGCTACCGTGGGTCTACGTGGCTCTACCTGACTCTACTCTATAGTACCATGTCTCTACTTGACACTACATGACTCTACTACATTCTACCATGGGTCTACGTGACTCTACTTGACTCTACTACACTCTACCATGACTCTACTTGGCTCTACGTGACTCTACCACACTCTACTGTGGCTCTACTTGGCTCTACTTGACTCTACTACACTCTACGATGGCTCTACTTTGCTCTACTTGACTCTACTACACTATATCATTGCTGGGCCTGGCTCTACTTGTCTCTACTACACTCTACCTTGGCTCTACTAGATCCTACCATGGATCCACGTGACTCTACTTGACTCTCCTACACTCTACCATGGCTCTACCTTGCTCTACTACATTCTAGCATGGCTCTACTTGACTCTACATGACTCTACTATACATCCTACCATGGCTCTACTTGTCTCTACTTGACTCTACTACACTCTACCATGGCTCTACTTGGCTCTACTTGAGTCCACTACACTCTACCTTGGCTCTACTTGGCTCTACTTAACTCTACTACACTCTACCATGGCTCTACTCCATTGTATATCATGGCTCTACTTCACACTACATGACTCTACTACAATCTACCATGGCTCTACTTGACTCTACTACACTCTACGATGGCTCTACTCCATTGTACCATGGCTCTACTTGACACTAGATGACTCTACTACATTCTACCATGGATCTACTTGACTCTACAAGACTCTACTACATTCTACCATGGCTCTACTTTACTCTACTTGACTCTACTACACTCTACCATGGCTCTACTTGGTTTTACGTGAGTCCACTACACTCTACCTTGGCTCTACTTGGCTCTACTTGACTCTACTACACTCTACCTTGGCTCTACTCCATTGTATATCATGGCTCTACTTCACACTACATGACTCTACTACATTCTACCTTGACTCTACTTGACTCTATACTTGAGTGCACTACACCCTACCTTGGCTCTACTTGGTTCTACGTGACTCTACTACACTCTACCATGGCTCTACTTGGCTCTACTTGACTCTACTACACTCTACCATGTCTCTACTACATTCCACCATGGCTCCATGTGACTCTACGTGACTCTACTGCATTCTACCATAGCTCTACTTGACTCTGTATGCCTCTACTACATTCTACCATGGCTCTACTTGACTCTACTACATTCTGCCATGGCTCTACTTGACTCTACTTGAGTCTACTACACTCTACCTTGGCTCTACTACATTCTAACGTGACTCCACGTGACTCTACTTGACTGTACTGCATTCTACCATGGCTCTACCTGGCTCTACTACATTCTACCATGGCTCTACTTCGTTCTACATGACTCTACTACATACTCCCGTGGCTCTAGATGGCTCTACCTGACTCTACTACACTCTACCATGGCTCTACTCCATAGTACCATGTCTCTACTTGACACTACATGACTCTTCTACATTCTACCATGGCTCTATACTTGGCTCTACTTGACTCTACTACACTCTACCATGACTCTACTTGGCTCTACGTGTCTCTACCACACTCTACCGTGGCTCTACTTGGCTCTACTTGACTCTACTACACTCTACCATGACTCTACTCCATTGTACCATGGCTCTACTTGACCTACATGACTCTACTAGATTCTACCATGGCTCTACTTTGCTCTACTACACTCTACGATGGCTCTACTTGGCTCTACTTGACTCTACTATACACTATATCATTGCTAGACCTGGCTCTACTTGTCTCTACTACACTCTACCGTTGCTCAACTCCATCCTACCATGGATCCACGTAACTCTACTTGACTCTCCTACACTCTACCATGGCTCTACCTTGCTCTACTACATTCTACCATGGCTCTACTTGACTCTACATGACTCTACTACATTCTACCATGGCTCTACTTGACTCTACTTGACTCTACTACACTCTACCCTTGCTCTACTTGAGTCCACTACATTCTACCTTGGCTCTACTTGGCTCTACTTCACTTTACTACACTCTACCATGGCTCTACTTCACACTATATGACTATACTACATTCTACCATGGCTCTACTTCACTCTACTACACTCTACCATGGCTCAAATTGGCTCTACTTGACTCTACTACATTCTACCATGGCTCCATGTGACTCTACGTGACTCTACTGCATTCTACCATAGCTCTACTTGACTCTGTATGCCTCTACTACATTCTACCATGGCTCTACTTGACTCTACTTGACTCTACTACATTCTGCCATGGCTCTACTTGACTGTACTACACTCTACCTTGGCTCTACTACATTCTAACGTGGCTCCACGTGACTCTACTTGACTCTACTGCACACTATCATGGCTCTACCTTGCTCTACTACATTCTACCATGGCTCTACTTGACACTACATGATTCTACTAGATGTGACCATGGCTCTTCTTGACTCTACTTCACTCTCCTACACTCTACCGTTGTTCTACTTGGCTCTACTACACTCTACCATAGCTCTACTTGGCTCTACTTGACTTTACTACACACTACTATGCCTCTACTTGTCTCTACTTAACTGTACTACACTCTACCCTGTCTCTACTACATTCTACCATGGCTCCACGTGACTCTACTTCACTCTACTACATTCTATGATAGCTCTACTTGACTCTGTATACCTCTACTACATTCTACCATGGCTCTACTTGACTCTACTTCACTATACTACACTATACGTTGGCTCTACTACATTCTACCATGTCTCCACTTGACTCTACTTGGCTCTACTGCATTCTACCATGGCTCTACCTGGCTCTACTACATTCTACCATGGCTCTAGCTGGCTCTACATGACTCTACTACATGCTACCGTGGGTCTACGTGGCTCTACCTGACTCTACTCTATAGTACCATGTCTCTACTTGACACTACATGACTCTACTATATTCTACCATGGGTCTACGTGACTCTACTTGACTCTACTACACTCTACCATGACTCTACTTGGCTCTACGTGACTCTACCACACTCTACTGTGGCTCTACTTGGCTCTACTTGACTCTACTACACTCTACGATGGCTCTACTTTGCTCTACTTGACTCTACTACACTATATCATTGCTGGACCTGGCTCTACTTGTCTCTACTACACTCTACCTTGGCTCTACTACATCCTACCATGGATCCACGTGACTCTACTTGACTCTCCTACACTCTACCATGGCTCTACCTTGCTCTACTACATTCTAGCATGGCTCTACTTGACTCTACATGACTCTACTATACATCCTACCATGGTTCTACTTGTCTCTACTTGACTCTACTACACTCTACCATGGCTCTACTTGGCTCTACTTGAGTCCACTACACTCTACCTTGGTTCTACTTGACTCTACTACACTCTACCATGGCTCTACTCCATTGTATATCATGGCTCTACTTCACACTACATGACTCTACTACAATCTACCATGGCTCTACTTGACTCTACTACACTCTACCATGGCTCTACTTGACTCTACTACACTCTACGATGGCTCTACTCCATTGTACCATGGCTCTACTTGACACTAGATGACTCTACTACATTCTACCATGGATCTACTTGACTCTACAAGACTCTACTACATTCTACCATGGCTCTACTTGGCTCTACATGACTCTATACTACATGCTACCGTGGCTCTACTTGACTCTACTACACTCTACCATGGCTCTACTCCATTGTATCATGGCTCTACTTGACACTACATGACTCTACTACATTCTACCATGGCTCTACTTGACTCTACACGACTCTACTACATTCTACCATGGGTCTACTTGACTCTACTTGACTCTACTACACTCTACCATGGCTGTACTTGGCTCTACTTGAGTGCACTACACTCTACCTTGGCTCTACTTGGCTGTACTTGACTCTACTACATGCTACCGTGGCTCTACTTGACTCTACTACACTCTACCATGGCTCTACATGACTCTACTACATGCTACCGTGGCTCTACTTGACTCTACTACACTCTACGATGGCTCTACTTGGCTCTACTTGACTCTACTACACTATATCATTGCTAGACCTGGCTCTACTTGTCTGTACTAAACTCTTCTATGGCTCTACTACATCCTACCATGGATCCACGTGACTCTACTTGACTCTCCTACACTCTACCATGGGTCTACCTTGCTCTACTACATTCTACCATGGCTCTACTTGACTCTACTTGACTCTACTACACTCTACCATGGCTCTACTTGGCTCTACTTGAGTCCACTACACTCTACCTTGGCTCTACTTGACTCTACTACACTCTACCATGGCTCTACTCCATTGTATATCATGGCTCTACTTCACACTACATGACTCTACTACAATCTACCATGGCTCTACTTGACTCTACTACACTCTACCATGGCTCTACTTGACTCTACTACACTCTACGATGGCTCTACTCCATTGTACCATGGCTCTACTTGACACTAGATGACTCTACTACATTCTACCATGGATCTACTTGACTCTACAAGACTCTACTACATTCTACCATGGCTCTACTTGGCTCTACATGACTCTATACTACATGCTACCGTGGCTCTACTTGACTCTACTACACTCTACCATGGCTCTACTCCATTGTATCATGGCTCTACTTGACACTACATGACTCTACTACATTCTACCATGGCTCTACTTGACTCTACACGACTCTACTACATTCTACCATGGGTCTACTTGACTCTACTTGACTCTACTACACTCTACCATGGCTGTACTTGGCTCTACTTGAGTGCACTACACT
The DNA here is from genome assembly GCA_949130485.1 of Agelas oroides. Classification (NCBI taxonomy): domain Eukaryota; kingdom Metazoa; phylum Porifera; class Demospongiae; order Agelasida; family Agelasidae; genus Agelas; species Agelas oroides. The sequence goes on along the minus strand of OX422196.1, from coordinate 2,724,053 downwards.
CTACCTTGGCTCTACTTGGCTGTACTTGACTCTACTACATGCTACCGTGGCTCTACTTGACTCTACTACACTCTACCATGGCTCTACATGACTCTACTACATGCTACCGTGGCTCTACTTGACTCTACTACACTCTACGATGGCTCTACTTGGCTCTACTTGACTCTACTACACTATATCATTGCTAGACCTGGCTCTACTTGTCTGTACTAAACTCTTCTATGGCTCTACTACATCCTACCATGGATCCACGTGACTCTACTTGACTCTCCTACACTCTACCATGGGTCTACCTTGCTCTACTACATTCTACCATGGCTCTACTTGACTCTACTTGACTCTACTACACTCTACCATGGCTGTACTTGGTTTTACGTGAGTCCACTACACTCTACCTTGGCTCTACTTGACTCTACTACACTCTACCTTGGCTCTACTCCATTGTATATCATGGCTCTACTTCACACTACATGACTCTACTACATTCTACCTTGACTCTACTTGACTCTACTACACTCTACCATGGCTCTACTTGGCTCTACTTGAGTGCACTACACCCTACCTTGGCTCTACTTGGTTCTACGTGACTCTACTACACTCTACCATGGCTCTACTTGGCTCTACTTGACTCTACTACACTCTACCATGTCTCTACTACATTCCACCTTGGCTCCATGTGACTCTACGTGACTCTACTGCATTCTACCATAGCTCTACTTGACTCTGTATGCCTCTACTACATTCTACCATGGCTCTACTTGACTCTACTTGACTCTACTACATTCAGCCATGGCTCTACTTGACTCTACTTGACTGTTCTACACTCTACCTTGCCTCTACTTGGCTCTACTTGAATCTACTACACTCTACCATGGCTCTACTTGATTCTACTTGACTCTACTACATTCTACCATGGCTCTACGTGACTCTACTTGACTCTACTACACTCTACCATGACTCTACTTGGCTCTACGTGACTCTACCACACTCTACTGTGGCTCTACTTGGCTCTACTTGACTCTACTACACTCTACGATGGCTCTACTTGTCTCTACTTGACTCTACTACACTATATAATTGCTAGACCTGGCTCTACTACATCCTACCATGGATCCACGTGACTCTACTTGACTCTCCTACACTCTACCATGGCTCTACCTTGCTCTACTACATTCTAGCATGGCTCTACTTGACTCTACTACATCCTACCATGGCTCTACTTGTCTCTACTTGACTCTACTACACTCTACCATGGCTCTACTTGGCTCTACTTGAGTCCACTACACTCTACCTTGGCTCTACTAGGCTCTACTTGGCTCTACTTGACTCTACTACACTCTACCATGGCTCTACTCCATTGTATATCATGGCTCTACTTCACACTACATGACTCTACTACAATCTACCATGGCTCTACTTGACTCTACTACACTCTACCATGGCTCTACTTGACTCTACTACACTCTACGATGGCTCTACTCCATTGTACCATGGCTCTACTTGACACTAGATGACTCTACTACATTCTACCATGGATCTACTTGACTCTACAAGACTCTACTACATTCTACCATGGCTCTACTTGGCTCTACATGACTCTATACTACATGCTACCGTGGCTCTACTTGACTCTACTACACTCTACCATGGCTCTACTCCATTGTACCATGGCTCTACTTGAACATTTGAATTATTAAAGCTGTAGTCACCAGAGGTACAATCTTCGTCTTGCGAGTGTTTGGCAACTCATTGTTAGCAATAGTAGGGTGTTCTTCGAAAGCATTATTCGCGACGAGGGGAGCTGTGGCTTGCAAGGGTGCAGGCGGGTGTAGCGGTGTAGGGAGGGGCTGGACTGCTGTGGGGAGTGAGGAGGCGGGTAGGGGCTCGACCTCAAGGGGTGGTGCAGCGTGTGAGTTGTTCTGGGAGCAGCTAATGGTTAGAATTCGGACAGGAGAGCCCGGTAGACTTCTCGGTGATGGTTGCGAGAGAGATACAGGACGAGACTTTCTGTTCGCCATCTTCAATTGTGCACGTGATGTTATCACGTGAGTAAATTACAAGTTGAAACTTGCATGGGGTTGGTGTAAAACCTGGACTCTGGACTCTGGACTGGACTATGGACTGGACTATGGACTGATTTTTGGACTGAGTTTTGGACTGAGACGCTTGATATTATCTGATGTAAGTGGCTAAACCGTTGTTTAAAGGGCCCTGGGCCTTGGCAAAGGCATCTTAGACCATGTGACATCATATGCATGCAGCAAGAGAGTGGCTGTGCATGTGGATTGATATCAGCATTGGAAGGTCCAAGACCCATGTTGGTATGCCTACTGTAGCCAAGGCACATTTGACAATTAGTGATCTATATTCATGCAACAACAGTGTGGCTGTTGGTGTGGCTCAGGTTGCAAGATATTTGCTTAAAAGCATTGTAGGTTATGGTATGTGGCTGTAAACAGACAACAACCTTCTCCATGAGTGGTATAGTTCAGCCTTTCGGACCATCAGCCCATAGAAATCGACCCAGGTCCTCAGAGATCTTGATAAATGCACTACTTCCGCTCTTGTGAAATACCAAGAGATACTCATGCATGTCTATGCTCACTCTGCCCTTTTGAACCGTTCTTGGCGGACAGAACCCAAGTCTCAGGTAACCTGTTGTCAATTACAAAGCACACAGAGAGCAACAGAACCTCTTCTATAGCTTAGATAACCGATTTGGAGTGGGAAATAGTCGTTGTGGAGCTCCGCAAGGGTCCAAAACTCAGTCCAAAAATCAGTCCATAGTCCAGTCCATAGTCCAGTCCAGAGTCCAGAGTCCAGGTTTTACACCAACCCACTTGCATGCATGCTCTTGTCAATACTTGTGACTTTACTACTGTATAGAGGTTCTGCAGTGACGTCATCACCAATTTAAAATTCATAATTAGCCATTCCAAACATTTGCAGGTAATACTGATGGTCCAGCTAACTCAAATCTAAAATATGAAGGCCTAACTCCTTTCCATTGATTTTATATAAATTCTTAAAGTCAAACATTTTGCATAGGATTTGTACAGCGAGTGGCAAAATTTGCCACTCGCCATACAAGTTAATGCTAAAAGATCAAACTTTGACAATTTATATAAAATCAACTATCATTAATTTTAGAATTTTCACTTGAGATTTAAGCTATTTAGACCTTCCTTATTGCCTAGAAAAATTGGCAAGACTATTAAATTAAAATTAATAAATTTAACCCTTTTGATGACATCACATGCAGAACCTCTATACCGTGGTACCTCGTCTCCCCAATCCCTCTGCCGTTGCCTTGCTGCCTCATCCTCCTGCCCTTCCGCCTCGCCTCACTACTCATCCTGCTCTGCCTCTCGTATAACTGGCTCTCGGTCGACACTCTCCCTTTGCGCCCACGTACGTCTTCGTACACTGTTTCCTGACAACATCAACACAAGAATCTCAAGTTTGTCTACCAGTTGATGGTGTTACGTACGTACTGTGTGTGTGTGTGAGGAATTTTACTATATACGGAGTAAGATAAGGGGCCCTAAATTATTCGGGACGGGTCCTAATTCGGGACACTTCCAGGTTTTCTCAGGCAGCACTCACCTGTAGTTGAACAATAGTTAGTACAGGTACAGAGTATCTCCTACAGTAGTCTCGTGCCCAGCCTATTTTTCACACGCGGAGGGGAAAAATAGTCTGGTCAATAGACCTTTCCCACTAACATCAAAATATGTACGGAATTCGTGACGTCACGTCTGGGGTGCCTCAGAAGGCTTGCTGGGGCGAATTTTCCATTGATATATATGGGAACATAGCCTACGTTCAGATGGCTGCTGCCTTTGCGTACAGGAGAATCCCAAGCTGCCTAGACGCTGACCTAGAGTTCCAGCATCGGCCTTTTCAACAGTGGTAGTTCGAACTTCGTGCGACTTTTTTTGACACCGCCGTGGTGCTGTTAGATGAACGTGTCTTGTGTGCACCCAACGGTTTGTGGTGGCTACTGAATGTCCACTAATGTCGTAAGTTCTGGCCGAGTATAACTTGCAGCAGTGTACACCCACCCAAAGTGTCTGTCATCCAGTTTTGGCCTACGTAGCATAGCTTTGCTTTGCTAGACATGCGAGTCAGCTATGTACACAAGAAAAAGCTATCTAGTGACTACATGTAGATACTTGAAGCTAAGCTAGGTAGTGACTAGTAAGTAGTACGTATAAATGTACATTTTAGACGTTTTAACTAGCTTTACAGCTCTGCTCACCGATAGTAATCTCTGGTGTACCTGGTGGTAGCCGACCGCTCTGTTCAGTGTCAAAGTCGGACGGAGTTCGATCTACCACTGTTGAAAAGGTCGATGCTGGAACTCTGGATCGGTGTCAAGGCAACTCGGTATTTCCCCTGTACACAAACCAGCAGCCGTCTGAACTTAGGCCATGTTCTCATATAAACAATGGAGAATTCGCCCCAGCAGGCCTTCTGAGGCACCCCAGGTGTGACGTCACGTATACTGCATTCCATTGCGTCTTAATGGGAATGGTCTATTAGACACCACCCCCAAAAATTTTGCTATGTGAACAAAGTCGCTCCATTCTCAGGTATCCTTTGGAGTTGAGACTTCAAACTTGGAATGCATATAGTACGATGCCTGAGGTATATGTACAGACTTATTGTGTTACTTACCTAGCGACGTGCCATTAGTTGGTAAGCAAAGCTCAAAAACTGTCCTGAATTAGGGCCCCTTACCTTAACCACTAGGGTCTTTGCCCTTGTAACCTCCCTCCCATGTTGCCTTCCCTCTCTAGGACTCTTACCCTACCAGCCTCTCCTGTTTGTTGCCTGTGAGAACAACATATGGCATCACATGCAATCACCCGTCCTCTACGTAGTTCAAGTATATTCTCTCAGGGGTACGACCTCGTCAATTGTTCCCTGATAGAACGACATTTGGGTTCTGCTTTTGCAGACGTTTGTGCTAGTGAGAAACGTTACAACCTTAAGGTGGCACGGTACCCTGTATTTTCAAGGTCAACAAACCTGGAATCCAAGTTGATAGTCTTCTTTGTCTTGTTAAAATTTTAGCGCACAGTCCGTTTTGGGAGTCTCAAACCGTTCACGGTCCGTAAAATTGGGGATTTTCCCCATTTCCTGTCGGCATTGCCATCCAATAATCAGTTTATAATTAAGTTAGTTAAGATGTGGCCTGGCGGCACCCTTCATGTGGTGCTCGGAACTTTGTCTACCCTCTCTCGATCCGACTCTACCTCACTCTACCCCACTCTACACCCACTCTACCTCACTCTACCACACTCTCCCTGGCTCGACCCGACTCTACCTCGCTCTACCACGCTCTGCCTTGAAGATAAGCTTAGATCGACTTAAAAAAAAAAAAAAAAAAAAAAAAAAAAAAGAGAAGGAGTTTAGTAGAGTGCTGTAGTGTCAGTAGCTGTGAGTAGTGCGTGATGCCTGCTTGTGAAAGCAAACTTGTGTCTAGAAGCAGCAGAAAGGCCACAGTGGCCAAGACTGTATTTGTTGAGTAGGCCCAGGTCTCGCGGCCGTATGCCTAGTCTAGTTGGTGACCGTGGCCAGGTGCTTCGAGTGCTGGGCTGGGCTTTAACTAGAATACGCAATTTATCGTTTGTGCTACAGTCTGACAGACAAGGGAGCTGAACGGTGGCTGTGTGTGGAACAGAGCCGTGAGTTGTTTAGCGACATAAGGGGGAGAGGTGGGGCTAGTAATGCTTGCTTCCACTCGTGAATGAGCCCCTCCCGTAGACAAGCTGTGAATTTTTCGAAATGTGCATTCATTTTGGTGCAGTCAAAGTTGTCCATTCCAAGAGTAGTGACAAACATGAGTCTAGCCTGACTTTGAGAGTAGCTTTGAACAAAAGCTGGCATAGATTGATTTGAGATACATTGGTGGTTGGGACGCTACCTACAGTGAGCGTGTAGATGCGTCCATCGAGTGGCAATTTGGGGTTCATGAATATATTAATGAGCTACTAAAACCCTTTTTAAAATTAGGCAAAGCAAGATTGCCCTAAACCAAACCCTAACCCTGAAACTAGGAGTAACCCTGGTCCTGACTGTAACCCAAGTTTATGTTTTCGTTAACCTCCGCTGAGGGACGACCGTGCCACCTTAAGGACCTCTGGATATGTGAGAAAGAGACGATACGTTTGTGTGAAGATAAAAATGAAGCAGCATGTTCAGCCTACTTGAAGGAAATATTAGGAACATCATACGAGTACAAGGTTGATAACGGAATTGCCGGTTTGGGTAGTCTTCCCCCCCTGTATTGCTCTACCATCCAAAGACCTGATGTACAGGTTTTACAAGGCGACCAGATTTTGTTGGTCATAAAAGTGCACTCATCAAGGTCATATGAAGCCACAATTGAGAAGTGTGTCATGAGCGTTGTCGAGCACCTCGTGTAAAACGATCATACAACAAAACCACCACTGTGTGCACAGGTTTTGCTTTCCCCAAACTACCAACTGACAAAGAAGGGTTTCACCAGTGTGTAGTCAGTGTTGAAGTGACCTGGAATGGAGTAAAATTCCAGTATAAATTGACCAGCATTGTTGATATCCGTAAAGTAAGAGAAACTGTGGTGGATGCGTGCAGGAAAGCTTGCCTCGATTCCTATGGCACTGATGAGCAGGAAACTAACTATGCAGTTGTACTCTCAAATAGTGAATTAGGTAGAATATTTGGAGATGGTGCCATTCAAAAGCATTCTCGATCATCCACCCTTGTTTACGTACCCAGACAGGCGCTTTGGTACAAGTATTCGTATGGAGGTAACACCATTTATGACGAGATCATGCAATTGATACCAGATCGAAATCTACTGAGCTACATTGTCAACTTTGAATTTGTTCGAATAGAAAACTTGAAATTTTTGAGGTACAAGGCAGTGCCCCACGACCCACTGACAGTTGAGGAAGCAAGTTTGTGCTTACACGATCTCCTGAAGGGATTGGCACAAGCAATTCAAGAATTTCACCAACATGGTTTTGCGCACCAGGACATTAGACTAGAGAATGTGTGTTTTAACGAGCAGTATGAACCTGTTTTGATAGATTTAGATCGGTCCATAGCAATCACAAGGTCCCCCATAAGCTACGGTAAATCGTGTATGTACGTGAGCGAAATGACTCCAGATCAGATAGACTGGATACAAGTAGGATGGTTGGCTGCCTGGGTTCTCCATTGTGAAGGTGAATACCATGAGAGAAAATTTCAAGAGCTCCCTGCAGGCATCCATGGAGATCAATTCATTTCAAAGTTGATCAATGAAGGTATATAGAGAGTTGTAGCATGATGCGTGGGCGGATAAAAGGTACTGCCACAGTATCTATTCACCCTACACCCTAGCACAGCCTTTCATCTTTCCATATACCCTAGGGTGTATTAGCCTCATCACCAGGCCACTCCCAGATTTTGTCTTGCAGCTGTATGGTTGCTGGGACAGCTAATGCTTCAGTTGTTGCTAAAATTGACCCCCAACTGTCTGGGAAACATTGGCTAATTGAATCATGGTACAAGTCAGCTGTACTGTAGGGTCTTGGGCATAGTTATATGTATTCTTTGCCCTCAGGAATACATACAACTATACTCAGGGTACAAATCTCATACCCCTAGAACCCATGGTACAACTTAACAAGCATGACCTTCCTAGCCTCGTCTGCAGGCCCCGCCTGAAAAATCGGGAAAGGGGCCTGGTAGCGTTTCCGTGTATTTTCTGTCGATCATTACCTCTCAAAATTTTGAGGAGCCAATCAGATTACAGAATGAAACCACGCGGAACGTGATCCTGTCACATGCACACGAGGCCAAAAGTGCCGACTATGCAATACGGTAGGGTAGCTCGTGATGGCGTCGTCTGTGTCTCCTACATACGTGCGGCAGCAGTGTTGCGTTTACGGGAGATCGGTGGACGATCGAAATCGGAGAGCACTGTTTACCCACACGGGTTATCGAGACAAACTCCCCGATCGTCTGTTGGCACTGGCTGGGGTCCCGATCAACTGAGACAATCTGTCGGAATTTGTGTATAGACAGTGTGCATCCGAGCTGGATAGATAAACACGGAAGATAGCATACTACAGCATCGCTTGTTCAACTCGCTCTTGCTTAATCTTGCACGCATTTGCATGATAGTCAGCTGACATAACGGTTGCAGTAAGGCGTGTCCTACCGTAGCATGCATTTGATGACGTTTACATTAGCGACAGAAAATACACGGAAGTGCTACCAGGCCCCCTTTCCGATTTTTCGGACGGGGCCTGGAAACGAGGCTATGACCTTCCCTGTTGGAGATCAATTCATTTCAAAGTTGATCAATGAAGGTATATAGAGAGAAGTATGACCTTCCCTGTTGCTGTCATGAACTAGTCTGTTTTCTCCTTATAGGGAAATATGAGGAAAGTAACCTTTTGCAGTCTCCTACACTTTCTTCACATCGTCTTTCAGTTCTGGAGGTTATCTCTCAACGCCAATAAAGTTGTAATTGTAAAATTTCATGGTTGTGTATAATGTACATGTACAGAATTACCTCGAACCGATAGACCTTACACTCTTTGTTGTGCTGTAGTTCGTAACAAGGCTTGTGTGGGAGGTTGACATGAGTCCAGGGTGGTTCAAGCCTACCGAACTACCTTGAACCTTCACACTGGAGATTTGTGTAATGAGATTTGCTCAGAACATGCCATCAAGTGCAACCTATAGGATGGAGTCTGACAAGATCCACAAACCAGATTAGACAGCTGCAAGAGCACATGATGATGTCATGATGTCATCATGTCATCATGCGCTCTTGACAGCTGATTGCATACTTTATCACCATAGCCATGTACAGTGTGTTGCCTAGGTAACAGGACAATGTTGTAGCCATGGACACCAGCGTGTGTGTGTAAGGTTGACAATTGAGGTTGAACATATGAGGCTATTATACAAAGCCAGAGGAGGTTGGAACGTATCATGTGATCTTCCACATGGTCAAGTTAAAAAATACTATAGTCGTATCGATTGTCAAAACTGGGCAAATCTGGCCAGAGAAAGTTCTCACCTAAAGATTTCTCAACAATTACAAGCTATTCAAGACCCGTACCTGACAGTCCATCCTTCAATTTTGGAAAGACAGCGCAAGTGTACACACAGAGCATGACAGAGCTCCCCACAATCTAAGAGTGCCACAAAATTCTTATCTTGTCTAGTACGTCCACAACCTAGCCTGCCCTGATGTACAAGCTACGAACACTAACATTCCTAGTCTCATTCCCTGACCAAACTTGACCGGTTTCCAAGGCCAACCCACAACAAATTTGGTTTGGGAATGAGACTACAAAATTCCAGCTGTGACAGCAGTCATGTGACAGTCGCTTTAATACGTTCCAACCTCCTCTGATACAACATATGGTCAGGAAGCCCAGTACATACAAGATATTGCATGGCCAATGAACCAATCAGATTGTTACCTCCAAATTCCTAGGTTTTGTATATACTTGAGTCATGATGGTAGGTAACAGTAAATTTAAACTTTGAGCGACTACTTCAGTGAGTTATACAGCACTGTAGTCTCTACTGAATGGATAGTCTCTGTGTGTGATCTTTGACAAAGCAGCAGCGTACTCTGATTTCTCACCCTGATGCAGTAAACTGGTGGTTTGACATGATATTTACTGCAACGTGTGGATGTAGGTTGGTAATGGGTGGACCAGTTCTTACCTTTGGCAGCATACATGGGCTTAGAAAAACACTGCTCTCACCTCGTATGGGGCATCATTTCTTGAAATAAGTCTTAAAAGCATATTTTGCAAATCTGTATTAGAAGGCCTCTAATGGATTGCGCTGTACATACCCAACTGCCCTGTATAGGTGTGTGCATGTGTTCTGCATTGTCCATTCAATTGCAAGAGTAGTAGGATCAAAGGAAGACAGTTATGCAAAACTGATTTCTTAATGCCATGCATGTCTTGATCAATCATCTATGACAATCTTTTGTGAAGTACATAAGAAAGAAGAGTTGATATGAGAGTTCTCTACCAGCTTGTTCAAACCCAGGGCTTCCAACCTCCCCACACCCTTCCCAGGATGTTGGGGTCGGTGGCATGGTCCATGAGGCACTCCACCTGCTCCTCAACAGAGTTGCACTTCTCTTTGACACGTGCCCGCTTGTTGTATTGCTTGTCTCCCATCAAAATGGCCTCCAAGGCTGGATATTCCTGTGTCTTATGGTGGCCTGCCTTCAGGTCAGTTCTGTAAAGAGAGTAGAATTATAACTCACTCACTGAAGTGTTTGCTACCCAAAGTAACCAACCTGAAATAGGTATGTAATAGCCAAATGCTAAATTCATCTGCAACAAATAGCAAATGGACAAATATTCCATGCCCACTTGTTTCCGAGTCCTTCCATTTTCATTACTGTATCCTTCAATTTAGAGGCCGTGGATTGGGCTATTCATGCTATTACTAGCCACAGAAGGATTGTATAGTTTTGGACTAGTACCTCATGACATAAGCTGGATTATAGCCTAACAGCTTTTTCTCAGCTTGCTTGAGTTTCTCCCTCAGGTACCATGCACCATCTTGAGAGTCTGGAAAGGGGAAAATATGCATGGTGTGTGAAGAAAAAGTTAAACTGGACTGAGGAAGTGTATACATCCCCAGGTGACTAGGTAGTAAATAAAACGTTGGAAAGTTGACATCTACAGTGTATCCTTTATTACCTTCACCCATTACTGCTGTCTTTCACAAGTATACTTGAGTTTCATGGAACTATAGACACACACTCGGAGATGTAGGAGTATTAACTCACAGGTTTCCTCACTCAGTTTCTGTATCTTGGCCTGTTTTCTTGCCAATGACTAGGGTGTAAAAAGTAAACATGGTAGGCATCTGCATTAATGAATAACCCCTATACAACATGAAGCTCACCACTAGTGAGGTTGGTGAACTAGCTATAGAGTAAATAACCAATCAATTATCGGACACCCCATGCACTATCAGACGGCTGCATAGCACCAATGGGAGTAACAATGTTTTTGATCCAGTGGGTAGGTTGATGTAAATCAGTGGATGAGGATGCTATGCCACAATAAAGGGTGATGTCAATGGCTGCGACCATCGGACCGAAGCTACCGATCCACGGGCGACGAAGTCCTATAAAGCGAGGGAGGCAGCACTGTCCACCAAACTTGGTTTTCAGCTGCAGCTATCCTTACCTCTAATTATCAGCGATTCTGTTGTAGAACAGAGATATATATATGTGGCTTGAAATAGGGATCACATAACTGTAGTCTACAACCGGTTTTAGTGGTTTTAGTGGTTTTAGAGGTTTTATGCTGGTTGTTTCTGAAGTAGTTTTGTGATCTGTGCATAATTTTCGTTTCCGGTCAAATTTTGCTCGCGAAACTTTTCAAGGCTCACGTGTTTCTCTAAGCTGTAGCTAGCCAAAGCGTACGAAGTTGCCGTTGTTTAGTCACCTTTAGAGAACATTCGCAATGTTATTTCAGGAGTGAAAGTGACTGCCGACCTACTTCGTCAATTTCCGGAGCTGTGGTGGTTCCTACGGGATTCCAAGCCCAAGTGAGTTTGATCTTGCGCTACTTTGATATACACTGTAGCCAGCCTAAGCTTACTTTTGAGCGTAGTTGATTTTGTGTGTCACTTGAAAAGTCACCTGAACGGGATGCCCTATATTTTCTATACTTACTGCACTGGAAAAGGGGTGGGGACGCCGCCTGTACACGAGTTCTGCATAGATTCACTTGCGCGGGGTATCAGCAGTTTCAGTCTATGGGGACCTTTACAACAAGGGTAGTTTGATGCCTCTACTATTACAAAAGTCACCTAAATTTACATACCTGAATGTGTATGCCCTTCACTGAAGTCAGTGAAGGGATGTTTTGTATGATAAGCACTCCTGTGATGCTCAACGGTAAAAAAAAGTACTTTTACGTAGCATAAATGATGTACTTTTGATGTTTGTATTACGATGGATATTGCTCAAGTGCTTTGAGTACATGGATGGACAAGATGTCCAGTCACTAGATGTTCCAGCCTGTTTGACTATAGCTTAATTGTACAGTGCATGGACTGGGGGATTCAGTAGAACTTGTGCCTCATTAACTGACTGTATATGGTTGGTCATGCATCTGGTTAGACTGTATGTATGCATGCATGTAGTACAAAATGAATAAGTACCGGTACTATGTAATTTATAAGACTTACTATCTATTTAACCTTGTAGGTGCATGGCTATACATGCAGCAAGAATACTGGTTCCTGGAGTTCTGTTGCAGCAGGCACTCTTTCCTGAACTTGAATGCGTTTTTACTTTTTATGCCTAAATCAGCATATTGTATTTATTTCGCAGGCACTGTTCATGTATCAGTTATTACTCACATCTAATGTAGGGTTCACAATCCAAAAAAAAATTTCATCATGTAATATTCCAAAAGTAACTGCCAGCACTATACCCGCCAGGCACTGATTTCAAATCGCACCGTAACTTTTTCCGAGTCTTCTTTACTTCGCGGTAAACGCGCGTGCAATATTTTGCGAAAATGCTCACCCACGCAGAAAATTGGGATTACATGTTTCCTGTGATGCGCAGAACAGAAATGGGTATTTAGTACTAATTTCTGTGTACTAAGCGAGAAGGAGGGAGACGAGAAAGGTGACAATCCACCGTTACTCTATAGAGGTTCTGCAGTGACGTCATCACCAATTTAAAATTCATAATTAGCCATTCCAAACATTTGCAGGTAATACTGATGGTCCAGCTAACTCAATTCTAAAATATGAAGGCCTAACTCCTTTCCATTGATTTTATATAAATTCTTAAAGTCAAACATTTTGCATAGGATTTGTACAGCGAGTGGCAAATTTTGCCACTCGCCATACAAGTTAATGCTAAAAGATCAAACTTTGACAATTTATATAAAATCAACTATCATTAATTTAAAATTTTCACTTGAGATTGAAGCTATTTAGACCTTCCTTATTGCCTAGAAAAATTGGCAAGACTATTAAATTAAAATTAATAAATTTAACCCTTTTGATGACATCACATGCAGAACCTCTATACACTACTTTCAAAAACGCTTTTGTCTTCACAAACTTCCACCCTCCATTGAGTGGATGATATACATTAGATAGGGTTCGCAACTCGGAATACGAAAGCACTGCAATGAACGATTTCATGCGCTCGGTGAAACGCAGTACCCAAGTCCTAATCGTCGGTGTACATCGCATAGACTGGAGCTGTAAGTTTGCTGTCAGTGACGTAATGAAAAATTTTCGTTTCCGGTCAAATTTTGGTCGCGAAACTTTTCAAGGCTCACATGTTTCTCTAAGCTGTAGCTAGCCAAAGCGTACGAAGTTGCCGTTGTTTAGTCAACTTTAGAGAACATTCGCAATGTGTGTATGGCGCAAATTTTGGGCAAAAAATCAATTGCTATTTTGGTCAGTGATACTTGTATAACCTCATCATCAACGATCGACCGATAATGCGCATCGATCGATTTTATCGACCGAAATTGCTCATCGATCGATTTTATCGACCAAAATTGCTCATCGATCGATTTTATCGACCGATATCGCTCATCGATCGATTTTATCGTCAGATGATGCTCATCAATCGATTTCATCGACCGATATCGCTCATCACTCATTTATACACATGGATCAATTTTATCGACCCCTATCCAAGCTAATGCTTGTCGACCAAGCGGTGATAATCTCTAGCCACACCCCTCCTTCTGCGTTCAAAAGTTCAAAGTTCAAAGTTCATTCATCTGTAACACGCCCAGTATGAGCAGACAGAATACAACAGCAAACCAGTATACATGCAAGCAGACACATATAATTAGTCCTGCACTCTGGGGCTGTCACGTCGAGAGGAACACAGAGGATCTGATGAATGGCAATATGAACTGTGGCATGGCCACCACAGACAAGACAGCATTGCATCTGCCATCACCCTGGACCACACACGTAAAAGATGATCCATTGGCCACTGATTCTGTCCAACAAGGAAGGGGGACACAGCAGAACAGCATACTGAAGGATTTTTGTCAATGGCTCCACCCACTTCCTGAAATTGACAAACCTTGGTCAGAGTCTTGTTTCACACTCTTTCTCGAGACCGATTCGGTCTTGGTGTGCTAAAACTTGTTGCTGGAGTTGCCACCTCCATTGTCACAACGTATCCAGAGCTGCCACCTCTTTCGTCTGGCCACATGGTCGCCGTTAGAAGCGGCTCCCTCGATTTTTACCAGCTTCAACACAGACGGACGACAAGGGTACCAGCACTCGTAACCACCCTTGCCCCTTCACCCATAGTGCTTGGGATGGGTAACCACTGGCGCAAATCAACAAAAACTCCTCTCACAGTCAACTGCGTTCAGGTCTTGACAGCTAGTATACCGGTGATACATGCGCATGCGCACTTTTAAAAAAATTTTTTTCTTAATAATAATTCTGCATAATTGCAAGGACACACAAATAGCACTGATATAGAGGCTAATTGTTAAGTGTATCCAACATAAAAATAACAGACAAGTATGTTTAAACGTTACATGGAATGGTCATAATTATCTCTGAGAGTGAAAATAAAATAAAAAGAGATGTCATCAGTCAATACAGGTGTTCCGACAAATTCCTCATGAATATATGGAAAGCGTGTTTTTGATCATTAATATCAATACTGGAGTTTAGCAGTTCTGAGGGTAGAGTGTTCCAGAGTTTGATTGTTCTGGGAAAGAACGAGAACTTGTATCCATTTGTACGAACTTTGGGTAGCTTGAAAGTTACTGAGTCTGTTGATCTTGTGTTGTAGATGCTTGTATGCTGCTCGAGTGGTGCATCTGGGAAGTTTGTCATGCCATGGTAAATCTTATAAAGATGACACAAACTGGAGAAGTTTCTTCTTGTTGCATGGAAGGTAATGAATATTCAACAAGAAGTTGATCATAAGAGCAATCCCAGGACTTGAGACAGACACGAAGAGCATATTTCTGCACATTTTCTATGTTATCTATGTCTTGTTTCAGGTATGGATTCCACACTGTTGCCGAGTATTCAAGATGTGGCCTGATATAGCTTAGATAGAGTTTCAGTAGAGCAGCTGGACTGGTGTCTCTATAGAAACGTCTGTACAACAATCCGATAATCCTTCTTGTCTTAGCACAGATGTTAGAGATGTGGGGATCCCATGAGAGATCAGTAGTAAATGTGATGCCAAGATATTTGTAGCTGGTCACATATTCCAATATTTCACCATTCAGAGCCAAGTTAGGTGGTTGAATAGTATGGACTCTCTTTCTGGATATTAGCATAATCTTACATTTGTTTGCATTGAACTTCAAGTATTTCTGCGATATGCATTGACCAACTGCATTTACATCTGCTTGGAGGTAGTGATAGTCACTCGGAGTTTTTATGACTCGATACAATGCTATATCATCAGCAAAGAGGTTCATTTTGCTTCCCTGAGATTTTGTAGTTGAAACAT
The DNA here is from genome assembly GCA_949130485.1 of Agelas oroides. Taxonomy (NCBI): domain Eukaryota; kingdom Metazoa; phylum Porifera; class Demospongiae; order Agelasida; family Agelasidae; genus Agelas; species Agelas oroides. Next base: position 2,708,533 of record OX422196.1, on the reverse strand, counting down.
CATTAATGTATGTGATGAAAAGTAAGGGACCAAGAATTGACCCTTGAGGTACACCGGATATTACAGGTAGGTTGTGGGAGTCGTACCCATCAACTCCAACATACTGTGTTCTATTAGCAAGATAGCTCTCTATCCATCTTAGCAGGTAGGGGTTTACCTCCAGAGCTCTAAGTTTTTCAAGAAGCAACAAGTGTGGCACTGTGTCAAAGGATTTCTGGATGTCGAAGAAAATCACACAGATCTCGTACCCTTGATCGAATGCTTGGGCCCAGCTATCCACTACCTGGATCAAAGCAGATATTGATGATCGAGAGGACATAAAGCCCCACTGTTGTTGTGATATAGGAGCATGCGTTTGTAGATGTTCCTCCAGTTTGGCTTTCATATGTTTTTCAATTAGCTTACTAACAATCGGTAATACTGAGATCGGTCTGTAGTTGGTTAGTTTGTTGTTTTGCTTTCCTTTAGGTATGGGAACAATTTGGCCCACTTTCCAGTCTGAGGGAAATCTGCCTGTAGATATAGAGTTGTTAAACAATGTGGTCAGCTGTGGTGCAATGCTAATTGCGGTCATTTTCAACATTTTTCCAGAGATTCCATCACTCCCAACCGATTTAGTGACATCTAGTCTGGTCAGTTCCTCATATACACCTTCTTCAGTACACAATAGTTCTGAAGGGCAGTCTATAGAAGAAAGTAATTGGTAGTCAAGAGTGGTTTCCTGGATAGTTGGGTGGTTGTGATTGAAGCAACTATAGAAAAAATTATTCAGGGCACGGGCTTTGTCAAGACCTGTATCAATAATAGTGTTGTTAACTTCAAGGGCTGGTATTGAGGATTCTTGACGGTTGAGTATTCTCACAGTTTTCCAAAAAGTTTTTGCATCTCTAGTGTTTAGTTGTTGAAAGAAATCTTGTTTGCTTTTACGCAGTAATTTCACCACATAGTTTCGCTGGTGTTTATACTTCGACCAATGAGTTGGATCTGAGGAACGTTTGGCCACACGGAAGAGGGAATCACGCTTTTTCATAGCTTTACGAATGGCTTGGTTCATCCAAGGTACACTGGTTTTCACTTTAACTGTTGCTCTAGGGACACACATTTGCATTACTTGCATGAAGTAGTTCTTCCAAGCAAGCCAGTAGGCATCAACGTCACAGCACTCTTGTGGAATAATGAGGTCCCATTCAGTGGTCTCCAGCAGTTCTGTTGCTCGGTCAAAATCAGCTTGATTGTAACAGTTGATGAGACAAAAATCAGATCAATAAGAGTTGATGACGTTGGTGTTACACGTGTAGGCTCTGAGACAATTTGTGTTAGGTTAAATGAGGACACAACAGATATAAGTTTATGGTACAAGGAGTAGTGACATCCAAGAAATTTATATTGAAGGCACCAACCAAGTAAAAAACTGGAGAAGATGATACAAAAATATTACATAGCGCTGAGAATAACATGTCCAGGGGGTCGAAGCCAGAGTTTGGTGGTCTATAAAACAATGCAATTGTACAGTCAGGGCTGGTACTACGACAATTTATGTTACTGTACTTGTGAATGGAAACAATAAGAAGTTCACAATCAGGTGTGCCCTTGAACAATACAGTATGTGTAAACATGTTATTTACATAAATTAAAACACCACCACCATGCCTGGTTCTATCTAGTCGACACAAATAGTAGCCCTGGATACAGATTTCTGAGTCCAAAATATCTATATCTAACCATGATTCAACAATACAAATAACATGTGGGGAATAAAGAGAACACACTACTCTTAAGTCATCTATTTTAGGTAATAAGCTACGAACATTAAAATACAAAAACTTAATACCTGAATTATTTATGACTGAACAGTTTCGGTGGTAACCTCTAAAAAAGAAGAACTCATATTGTTGGCTGTGTGAGTGTTTAGGGGCATTTTCCTAGGGGGGTAGTGGAGGTTGAGGCTGTAGCATGGTCTCTAATTGGTCCTGAATCAGACAGTTCGTTTCGTGCATCCTTTAACTGAATGGCATTTGCGGCATCAGTGGTACTATGTTCATGTAGGTGGTTGACAGTGGTCACAGTTTTCACTTCTGAACCATTCTGAGAGGAAGCAACGGTAGCAGTTTCATGTGGGTATGTTTTAAAGCAGGGTTCAATTTTCCAGTTGGTTTGGATTGCAATCATTTCCCATTCTGCATCAAGATTTTTCAATACTGCTTCCTCACCATGCAAAACAAACCACCATATCTCTCGACCTTGAACAACTTTGGTTTTACGTTTAACATGGAGATGGGGCTTAGACTTGGACAATGTTTGAATTGCATTTTTGACAACTGTTGCAGAACATGCTCTGGGATTGCAGATGGTCAACAAGGTCTGATATTGTAGGGTGATAGCTGCATCCATACAAAAAAATAACATACAAAATTGTACATCACAATATATATTTTTGATGTAACTTACGTTGACTGACATTGGCTGCACATCAGATATCCCTTTCCTCTGCTCTTATTACGGTGTTCCTTTCGAATGTGTCTAGATAACCCACTCTTGAATGCATATACTTTACCACAATGAGGGCACGTGCTACTACCTGAAGATGTTTGAATCCCATTGCTGTCTTCATTACATGTTGGTGGTTTGGTGTTTGGTGGCCCAGATGGTTTATAATTAGCTGTTGATGGCTTGGTGTTTGGTGGCCCAGATGCTACAGTAGGTGGTGGCTTGGTGTTCGGTGGCCTAGATAGTTTAGTTGTTGATGGCTTGGTGTTTGGTTGCCCAGATGCTACAGTAGGTGGTGGCTTGGTGTTTGGTGGCCTTGATGCTACACTTGTTGGTGGCTTGGTATTCGGTGGCCCAGATGCTACAGTTGTTGGTGGCTTGGTATTCGGTGGCCCAGATGCTACAGTTGTTGGTGGCTTGGTATTCGGTGGCCCAGATGGTCCAGTTGTTGGTGGCTTGGTATTCGGTGGCCCAGATGGTACAGTTGTTGGTGGCTTGGTGTTCGGTGGCCCAGATGGTACAGTTGTTGGTGGCTTGGTGTTGGTGTGTGGTAGCTTGGTATTTGATAGCTTGGTATCTGGTAACTTGAAGTGGGGTGGAACATTTGTTGGTGGTGAGCTAGGTACATGTTCATGACCTTCACTTGTAGTGGAAGGTTGTGCTGATGTTTTATTGCAGGTAGGGTGAAGGTCCCTAACAGTAGATGGCTCTAGGAAGACCGTGAAATCATAGTACGACTCTACCAGTTGTTCTTGGCAGTGGTCGAGTATTTTTCTTCTTGTATCATGATCACTGTGTTTGGTAGTAATATAAGAGTCACATTATGTATATCGTTGTGCTGTGAAAATTTTAATGCCTTACAACAAATGTCCTGTGAGCAGTTCCTCCATCATAACTTTTCGAATGATTCCCATCTCATGCTACATAGGAAGGTAAACAATCATATGATCATGACCTGAAAAGGTACAAGTATAGCCGTTTACACTAACCTGTTGAAAATCAAACTTGTCTCCTCTGACTCGGTGTAGTGCATACTGTATGATAGAGATCACCCACATTGAGACGGGCAAGGTTTACTTGTACATTAAACTAACCTGGCAGGCAAACACTCCACAATCAAACCCATTCTTTTGATGTGGGATGTCCTGTTTGTTAGAATGAAATGTGTGCAGAAGAAATCCCTGTAAGCTAAACTGAGGGCTAAACAACAAGTCTGTCTTGTATTGCTTGGCTACTAAAAGATGTAAATATAAAATTAGTGATTCAGAACTTTCAACATTTTGCCTACAATACTGTAATCTTAACCATCAAAATCCATAGCCTTATAACCATTCCTCGACTTTTTGTTGCACCCAACTTTACTGCTACTAGCAAGAAAAGTTTGGTTGAAGACATGGGTGTGTGACTAACAAACATACATCCAAACAAAAGAGGGACCTTACTTGGAGCATGCAGTAACATTTTACCCACTGTCCATTCCTTTCCTTTTTCATCAGTTGAGCCACAGATTTCTGAGGCTACGTAGGGACACAAATGGAGTGGAGGACAGTAAACAACATGCTAACCTTTTGATGAATGTAACCCCATCTGTCCCACTCTATTGTTGGGCTGCAATCTGCACACCGTGCTTGAAGAGATGACCTGTAGTATTAGTGTGTATACGATGTACATGCATTTACTTGTCACACCTCTCTTGATACCTTATTTTCATCCAGTATGAGGGAGCGTTTCCCATGTACGAGTCATAGTATTCAGCCTGCCTTGCTTTCATGTCCACAACCTAGGAATGGTGCACAGCCAATGATGTTCACCACCCCAGTTAACCCTTGTAAAGGACAAGAGGACTTCAGGACCCCAGCTGTACATGATGTGTAATTGTTTGTTTAACAATAGGGTCCAATGACATCCACTGTTAATGAATGTAAGGATGATGTCCTGTGCTGCAAAATCTACCTGAAATGTAAGCATGGCACACTTTGAGTAACTTATCTAGCTACTCACTCTATCCAACATTGGGTGCCCTACCTGTCGATACCACCTTGCAACTTCTTGGTATCCCTTCCGCAGTTGGTCAAAAAATTGGGAAGTTAGAACTATCACACGTTTACCCATCTGTGAAAAGATAAATGTTGCTCATGCACACAACTTCTGTTTTGTTCATATCAGTACCTGGGCTGCCTGCAAATACGTTAGAGAGAAAAGGGTGACAAATAGTGTGTAAGTAATGACACAAAGAAAGTTGTTTGCTCACTCTGGCATACAACTGAAGATGTAAATGTTGTGTTCTTTGGTCAGATATTTCTCTATACATTCCTTACATCTTACTTCCGAAAAGATGAGTTATATTTGATGCATGACAACTACAAAAACATATACCTCTTTGTGTTCCAGAGCTGGTGTTGGATTAATCAAAAATCACTATGGCACTTACATTCACAGCTCCTGAACCATAAAGTATATATCAAATCATTACATACTCTTACTTCACACTAGTCTTGCTCAGCAAACTCAAAAACAGTGCTGAGGAATTCATGAGCATCCACTGCTCGTCTTGACAAAGCAGTGGTAATGTGTCTGCATGGTATAAAAAAATCATTCCTAATACAGTGTTCAACACTCTGCTGTACATGATGCATTGTAAACCCTTTAATGCAGCCAGTATTGTAGTTGGTGAAATGACACTATAGAGTATTGGCAGTCACTCCACATTGTTCTAAATGCTGCATGGTTGCATATTTGACCTATCAATGTGACTAAGAATGAATAAAGGAGAGCTTGTTTCTCAGATGTTTATATGGCATTCCCAGTTCCAGTGGCCTCATCCCCAGACCCAAGGGTCTGTGACTATTGAGTGTTTCTTTGGTTGTGCCAAGGAAGCAATTTTGATTTTGAATAAGTGAATAATTACTTCTTTATGATGTAATGCTATTTCATTGGCTTGTTCAGAATCGAGACATCTGACTTGGCACAACCAAGAACAAGAAAGTGCTCAATAGTCACCAGACCCTTTTCCTCATAAGAGATCTGGGCACGAGACTATGTTGCAGAGACTGGGATGGCTTGGAGTGAGTTGGTCAACGACAGATGTCATTTTTGGATGGTTAGACAGGCACTGCATGATTTCACTTATGTAGCAATTGTTTGCCACGTTGGCAATCCCAGAGGGTAGAGTGTGCCTCAATTGTAGACTTCCACAAGCTTTCTACTGCTTCTTGCAGGCCCTATCACCACAGGTGTTGGGCTTTTTGTGGGACCTTATATATAGAGATTATAGACCTCCTCTAGCCATCTACTGCTGTTTGCATACCCTAGCGCTTCTGCGACCGAGACCGTGATAGGCACTTCTTCATTCTTGCAATTTCGCGGTAAAGTCGCAGAGAGGTGATAGGGGTTAAAGTTGGATTACATGACGCGGTATTTTACGGATTTCCGTATAAACTGCGCCCAAAACCGAAAATCGCAGCAGCTCGGAGCTGCCCCTCCTTCCCGTGCGAGATTCTGTAAACTGGAACGGGCCCGAGTCAGCGTCAGCCACGCCCATGCCTAGTTGATGACATGACTGATGACATAATCGGAAAAAGTGCACTTTCAGTGTTTGTTTCCTACAGTACAGTGACGCTGTTCTGAAGGTCACGATGTCTGTATGGAGAGGAACCGTGGTAGTAGGCGTCCTCCTGCTCTCCTTCCTCGTGTGGCTGTGGCGGTACTCACCAGAGGACGAGGTGGGTGCGTGGCTCGAGGACAACGACCTGGGGCACCTCGGACAACGCTTCAGGGCCAAAGGTGAGGGAAGCCAAGGGAAAAGTGATGATCTTTGTGTCATGATCAGCATGAATCACAGGCCGTGAAGTTGGACAGTCTTCTTGTTGGCTACTGACTTCTCTTTTCTTGTGGTTGGTGGAGTGATTGCTGTGACCAACTGACAGTGTCCAAACACTGCCGACTGTGCAGTTACATCTCCTGTGATATGCTGATCTTCACAATCTTCACCACAACTTGGTGGACTTCTTTAGTATTAGGCATAATGTCATAGCAGCCTCCTATCCAGGCCTTCAACCCATTTTCTGAAGGTGTGCTATGAAAATTCTATAGCGGTTCTTTTCTTGGTGCTGTTTGGCTTACCTGCTAACCAGCTAAAGAAAATTTCTAAGGATGTGCCACACCTCCAGATATCCAGATGCGCTACCGCGTGTGACGAATTGTACCCTCAGAACTGCAAGCAACAAACTCTGGGTTTTCAAGGCCTGTAGTACTATTGCAGTGGGTGTGGCATACCGTCCACACCACCCCGTAGGTGCATGAACAAGCAGAGGGTATGGTAGTCTATCAAGCTAGACCGTCTCTCACCCTCCAGAAAAGTGAGAGACCAGAAAGGTGAGAGATGGTCTTGCAGATGTTATGATTTAATTGGAATAGTTGAGCCCGTTTGGGCCATCACAGGTACATGAGCATGGTAGTAGCTATACTAGTACAGCACAGATGTAGTACAGATACAGCACTCGATACAAACTGGGTAATTGAATAATTATGACTACCATGACATGGTTATTGATGGTTAAGGGGGGCCGAGTTTGGGGGTTATAGGGGTCCAGGTTCATGGGGACTTCCACCGTAAACCAGTTCCTTCCTCCTCTGCCACCACTTCCTCAATTCCTCCATAACACACTCATCCACTCTATCTCCCACTTCCCTCTCCAAACTCTTTACACTCCTCCCCAACAGCAGTGCCATCTTTCCCTCATCCCCCACCCTTCCATACTCATCTATCCACTCTTGTGTTCCTTCCATCTGCCTTATCTTCTCTAGCAAGTCCTGCCTCTCCCACCTAAACTCCTCGCATCTCACCAGAAAGTGTTCCACATCCTCTACTTCGCAACTGTTACACAACACGCACCTTTCATCATCACACATCCTACACCGCTTTTTGTCCTCGAAGAGGCCTGCTGATCCTGTTCTCAGCCTAAACCGGAGCCTTACCCCTTCCTGACCTACCAAAGACCTTGTGTACTCCTCCAATCCTGCCTCTTCCTTCACCATCTGATACCACTTCAGGCTACTTTTTCCTTCTATTTCTTCCATCCAATCCCTGCAGTTTTTCTCATGAACCCTCTCTTTCCATTCTTTTGCTGACCCTGTCTCACTACCTTCCAACCCATACTTCCTTAACAACAGATCATACTCACTCTGCCAGCTAACACTTCCACAATCCTGCATCTTCTCCATTATCATTTTGACCAACCTACTGTCATCAAGCCTCTCCACCCTCCTTCCATAGAGCACCTTCTTCTCTTCCCTCCTTTCCTCTAGCTTCTTCCACCCTAGGTCTCCTCGTACTGCTACTCCTGCCACAGACCTGCTTGCTCCAAGTAGCTTCCTGCCAACCCTGTCTTGGACAGCTTCTAACCGCTTGCTGGCTACCTTTCCTCCTGTCCACCATACACTTGCTGCATGTTCAATGCTTGGACGAGCCAGAAGTTCCCATACCAACCTTCCTCGTTCTACCTCTATCTGGCCATTAACTCGACTCATCCACTCGGTCCTTCCTGCCCACTCCTCAGCCTTCTCCCTCATTCTCTCCATTTGCACATTCCCTCTCATCTTCCGATCCAGCCAAACACCTAGGTATTTGAATGCTATCACTTCTTCCATTTGCTCTCCGTTAATCGACCAGCTCTCTTCACTATTTGCTCCAACTACCATCGTTTTGCTCTTCCGTGCATTGAAACGAAACCTCCACTCCTGTGCATAGTGACCCACCACATCCAGCATTTCCTGCAATTCATCACCTGTCTCTGCTAACAGTACAATGTCATCCGCATACATCAGACCTCCACACCAAATTCCATCCATTATCACTCCCAAACCCTTTTCTTCCAACTGCTTCATCATGTCCATTACGTATATGCTGTATAACAGCGGTGACAATGGGCAACCTTGGCGTAACCCTGTTTCAACCGGAAACCATCTTGACTGTTCCCCTTCCAACACCACACTTGCTTCAACCCCTTTATACAATCCTCTACAGATGCGGACAAACTTCTCCTCTACCCCGTACTGCTGCATTTTCCTCCACAACCCATCACGCCAGACTGTATCATACGCCTTGCTTACATCCAGAAATGCCATGTATGTCCCCTTCTTTTCTTTCCTCCTCAGCTCACACACACCCCTCAGAATCAATATCTGGTCAGCACACCTCCTCTCAGATCTAAATCCTCCCTGGGCCTCTGTTAAGATCTCTTCTTCAGCAAATGTGCCCAGCCTCCTTGAAAGCAGCTTTGCCAACACCTTAGCCACACAACTTCCCAATGCAATTCCTCTATAATTGCTCGCTGTCTCTGGGTCCCCATCCTTGTAAAGTGGCACTACGTAGCTCCTCCTCCAGTCCTTCGGGCAACATGCTTGCTGTACAACAAGGTTGAACAACTGCACCATAGTCACCACCATCCTCGTACCACCATACATCATCATCTCATTGGGAATACCATCTGGTCCAGTGGCTTTACCCCTCTTCAACTGTTTCAGGATTCCAACCACTTCATCAAATGTCACCATCTCACATATGTCTGACCGTACTTCACTACCCTCCATTCTGTCTTCTTCCATAGTACTTTCACTCTCTTTCCTTCTTCCCAACTCCTCCCAATGCTTGGCTAGTTCCTCTACCACTTCCTCCTGGTTTTCCACTACTCGTCCCATCTTGCTCGTCAATCTTGGTATGCTCCTTCTCTTCCTTTTTCTTCTAACAAGGTCTGACCAGAATAGTTTACTGCTGGCTCCCCCCTGTTCCCTAATTTTCTTCAAGGTCTTTCTCCTCATCTCCTTCTTCTCCTTCCTCAACAGTTTCTTCACAGCCTTCCTCTTGTCCTTATAGTCCTTCCATCTAATATTAAGGGTAGCAGTCTTCCTTTGTCTTGCCTCTCTGACCTTCCTACATGCTTCTTTTCTTGCTTGGATAGCTGCTTCAATCTCTTTTGACCACCAACCTTTTGAGTTCTCTCTGATCTTCTTCTTCCCGATCCCTCTTTCTGCTGCTGTAATGACCTTCTTCATCCAACTCTCCCATGCTGCCTCAACTAGTTCTTCTCCTTCCAGGTTCTGGTTCAGCTCACCAAGTTGGGCGTCCCAGTCTGCGAACTCTGCCGTAACTGCATCCTGGTACTCCTCCCAGTCACATTTCCCATCAATTCTCCACTTGTACCGATCCTGTAACACCACCTTTTCTAGGTTTCCCGGCCTCACTTCACACCATAGGAGATTGTGGTCTGATCCTATCTCCTTCCTCTCTGAATCCTCAATCTGCATTTTCTCCACAACTAGTCCCCTTGAGAACAGTATATAGTCAATTACTGATCTCTTTTGCTCACACTCCCAAGTCCACCTCCCCTGACACTGTGGAAGTTCATTCCCAATGATCAGTTCACCGGCCCATACCAGGTTCAAAAGTCTCCGACCATTCCTGTTTGGTTGTTGCTCAACACCCAACCCAATATGTGCATTAAAGTCACCCATTACAACAACCTCATATCCTTCTTCCTGTAGCCTACCTACCTCCTCCTGCACCTCTTCAAACTGATCTTCTGTGTCATTAGTCCTCACCCCCTCAGGATTAGCATACATCACTCCTACCGCTACTTTCCTTCCTTCCCTTAACTTTAGCTCCATCCACACTACTCCTTCCCTCTGACATGACAACAACCTAGACTGCAACTCTTTCCGTACTAACATTCCCACTCCCCCACTTGCTCGTTTACACCCCCCTCTATTACGCCCATACCACACATAACCTGCTACTGATGCCTCCTCTTCTTCCCTCAAGAAGGTCTCAGCCAAACCAAGAACATCTAGCTTCAACTCTTGCAACGTTAGCTTTATATCTACCTCTCTTGACCACCAACCTCTGCAGTTCACAAAACCCAACGACAGTTGGTCCCCACCTAGGCTTCCATCCCCACTTCCCTTTTCCCCCTCCCCCCCTCCCCCCACCCCCCCACTGTCACTTACTAAGTGTTGCCTGTGGGAGTAGGTACCCTCCCTTGGGCAGTCGTTCTCACATAGTTCGTGATTGCTTGGCTGAACGTGTTCAACTGGCTCAACAGTTTGTCTGCCACATTGTGGTTGTGGGTCTTGCTCCATCGTATTCTGTCCAATTTTCTGTGGCGCTTGAAGTTTTTTGAATCCATGTTGGTTCTTTGTGTAGCTTCCACATTTTGGCCTGCAGTGTCATATCTGAGCCTCTCTGATCCCTTTCTCCTGCCTCTGATAATGGGTCTTCCAATGAGGTCCCTTTCGGTGGGATTCTCCACTGTTACTCTTCCATTTTCACTGGGCTGCTTCTTTTCATCACCTTTCCTTGCTTTTGCCCTTTTCACATGTTGATTTTGAGGTTGCTCCTCTTGGTTCTCTGCTGGGGCCTGAATGTGTGGGGGCTGTGTCTGGATGAGATCTTGTTGCACTTCCCTGCTCTGCCCTTCTTTCTGCTGTTCTTCCATGAGTTGTATTTTCCTTGTAAGCACTTCAATTCGCTTTTGTTTATGTGCAGCTGTTGATTCTAGATCTTCAATTCTTTCCACCAGGTGGATCAACAGTGCTTCCAGCTGTGGCCATTGCTGTCCTATCGTGTGTGTGTTTAGTTTCATGCCCTTACTCTCCCTCGGGTTTAAACGCCCCAGCAGTTCGCCTTTGAGTGACTTCAGAGTATTAGTCACGTTGGTGTCCCTCCACTCGTTTCGTTCCCTCTCCTCACGGTAGTTCTCCTTCAATATACTCTCTAGCTCGCCTTCTGTGTACACTGTCCTCCCCTCCAGCACTTCGTATGTGCGATCGATTGTCTTTTTCCGCACCTCTGATTTTGCGTCGACTGCGGCCTCATGATCAGTTGTCACAGTTTCTCCGTCTTCTCCGTCCAGGTTTCCCCCTTCGACGCTTGTGGTTGCTACTTCCATTTGTGTGTTGTTGCAGTTGTCGTTTCCTCGGTTGTCTCCTAGTTTCTCCTCGTGCTCGTTGCACTTTTCGCACCTCCATTCCTCAGAAGACTTAGATAGCCTATCGTATTCACTGGCATCAAGGCTAACGCACTCTGGATGGTACCATGACTCGCAGCTTCCCTCACAGTAAATTCCCTCCGCCTTCACCAACTTCGTGCACTTTCCACAGTAAGACTTGCGTTTCCCCATCTCACTCTCCGCAACCGGGTTTTATTACGTGAGGTACAGATAGAATTAATGTATTAGTATTCATAGTTCACAGCTTGTTTAATCTGCAGCCCTAAAACTGCACCAATATTAGTCTTACATACTGAAGCCAAGGTGTTGCTACTGTCTCAAAATGGAACAATAGGATCTGATTGGTCAGCATCTCATGCATACTAATAACATCTGCTAGACCCTCTCTCACTTTTCTGGGTGAGAGAGGGTCTAGCTTGATAGACTAAGGGTATGGTAATGGCTAAATCCGATTGAACTTGCTCAGGCCCGCCCCAATTAAACTATCTAAACTATCTAAACTATGTAGCACTGGAGTGTGTCTTATTGTAGTGTCAACTACACAGACGGTTGCAAAGTGGTGCCTAATATAGCAGTAGTACACCAAGATGGTGGGTGTGATACATGTACATGTATATGTGTGTGTATAGCTGGATGTTTTTCACATCGACACCTGAAGGCTCACAGCTTTTGATGATCTGAGATACACTGTGGCAACCGGCTGTTTGGTTTCTTGGTGCCTTGCTGGTTAACCCGTCAAAATGTCATAGCCTTATTCCTCCTAGCCTTGTGTGATGGGATACTTTTATTCCACATAGTAGAGGCTTCTTCTCAAGTTACTATGTAAAGACTTGCTACTCCCCTCATTACTAGTAAAATAGCCTCGTACCCAGGCACTTGGTGCACCCCACCCACCAAGAGCCCAGGTATGCGGCTAATGTGGACGTTTATGTGTGTACAAGGGACAACCTGTGCTAGACTTGCCAGGCCAATACAACAGCAAGCACCCAAACAAGAACTCAAGGAAATACATAATTATTCGGTTACAGTGGATATTTGAAAATGGCATGTGTGAACAACACAACATGGCATCTATATCTCAAACGGTAACAAGGATGGTGGGCGTGATACATACTGTACAACTGTGGCTATTACCTTCCAGTAATAATCAAGATACTGTCTCACAATGCTGTAGATATTTTTATTTTGCACCTTGTGTTATGAAGTGTAGCTATCATTTCTGGGCTGTGTATAGATACGTAGCATGTACTGCATTTTGCAAGTAGGTTGTCACAAGGAAACAGACAGTGTTCAACTTGTATTTGATCAATGTCGTCTAAAGCCTATGAAGTCCCATGATTGACCTGGTAAACCACAAGATGAACACTGTCTGTTTCCTTGTGACAACCTACCTGCAAAGTGCAGTACAGTAGTGTATACAAACAGACCTTATTTAAGGCTCTTCATTTCTCCCTTCAGGGCTGACCACCTTACAGCAATGTGCATCCCTGGATATGGCTACAGAGTGGGGGGGGCTGGATGAGGACTCGCACTTGAAGCTGGATAGTGCAGTCAAAAGGCTAGACCTGGAGACATGGCTGCAAAGGCGGAGTCTTGGTACTGTGCTTCCTGTGCTAGTCAGGGAGGGATGCAACTCCAGGGAAGCACTGCACGGGATGGATCCCCAGAGAGCACTCCAGGTACATTGTATATTGTGTTATTGCTGGCCAGACAGACAGCTGTTTTCTCTGTGTAGACGATGGTATTACAAACACATGCATGAGGCTAGCCAGGAGTATGTACAGTAGGAAGTCTCTTACCTTAAGGTTACTTTTAATTGTGCATACTTAATTTAGCAATTTTGAATACACCTCGTTTAGCATGTATTATATTTTAGTGTTTTTTAACAGAAACCAAAATTAATTCAACATATCAAACACTTAGTTACTGTAATTGCGAGTACTTATTTTAGCGATAATGACTCTGATCGCTAAAATCGCTAAATTTAGTACGCGCAATTAAAAGTAACATGAAGGTATCCAAACTTCAGTTACACGAACAATCAACGAAACACATCTCCCTGAAAAAGGTGGGCCTATGTAAGGTTGCTCACATCTCCCTGAAAAAGGTAGGCCTATGTAAGGTTGCTCACATCTCCCTGAAAAAGGTAGGCCTATGTAAGGTTGCTCACATCTCCCTGAAAAAGGTAGGCCTATGTAAGGTTGCTCACATCTCCCTGAAAAAGGTAGGCCTATGTAAGGTTGCTCACTGCACAGGACATGTTTTGGCCAACACCAGGCCTTATCAGCTGTGTTGGGGCGACCAGGAGATGGAGACTGCTTTCTCGTGCACAAAATTCAGTCAGGTGGCTGGCCTTATCCATATGGCAGGCAGAAACTCCTCAAATGTCTTTATTTATACAACCCCCTGAGATATTTGATCTGCTTGTAGTATCGTTTCTCTTATTCGAAAATTTCTCTTATTCGAACACCCTCCGGCTCCAATGTGTTCAGAAAGGTACTGTACTGTGTGTGCCTCACCAGGGCAGTAGATAAACACTGTACATAGATCTAATGCACTTCTTGGTGGTTGTGTCACATGACTATAGTGTGTATATGTATTACTATTGTAGATATCTCAGAAGCTTCCTCGCAAAGAGGCGCAGAAATTCCTGGCAGTGCTGCGTGATGTACAGGAGGGCAGAGGAGGAGACAGCTGGGAGGAGGAGGGGGGGTGGACTGTTGGAGGTGAGGGGAGAGGGATGGAAGGAGGGACATGGGTGGAGAGGAAGGGGGGGGGGGGGGGGGGAGGAATAGGGGGAAAGTAGAAAGTACTGCTGGAGGTGATGTGGAAGCAGTAGGAGTGAAGGGGAGGAAGTTGGTGGGAGAGGGGTGACAAGAGGGAGAGGAGGGATAGGAGAGGGGTGATGAGGGAGGAGAGGGACAGGAGAGGGCTGATGAGGGAGGGGGATGACAGGAGAGGGGTGACAACAGGGAGAGGAGGAGCAAAAGCGAAGTAGAGAAAGCAGGAAAGGAGAAGGTGGAGGGAAGGAGGCAGGGGTAGACTGATGGACTCAAGGAGGATGGGTTCAAGGCGAGGGATTAGCTAGGGACACTACTTTGAACTATGATATTTGTTAACCCTGCTTGATAATGGGTGTTTTGGAGTGAGACCATTAGAGCCCCAAGTTCCCTAAGTTGCACCACCAAAGTACACTGTACTTAGTACTCGCCTGTTGAGTGTGCTTATCAATGTACGTACGAACTAAACAAACAGAATGTTGTGATCACTTCATCAGGTGTTCTGTGGCTGTTGCTCAAGGTGACACTTGTTGTGCTTGTCATTGCAGCAATCCTTGCTGTAGTATGTAAGTTCAGACCTTCCATTCTGTACTCTAGTGCACTTATAACTTCACTCATTTCACACAGTTTCATTGATTCGCATGGTAATCAGCTTACTCACTCTCTGGTAGGTGAGTATAGTCATCTGCAGTTTAAGCACTAAATTTCATGACTACATTTCGTGACTAGTGTTCCTCCAGGCACTGAACTCTAGGTTACTCATGAATGTGTCAGCTAATGTGAGAAGTATGTACATACAGAGAATGTGTTCTGCTCTATGTTAGGTACACGTACATGTGTTATAACCCTTGAAGACTTAGTGCTAATTAATGCATGTAGGCATATTAACTGCCAAAACATTTCTTGCAACACTGGTCTAATCATTGAACATTGTTGTTCTCTCCCCCTCTCCTGTAGTGTATATGGTGGCGGTGAAGGTCCTGGAGGCCATTTCAGAGGCCATTGCAGAGATCATAGCCCATGTGGTGTTTGCTGTTGTGGTAGGAGTTATCTACGCCATCTTCCAGGGCATACTCAGTAGTGTTACTGGGAGAAGGGTGCAGCTCCAAGCTCCACAGAGTTCAAGATTTTCAGCCCTGCACCCTGTACGCAGGAAAACATCATCAAACACAGGTGCTTATATACAGTACATGAGTGGATATGACATGAGTCACATGACAGCTGATACATGTATTGAAAAGTAGTATGTACAACTTCAGAGAGATGATTTCATTTCAAGTGTCAATGCACGAAATTCCTTTTTGCCTTCCTTGTCCTCTTCCTGACTTTTCTTCTCCCTCCTCTCCCTTGTTCTCTTTCTCCTTCTCTTCTGCCTATATACCATCTCCTGTTCACCTCTCTCTCTCTCTCCTCACCCCTCTTTCCTCTTTCTTCTCCTCTATTTCTTGTAATTTTCACCCCCTCTCCTCTCTCTGTCCTTTGCCTACAGGGTTCAGCCTTGGGCTCTATGAGCGTATTCGAGGCACCTATCTTGACCTAGACAAAAGTTGGGTGGAGTGGAACCACGATGACTTTGTGGAAGTGGGAGGGTCCAGTGTCATCACAATCCATGTACGCAAAGTAGGAGGTTTCCCTTCCTGTCAGGAGGGGGTGGAACCTCGGTGCTAATACTGATAGTTGCTGCCTTTAGTCTGTTCCTAGCCTCATTCCCAGTCCCCTCTCCTAGTGGCATGGGGATGAGGCTAGTCTATTCCATCTTGAAAATGAGATTCTGCCACAAGTTTTGATGTTGTCACTTGAGGATCAAAGTAAAAAAAAAGTAAGTTATCAAACCAGAGCACTTGACTTTGACACGAGAATGACAATTATAAGGCACAGCTACCGGTATGTATATAAACTTGTTACCACATGACGTACATGTAATTGTGTGGGACTTACCCATAATCATCCTCCCTCACCTGTAGTTGGTCTGCAAGAACTCCTCACCATATGACCTGCAGACGTCCGACTGTTTCCATTGTTCCGTCTTACACCCATCCACCAACTCCACCATCCCTCATGTGGTAGAGCCCTCCCCACCCACCGGCCACAGCACAATCCGAGTCTCCTTCACTACCAGAGTCACAGGAAAATACTCCATTGATATCAACGTCAATGGAAGGAAGATCAGGGGAAGTACCATCACCAGAAGCTACCTACCAGGTAAATACTAGGAGGTCATCTGTATAGCATGGGGCATGGTTTAGTAGCTAAGTATTCACTTTTGGAGGACAACAGGCAACAAGCCTGTGTGCAGTGCAGCTGTGTGCTAATGCAGGAAATGAAGTGTTCTCTAGTGAAATACAAGAAGACTATTCTGCCAAGGCGAAAGTTGACTGTATTGCCACCTCTTGATTGCATGGTTCCTTTCCAGAAGTGGTTAGCCCCACTTATTTGGAAACCATGTGTCACTTCACTAACACCGTACACAAATTGTAACACGGGAAGCATGAGCATGACTGTGACCTTCACCATACACGTGATTAACACACACACACACACACACACATGCATGCACACACACACACACACACACACAGGTCAAGTGGATGCTAGCAAGACAGTATTCATTGACCAGACCCATGTGCTGGTGGTGACCAGAGGGACTTATCATGCCATGACAGTCATCCCAAAGGACAGCTTTGGCAACATGGCCATCATCTCACAGGAGTACCTCACTGCTGAGATAAGAAAGGTGTGCATGTATTGTGTAGCATCTCACAGGAGTACCTCACTGCTGAGATGAGAAAGGTGTGCATGTACTTAGCATCTCACAGGAGCACCTCACTGCTGAGATAAGAAAGGTGTGCATGTACTGTGTAGCATCTCACAGGAGTACCTCACTGCTGAGATAAGAAAGGTGTGCATGTACTGTGTAGCATCTCACAGGAGTACCTCACTGCTGAGATAAGAAAGGTGTGCATGTACTGTGTAGCATCTCACAGGAGC
The DNA here is from genome assembly GCA_949130485.1 of Agelas oroides. Lineage (NCBI taxonomy): Eukaryota > Metazoa > Porifera > Demospongiae > Agelasida > Agelasidae > Agelas > Agelas oroides. The sequence continues at coordinate 2,691,273 of OX422196.1, read as the reverse complement.
ACCTCACTGCTGAGATAAGAAAGGTGTGCATGTACTGTGTAGCATCTCACAGGAGCACCTCACTGCTGAGATAAGAAAGGTGTGCATGTACTGTGTAGCATCTCACAGGAGCACCTCACTGCTGAGGTGTGCATGTACTGTGTAGCATCTCACAAGAACACCTCACTGCATAGGTATGTTATAGCTACCAAAATTTGTTTGGAGATCCAAACTGACAACTACAACTAAACTACTCAAACAAGGATATGTAAACAAGGATATGTACATGTACCACAACTCGTTTTTGTAGTTAAGGACCATTACGAAGCTGTTTTAACAATGTAAAGGTTTTCCAATTTACTGTAAATATTGCTGATGAAAGCTGAGAATACAGGCTCAAGTTTGAGAGAGGGTATGAATACGGCTCTTAACCACTCAGTCTCTGTTGCTTGTATATACATGTACTACTAAAGCAGTTTGAGTGCTTGTTATTTACAACAAAATCTTGGGTTGCCCTCGTATCCTTGCGCACAGGACAGCACAGATGGGGAGGTGATAAACCCAGAGTGTGTGGTGGACCAGCTACAACGAGACTGCTATGAGCTACTTCTAAAGGTAAAACTTAGCTGGTTTGATTTTCACTACAAGTACATGTACAAATAGGGCTTGTTAATACATGAACATGTACAACAGTAATAGTGTTTCTACCCCAGCTTACCTATATCACTTGCTGTGAGTGAAAAACTGGTTTGGTGGAACTTACCAGCTCTTTTGTCCTGTAGTTCTGAAGAAACAAATTACGTGTATAGTTGCAGTAAGCAAATAATATTTAATTTGGAGAGATAGTTTGTCTCATTGAGAGAAAGTGAACCAGGCATGGAACTTGGTGATGACACACCATACACTTTGGAGGGTGGAGAGACAGGTACACATGCACAAGCATCTAGTTCACATTGTACTTGGTGATACTCTGTGTCTCTCAGGTGGAGGAGGAAGGGCACTATGTAGGTTGTGTAAAGTACCGAGGACAGAGGATAGGCCCTCCCAGCTTCACCATCATCTGCCTCAATGGTGAGCGATACATGGGAGTACAGGTTGAGAGCTGTTTCTTACACAAAGATGGAGACTTTTTTTTTGTTTGTCTTCTGGCCTCCAGACACAGATGCAGCTGTGGTGGAGAAGAATATCTCACGGAAAAGCCTGAATGTGTGGTATGAGGCACAGCAGGCAATGGACAGGGGGAAGACAAAGAAGGTCTACTGTTACATCTCACCCAAGGTGAGTGAGAGCTGCAAGTGTCTAGAGTATCACACTGAGGCTTGTATATAGCTATAGGAAAACTGATACTGATCAGAAACAAATGTGGGTATGAAACTATCAGTCAACCACATCTCTGAGACCTAGATGGAATGCAATGTCACCCACCCTTAATGCTGCACAGGGTATGTTATGCATAACACCTAGGCCATTTTTTTTTTGTTAGGGAGATGTGGTTCGTTGATTGTTTATTTTTGGTATGCAGTTGACTTGCTCCTCTTCCCCTTCACCTTTGAAACAGTAATCATACAAGGGTGGCCTCTCAACAAAGCAGTTTGTTACCTCCTCCACAGCAACTCCAAGTGCGCGAGTACTTCATGAGGTTCATCCCCACACGAGTCTTCACCTGCAAAGTCTGTCCTGCCACCAGAGTAAGACTCTTGTGCACTAAATATTTACATGCTTATCACCACACTCACCATTATTTCTTACACCAAAGCACTATGTATAATCATACTGAATAAAAGCCATGACAATACCTATGGCATGTGCACTGTGCAGAGTCATTTATGACCACTATTTTATTCCCTTCCTCTATCTCCCTCCTACCCTCTCCCACCCTCCCTCTCACCCTCCCACCTTCCCTCTCATCCTTTGGCCTCCGTCCCTTCCTCCCTTTATTCCTTCCAGGTCATCTTTCATGCAGAACAAGAAAAGTTTACAATAGATGATGGCTTTCAGCAGCCTATCACTTTATCATCACCTAGCAGAGAACTACTAGGAGCAACCTTCTATAAATTTGTCCTCAAAAACATAGGTACAGGACTGCATGCATGGCACAAGTAATTATACTACAGTAGTAGCGGTACACATTCTAAGCTTATAGTCAGCTCCTCACGTAGGCTCACCCCAGGATGATGCTAGCCTTGATTCTAGGCCTTTCCATCATCCAGTTTTTGATCGGCTCCACTATGCAAAAAATGGAAGCAATCAAAAACTGGACAGGGAAGGTACACCACCAACTTGTAATGTTGCAAGTATTAATTGTCCTTAGGACTGGACAGTAGATTGATGTGAAATAGAAAGGCACAGTATATAAACTCTCATAAACACTTTACTTGTTTTGGCAAGTGTTTGCTGCCTTTAAGCCTAGCTGGGCAGTAGATTGATATGAAACAGAAAAGCCTAAACAAACTCTCATAAACTCTCATCTTGTAGGTGGCTCTGAAAAGTTCCAGGATAAGCAGATGTTCTTCTACAATGAGCTGAAGAAGCACCACAACAAACAGAGTCGGAGTGAAATCCGAGTTAATGTCACAAGATTCGACCTCCTCAACAGTGTATGTACCTTCACCTGCTTTCAGACAGTTTAGTTATGTAGAATCTAAGACTTGCATACAGTGCCGGTATAAGTGGCCTGTCCACTCATTTTAAGTTGACTCCATCAAAATGTGTTTCTCACAGCAGGTAGCCTGACAAATGACCAACTATGTCTGATGATTTTCTTCAGCCTTAAAATGATTCAGCAATATGTCATTTCTCAACAGTAACTTGAGCACTGTGCTATCATAGATATTAGATCCATGATTAGTACAATATACATTGAAATTTTCTCAGGGATAATATTTTGCAAAAAGCTTGCTGCATTAAATTTTTGTGGACCAGGTTTTAATTTTCACGATTCGCAATAGTGCGCACGTGCATAACAGATTTATTTTCACGGTTTTTAAGCAGACTAACTTTGTGAAAAGCTATCCACCACAAAAATCTCAACCTACCGGTATACGATATTGTACCTGGATACCATAACAAATCTATCTATGGTCTTCCTACTAGCTGCTTTGGCAAGAGTGTACTGTAACTCTCTACCACTGCAGGCAATGTATTCCACAAGAAACTTTAGCAGCTCGGACTGGTGCAAGAAGTTTGTGGTACAGTTCAGAGGAGAAGAAGGTGGGTGAATATGTACTGTGGTAGAATACCTCTCCTGTTTTTTACTCCTCAATGAACGCACTCTCTTCCACAAAAAGGAGAGGGGAGTCTGGGAATGAGGCTAGGTTAAGAGCTCAAATGTTTCCCACCATGTGACCTCCACTTTCTACAGTGCGGATTGATGTTTTGGCTATGTTTGCCTTCACATATTGCATTGGTGATGTATGTAACCCTCTCATCTTCATCTTCTGCACAGGCCTGGATTGGGGTGGAGTGAGCAGGGAATGCTTTGAACTGCTCTCTGTGGAGTGCTTTGATGCCTCCAAAGGTCTCTTCAAGAGATTCAAGGACAATCCTCAGGCACTTGTAAGTCTAGCATTACACATGAAAACATTTGAACTCAGTGACACACTTCATCTATACATGCATGTGCATACATACACACAATGTAAAGTGCTCTCTGTTCTCCTCCCTCTTCCCCCTGTTCCTATCTTCTCCTCATTGTCCCTTCTGCCTCAGGTACATCCCAACCACCAGAGATCACCACAGTGGAAGATGAAACATTTTGAGTTTTCTGGACGGTTGGTGGGGAAATGTCTTTATGAGAGTGCCATGGGAAATCCAATGCTTATAAAAGCAAGGTTTACTCGATCCTTCCTTGCCCAACTCATCGGCCTCAGAATAAACCATAAGGTACAAAGCCTGCATATGCCATGCTATCTGCATGTTTTTGTTGTTGTTGTTGTTGTTGTTGTTGCTGTTGTTGTTTTAATACAAAGTTAATAGAGTTCGTTCAAGTCACTTGAGGTACATTGACAAGCTTCATTCTCAGTCCCCAGCCCAACTTTCCATTGCTTGCAGTACAGTAAAACTCACCCTACTGCAAGTGATGGTGAGCTGGGTGAGCTTAAGGATGAGGCCAACAGCAACTAGACCACATGCAATCTCAAGAGCCTGTAACCCACCAATTTTAACAAGCACATATTCCCGCCCCCTTCCCTCCCTTTCATCTCACTGCACATCACAGTCTAGCTATTAGATACAACATGTACTAGCTAGAGGTTTGGCTGTCAGGTTTCCTGTTTGGTTTGGTCCCTCCTTATTCATTTTATTGTGTACCAACATGCACACTGAATTCACTCCAAGCTAAGTTAGGCCTTTAATCTGTACATGTAGCTGTGGAGGGTATGTGATTGTATATTAATGTGTGTTTGTGAACTTTGTTAAGGAATGTATAATGAAAATGAAAAATAGACATTGAACCATATCTCCTACACACACGCACACGCATGTGCACACACACACACACACACACACACACACACACACACAGTACTTTGAATACGATGACCCGGATCTTTATGTGTCCAAGGTGCAGTACATCAAAGAGAATGATGTTACAGACTTGGGACTGGTGTTTGCAGAAGAGGAATTTGGACCAGATGGAGGCAACCCTAAGGTGGAGAGATGGCAGCGAGTGGAATGAGGAACCTAGATTAGTTCACTATTACATATCTGGAATAAAGACTTGTGGCAACTTTCTGTTTGTTCTACAGGCATTTAAAAAACTGCCAATCGGATTGCAATATTCAATACACTTTGGTTTAAATCACTCACCTAAGTTGTATGTATTTGTTCTGTTCTGCTACTTTCATTTTTTCCAATAAGAGTTACAAGACCCCTGCAAGAGTTTGGTAACCTTGTTTTCCAATCTTGTGTCATGCACCTACTCATGCACATGTACCCCTCCACACGGACACTTGTATCCGCAGATTGTCCCACTGGTTGAGCATGGTGAGGAGATTGAAGTGACGGAGCTGAACAAGCTGCAGTATCTCAACCTGTTAGCACAATACCGTCTCGCCAAGTGTGCCAAGGAAGAGATAGACCACTTCCTCAAAGGTGGGAGATAGCCACTACCAAATAAACCCACCATGTGCCTCACTGTACATTCATTGTCCCCCCCCAATCCTCCACTGCCAAACAAGCCTCATTACCATTTCCTTTATGTGGCCTCTCAATATGGCAATTCACCAAAAATGCTTTATTATATCTTGTATCCACAAACTGCAGGTCTGAATGAGATTGTGCCTGATAATCTCTTAAGTATCTTTGATGAGAATGAGTTAGAGGTGAGTGGTCTTCTTCAAGTAAATGCTGGCTACTTAAGTATACAGATACATATAATCATGGCTCCTTTATAAACGAGTGCTGGCTACAAAACTTAAGTCGACAGGTAGCAGATAGTACATGGTAGTACGTATCTTTGATATTTAGGAGAGATTTACAGAACCTCACATGTTTAGCTTGGTTTTGAAAGTCAGGGCAGAATACCTCTGTTTTCACAAAACGTATTATGGTTATCGTAGCCTCGTTCCTGGGCCACCCCCGTTTTTACTTTTGTTTGTGTACACAGTAATACACAGAAGCGGAAGAGTGGCGAAAAACAAGAAATGTGAATGATGTTAGATGGACACAAGTTGAACATAGGGGGGAGGAACCCAACTGCATCTTCGGCACTTAGGAGACATAATATAAAACATGATTAGCAGTGGCAGAATACCGTTGTTTTCTACCCAAGGCATATCATGGTTATCCTGGGTACATTCATTCACTTTTCACACTCATTGTACATTCTCTAGTTGTTGATGTGTGGCATGGGGAGAGTGAACTTTGAGGACCTGAAAGAGCATGCTGTGTGCAGTGGAGGCAGCCCCAGGTTTCAGCTTATAGTATCATGGTTCTGGACTATAGTCAGCAGTTTTACCCAAGAAGAGATGGCTCGGCTCCTCCAGTTTGTGACAGGCTGTTCCCAGCTCCCTCCTGGTGGTTTCAAGGAGCTCTCTCCTCGATTCCAAATCACTGCGGCTCCCACACATGGGAGGCTACCCATGGCACACACATGGTGAGAATGCATGCGTTAGGGGACCCATTCGAGATCATTTTAACATTTTTCTGGATCAAAAATGTCATGAGCTGAAAGATTGTCAGGTGACATCCAAGGCACAGGTATTTCGGTGTACGTTGTATAATTGGGGCGAGCCTGAGCGAGCCCCACACTAGCGAGACTGCATTGCGCACGCGTGTGTGTATCTATGCGCATATATATATATGCTTGCTTGGCCAATTGGACCGACCACTTACCGGAAATTTTAAATGAGCGCATTCAAATATTTCACGAAGATCGATATCGCGATATCGTAAAGCATGTGAAGACCAGTGGAGGGCTACTGTCAGAGTGCAGCGTCATGGACCCGGAGCGAAGACGACTGAAGTTGAAGCACGCGTGGCACTGGTTTGTGCTTCTACCGACGACGGCAGGCCACTCACAGGCGGTGCAAATTTAATATGGACGGTTGTTGACTACTCAGAAACCAGTAGTTTAGTCGGTGTAAAGCTTATTCCATGCATGTGTAGCCACGTTAGCAGCCCTGGCAGGTCGGTTTCAGGTCAGGGCCATGCATATTAAAACGGCACTCATAAACGCCATGAAATCCAGCTCATGATTTCAGTATAAAGCTTGGTCCATGCATGTGTAGCCCAGGATGGAGAAATTGCTGCAACTTGTTGGCATATGCGTCATCAGGTTTGGCTTATTACGCTCATGTAACAGTAGACAGTGACAAATCCTGCTGTGTGCCATGAAAAGTTAATACGACATTTAAAGCAAATCAAAAACCATTTTAAAGCCCCCTGTGAATGGTAAATGGATGTGCATGAAGGAGGATAATTGACTTGATGTATTACATCACTCATCAGTGGCATAATATCCTGTATCAGCTTGCTCAGGCTCGCCCCCACAATGTTCTACATTTTCTAGTTTATGTGAATTCAAGCTCAAATTTCAAGTATTAACCCTTTAACTCTTTAACAACCGTAGGCTATTTACTGGAAGTGTTTATTAGGCTATGGATACCTTTCATGGTCACTTCTGCTTGGAGCTAGCACTGGAAACTTGAGTCAAAGCTTTATTGACACATTCTCTGTGGGTTCATGACCTTGGACACACCCACTCATTAGCGAGCGTTCAATAGTCAGGGCCCTTCGACCAGAGAATGCTCCTCCGGACTAAAAGCTGCCTAAAATGCCAGAAATGGAATCCCTACAAGGTGAAATGAGGGTTTTCTACGCCCGTTTGTGCAAGAAAGCAGCCTACCCGGCATTGACCAAGGCTTTTCTACAGGCAGCTGCAACCACCGCCATGCACTGTCAGCCAGAGCGGTGCACCCACCCACCTCCCCCTGTCCCATCTTCAAAACGGATTGCGCCAACTGATAACATGCGACCAAAATCTGACAACGCCAAAAGGCGTCATCGGTTGTTAAAGGGTTAACTACCAATGACGACATCGAAATTCAGCCGCACGTTGTCAGTTGGTGCAATGCGTTTTGAAGATAGGTTCTGCGCTAGCAGAAAGGGTGGAACGAGGAGAGGTGGGTGGGTGTTACCCGGAGGGTGACAGTGCATGGCGGCTGTTGCAGCTGGCTGTAGAAAAGCCCTGGTCAATGCCAGGTGGGCCATTGTTCTGCTTTCTTGCACAAACGGGCCTAGAAAACACTCCTCTTGCCTTGTAGGGGCTCCATTTCTGACATTTTAGGCAGCTTTCAGTCCAGAGGAGCGCTCTCTGGTCAGAGGGCCCTGACTATTGAATGCTCACTAATGAGTGGGTGTGGTCAAGGTCATGAACTTGTAAAGGACATGTTGAAGAAGCTGTGGCTCACGTTTGCAGGGCTAACTCACAGCAAAAGTGGAAATACAGGGGATAATACAGATCAATGAAGGTGTGACTAGTCTAAACAAGACCTCTAGAAAATAAAATTCAGTAGTTAAAGGGCAAACAGTTCTAGCCAATTTGTCTGACAAGTCTTATCAATAATGGTACTATCCCTCATGTGCGACTGAACTCACTTTTTGTTACCCTCACTGTCATTCTGAGTGCTCATCTCCCTCTTTGTCTTTCTGTTGCAGCTTTAACCAGCTTTGTCTGCCAGACTATGACACCTGTGAACAGTTTCAGTCAGCTCTGATGTTGGCCATTAATGAAGGTGCAGAAGGATTTGGCTTCTTGTGACAAAGAACAGAAACTAGCACCTGCTCTTCCTCAGTTTTGTTCATTCATAGGGTGGCTTCTAAAGCAGTCTATATTTCAACTGCCTCTAATTGCTTTCTACGTGTGTTGTTATTTCTGTTATTTGTAAATTTTAAAAGAAAGTAGCAAAACTGTGAAATGCATACTTACATGATAGCTAGGTACTTTGTAGCTCAGCTTGATAGTAATCTGTATAGTATATCAGACACAAACACCTCCAAAGAACACGAGAAAAATCAGTGATCTTGTTTTCACTGATGGACACATTCCTGCCACCCTCTCACACACACACACACATTCCTGCCACCCTCTCACACACACACACACATTCCTGCCACCCTCTCTCACACACACACACATTCCTGCCACCCTCACACACACACACATTCCTGCCACCCTCACACACACACACACATTCCTGCCACCCTCACACACACACACACACACATTCCTGCCACCCTCTCACACACACACACGCGCGCGCATTTCTGGTAAAGCCAGGGGTCTCAATACTTTCACGTCGTTTGATGTCCCCCTGTCACATGACTACCACGTGAACCTTACTAGCTGACGATGTATATTAAAACGAGAAATCAACGAACGAGATACAAGAGCAAAAAGTGGACTTAGGTGAGATATTAATATATTTACATATGTAGCCTAAGTTAAATTTATGTAAAAATGTTGCACTGGAATCTCAGGGGGTGTAGTAACAAGTTGTCCAGACTCCTTGTCAACTATGCAATCATAGTGACAGTTTCTTGTGTAGGCAAGCTCAAAATGATGGGGAATGACTGCAGAATAAACTGGATCGTCTTCTACAATAGGAGGAAGGCGAAACTGGTCAGCTGGTGCCCTGGGATGATGTACTTCCCAGTGGTATGTTTCACCATCCTGAGATTGTACACATTCATAAACTGGGACTTGAAATAAGCATGTTACTGCTTGAATTTCTACTTGTGTTCCCCAAGTGAAGGGACGACACATTTTTGAAACATGAGCTTTTAGTGTAGGCTCATTGTTGCTCATGAGAAGTGGTTCGAAGTAGTGACGATTGAAATTTTCAAATCATATGAGTGTTCGAACTGCATCGTGCTCCTCCTCATTCCCCAGGAGATGATGTGAGAAACATCGAAACATGCAGTTACCATCTCCTTTCACTGGGTGAAGCTTGCGGCCCGACTGATGGAGAAAGTCAGGAAGAGTTACTGAAGACACTGAAGTAGTAGAAGAGGTGTCATCCTTTGTGATACACCCTGAAAGAAAGGAAGGAGGAAGCAAGTGTAAGGTGATGATGTAGCATTGTAAAATTAACGCTCTTCCTACCTTGTGCCTTTCTTTTCAGGCTTGGGGGCGACAGTAAGTCTGCTTTCATTTCAAGGCAACATTGTTTTACACAGCATTGCTTTTTCTTTCCAGGACCACCGTACTTTGGCTTATCCACACAGAACTTGCATGCTCCACAGTCCTCACGAAGACAGGCTGAACAACTGTAGCAACGTTTTCTCTTCGAACCTAAATTGGGTCAATAATACAGCAAAATAGGTATGTAGTTATCAGATAATTCATGCATGTTGATGCACACCTGGTTTGATGCTGCTTGCAGGAGATGAGATGTTTATGGCAGCAGTATGTGCTTTCTTGTACTTTTTCAATGTCTGCAGTGCAGCCTGTAAAAAGAATTATCTGCTATCAAGAGTGCCTAAGAAATGGGACATATTGTACTTATGATACCATGTACATGTACCTTACCTTTCTGAGAGCTTGTGCTTTTTTGCCTACACGATTTCTGTAAGCAGCATCAGCTCGCTTTCGTCCACGCTTGAAAGTGGATTGTAACTGTGAGGCTTTTGCTACAGCTAGCTTTTTCTGTTGAGAAGCCCGAAGTGTTTTGCGTAACTCTGGACGAAGCAGCAGTCCTTCTTTATGGGGAAGCCTGGATTGAAACTCAGTCATCAGAAGATGAAGCTTGTTATTAACCTCCATTAAGAGGCCTTGTTGCTCATCTGTGCAGTTGTAGGTTAATGAAGAGAATGCTTTGAGAGTTATTCTCACTTCCTGTACCAGTTGTTCTGTGGAGTGGCACTTCTGCTGTCAAAGCAATGCAAACATTATGAATAATTATGTCTTGATTAAATCAACTATACAATCACTTACCTTTGTAGGGATTTCATCCATTTTGCCGCAAGTTTCAGACTGCAGACTCTCAACTAGATCAGGAGAATAGGACACAGTTGGAGATGGAGGGGTTGATGGATTTTCTGGTGAGTAGAGTTGTTCTTTATTCTTGATGTATTCAGATATAGCCTGGTCATCTAGATTCAAATATGGTGATTGTTGGTAGCTTTGGGGTAACGCTTCCCAGCCCCACTGTGGAAAAAGGCGAAACACTCCAAAGAAATTCTTACAAGGAATGTGATATTTCACCCAATCTTTGCATGTACATGACGGCTCACCAGCAAGTACATGTAATCCAAAATCAACCACATGGGTTTTCTTGTTACCCTGTGCTTCAAACTTGCCACTGCCACTGGTTTTCACCATGGAGCTGGTGAACTTGTTGCCCGAAGCCTGTCTGTGCAGACAATGTAGTATTGTAGGCTTTGGACGACCTTGAAGGTATGAGGGGACAACTGCAGGGTTGTACGATCTATACAGATCAGACTGCTTGAAATTCTTGTAGATGTACTTGTAGTGAAGGGCTGGAAGGAATTCCTCTGTGATATTGCTGATGATGTGTGACAGGGTCATGTGCTTCTGCCTTGGCAGATATTGGTATTTGAGGAGCCTGTTCAAAGCCTCAGCACCATTGTTGGTTTCTACTGCTGCGTGATAGACACTGTCTCGAAATGCCCTTGCCCACCTCTGCAATCACAGTATACACACAGACATCAAACACTGACCTGGGCTAGAAACCATAGTCATAAGCTAATTAGCTTTACTTCATGGGCTTCTTGAATTTGTGGCATGTTGAGTGGGTGGGCATATTGCAGAATCTCAGGTATCATGGTACTTTTGATACAGTTACTCTGGTGCATTGTGTAAACTAGCACTGTGCAGCTTTATAGTGCATGAACAGGACTCCAAAAATGCCCTACGTTAACTCACAAGCATGCCACTAAGATCTTGCTTAGCCTGTGTAGCCTTGACTTTTGTTACATCACAAGGGCACTGCCCTCATGCTCCTACAATAAGTACATGCACAAACCAGCATATTTATTCCCCTGAACTACAGCTAATTAAGCAACCTACCTCAGACGTGTTGAGCCAGGTATTGCTAAGCCATGCACGCACATGTTCATTCTTCTTCCACAGGTTTGAGCTCTTGAGGGCATCCGTGGCTTGCTTGAAGTGGTAGTCCTGTGGTTCCTTTGCAGGTGCCCACACACAGGCACGAAGCTGATCAAGAAGCCATTCAGCATCTTCACTACTCAAGCCGTGTTTCTTGTCACGAACCCACCTTTCCCAGGCCTGCTCTCGATGAAAATCACAGAGGTAAACAGTACTACCTGGGAAAGATGCCTCCAAAGCTCCAATTTCTGCCTCAGAATAGTCGGTCATGAAAAACTTTGGATGCCAGTCGGGATTCCATGTTTTGAGAATTTGAAGTGCTTCTTTAATGTAATCACATGATTCAGACTGCACAATAAATTCAGCCACTACACAGTATCCTGTGTTTGTACGAACACTTATGAAAAACAGCGGCAAATCATACTGTGTCGTTTTGTAAGTGGCATCCATCAGAGATATTATGTTTCCGTATTTCAGCATCAACTGTTGTTCCCATGGCTCTTGGTGTACCCAGAGCAGACTTTCTTGAGAGTCATCACATGAGTCTACATTTGAGTCAGATGGACTCTCCATGGTTGAATTTGCTTCCTTGTAGGGGCGAAAGAAGTAGTGAGAACTGGGTGAAAGTTCAGACCACTGTGCTATCTTTTTGACGGCATTCTCCTGGTCAATGACAGATAGTTGCATTGCCCTTTTGGCTTTACTCACATGGTTTCGGATATCATCAAGTGTGGGGTAGTAGGCCCTGTCAGTGGGGTTAGGAAGGTTGCCAGTGCACATGTAATGGTGTACATGATGTTTAAGCAGGTGCTGTATCTCTACAGGGTCAGTTCTGCCTGCATGCACTAGCTCTTGAACTTTAGCTACAAGCTCTGGGTGCACTCTCTGTGAAAGCCCCATTATCCCCTTTGTAGGATGGCATTTGTGATGGGCTTCCTCTGTGGGCAGGTTTATATAATATTTGTGAGTAACCTGCACATCTTCTTTCTGTTTTAAAGCCTGTTTCAAGGACTTCAGGCTCTCTTCCCTGATTTTGCGAGCTTGTTTTTGAGATAGGTTGGGGGACATGTGGGAATGGACACTGTATTCTGGGTAAAGGTCAAATTGGATTATCTCAATGTGTGCTGGACAGCCCTTTTTTCTTGTTCCTTGCAGGTAAACTCTATTGCTGGTATTGGATTTGGGCTTCTTGTAGTGGACACCATACTGGCAGTCCAGTAGCCGCTTTTCTCCAAGTGTGAATGGGATATCTCCAAAGTGTATCACATGATCACCAATACTATGCCTCCAGTACAGCCTCCTAGATTCCTACAGAAACATATATATTATCCTTACCCAATTACTTTGGACTGTTATGTATTAATATGGCAATATTCAATATAGATTCCAGGTGACTGGTCTACTTACTTGATGAGAAGTCACTGTGTGATCACTGTCTGTTTGATCACTCTCTGGCTGATCATCACTAGTCTCAGTTGAACACTCATCTGTAGTTAGCTTCTTCTTGGTTGGAGTCTTCTTAGTCACTCTACGGCTACTGCGTGTCCCAAAGGTTGAGACTGTGTCTCTCTTGTGAAGCTCGAGAACTTCATCTAGCTGACTTTCATCTACAATGCCTGCATAGTACAGCCCATATCGAGTTAATCTTTCAGCCCAAACCGCCATATCGCAGCATCATGCATGATCTTGTACTTCCCGCGTCAGTACAATTGCGCATGCGCCCAAATTACCCTTTGAACCCTGCCCCACCCACATGTCACGTGAGGGGGCATGAAACGACGTGAAAGTATTGAGACCCGTAAAGCCAGACGTGTGCGCGCACACACACACACACAATCTACGAGGGGTGTGGCTCCGTGTGCAGCGCGATCGATTTGATCATGATTTCATTGGGCATGCGTAGTAAATACCTGGCGTAGTACTACATGCCGGTGTCATAAAATTTTGGGGACCCCCATGAAAATGGGGACCCGGGGTTCCCATTTTCCCGGGAGAATGGGGACCCCTTTGAGAAAATGGGGACCCCTACTGTCTGACTTCCGCGCGCGAGTGTCCCGTAAAGCCTCATCTCGACCTGTCTCATCACTCATCGATACCTGTCTACGAAAGTGAATAAAATGGAACAATCCAGTAGCTGTCTTTCAGTCCAAATTCAGAATGGAAAACGACGCTCAGTTAGAACAAGGACGGTTCACCTTCAACGACATACATCGCTATCTTCGCGACCCTTCGAAAACGAGCCAAGTTTTTCTGTACAAGGGGTGCCGATCTCATTTATGTCGGTGGATCATCAAGTAAGTTTCTGTCTTCGACCTATGTTTATGTTAGTGCTTTTGTCGGTACTTTTCTCTCACTAAGACCATTTTACACCATAGAGAGAGATGCGCAGGTCAGTGAGAGGCTAGCTGTGGAAGATCTCCACCAGCGGAAACGTATCATCGCCAACGTACATGACTCCAGCCACCTTGGTGTCAACAGGACACTGGACATGATAACAGCAAAGTATTACTGGCCTGGGCTCACCCAAGATGTCAAGGAATATGTAAGTGGCCTAGTTAACGTCGTGTGCATACGCTGTAATACAAGTACAATTTACAGATGTTGCTGTGCTTTGATTAAACCTTTCATGTCTGGACATATTCAAAATTGTTTAGGTCCGTTCCTGTGAAAAGTGCCAAAAGAACAACCACAAGCTGCAGAAAGCCTCTGGGGTTCTCCATCCAATTCCAGTACCACCCAAGGTCTGGAGCCAAGTAGGAATGGATCTGATTGGACCAATGCCTGAGACTCCTCGAGGAAACAAGTACATTGTCACTCTGACCGATTATTTCTCGAAATGGGCTGAGGCTGCACCCCTGCCAGACAAAACTGCTCTTGGCATAGCCAAGTTCATATTCTCAGTAAGTTTCCTAACAACATTAGGACAGTACATGGCATGATAAATTAATCATGAACTTACTCAGCTACTCTACACATGTTTAGGTCATGTGCAGAATGGGTTGTCCAGAGACCCTAATTACTGATCAGGGTCGTGAGTTCGTGAATGGCCTCTCTACAGCACTGTATGCAATCACCAACACTGAACATCGGATCACCAGTGCTTACCACCCACAGGTATGCTACTGCTGGTTGTATATTTAGTGGATCAGCATGAATAGTGATTCTAGTTCTTGTGTGTACTCCTCTTGGACTCACTTGTTTTTAATACTACAAGCATGATTTAATCTGGTATGTATGTGTACTCTTCTTACAGACCAACGGACTCACCGAGCGTTTCAATCAGACCATTTCGAGGTGTCTAGCAAAGCTCGTAGATGACTCCCAGACAGACTGGGATGAGAAGATTGATGTAGTCCTCATGGGCTACAGGGCATCACGACAAGCATCTACCAAGCATTCACCATACTTTCTCCTTTTTCAACAACAAATGCGTCTGCCAATTGACAGTGAGGTGTTGCCATCCTCATGTGATCAGGAGAGTGATGATGAAGATCTTGACCAAGAGACCCGAACTGAGAAGTGAGAAGTGGTCCGCCGTCGAGTAAGTACTGAATTCGCATAGACCGTCACAATGGGTGCCGTCAATCTGAACTTCTGTGGAAAGCTCACCCGTGTGCTTTTCATTATACTCAACTTTTTGTTTCTGGTAAGCCAGACGTGTGCGCAGCATGTATGCATGTTCCATACTCGATGTTGTAGAGTCCGGACGAAATAGACAAATAGTGTGTGTGTATTTGAAGTATTGGGGTGTTGTTATAAGGAATTTAGTGTTACATCATACACTGCAACCACAAACGCTTCTTACATTGACAGTCAAACAAAAACTTTAACTGTTGAAGTCCATCTAACAGACAAACTTGCATGGCCAAGCGAAACTAGCAGCCATCTTGCTTGCAAAATGCTGCAACAACGTGTAGTCACGTGCAACCCTGTGACTTTTCAAGTGCTTCAAGGAAATTTATAGGTCGGTTGGTAATTTGAAGTGGCCTTACTATCAATCTTTCCACTTGGGTTGTAACCAAGATTAACACACAATAGTTCATACCATGATTGCTAACCCTGCTTACAAATATCACATGCACTTGACTGAATAGCCCAGTTTGTCCACCTAATAACTGCCAGTCAGCGGCAAATGGCTATTGGGAAAGAGTCACTTGTGCAGCAGGAATTGAACGGGTGGTGGGTAATCCATTCCTGTTGTCTGGTTTATTGCTACTACTTGCAGGGGTGTATCTAGAATTTTTGTTATACTGAGGCAAGGAGGGTATGTGAAGCATTGCAAATCTAGGGGGGGGCTGGGGACGGGGAAATTTTGAAATCTGCTTCTGAGACTGCTCTGTGACTTTTGACACTACCTCTCCCAATTCCCCTAAATTATGGTTTCATGTATATAAATTATGGATTTTGACCCTGTCTTAAAAAATCTAGAGTGCAGGTTGATTTATTACATGCATGACCTATGACATTGTTGCAGAGACAGTGGTCCAATCCTACGGTGTCTAGTTCCATCAAAGCGTTGTAATACATTCAATCGATCAACTTGCACATCCCGATGTGTGTACAGAAGCAGAATGGATAACATTACTAGCCAGCAGAAGGCACCCAGCACACAGCAAAGCCACCGCCCATCTCTGGCCACGGCCGAGTGGGGCCAACACAAAACCAGCAGTATCTGAAATTAGTTTGTAGTTACACGGTTTACCTCCACTTTCTGAGTTTCTAACTGGTCTATGCAGATCCTCTAACCAAACACTTTCCACTAGATCAATGAGCTCATTTTTTTTTATGAAAGATAGAGTCGTGGTTACAGAAAACCCATTTGGTATGTCTGCTGAGAAAAGTGTAGGAACTTGAATAACACTAGCAGAATGCGTTGCATTGTGGGGCGAGCCTGAGCAAGCAGTGGCATGAAGGAGAGAAGGGCAACAATCTGGTTGGTTATTCCTTTTGCACTTATGTAACCGGGGTAGGTGGAGCATGTACACGCCTTGCTCTATCTTTTGTTCTGGGCATACTCAGTCTGTGTTCTTTTTGCTCTGGTGTTTCAGCAGCGCAGCCATGTTCTCAACGTAAACCTAAGGGGTAAGTGATATGGAAACATCGTGTTCTTGAAATGAAGCTTCGGGGGTCGTCAATATGACACAATTGTGTTCTCGAAGTGACCCACGAAGGACCCCACAAACAATGGAGGAGAATGACTGCCGATAAATAGCTACATGTGCATTTTCAAATTTTCACAACACGACTAGCTATTGTTATTCAACAAATACAGACGTATGAACACATACATATATACATACATACAGACACCGCTCGCGTTCAACACGTTAATGTGGGGCTTGCTCAGGCTCGCCCCAATTAACTAGTAGTTGTTTAACTTACCAGCACCAATTCTTATACCCAGATTCAGCCATAATCGTAGACCATTGGAAGACTGCATTTGCTATTAGAACAATTATCTGATGCTGTTGTTTCCTGCTGTAATCCTCATTGCTATGAGCATCATAGTGCACTAGATCAGTTCTGTGACCATCTCTCAACCTGCCTCTATGAATCAGCCTCCTCTTGTATTCCCACCATTTCCCGTTCACCTCGTAATACCCACCTTGCAGGCTGGAATGATACTGCTAAGCTCTTAAAAACTCATGCAGATTTCTGGTACAGGATCTGGTCTGAAGCTGGTTGTCCGCAAGCTGGTGTTATTACCCAGATAAAGAAAGCTGCAAAGAGTAGATTTAAATATGAGGTGCGCAGGCTTAAGAGACGGCAGTTACATATTAGGAGGAAAAAGATGGCCGAAGCGTTTGCATCATGTAATGCGCGGAACTTCTGGAGTGAGGTTAAGAAGGTAAACAAATCATCTAAAGGACAGTCATCTATCTCTTCAATTGATGGTGTGTCTGGCGACTTACCTATCTCTAACCTCTGGGCTTCTAAATTATGTGGCCTCTATAACTCTCAAGATGTTACTGAACGGGATAACCTACAGGCTAATGTTATGAGTAATATCTTGTCTAATGATCTAGCAGACCTAGGTGTTTCTCCTGATTTAGTACTTGAGTGCATTGGTCGTTTGAAGCCAGGCAAATCTGATGGTACCTCCCTAAGCTCTGACTGTTTTATTTCTGCTGCTCCTGTTATTACTGATTCTCTTGCCCAACTTTTCACAGCAATTCTCCGACATGGTTATGTTCCAGCTTCACTTTGGGACTGCCTTATAGTTCCCATACCTAAGGGTCATAAAGATCCCTCTGTTAGTGATAACTATCGTTCTATCGCACTTGCACCATCTCTTAGCAAGATTTTGGAGTGGGTCATTCTTTCCCAGTTCTCAGAATTTTTTCTTACTAGTGACTTGCAGTTCGGTTTTAAGAAGGGTATGTCTACTTCACTGTGCACTGGCTTTGTCAAATGTGTTGTTGCACAGTACTTGACCAATGACTCACCTGTTTATGGCTGCTTCCTTGACCTGAGCAAAGCATTTGATCTTGTCGATCACAATCTACTCTTCAGACGACTTTTGGACAGGAGCCTTCCCCTCCCTATTGTTCGTCTGCTAATGACTTGGTATCGTGACCAAAATATGAGGGTTCGATGGAATCGTACTTTCTCTGACTCTTTCTCTGTCAGCAATGGTGTGCGTCAAGGTGGTGTTCTCTCTCCAATTTTGTTCACTGTTTATGTAGATGAACTCTTGCTCCAGCTAAAGCAGCTTGGTGTCGGATGCCACTGGAAGCATCACTTTGTGGGTGCTGTCTGCTATGCTGATGATCTGTCTCTTCTTGCCCCTTCTCAAGCTGCTCTCAGATTGATGCTGCGTCTCTGTGAACAGTTTGCTGATTCTCATGGTTTGAGATTTAATGCATCTAAAACCCAGCTTATTCGCTTTGGGCGTTGTCCATCTGTTAAATGTTCCAGTAGATTCTCATTCTGTAGTACCTCACTTCCTTTTCTGAACTCTGTAGCCCATCTGGGTCATATCTTACGATATGATCTGGATGACTACGATGACATTCTTCGGGCTACTAGGGATCTTGTCCGCAGGTCTAACTGCATATTACAAACATTCGCTGGAGTTGATTCATTTGTAATGACCAAGCTGGTCCAGGCATTTTGTCTGTCCTTATATGGATCCTCCCTGTGGAAACTGTCTTGCAAGAGCATTAGTGTTATAGAAGTTTCCCTCAATAAAGTGCTTAGAAGGGTATGGCATCTACCACGTAACTCCCACACAGCTATTGTGCACTGCACTGCCAGGCTTTACAGTATCTTCAATGTAGTTTATTCTATGTCAAGAGAGCTACTGCATAGTGCCCTTTGCTGCTCCTCCTCATCAGTAGTTCAGTCTGTCTTCCTGGATTCCTCCTATCTTTGTTACACTTCTGTTGGTTTCAATGCCATTTATGGAGATCGTCTTTTTAAGAGATACTACCCACAAGACTTTCAGTGTGCTGAAGTGATTAGGAGCTACAGAGCACAATTTGGATACTCTCAACCTTCATGTTAACTCCGTTGCCATCCCAGTTGTTGCGTCTACCACCTTCCTTGGTGTTACGGTGACGAGTGACCTCAAGTGGAATGCCCACATCTCCAGCACCTGTGCCAAGGCCAGACATCAATTGGGGTTCTTGTACCGCTTTTTCTACATGGCCGACTCTGTCTGCCTGTCTCATCTCTACCAATGCCTTGTCTTACCCACCCTGGATTACTGCAGTTCAGTGTGGGACCCTGCCGCAGAGACCCTTATTTGTCAGCTCGAGTCTGTTCAGAGGTTTGCTGCCAGACTTGTTACCAAGTGCTGGTCTTCTCCACCTGACCAACTTATTCACTCATTGAATTGGTCCACTCTACAAACCAGAAGGAAAAAACAAAAGGTGATGGTCTGCAGGTGCATCCTCTCAGGCCACTCTATCTTACCACACTCCCTTCTCACCCCTCACCCAAATCCTAATCCAAGGCGCCATCACTCCTACCCTCTCGTCACTCCTTTTGCCAGAACTTCCTTATATCAATCATCTTTTTTTATCAGCTGTACTCACCTATGGAATTGTTTACCTGACAGTATTGTCTGTGCTCTCACAACCTCCTCATTTAAGCGCAAGCTTAAATTAGCCTCACTTTCTTTTTAAATTCTCCCTTGTTGCTGGTCACTTGGTCTGTAATTATTTGTTTTGTCCTGTCTAGTCCCTTGCTGGTCACTTGGTCTGTAATTATTTGTTTTGTCCTGTCTAGTCCCTTGCTGGTCACTTGGTCTGTAATTATTTGTTTTGTCCTGTCTAGTCCCTTGCTGGTCACTTGGTCTGTAATTATTTGTTTTGTCCTGTCTAGTCCCTACTTGTCTTGTTTTGTATTCTTGGGCTAGCTCTTCCGATAGCATTAGGTTGCTAACTGCTCTGCCCTTTGCATACATTGCATAAATCATTAAAAAAAAAAAAAATTAACACTGTTTCTAGTGCCTAGTTATTCAGTTATTTAGTTATTTAATCTTGTTGTCTTATTACTACCGTGCATCTTGTACACCTCTTGTTGGTGTGTAACCCATAATAATAATAATAATAATAATAAGATCTTAGTCTAAACCACCATTTGTAAAGGCAAGTGTTATCCAAACAGGAACCCATCCCATGTCCCCATGAAGGGCAGCAATGGGGAAGTTCTTCCCAACTTCTAGAAAATATTGCATAGTTGTCCTTGTATGGATTCTACAGGACTGTGTTTTTCATAACCCCGTACACAACAACTATAGTCTATTACAGGCATGACTAGTGTTGAGTATAGGTATATATCACTGCAAAAACTGAAAGGTTGATTTAACCTAAGATGGGTCATCTGAGTTGCGGGACCTTGGTCCATACCACCTCTCACTTTAGCACAGTGTAGAGTTACAGCTTTTGTGTACTCAAAGTTCCAATATGAATTCATGTAACAATACATGAATGTTGCCCAGAGGTAACCCATAGCACATGAATATTTCCAGAGTTCACCCACTAATACATGAATATAGGTAGAGTTCCACCCCTTTTTGAACATACAATTACATTTCATTTGCAACCAAAATCGTGTTTTGCTGGAATCCTTGACCTGGCAAAAGGAGGTGAGTTACCACCTGGATGAACCTAGACTGCAGCTGAGATGACTTTTTTTGGGGTTAAATCAACCTCCAATTTTTTTAGTGATATAGAGTGCATTTGTGCTGAGAATCCACCATTTTCCCTTGACTTAGCTATAAGACTTCCTAATGACCACCTAGCTGCTAATGCCACCTTCTCTACTGATTTTTTATGATCAAGATGCTCATTTATCCAATAAACCAGGTCATATATACTCACTGCAGTAATCCAAGACTTGGTCATTATAATAAAAAAGTGGTACAAATGCTGTTTATGTCTTTTATGCCTGAAATTATTTTTGTCTTTTCAGCATTAATGGTAGCTATGTCATTCTCACAGCACCATGCAGTAGTTTTGTTGATTAGTTTTTGTAGGTTCCTTGGATCTGAAGCCAGAAGTACAATATCGTCTGCGTAGGCCAGAGCAGGTACTGAAAAATCATCACATCTAACTCCAAGTTCACAAGCTTCATAGTCCTTAAGTAAGTCATTTACAAATAAACTAAACAACGTTGGGGATAGTAAGCAACCTTGTTTCACTCCAGAATTTACATTAAACCAGGTGGTATATTCCTTATGAACTTCCACTGAGCATTCAAAATCTTGGTACATGCTTATAAAACTGTCTAGAAATGGTCCTCTTATTCCGTATAATGAAAGTTTTCTCCACAACAGATCCCTATTTATAGAGTCAAAGGCGTCCACAAAACAAGCGTGTCATTGCCTTTCAGTTTATGATGTAAGTACAATGTTGTGAAGAGTAAGAATGTGGTCTAAAGCTGTTTTGAAGATCTGAAATAACCTCATGCGTCTCTAGTTGGAACATTAGGCATCTATTTAGAATGGAGGTGTAAAGCTTTAATATAGCACTTTGTAAACTGATCCCTCTGTAGTTGCCTGGGATGTGTTAATTATTGTGTTTATTACTCATGCCTGATTTAGGTATTGGGAAAATAACAGCTTTCCTCCAACTGGTGTTGTATTCTTCTGTTTTCCTTTTCTCTTCATTGCTGATTTCTTCTTTCTCTTGGGTGAGGTGGGTTTGTCTTTGATACTGCACAGATCATAGCACATGATTCCATAATGCTAATTCTTGCCTCGTGTTTTTCAATTTGTTGTTGTAGCACTTTCTTTTCATTTGTCCTTTGGGCTCTTTCATCTCTTAGCTCTTGCTGAAGGCTGCATACTGTGTTCTCAAGAGAGGCTATTCTTGCTAGAATTTCAGACCAATCCTTGGCACCTTCAGCCTTTGATCTGGTGCATGAAGGGCATATCCATGGTTTGCTGCTATTGCTCAGAGTTTTGTTTGTGTCATCACTGATGTGGAAACAGCGGGCATGAGCACATTGTTAGTGTTCTCCTTCACAAAACAAAGCAGGTTCTCCTTCATGTAACTCAGAGTGGTCAATTGTGTCACACCCGCAAGCAAAACAGCATTCATTTTCCTCATTAGGCAACGAAGCTTCTTCATCACTGTAGGAGCAATCTTCATAAAGTGCAGTTGGATGGAGATCTATACATCAGTGTCTATGAGTGAAACCATCTCTGCTTTCTTACAGAAATCAGCACACATATACAGTTAGCTACAATGTGTATAAGTGACACAAATATAAAAGTCAGTGAACTAAAAATTGTTGTAAACTACGTAACATTAAGAGGGCTTTTTACAGTGTCTGAAACACATACACACCTGGCGTACACTTACAGTGAGGACAAACAATATACAGAACACTATGCACACAATATAAGCAGGGAGACATAGACAACTAACTAATCACGATTAGTAGCCTCGCGCTAAGGCGCTCGGCAATTATACTCACTAAGTTCAATGAACCCTGAAACTGGAGTAACCACTCTGTGAGGATACTTTAACCGAGTAGTTTTAACAACAGTGTATTAAAGCCTTTGAGGCAAGGAAATTATCTCCAAAGTAGCTTGTGTGCAGGTTTACAAATATTTGGTAGGGGAGGCATTTTCTCCAGGGGGGAGTTGTTTGATCCTTAGGAACCAGTGACTGGGGAGTCATTCTATCCCGGGAGTCACTCACTCCTCTGACAATGGTAATAAAAGATTTTGCGTCTTTTATACCGCGCCTCAGTTTTGGGTGAGGTCCACATAGTAGTTACATATGCAGTGGTACAGTTACAGCCGTAGTGCTCGCAGTAGTGGAGCTAATACAGCAAAAGTAAAATAATACTACACTTCACCGACACGGTTTCTCAATGCATCATTCCAAGTTTGTGAAGTGACCATGTCTGCAGTGAGCCACCCCCAGTTTTATCTAGCTAGAAACAAATCTGTATTAATTCTAGCGAAGGCAGACGTGCGCAGGGTCTGGCTTCGTCAGTTTAGTTGAGTGGTATCTTTTTAATCAGCTCTGTAGTGTTGTTTTAGTTACTGGTTCATATTTTAGTTTTATTTTGGGTTTAGTTATTATGTATTTTAAGAAACTAGTTTAGCTTTATAGTTATTTGTGTTTTAAGAAACTAGTTTTAGTTATAGTTACAGTTGAATTAAGGTGTCAGGTTTAGGCTCATTTCGCCTGCTCTCATTTTGCCTACTCAAAGCCAATTTGTGTCAGTTCACCTACTCAACAAATAAGTACAGAATATGGTAGCTATACACCCACTGACATTTTGGGATTTGATTACAAATCTTAGAATACCAAAGAGAAGAATAATCATCACAAATAGAACATTATGGTGTGCAAAAAGTATGTAGTAGTCGAATGACTACACTGCATGGAGGATGAAATATTTCACTCGCCTTCAACCTGACAAGGCTTGCAGGCAGTTCATGCCAGTGGAGAGAAGACAGAAGAACTGCACTCAGACATCTCCTGTAGTGTGGTACTGTATCTGTATAATTAGACTTTTCGGAGTATTTTCTGCAATTATTTGTTGAGTAAGCAAAATGACACAAATTGGTCTTTAGTAGGTGAAATGAGATGATCTTGGTGTCAGTTTTATAGTTCCTGACCCAAGGAATCAGTTCTTTAGGATCACTCATTTTAGCATCAATTCCTTTTTAGTTTTAGTTACTTGGAGGTAAGTTTCAGTTAACTAGTGGTCATGATTATAGCAGAATGTGCTGTCAGCCATTGTGATTCTAATGTTTGGAGGGATGCTTGTTGAAGGCCAAACTTAGGCTATACCTAGCCTACGATATCCATAGGCTTACTGAAGGCTAGGTTACAATAACCATATACCACAATTTTTCACCGGTTAGCTTAATGGGTGAAGAAGGGCTAGCTATGACAGTGCTCAGCGAGGCCTTTACTCCTCCCAGGTCACATCTATAGCTAGTGTGCTTTGGAATTTGCAGGCACCAGACGGAAGTAGTTGTGGAGTGGGATGGGTGGGAGAGACCAACTCCTGCTGCTAATGGCACCAAAAACTTACTGAGTCATTCTGTAGCTACTGTGCATGAACAATCAACGAACCACATCTCCCTTATAAAACAGGCCTAGATATTATGCAAAGTCACCCACTGCGCAGGACGCGTTTCGGCCAATACCAGGCCTCATCAGCTGCGCTGGGGTGACCGGGAGATGGGGACTGCTATCTCATGCACAGAATGCAGTCAGGTGGCTGGCCTTATTCAAAAGTCGGTAGAGACTCCTCGAAAGCACCGTCTCTTCGTGCAGCTGTTCCTCGTGCAGCTGTCTTTCGTTCGAAGATCTTACGTAGCGATTGATCGTCACGTGTTATCGACGCGTGCGTGCGCGCGCGCGCGCGCGCATACAGATCTAGAGGCACTGGAGGTACCGGAAGTATTGTTAATAAGGCACAAGGCAAACAGTGTAAGGCAAACAGTGCGTGTTTAAAGGCTGTGTGTGCATAAATGTGCCAAGCCAAGTAAACTGCATGTTCAGGCTGCGTTAAACAGTAGCTATGGCAATGCATTCAGTAATAATGTTTTTCAGGCACCTCCCGTACTTCTGTAAAGTCCTGGGGTAGCGATGCACAAAGGTCTTGTAGGTGCTACAGAGTTTTTGGTATACGTATCCCTGTCTAAGTAATCTGGTTGTGAGTAGTTTAGATCTGTAAACAAAATCTTGGTAATTACAACAGCATGTGCAGATGGTAACCCCTCCCAAGTTTAACAATACCAATATTTTAGTTGTAGTTATAGTCACTTTTCAACATTTTAGTTTCAGTAAAATTACTAAAACCCTATATAGTTTTAGTTAACTAAAACAGCACTACAGCTATGGCAGCTGGTACCAGTATCACAAAGACATGGTTTGATCTATCAGGTTTTCAATGTTTGCTTGCTGGAAGATAATAGTAGGTGTTCTCCTGCGCTCCTTCCTTGTGTGGCTGTGGCTGTGGTGGTACTTGCCAGAGGATGAGGTGGGCGTGTGGCTGAATAACAATGATCTGGAACACCTCATACAGGACTTCCAGGCCAAGGGTGAGGAACTGGGGGAGGGGGGGGAAGGTAGTATTAGGTAGCTGGCTGCACCCTTCTCATAAAGAGGGAAGGAGTCTACACACACCACAGAAACGTTTGTAGCACAGGATTTTAGTCTACTTACAGGGCATAAGTCAATAGATGTAGGATAATCTTTTGCAAAGACTGACCAATGCCAACAGCTGCAGGTAATTAATTGTGTTTACAAAGTTTTTTTTTTATGGAAGAAACTGCTGCATGTGTGCAAGTTACGAGACACCTTTGAACCTTTTTGTGGAATGCATGCACTGTAAAACATTCAACCTTATTTTGGTTATATCTGAGTTGCATGCCAGTAGTGTGCATTACACATCATCAGGATCCAGCCAGAGAACTGAACTGTATCTTTCTGATACCCACCTCTGCTTCATTGCCAGAGGTACAGTGGCTTGACAGTGATACTGACCAGCCACTGTACTGATAAGGCCCTTCATTTCTCCCTTCAGGGCTGACCACCTTACAGGAGTGTGCATCCATGGATGCGACCACAGACTGGGAGGGACTGAATGAGGACTCACTCCAGAAACTGAAGGGTGCAATCAAAAATCTAAAAGGCTTGAAGGTGTTGTTGCAGGCACGAGGTCTTAGTGCTGTGTTTCCTGTGGTTGTCATGGAGGGGTACAGCTCCAAGGAAGCACTGTATAGCATGAAGCACACGAAAGCAATCCAGGCATGTATACACGTGTGTGTTGTGCACTATAACATTGTGCACTGTGTGACATTGTGCACAGTAATTGAATATGTTTAATGAAACCTGCATGGTTAGTATACATGTAAAATTGGATGGTACTGGTTTCAGTTTACATACACAGCACTTTATGTAGTGCATGGAAGGGTTGAAATGAAATCCACCTACTTTACATGTACCTTTGGTATCCCATAGCCATGAACTATACTTTTGTAAACTAGTTGCTTGATTTGTGGGTTATACTCATCTCTGTATAGATATCCTTAAAGCTCTCATCCAGAGAACAAGAGGAATTTCTGGAAGCGTTGGATGAGATGAAGCTGTCAAAGCAGAGGAGGAGAACAGCAAAGAATGCAGAACAGCTGAGGAGGGGAACAGCAAGAAATACAAAACACAGATCGCAAAGAGGTGTTGCAGGTATAGGCTTGAATTTAAATAATTAGGTTGTGATCTTACGTTAGTCATGATAAATTCCTGAAATATAATTTCTTACGTAGATTTTACGTTGCATAAGAATAACAATACGTGGAAACGCGAAGGCCTGCTTTCGCAAGCTAGGTAATTAAGTGTATAGCTGGTTTTTCCTAGAATTGTGTACAGACCTCATCGAACACTGTAACCAATGAAGGCAGTACCAAATGTCCTTTCAGTAGTTTGATATAGGGTCTGGAGTCCGTACTAAGCTAACTAAGTGTATAACTGTCTTTTCATCGAATTGCGTCCAAACCTTGTCGAACTCTGCGACCTATGAAGGCTGCATCAAGCGTAGCTTAGACTTTTAGGAAGGCCACAAAGGTTGGTTTCAGTCCAGCATTTTCTTATGCTAAATTAGATTAGTGTAAACAAATTAAGACTCCGGCTTACATAGAGTTGGATTCATGATAAATTCTGTTAAATTGGATCATACATAGTATTAGAATAATTACAGTACATGTACAGACTTCATGCTTAGCAACACAGCAAAACATAATAAGTAGCTAGTTATGTCAAATGCTCTTGTGTAGTAGTGTAAGTATGCGTGCGCAGAGTGTCCTTTCTGTACTTTGATGTGATTGCAGTTATAACTCACTTCTATGCAGAAAAATGATAGCTAGCTTAGTCACCTCCTTAGTACATGACAACTTAGTCACCTCTAGTTCAGGTATGCTAAATTTACATGCCCCAGCTGAACTCCAGGTAAAAAGCTCATAGAGACACAAAGTTCCCCTATTCTTGCACCTGTGTAGTGACATATGTAAGTACTTGTACAATACGTATCCCCAGGGGAATTATTTATTGCAGGATGTCCCCCCAGACAGTCTGTCCTAGGTCAGTTTGTCCCTTTGTGATCTCTTTATGCCAGTTGTTCTGTGGAAGGTGACACTTGTTGTTCTTCTTGTCCTTGCAGAAATCATTGATCCAGTAGTGGCAGGTGTGGTGGGTATGTTGGCTTTTGTTTCGGTGGTCTCCTGGATTGCTTGCATTATCTTCAGCAGCTCTACAGAGAGGAGGGTGCAGATCTCAATACCAAGAATACTAAGAATACCAAGAGTTATCAACCCTGGGGACATATTTGCAAGAAACTATCAAAACTTTCCGTAAGATCATCCCTCTGACACCTTTCTATCATCAACTTCCTCCTTGGTCCAACTCCATTCATTATTATTCCTCTGTCTCCTCTCCTCTTGTACCATCCCAGTAAAAGAGGGGGTTCCATTGAGGTGGCAAAAGCAGTAAATAGGAGGGAAGTGGGGATCTCCCAATCCACACAAAACACAAAAGTCCATACCTTGAATAACTCAGGAAACGTTTTTTTTTCTCTGTTATGCCTTACCAGAAGTAGCTTCCAGAAAATTAACATTGTGACTATCAGTGCCTCTCTCTCACACTCGGTTGGCAGCTGTTTTTGTTTTGGCATGATAGTTTGGCAGTGCAGCCTCTGTGGTCTCATTCTCAGGGTATACACACAAAGCACATATACATACATACATATATACATACATACGTACGTACGTACATAAGTATGTATGTCATACCACCAAAGGAGTTTAAGTGGGGTGCACCAGTCCTCCTGACATCCCCTGGATCTGCCACTACCTCTCCGTTCTCTCCTCCTGCATCTCTCCTCTCTCTCCTCCCTTTCCGTACCTCCTGCACTTTCCCTCTCTCTCTTCTTCTTCTCATACAGGGCTCAGCATGGCTTCTACGAGGGTATTCGAGGCATCTTTGTGAACAGTGACCTAGACCATGGCCAGAGTTGGGTGGAGTGGAATCATGATGACTTCACAGAAGTGGGAGGGTCCAGTGTCATCACAATTCATGTACACAATTTCTTCCTAGTCAGACTAATGTGATTGTGTAGTACACAAGCAGAATAAAAGTAGAAGTCTAATCACTGGACTAGAGGATGATTTTTAATAGGGCATAGAATTGAGGGTCCAGTAATCCAGTCTAGTCAACTCAACCTAATCACCATTTCATCAAGTCTGTTTGGATTCAAAACCTACAAAGTGGGAACATGAAAACCTCAAACTTGTATGCATGTATTCACACACTGACAGTATTTACAGAAAAATGGAAAGTTACCTTCCTGCCAAAAGGGGCTGATATGTGGCTGCTGTCCTCAGCCTGCTTTTTGTTGTTGTTGTTGTTTTTCCAGCTTGTTTACATGTTTGTTTGATATAAGACTCTGCTACACAGATGTTATCAATACCAATCACAGTGTAGACTGGACTTTGACATCACTGTGACAGTTATTAAACTACACAGTGTACAGCTCATTGTACATTGTCATGTGTGTCAACAGGCATAGACTAGATATAACAAGACACCATAATCGTTTGCAGAGACTGTCTGGCACTTACCCACAAGTTTTGATGTTGACACTTGAGGATCAAAGTACAAAAGCAAACCAGAGCACTTGACTTTGACATGAGAATGACAATTACAAGGCACAGCTACCGTTATGTATATAACCTTGTTACCACATGACCCATCATAGATGTACATGTAATTGTGTGGGACTTACCCATAATCATCCTCCCTCACCTGTAGTTGGTCTGCAAGAACTCATCACCATGTGACCTGCAGATGTCCGACTGTTTCCAGTGTTTAATCGTACACCCATCCACCAACTCCACTATCCCTCATGTGGTAGAGCCCTCCCCACCCACCGGCCATAGCACAATTCGAGTCTCCTTCACGACCAGGGTCACAGGGAAATACTCCATTGATATCAAGATCAATGGAAGGAAGATCAGGGGAAGTAACATCACCAGAAACTATCTACCAGGTAAATACTGGGAGGTTATCTGTATAAAGTACTTTTCACCGAGACAGAAATGCACATGGGTGGAAGCATGACAAGAGCACATCACACACACACACACACACACACACACACACACACACACACACACACACACACACACACACACACACACACACACACACACACACACACACACACACACACACACACACACACACATACACACATACACACATACACATACACACATAGGTCCAGTGGATGCTAGCAAGACGATATTCATTGACCAGAGCCACGTGCTTGTGGTGACCAGTAGGGCATGACAATCATCCCAAAGGACAGCTTTGGCAACTTGTGTAGCATCTCACAGGAGCACCTCACTGCTGAGATAAGAAAGGTGTGCATGTACTGTATAGCATCTCCCTCACTGCTGAGATAAGAAAGGTGTGCATGTACTGTATAGCATCTCACAAGAGTACCTTACTGCTGAGATAAGAAAGGTGTGCATGTACTGTGTAGCATCTCACAGGAGCACCTCACTGCTGAGATAAGAAAGGTGTGCATGTATTGTGTAGCATCTCACAGGTGTACCTCACTGCTGAGATAAGAAAGGTGTGCATGTACTGTGTAGCATCTCACAAGAGTACCTCACTGCTGAGATAAGAAAGGTGTACATGTACTGTGTAGCATCTCACAAGAGTACCTCACTGCTGAGATGATAAAGGTGTGCATGTACTGTGTAGCATCTCACAAGAGTACCTCACTGCTGAGATAAGAAGGGTGTACATGTACTGTGTAGCATCTCACAGGACTGCAAAGAGAGCTGGGGATCAGTACAGGCTCAAGTTTGAGAGAGGGTTATGAATTGCATCTTTGCCACCTGGTCTCTGTTGCTACTTATAAACAGTTTGTACACAACAGATACCCTCATCTCCTCCTACACAGGACAGCACAGATGGGGAGGTGATCAACCCAGAGTGTGTGGTGGAACAGCTACGAGGGGGCCGCTATGAGCTATGTCTAAAGGTGAATCTTAGCTGGTTTGATTTCCTGAGTTTCAATGACTATAAGCCTAGATGCATGTACAGATAGGCCTCATTCCCAGGCTCTCCTCTACGCCCTGACGAAACATTTTGTTGGGGTGCAGGGGAGAGCCTGGGAACAAGACTATGTACCAATAGGGTTTTGTTAAATCAACATGCACAACAATATACCAGTCCAGTCCCAACAGCAGTTACCTATATCATATGCTGCTTTGGAGTCCCACTGGGAGAATGGTGAATCAGGCATAGAACCTGGTGGCAAGTCTCGAGCACTGCACTACAGAATAATATGTTTGGAGGGTGGAGAGTGTGGCCTATACATACTGTAACATACACACAAGCTTAGTCCTCATTTGCATGTACTTGATGATGCCATGTGTTTCTCAGGTGGAGGAGGAGGGACACTACGTGGGCTGTGTAAAATACCGGGGTCAGAGGATAGGCCCTCCCAGTTTCACCATCATTTGCCTCAATGGTGAGTGGGGAGTACATGTTGAGAGGCTGTTTCTTACACTAAGATGGACACTTTTTTGTTTGTCTTCTGGCCTCCAGATGCAGATGCAGTTGTGGTAGAGAAGAATATCTCACGGAAAAGCCTGAATGTGTGGTATGAGGCACAGCAGACAATGGACAGGGGGAAGACAAAGGAGGTCTACTGTTACATCTCACCCAAGGTGAGAGAGAGCTGCAGGTGTCTAGAGTATCACACTGAGGCTTGTACCTATGGGAAAACTGATACTGATCAAACACAAATGTGGGTATGAAACAATCAGTCAACCACATCTCTGAGACCTAGATGGTATGCAAAGTCACCCATTATGGAGCATAGGATATGTTACACATACATTACACTTTTGGTATACAGTTGACGTGCTCCCCCCTCCTTCAAGTTTGAAACAGTAATTACACAATGGTGGCCTCTCAAAGCAGTTTGTTTCTTTCTCCACAGCAACTCCAAGTGCGCGAGTACTTCATGAGGTTCATTCCCACACAAGTCTTCACTTGCAAAGTCTGTCCTGCCACCAGAGTAAGACTCTTGTGCATTTACATGTATCCTACCATGACATTCGTTAACCTTTCTTATTGTAACTGAGCAATACATATACTAAAATGAGTGGCCATAAATGACTCTGCAGAGTACACATCCAGTAGGCATTGTCATGCATGCCATGGCTTTTATTCCCTCCCTCTCACCCTCCCTTCCATGCTCCACCCCCACCCACCCCTCTCCCTCCCTCCCACCCTCCCTCCTCCCACCCTCCCTCCCTCTCTCCCTCCCTCCCTTCCCTTCCCTCCCTCCCTCCCTTCCCTCCCCTCCCTCCCTCCCTTCCCTCCCTCCCTCCCTTTCCTCCCTCCCTCCCTTCCCTCCCTCCCTCCCTCCCTCCCTCCCTCCCTCCCTCCCTCCCTCCCTCCCTCCCTCCCTCCCTCCCTCCCTCCCTCCCTCCCTCCCTCCCTCCCTCCATTTCCTTCCTTCCAGCTCATCTTTCATGCAGAACAAGAAAAGTTTACGATAGACGATGGCTTTCAGCAGCCTATTACTTTATCATCACCTAGCAGAGAACTACTAGGAGCAACCTTCTATAAATTTGTCCTCAAAAACATAGGTACAGGACTGCATGGCGAAAGAAGCTAATAATTTTGCTCCCAAATGTGCAGAATAGACATTGAAAGTAGACCAGTTTACAAATGCTATGAACCATGTGATTCTTGCTGTTTGCAATTAAACACTAGCAGTTATGGTGGTACTGTATCCCACCCAGTCACATCTACCTGTATACACATGTACAGTGATAGAGGCTAAGTGTGCCTTTGCAATCATTAATTAAGTTCCATACATGTGTTAGCTCACTGTGGAGTCAATGTAAGCAAGCCTTCAACCCTTTCATGCATGTGTGATCAACAACCTGTGTTCATGACAGACAACATGTACATACAAATACCTATAGACTACACAGTGTGTGTGTGGGGGGGGGGGGGGGGGGGGGGGGTGTTCCAATTGAGTTTTGAAGCTCAGCAGATAAGGTGGGAAGGATACTACTATACTGGGCATAACCTATCGGAATGCACATACAGCAACTGCCATATCCTTGTACACGTACACCACAAACTTTGTTTTGGCAAGTATTTGCTGCCCTTAAGCTTGGGCTGTAGATTGATATGAAACAGAAAAGTACATAGCCTAAACAAACTCTCATGAACACTCTACCTGTAGGTGGCTCTGAAAAGTTCCAGGACAAGCAGATGTTCTTCTACAATGAACTTAAGAAGCACCACAGCAACCAGAGTCGGAGTGCAATTCGAGTTGATGTCACAAGATTCGGCCTCCTCAACAGTGTATGTACCTGTATCTGCTTTCAGACAGATAGCTATTTATATCTACCAAGACTTACATCATACAGTACAGTAGCTGGTATAAGTGACCTGCATGTCCACTCATTTAAAGTTGACCCCATCAAAATGTGTTTCACATAGCAGGGAGCCTGACAAGTGATACAACCATGTCTGATGATTTTCTTCAGCACATTTCTCAACAGTAACATGAGCACTAGTGCTGTCACAGATATATTAGATCATGATCATGACCATATAATACATTGAAATTTTGTAGGGGATAATATTTCGTGAAAGATTTAAAAAAAGCTTGCTGCATGGAATTTAAATTTTCATAATTCACAATAGCACGCATGTGCACGGTAACACACATAATTTGTAAGTACAGACTAACTCACGAAATATGCAAAAATCTATCCACCACAAAACTTCGACATACGTACCAATATAAAATATGATATTGTACCAGTCCTGTATACAAGGCTTACCCATAATGATTCTATGGTCTTCCTACTAGCTACTGTGACAAGAGTGTACTGTAACTCTGTACCACTGCAGGCAATGTATTCCACAAGAAGCTTTAGCAGCTCGGACTGGTGCAATAAGTTTGTTGTACAGTTCAGAGGAGAAGAAGGTGGGTGAATATGTACTGTGGTAGAATTTGCTTACATACTATGTCATCATAACTTCTTTCCCAGGCCTCCCCCGCTTTTTTACTCTTCAATGAGTACGCACCTTTCCACAAAAAGGAGGGGGCTCTGGAATGAGGCCAGGCTCGCTTCACAAAAAGGAGGGGGAGTCTGGGAATGAGGTCAGGCTCACCCCACAAAAAGGAGGGAGGGAGTCTGGGAATGAGGCCAGGCTCACCCCACAAAAAGGAGGGAGGGAGTCTGGGAATGAGGCCAGGCTCACCCCACAAAAAGGAGGGAGATAGTCTGGGAATGAGGCCAGGCTCACCCCACAAAAAGGAGGGAGATAGTCTGGGAATGAGGCCAGGCTCACCCCACAAAAAGGAGGGAGGAGCCTGGCAATGAGGCCAGGCTCACCCAACAAAAAGGAAGGAAAAATAAGGCCAGGTTTGCCTTACAAAAAGCAGGGCTGTCAAGTCTCATGCATTGCATGTGTGACACATGCAATTGATTTCTTTCACATGCTCACAAAACAGGATTATTCCCACGCATTTTGTTCATACCCGGGACCACGGTGTGGACAGCGGTTTTACAAATATAGATTGTAGAATCAAAATGCCACGTGCATTTAGCCACTATTTGTTGCATAACAGCTTCTCATCTCCTGCTTTCAGGGGACCCACTTCTGTATCGGTACATGTGCTATTAGTATCTTGTGTGCTGAATTGCGTCGGTACTGCTGATTTACATGTCGATTTGTAAATGCAGCATACTGCAAGGCAGTTATAAATTTTAAAGTTGCCTTCTTCTCTATAGCATCGGAACGCTCATCGGAGAAGGACGGCAAAATTATCAAGCTACGCTCATGCACGGTCAGGTACATGCTGTGTGTGATCTCACACATTGGCATATGAAGAACCTTTCACCCCTGAAAAAGGAGGGGGGGGATTCTGGGAATGAGGCCAAGCTCGCTTCAGAAAAAGGAGAGGGGGGAGTCTGGGAATGAGGCTAGGTTAAGAACTCAAATGTTTCCCACCATGTGACCTCCACTTTCTACAGTGCAGATTGACGTTTTGGCTATGTTTGCCTTCACATATTGCATTGGTGATGTATGTAACCCTCTCATCTTCATCCCTGCACAGGCCTGGATTGGGGTGGAGTGAGCAGGGAATGCTTTGAACTGCTCTCTGTGGAGTGCTTTGATGCCTCCAAAGGTCTCTTCAAGAGATTCAAGGACAATCCCCAGGCACTTGTAAGTCCAGCATTACACATGAAAACATTTGAACTCAGTGACACACTTTCATCTATACATGCATGTACATACACATACACACAATGTAAAGTGCTCTCTGTTCTCCTCCCTCTTCCCCCTGTTCCTATCTTCTCCTCGTTCTCCCTTCTGCCTCAGGTACATCCCAACCACCAGAGATCACCACAGTGGAAGATGAAACATTTTGAGTTTGCTGGACGGTTGGTGGGGAAATGTCTTTATGAGAGTGCCATGGGAAACCCAATGCTTATAAAAGCAAGGTTTACTCGATCCTTCCTTGCCCAGCTCATCGGCCTCAGAATAAACCATAAGGTACAAAGCCTGCATATGCCATGCTATCTGCATGTTTTTGTTGTTGTTGTTGTTGTTGTTGCTGTTGTTGTTGTTGTTGTTGTTGTTGTTGTTGTTTAACACAAAGTTAATAGAGTTGGTTCAAGTCACTTGAGGTACATGCACACATTGACAACCTTCATTCTCAGTCCCCAGCCCAGCTTTCCATCGCTTGCAGTACAGTAAAGCTTACCCTACTGCAAGTGATGGTGAGCTGGGTGAGGATGAGGCCAACAGCAACTAGACCACATGCAATCTCAAGAGCCTGTAACCCACCAATTTTAAAAAGCACATATTCTCGCCCCTTCCCTCCCTTTCATCTCACTGCACATCGCAGTCTAGCTATTAGATACAACATGTACTAGCTAGAGGTTTGGCTGTCAGGTTTCCTGTTTGGTTTGGTCCCTCCTTATTCATTTTATTGTGTACCAACATGTACACTGAATTCACTCCAAGCTAAGTTAGGCCTTTAATCTGTACATGTAGCTGTGGAGGGTATGTGATTGTATATTAATGTGTGTTTGTGAACTTTGTTTATTAAGGAATGTATAATGAAATGAAAAATAGACATTGAACCATATCTCATACACACACGCACACGCATGTGCACGCGCGTGCACACACACACACACACACACACACACAGTACTTTGAATACGATGACCCGGATCTTTATGTGTCCAAGGTGCAGTACATCAAAGAGAATGATGTTACAGACTTGGGACTGGTGTTTGCAGAAGACGAATTTGGACCAGATGGAGGCAACCCTAAGGTAGAGAGATGGCAGGGAGTGGAATGAGGAACTAGTTCAAAAATGTACATGCCACGTCCAAGCAAACCCAGTAAGGATCACTATTACATACCCGGAATAAAGACTTGTGGCAGCTTTCTATCCGTTCTACAGGCATTTAAAAAACTGCCATTTGGTATAAATCACTCACCTAAGTTGTATGTATTTGTTCTGTTCTGCTACTTTCATTTTTTCCAATAAGAGTTATAAGACCCTACAAGAGTTTGGTAACCTTGTTTTCCAATCTTGTGTCATGCACCTACTCATGCACATGTACCCCTCCACACGGACACTTGTATCTGCAGATTGTCCCACTGGTTGAGCATGGTGAGGAGATTGAAGTGACGGAGCTGAACAAGCTGCAGTATCTCAACCTGTTAGCACAATACCGTCTCGCCAAGTGTGCCAAGGAAGAGATAGACCACTTCCTCAAAGGTGGGAGATAGCCACTACCAAATAAACCCACCATGTGCCTCACTGTACATTCATTGTCCCCCCTCAATCCTCCACTGCCAAACAAGCCTCATTACCATTTCCTTTATGTGGCCTCTCAATATGGCAATTCACCAAAAATGCTTTATTATGTCTTGTATCCACAAACTGCAGGTCTGAATGAGATTGTGCCTGATAATCTCTTAAGTATCTTTGATGAGAATGAGTTAGAGGTGAGTGTATGATGCTTCCCATCTATGTGGCTAGGGTCTTCTTCAAGTAAATGCTGGCTACTTAAGTATACAGATACATGTAATCATGGCTCCTTTATAAACGAGTGCTGGCTACAAAACTTAAGTCGACAGGTAGCAGATAGTACATGGTAGTACGTATCTTTGATATTTAGGAGAGATTTACAGAACCTCACATGTTTAGCTTGGTTTTGAAAGTCAGGGCAGAATACCTCTGTTTTCACAAAACGTATTATGGTTATCGTAGCCTCGTTCCTGGGCCACCCCCGTTTTTACTTTTGTTTGTGTACACAGTAATACACAGAAGCGGAAGAGTGGCGAAAAACAAGAAATGTGAATGATGTTAGATGGACACAAGTTGAACATAGGGGGGAGGAACCCAACTGCATCTTCGGCACTTAGGAGACATAATATAAAACATGATTAGCAGTGGCAGAATACCTTTGTTTTCTACCCAAGGCATATCATGGTTATCCTGGGTACATTCATTCACTTTTCACACTCATTGTACATTCTCTAGTTGTTGATGTGTGGCATGGGGAGAGTGAACTTTGAGGACCTCAAAGAGCATGCTGTGTGCAGTGGAGGCAGCCCCAGGTTTCAGCTTATAGTATCGTGGTTCTGGACTATAGTCAGCAGTTTTACCCAAGAAGAGATGGCTCGGCTCCTCCAGTTTGTGACAGGCTGTTCCCAGCTCCCTCCTGGTGGTTTCAAGGAGCTCTCTCCTCGATTCCAAATCACTGCGGCTCCCACACATGGGAGGCTACCCATGGCACACACATGGTGAGAATGCATGACGCATTCGAGATTATTTTAACATTTTTCTGGATCAAAAATGTTATGAACCGAGAAATTGTCAGGTGACATCCAAAGCACAGGTATTTTGGTGTGCGTTGTATGCAAATTCAAGCTCAAATTTCAAGTATTAACAGTTCTAGCCAATTTTCCTGGCAAGTCTTAGCAATAATGGTACCATCCCTCGTGTGTGTGCGACTGAACTCACTTTTTGTTACTCTCACTTCAGTGTAACATGCATCTAACCATTCTGAGTGCTCACCTCCCTCTTTGTCTTTCTGTTGCAGCTTTAACCAGCTTTGCTTGCCAGACTATGACACCTGTGAACAGTTTCAGTCAGCTCTGATGCTGGCCATTAATGAAGGTGCAGAGGGATTTGGCTTCTTGTGACAAAGAACAGAAACTAGCACTTACTCTTCCTCATTTTTGTTCATTCATAGGGTGGCTTCTAAAGCAGTCTGTATTTCAATTGCCTCTAATTGCTTTCTACATGTGTTGTTATTTCTTTGTGTAGTATACGTGTATCCTCCATCATACTGAACGTGTGTGTGTGTTTGTGTGTGTGTGTGTGTGTTTGAGAGTCTTCCTGTTAAGGAGGGTGGCAGGAACGTGTCCATTGCACTTTGAGTCAGTGAAAACAAGATTTTTCTCTCGTATTCTTCTTTGGAGGTGCTTGTTTGTGCATATACTGGTGGTGTGTGATATACTATACAGATTACTATCAAGCTCCTACTTTCTTTTAAAATTTACGGTTTGTATTTACTGGTCACCAGGGGAGTTCCCAGTCTGATCATGGTAGCTAACTGATCGACAGTTCTTATGAAGAAGCTACCACCCTAGCTGGCCTTGAGAGCAAGCTAGTATCCCACCTACTTTATTCAGATCACAGCTTTAACCAGTAATTAAAATTTGATGCAGAAGAGCAAGCATGCAGATACAATAGAGTAATGCTAAGCAGATTACCAGAACTAGACAATGCAAATATCTAATAGTGTCTGCTGGAGGCTTGATAGCATGTAGATAAAGGTACTGGGCTCAATATATCCTCATTTGTTACCCCATGTTAGTGGATGGCACTGTGTTGCAACACAATTTACCGCCTTACCATCTGCTATAATCTAATCTATACCAGTATGTACCATCTCAAATCAGTATTTGGGCGTGTGGACTACACCCACACACACACACACACGAGGGGTGTGGCTAGCCTCGTTCCCAGGGCCTGGGAACGAAGCTAGGGTGTGGCTCCGTGTGCAGCGCGATCGATTTGATCATGATTTCATTGCGCATGCGTAGTAAATACCTGTAATACTACAGCCGGTAGTGATCCGAAAGACCAGAAGTGAGAAGTGGTCGAGTAAGTACTGAATTCGCACTATAGACCGTCACAATGGGTACCGTCAATCTGAACTTCTGTGGAAAGCTCACCCGTGTGCTTTTCATTATACTCAACTTTCTGTTTCTGGTAAGCCAGACGTGTGCGCATGTTCCATGCATACTGGGTGTTGTAGAGTCCGGACGAAATAGACAATGTTACAACTATGTATGTGAATGTTTTGTTCTATGTTTATGGCGCCTCTTTCAGTAGATTTGTACGCTGGTTAGTCTTGACAGCCCCACAAGACCCACTCTCCCCCGCGTGCGTGAGAGTACACCGGGCAAGTATTAATTGATTTTTGTGTATATAGCTAGCTACTCTTACTACCACTGGTAATCAAGTACAAATTAAAGTTGATAACAGCAGCAGGTTTGTCTGCTTGCTATTTGTCTGCTGTTTATTTGGTCACACAGTCCCCCACCATGTGATTTTCAACAGGCATTTTTTTAGCAGGAAAAGTCCCATCAGCATTGGGGACAAGCCTGAGTGAGTGTGTGGACTAATGGTTGCCTCATCACTTTACCTGCTTTGAGCACTGTTGTGTAAAGTACTTGTACTTTGGTCATGTTTAGTACAGTCAAATTTGTGTTACGACTGAAAGCTCTGTATCATCTGCCTGACCTCTTACTTGAGCTAACTTAGAAGTAAGTCACCATGAGGACCACAGCTATGTAGTTGACAAGCAAAATGAACAAGTGAACATGGTTTAGCTTTTTCATCTCATTCTGTGTCAGTGTCACAGCCTGGTGGGGCAGCTCATTCCATCTTTCTCTCACATCCAGTGGCCAGCACTGTAGCTAGGTCTACATAGTGTTGACGCTGCAGTCTGGCAATATCCCTTTCCTTTGAATTTTTGTTCGATGAAAGTTTGTATGGGAAAAAATTAAAATGACCGTAACTTCCGCATACATTGAATGTGCAACTGGAAAGTGGTAACACTCAATAGAGCTCACCGAAAGCTTTCTTCCGGAATATAGATATTGAACTTTTGCAAAGACCACAGCTAGCGCTTTATGAAAGAAGTTTTGAACGTCTGACATCCCTACCTTGCCTCTTGCTTCACTCACTTTCAATGGATCATGACAGTTCAAGTAGATAGTAGTTACAAAGGATTCGTGCTTTGAACTTAAGGTTTCCTACAGCGTAGATTGTCGCAATGACAAGGGGATTTTGGTCCATTTGACTTTCATTGTAGCTGGCTTGTACTCTAATTAATACTAAGTCTAGTTATGTTCTACTACCTAGTTTGTATTGTTGTACCTTCTGGTATTCCACTGTGGTGTGTTTAGCCCAGGGAGTGTCTGGTTCTGGCATCCACTGTTGGTGTTGCATGATGTTTCATTCAGAAATTCCAGAATTTATGACTCTTAGGATGTGTGTGGTGGTACAAGGCTATAAACAGACACTAAGGGAAATTTTGACTTTCATTGTAGCTCACTTGTTTTCCTAATTACTGGTAACAAGTCTAGATTGTTCTATCCAGGGAGGGTGGGGTCTGGTATCTGAGTTGTTACTCTAAAGACAATGGTTATGCTAATTAGTGTGGTTATAGGATACACAAAATATGTGTGGGAGATAATTTTATAGTAACACAAAACCTATAGTATTCCACAATGTGATTACTTAAGTAACACTAACGTGCACGTATCTCACAGAAGACACCTCATACACATTGTGAGCATGAGTAGCAGGAGACAAGGAGAGCACTGGGGTCAGACACCTCATACACATTCTGAGCATGAGTAGCAGGAGACAAGGAGAGCACTGGGGTCAGACACCTCATACACATTGTGAGCATGAGTAGCAGGAGACAAGGAGAGCACTGGGGTCAGACACCTCATACACATTGTGAGCATGAGTAGCAGGAGACAAGGAGAGCACTGGGGTCAGACACCTCATACACATTGTGAGCATGAGTAGCAGGAGACAAGGAGAGCACTGGGGTCAGACACCTCATACACATTGTGAGCATGAGTAGCAGGAGACAAGGAGAGCACTGGGGTCAGACACCTCATACACATTGTGAGCATGAGTAGCAGGAGACAAGGAGAGCACTGGGGTCAGACACCTCATACACATTGTGAGCATGAGTAGCAGGAGACAAGGAGAGCACTGGGGTCAGACACCTCATACACATTGTGAGCATGAGTAGCAGGAGACAAGGAGAGCACTGGGGTCAGACACCTCATACACATTGTGAGCATGAGTAGCAGGAGACAAGGAGAGCACTGGGGTCAGACACCTCATACACATTGTGAGCATGAGTAGCAGGAGACAAGGCGAGCACTGGGGTCAGACCAGGTGGAAAACCTTCTTAGACAGCACTATGAAGTGTGTGCAAACAGTGAATGCTGTGCGGGGCCTGGAGATGAGACCAGTGTCCCCACTATCTTCAACAAAGTGTTTGTAGTGCAATAATGAATGCTGTGTGGGGCCTGGAACCGAGAACATGCAATTCTCACAACTGAGTGATTTGAAATCTTGTTCAGTCCAGGTGGCAAACCTTCCTAGTAGCTTCGGTGTGTGTGGTAAGGATGCATTGTGCCTTGCTTGATGGTTTCCCGTGACCCTGAACAAGAAGGCTCACATGCTACCATGAGATAAAAGTGGTGTTAGCCCAAAGTGGCAGTAGGTCACATGAAAACTGTCTTATGCAATTATCTAGTTCATCTCGATTTATAGTAAAATTGTTGGTCAAAGTTGTGGCTTAAGGAAGTGTTTGTTGCTAAGTTCTGGCAGTTGTGGTGGTTGTGTGGCTTGTATGGCCTCACACAAAAGATTTCTCAGAAGTGGGTCATGTGATATGTGCAGTTAACTACACACTTCCTGACCAGACAGTGTTATCTCATGACAGTCATGATGTTAGCCCTCCAAGGTGGCTCCCCAGGTAGCACTAATTGTGTGCACTGTTAGTGTTTGGGATATTCTAGTCTAGCTCGATAGACTTGGTATTTCTGTCTCCAGTTGTCTTCCTCTTGAGTCGCAACTCTTGATCACGTCTACTACTACTGTAGTACACTCCAAGGTGGCTCCCCAGGCAATAGGGCTAGAACAATTAGTTGATTAGCCAGTTACAAATAAGATTGTTGACTCTACAATGTTTGTTGGTCAACTACAATCCACCAAAATTTCACCACCATGCCCAAGTTTTGTAATGACAAGGCCAGGTTTTGGGAGAAGTTCAACCAGTCAGGAAGATGTGCCAATAACCAGTTAAGCATGCTTTGGCAACCAGTTGGTTGATTATGAATGTCCTCTAGTCATTTGGGAGGGAGGGGGGGGGGGGGGGGGGGGGGTATGTGTAGAGGCTTGTAGGTCATGTGATGTGCTTCGATCTTGTAGATTGGGCAATAGTTTGATAGTGTACCAGGTGTCATGTGGTAGAATAATTACCTGCACCATTGCACTTCCCACTAGATAGTTTCATGGATGTGGGAGTGAGGGAGTGAGTAAGAGAGAGAGAGAGAGAGAAAGAGTGTGAACAAAAGGTAATCGTGTTTTGACTTGTAATGTAACTGGTTTGTTTAGCCATTAGCATCAATTATCTTGATTGTGGTAGGGCTAACATGTGAACAGGCTAAACATGCTTACATTGTCTAGACTGGCCTTCTACCAGCCTGTACTAAATCTTCAACAGGCAATTCTCACCCCTTATTGATGATTTGAACTCCTGTTCAAGCCATGTGGTGAACCTTTGTGAAGCCATGTTCAGGCCAGGTGGCAAATCTTCCTAGTCGCTTGTCGCGTGTGGTAATGATGCATTGTGCCTCGCTTGATGGTTACCTGTGACCTATGTGAGAAGCATGCTGAGGAGCAGTGAACAAGTGCCATATCTGATCATGTTTATGTGGTATAGTTTCAGTCATTAGCAAGTGATTTTGTTGAGCCATTAGCACCAATTATCTTTATGTCTGAAGTATTGTCTGTACACTAATTGGTAAACAAACGTATATACACATGTCAGAGTGCCAGGCTGTGTTCTAGGTACTGTACTCACGCATTGTACTGTGTGACTGCCAGGCTGTGTTCTAGGTACTGTACTCATGCATTGTACTGTGTGACTGCCAGGCTGTGTTCTAGGTACTG